>OY770110.1:13421962-15821962 GCA_963669365.1 Verbascum thapsus | reverse complement strand
ATAAATATTTATTTTTATATATATTAATTAAAAATTATTTTTTATTTCAGGCTCGCGAGCTGGCGAACATACATTTTTGAACTCGGGCTCGATTCGTTATGCTCTGCTCGAACTCGAATCGAGCTATTTTTAGGTGGTTCAAGCTCGACTCATGAACACCCCTAGATAACGGGGCTTTCAAAAAGAAATTTTGTGAAATTGTAAAATTCATGCAAAAATTGAGTTTATTTGCAAATCTTGGTCAACATGATAAAAAATAATCAATTTTCAAACCCCACTCACCCCTCATTCCCAAACTTAATTACACTTAACCCCCTCTTCTTATAATCCCCAATTTTCCTCCCCATTTTCCCCAATTTTTTCAGATCCAATTATTCCCCAGATCTGAAACCAAATCCCTTCATTCCTTGCCACAACAGTGACAACCCATTATGTCAACCTTCTGGTGTTACAGATGCAGCCGTTTCGTTAGGGTTTGGACCCAGGATAATTCCATCCATTGCCCCGATTGCAGCGGCGGTTTCGTGGAAGAAGTCGAAACCCCCACCCAATCTTCCCTATCTGATTCACGCCGCCGCCGTTTCCCTGCCGCCGCCATGTACATGATGCCCGCTTCTGCTTCGGCACCGGGTTCGAGCCCTAGGTTAAGAAGAAATCGCAGAAATGGAGGTGACCGGTCACCGTTTAATCCGGTCATAGTTCTACGTGGCGGCCCTGCCGATGGGGGTGGAGATGGGGTTCCTGCTGGAGGAGGGTTTGAATTGTTTTATGATGATGGGGCGGGTTCGGGTTTGCGGCCTTTACCGGCTAGTATGTCTGAGTTTTTGTTGGGTTCGGGTTTCGATAGGTTGCTTGATCAATTGTCTCAGATTGAGGTCAATGGGATTGGGAGGATTGATAGTAATCCTCCTGCTTCCAAGGCTGCGATTGAGTCTATGCCTGCGGTGGAGATTCATGAGCAGCATATTGATGTTGAGTCACATTGTGCGGTTTGTAAGGAGGCCTTTGAGCTGGGGGTCGAGGCTCGTGAGATGCCGTGTAAACATTTGTACCATCATGATTGTATTTTGCCATGGCTCTCGTTGAGAAACTCGTGCCCGGTTTGCAGGCATGAGTTGCCCACAGATAATGAGAACGTTGTTGTTGGTGGTGATGGTGATGATGCAAGTGAAACGAATAGAGGAGGAAATGAAGGTGATGAGACGGTTGGATTGACGATATGGAGATTGCCGGGCGGTGGGTTTGCGGTGGGGAGGTTTTCCGGCGGGAGGAGAGGCGGAGATAGGGAGTTTCCGGTGGTGTACACGGAGATGGATGGGGCGTTTAATGGCGGTAATAACAATGGTGTACCGAGGAGGATTGCTTGGGGCTCGAGAGGGAGGGTTTCGAGGGAGAGGGGTAGTGGATTGAGGCGGGTTTTCGGTAGTTTGTTTGCTTGTTTTGGTAGAGTTGGATCATCAAGACAGAGTAGAGGAGGATTGGGTTTTGAGGTTAATGATGGAAGATGGTGATTTTGGAACAGAGTGTATAGAATTTGCTCAAGTTTTTGTGTTGTAATCAAGCAAAATTTACTATAAATAAAATGTGATTACTTCAATCTCTCGTTTGGATCTAAATGTGATTGTAATTTGACAAAATGGGGGTGTTTTGAGTGTGAAAATTGGGAGATTTAATCATCGGTATGGAGATATGAGAAAGCTTCAAACATTGGTGTTCATGAAAATAGGAGATTTGATGTCCTAAGTCGCAAGGAATATGACCATTAAGGATCCTACTGGTGATACCTTTGTGTTGGTGGTTTTAACTTATTACTATGATTATAGGTTATGCATAAAATTACATTTTAAGATTTAAAATTAGCAACAAAAAGGGTAAAGAAAGAAGAATAAATCGTAAGTTAATAAAATCAAAATCTGTTGAAAGCAAATGGAAGACATAATCTTTCTCCTTTTTATAGTTTTCCCTATGAACCCCCAAACCAAAATCCAAAATCCAAGAATAATCTCTCAAGCTATATGTTAAAACTTAAAAGTATATTTTATTATAAACCAAACTTATATTTTTCAGGGATTAATATATTTGTCTATCTTTTTATCATAAAAACTTCTATCAAAGAAATTTCTAAGAGCAAGTAACTTCTATCCGGGAATGAAATTGTTCTTTCCTAGTTATCGTTTTAGATGGGTGTAGCAAGCTTCAAATTATCATTCTAAAACTATGATGCACGGACACGGGACATGGCGCACGACATTACACAGACACGACACGGTATCGATACTGCTAATAAAATATGTATATTATATTATATATCGTATGTTCATTAATTTACGTGAAAATATATAAATTAGTCTTATTATTTTAATTTAAATATGACTGGTTGGAGAAATAAACTATAAGAATGACTATTGTACATTATATATTTGTAGTTGATTTGTAAAGTTATATATGTTTGAAAGAAAAATAAATAATTCAGTTTTCAAAATTACAAAAAATAAGTGGAATAACATAAAGTGTCACAAATAATGCATACATAGTAGACATATACTCTAATTGCGTCCATTACGATGTTCATATTTTATTTTATTTTATTTAAACAGATAATTTTATTTTCATATTAGACACGGTGTCGGAGAGTGTCGGTCGAGTGTTGTGTCCGATCAGTTATCTGACACGACACGATGCGATTTTTTGAAATGTTCATGGATCACAATTCGAAATCCATATTTTAAAATATAATTTACTATTAATTTAATTCTAAATATAAATATTCAGAATAAAAAAAATTAGCGAGTTAAGAAATCTGTCTCGTCTCGAAATTAAAAAGCTCGAGCTCAAGTACTAGGTAATAATCATTTTTTTAATAAATTTGTATTACTTAAATTATTCCTTCATTTATTATAAATATAAATTTAAAAAGGGTAGTTTGAAAAATAACTCAAAATCAGAGTTGTTCTTATTCTTTCTTCTAGAGGAAACGGCTTGGATTGGATTGGGCTTCTTTTTATTCAATTGAAAATGCCCAAACGCGTCCGAGTCAACTCATTTTCTTGTTCTCTCTCAACTCGCAGATCCAATTTCGTTCTTCACCTAAATCAAATCATGCAATTGATTGTATGTACACTCGGATCCATGTTCAGGAATCTATCTCTGTAAGTTAATTTGTTATTGGATTTGAATAACTTGATTATATATCATGCGCGTTTATTTATGATTCTTTGATTTTGCAATGAAACTATATGTCTTGATGCATGGGATAGTGTATGCATGTAAAAACAATTAGTTTTTTGGGTTGAATTTATCTTGATTCTATGTTATGTGCATTTATTAATTTAATTAATATCTTGGGTTTTGTGATATTTTTCTTTGATTCATGAGATAGGGTTTATTATCTTGTTAATTTTGGTATTAATTGTAGTTTTTTCAATTTTTTAAGTTTTCCAAAATTGGATAGTACAAATCTAGCTGATAGATTGAATCAAGATTGGACGATTGCTTTCTGTGAATGGCATTTTTCACATAAACATTAGTGGGTTGATACGAAAAAAATTGACTTCCGAGGAAGGCAATATATTAATAGAAATGAATCTGGGATTCGGGGGAGATTAATTTGTTTCTTTACATACGGTGAGAAAATAGCTCATTTTGTAGTCTTTAAGCTTGATAAATGTTTGCTGTGCTTTGTGATGGGAGTCCTCTGTCAGCTTGAAGTCTCTGTGCGTCTTAGTTTTTGTGTCTTTCTGTAGAGTTGAAAATTTACTTGAATACATTCCGAGGGTATGGATTTTGATTTCAATGACTTCTATTAATGCTGTTGTTTCTAAGTTTCTAAATCTCCTTAGGGAGATGACTTCTATCGCAGGTCATGAGATAGTAAAACAAAGATTTTATCTTTCCGACAAATTGGACGACAGATGATTTTGTCTACATGCATATTCTATGATTTCTGTTCTGTACTTGCATAAATAGCCATAAATAGTGTAGTAGGGAGATGACTTCTGTATACTCATTATTTTCAATTGTTTTATGTACAGGACTGCTTAATATTAGAGCTATAGTTATGTTTTCATAGAATAAGGTGGTTTTGAGGTTCATTTTGCCAATCACAATTTCTCCATTTAGTGCTACTGCATTTCTTGGAAAAATCATGAGTTTTGTTTTCCGAGGCACCAGAGGAGATATAGAAACTGGGTTTCCAGGACTTATTCCGGAGCGGCGAGCTATGGTGACTTTCTAGTCCTTATGAAATATACTCATTTTCATTAATTAAGAGTGCATGACGTTTGCAACTCTCTAACATATAAATGTTACTTAATTGCTGATCAGCGTGTTCATGCTGCTCGACCAGTCAATACAAACTCCCTCGCTTTTCTTGTCACAGGTATCTATCATTTGGATGGCCATTCAGTATTATATTTCTCTTCATCATGCTCACCCTATTAAAGGCCCCTTGTTCATTTGATATGGCAGTGCTTTTGCTGTTTATGATTTTGAACTCTCATCAAATGTCCCCAAATTTTCTGGTTAGTATTCTTTTCACGACAAAATTGGTTATTGGCTTTAACTAGTTGTAAAATGCTACTTGTACAAGAAAAGTTCTTTATAACTTTTTCCTTATATTTTAAAGCTCTGGCTGGTGCTTGGTGTCTTTTTTATGGCAACATCATTGAGGATGTATGCAACTTGTCAGCAACTTCAAGCTCAGGCACAGGCTCATGCTGTTGCAGCTAGTGGTCTTCTTGGTCACACTGAATTGCGATTGCACATGCCACCTTCTATAGCACTTGCAACCAGAGGAAGGTTGCAAGGTCTCAGACTCCAGCTTGCGCTTCTTGACAGGGAATTTGATGACTTAGGTGGGTATGCATTTAACTATTAGAAAATTTTCTATTATATTGGCTCGCTTAGGCTAGAGGTGCAGGAATCGCATTTGTAATGTGATGGTCAATTGTTCATTTCTTATAACCAGATTCTTCATATTTTTTAATTTTCGAGTTCAACTGATGGTAAATAGTATTATATCTTTGAAATTGATGAATAATGAAAAGTCTGCCACCCGCCTCTTTCAATAATCCACGAATTAAAGAAGCTGTAGGAATCCCTATTTCAAAGTTTGACATAAAGTAATAATTTGGATCCTATTTGTAAGAGTTCAGTTATATTGACTAACATTCTATCTCAGAAATGTGAAGAATTGTTTGAGGAATGCCTGGATGGACAGTCATGTGTTATTTTGTTGCTCTGTGCAGATTATGAAACTTTGCGAGCACTGGATGCTGACAATGTTCCCACAGCCTCTATGACGGAGGAAGAGATCAATGCTCTTCCTGTCCATAAGTATAAGGTGTCTGGCCCTCAGAGGTTAGTATTGTTTCGTATCTTTCTTTATGACTGCAAATACTCATAGGTTTACGTACAGTTCCCACATATACCCCCTAAAGTTTACACCCCTACTAGTCACCAACCATATTGTGATGGAGTTGGACAAACATGCCATGAATCATTTTATATGTGTTTATCAAAATTACGAAGAATAATGATCTTGATAGTAGTTTTTGACTCGCAATGAATGTTTTAGATATGTTATTACATAATATGTTTTTCACCATCTGTTTCTAACAGTGGCAAAAGTATGTCACATAATGATCATACACCAAATTTAAGTTGAGATAAAAATGGAAAGCAGTATAGGACAGAGGAAAGGAGACATAAATGGACAGGAAAGAACATACAATGGAAGTTACGAGATTTTATTGAAATTTTACCATGCTCTCAATTTTTTGTTTAAATTTGCTTCCTTTATTTGATTTTGAATTCTACGGTCATTATATTTTCTTGTTGTATTGAATTTCTTATCATTATTATAGATTTATGGCCAAAAACTTTGCATGAATTTGTTTTCTTAAGGTTGATTTGTAACGGATGATGAGAAAGTTATAGTTGAACGTGAAAATTGTGCAATGACTTACGCGACTTTGTCAAAGAAAATAATTAAATATGGTTGGTGGACAATAAGTGTTAATGTGGGTTTTGAAAATTGCAGATTGTTACTTTCATGAAAAACGTATTCTCTTTATGACATTATGAGTTGAGATATTTAGATATCTGTTTGTACATTCTGATGCAAAAGGCCTGCTATATAATCCAAATTATGACATTTAAAACACTCATCAACAGTGGATTGCAGATATGATCCTACTGATATATACTCTAACATAAGCAAATACCATATATGTTTTGTCTACAGGGCTCAATTAAATACATTTCATGACAGCTGCCAGTTTTTGTGTGATCTGTTGTCATATCTTCGACTTATAGTGGTGCCTTCTATTGTTTACTCTGGTCAAATTGCAATGCACTGAATTATAGTAGTTTTTTTACAGACTCTCCATCTTTCATGATAGAAACATAAGCGCTGTTTAATTTTGATGAACAGTGTTGCTTGCAATGTATTGGGAACCTTGAGAAGATTTTCCTGTACCTAGTCTTTTCCAATTCTTTTTGAATTATTAGAGAACAATAGATTGTAGCTGCAGATGTTAAGAAAATTTTCTGTGGTTTTATTAATTGTTTATCTTTCTTATATCTCAAACAAAAATAAACAAATTGCCCTTACTCAAGTTTTTAATAACTTTGATCCGAAATAATGAGTATTGGTGTTGTCTTTCTGACAGTGTCAGCCCATCTGTGCAGCAGGGTTCTTCTTCAACATCAGTTGAGGTACTGTACTTTTCTTTTCTAGTGTTCGTCGAAATTGTATTAAATCAGCTAAACGAACATGGTATTTTTGTATTGATATGGTGTCAGAATTGAAGATTAAATGAGGAAAGAATGCAATTTTCCCACTATTATGAAAAAAATGCATTAACAAATGCTGCTGAGCTTTGACTGCACTTTAATATATTGACTCTGTTGTTGCTGACAATTTTGTCCCACCTTAGTGTGACACTGGGATTCATTTATTCATAATTATGTTCGAATCACTATAAATGATGCAGTATCTTTGAGATGATCGAGGAAACTAAGTGACCTCATACAAAATATATTTTTTAGTCTCATTATTTTCTAGATAGCAATGTTTTTCCTGTGGTTACATTTTAAAGCACCAATCCGTAGCCGTAGGACTGTTTTGGCAAATCTCAAAGAAGAAGAAAGATGGTGCATTTTTTGGTTATTTCTTTTTCCATTCACTATACATGTCTTGAATACCTGAAAAGATATGCTTGAATAAATCTAAAAAGTACAGTTGGTTGTTATTGTAGTTAAATAATTATAAGGTTAACACCTTCAACCCAGAATCTTTAACCTGTTCTGGGATCCTTGCTTCAATGAACTAGCACAGGATTTTGAAGAATTATGAAAGAGAAAACTATGACCATTTATCAGTATTCACACAAATACTTGCATGAGCTTTGAGCTTCAATGGATAAAAATTATGTACTGTATTTTACATGTATTCCAATGCCATCATGTTCATTGTGACGTTGTTCATACTTTTTCCTTACACGTGGTCCAGTCAGTATGCTTGATTTCTAATTGCTTTATGGAATGTGCTCTCTTTTTTCTCTGGAGCTTGTGAAAATTTATAAAACTTGAGAAACCTTCAATATGCTTTCATATTTGAACTTTGAGGATTAACATTTTGTTATTGCTGCATTTACATGTCTTTAGTAGTGTATAGGCTTATAGATTTAATATTTGAAGGTACCTAATATCTAATCATTTTACGCAGAAGAAGCAAGACCCCGTGAACACACCAGCAGGAACTAAGACATCTGATGATGACCTGACTTGTAGTGTTTGCTTGGAGCAAGTTAACACTGGAGAAACCATACGTAGCTTGCCATGCTTGCATCAGGTTTTTTTTTCAAACCTTCTACATAATGATGTTTACTTTACTTGCTTTATGTGCTAGTGCTACCCTTTTTCCAAATTTATGGATCCTATTTCTTTTTTATGACGTCTCAGATAACTAAGCCTTCATTTTAAAATAGAAAATTTGGCCAAAAAACAGCCTCCGTAAATACTTTCTTATGTAATGATGTGGATTTCCTGAGTCTGAACCACTAGTTTTAAGGGCAAAAGGGTAAAAAATAGACGCAACTATCACTTTTTCTAACTCGCTTTACAAACTCCATGCCATAAAGATGGTAACTCTAATTTGGGGGGGGGGGTATTATTTGTACTTATTTTCCTATAGTTGCATTTGTAACTGTCTCTTGTTTAATCACGCCATGAAAGTAATTTTGTTTAAAGGCGTTTGATCATCAATTTATGTTTGAATATATACTGTATTTGCAGTTCCATGTGAACTGCATTGATCCATGGCTGAGGCAGCAAGGAACATGTCCGGTTTGCAAGTTTAGAGCTGGGTCCAGATGGTCTCAAGGAGAAACAGATGCTTCATACATGGTTTAGTTTTGCAGTTAGTAACTGTTAACTTATTCTTACTTATAGAGAAGTATATATACTATGTATGTATATAAGCCCCAATGCGATTTCCTTGATGTAGGATCAAATGAATTTCTAAAAATCATGATTAGCCGGATAAGTATACTTAAATTTGTTGTATTGTGATTAAATCCTGCGGTGGGCAAATGTGGAGAATTCGCAAATCTATCAAAACTCTCATTGCAATCTGCTCCTTATAATTCAGCCGAAGATGATAGGCATATACAAAGCAAGTATGAAACAGTGTAATGATATCGGCCAATGTGATGTAATAGGCTTGTAATTTTGTATATCGAATCGATTATTGAGGGTGGTTCTACAATTTTGATGTATGAGATTGCTAATCTTGTAACATTTTTTTGGTTCATCTTCCTATATGTGTAGAGATTATTGGTAAAAAGTGTGATTTTGAAATTTAACTGATATGTAAACCATTTGTCTCTGTAATTTCTCTACTTTGTTACAGAGAACTGGTGAAGCAATTTTGTTATTATAGATATGATGCATCAACACATTATGATCTTCAACAGATAAAACACTTCGACTTCAATAGCAATGTATCCATTCATTTCCCATTTAGACGTAAAAGATCTTATCTTATAAGATAACACGAAAAGTGAAATGTATTCTGTTCCAAAGATGTAAATATCATTCTTGTAAGAAAGGAGATTTATTTTGTGTGTAAACCATACATAGCAAGCACATATAATATATATATATATATATATATATATATATATATATATATAGTTTAAGAAGGTTATTTGGCTTTGCCCTTGCCCTTGCCACCACCTTTCTTGGCATCAAGTTTGGCTTGAATCCTAGCAGCAGCAGCTGCTTTTGCTTCTTCCCTTTTCTTCTTTTCTTCCTCTTTAACTGCAGCAGCACTTTCCCTTTGCTTCTTAAGCTCACTGATACACAATAACAACAACTTATCATCATCAATCATCATCATCATCAAACTCTTTAACTTTGGTATTTTTAATCTCAAAATCTAATAACTTACTCGAGTCTAGCCCTCTCATCTGAAACACTGCTTAGACTTGAGCCCTTGCGAGGTCTGCAAGCCACCAACTCCACCTCAAAAATAAGTGTCGAACTGCATCATGTAGTACATAACAAACATTAAAATCTTCTGAAACCAGTAGCACCTTCAAATGGCTATAGATGTATATACAATTATACATACAGGACACAGGCTATACACGACTTATCAAATGGCTTTACATAACCTCTTCGGTATTAGCTTTAAGAAACATCAAATAGGGTTTTTAATATGCAGCATAATAGGTCGGCAGTGGAGCATACTTCGACTTTATCACGATGCAGCTTGAAAATGAAATTTTCCCTATTTTCAGTTTGGACGAATTAATTTAACAAATGAATCTGAAAGAGACGTGTATTGAAGAAAAACAAAGGATAAATACATAGAGGATGAACACCAAAAACCTCGACATGTTACCAGTGTTTTAAAAGGCGAAAGGCCGGGGCGGGGCGGGGCGTTTCTCGTCACCAGGGGGGGGGCATAAGCCCCGCAAGTTTTCTATATTTAGTATTAATAAAATATATAAATAATATATAAGTTTGATCTAAATTAGTGGAAAATTACATCGGAGGAAAAATAAAGTTAATAAATTTGGATAGATAGACTTCTAAAATTAATATATATTTAACCATGCAAGTTAAAATTCTCCTACGCATGATATAATACATTAGAAATAAATAAAAATATACACTTAAAACTCCCAAGTTTTCTCGATTAAGTTTTGTTCTTGCATGAATATTTCTTAAAAGGAAGACTTCTAAGTTTCTAAGTTCTAACATGTTGTGCATGGGAAAAAGAAGTAACTGATTGTTGAAATCTAGAAAGGGCTTTCTAAAATTTTGATATTACTTAAAACGATTTTAATTGTTTGACTTAATTGAATATTTGTGGGCTTTGAATTTCTTTATAAAATATTAAGCATATCTGGAGTGGGTTAGAAATAAGATTGACTAACTTTAAAAAAGTCAAAACTTAATCTTTTTTGCTAATACATCATTGGGCGTACGCCCCATGCTTCGGGGCGCAAAAAAGCGTGCCCTGACGCAAGGGGCCTTCGCCCCACCTTTCCGGGCGTACGCCCAATGGGATTTTCGCCCCCCTCCATTGCCCAGGGCGTTTTTGGTATTGCCCCACCTCGGGGCGCGCCCCCAAAAACGCCTTTTAAAACACTATCTAAGACCATTCATTTACAAGAAATTCAAGTTTACCCAACAAATGTTTTCCCATATAAAATCATGTTCCATAAGATTCAAAGTTGGACAAGATACATGTATCTATATATAGTTGAGGAAAACGTAGGTGGTTGACATTTCCGAAGAAATTATCAGATAAGAAATTTGAAATCCAACTAACCCAATAAACGACTTATATGTTTGAAATCATTTCATAGCTTTTGTTTACGCAACAAGTTCAAATTTGAAGAAATAAAGAGTGTCGTACTCTGGGGGGATATCTGGTGGGGAACCGGCACTGCCATATGCATATTCTGGCTTACAAGTGATCTTTGCAACCTCACCAACCTGCAATAAAAAAATAATATAAAGGAACGATAACTTAAGGAGGAACTCAAAAAAAATATTATAAGCTAAATTACATAAATATTCACCTTCATAGTTTTTAGTGCAATATCCCAAGCTTTAATCACAGATCCCTGGCCCAATTCGAAACTAAAGATAGTATTATCTTCATGTGTAGTATCAAAGATTTCGCCAGTCTCAGCAAGAATGCCTTCGTAATGAACTGTCCATAATATCAACTAAAATTTATAATTTTCTAGGGTATGCAAAACAAAGTTACAAGCTTTGGATGAAGACAAGCAGCAAGGTAACTGTAATAACTCTATCTGTAAAATGGATTTAGTAGAATTGCTTTATTATTGTGATGACAAAGTATGTGCGCTGAATTGCAATGGAAATTAGCCAAGGCGCCAAGAAATTTACTTAATTTTGTTTGATGAATTCTACAATTTATCCTCCTGCATGAATTTTTTCTTGTTTCTCATTTTCAGAAACAACGATAGGAGAAGGTTTCAGTTTACGAACAAACTTGATAATGGATTTACATAAGTCGAACCCCTCATGGGGTAAGGTGATATCCAATGTTAGATTAGTTCTCAAACCTTGTACACACAGACAATAGGAAAAGAGGGTTTTGTATATTTTTAATAGTATATTAAATACAACCTATTTATTCTTATTATTAAGTAAAAACTAAAATATGAGACGTACTCGCTCAAATATAGCCTAAATAATATTCTAAATTATTATGCCTAAGTTATATTTCCATGATACAAAGAGTAAAAACATCAAGCACCCGTCAAAACATACCATCAACAAGGGGAAGACTCTCTGATGGAACAATTGCATCAGGTTTTGCACGCCGTACTATCGTCTTCAAGACACCTCCATCTCCACTCAAATCGATTGAATCACCCATGATAGCTAATCTCTCAACTGCCAATTTCAAGACGGTCTTAGAATTATCAAAAAGAAAAAGACAAAGTCTTAGCATTATTAAAAACCCAAAATGAAATCCAAGAGCGAAAACTTATTTGGCCAAGGATTGCACAATAAAACCAGCCATTCTAAGGTGATATTAGACTACTCTTTTTGTTCTCAAGGACCTAAATATAAAAAATATTAAGAATAGGAGGTTGAACATATAAAAAATACAGACAAGGTGTCAAATGATGTAGTCAAAGAAGAATGATCTACTTTTACAACCTTCTCAGTTAATCCGTTCAATAAGACATATTGATTTCTAAGTTAGTTTATCTTCAAATTGATTTCTCCAATCATGTACCAGAAATCAATCAATAAAACTGTAAAGATTGAACCTTTCTAATTTTTTATAATTATCAAAGTATATATAACAATAACCCACAAAAATTCAATCCTTCTATTGCATATTCAATACTTCAGGGTAAAAAAAAAACAGCAAGGAACAATAATAAACTGAAATATTCTGCAAATTGATACAAATTGAACTAGGTTTCCATACCTGAGTAACTGGGGAGGATGTAGAGAGGTAATTTTGATAGAAGGTGGAGGTTAAATTGGGCAAATCGGATGCAGAGGTAATATATCCTGTGAAGTAGAAGAGGGTTTGTGCCATAAATATTCTGCGTTTTTCTTTTTGCTTTTCAAAGTGGGGGTGAAAGTTATTTTGCTACTTCTTTTATCCATTGGCTGAAGGTGAAGACGAGTTCAACACGCGCGGCTTGGCGCGTCAGCTTATCCCTTCCCAGCCCAAAAATCTATTGGGCCGGCCCACTTAGTCTTGCAATAGATGAAAGTCGTATGTAGGTCTTTGTGATCATTTGACAGTCTTTTGTAACTAAAGTTGCGTTCAGTAAACCCAACAAACCAAACAAAAAACATGCAAAACATTCGTAGTAGTATTAAATTTGCTCTAAATTCATTGATTGGATTTTTTTTTTGAAATATTTCAAAATAAGGGCTTGTTTTGAAAAATGGTTTGTTTTACAAAATACATTTTCGAAAATAACAAGTAACAACACGTGTATTGCAGTGAATCATAGAATTTAATTAAATAATTCATATATGTACGTCCTCCTGTTCAATTTGATGGATCAAAATTTTAAACATTAATATAACTAAAGAATTATAACCAATAAAATATAACTAAAATATAGTTGATTGATGTGAAAATTTTCGTAAATATTTGAAGAAATTAATTCAATTAAAAATTAAAACTTAAAATTTTATAAAATTAAATAAATTTTTAAATAAATCCATGATCAATTTATATATTTATTTAATTAATTTTAATGAATTGGATACTTAATTTTTTTTTACAGTGAGGGGGTTTTGTGTACTTATTGTAGTATTTTTATGTATAGTTTTTATTTCTTAATATTTATTTATTTTTTCTCTATTTTCTAAAGTCACCATAAATGTGTGTTATCTCAAATATATTTGATGAAAGTTTATTTTGAACCTTAGTTTTATAGGAAAATTTAAATAAATAATCTATTTTCCAAATTTGTTTTAAAAAATGGTACAGATTTTGGGAGGGTTCAAGAAATAGGCCAATGCGCCATCATATAAGGCGCATCCCATAAAAAAATCAAAAAGGTGATGGCATGCGCCTTCCACCCAGGCGCATGCCATCAATCAATTTTAATATTTTTTTTATAATTTAAGTTTGATTAAGTTTGTGATAATCGATCTTGTTTTTTTCACTTTCTATATTATCTTGAATCTAGAGTTCAACATGAAAATTTTAGTTTGACATATAAAGTTTTCAACCACAAAAAAATTAGTTTATTTTGATTTCAATATAAAAAGATATGAAAAAAATAAAACACTTCGGTAAATCATTTTTCAAAACTAAAACAACTTTTTTCTTATTTCAAACTTATTTTTCACCATTTTTATATTATTTTGGGTCTTGAGTTGAACATAAAAAATGTAGTTTGATAAACAAACTTTTCAACACCACAAAATTTTATTTATTTCGATACCTGGGTGAAGAAATATGACCAAAATAAAACACAACATAAAAAAATAGAGTTTTTCCTTATTTCAATACCGTTCTCCCTTTTCTATGCTCTTTTGACCCTCGAGTTCAACATGAAAAAAATAGATTAACAAATAAGGTATCCAACACCATAAGAAATAATTTATTTCGATATTAGGATAAGAAAATACAATCAAAATAACACAGTATAGTAGAAAAATATTTTCTGCCCCTTATTTCTAACTCATTTTTCTCCTTTTTCTATGTTGTTCTAGGCATCGAGTTCTACACGAAAAATATAGTTCGACATATAAATTACTCACCCACATAAAAATTGGTCTATTTCGATGCTCGATGAAGAAATACGATCAAATGAAACTCAATATGTCAAACTTTATATGACAAACTAAACTATGTTTTTTTTATCATACTTCTTCACCGATTATTGAAATAGACCATTTCTTATGTGAATGAGAAATTTATATGTCGAACTATATTTTTCGTGTTGAACTCGATGCCTAGAACAATATAGAAAAAGGAGAAAAATTGGTTAGAAATAAGGGGCAGAAAATATTTTTCTACTATACTGTTTTATTTTGATCATATTTTCTTATCCTGATATCGAAATAAATCAATTCTTATGGCGTTGGATACCTTATTTGTTAAACTATATTTTTCATGTTGAACTCGAGGGTCAAAAGAGCATAAAAAAGGGAGAACGGTATTGAAATAAGGAAAAACTTTATTTTTTTATGTAGTGTTTTATTTTGGTCGTATTTCTTCACCCAGATATCGAAATAATTCAAATTTTGTGGCGTTGAAAAGTTTGTTTATCAAACTACATTTTTTATGTTCAACTCGAGACCCAAAATAATATAAAAAATGGTGAAAAATAAGTTTGAAATAAAGAAAAAGTTGTTTTAGTTTAGATAAATGATTTACCGAAGTGTTTTATTTTTTTCATATCTTTTTATATTGACATCAAAATAAACTAATTTTTTTGTGGTTGAAAACTTTATAGGTCAAACTAAAATTTTCATGTTGAACTCTAAATTCAAGATAATATAGAAAATGAAAAAAAAAGATCGATTATCACAACTTAATCAAACTTAAACTATAAAAAAAATATTAAAATTGATTGATGGCTTTTCGATTTTTTTATGGGATGCGCCTTATATGATGGCGCATATGTAAGCATAAAATCGTAATTGCCAAGATCTTCAACAATATGATTTTCACATGTAAGCATAGATCGAAGAAACATACCTTGATCCATAACAAGATTCGTAGTAGCGGAAACGATGAAACGATTTATCTCCGGAATTGTATTTCTCTCTCTTGACCCCTTTAGACTTGAATGATTTTCTTGATGGATAGAAATATCGTAATGGGTTGAGAGAGGATCAATTCCTAAGGTTTTCTTTATATAGACCCACCATCAGGGTATTTTAGGAATTTACCTTTTCTAATCCTTAACCAATTAGAATTACCCTTATATTATTAAACTACCTAATGTATATAAAACGTGGGCCACATCATAACAAAATACCCACTTCTAATAGAAGTAGGAATATACGTGGGTTTACAGCATAGGCCTATTTCTTGAACCCTCCCAAAATCTGTACCATTTTTTAAAACAAATTTGGAAAATAGATTATTTATTTAAATTTTCCGTTTTATACAATAGCTTGACATAGATGATACTTTCTTTCTAGTTTATTTTGGTAATATCAAATATGTCATTTTCCTGTTTAAATGTTATCTATAAAAATAAAGAAGTGAAACACATATATAGTACGTATGTAAAATCTAATGCATAAAAGTAGCAAAAATATTCAACACATAGTCCGGAATATTTTTTTTCTTAACTTAATAATAATTATAGTTGTATTTTGGTTTGCAATTGCTAGTTGTATTTCACAAAACAAAGTGTTGGTCTTGTTCACATAACTATTTTTCTATTAATATTGATATTGTTGGTCTTGTTTCACATAACTATTTTCTATTAGTATTTGATGCTTTAAGATCCATAGCTCTGTCGGGCCGGGTCATGGGGGGCCTTGGGGTTGGGGATTCAACCTTTTGGACAATGGGGTTGGGGATTCAACCTTTTGGACAATGATGCTTTAAGATTAGGTATTTGGAAAAATAATATCTATGTTGGTTTATGTTTTCAAATGTAAATTATAATTTGTAAATTACAATTTCCTAAAAATTCCATATACAATATATTTTCATTTGAAAACGCACATTTTTTTTTCAAAATCACTATTAATTTTATTTATATAACTTCATATTAATCACTATATTCAGATCACTCCATAAAATTCACATAAATAATTTCGTTCCAAATTTGAATTCACAATTTTACCGTAAAAATAAATTATGTACATGAAATGCGACCAACTTTTTAGTAAAAAATGATAGAAATATGATCGGATAGATCACACTGAAAACGATATTTAAGTTCATGGGCTCACTCTAAAGTGATTTTAATCTAATAACTATCATTTAGTGAAATTGTTTTAGTGACCCAATGTTCTTAAATTTAAAGGGCTGAATCAAGATTTGGTGAAATTATTTTACTTATTGTTCAAATTTTATATTATATTAAGAATTTTTAATTTTTCTAGTTTAAGCCTCTCATAGGTGTGGAGGCATGGCCACCATATATATGAGTACATTAACATGAGTGCCCTTAATTATTCGCACCCCTGGCAATGTAAACCTATAAACGAGCTCATGACCTAATAAAGGTACTATAAGTACCATACTAATGGAGAAAAATATCATTATCTGGTTTATACTTTAAAAATAAAAAACAATTAATACTCTCTTAGTTTTTTCGAAAAGTACAATAGCTGAGAACTATGAGAAGACTTAATCCTATCAAAATAGTTACATAGACAACTCGAAGTTACTGAATACAATCCTCA
The DNA here is from genome assembly GCA_963669365.1 of Verbascum thapsus. NCBI lineage: Eukaryota > Viridiplantae > Streptophyta > Magnoliopsida > Lamiales > Scrophulariaceae > Verbascum > Verbascum thapsus. Next base: position 15,805,051 of record OY770110.1, on the reverse strand, counting down.
ACCTATTAAAATACTTACTAGTCTGTTGTTGATCGAATCAAATCACATCCCCATATATTATTTACGTGATACACATTTGATTTCACATTATACAGAAGCATTCATATTTTTGTAATATAATAATAAAATAGAAGATAAGATTATTGAGATATACAAGGTATTTTATTCAATCTTAATGTAGTACTATAAAATCAATGAAATCAAAGTCAATAAATTAGAACAAAGATAGCATTCGCATAATATATTAGATGAAAGTGACACATTATGATATTTAATCTACTCTAACAACTAAAAAACACTTATAAAAAAAAGGAAAAAAATAATGAAAAAGTAACCAAGAAGGACCCTGCAGACAGGCCATCATGTGAAATTTGGGCCCTTTAGACATTAGCCATGTGAATAGAGTTTGTACAGTGTTACAGGACCAATTGATTTTATATTATCCAATTAATATGATTGAGTATTATTAAATTTCACATTTTGATGTGACAATTGACCAAATATTGATTTAGGTACCTTCCCTTTTTGGAATCTTTGAAACCCTTTTCTTAATTCTTTATAAAATCAACACCACGATATGACTGGGATATGCAATTTATTAACAAAGTATAATAATCACAACATTAAAATTATCATGATTTTCATTTTGTTATCATTGATTATCACAAAATAGTATAAAAACTATTATAGATTAATGGTATTATTACAATTAGTGATGCATGAACATGATGACACAAATTACACTCATTATTTTCTACTAGAAATAATATATTTACAATTTTTGAATCGTTAATTGAAATAGTGACAATCGTAACATGATAAAAACATTAGTACATAATCAATAGCTTTATTTACAAGATTATTGATGCATACTTGTGAATTATAAGATATAATAACGTTTATTATGAATTAATTTATTAGACCAATAAAATAGTTTTTTGGATATGATCTTTTTTCTATGTTTTATATATTTTATTTATGGTTATGACAACGCAATTAGGCCCACAAAATTATATAAAATATTGATAACAATTCCTACCCTTATAGACTTCACATAATTTGTCGATTAGGGCTTAGCTTTTTTTTTTTTTTTACAATCGACCAATAATGTTTGTTTCTATTTGTGATGGGTTGTAGATGCATAAAGTACTACTATAATAAGTACACTTTTGTTTTACAAGTTAGAATAGACAAATAATATTATCAAAAAAGAAAAAAAAATTGACAAATAATAGGAAGTAGGGACACTTTGAAAAATTCACGTAAAAAAATGCATTTTGTTTAAAGTTTTATGTGTTATTTATATGAGTTTTTTTTTAAATCAAATTATTGAAATTAACATTTATTTTACGTAACACTTACATAGTTCTAATGAATGCACAAGACTTTTCATTATTTATTTTATCCCTTAATACTTTTCATATTTTATTTTCTCCCTTATATAATTATCATAATTTTTTTCTCCCTTAAATACGGCATTACTTTTTATTTTTATATTTAGAGTAGTCTCTAACATTTGGCAAATTACGGAAACCTATTATGTACATTTAACAAAGTAGATTTCAAATATTGGAACTAAATCTCATTAATAATTTTTCATCAACTAATATAAGCTATTAAAATCTGATTTTAATTAAATTTATCCTCAAATTGTCATTTTTTATTGACAAAATTAAATTTGTCAATATCATTACAATAGGACCAGTTTTACCAACAAAATGGTACAGTTTTTTTTTTTTTCTAGAATATCAATTATTAATGATGATGTTTTTATAATTCAATACTTAATATTTTATTTTAGAAAATAATTTTTTTTAATATGTAGATAAATTAAGTGGGTCAATTTGAATTCCCAGATAGCAGAGACCCAGTAATAAATCAGAAGTCAAAGTGGTCCTCAATAGGTCAAAAAACCTGAAGGTATCAGGACAGAAAAAAAGACGATACAAAATTAACATTGTAAATCGAGCCCAATTTTCACATATCCCAAACTTATAATATAAATATTTTAATTGGTACACCACTAATTTCCCTTAATCCCTAATTAGTCACTAATTTATGTAACCCCACATTCAATTCGTGCATCCCTATAACTTATAAGATTAATTAATACACCACTAAGTTCATTTTTTATTTCCTTTTATGTACTTTTCTTGCATGGAACTATTCAATGATTGAATGATATTTGCAAATCATGATTCATTCAATCATGACTTTGTGTATATAAGTTAGTTTATTCACTACATAATTCATTATTAGGAAAAGGGTACTGTTTTTCCTTTAATTTAGTCCAAATTTAATTCGATTTAATTCCCAATAAATTTATCATATTTAATTTCATAATTTTTAAATTGTTCCACATTTAATTTTATCATTCAAAATTTAATAGTTAACTTCCTTACTCAACATTTTTTATCAGATTTTTTCGAGAGATTTTATACATAAGAAATACATGATATTGAATAAAAATAAGTATAATTCTTATGTGAGTGTATTCATTAATAGATATTTTCAAGAATAAATCGATCAAAAATAGTTTTTAATAAGGGTAAAGTGCACTTCGCCCCCTCGAAAAATTTGTATTTTGCACTTTCCCCCCTAAAAACATAAAAAAGAGACATCGCCCCCTACAAATTTGGTATATGTATCGCTTTGCCCCAATTACTATTTTTCGGTCAAATTTTGATCGGAAATTATTTAAATAATTTTTTCGTGATCCTCTCACATGCTCGAATTTGGACCACAACCGTTGTGTTTCTCTAATATATCATCTTAAAATTTTAAAATTCTCTAATAAAAATGATAATGCTCTTGAATATACAAAAATTATTTAAATGATTTTCGATCAATATTTAGCCGAAAAATTGTAATTGGGGCAAAGTGGTGCATATACCAAATTTGTATGGGGTGATGTCTCTTTTTTGTGTTTTTAGGGGGGAAAGTGTTAAATGCAAGTTTTTCGAGGGGGTGAAGTGCACTTTACCCTTTTAATAAATTAACGGCCTTTCCGTTTGGCAGTGTTTCACTTTGACCCCTCAACTAAATGTATTGCCAAGGGTTGCCCCCTCGAAATCATAAAAAATACAGAGTTGCCTTTCAAATTAAGCAAATATGATTATTTTAAATTTACTGTCTATGCTTGAATTTTGGTAGTAAATATTGAAAGTTCAAATTGAGAAATAAATATTTATTTGTTGGAGCTTAGTAATATGAGCAAATTCCAATCAATTCTATAGTATGTTTAGTAGGGCTAATTAAGCACCAATATGGTTGTAGGGGTACACTTATTAATTACTTAACAGAAAAATAAATATTTCGAAAATAAATAACTTTGATATATGTGAGATAATTTAAAAAATAAAAACCCAAGTTTTATGGTTGAGTTTTGTGCTAAATACACATATAATCAATTATTCACAAAATTGCTTTGTATATGGAAAGATTGATTTTTATTGTTATTGATTATGATAAGTTTATTTTAATCAAAATATGATTTTTCAATGTGAAAAAATACAACTAGAACTATTGAAGTAAGAACCAAAAGCTCATCCAGAAGAATTTATACACAAATTTCTCATTAGGCTCTTAATATGATTAGTCAAACACCCTATTAGCCCTAAAGAAAATAAAATTAGGACATAAGTGCATTTAATTAAGATCATTAATGGCATCTTTCAATTTTCCAAGGATGCCCCTTTAGGCATTCCAAAAGAGATGCACAAATTTCTTGAAATATATATAAAATTCACTAATCAAAAATATAAATGAATCGAATCGATAGTTATTTAAATTTGTTTAAATTATAATTGAGTTTTAAAAATTATATTTGAATTTAGTTTGGATACTAATCGAGTCGAACTCAAAGGTTTTAATTATATTTTATGTACTTTTTATTACTTATGTCGAGTTTCAAAATTTGTATAAAAAATTCCTCAAAATTTTGAATGAGTTTTTAGCAATCGAAATTTAATCTTTATCATTAAATCAAACTCCAAAAAAAATGAGAATCCCCACGTTTTGATCCATCAAGTGCGCCCCTCCAAAAACTATTTTCTAACAAACCCTTTCCCCATCACTCATCACTATGTCTTTATAATCACTAAAATATTGCCACTTGCAATTCAAATAGATCAATCAATTAACTTATATTACATCCACATACTTCACCAAAAAAAAAATATGAATTAAAAAAAAAAAAAAAATGAATCACGGGTTCGAATCCCACTGTGGGAATGCCTATTTGCTTTCTCTACTATGAGCCTATCAGCTATGGGCAACCTAGACTGGTTTAACTCTCTTGTGTGGTTTGCAGGCTATTACACAAGAGCGAGGTTTACCCAGTACGCACCCGAAAGAGTAGCGGCTGCGGGTTTCCTCCGTCATCCAAAATATATATATATATATATATATATATATATGAACAAAAATACACATCAAAACATCATAATTTATCATCAATTTCAGTGACTTTTCTATCTAAATTCCATTGATCAACCTCAATTACACATACCACAAGAACCCTTTTCAAATTTGGATCCAAAACATTAAAAAAAAAACAAAATCAAAAACTAAACAAAATAAAAGAAATGGAACTTTAATCATTAATGTCTCTATATATACAATTCAAAGCATAAAATACACAAATTTATTTATTCTCTTCCTCCTCGGACGCTTGAAAAACCTATAACAATCTCTTAGAAAGGAAGAAAATACAGATAAAAATTAAAACTCAAACATATATATATATATATATTTTCAATAATCAGAATAATCACGCCAACAAATAAGCATGGTTACACATCTACGCATGATGTAGAATCTGGCCCTTTGCTCTTTAACAAGATTTGCACATTTTCTTGTAAATGAGCATTTTCTATGCTTCATAAAAGATGAACATGTTGAAGATAAGCTATTTTCCTTCTTTGATTGCTTGAGTTTATTATTTAAAAACAAATCTGGTTGATCTGTTGATAAACCCATATCTGTTTTTTTTTTTCAGAATAAGCTGAAAAAATTAATCAATTTTTTTTTTGTGTGAGATGAAATTTTGAGTATAAAGAAGATAACTGTGGTTTGTATTTATAGGGAAGAAAAATAAAATATTTTTATTTTATTTTTGGGAGATGGCGTGGCAGTGGGTATCACCTGCCTAGGGAGACCCACCATTTTAATTTTATAAATTATTTTATTTAATTTTAGGTTATAAAATATATGGTTTAATTTTTTACCATACATAATAATAATAATAGTAATAATAATCATGTGAGCTGGATTTCAGACTGAGTATATACAGAGTAACACGTAATGGCCTACTTGAATCCAGTGAAAAAAAAAAAAAGAGCAGTGATATTGAATGTAAAAATTAAAATAAATCTGTCACAATAAATATCACATCCTCCACAAGGTTAATTGTAAATAACTAGAGATTTATCATTGATCACGAGAGGTGATTATAATAGAGAAAATTTATAAAATTCGATTTATTTTAGTTCATTTATAAAATAATATTGAATTGCTATATTTAATATATTATAGCTGATTGTTTTTATATATTGAACTCAGTATTTTAATATATTATAGCTGATTGTTTTTATTGAACTCAGTATTGTATAGAATTATCATTTTTATTTCACTTTTATATGTCACCACAATGTAAATTTATCCTTCTATATCATTTTTATTTCACTTTTATATGTCACCACAATGTAAATTTATCCAATGATGAAATGTTTTTTTTTTTATAATTTTCTATTTTCATTCATTATTTTGGTAGGGGTGGTCAATGGGCATGCAGTTCACGAATCATATATATAAAAATATTGATTCCATAGTAGGTTAGAGTTTATTTAATTTATTGCTTTTTTATTTAGAGTCATGTGATAGCATAGTATGTAGCAATTTATCAAAATTTGACGAACTTATAATTATGTGATGAGTGGTAAATCGCATATTAATTAGTTTGTTAGTATAAGATTAATGTTTTATTTATTGAATTAGAAATATATACAAAAAATTATAGTTACACTAACACTTTACAGAACGAGATTATGATACGTAGATACTCTGACTCGAACGATATCATATTTGTATATTTACAAATGTTCTCTGAATACATATCGGAAACTTATTTGAAATATTTAAAAATTAAAAGAAAAATAAAATTTTGTATATTGTATTCGATATTTTCAAATGCAGCACTTATATACAAATTTATTCTCAAGTATCTGACATACAATGGATATTGTATGAAGCATTTTTGTAATATTATGCAATACGCTTTAGGTTAAAATATAAAAAAATTTATTAACTTTGATCATATGTTAAAAAATTAAACAATTAAAGAAACTTGCGAGAGCAAAAACACAATTTTGATTTCACTTCTTGAATGTTTTTCTTCTCTTTCTCTATGTGAAATTTATCATTTATACTTTATCATAGAAATTTTTGGATAAAAACGAAATCATTGGTTACCTCGAAATGACATGAAATTCGTACACTACAAATTACCTTTAAAAAAAAAAATTCAACTTATAAATAATAAATTCGCATTTACATTAATTAACATATTAATTCAATTTCTTTTTAAATATTATACATATATATTATATATTCGTATCACCAATTTATTGAATCCTAAATTTTGAAAAATTATTGTATTATATTCATATTCTCATATTCGTATTCGTATATAATAGAAATGAGATATTAAACACAGCTTATGATCATGCAAATATTAGAAGAGGGTCTTTGAGACAACAAATCCTCCATAAATTTTGACCCATTTACGTGAGTGATTCACACTTTACATAAATTTTAAGCATTATATAATTTTGAATGATTTATTTTTATGAAAATTGTCTGTACTTGTTTTTATAACTTTATTATGACATTTACTGTCACAACTATTTTATATTACCACAATATATTATTATCTTAATATTTATATAAATTTGTTATAGCAATAAAAATATGGAAAGTGAAAAAAGAAAAAGAAGAGAAGTAAAAAAATGATTAGATCCGTGATGGATGAATACAGACATACTCTTGCTGTGGTGAATCACGAGAGAAAAGACCCATCAAATGATACGTCAATCACAAAATTAGGGGTCTTTTTAAATAGCTATTTGAGTGGACAATATGACATGCAATTCTTTGATGGACAATTCATGGTTCTTCTTCTTGAAAAACATTGAAGGCCAAATAGGTTACGCAATGTTTGTTTATATTTTTTATTTAAAAATTTGGAAAATTTATTTGAATAGTTCACATTTTTAAGAATGGTTGAAATTTGTTAAATATATATCAGAGGTAATGCGCTGAATGATTGTGTTATTTATGCATATAACGATAATGTGCATACAAAGATAAAAAAAATATAATTAAAAATTATAAAGTATGAATTAATAGACGGTGTTGATTGATGAGATCAGCGATTGAGACAGGCCCCACACGAATAAAAGTTAAAAAATTAATATATGTATGTTTTATTAATTTTTTTATTTAATCATATACAATTTTATAACTATCGTCATATTTCACCCAACCCATTTTCAGTTTTTTCAATTTCTGCCTCCGTCTCTGGATGAAATGTGTGAAATGTTGTATATATGATTAGTATTTAATTATATAGGGAATTTAAAAAAGCAGAATTGAAGAAACGTGAATTTGGATGAGAATTTGATATTTATATTTATTTAGAATTTTATGATTTAAATACTTAAAAGTAAAATTTGAAAAACTAAACAAACAAGGCCTTATAGTTTTAACGTCTTTGTGACTTAAGTTGCCAAAAAATGTATTATGATCAATCTCTTATACTTGCGTGAAGCCTCTAACAACTAATCTTGTTTGAAGTTAATCTTGTCAGCCTTAAGTTTAATGAGAGGAATCTATCCAGAATTGGATCGATTCAACGTGAAATTTCTCAAGATCAAAATCTTAAAACAGATAGATGGAATATGCTCAAACCAAATTCAAATTGCGACAACGAACGTTGTTATAAAAACCTCGATCACATGAAGTCAATTAACACAAGCCTTGGAGCGAATTTATGAAGACACCATAAAAGGATGGAAATCTGTTCGATAAGTCAGGAATGAACACCACAAATATGATCAGATAAGTTCAATACATTCAAAGAACGAATAGTTACAACACACAAATTTATTAAAAAATAACCTCCATCTTTATTTATGAAATTCGCAGCCTATTTTAGGCCAAAACAAGGGTGTATATCCAAAAAAAGAAGGATATTAATCCAAATGAGTCTTTTCTTTATCTAAATAACTAATTAAAATCTATTTAAATTCGAAAATAAATAATATATTAGAAACATTTAAATACTTATTACGAGTCACATAATTAATCTTTAAATTAACAAATAAGATGCACTTAATTATCCAGAAAAAAACAAAATAATACATAAACATTAGAATCATAATAGCAAACTTTTCTTTTATAGCAAATTTCATGTGTTTTAAAAAGGTTACTTCCCACACGTGTCGGTCGGCGCCGCGTAGAATGTTCTGTCTCCGGTCGTTGAGACTAAAAGTCAATCTTCCGGTATTGTATCACCACATTAAGCGAATCTTCCTATCATATGGCACAATATACTTATAAATAAATTTATTTAATTGGAATAGATTAATATTCCAATTAAGTAAATTTATTTGTAAGTTTTATGTGATTTAGATACTCATATTGTATAGTGATTCTATAGAAAAATAATTTGTGTGGCATTCTATGATGCACGGACACGGGATACATCACACGATACGACATGAACACAGACGTGAAATACGGCATTTTAAAAATATTAGAACACGACACGACCTCGAAAATGCTATAAAATGTATATATATATGTTCATTTAAAATATATAACTTAATAATTTAAATGTAACTGATTGGAGAAATAAACTATAAGAATGATTGTACATTATAAATTTGTATTTGATTTGCAAATTTATATATGTCTGAAAAAAAAAATACTTCGATTTTCAAAATCACAAAAAATAAGTGAAATAACTTCAAGCATCATTCACAAATAATGCATAAATAGTAGACACACACTCTAACTGCATCAATTATGGTGTTCATATTTTATTTTATTATTTTATTTAAGCAGACAAATTTATTTCCATATTGAACACGGTGTCGGAAAGTGTCGTGTCTGATCGAGTGTCAAACACGACATGTTATGATTTTTTGAAATGTATGTTTATCACAAGGTGACATCACATTGGAGACCTATTTATTATGATCAATAATTCCAAATTGATACATGGATTTGAAGTCGTTAAAGTAGAAAAATTGATGCTTTACTCTAGTAGAATTGTAATTAGTAATAATTGAAAAATCAAAGTGATTAATCACAAAATAAATAATATAACACATAATTTTTGTTCGATTAATTAAATATTGCAAAAATTGACACTACCAAGAATTTGGTCCAAGCTACATAAATAGGCACAATAGTTCAACGTATCGGAATGAACACATTATATGTATCTATTGCAATTGATTTTATTATAAGTAGTGAAAATGAGAACTCTCCAGATTCAATTCACATATCAAATGTCTCTTTAAGAAATTAACAAAGATAACACATTATGAAAATTTGGTTAGTGACAATAAAAAAAATATGCATTATAATTACGTACATTCAATAACACAACTAGTAATGCATAGTCATGGTTGGCACAGTTGATTTATGAGTATATTTTCGGAGAATTGATTCTAAATTTTATTCTGCCATTTTCAATCAACATTTTATATGTTTATCATGTGTTTAATACATAGATAATAATCCCATTGTATATTTATGTCAATATATATATAGTATTTCCAATTGTGTTATTTTAATAGTATATCATATATTGCTTTATCTTTAATTTGTATTATATAAATATATTTCAAGATATCAATCCTACATACACACAACATTAAGTAAAATAGGTCACATAATGCCAGAGAACAAAAAAAAAAGTGTTGATATAATAAATCATGAGAAAAATAGTGTATAAAGGGTATAATCTTATTTATTAAATTGAGGCAAATTGCGTTATAAATAAATTGATCAATATAAAAAGGAATTTGAAGTGTTATTATTAAAATTGGGATGGCAAATATCAATCCCCATATTAATTGTTGGTTTATTTTTATCAATTCAAATAAAAAATATTTTCGGAAAGGTGTAGAATCTTCATAACATCCTCATTAAATCATTAGTCTTGTCTTAATTACTGATTTACTGTTTTAACTAAAGTGCAAGAATCATATAAATCTTTTGACTATAGTATTATATACGTTAATTACTATACTAATCAGAATCAATTAATTACACTATATTATTTTAAAATGCAAAAAAATATTAATTTGATCTCCTTTGATTAATTAATAAAATAAATTCTATCATTAAAAAAATATGATGTATAAAAGTTATAAAAATGAATATCTAATAAATTGGTCAAAAAATTAGTCAGTAAAGGCCAGCAGATTGCAGTTAGTGAACTGTTTAAACCGATGTCGTTTAATGCATTTGTATATTAATATTTTTAGCCTATTATTTATTTAACTTGTGAATTGCATTATGCCTTTTTGTTAGAAAACAAATTGAGATTAATAATTTCACACATGTTGCCATGTGCTAATTAGTATTAGACCGCTCAGTCAAAGGAGGTTTTATTCATATTTTTTAAATGTTGTTTGGAGCATAATAAAATAATTAAATTTTGGAGAATAATTAAATAATTAAAATTTTCAACTAAGATTTGTGTATTCTCCTCCACATGCTTTTGGCTTTTCTATATTTTTACAATAATAATTGTGAATAAGATTATTCATGATAATTAATAAGGTATTTGTTTTACATATATGGTGTAAGAACTAGATTGAATTGTATATAACTGTATATATTATTTAATTAATTGAATTGTTTGTGTAATATGTTAGTGTAGTGAAGTAATTTATATATCTATATGTTAGAATACAGTTAAATTAATTTATTACCAAAACTTGTATGGTGATTACGTGTGATAATTACAAAGATAATAATTAACAAATTGAAATTAGTAAAGAGAAAGACTTGTTGGATATAAAGTTGATGCGAACAACTTTTGTCACGAATTTGAGTGGCTTACGTATATTTAGAGTATTTAATTACTCAAATCCGATTTCGGGTGAATGAGAAATTAATTAATTAAGTGAGTCACTTAAAACGTTGTTAATAATTGGAATCAATTTATCGATAGGAACATATGTGATTATATGATCACAAATCATACAATCGACAGCCGCGATTGTATGAAAGAAAGTTCATTTAGTTTGAGGACTAAAATGTTCAAGTCGGAAAAATTGATGGACCAATTTGAAAGGACGTAATTACTCAAGATTGAAAGTTTTGGGGTCAAGATATAATTTCTAAAAGTTGTTGGTGCACCCGGATGCATGTGATTAGATCCCAATTTTAAAGAAATGTGATTGGTTGGGATGAGATGGTGCATGGTGCACCCGTTCACACCAAATCATTTCTAATTGGGTGTTTTTGAATGGGTGCAACTTTTGAGACTTTTATGGAGGGGGGTTTGTCTAAAAGACATAACTACAATATTTGAAAAATTACAACTTTTGACTCAAAACTTTTCATTATCTATAAATAGTCCCCTTCACATTTCATTTTCTTCATCCCAAAATACAGTATCTTCTCTCTTCTACTTTCAAAGTTATAAATTGTGAATTTGAAATTTCTTTGCATATATAATTAGTGTTTGAAAAACGAGAGCTTCATACAAGAGTTTGTTCGATAGATTCGAGAATTTGAAGTGGTTCTATTCTCATCTCGAAATCGTTGTATCTTGGGATACAAATTGACACATCCCGTGACCACCAAAAGCGGGTCAATATTGTGTTAAAGAGAGCGAGTAATCAAAACTCGTGCCTCGACTTACCTATTATTTCTACATATTTTCCAACAAGACTATATTATATTTTGGAGATATTTTAAAACCAAATCTCTAGAATTAAAATCTAACTTTGAGTTACTCTAGCTATTACTATGAGAATTTAGTTTTACATTTATTTTTATTTTTATTATGTAATCTAAAGTAAAAATACTACAAAATCATACTGCATTAATGGTATCGATTTTAAAAAGTCCAATCTTGATATTAATTGTTCCAAATCTGCAAAAACCGGATTGTGGGCACCCCTTATAAGAAGTGATATAATTTCAAATTAGAGAATGTGCTAATTAAGTTGGTGTTACTATATAGTTTATCTGATTCCATATACTTATTCTATAACTATTATACTTTTTACTTTTGTGGTTTAAGTTCATTTAACTTATACCACTTTAAGAAAACAGGGTTTAACACACGAAATACGATACCTAAAACCCAGATCATTGTCTCTAAATTGTATAGAGATAATAAATTTTCATATATTCACGTACCCAAATTGTCTAAACTTCACCCTTTTGTGACCAACTGAACTGCCCATGCGGGCTGTTCACGTACCCAAATGTTACAATGGTCACAGTCATACTAACAAATGAATCTTACATACAATAAACTTTCAAGCCTCTACGAAATTTGATCACCCCAGAGGTATATGTTTATGTTTTAAACCAAATAGTTCGGATATATGAGATTAAAGGATATCATGATAAATTTTTGTCATTAACTTTATATCGGATTTATTTTTGGCAATTATTATTTTACTTTTTATAATTTTCACTAAAGTTTACATAAAGATCATTTGCATCACTTATAAGTACTATTATGACATAATATGATGTCATTGTCATGTCAAAATTTATTTGTGTTAGTTGATCTTATTGGAGAGGGCAATGATGTTAGGTGATCATATTCGATTGAAAAACCCTATAGGATTCCTTGTTAGTTCCCTCAACTTGTTAGGTCAAGATCTGATTCGACCTCCACAAAGTAAGGATGAGCTTATTGCTTCTGTGGTGACATTATGAATCCAACATTTTTAAAAAATAATGTCACAGTTTTCTTATCATTTTTATTTTTCATAATATGTAAGCAGTCTCTTAAGATTTATCGTTCAAAGTATAAATTGGTACATATATATACAAATTGGTCATTTATTTCCAATAATTTTGTACCATCTCTTTATAATTATTGGATACGTATCTCCAATAAAATCAGATAAATCACAATGTTATTATCAATGATAATATCTGATGTATATATATATATAACAACTATCTTTGACATCATTTTCAGCAATCGAAATTGTAACTATTTAGTGGATATGTTTTATGATCTAGTTAATGTGCTGTTAAAAGTACAATGACTGTTGTTGGTATAATTACTGTTAATCCATATTTATACACCATACAAAAAAATTATTATCTCAAATGTTTATATTATTCAATTTATTTATTGCAAAAACTACAACATAAAACCAATCTGCATCATCTGAAAATGATCTCTTATATTTTTTCTTGACAGAAGCAGTAAAGTAGATTTTTAAGCTTCCAAAACTATCACAAGAATAAAAGTTATTAAAACTCTTAATAAAAAGTAACTAAATGGATACAAACCCATAAATACAGTACAAAAATACAACGATTTAAATTTAGCAACTAAACATGATAGTTAAATAAAAAAATATACGAACTATTAAAGACTTAGATAAAATCTAGCAAATACGAGGATATAAAATAGTTTCTAAGCTATAGTACTGTAGTTATTGTATTTATAATTAGTGAAATTTACAAGCCTGTAATAACAACACAAGAATGAAGACATCACAAAAGAAAAATTTATTATAATCACAAAATAATTGGAACTTGTCACATGATATTATATATACCATTTATATTAATCCGAGTATTTAATTGGTACATGATTATTGTAAATAAAAACTGCTAAGAAATAAAACAGATTACAAATAAAGAAAACCTAAACAGAAATCTGATTGTTAAAATTTCAAATTACAGATCCGGAAAAAAGGGAGAGAATAAAGCAAAGCAGTGGAGTCCGAAATTTTATAATAAAATGAAAAAACAGTGAATAATATATGACATTTACCGTACAAATGTTCCATTAAAGCATCGACATATATATCTGCTGAACACAGGAAGCTTTACAGTACAGTTTGAGCACTAGTTCAGGAACAAACATCCTTAAAATACTAAAACACTCTTTATTGTACTCACAGAAGTAACTGCAAAAATCAATGATCTAAAACAGTATTTAACATCATGGATTTCATCAATCTTAAAAACCCACATAAAATATACGACCTATATATATATTCACATATATTTTATGCAGTAGGATATATATATATATATATATATATATATGCAAACCCTAAGATTAGGGTTACGATTTAAACGTCAAAAATGCACGTAAATCATTTGTTTTGCTTATATTTCTGCATAGTCCATCTGTATATACATATATATGTCTCATAAAACCCTAATTATAAATAATTATATTTTCTAACCAAAGTAAAAAATCTATGGTTATGAAAAGGTTGCTCACCAAAAGAACATAGAATTATAGCCATTCATTGCCACTGCAGCATCATCAAGATTCTCAAATCCACATTTCTAAGGCTCATATATAACAGATCTGTGAATATAAATGGGACCCTTTAAAGGGATCCCACAAGTAGCCCTAAAAAAAGATATGTGAATCTTGATGATGCTCCACCAGCAAAAACTGACTGAGGGTCTTCAGATCTCTGTCCATATATACTAAATCTAATGGTTAAAACTTAAAAACATATCAAATAGGCTATTAATCAATTTGACGATAAAAGAAAATGAAATAAAATATAAGATTCAAAGGGTCACTCAATGAAAGAGATATGAAAATTAGAGGCAAGGGTTTTGAAGAGATGATATAAGAAAACCTAATTAAATTAAAGAGAGAGAAAGAATAAAGGGTTAATGGGAGAGATGAGTAAAGTGTGTAAAAGGGTTCATTATTTATAGAGTTGATGTGATGAAGGGATAACTATGGAATGCGAGATTTCAGGACTGGTTGGTGCCAAAAGATATGCCACACACACACACACACACTTAAACAATACAAACACACACATCTATACATATATAATATATATACATATATGTTTACAGAGAGAGAGAGAGAGAGAGAGAGAGAGAGAGAGAGGATTAGTAGCTATAACAGTTGAGCATCGCAATCGAAGATACCAAATTTTACCAGAAACTTTAATACTTACTGAGTCAGCGCAGTTCCTATATATACAGATGTCAAAGGAGCAATTACTATAGCCCCATTATATATACATATACATATATATATATATGTATATATCTGAGAATGGAGAAAATGGAAAAATTAGCGGAAATTAAGATGGTAAGATTTGTTGCGTCCTGCAAGAGCTTTTGTTTCATAGTTAGAATTGACATTTGACAGACAGATTGAGGAGGGCCGGGGCTGAAAGACCTAACTAGCTAGGGTTTCGATTTTTTGCTTGCTCCCATCTTTTTTTTTCCTTTTTTAGAACACTTTTAGACTTGCCCTTCTCTTGCAAAACCTATTTTACTACTTTTTTAAATATTTGAAATTGAAGTTAAATATTTAAGAATATTAATTTTGACAAATAATATAATAGATTAGTTCTAACTCTTTTATGTCAACAGTTGTAGTGAAATTTAAATTGATTCATTTTCGGTATAAATATTGTTTCTAAACTAAAATGCTATTATATGTTAACTCTTAAAATAAAACTTACAAAATTATGAGAATAATGATTTTGAATATTTTCAATGGCGTAAAGCGCATAATTAACCTAATTGCATGAGTATATATTTTGTAATTAATATAGAGATTTGTTCTTCTTTTAGAGCCCAGTTGAGGAAATTTTATGAACTGAACTGCGACGATCATTCCTGCAGAATTTTGAACATTTAAAATAATTAATAACATAAAGCAGAATTTGTAAGTGATTAGGATGAGCTGAGCCCAGCATATAATTTAACTAACAACACTCGAGCTTATGCTTAATACAACTCAAAATACATACATAGTGAAAATAATTAAATGAACCTGGTTAAAATGACTCTGCTCAAAATGAATTATTGAAATATAATTAATTTAATATGAATAAAATAGTTTGAGATGACGATCAACGATGATATACAGTCCAACAATTCAAGTAAGCAACAATATTCCCTTTATTTGTGCTGATTTGAGTAAATATCTGATCTCATCGTTAGTTCTCATGTGTAATACTTTCCTCAAACTCAACAAGAAATGAAATTCCTTTATAATGCAAAAATAATTTTACCTTTATAGCTGATGATCCATACAATACTCACAAGTTTCTATTTTACATCCAAGATTTATGCCTCATTATCATCTTATTATATTATTAGTTGACCTAATTATCATATTAATTTTATTATTACTCTATGGTTGTGCTATGGTCCATTAACCTCTTTTAATTGTCAAATTAGTTCAGTTCTCAAATCTCAATGTATGTAGAGGGTTATTATTTGATTGGCATGTGTTAAGATAGTGAGATATTTTGTTTTGTGAGATATTTTATACTTCCCGTAAGAGTAAGAATGTTTTGACAACGTAACTAATAATTGGTTATTCGTTTTTTTGTGGTCATGTATATAATATGAGACATCGTTGTGAGCTAATAAAGTTTTATCTGATCAGCCGACATAAGAGGCAATCACGACTTCAGATATGTGCTGTGACTCTCGGTCGGGCATTATCTTATTTTATGCTTATATATTATTTTATAAACATTACTTTCATGATTTATAAGAGTATGTTAGAGTTATTAACGCCATATGTTTTAGATACATTTGACCAAATTAGACTTATATAAACACAAATCATAAAATACACAACAATCTAAATTTGTAATTTAGTGGGATAATTTTTGAAAGAGTACATCTAATTCTTATATAAATGTGAGGAACTCATAGAATGCTATGTATAACTTTAGTTAGTTGTCTAGCTATTATGAAAAATGAAGGAATACAATTTTTATAGTTGTGGCTTTTAATTTAGAGAAAATAGTGTTAAAATTATAATTAAAGGTATTGATTGCGTAATTAAACGTTATTATATGACAATTTTTGAGTTATTCGAAGTAAATTAATTGCCAATGGTATTCTTATATCATGTCAGATGTTTTATAATTATCTAACTCTCATCCTTGACTGTTTCTTGAATAAATAAATAAATCAATCTCATAAGATTTTATTTATTTACGATTATAAACCAAATTGGCCAATCACCTAATGACATGTCACCCACTCAAATTGGAAACTTTCATTAATTCTCTACTCCCAAACTCCTTAACCCCCACTGCCGCCATGAACATTAATTATAGTAAGATTACAACTTATACACAGTACACTTCCATTTCTTAACAACTTGCTCCATAAATTTTTTTAATTTGATCATTTGTTATGCAAATTAACAACTTTGTGGATCTGGCAATCAACTAGACTCAAAATGTATTTATTATATTTTTGTTGAGGGATTTATTTGTGAAAATAAATTTTATTGATAATTGATATTAATTATATTTTTAATCTTAATTTTTTAGATTTTTTAAAATTGAAAAGTATTTTCATAACAATTTTTTTGATATAAAAGTTTATTTTAAGGGCCATATAATAATTTTATCTATTTTTAAATAATAAAGAAACTAATGAAAATATTACAATTATATCACAAATCAATTGATGAAATATGCAATCAAAATGAAGTAACGTATATTTACATTAGAGAATGATAGAATAAAATTTGAGTTAGACTAGAGATGGAATTTTGAGAAGAGTTGAGTGTATAACCAAAAAGATGGAATTTTGGTCATCCCAATTTTGTATCGAGCCATTTAATAATGGGTTGAAGCCAAGGAAATTTCGGTATATATACAATATTTTATTTTAACTTAAACATCACATATTACAATGTTGAACCATATATATATATATCATATATTAAAAATTATGATATATATATATAGACCAAATTAATTTATGTATTTTACATGGGTTCTGAGAGCTAAGGCATTTGAAAAGAAATGTGGACAGATAGACATAGACTAGTTATCTGGATGAAACACAAAAAAGCAGATTATTGTACAATCCTACACTTGCTATATTATAGTATGTACTCTCACTCTCCCATAGCTTTACCCCTTTTGGTAACTTATGTTTGACAAATGTGCCTCAATTTCAATTAATTCAAAATAACTATATTTTTGATGAAAAAATATCTCAAAATCAAGAAATGGAAAACGGAAAGCCATCTGATCGGGCTAATTTTTTAATTTATTTATTAATATATATATATATATATACTATTTGTAAAAAGTAGTATAAGTAGATATTTTTATATAGAAAGTATAAATAATAATCTTGGTTCTATATCTCTATATTTAGGGTTGATAATTGAAACAAACTACTCGATACTCGACTCAAGCTCGCTAAAAGTTCGAGTCGAGCTCGGTTTGTTCGATAAATTTTGAGGCTCGAGCTCAACTCGATTAAAAAAAATAACAAAAATATGTACAAAATATTCAAACTACTCGAGCTCGACTCGTGATTGGCTCAATTAAAGCTCGTTTGAGCTCTGCTCGATAAACAATCAAACTAAGCTCAAACACAATTTTCAAAACTCGATTATAATTCAAACAACCTTGGAAACTATTGTATGTTAAATTTTTATTTTTATAAGTTATTGTACTTTAAATTGTAAAATTGTTGCTGTATTTCATAATTTTAGATTTGATTTCATACTTTAATATATTAATTATATGTCAACAATTTTAATTTAAAAAGTTAGTGTATTTACTGTATTATAAAAAGTATATACAATAATTATTGTATTTACTTAATCTTAAAATTTATTTTATTTTGAAGTATACAAGAATTATTATTGAACTTTAGAAATTAACTTCGAATTTTTAAAATAATCACAAATAACATTGACTGTATATAACATTTACCATATATTACTAATTAGTACTATGATTATATTATATGTAATTCAATACAAATTAATAATTAACTATATTTGTTTCAAAACATTAATGATAATATGTAATATAGCTTACATCACTAAATCAAATATTGGTGAATAGTCCATCACCATCATTATCACCATACTCATATGAATTGTTCAATATCTCTAGCTTTATGTCAAAGAAAATACATAAATGTGACATCTATATATCTCTCCTTTTCTTGTGGCCCCAAATTTTGCCTATATTATTGTTCTTAAATAAGTTTACACTCAATGTAGATAGTTTGCATATATAACTCCTCTTCTATGTTAAAATCTACTATCAGTTTTCTTCATTTTATTTTTTTTCAAAATAAATTTCTATGGAAGTAGATATTATCAATGGAATACAAAAATTGTTGGATATTTAATTAGAAAGGTAAAAATTGGAATAAATCAAATACTATTTCTTAGGCTTTTCATATTTTTTTTATTTAATACCAGGGCCACTTTCCACTTTACACTAGAAATTATATTTATTAGATTATTTATAAAAATATGTCTAATATAATTTACATATTTTTTATTAGTAAGATATACTCTATAGTTCGACAAAAATTAGTTCAAATTTATTTGAATTATTACCAAGTTTCTAATAAAATTTGTGTTTTATTTTGGTTTGGCTACCAGTCATCTTTAACATAAATCGTGCTCCAATAATATACCTTTTGGTATATATTTTATCATTTTCTTATTAATGAAAATGAATTTCAAAACTTATAAAAAAACACAAATTAGCAAATATCATACGTACTTTTTCTTTTAACTTGAAACGCGAAATATCATATTAAATACTGGATAAAAATAGGTTACGTATAGATGATATACTTAAATATGGACAATTAGTTAAAATATTGATGTAATTTGACGCCAATGCTATAAAAAATGAGATGTAAAACTGAAATGTCTATTTTTCTGTTACACTTTAAATCAGCAATCCCTTTATACCTACCTACTCAACATTTCTCTACATTGACATATATTTAAAAATAATTACGTAATATTAAATATAGATTATCGAGAAATTAACCCAAATATAGTAATTAAGGTAGGGGTGTGCATCGGTTCGGTTGAAAATTGAACCGAAATTTCGGTTCTCTAAACTTACAAATCGAAAACCAAATCGAAAAAATTTGGTTCGGTTTTTAACCGAAATAATCGGATTTCAAAAAAAAAAAAAGGAAAAAAGACATGATTCAATTCGATTTTTCAATTTTTTTTTATAATTTTAGTTTTCAACTGTTCAACCTACTCTTTAGTATATGTTTTTTAATTTTTTTAATATATAATACTTATTAATTATATATAAATTAAAATAATAATAAATATATATTACATACTTTGATTTTTGGTTCGGTTCGGTTAATCACGCTAAAAATCAAAACCGAAATTGTGAAGGGAAAAAAATGAAAATCAAACTGAAATTTTCGGTTCGATTTCAATTTGAACTGAATTTTTTATTTTCGGTTCGGGCGGTTCAGGTAATTTTGAACTCTCTTAAGTTTAGTGTTACCTAAAATCGGAAAAGGTCCAATTCTTATCATCTTAATTGTCAGAACTCAGAACCATAGCTAATGGGCCATGAATACATGATTTCTACAATTGGGCCATTAAATGAAGCCCCTAGTTAACCTGGCCCAACATTGCAATCCACTTAATTGGGTCAAAAGTCTTTTTATTGGGCTATTTTGGAAAGTTTGAATAATATAGGTTATAAAAGTAAAATATAAATATACAGAGGGCCTAATTTTGTTTCAAACTTTTCATTCTATTCCTTGTTCCCAAGTCTCCTCTACATTCTCTCTTTATCAATCTATGAATGAAATAATTGTTCAATGACCATTATGCTGAAATAAATTGATACACTTCAATTATCTATTGATAACCTCAAAGAGAATAAATCACGACTTAAATAACATATTCCAATATATTTCTTTGTCACATTCAATACTTTGAAAATCAGACCGAATCAAAAATCACAAACGTTAGGTCACCTGGCCCTGGATCCGCAATCTTTAAACTTAAATCATAGAAAAAAACTTTAATTGTACTTGTGTATCCCAAACCAATGTTTTGAAACCCAACCCGGTCATCGAACCGGAAAATTGACCGGGTCACGGGTCACTGGTTCAATCGTTGGGTCAATACCGGTCGAACCAGTGATGTTATAATTACGCAATAAATATTAAATAAAATACTAATATTTATTATAAAATTTTAAAACATAAAAAATTGATATTTCCTATTTTCAAAATCATTTTTAGTTCATATATTTATAACAAAATCATGAAAAAAATTGAGAGTTTTTTAAATAAATAAGCAAAATTATGTTCAAGTGATATAATTTTCGAATTCATGGAACAAAAATCAAATGTACATCACAAATGACACAATTGCTACATCATTGTATAATAAACCAACAATTTTGAAGAAAAAAACTTAAAAGCTTTAATAATTTACAAACCAACAAAAATTAAAACGAAAAAAACTAGAGTTTTACAAATAATATATTTTGATTTTATTTGATTTGTTCGAATGAAAGATTTTCTTGAGAAATTTTCTTTGAATCATGTTGGATGAGCAAAATAATAGAAGATGGGTGATTTTTTGCGAAAAAAATAAGTTTTAAGCTTGAATTTTGGTATTTATAAAAACCGAACGGTTGTTTACCGGATCACCGGTTCGACCGGTGGGTCGAACGGTTTTTGACCAAATTGACCGGTTTTGAGCCAAAAACGGTTTTGTGGGTCTGATCGGTTCGTTTTAAGGACCGGTTTCGGGTCAAACCGGGCGGGCCGGGCAGGGTTTTAAAACCTTGTCCCAAACTATGTGATTTATTAAATTGATCATCTATGTGTCATGTAAATGTAAATAATAGAGCATGTTTGAACTCTTAGATATTATATCTACGTTCATGATCATTCAATCAAGTTGAGTCTAACGAGTATACCATCGGATAAATCAATATTGCCCTAATTGAGTTTAAAACATATAAAGAAATTAAACCTCATACTTGGACCTAAAAACTATGAATTAGGGAAAATTGCATTTTTGTCTCGCAACTTTTTCCACTTGTTTATTTCGAAAATCACGATTTACCACTTCAAATTTCAGAAAATCTCAGAGAGCAAATTGTTGACCCAAGCTGTTTGGGAGGGTAAATAGGCACAAAAAAAAAAAATCATTTTAAAGAGGAAAAAAAAATCAGATTTTAGGGTCAAATTATTTAGAGTTTCTTCTTCAAATGGGGTGATCTTTCCATGGCTATTTCAAAGATAATTTTGAAAATAGATGTTTAATTATAACTCAAGTTTAAAAGATAAATCTACCCTTAAGATTGCCTCGAATGCAATTTTGTACCATAAAATTGTAGGGCTTATTGCTACTAATATTAAATCTTTAGGGGTCAAAAATAATCTCTTTTCTAGATTTAAAATAAAAGTGCTAAACCCAAAATTTTTAAGGAAGTGAGAGTGCTTTTTGTCCTTGCAATATAAATACTAACAAATAAATTAGTGTAAAAAGTTGAAAATGGAATATATATCATTCTAACGGCTAGTTTATGCTTAGATAGAGGAGCTTATTAAATATCAGCTCCAAAGCTAAAATGACCGTTGCAGCAACCTCACAAAACCCTAATTACTTCCATTTTTCTCCGCCATTACCAGAGATCCCTTGTTTACAGACCCTTTTGCGCAAAACGCTCAAATCTCATAAATTCTCAAAAAGCTCAAAAATCAGGAACAAAAATGGATACAACACAGAGAAGAAAGAGTGGCATTAATCTGCCAGCTTCAATGTCCGGCACCTCGTTACGACTGGAGACCTTCTCATCCCCCTCATCGCTCAACAAGCTATCATCTCCCCTGAAATCTATGTCGCCCAGGACCATATCCAACTTATCGGCATCATCTTCACCGTCCAAGTCTTTATCTAGTTGCAGCGACAGGTTTATCCCCTGCAGATCGTCGTCGAGGCTGCACACGTTTGGGTTGATTGATAAGGCGTCGCCGGTGAAGGAGGGCGGAGGAGGTGGCGAGGCGTATTCGAGGTTGTTGAAAAGTGAGCTTTTTGGGACTGATTTTGGGTGTTTTGATTCTGTTGCAGGTAGTTCTAAAGGAGGCTCGCCGTTGAGTAGTCCAAGCAAGAATATGTTGAGGTTTAAAACTGAGCAGCATAGTTCGGGGCCGAATTCGCCATTTTCGCCTTCGATTTTGGGGGCGCATGATGGTGGGTTGCTCTCTGGTGAGGCCGCAACGCCGCCTAAGCCGCCTAGGAAGGTGCCCAAGACTCCTCATAAGGTGCATTTTTGGTGTAATAAGTTGAATTTAAAGTCTTCATTTTGTGATAGTTTGTTTGTTTTGTTGATAAACCAAGCTTATATGTGAAATTCGTTAATTAAGAGGTATGGGTAATAGTTGACTGCAAATATGATTTAAGATCTAAAGCTTGCAATAATCTCTAGTAAGCATGCACTCAGGTAAGAAGGGATGAATTTCTACACTGTTATCTTTTATTTTAGGAAGTTGCAGTTTTGTGTGAGCAATGGAGCTAAATTAAGTTACAAGATTATAACTTTCTTGTTTTTCCAGAAATTGATTTAATCAAATATCATAACTTTTGGGCTATATACTATCAGCAGTCAAACTTAATTGGCCTTATGAACAATGGGAAGCATATAAGAATTTATACTCTTGAGTTTCATATAAGATGTATGGGTAACAGTTGAATGTGAATGGGATTTACGTTCTAAAGACACTTTACCTTGTAGTTGTAGAGATGTATTCCTTAACGAATATTGGGATCCCCAATAGTCGGTAACGAAGGATGAATTTCAGTACCGTTATTTTATTTTCTAGGATGTTGCAGTGATCAACTAAGGTACTTCGAATAAACGTGAACAATGGAGCTTAATCATATTACAAACAAACCATTCTTGTTTTACAGAGAATGAATACGAGGGGCTATGTTAGAATCTTTAGTCTAAGTATGGCTTCACAATCATGCTAATTTACGTCCATCTTTTCCACTTTGCTTTTCCATGAAATTACAATAGAGAAAAATCAATAAACCTCTATTCATGAAACTCATAAGGAAGATTTTTAGCTTACTAACAATGTATAATTACAGGTTTTGGATGCACCAGCCCTTCAAGATGACTTCTATCTGAACTTAGTGGACTGGTCTTCTCAGAATGTCCTTGCTGTTGGATTGGGCACTTGTGTTTATCTATGGAGTGCTTCAAATAGTAGAGTAAGTTCCAAATTCAAAATTTTCTTTAAAACAATAACATACATGATTATGCATCAAATCTGAGATATGATTTATTCACAGGTGACAAAATTGTGTGACTTGGGACCTAACGACAGTGTATGCTCAGTTCAATGGACTCGAGAGGGTTCATACATATCAGTTGGGACGAATCTTGGTCAAATTCAGGTAAAATTTTCTCTTTAGCTAAAAACATTTTAGTGCCAAATTAACGTTCGAGGCTTTTATTTGAATTGACAAAGCATGTTTTATACTTGTTGGTTTAGGTTTGGGATGGAACTCAATGCAAGCGTGTTAGAACAATGGGCGGTCATCAAACAAGGACCGGAGTACTAGCATGGTCTTCTCGCATATTATCCTCTGGCAGCAGAGATAGAAACATTCTTCAACATGATCTTCGTGTTCCTAGTGATTATATTAGCAAACTTGTTGGCCACAAATCAGAGGTGAAATTACATAGAATTGTTACAGAAATTACAAGTTTTGGTTCTATAAGATCAAGTGATTTCGTTGTGCGCTTAATGGGGTCTTTTTGTTTTGTTACGAAACTTCAAATTATGGGTTTTTTTTTTGAAATCGCACGAAAGCTGCAGTTAATTTCCTCAGTTCATTAACTTCATTTCTTAGGCATTTTAAGGGGTTAAAAATGCATTATTTTGAACACTTATAGGTATGTGGGCTGAAATGGTCTCACGATGACCGAGAACTTGCATCTGGAGGAAACGACAATCAGGTACTAACATATTTGCGTAGTGGATTTTCAAGTTGGTCTTATTATGTGAACGATTGTGATTGTACAGTACACAAGCTTGGACCCAATAAGAAAAAACTCGTGTTGTTTAATATACATACATACATATATATATATATGTATAACTCAATGAAGATTGTTAACTTTTCATCCTGATTTCAGCTACTGGTGTGGAACCAACACTCTCAACAGCCTATTTTGAGACTAACTGAGCACACAGCAGCTGTAAAAGCCATAACATGGTCACCTCACCAAAATGGTCTTTTGGCTTCTGGCGGTGGAACTGCTGATCGATGTATTCGTTTTTGGAATACAGCTAGTGGTAATCAAATAAACAGCATCGACACTGGAAGCCAGGTTTGTGCTTATTATGTTTATGTTTCATATATATTATAACGAAATGAAGAATTTAACGTCGAATGAGTTTAAATGGTGATGGATTTTGATTATGGTAGGTGTGCAATCTAGCATGGAGTAAGAATGTGAATGAAATAGTTAGCACACATGGGTACTCTCAGAATCAAATCATGGTGTGGAAATATCCATCTATGTCAAAGGTAACAACAACAACAACAACATACAACATTACTACTCATTTTCATTTCATTCTTAAAGATCTTGTAGTAAAGTTGATTTTTTGGATGTTTGAATAAATAGGTTGCGACTCTGACTGGACATAGTTTGCGGGTTTTATACCTAGCAACGTCTCCTGATGGTCAGGTATGAGTGGTTTTTGAAGGTACTCTGTCTTTGTTTTTAATATATAATCTGTGAAAAAACTTAAAAGGGATTGGAATTGCAGACAATAGTGACTGGAGCAGGGGATGAAACACTCAGATTTTGGAACGTTTTTCCATCCGTCAAAACGCCTGTAAGTGTGGGATCATATTATTAATAATTAGGGGTGGCAAAATGGGTCTGGAACTATGGTTCCAACCCAATTAAACTAGTTTAGGTTGGGTTGGTTCCTCAGAAATTTTATTTGGTTCCAAGTTGGGTCCAACTAATTTTAACTTGGGCTCAAATCGCTTGACAATAATCTAAATTATTAAGAGCAAAATGTAAGGTATTTAGTTGGGTTGGGCTTGGTTCCCTTTCGGGTTGAATTTGGTTTCATTTTGGGTTGAGTTGGTTCCACCTTAAAACCATTTAAGAACCAAACCATTGGAACCAACACAAACCCGACCCGACCCACCCGATTGCCACCTCTATGAATTTTTCATCTCGTTTGTGAAAATATATGTATGATTTGCTTTGTTCTAAATTACAGGCACCGGTGAAGGACACTGGCCTTTGGTCTTTAGGCAGAACTCAAATCCGATGAAGATTAAAAAAAAAAAAAAAAAAAAAGGCATATAAAGAAGCATCATGTACATTCATATACTACAATCATTGAGCAATAAACTGGGGTCATATATATCTTGTGTTCATTTTTTCCTTTTTGTGGGAATTGTAAAGCAACAAATTTTCTTCATATTTTTCCTTTTCCAATTGGAAAATTCTAGTGCATGTTGTTCTATGAACATTGTAAAAAAGAATGTCTTTTGTGCTGTTACAGAAAGTTATTGTTGATTGTTTGTGTTTTTGGTGCCAAGTTTAGGAAATAGATTATGATGGATAATAACGTTAGGTTGGAAATGTAGATTTTTTTTTCGTATGCGGATGTGTTGATGGCTCTTTCTATTTCATATAAGTTTGTGAAAGCAAAGTTGTTGTGAATTAATTGTTGTATGGTGTTAGGATTTTATTCTAAATAAAAGCCCAAAGTAACCAATCCCGATCCATTCTATTGTTCCTTTCGTTAGAGAGAACAAAACAGTGTCACCTTTGAATGCCGAAAAAGACTTTCAATCGAACTCATAACGTAAAAAGATGAAAAACGACTCCAAAATCAAACAGTAACTACCTTAAACGCAAGTGCGTTTGTGCTTCACAATAGCAAGCCTTGGCATATAAGATAAATCTCCCTCGAACATGATCTAGTTGCTTTAGGCCTCAACCATGACGCCTTTCTAAACAGAGGTTTGCATATCTGATTGAACTCTTTCAAAAACACGAAACAAAAGAACACTCAGCATTTTAGATTTTCAAACACTATAAAATAGAAAATACGAAAACATTGACATGATTAGGAGTGTCAATGCGCGGGAAATACCCAGACCCTAAACCGGACCCATGAAATATCCAAAAAAAATATTTTATCCGGACCCGATAGCATACCCGCGGGTCCAAAAAAAGTTAGACCCGACGGCCTGGGTACGTTTCGGGTTGGGTCCACGTCGGGTAAATGCCCACGGGTAAAATTCGGGTATTTTCTGGGTAAAATACCCGCTGGTAAAAATTGTACCCGGACCCAAACTACCTTGTGTCATTGGGTCCAGGTCTCAGACCCTACGGGTCGGGTTTGGGCATTCCCCGCCCATTGACAAGCCTAGACGGGATCAACACCGACCTTTTACATCTTCACTTTCAAGAAGCTTAATTATGAGGTGGCCCCCGCGTTTCAGCACGCCAAGGCTATCTAATCGTGCCATCTCAGATGCTTCGTTTTCTAATTGATCAAGGGTAGAATGGGCAGCCCTCCCAACAGCCAAATCAATTGCCCGCATGCCCAGTTCAGCAGATAAAGCTGCGTCTCTACTTGTGATTCCAGATACTAAGGGGCACATATCGGAGAGTACGACTGAGAACCCTTTTTGCTGCAAATCAATCCCGATTTTCATGTCCAAGAGAGGTGAAATAGGAAAACTCTATACACCAATAGAAGATAGTAGCAAACTCTGTAATCAAATAACATTATGCTTTTGCTGGCAATTTATGATTTAAAACATAGTTTTTGTTGTGTTATTTCTCTTCCATCACTCTTTTAACATATTCTGCTCCAGCTTACTGCTTGAATATATCATGTTTGCAGTTAAATCTTACTGAGATAAATGTGAAGCGCAATCTAATACTGCGAGTTTGATTAGGTTGTGATTTTAAGTTTTCCTCATTGTAACTCTTTTAGAACAAGACATTTGCATGCAGTCTCACTCATCTCAAATCAAAATTCAATTTGCTCATGCAAGCAAATTGGCATCTCATTCGCCTAGTTTGGGTAACACCTAAATAAAGTGATACATAATTGCATTTTAGGTACCAAAATTGCATCAGTTACCGTGTAAAGAATACTTCTTTCATATTGGATTATTTTCTTGACAGTGAATTGAATTACCCAATTCATAAGGTAACGAGAAATGGGTGCAATATGATATGGGCTAAGTTGTCTGTTGTCAAAGATGGGAAATAGTGAAGCTTGTGTTCATAGACATAGGAGAAACATATCAAACAAAAACTGTCGTTCTGGTACCTATCAAAATAATTCACATTTGAAGTAAAATTTCAAGGTCACAATCAGCTTTAAACTTTTCACGAATCAAGGATATCAGATATTATTTGGAATATCAGCCATCTTAGTAGTGTTAATAGCATAAAGTTTTGCATATACTGGATGAAAAATAGAGATGGATCAACATGTAGAGAAAAATACACCATATAGATGAGCGTAAAATGATATACCTGAGGTGAAAGTGCTCTAACTTGTTCTCGTGGTGTGTTTATGACATCAGCACAAACGGTTTTAACCCTTTCATCACAATGCATAGATGGAACTTTCACCTTCTGCTCTAACCAAAACGAAGACACATTGACCGATCATTTTGTATAATTCCACAATCCGTGAAACTCAAATCTATGTAAAACTCAGGATATAAAAAGAATATAGTCTTATTATTAGTATTAATCCGTAGCAACTACTCATTAGACATTAAGTACACAGAAACACACAACCTGAATAGTATTTACATATATATGAAGATTTTACCTTAATATCAATTCCCACAACTAGTCCACCCTTACTCAATGGACCCAAATTCTGACATGCCACCTGCATCATAACCAACCACATAACATAAATCAGATTACATTCAGCATTCCATACATACATATATATATATATATATTTAATGATCATATGTCATCATTATAGAATAGTGAAAACTGAAAATGGTACCTGAAGCCAAGCACCAGGAGCACAACCAAGATCAAGAACAGAAGAACCAGGTGTTATCAGTTTGTACTGCTTTTGCATCTGAATCAACTGCAATTCCAATTATTGCCCACCAATTAATTTTGACAGAATTTACAAATGGGCTACAATTTATGTGTCCATTTTGGAGATTACACAAAGGGAATGTAATTGAGAGAGATGAACCTTGAAAGCAGAGCGAGCAACATAACCAAGGCGCTGAGCTTCTCTGTAGAAGAAATCGGGTGTTCCACTCATTCTTCGATCTCAAATCTTTCTGAATTATGCAGATTATTATCACTATTCTTAAAATGCAAGATGGGGTTTTTACTAGGGTTTAAGCAACAGCAATTAGAAGCCAATCGAGCGTGATCCAACACTTCAAAAAAATTATAAAAAAAATTCAATGTCAAAATAAATTTGTTTGTTTAAATGAAAAAAATAAAATATAAACACTGTAGTAGACCAAATTATAGGGTGCGTTTACTATATGTGAATTATTTGATGTTAGTTCACTTTTATTTTTTATGGTTTTGAAAAATAAAATATTTTTTTTTCAAACATATATAACTTTGCAAATCAAATACAAATTTATAATGTACAATAGTCATTCTTGTAATTTATTCTATAATCAGTCATATTTAAATTAGAATAAAACGACTAATTTATATATTTTAAAGTAAATTAATATGTATGATATATATATAAATATATTTTATAGCAGTTTCGATGAAGTATCGTGTTCTAGTACTCTTTAAATGTTGTATGTGTCGTGCGTCGTACCTGTGTCGCCTGTCCGTGGATCATAGAGTCTAAAGGACTTATACTTCTTTTTTAACCAATCGATTTATACAAGTAATTAATATCAAATAGAAATAACACAATTAACTATCAACTACATTACAATAATTAAAAAAAAAAAAAAATCAACTCGATTTGATATGTACATGTTGACAAAATACCGAATCGAAATCTTATAATTATCTTTTTAAGCCAAACAATGAGTTAGTCGGGTTAAAATATTTAGCGGACAAATTGCCAGTTTATTAAATTATACTATTTACTTGTAGTTACGAGTAACTAAGAACTAAAGTACATATTTATATTATTGTATATTAATTAAGAGATTGAGTAGGTGTGGGATATATTGTACAAATAATAAGTTGTATTACTAATTAAACATCGTACTATTTTTTCTTCAAAGAAAATAAGTTTTAATCAGATAAAATAAAAATATGGTTTTCAATTTATTTGCCAAATAAAAGGTAAAGTATTACAAGAATATTAATGCTCTATTTTATAACAAAACGTGTCCGGTTCAAACCCCGGCCCATTGGCTTTTTGTATATTGATTTGGGCTAAGGTCTGAACTTCTATTCAAAGAATTGGGCTTAGGTAAGAACTAACTATATGGGCCTCCATTTTGGATGATGGGCTAACAAATGGGTTTTTGATGGGTCTTAAATGGCAATTCAAATTGGGGACAACCGATTTTGGCCCTTTTAGCAAGAAGCCGAATTGGCCTGTCAGATTCAACTTATTAGATTAAAGGATCAGATCGTTCTCGCCCTTTAAGATAAATCAATGTCAATGGGCTGGCCCAAATTGGCCCAATAAGGTAATTTTGACAACTTTGTTGACCACGTAACCATTTTTCCCATCTTCTGATCGTTAACAAATATCGACACATAATGTTGGTTCATTTGGACAAAAAGCCAAAAAAAAAAGTATATTAAATTGATTTTTGAAATAGAAAGAAATTAATTTTAAAATATATTAAATTTAAAGAAAGAAATAAAATCCTGGAAAAAAAAAGGTGAAATGTGAAAGAGAATATAAACATGATGAATGCTTAACTGTTAAAACATTGTACATGTGAATGAACATGTTTTTTTTCTTCTTTAATTACTTGTCCCTCACGTTATCTAAATTTCTAACACACCAAATACCCCTTTGAGTGCCATATAAGGGACAACAATTTATTATATTCCCCAATTGTATACTAATTGGGGAATAAAGCCAAGTATTTGAAGTGACCCGACCCGGATCGGACGACTCGACCCGACCAAGGACCATAACTGAACATTTCTATGACGTGGTCCCACGATTATTTCTAGCTATGCTGATAATATTCTATAAGCTCGGGGTATTTTCGATTATTTAAACTATATCCTGATATTGGCTTATCAAATACATATTATAAAATTTTCCAACTATTTATTGATACGAAGCAATCAATGTTACACTTACTTCGATTTACTAAATCGATCATGTTAATTGGAATTTGCTTTCTTTTATATATATTTATTACTGTATGTATATATATATATATATATTAGCAACAAAATATTAAAATATTATATATGTAGGCTGGCCATATCGTCACGCTACAAACAGTAATCACATGCTTCAACGTGCTGCTTGGAATCACCGCCAAATTAAAATAAAGCCACACAGATCTAAATTTAAAAATCACACCTATTTATTTTTAACTTTTTTCAGGCTTTAATTAATCATTATATCTTGTATTCATTTCATAATTATCTATTTATATTATTTTTGTTATCGGATTCTATCATTATCTATTCATATAAAAAGTTAGAATAACTCAATTTATAATGAGTATTCAATAAAAAGAGTTTCAGTATAGAAAGTTTGAATTTCATAGTAAAAAATCTGTTTATTTGGTATCTTACCCAGTGCGCACCTTAAGAGTTAAGGGTAGCGGCTGCGGGTTTCCCCGTCATCTAAAAAAATATATATATATATATATATATATATTATATATTTCAAACGATATTTCACATGTATATGATTATTTGGAATCGAGTTAATCTGCATAATTAGTGGTCACAATTTTACATGCATGACTTTTTTTTTTTTTTTTTTATGACAAGGGAACCCGCAGCCGCTACCGTTAAGTGCGCACTGGGTAAACCCCGCTCTTGTGTAATAGCCTGCAAACCACACAAGAGAGGTAAACCAGCCTAGGTTGCCCATAGCTGACAGGCTCACAGTAGAGAAGGCAAATAAGCATTCCCTCATTAGGATTCGAACCCGTGACCTAGGCCACAACATTCACATGCATGACTTGTATATATGTAATGAGATGAATTACTGTATAAAATCTCACCAATAATCCATGAATTACTATATCCTAGTTTAATTTCTCTCTTTCTCAATTGCATTCAGTTAATCTCTAATTTTTATAATTTATTCCAATTTTAGTTTAGTTTCTTAATTGCCCTCTATTTTATTTGTCCCTCAACACTCATTTTCATTCCAACAACATCTCAATACTCAAATTTTTTAACTCTTATTTCTCCACCATTACTATTATTCTCTTCATCATTATTTGAAATTATGGTATCTCATTCCTGATAAAATACACAATTTCGTAAGTCAATTTTTTATTTATTTGTTATTTATCCCCTATAATAAAAAGCAGTATATCAGTTAAAACACATTTTATTCCATCAACAAATCATTTACAAAAAATAATAACCAGTCTATCCAAAGGCTAGGTAAAACAAATCAGTGAATGTGAAGAATGCTTGCTACAAATATAACTTAAATAATTTACAACTTCATTTGTTATAAAAAGGTAATCTTACCATTTTTTACACGTTTAACAATCCCTTCAGGCACCTACAATCTCATGATGAGCATCCTTGATTTTCAGAGGTTCGACTGTACTAATCTGCTTTACTTGCTGTTTCGACTGATTCTGAGACCAATATGTGTGTGCAGATAAGACTCGGTCTAACAGCTCCTGAGGCACGGGCTCACCCCGCCTTTGCTGTGGGGCAATGCTTGCTGTATGTACTAAAGTCTTCCATTTATCCTGCATAAATGATAGAAAAAAGATGGGTTATAATCAATTTGATTTACATGATCCTATGAATGACACGCCATGCTTTTTTCATGTTATCATATACACTT
This sequence comes from Verbascum thapsus, assembly GCA_963669365.1. Taxonomy (NCBI): domain Eukaryota; kingdom Viridiplantae; phylum Streptophyta; class Magnoliopsida; order Lamiales; family Scrophulariaceae; genus Verbascum; species Verbascum thapsus. The sequence continues at coordinate 15,771,979 of OY770110.1, read as the reverse complement.
TGAGATTCAGTTACCAATATAATATGACTACAATCATGTGAAAAAGAAGATAATGTTAACATGAAGGTCCATATCTTGGATAAATAAAAAGAAAAAGAGCAAATCCACAACACCAATGTAGTAGGATTACTCTCAGGCTTTGTTTGGTTATTAGATTTTGGTGGGGAAACCAAAAAATAGAAAAAGGAAAATGATCACTAGATAAAGCACGAAGTACCATAAAGCATGCATAAAATTTCCCTTTCCTTTTCCCTCACCAAAATTCAAGAGCCAAACATAGTCTTAAAAAATCTCGAGAGAATCGGAATAGTAAATATACACGAATCTTTGAGATTAAACAAGGACCTGATACAACCCAAGAGTCGCACCAAACAGCAATCTACATATAGTAAGACCTCAAATGCTAATCTAGTACACTTCTAAAATAAAAATTGTAGATATATACACAATTGACATCATGAAATAGACAGCACAAGTGACACAACTCTATATTCAAAGCTAATGAGGTAATATAACGAACAAATTTCTTACCTTCAAGTCAACATACGTTCTATGGTCTGTATTCTCAAAAGCACCTACTTTGACGTCACGCCACCTACAAAAACACAAAAGGAAACTATCAATCCAAATGCAAAGGAATCTGAAATTGGAAGACTTAATAAATCCATATTTATTGTTATTTACCTTCCAGTCCCCAGTTTCTCAACTGCTGCAACAAGTGCCTCCACTTCTGCAACAGAGAAGGGTCTCCTAATTCTACGTTGTGAAAGTTCATTACGTTTAGGTTTTGAGTTCACTGGAACTACTGCAAGCCCGTCAACATTCACTGGAACCAAAGCCTTGGAAGAATCAGGAACTGATCCATCGGTTAGTTCATTTATAGGCGTCTGTGGTGAGGACATAAATTTATTGTTGTCCACGTCATCATCATCAAACTTACTGACAGGAGCGGGATTTACTGAGGCGTTTGAGTTCCCCGAATCAATCATCGGTGTAGCAGGAGATCTGTAGAGGATGTGGTTAAATGAGAAAATGAAAATCATTCAATCAACTCCAATAAGATTAGTGTGGCTGCTATTCATTAGACTTTCCCAAAATGGAAACTTTTAACCAAAATTATCTTGTCACTTCAACTAATGATGTGATGCCACTAACTTTCAGTCAATGACATTTTATAGGCCAATAGCTATAGAAATACAAGAGAGCCTTCACTTTTTCAACCCTCGTCTCAAAATTGATATCGATTCAAATGGGGGTCACAATATTGATATACAGCAAATTATAGCCTCATAATACCTTGGTAATTGTTGATCTGAATCGCATGGCAATATTGAAGGGAGTTCCATAACATTTGTAAAACTTGGCTCTAAAGTAAAACCCAGAGTTTCAAGGTTGTTGCTCGGAGAAATACCAGCCTGTCGCAAAGTTCTACTGTCATCTCTGACCTTCTTCCCTTGAAGAACTACACCAACTCGTATTCCACCTCCAAGAATAGCAGTAACTGCCTCCATTACAGTTCTCTGAAAATAAGATAAATACTCCTTTAGTCAGGTTACTCATAATAGTGGATTGGACGAGTAAAATATCAACTAGTTCTATCTAAAATGTGATGGCATCAATATGGCAATACCTACACATGATTCATACTCAACTAAAGATTGTATCTAGAAAATCAATTCAAATGATATACATTCATATCATCATTATGCAACAGTAGGGATCATATTTCTCATTATTAAACAGACTGAATATACGAACACAAACCTTTAGAGAACCAACACTTGAAGTTTCAGGGACCTCAATGTAAAGTTCTGGTACCTTGAAAGACTTGATGCTAAATTTCACTGAAGCAACACATAATACTAGTATCAGATAAATTTTACAGTTAACAAAATAGCGTAAAGCTGAAAATAAATCTATGTTCCATAAGGAAAACTTTAATACCATGAGGATCCTTAGTTTTTTGATGACCTTTTAGTGTAGCTGACGCACCAGTTGCTGCAGAAAATTAAAATAATTATTTAGAAATATTAGCGACAAGAGAATTTTAAATTGAAAACATGACAGCTGGCCGCTATCCCAGATGACAGCCAGTTTCTCAATACTATCCTCGTACCTCTCTCAGATAGATTAGAAATTCTATCACTGCTTGTTTCCTGATATGCAGATCCAAATCTATGATCAGATAACTTCCTTTTCTTGATAGGAGCTTGTTGACATATTTCCCGTGTATAAATTCTCTTCCTATATCGGTGAAAGGACCTCACTCCCTCGCCTGAAAACAAAACCATGCCAGTGGAATAAAATTAATTATCTAATGCACATGCAGAATATATCGACAGAAATTCAAACAACCTAAGCATAAAAGACTCAGATAAACATATAACACCCACTTACTAGTTTTATAAAGTTCATAATCCTTCAGCTTCGGAGCTACTTTCCTGTATTTGGATGTCAACATCTTCCTTATTCTACGGTGTCCAATGTGTGATTGTGGCCTAACCGGCCTAATTTTGGTGCGAGATTTATTGCAACCAAAAGAATTGTCGTCATCATCTCTAATTCCTAACTTTACATTATTCCAGTGCTTTTGCAAAAAAGCACTAGGAATGGGGTCCCTGTAAAAAGGCAACTGTACACTACTCTCTGAGTTAATCAGTACATTAGTATTCACACATTCTTCATTCGTTTCCTTTACAGTGAATGCGTTAGCCATAGATAAATCACCTATCTGATCTTTGTGAGTCTCTGAATGAATTTCTGATCCACTCTCTACTTTATGGTTAGAGCTATCACCATCACAGATGGAGCCCCCTAATTTAGAAATCATATTTGCATCAGCATTCTTGACCTCAAAGATCCCTAGTTTTATATCAGAATCAGAAGTTTGCTCCAAGACAGAATCATTTTCTGCTTGTGGTACTCCCTTGAAGTTAGACAAGAGATTGTGCTCTTGAACGGAAGTTTCTGGAACAAATGCACTCTCAGAACAACTTCCATGGTCAATGCTCTCAGATTTCAAAATATTATCATCTAAAAGGCCCAGCTGGACTTTTGCTTCAGCGACATTACTGGAAACAGAGCTTTCACTCTCCTCTAACAATTTTCCAGCTACAGCTGCGAGTAATTCAAAGGCGCAAAGTTTGCTATCCTCCACTGAATTCTTGCGTGGGCCTCTTCTCTGAGAAGACAAACAAAGATGAGGGTCTTGGGTACACATTGAATAAGAAGGTAGAAAACACATAATTCAAACACTTGGTTACCCTAAATGATCGAGGAGCTTTTGGGATAATGGGGGCACGGTAGCCATTGAATCCGTAATCAAGCCTCTTCTTTGACACCATATCTCAGTAAGCATGCCAATATAAGATCATCAAATGCAGCAATCTTATGTTGTAAAATCACCCTCAATCTACAGAATATTCAGCAAGCCTTTTATCAATAACAAAATTAACATTCATATAAGTGAAGATGTGTTATGATCACAGAGAACCTACAACAATGCAATACAAGGAAAAGTGAAATATATCAAATCATGTCTCTTTTCAAAAATCATTCCAACATATGTATGATCTAAAATTTCAATATGGATCACAAATATAGATAATGTAGAAAATTCAAATAGGCCTCAAACTTTTAAATATTAATATTTTATTCAATTTTTTAAACAGAAGACTTTTAAACAGTAATTGCAGGTTTAAAGAATTTTCAGATCATAACCAGCACAGGTAATCTGATCACTTAATTTCATGATAAGAAACTCCTGAATATCAATATATAACAAGTAAATCAAGTACATTAAAAGACGAGGCGTCGTATAACCAAATTCTCAGAATATCCATCCGCAAAAATTTTACGATACGACAACAAAAAACACACGAAATTAACAGAATTTCTAATTCATCAGATCCAGTTTATATGCTTCCAGCGTCTGATCAACTGATATTCAGAAGTTTCCAAGTAAAATTTAATTTTAAAATCCGAAAATTATCAAATAAAAAACACAAAATCTCATTTCCAACTGCAAATCACCTAATCTCCTCGGTTTAATCAAAACTCGTAAGTTTTCACTTGAAACCAGAAAAGTGAACCAAAAAAAAAAAAAAAACAACACCGTTTCCCAAAAATTTGATCAGATCTCTGCCGGATCAACTTTAATTTCCACAATTTACCATGAAAATAAAATCAATCAAACACAAAAACACATAATCAAAACCAAACTATCAGATCAGAAATTCAAATCCAAAGAATGAAAGCAATATTCGAACAAGAATATACCTGATGATTGAAATGAATTCTTCGTCGATAGTAACAAGAATTTTGGATTTTACGTGACACAATTAAACAAAATGGAAGAAAATTAAAATATGGTAGTTTAAGATAGGAATTAAGAGAGAAGAAAAACAAAGAATTATGAGAGAGTTTTATTGATAATGCTAAAACCCCAATGTGGGTTATATTCATTTTATAATAAAACTTTGATGATAGACCGGGAAACCGGAATAGCCGGTGAGAGGGGCAAAATGGTCTTATCAGGTGGGAATGAGTGATGGGAGGTTTAAGATAGTTGGTTGGACCACTACTTCCTTATAATTCTCAAATTTTCATTACCACTTATATTCATTCATTTCTCTTACATAGATAGAATTTTGCCATGTGTGCTTTTTTGTATGGCTCTTTTCCATGCTTCTTGGGGTGTATTAATAATTTTTAATAATAATAATAATCAAAAAAGTTAAAAAAAATACGAAAATTTTGTAACATATCGAGTTTAATGAATTCAGTCTAATATGAATAATTGGACTAGAGGAGTTATGGCTAAACGCCCATTTCATTAGACCCGCTATTAGGGATGAAAATTGAATCAAGCTACTCGATACTCGACTCGAGCTCGATTGCTAAAAGCTCGGTTCGAGTTTGATTCGATAATTTACCAAACCAAGCCCGAACAACTTTTTCTGTTTGATAAATTTTGAAGCTCGACTCGAGCTCGGCTCGATTAGCAAAAATACGTACAAAATATTCAAACTACTCGAGCTCGACTCGTGATCAGCTCGATTAAAGCTCATTTGAGCTGGACTCGACGAACAATCAAATCAAGTTCAAACACAACATTCAAATCTCGATTATAATTCAAACAAGGTTGAACACCTATGCATTCGGTTCGACTCGACTTATTTTTACCATTACCGTATATTGTAAAATTGGCTGATAGTATGTGATGGGAGTTTTTTCTTTTTCTTTTTTGTTAAAATTAACTAATTAAGTACATTTAATTTGATTAAAAGACGAAGAAAAATAGACTAAAATAAAGTGGGATAGAAAATGAGCAAAGCAAGACAGGATTATTGTTTTATTACATCGAAAATGGATAGATTAGGTGGTTGTCATTAAGTTTGATTGTTAATACAAATGAAGTGACATTGCAATTGTTGAACATACAATTAAGCCTAATTTATATGATGGCTTTTCATTTGCAAAACGAATATAGTTTGAAAATTTATTCTTTAAGCCATTCTTCAATTTTAGTGTGTGTGTAGTCTATTTGATGAGATAGCCTATTAGATTTTGAATTGTAGAAAATTAATTTATTTGGTTTATCTTTTATTTAAATATTTCGAATGATTAAAATTTGAAAAATTTTGAACCTTACATGAGAAATGAATAGAAGAAAGTGAGTATTGGAAGGAAAAAAGAAAAGAAAAAGAAATTGGGAAAAATATGTTTGTGAAAAAAATTACATCAAAAGGGAGAATCAATGGTTAAGCAATTGCTTAATTGTATAATTAATGAAAGAATATTCGTAAAGTGCTCAAAATTTTTAGAGAATATTTGCAAAATAAATGGATTAAAGAGCTTTATTTATGAGCATTAAGTACTAGGCGTGACATTGAAATGACGATGATTTAACTATTAAATACATAGAAAGAATCGTATAGTAATAAATCGTGGACTTTGATATTCTTAAATTAGTTGTCCTTTTTTCATGTTGATCGTATTAAATGAAACTCGTGTGTATTGGGAAATCTTATTATTAAAATGAAATCGCAGTAGGATTTTTCTAAAATAATTTTGGAAATTTTAGTTGATTTATTAGATTGAATAAAATCAAAGCTTAGAAAAATGAAGAAACATAGAAGGAATTGGAATTAATTATGGTAAGATCTCGTCTAGGTGAGTTTTCTTTATATTATTTTTTTAATTCAACTATTTTTTAAATAAAAGTCATGTGTTTGGTTAATAGTATTAAAAAAGGAATATGTACTTCTATTTATATATATTGGCCTTTTAGATCTAGGATTAGTAATTTGTTTTTCATTTGAAATTTCAAATTGATAAATTGCGTTCATAAAAATTTAAGTTCTAACTTTTTGTACTTACTAAACAGTAATTCCTTTTGGATACTTGATATTGAACATGTCAACTATAAAAATGATGTTTCAATACTTAACATTGAGAAAGTAAATTTTCAATTATTTATCAATCACAAAATTCAAAAAGAGAAAGTATTAAGAAAAAAATTAATTGTTCAATTATTAACCTTGAAAATCAAGGATTATCCTTCAATTAATTCTGTTTTTTTTTGGATGACAGTGAAAATTCGTAGCATGCAAAGAAAATAAATAGATTAAATCAACTGAGGTTGTACATAACTAACATGCTCACAATAAAGGATAAAAATCGAACCCGTGACGAATACCACCAAATTTAGTTGCCGATTAACTTTAATGGAGTTGCCCCGTAAAACAACAAAAGTTATTAGCCTTTCAAATAAAAAGTTAGTTAAACCAACATTTCGAATTAAAAATATATTTCGTATTTTATGAATATAAAAAATCGTTATTTTAATTCCTTTAGTATTTCTTTAAATAATTTGATTTTCTCAAAGTATATTTGTAACTAACTATAGTACAATCTATTTTGAGCTTCTAGAAGGTAGAAAAGAAGATACCTTACAAGAGAAATGTAATTTATGAACTATTTCTAAGATTAATATTCTCTTATTTTTTAGAAGAATTGTAAGTTAACATTTTTGTATGTATCATTTATTGCAATTAAAACGTTTTATTTCTGAGAAAGTGGCATTAATTAATGGGAGTCAAAATATGGAGAATTTTGGGGTTTTGACTTTATAATAGTTAGCTTAATTAGGTTAATTAGAGTTGAAAAGAGTTTAGCCCATAATAGAAGAATGATTCTTCTGCCAAACTCTTCATTTATAAGCCAATATGGTAAAGCATATAAATAAAATATAATTTAAGATAATATTTCCTAATAACTATATATAGTGACTAAACATTTCAAGGTAATGTTAATTATCTATTGCTTTTGAGTAAGTAGAATGACATATTAAATACAATTTATTTAGGTGTGAATTTTATTTGATCATTAAACTTCATAAATAATCATCTAAGCAAAATTAATTTCAACTGAGTGTTAACTGTTAAGTTAACCGTCTCCATAATATTATTATACTTATTAAACAAATGCATTATATATTAATAGAAAGAAGAACAGTAGAAACGAGTGCAAAAATATTAAAAGTTGGCCACAAACAACTAGGTATATATATATATATATATATATATATAGTTTATAGTTTATCAAACCCTGCAAAATTCAATATCTCATTAAACAAACTCAATTAAATATTGACTAATACGAGACTTTGCTTAGATTCTAATGAATTACAATGTTTATTTTACCTCTTCCATTTACAAAATGACATATTTAAAAATTTTGAAGTTTTGTAATAAACCCTCATAATTATTTACTAAAGTAAGACTTCATTGCGTGGGATTGAGTCGCTTGACAAACAAATATGTTCAATTATTTGTGTAAGGATTACTTTATTAGGCTCAATAGTTTATTATTCAATAATAAGACAAGAAATTTGACTTTATAAATCCAATTTACAATTATTGTTTTGTAGTATTAGAACATTTGTAATTAGCCTAGTAACATTTGGGACGGGTCGTGGGGTATGAAATATATTTTAGTATCACAAAAACAATCAATTTAAAGAAGATGGCACCGCCACTTCTATTTAATATCTTATCCTACTTTAATTGTATTTTTACTGCATGTATTAATTATATAAGTAATTCACATATCTAACATTAAAATTACATCAAGTACCATTCACTAAACACATACATAATATCATACTACATCAATATCTAATTTAAAATTAAATCAAATTAAATTGTTCAATCTATAATACATGGACATTTTGAAAAATCATGTTGTATGGTGTCGAATGCTTTTGACACAGACTCGATACATGTCAAACACGGTTGATTGTGTCCTTGAACAAAAAAATAAAATAAAAAATTCTAACACGTGTCCAAATGTTTAGAACATGGGTGTTCATGCACCTTCTTTTCAATAAAACTAAAATTTTTGAAGTCAAAATATAAAACACTGAAGTTTAGAAATTATAAAGTAAATTTTTTTTTCGTATTTTATCAAGACAATACTTCACAATATATGAAAGGTGAGACCAAAATGTGGGATATGGGTTGAGATGCTTTTGAGCAAGTGATGACGTTAAAGTTTTAGAGATTGCAAATCTCAAACCAGAATTGGAACATGACTTGTTTGTAGATGAAGTTGGCTATGAAGAACGTCTCAATGATTTTGACCAAACATAGAAGATTGAACTGTTTTATTATTTCAATTATTTATATGACGGTTAATATTTGATTGTTATTGTACTTATTTGCACCAAGATTTGAACAGTAAAATGTTTTATTTTATATTTTTTGTTGAAGTGATGTTTATTTTTATTTTTCATTTATTATTAACTTAATTTATTGAGTATTGATGATGAGTAGTTGAATTTTTCCTGGCGCACTGAGCTTTACTAAGAAACAATTAATTTATATATATATATATATATATATATATATATATATATATATTAGTACCTTGTCGTATTGTACGTTTTTAAAAACAATCATTTTCATATCGTGTTGTTCATTATGTCTCATGTGTCATGTGTACAGGCATCATAGAGTTTAAATATGCGTCTAAAAATTACTCAATATCATGAATTAAAACCTAGAAAGTCGGACATGCGTTTAAAAATTACTCATAGAGTTTAAGTATGCGTTTAAAAATTACTAAATATCATAAATCAAAATCTACAAAGTGGGACATGTGAAATAAAAGTTGATAAATCTTAGCTAGATAAAAAAAAAAGCTATAAATTTTTTTTGGGATAAATGCAAATAACCCCCACGTGAAAAAAATATAGGCTAAAAACCCCCTTTGAAAATTTTAAATTGCATAAAACCCCATGTGAAAAAACAATTGACTAAAAAACCCCTGTGAAATTTTTAAATTTACAAATTAATTAATAGTACTAATAATCAAATTTTAGGATATTAATTAAATTTTATCCAACAATTAATTTTCAATGTAGTTATATTTCGTAATGGTAAAATTTTACAAGGGATTTTTAGGTTATATTTTTTTCACCTGGGGTTTCATGCAATTTGAAAATTTCACAAAAGGTTTTATGCTATATTTTTTTCACAGGGGGTTTCATGCAGTTTAAAAATTTCATAGAGGGTTTTTAGCCTAAATTTTTTTCACAGGAGGTTTTCAGCCAATAAAATGTTTCACGTGGGGGTTATTTTCATTTATCCCATTTTTTTATATGTGTTTCACTTATTTATATGCGTTCATTAAGTCTACAAATGGTTTGTGAATTTTGGTGAAAAAATGAAAACTAACATTTAAAGGAATCAAGCATAGTATGTGGTTAGAAACATTTCTTTCAGCTTATGGAGACATAGTTCTACAAGACAAAAATGTAATCAAAATTATGCAAAAGGAATAAACACAAATTCAAAATATGTATTAATCCAAATATACATAATATTTGTTCTTCTTATATTTCAAGTACTAAATAAACTAAACTCTCAACTATAATTTTTACGTAATATTGTAAACCATTGAAAGTTTTACGCAAAATTTGATCCTGAGCCAACAAGAATTAAAATATCATTCAATAGTGCAGAATAATTTTAATATTATCTTCAGAATATATAATAATAAATAAAAGAAAAGGATCCAATCCAAGTGCTAAAATAATAATATTCCAACAATTTAGCATATTAGTATATTCCATTTTTGACCCTATCTCTTATGCTTCATAAATAAGATAAAGATGGCACTCTTTTATTTTAATACAAATCGAAAAAAACGACAAGATCCAAAATAGAGAAAACGTGACAGGTGGAGCTTACAGTTACGAAGAGGTGTGGGACTGACGGCGTTAACGGGAAAGAAAGAAGAGCCAAAAAAAAGAAAAATAAACGGCGTTAATTAAAAGTGGGGCCCAGATTGGGGATACCGAAATGAGTGGCTTACTTCTCTTTATCTATCTAATCTTTGAGTGTGAGATAAAAAGTGCATACGTTTCTCCGCCACCGGCGTTTCCGGTTAAAGCTATTAGTTGGGCCTTTAATGGGCCTATCTCAAGGCCCACCTCATTTTTTCACCTCTAATTTTACTTCTCTATTCCCTACCTAGGAAAAAGACTGAATTCTACCATAGCCAGCCAATTATGAGCAAGCTAGGTGGTTTAACTCTATTATGGGGAAATTCTATCATAGTCCCTACCTAATAGAGCCGATCATTCAGGACCACACATTTGGGGTGGGATGGGTGGCTTTTTAGCTCCACCACCCATATAAAAACCACTTACCCCACCCCAAATGTGTGGTCCTGAATGACCGGCTCCATTGGGTAGAAACTATGATAGAATTTCCCCTCTATTATGTGTTTTGTAGGCTATTACACAATAATGACATTTACCAAATGTACACCCTAAGTATAGCGACTGCAGATTTTCCCCGTCATTAGAAAAGAAATTGAATTAGGAGATTGAAAATATAATGTCACGTTGGGTCTAATATATTTAGTGTGTTATAAACAGTATGTTTTGAAGAAATAGTATGATTTTCATCATCCAAGTCATATGTGAAGATCTCTTTCTCATCAAACATCTGGTGACCGACTTGTTGGACTCGGTATGACATAAATTTTCCCTGAGAAAAGGGTATGATTGGAAATATATCGAGTTGATTCGAATGTTCAATTTTCTTTGACTAATTATAGAAATTTATAAAAATATTATTTCATGCTTGATTGTTAATTGAGTCAAGTTCAAACGCGATTGGACATGAGTAAAGTTCGAGAAGTTTGATATTTTTTTCATAGATTTATTAATTTTGTGTAAATAAATAAAAACTCAAAATGAGTTGTTCAAATTGAGCTTTTAACGTTTATACTACTGTTGTTAAAAGTTAAAACTCAATTTGATATATTATTATATCCAAAAAGAAATTAATGATTAATTTCGAATCGATTATCTATTAATTCAATTTATCTTTTGAATGGTAAAATAAAAAAAGCCACTACTTGTATATTTTCCAACTCTCTATTTCGCCCATTCTACATTAATTGCTACTTTTATTACGGTCAATGAGTCAATAAGATACCAAATAATTCATTCTATTGACCAAACTTATTGAGATTGGGACATCCCTACTGTTTGTTTTATTTGTGTTATAGTGCCCTTAATGTTAAATAGTGAATCAGATAGGGGGTTTACATAAACCTGTTGAACTCGTTCAAATAGCTCAAATCAAATTAATCCGATCGAAAATTGTTAGTTTTAAATTTTTAAATAGTCGTGACGTTTTGATTCATTTTCGAGTTAGGTGGTGAATTTATTACAAATCAATCTAACCAATAATTCAATCGCTAATTATATAAAATGCACATAAATGTAAATATTAAAAATTACCATCAAGTTTTAAAATAATATATAAGTGTATATTTTCTAATAATAGTAATTTTATACATATTTCATATAACCTGCTTTACATTTATTTAGAGAAAGAAATTAAATACATTGTTTAAAAATTTATTTTAATTTTATTTCAACAAATATTTATTTTTGCAACCAATAAAATACATATTTAGGATTAAATTTTTATAATATTTTATTTTTCGTAATATTAAAGAGTTTTCAATCATTACAAATTATAATTATATGATTTTTAGTTGTATCAATTATCTTTCATGATAGAACGACATTTCTCAATATAGCAACACCAAACATTATCGGATTCAGCGAACAACATATTATTTCAATATTTCAAACTCTCTATCTAGAATTATGAATCCATATTGTTCAAGGAGCACAAAATGATCATAAAATCCATAAGCATCCAAACAAATAAAGCGTTATGTGAATAAATATTCATTTCCCTCTAATTCAAACGTTCAAATTACATGAAAATAAAGGTAAATAACTTCCATACGTCTAAAACAAGCACTGTTTTATTACTCTTCTACCACACTATTTTCCATAATCCTTTTAACAAACAGTCCAAACTAACTACATATGAGTTGTACAAACTAGAGCTCTTAGCATCAACAAAGTTGATCCTTTTTCTACTAACTTATTGAAATTTTCCAATACACACATTCATGAATTGTCGGGTCGATGTGTTTGTTCACCATGAATGTGACAAAATCCACAAAAATAGATTTCACCATGCTTAAACACAACATAGATTTCACCAAAATATGCAGTTTATAAAGGGATTCGTACCTTCAATTGACAAAAATGATGATCATTCAGAATCCAGCATGGTCCATAGCTAGTAATCTTTACTTTCAGTATACATATACAGGCCTCCAAGAAGAAAGTGCATACACGATACGCCCTTTCCACCCTTGTAACATCCAGTTACCATCTTCATCTATCACGAAATCTTTGTGATATGACAATTTAACTCTGTTTTGTGCCATTTTTATAATCTCCCTGTCTAAAGGAAGCTGCTCAAATCCAGCCCTTATATTTCGAACCTGCCATTGCTTGTATGTCTCTGGTCTCTCAATCCTCTCAGCAGCTTCACATGCAATAACATTCATTGCCTCCCGTCCAAACACTGTTTTCTCAAGCAGCATTCTCTCGTGAATTTCTCGGGGAATATTAGCATCAAGCATATCAAAAAAGGACGAATAATGAAAAAGCGCCTCGCGAAATCTCGTAATGAAAAACGGGGCATTATACGCACCATTCACGATTCCCTGGACAAACACAGCTGGATTCATCTTCCTGATGAGGTTTAGAACGGTATTTCTTGGACTGTTTACTATCACAGTTTCGTCTAGAAGATTCCTAAACCTGTAAAGGCAGTTCACCACAAGGACTTCATCCTTATTGATCTTAAGATCTTCAAGTTTAATTGTTTCCCACTTCTGAGCAATAGCATTAAACTCAAACGGGACTTTAAACGTCTCAGCGTAACTAGCCAACCGCCTCCCAGTCTCTTCAACCCTTTCTGATGGCCGAAAACCAGGACACGGAAGATCAATTCCAGTAATACGTAGTTTGGGGGGCCCACCAGGTCTAGACGACAAACGTTGTAGAAAGCAAGGCCACTGGAAACCGTACAAAATACCGAAATCGATAATATGGAGAGTTGTGGCTTTCTCAGAAACCTTCATAATGGTCTTATTTGCGAAGAAATTAGAGATCTTCCTGAATGGACAGGTGGCAAGGTATATATGGTAGGCTTTCAAGATGTCAGCTGCAGATGTAGGCATATTGATAAGGGATGTGTATATTTGAGTCCCAGAACCGGCCATTCGTGCTTCAAGGCCGTCAGCGAAATAATGGGCAAGTCTCTGCATACCGTCTCCGGTTGGAGTGGCATGCTGTCTAATCTGTTTTAGGAACTCGTTCGCTGTTCTACGGTCATCAGCTGCAACGGCTTGTGCACAAAGGGTCAAAAGGGTTCTCATATCAACCACATTCCTTTTCCCTCTCTTTTTCTTATCACCGTTTTTGCCCCCGTTACTAACATTTGATTGACCATTCTGCATACTGGTTTTACTCACTTCATTCAATGCTTTACGAAGAGCGGTTTCGTTTTTTCCTCCACTGCACAGGAGCACCTTATCGAACATGTCTGCTCTAACAGTTGATTCAGTATACACAGCTGATTGTTTGTTACTCCTTTCCTCGTGCATATCATTTCTCTCATGATATGGGTTCTTTTTCCCCCTTAATAAATTAAGAGTGGCATTATACAATTTCTTTTCCACCTTCTGGTCCGACTCCAATGGCTGATCATATGTCAAATCAACAATCAAATTACTGCCACTCGGAAGAAATTTGCTAGCTTCTTCTACTCCCTTGTTAAATTGCAGAGCTGACAGACTATCACTAAACATATCCGAAATTTTAAGGGTACTCACTGGAGAATCTATTGGACCATCAATACTTGTACCGTTACTACTTGATGAACTATAAGATGATCGTGAGGTTGATTGTGAGGCAAATCTACTTGAGTTAGGATCCAAACTCCAATCAGGACACAATGTTTCTGCATAACCAAATACGTTTTGATCAAGTTTCTGAATGCTTTGATCTGAATTTGGAACATGCAGATAATCAGTGGAAGGAGGGTACCTCTTTCCAAGAGCCTCGTAGAACGATTTTTCTGCAGCTTGAAGAGCTGCGGACTCTTGAAACATGCAGGCTTTCTCTTCCACATCCTCTTCCATGAGGATATGGTTTATATACTTGAGCACCGCATCACTAAAATCTAAATCCTCAGGTGAATCACCTTCTGATGATTGTACTTGAGCATCAAAATTCAAATGGCTAGAAACTGGTATAACATTAGCAATACTCCCACGCAAAAACTCATCACTAACTCTCAAATTTATTATCAAATTGGGATCTGGGGATAAGGGAACAACTTGGGTGGTAAATCTGGTTGCAGAAGCTGGCCCATTGTAACCACTTAAGTTCTGATCCATGACCTCTAGCTCGTATGAACTATTCAACATAGAAATCTACCTAAATCCTGGAATCGTATATAAGCAAATCCACTTCTCCTCAACTTTACTGCTCCGAACAGAGAGCCACACTTTTTTAAGACTGCGAGTTTTTAAGCACCAAAGTTTAGGGCCCAGAAACTAAGATCCTGCAACAAGCATAATGGCGTGAAATGAAAAAGATATGCCATCAGGAAGATCAAATTTTCTTTAAATAAACAAATTTGAGTCGAACATATCTTAGACAACACAAAATGAAGATACACAAATCTCGAGAAACTACATAAACAATGATATCGTACCAGAAAAGTATAATATTTAACCTCAAGAACCTACTTAAAAAGAAAATATAACACATTTCAGACTTTATTTACACATGGATCACCAGCCATTGAGAAGTCCATATCTAAAGACCATGGCGGAGATTTTGGGTGGGTTGCTGGCAACTGCTTAAGTACTGCTATAAGGCTTGGGAGTTGAATTTCCTTCATTTTTCTTATAAAAACAAAAGCACAAAGAGACATGCTTCGTGATCAGAAGCATCCGAGGATTTCTTTTTCTTTTTTTTTTTTTTGCCATATTGATATTCACTTTTCTCTTTTTGATATTCCTTTTTCACATTCTCCTGTGTTATCTAATATTTTTACCCCGTTTTGCTCCTTTATATGCGGTAACCGTTGGTAAATAATTAAGTTGCGCAAGTGCTATCACAACAATATATTGTGGGTGTCATCTATCATGTGAGCCCAACATGAATCCCACAACAAACATGTCGCTTGAGAGCCCTTGGTGTAAAGCTTTATGAGTTCCCGAAGAATTCCTGAAACGTGTACACACGGAATTTGGATTTGATGCAGTAAAGCTATTTTCAAATGGTTTAACTGCCAAATGCAATCACAAATTCTGTCTCAGGCCAGTTATGGTTTGCCACAAGAAACTATGATGAGTAATTTCACACTTCTGATTTAATTTGTTCACATACCCTGCTCCAACTATGATTGGCAACATTTCCCCAAATTTATGTCACTGTTAACAACCATTAGTTACATCAATGAATAAGGGACTATTACATAAATCTGAATCAAATAGATTAGAAGACAAAACTTCTGCTATAACAAAGTATCAAACACGGATTCAATAAAGCTCAAACGCTCATTTACACTTTAAAACAAAGCAATCGAACAAAAACCACACAGTTCTGGAATACATGCCAGATCTCACCAGTATCATCTTGGAATTCCAAAAACTGACCATTCAAAACAAAACCAATCAAAACCTAAAACATTACCATGTTTGGAAACAGAAATTACAAAACAGAGAAAATATAAACAAAACGAACAATCGAAATGTGTGAAACAGTGAATGATGATTACCTGATGATTGATCAGATCTTGGAGAGAGTAATCTAGGAGTTTCGTGCTTTCTGTTTGAAAGTTCCAAGTAATATGTAAATTCAACCAGTCCTTAGTACCACACACCCACTATATATATCTTCTTCCTCTTTGATTAAAAATTAAAAATTAAAAATTAATTGCCACGTGGCACTGCGTGTCAATGTGTGTGTTCGTTTGTCTTTGTTCATATTTGGAGCAGGAGCACACTTGGATCCACTTGTCATCCAATCTTACAAAATAATGTTTAATCTTGTTGTTCATTATGAATAAAACCTAACTTATATGTATTTTCTTAAAGAATATTATATATGTAGTGTATGTATGTATCATGATATAGTTAGTCAAATAAAAATAAAATTGAGAGCTAGAAAATGACTCAAACATAATCAAAATGGAAATGAGATGGGTAGGAATGATTTGGAAAATGGTCGAAATGGAATGAAAAATGTTGGAAAAAACAAGTGTGGATCGAGAAAGCAATATGATCTCCAACGAGGATAAGTTGGGTTGGGGACCAGGAAACGAGCTTTAATTGAGCCGATCACGAGTTGAGCTCGAGTAGTTTGAATATTGTGTACATTTTTTTTTTTTACTAATCGAGCCGAGATTCAAAATTTATCAAATACAAAAAGTTGTGCAAGCTTGGTTTGGTAAATTACCGAACCGAGCTCGAATCGAGCTTTTAGTGATCGAGCTCGAGTCGAATATCGAGTAGTTTGGTTCTATTTTCAGTCCAAAGAATGAGGTTTTGATTTGCTAGTTTAAGTCCTATTTCGATTTGAAATTATTTCTAGTTGTTCCATAGATATAATTAGGATTGTGCTTTCCTATTTTGTTTGGTATAGACTTCAACTATTACAAATCTTTGACTTGTAATTCGTTGATGTATACATATTCACTTTGATAAATAAAATCCTTGTTCATTCTTCTTGTGGTGTATAAATTTTTGTTCTTTAATTGCACTCCAGTTATAAATATACGCATACATTTCTCTATTTCTGTTTGAATCTTATCATATTCTCAATTAAATTAAGATTGGGTAATAAAGATTCAACATTACTCTGTTTTTAACCCACATTTTAAAACAACCGCAAAAGGGATCTAAACAACACCAATAAAATATGCACCAAGGAATAGAAAATCTGCCCAGATAAAAGAGAGAAAATCGAAAGTACGAATATTAACAAATTTATAGTGGAAATAACTTTAAAATGCCATAGATTTAAACAGTATCCTACATAATGTTCGATTATTACCAGTCACGAAAGGTTTTACATAATACAAGACGAAACAGTAAGAGAATCAGTCCATTCCCCTCTTTCGCTTGTGAAATTTCCAGTGCTTTAACAGAACCTCAACGCCTTCCTTAAGGGTAGCTCTTTTGCCTTCGTTGTAATTCCAGAGTTCAGAAGTAACATACATACCGCTCGGGTTATATTCATTTATCTCAAACAAAGCTTGTGTCACAGCATTGTACACTTTCTCACCATAGCTTTCTTTCAAGTCTCTTAGCTTTTCGTCTTCTTCGTTTATCACCGACTGAATTAACAAAATCACTTACTTTTAAGAGTCATAAATCATAAGATCAAAGAGTATCAAAGATGCATCTGGTGATTCTATAATGGGCTTGGGTGTGTTTGGATTGAAGGATTTGAAATCTATGGATTTCAAATTCATCGACAAATCCATTTAAGTTCGTTTGGATGAATTCATGTTAAGATGGATTTCAAATCCCTTGACATTCATTTTGACCTATTTTCTCCACGACTATGGTGGATTTCAAATGACTCCATTTTAGGTGTCATTTGAAATCCTTCCTCCAAATCCCCTCCCAAAATCGAAATCACTCAATCCAAACACACCCTTAATTCAACAGTTGTATCAAATTTTCGACAGTTAAACTCCAATCATATCAACGGCTGTAATTGAACTGCGATTGTTGCACTCAGTCCAAGACAAAATTATCCTCATATATGTAAAAGTTTTATTCACACTAATTTGCCAGTTCCTAGTGGCTTTGTATAAAAATATCGTCTGAATGCATAGCATAATGATGTATTGGCTAGTCATCGATTACAGGAACAACTGATATTATATATATATTGTAAGGATTTTCTCCCTTGCATCCTATATACAACATGAAGTAGAATATCATGAGATCTTGCAGCTTATTGTATCCATAATATTTGCCTAAACTATTCTTGTAATTTTCAGTAAACTAAGTCTTGCATATGTGCTAGAGCATTTGATGATTCTATGTAGCTTATTTAATCAATTTAAAACATATTCATTCTAAATATACATCACATATATGTGTACTGAACATCAATTTGTATAATTTCTGATCATTGATCGACATGAAATCCTAAATCTGAAAAGGTTTAATTCGCCAACAGGAATCTATATCTAACATGCATACTCTTCAAGCATTGATAATAGAAAAACAGAAACCTATTTCGACTGGAACATTATGTCTGAAGGCAGATAATGCTGTGGTGAGATCACTATATCATTCAAAATAAGTTATTAAGACAACAAATAATATTTAACGAAAACTCATGAGGAGCAGATCATGTTGTACCAGACAAATTTAAAAAGGACCAATGGAAAACAGTGACAATTTCTTTACCGCAAAACTAATAACCTCTGCGAATCAAACTCAGTTATTTAACGTAAATCTAAGTACTAAAGAAATTTATTATTCATTTTCCCTTTCTATGGTTAAGAGGGGTGATGGAAGAAATAGAGAAGGCAAGCACAAAATTAACTCAATTTTAGCACATCAGTTTCAAATCTTGCACTCTTCATCAATATGCAATTTCTACCAGAACTCGAGAAGTGTATTTATCAAACCTTTTAAACTGCATTAGTTTCTCTGTGGAGGAGTGAGTGAAATAACAAATAAATAGTGCAAACAAAGATTTTGCTTCATAAGTGCATTGATTCCATACCTGATGCTTGCCATTAATGTTAACCACTTTTATAGGATGCCATTCAGGATCTCTAAGGTACTCCTCCCACAGAGAGCACAACTCTGTGGCCCTCTCATCTGCTTCAGCCTCATTATACTTCCTTTTCATTGCTTCGTGAAATGGCTTGCTGTCGAGCTCCCCCATTCTCTTCACGCCAATATGACCATTTATTGACATATCTTTCAAGCCCTACCAAAGCAATTTTATTGAGCGACACAATGAACTTTGTATCAAAGAGAAGGAATACAGAAAAACAAATTAAATGCATAGAAAATGACAGCTTTTGACCATGTGTGATTCAGCTTTGTGCATATTAATGGACTCACCCAAGTACCTATCATCTGTCCCGCTTTAGGGTGGAGAAAGGAGAGAATATAACTTGTTCAACCTTGAGGAGACCATTAGCATAAAGGGATTTGAAAGATAGATAACGAGAATGGCAGATCAGGAATTCACAAGTCCTTTATTTTGAAATCGTTATCAAACATTTTATGACATTTTATAAGCTCACAAACATCTCATTAATATTTTAAACAATCACTTATCTGCTCCTAACATTGCAGGAATCTCATATGATTGAGGAGTTGTTGCAATAAATATATGACAACTGTGTAGTGTAGCTTGGCCTCTCATTTCTAACCCAGAAAAACCAAATTTTCAGAAATTAGAGAAAGTCAAAACAAAAACAGATAAGTTCATGGTAATTAGTGAAAATTTAGAAGACTAACATTAACCATTTCTTTCCGAGCATCCTGTAGCTCATCATTTCTCTTGCGCTCCTGCACAATTAAAGTTTGATTTAATGAATCCAAATCATCAAGCTCTCCTTCCTTCTCCCTTAGTGCCTTGAGAAGTACATCCACTTTGTTTAGCACTTCCAAATCGCCTTCATCTCCCATGTGCTTCATAACATTCAATTTACCTCTCAATTGCTCAATTTCAAGCTGTACTGCTTGTTTTGCATCTAGTTGTTTCTCCAGTAGAATGATTCTCTTGTGAAGGTTCTCCTTTTGTCTCTGAAATAATAAGAAAGTACAAATGATTGGACATTACATTTGTAAAATGATTGGACATTACATTTGTAAACAACATAAGTATTGTTCATAGGAATTAGAACAATGAAGTACCTTCTGTTCTTCAGCCAACTTCATCACCTTTTCGTCAGCCTTTCTTTGTTCCTCGGCAGCAGCCTGAAGTGAGCAGTTTTTCACAGCATTCTGAAAAACAAAGGTCCATAAAGGGTTAATTACATGCGCGCTAACTAAAAAGAAAAACAGTTATGGTGCAACCTGCCATCAAAAATAGAAGCCACACAGCAGAAGAAAACCAATGCTATTTTCAGACAGAATAGTAACTACTGATGAAGAGAAACCTTTGGACATTGGGCACATAACATATGCATTACCAACATATCTACATATCTAACAAAAGATGCTCCAGTCACTTCTCACAGAAATATGAGGCCACTTGACGAAGAATCTGCCACCTCAGTCACCATGGAGAGAAAAATATAATTTTGAAGGTCGACTAATTAAACTAGCAAGTCTAAAAGATTTAAGATGCCAAAGTATTCAATAATGTTATATGATGCACACAATCTGTTACTTACAGTTATCAAAGAACCACAATCCTCTATTCAATTCCAATGATAAAGGTAGTAAGGATAGTAAAGAGCAAAACCTATGACTGGTGTAGCAAACAACATCTTACAAAAAAAAAACAATCAAAAAAGCAAAGCCATCATCCAGAAGAGATGTTGCCCCATCAAATCTGCACTTTGTACAGCACGGTTATACAAAAAAAAAGTAAACACAAACATTTGAACAACACAGCGAAATGACTAGGCCTATATCATCCAGAATGAAATTAATCTTGAGATTCATAAGATTGAGATACATGAGGATCAAATCATTCTAATAGTTTATTTTTCAACAAGGATTGACTCCTTTAGCAGTAATCAGCAATGGACATAGACCACAATGCACTAACCATTTCATGCTCTTGCAGCATCAAATACTGCAAACTAAACAACTCACATCCACATACTTCTAACCAATTTACTAAACATTTGACAACCCAGCGTAGAATTAATGCATATATAAATTGCAGAACAATCGGCAATGCTTGCTTCTTTCGAGTAAATCAAATCAGGAAGAAGAAATATGAATATGACTCACAAACAACTGGCAAAAATAAGCAGCACCTGTTCAAGGTCTTCAGAAAGCTTTTTCCTCTCCAGTTCATTGTGTGTCTCACGTTTCATCAGTTCTTGACCCCGGAGCTCAAGATCTTTCTTTTGAGTTTCCAATTGAAATTTTAGCTTCTCGTGGTCGTTGAATATCCTCTTGAAGTGATCTCGTGCACTTGATTCAATCTTTTTAATTTCTGATAGAATATATTATAATACATATAAGTTATTCAGGTTCAAATTTACATTCACTTTGATTATTGAAAACCTCCAAACTTTACAAAAGACAAACCTTCATTATAAGCTTGATGGAGATTATCCTTTTCCATGATCAACTGGCTAAGGGAACTTTCAGTCTCCTTGAATTTACTCTCCATCTCCAGCAGGTGCATTTTCTTTGCCTCAATAACATTTGTTAAATTACCTACAAGTTTGTTAGTTTTTCGAGCTTCCTCTTCCATGATATCTGATATGGTTCTAACATCTCCAATTTTGCGAAGATTTTCCCCAACAATATTATTAGAATAATAGTCATCTGCCCGAGCAACCCATGCATATAGATCCGACTTTTTCTCATCCTTTGCCAGCCAATTCTTCTGTCCCTGATGATGAGCCTCATAATATTTCTCAAACGACATGGCATTGGTAAATCCAGACCAATCCTTATGAAATTCAACGATGGCAGTTCCTGAATGGCCTTGGTAATTCCACAGAGGCCGTACTCTAGTTGGATTAAATCCTAGGCTTGTCAACTGATCCCTAATTTTGCTACCACTACCCCCCACATAACGACCATCCTTAAATTCCGTAGGAATGTTGACAATAATCCCAATCCATGGCCAGACAAACATTTCATCACGGTCCTGCTCTGCAAGAGCATCTACCTCATCTGAAGGCTTTGAAGGTCCAGCATCAACAACTACGTCACTTTCCAAGTACTTCGCAAGCCCAAGATGATATGCCTTGTCTTTTGCTGTTCGTTTCTTTGAACTGCAACTGCCAATTGAACTCGCGTGCTGCAAGAGTTCCTTATACTGGAAGTCTCGCTTTTTCTTCTTTGTACAGAAAGGGCAGGTGTAAGCTTGGTCAGATGTTTTCACCTGATGCTTACCATTCTTCAACTCTTCATAAGCTTTCTCCTCATACTCTTCAGTTTCAGAATCGCTGATGTCGGTGTCTTCCCCAGCACTTCCCATGGGTCTCAATCTCACTGAAAAGGAAACAACATCTTTAACCGAATTTCCAACCACAAGAATATCCAAGTTCAAACCACTACAAAAGTGTTCAATATAAACGATTCATTTTCTTAACAGCAAAAAGAGAAGTTCCCCCAACATAGACAAATGTAAAATTGTTGCAATATCAGTCCAGGAAATCACAAACATGATAAATTTGTGCTTGAGTCCCATATTGACAGATTAAAATATAGATAGGAATAATGCATGTGCTGAAACTTTTTTTTTTTCAAAAAAGAGAAAAAAATCTACAATCAGCCCTGCAATTCCAGCCAATCAAATTTACTTAATTTACAAGAACAATGCAAATCCGCCTTTGTACTCTTTCTTCTTAATTTCTTTGTGCTTTCAAACAAACTTAAACATACATTCTACAGAAAAAATTACCATAAATAAAAAAAGTCAGAGATCTGGGCTGAATTGGCAATAAACTCACCACACTACACAAATTCAACAAAGAGAAAAGACAATTTGTCAAAATTTCATATGAAATCAAAATCAAAATCAAAATCAAACTCGAGACGAAACGTGCACATGCAATTAAATACACAACACACCAGCAACAGAACAGTCATGCATATATAGGCTTAGAGTCGAAAAGAAGGACCTGATAGCTAATTTTGACGAAGAATACCGACTCAGTGAGTCAGGACCGCGAGTGAAATTGAAGCAGCTCCTAGAGCGAGAAATTAATATTGTTGGGGAGTGAGAATCTGAACAAATAATAGAAAAGTGATATAGGTGGTAGGGCCCAGGGTAAGTTGTGTCATAGTAAAAAGTGAGAGAAAGGTCAAAGGTGTTTGGGGTTCGTTCACGAGGGCACTGATAACTGAGGTACTACTGCCAGATAAAGTGGTATTTACTTTGTTTGTTTATATTTTTTTATTGAAATTTTAAAATTTTATTGAGTACTATTATTATGAAAATTCGTGTGAAAATAATAACTGTTTATTTATATTTTCAAAAATAGGTTGAAAGTTGTAAGAAATGTAAAATTAATAGGTTGATAGATGATGCATAAAATATTAATGGTGTATATAATGATTACAAAACAAAGAAAAGAAAATTTCAGAAAGAGGGTAAGTAAACAAAGATACGAATGAAAAATAGGGCGTGTATTTGTATGGCTAACATATTACACGTTTTACCTAGCCATACAAATACACACCCCTAATTTTTTTCCATTCGTATTTTTTTGTTTCCTTACCATCTTTCTGAAATTTTCTATTTTTGTTGTCGTTCTCACCTGAGTTAGTGAGTTAAAAAAAAGGCAGGAAAGGAAAAAAAAAACTGTAAAGTATGAAAGAGAAAGTGAAAAAAAATGATTTGATTGATAAATATGTTAAGTGATTAATATATGATTCGTAGTTAGAGATGGCAATGGGGCCGGGTAATGTAAATACCCGTATCGGACCCGTCCAGATGGGGCCGGGTTTGAATCCAAAAAAATAGGGTCGAGTCCGAGTTCGGGTATCAAAAACCAAGACCCGGCCGGGTACGGCGTGGGTAGCAAGTCCAACACATACCCGTACCCGGATTCGCCTCGATTGCTTATTTATGTAGTTTATATATTTTTTTAATTAATATAATATGATAAAATTAAAATAATAAAATTAATAGTTAATTTTAGATTTTTAATTGTTAGTGGACTACTTGGAAGTTCCAAATTCAACAAAACCCTTCACCCTCTTCATTCACCACAGATATTTGATTTTTATTTCATTGATGTTGATTTGATATTCAATTTGTTTTCAAATTTGAAGTAAACTTGAATTACTTTACCTATTTAGATTTGTTTATTGCGAATGATTAAGTGTAGTTGATTGTTTCTTTTAATGTATTAGGTTTATATTGTTTTTGTATTTATTTATATTAGCTTTAAGTGTATTTGTGATAAAAAAAAATTGGGGAAAAGTTCAAAGTTAAATGTTTTAATCGGGTCCATTGGGTAGGACCCGAACTCGATGGGTACCCGACGGGTCCGGGACAGAACCGGGTATTAACAGGTCCGGGGCGAGTCCGAGTCCTAAAAATCCTGACCAGAGTGGGTCTCGGGTCCAACATTACCCGGCTCGAACCCGCCCCATTGCCATCACTATTCGTAGTTAATTATACAAGAAATTGAAAAACTAGAGTCGAAAAAAGTGATGAAAATTTGGTGTGTTAAGTTTATTTTGAATTTTGGGATTTAAAAACTTGAAAATAGAATTTGAAAGCATAAACAAACAAGGCCTTAGGCTATGTTTTGCTTATATTTATGTATATAATGATTGATTTAAAAATTGAAAATTTTATTTATATTTTGTATGAGAATAGTAGTCATTTATGTATATTTTTTAAATAATAATAAAAATTATATATTATATTAAATAAATACTGATTGGTTATGTATTTGATATCTTGAATGATTATATTAATCATTTCTTTAATTATTATATAATTATAATAAAATATCAATTATAAAGTTGAAAGATAAAAATAAACAATAACAAATGATTTTGAATGATAAAGGTGAAGTGGTGTATATAAATTAAAAATTATAAAGTATCATATATTCTTTTATTATGTGTCCATAATCATATTTTAGTTGTCTCTTCGTCATTTATTACTTCAAATTTCTTCCCTTTCTCTGTCCGTTAGTGCCATTCTTCATCATATTTATGGTCTTATCTCATAAAATCTTATAGTTGGTTTTTTGTTTCCAGTTTCAAGCATTTTAAATTTTATAACACGATATTAGCAAGCAATGGATGTGTTTGGAATTACTTATGTATAAAAAGTCTGTGACTTTTTTGAATGGACTTATTAGACAAATACTTTTACATAACAACTAAATGTTTGGTGAACACACTTTTTATCAAGTGCTTTAAAATTAAAAGTCCATTTTCTAATAAAGTTTGTGTTTAGTAAAACTACGTGCTTAATTGAAAAAATAATAAATTTGGGACGTAGTGATAATTTCTTTAAACTTATAAAATTTCCCCACCCTCACACACACAAAAAAAAAAAAAAAAAAAAAAAAGAAGACAAAAACAAGAATTTTATAGAAAAAATATAAATGAATTAAAATTGATCATGTAGATGCGGGTTCAATCCATATTATTTCACTAATTGGAATTCAAAGAAGGTTTAAAACAGGATCAATATTGAGAAATATAATAAGAAATTGCAAACAAAAAACATTAAAATATTAAATTAAACACGAGAACGAAATATTGCTGACTTTGAAATTTTGTTGGGTGTTTTACATTTGGAGATAACCTTGAAGTTTTGTGAGAGATGTATACGAGAGTTCTCTTTCTTTGTTATTCACGTTTAGAGTGGTGGAGCCTTTTTTTGGGTTAATACTTAATATTGGTATTTTATATAGAAAGAGAAAATGAGAAACTTTATTCTATGAGCATACATGTGAACTTGTAAACACTAATAACTCTTTTTGCGAAATTTGTGGTATGGTCAGGAATGATTCATTAGAATGTCAATTAGAAAATTCATTTCCTAATGATAAATCACTTGAACAAATTAATTTTGTCAATAATCTCAACCAAAAGAGTGACACTTTCTCTAATACCAATTTTGTTAATAATCTCAATGTCAAGTATGATTGTGCTTTATATTGCTGAATGAACTAAGAACCTACGAAATCGCGAGTAGTTGGAGCGAGTTTGGAAAACCGAGGGCTTGAAATACCCGACAATAAGGAGGTATGTTAGTACATTTATGAATGTTTAATTTTATTTCGGAAGCATGTTGGGCCTGATTCATGGTTATTTGGACAAATTTGTTTTAAGCATCAAGTTAAAGAATGAAAATATTTAATCTTACCCCTATTTCGGAAGAATTCCGTTAATTTGGATGGAAAAAATAACGACATAAACTAAAAACTTTTAAATTTAACAAGTTAAATAATTAAATGTGTCAAGGTCGAAGCATAGAGGACTGAGTTTGCGTTTGGAGATAAGTTTGAGGGCGAAAAATGTATTTTTCGCATATAAAGGCTTAGCTATGTTCAGTATTGATCACCTATTAGTAGAGATGCCAATGAATTTAAGTCTAATGAGTAGCCGCCTCGAACTTGTTTCATTTGGAGTGAATATGAATTTTAAAAATCGGTAATGATCTGAAATTCAATAGCGAAATTCAAAACCCGATCGGATTCGAGGTGGGTAACTATGGGGTCAATTGGATGACACCTTTTGTTATGAAAAAATATGTCCAAGATAAATTTTTTGGAGAAATGGTATTTGTTTAGCATGTCTTGGAATTTTTTTTATAAAAAAAACTCTCAAACTTACAATAATTTAAAAAAATTCTTACAACAAATTAATTTTACTATTTATGATTTGACAGTTAATACAATCAAATTAAAATTACTTTTCCGACTATCTTTTAAAGCCAAATATTAAATTAATTACATATTTTAATGCAAAATAACGTAACGTTTAAAATAAGATCCATTGTGACTATTTTTTGACGTCTAAATCAACGACTTTGACTAAACACATTTAATAAAAATTATATTTAAATATCAACCTAAAACAAATTTTTCACAACAAAAAACATATCACATCAACTACAATCATTACTTATTTTTCTCTTAAAAAATCTCATCTTTCAAACCACATTTCTCATTTTTATCATGAAAAAAAATTCTCGGAGATGGACATACCAACCAATTGAGCCCTATACCCATCCCGAATGAAACTTGCTTCAACTATATATATTTTATTTTATCTCATAATTATTATTTAATATTGATAAATATCAATTAATAATTTCCACAAAAGTGCTATTTCACCATACGTTAGCTAGGTTGGCTGATGTAAATTTATATACTTTATGAAATTGCAAGTCCAAAATTGATCTAAAAAACAATATATGTAAAACCTCCACTCTCAACCCCCCCAGGCTATACACCCCCATGGCTCCGATCGGATCAAATTCATAGCAGAAACCTAGCTACGGAACTGAAATTAGGGCAAAATGTTAACGCAATTCGGAGCTACGGCTGAGTCCTTTAGCAAGGCATCATCAATGGTGTTTCGAATCGGCACCGATGCACATCTCTACGACGATCCGGATGACGTCAGCATCGCGCCACTGCTAGACAGCAAGTTCGACTCCGAGAAATGTGAGGCGCTCAAGCGTCTGCTCGCGCTCATCGCTCAAGGCCTCGATGTCTCCAATTACTTCCCTCAGGTTTTTTCTCCAATTTTCCAATTTCGGTTTAATCGGTACGGATGATGTGCGATTGTGGATTTATTGGAACGTTTTCAATTGATTCAGTTTTGATTATATTGTTAGGTTTGATTTTGTTTTGAGATTGGATTTAAGTTTTACGGATTGTTTACTTTGAATGATAGGTGGTGAAAAATGTAGCATCACAGTCACTTGAAGTTAAGAAGCTGGTTTACTTGTACCTGCTGCATTATGCTGAAAAGTATGCCACAAACCATAGTTTCTAATTGAGTTTATTGGTTTTCTAAGTTTCTTAGGTTTAGAAGTTGTACTAAAACATATAACATGACTTAAACCTGAGTATTAATTATTTTATTTGAGAAACTTGTCTCTTGAATGATTAAAATTTTCTCTGTTTTAGGCGGCCAAATGAAGCTTTGTTGTCAATCAATTATTTTCAGAAGGATTTAGTTGATCCTAACCCTTTGGTGAGAGCATGGGCGCTCCGAACCATGGCAGGGATTCGCCTGCATGTAATTGCACCTCTGGTTTTGGTGGCTGTGGGAAAATGTGCACGAGATCCGTCTGCTTATGTTAGAAAGTGTGCTGCAACTGCACTGCCCAAGTTACATGATTTGCGCTTAGAGGAACACACAGCTGCAATCGAAGAGGTCAGTTTATTGGCCTTTGTCTCCTCTTTTTACAAGTAATTTTCCTCATATAATAGATTTTTATACAAGTATGGGGAGACGGTAGCAAGATGAGTTTTGAATTTCTATATGTTGTACGGTAGTTAATATTTTCTGAATTTTGGGTTTCCGAACCATCCGAAAGTGAAATCTCATTTTCTGCTCAATTTTGCAAAATTTCCAACGAACTCGAAAATTTCCAAAGTTCCACCGGAGCTCGAAAGTTTTCTAAATTATGAATAATATTAAATATAATTCATATATTTTTATTGTTTTACTAATAATATATGATACAAGATATTGAACTTATTAATGCTATAAAACTCAAAATTATTAACTTATTAATGAAAAAACTGAGAAATATATATATATATATATTTTTTTTGTAATACTTCAAATTACTTACTCATGTCAAAATATTCTTACAACTGGAAAAAGTTCGAAGATACTCATGTTTATAGTGCTACCCCTATTGATGTGCCGGCGTCATATGTGTATTTCTTCATATTTGCAATTCTACCATCATTCAGTGTTCCGTATTGACAATATGGAAGTGCAGGCTGAGACCAGTTGTATTAATTTTGGTCCATGGTTCCAGTGTTGTGAATGGCGTGCCCTGGTTCTAGCCATGGCGTAAGGCACTCATCCTGCACCCTTGGCACCAATATTCTATGGCGTGCGCCATTCTCGCCATGGAGGGAGCCTTTGAGGCGTGAATATGGCGCGCCTTGTTGAAGTTTTGACCCAGCAAGCTTGGGTCAAAATTAAAGTGTTTTTTTGGATCAGATTAGATGGTCAACTAGTCTAAATTGGCAAATATGGGATACTTAGATAGTACCCAACATTCAAACTTTAAGAATTGGGGCATCAAATTGAGAAAATCCTAACTATTTGCTGCTCTCTTACCTTCTGTCACATTGCTGCTCTCTCCATCTCTCACGTCCGCTGGTCACCGCCACTCTGCTTGCCGCCATCACCACTGCCACTCATCATCGCAGTCCCCTTCACCATTTTCCAGCCCACTATGCAGAAAAATATTTGGGAACTTTCGTTTGTTATTTTATTTTCTTATTTTTGGCCAATTCTGTATATATGTGGGGAAGATAAAACATTATGTTCAATTCACCAATTTATTTTCTTATTTTGTAGACCTAGAGTTGTGTTAGAAATTTTGTCAGTTTGTAAAAGGAATGCTACTTTCAAGACATGAAGCATATCATGTTATCTTGCACAAGTGCGCACACTGCTGTCTAGAGAGTGGTTTGACTAAATTTGGCTCAATTTTTTATGCTGGAATTCATCTGTTCTGTATAGAAGTTTAATTTGGTTTGACATTTTCTTGTAGATATCTGTAATTGCTTATTGATTGACAATCAATATCTTGCAGATTGTTGGAATGTTGTTGAAGGACAACTCTCCCGGAGTAATTGGTGCTGCTGCTGCTGCTTTTGCTTCTATATGTCCCAATAATTTCTCTTTGGTTGGTAGAAACTACAAAAGATTGTGTGAGACTCTTCCCGATGTGGAAGAATGGGGTCAGATTGTCTTGATTGGGATTCTTTTACGATATGTAATTGCAAAACATGGGCTTGTTAAAGAATCTCTCATGCTCTCTTCCAATTCCTTGGTGAAGCAGAATTCAGAGAAGGATGACTCTGAACCTCATATTGCAGCAAGAGAAGCCCGCTTTGATATCGGTTCTGACATATGCCCTGAGATAGCAGATATAATCTCTAAGAGCTACCTTGAAGGACCAGATAAGTATTTAGCTCATTTGGGTCATGTAGATCGAGATTCTGTTGTGTTGGATGGCTCACGTGTTACATCTGCCAAAAGCAATGATGATGTCAAGATCTTGTTGCAGTGTACTTCACCATTATTATGGAGTTATAATAGTGCTGTGGTGCTGGCTGCTGCCGGGGTTCACTGGATTATGGCGCCGAAGGAGGAGATTCATAAGATTGTCAAGCCTTTGCTGTTTCTTATGAGGTCATCTAGCTCCTCAAAATATGTGGTACTTGCCTCTGTATTTTATAGTATTAGTCTGATGTAACTTCATTGTAAAGCTGTCTATGATGAAGTTAGTTCTTTTCTTTCTATTAGGCAGTGACTAGCACATATAAATGTCCCATTCCACTTAGTGTTTGTCTTCCTAATTCCACTTGTTTTAGTCATTGGTGCACATATGAATATATAATTGTGGACTGATGGTTTTGTTTGCTCTCTGATCTTCTACTTTGTGTGGTGCTGTTAGTCCATGGCTCCATGCTAGTCTATCTTGAGATGTGGCAACCTCATTTTTCAATTAATGTTTATGATATAGCGTCATATACCAGTTTCACTAACCATACGATCTTTCTGTAGATAACCTTTAATCGTTGTCTCTATCTGCAGATCCTTTGCAACATTCAGGTCTTTGCCAAAGCAATGCCGGGTCTATTCTGTCCATATTTTGAAGATTTCTTCATCAGCTGTTCGGATTCATATCAAATTAAAACTCTGAAGCTCGAAATACTTTCCTGTATAGCCACATACTCGTCGATTTCCTCGATCTTTCTGGAGTTTCAGGTACTTGCCTTTATAGGTTGTATATCCTTATATTTCCAAAAACCTAGATGGTTTGATTGCTTCCTCACCAAGGAAGTTGATGCTTACTCACAATCTATGGAACTAAGTGTTTGGAATCCAGTCTTCAGTGCTTTCTTGGCCAAGATCATTGAGTAAACAATTCAAGCAATAAAATTGTTATTCTGTACTAAATTGCTCCATTAGTGGTTATTTAGGTCAAATAATTTAAAATTAAAAAGGTTTCCATTGAGTAGCAGCAAGTGCTTACCTGGTGAAAGTTGGAGACAAAAAAGAGTATATCATTGAAAATGCAAAAAAAAAAAAAAGGGGTGCCGGCCGGCGTTTCTCCTCGGGAAGTAGAAGAGAGTACCACAGAAAGATAAAAGATGAAGGGGGTTGAACCAGTGATTTGTGATCTGATTAACTTTGATTACAAGCTTTTTAATATATAATAAGTCGGAAGTTTAACAGCAGAAACAAATTTTTCTGTGTCCTTTCTTTATTCACCGTATAAAGAATAAAATATAAAGAAAATCTATCTTTGATTTTTGAGATTGGCATCACAATTGCTTATACTGCATTATGGTTTAAGAATTTTGGATTTGGAGTACGATTTCAGCTTGAAAGTTTTCAAAATTTTGATTTATATTAATTAGTTTTACTTATAAATCAAAAAACTGCTAATGATTTTAAATGTCCAATTTTCATTTTGCTGAGAAACATTGTATTGTTTTAAAAATCATGTACTAGAAAATAAGGATTCTAGTGCATAACAAACTTTTTCTATCCAAGTACACCCTTAAAGATTGCCTAATCAGTTTCCAAATTGTCTGCATGGGCCTTGGTGAGCAAATCTTTATAATTTATGCCTGACCTGAGCTTTTTTATTCTATGTATAGTGTAATTCTCAAATTCGATATGTTTCCCTCAATAGATTTTCCAAATTAAATTCAATTTTTGAATATAGAATTGTTTCATAATTCTGTTGCTAGTGCATCTGTTCCATTTTTTGTTCATCTTGTCGTAACAGGACTAATATACCAAATACGGGTTTGTATTCGTGTAAAAGCAGGCCCCTGGTAGATGTTGATATTGTATTGAGTCTATATATTATGGATTGATTTTGTGTAAGTGATATAATCTTTTCGTCAATTCTTAGGATTATATTAGAGATCCAGACAGGAAATTTGCTGCTGATACTGTTGCCGCAATTGGTTTATGTGCACAAAAACTCCCAGATGTGGCTAACACATGTTTGGAAGGGCTATTGGTTTTGTCTTCATCTGGTAATTGTCTTTCTTATATGACTTCCGTGAAATTTTTATATTTATATTCGTCGTATAGTTTGTGTCCTTTCTTTAAAGTTTTTGGTGTAATTTAAATTTCAGAATCTTCTAATAGAGATGCTGCATTGTCTGATGAAGAAGAAATTGTATTAATTCAAGCAATTAAGTCAATCAAGGCAATCATAAAACAAGATCCTTCAAGGCACGAGAGAGTAAGTTTGTGAACATCTTCTTTTGGTCTGTAATTGTGCTCATTTTTTCTAATTCATCTTCTTTATTCCATACTATCTGTATATATTAATATGCAAGAAGCAGAGCAGAATATGTTATGGTAATCAACACATCATCCTGTCTTACATTGGAGGACTACACTCATTTGATCTGATGTATGGAAACTTTGAAATTTTTTCGAATCTCTATGCCTGTTCTTATGCTCTATTTCTTTTGAATATGGGAACATATGCTATGTATTTCGGACAAGAAAAATGGATAATTTGTAGGGAGCCACCATGAAATGTCCATCTTTCCGATTAACAGAATTTGGTTGTATGTGATAGTTCTTGTTGTTGGTAGCTTCTTAGTGTGTTTCCGTTATATAGCTTCCTATCCTTCTCTTTTCTGGTTATTTGATTTTGTAATCTGACACTACTCAACTTCAATCTATCTTTCTTGTGAGATCTAAAACAACTCTTATAGGTGGCTTCACAGAATACTCAGTAGGTGGCATATGAAATATAGATTTTGGTGGGAAAGTGTGGGTTATGGTCTTTTTACGGGATACTGACATTTTAACCCCTCATCTTTGCCACCAATCCACTTTGTACCTTTTGGTTCAACCGTTCAAGGCTTATAAAAGTTCATTCCTAACCTTTCAGCTTTTGGATAAAATTTCCATGAAATGTCCACTAGTTGTTTCAATTTTTTGGAGTTCCACTTTTGGGGGCCATAACGCAATGAATTGATTCTTAAATGTAATTTTCAAGATATGTTTGCATTTCAATTGAGCAACAAACGGATATAATGGTGTAAATGTCCAGGATCACTTTTGGTTAAAATTGGAACTATGAGGGCCTAAATTTGATGAGGACTGAACCACTGTTCTGAAGTTGTACTTGTGAAAATATGAAGGGCAAAAAAGCTAATTTACCTTGATGTTGAAACAACTTACTGAGACAGTTTACTGCTTTGGAAAATTCGTCCCTGTTTATTAGTAGTGTGAATGGTTATTCATTTATAACTGTTATTTGAAGGTAATTGTTCACTTGTTACGAAGCTTGGATTCGATTTGGGCACCATCAGCACGTGCAATGATTGTATGGATGATGGGCGAGTACAACAACATTGGGGGCCTCATTTCAAAAATGATACCCACATTATTTATGTACCTTGCTCGGCGCTTTACTTTGGAGGCGGTTGAAACAAAGCTCCAGATTATTAATGCTTGCACCAAGGTAACTATTAATAGTTTTTATTTCTCTTTATCACTTAGTATCTTCAGTTTCATTGGCTTTGGAATTGGTTAGTTATCATTAATGGTCAATCTGGCTATCTAGATAGATATTATCATTTCAAAGTATATTCAACAAAGAAGTTGTTTATTAATTGGGAAAATTACCAAAACCCCCCTGACATATGGGCTAAATACGGGTACTCCTACTCGGGTTTGGATAGTTACTAACAACTTTCCTACCTCATCCCGTGTCTAACAAAAACACTCCTTTATTTTAATGGAAATAATAATGTCATCCGTTACTATCATTGTAAGTGCTATTTTGCTCTTAAAGTTTTTACAACAACATGAAAAAATTACACTATATACTAGTATGAACTCGCATTTTTCATTTTCCGACGTTCTCCAAGAGAATCTTTTCACATTTCAAAAACTATTTCCACGAAAAACATAATCTTTTTTTGTTATATTATACTATTTATAACTCTTTTCTGAAAAAAGTTAGATACATTTTACCTGAGTGATTACCTGGTTGCTTGGTGACAGTCTAGGCTCGTCATGAGGTATATTATTTAGGATGTGACAACTACATAAGAAATGACATAATATACATCAAATAATTGCCAAGTGAACTCTAGATTGTATTTGTTACCTGCTCATTCAATTACTTTTATTTGTAATACTATTATAATTCAATTTATGAAAACCTTATTACTAACTGTCGCTACCCACGGTGTAGCATTATTTTATCACTGGGTCATGATATAATTGAATGTTCACTGTTTATCATTTCCTCTTATTTCATTCTCTTTTAATTCTATTAATAATTCATTGCTATAATTTGTTAAATATAACGGGCGAGGAATCTGACTCATTTTTGATGCTAGACCCATGGAAGTGTATATTAGTAATTTATCTTACAACCAGTTTTTTTAATATATTTTTAGGTCTTATTATGTGCCAAAGGAGAAGATATGTCCCTACTGCGAATTACTGTAGGGTATGTGCTTGAACTAGCCAAATTTGACATGAATTATGATGTTCGTGACCGAGCTCGTGTTTTGAAGAATCTTTTGTCAAAGTGCAAGGGATTATATGATTTGGAAGAAGTAAAAGACCAAACAGAATTCAAGGACCTGACACATGTACTTGCTGAATACATATTTGGGGGACAAACAAAAGCGCCATCTGAACCATATAGTTATCGATTTTATCTTCCTGGTTCTCTTTCTCAGATAGTTCTTCATGCAGCTCCAGGATATGAACCTCTCCCAGAGCCTTGTAGTTTAGTAGATAATGAGACTGGTAAAACGGCAGCGGGAGCTAGCGATACTGATAGCGAACAAATCGGAAACTCTGATGATGCCACATCAGATGAGGAAAATACATCTGATTATAGTTCTCAAGATTCTGTTACCGATGGCAGCTATAATAGTGAATTTGCCAGTGATGAAAAAGAAGAAACTAGTGCATTAATTCATCTTTCAGATGGTGCTTCAACTTCTAGAAATCAGGTTGAGGGCTCAGAAGAGAATAATGATGCTGACTTTGGTGAGTTAATGTCCAAAAGAGCTCTTGAATCATGGTTGGATGAGAATCCTGGTTCAAGCCAGAAGCCATCCGATAGAGTTAATCTTCAAAGATCATCTGCCAGAATCTCAATTAAGGATATTGGTCAGCTGGTAAAACCTAAGTCTTATACACTTTTAGATCCTGCAAATGGAAATGGGTTAAGTGTGGATTATATATTTTCATCTGAGGTCTCAAGCATATCCCCACAGCTTGTGAGTTTACAGGTTTCCTTTAGAAACAATTCGACAGAGCCTATGTCAAATATATTGCTCTCTGAAGAGGGATCTATTCCAAATTCTTCTGACAAATTGGCGTCGTCGAGTGAAAGGTATTTTGAGCTAATTCTTTAGTTTTTTAGTTATCACATTCAATTAGCTTGTCATATTCTCCACTTTCTCAAACCTGGAACTTGCAACGTGCACCTCCTCTATTAAGAGAACTGAAAGATGCAACAATCTACAGGTTGTCGGTCATGTATGTGTATGTGCTATTGCTTAAAGTGCTTCTAAGCTGAAATCTTCACTTCCTACATTTAGGGTACCAAGAGATGATTCAAATGAAACATAGGGAGTTACTTTGTCATTTGTAATTTATATATAATCTTGTCAAGTATTAAACTAGTCCAGACTACTAACTTCCCCAGGAGTTTGATTAAAGAATGTAAATCCGTTGATTGAAAACTAGGATTTGATGGTTGAGTTTTATCTTCTAGCAGTGAAATTGCATTATCATGCATGACCGTTTGTACTGTGTGTATGTAGTATGTACTAAATTGTTCGCAACCAAGTCCATGTTAGTTGAAATTATTTTGTTACTAGAAGTGTCTTCCTGTGTTATGAGAACCAAAAAGTTAATGCCAGTGAAAGACAAATAGGTGAACAGAATGGTGAACCAGTAAGAAAAAATAAACTTGATTTTACTCGAGTAAACAATGATTTCAGAAAATGACTTCATGATCTCCAGTCCTTGATTATCACAATACCTTGTTTCTAGGATATGTTCCGTTGCTCCAGTCCTTTCATAATTTATAACACTATGACGAGCTTTTAGTCCCTGTTAACACTATTATGCTTATATGCCCTTATCTCATTTATGTCTCACCATCATCATATCATTATCACTATCTCATACTATCTATACACCCTGTCATTGTAAACATTGTATCAGTTTTCTTGCCACGGACATGATTATTGCCTTTAGTGGTGATCTAGTGTTTATACAGCAAATGCATTTATGAATGTAATCTTTATCTACAGTTTCTTGGTGTCTCATGGTGATGCGGCAAGACTAGTTCCTAAGGAAGAGATAGTTAGCCTTGATCCTGGTCAAACAACGGAAAGAGTTCTCCATGTTCGCTTTGAACATCATCTGTTGCCCTTAAAGCTGCTCTTATGGTGTAACGGAGAAAAGCAACATGCGAAGTTACGACCTGACATTGGTTATTTCATTAAACCTCTTCCAATGGATATTGAAACATTTTCAAACAAAGAATCTCAACTTCCTGGGATGTTTGAGAACATAAGAAGGTCAGTGCTTTTGAACTATCAATTCAATTCTTTTTCTTTTCTCTTCCCTGAAATTTCAGCAAGGAACTTTATCTACCGAGTTTGAATGGTTGTTGAGCTTGTAGTCCAATGTACGTTCTGTGTTTGAATAGAGATTTACTTTCGAAACATATGTTGAGGACAAGTGAAGGAAACAAATTTGGTAGAAATCAACATATATCACCTCTAAAACATGTGCTTTTGTATTGTTAGTGTTAGTTATGAATTAGATTCTGCTATTAGTCCTTTGATGCATTAAGGATTTTGAACCTTGTGATAGATTGTAGCACATGCAGGATAACTTTACTTCAGATATGAACTTTTTAGCTATTAAAATGTACATTACTCATGAAAACAAATTTTTGGCACATGTGGATTATAGGCAAATTTTTAGTTATTATAGGACAAAGCAATTTGGGCCCGATTCGGAACTAATTTGAGCCAACTTAGAACCAAGTTGGAATGAAAACAAATTTCTTAAGAACTAACCCAACCCAACCCAACCCAACTTGTTGGATTGGGTTGGAACCATGATTTTGGAACCTTATTCGCACCCATAAACTTCAATGAAATTTTGACATTATTGAAATTTGGTTGGAGGATCTTTTGTTTTCAAAAGTCTCTCTTGGTATTTTTTTCTGTAAGAATTTATCCTGTTAATGTGTTTTCTTGCTGTATGTAACAGGTGTACCTTTACTGATCACATTAGCCAGCTAAATGACAAGGATGACCCCTCACTGATAAAAGACAATTTTCTATTGATATGCGAGAAACTGGCGTTAAAGATGCTAAGCAATGCAAATTTGTTCCTTGTATCAGTAGACATGCCTGTCGCTGCTAACCTCAATGACTTATCTGGTTTATGCTTACGATTTAGTGGCGAGATGTTGAGCAACTCCATTCCTTGTTTAATCACGCTTACCCTTAAAGGTACTTGCTCCGAACCACTTGAAGTGTCAGTGAAAATAAACTGTGAAGAAACTGTATTTGGTTTAAATCTCTTGAATAGGATTGTGAATTTCTTGGCTGCACCAACTCCATCATGACATTGGTTTGAGAAAAAGAGCAGAGTTTATTTTACTAATACATTGTTGATTTTCTACCTGTATTTATCTTTCTGTAAGATAATTATTCGTGCTTTCTGTAATGCCAAATTGTTTTCAATTTCAGTTTTCACTATGGTTATCTTTAGAGTGATCTCTTTGTAAATAACGGTTATATAGAGGATGCAGGGAAATCTATAATTTTACTCCCAGAAACTTTTGTTTTCTACATATAATATGATTATATATACTTGCTATATCGGAAGCTTACATCTACATTCAGAGGAACTCATTGTACTTTCTCTGGGAAAAGACAGATAATAATACCCAAACTAACAATCCAGAGAAATACCATTTTGTTCACTATCTTAGATTCTCAGAAGACCAAAATCTGTCATTTGTATAGGTTTTCATATTAACTTCAGAGTGTTTATTAGATGTAACATTTTGATTATACAGGAATTAAGTAGCGGAATTCAGACGCATAGGGCTGAATTTCTATCATCTTTTGTGAGGGAGAGTGTGTTTCACCATTTAGGCACTCCATTATCAATCTCTTTAACGAGCTTGTATAAGGTAGTTGGCTATAAATCCATTCTAGAAGTGAGTCCATATCATCAGCAAAGTCTTTCATATGCCTGTGTATAAGCTTTGGCACCAAAATCTTCTTCCTACTTGTAATTCCCACTGAAGCCTCCAGATACTCTACTTTAGCTTTCTCTAATTCATTCATCACTTCATCTGCTGTGTAAATCCTTAACTGCAACCCTCAAAATGTTAGTTGTGTGAATGGCCAAAACTCCTTAGTGAACATAAAATGTGGGGTAATTACAAAAACCTCCCCTAGTTAGGTCTAAATATGTATAGAGCCCCTCAGGTTTCTGAAATTACACCCACCTTATACTTTAGACAAATGCAGATGAGGTTTCTGTAATTATCACTAATAATATGTAATGCTGGTATATTGCACTTACTGCTGGTGATGACCAACTGCCTCGGCATAGAGCAAATATGATATTAGGTTCTGGATAGCCTAGACCACAAGCTTGACTAAGAAAAATCTCCTTGTCATTTGTTAATTCCTGTAGTTCAATTACATGAATAAAGAAAATTATAGGTCATCTTTTGAATAACCTAATATGCCAAATTTTGAATATGCATTTCTGTGGACTCTGCAAAACTATAGGCTTTGTTTCTTTTGATTTTCAGAATCTCATTTTCCTACCCCCAAAATGTTATAAACAAGTGTTTGGTGTCTTCACTTTCCCTCATTTTCCTTTTCCAGAACAGTGCTTCATTTCCCAAAACTGCCCTACTTTTTACTTGATCTTTAGTAGATATAAAGTTGTTCTCGTGTTGAAAGATTCAAAATTGATCAACATATCCGTTGAGCTTGTCTGGATGATTTCAAGTTGTAATGGAATTTTTTGCTATTTGTTCAATGTCTATTTCAAATAACTCCATTTTTGAGTCATTTGAAATCTCTATTCCAAAACCACTCCTCAAATCCAAATGCTTCAAGCCAAACACAACCTAAATGATTTATATCTTCAAGCTTTAACTTAAATGAAGAATATATATATATATATACATCTTCGTTCCAATTATTACTTATATAATACCACAAAAAATAATATAACAACTTGATGTGACTTCTAAAATAAATAATAAATGTATTTATTTATTATCTTAATTATAAAACATTTTTTCTAATCATAACCTATAAAATGTAACATATACTAAGATCACCATTGATGTATAACAACTTGGTGCAATATCACATTTATGCAAAAAACTGAAACATTAGCTTGGGGAGTCTTCACTCACACGTTTAACTGCCGCTGGGTGCCTGAGGATGAAGTGCTCGATAGTGGAAGCCTTGAGTATGACACCACCGACGTTAATTGCAGCCTGGATGACAACATATTGAGATTTTTATTTTCGTGAATGGTTTTATAGGTTTCACTTAAATTCCATCTAATTGTAAATTAGACTCAAGCCTATTGTTTAAGCTCTCTGTTCCTTTTCTTTTTAACAAAATAAATGGGGACTTTGCCCATAGAACAGGGTTGAAGATGTTGATACCTCGTTCATGGCTAGTAGTTTCTCTTCCGTGGACGGCAATCCGTGTTGCAGAAATGCCTGAGAAATATATTTAGATACTATTATGCTATTGATTTATATTGTTAGAGGAAAAATAGGCTCTAAGTGTGTTGCAGTACATGCATTACGGAGGCATTATAAACATTTATCCAGAATGCCAACTTCTGCTTGTGGTTGAAGTAAGTTATGTTTATTTTACTGAGTTTCTGCAGCAAAACCCTGAAAAAAAGGAAGAAAAAACTGACAAAAGCTTTTTTGTCAAAGGTGTAGCTAGTCAATTTCAGGTAAGTTACCTCAGTCTTCGCATCGCTGGGAGACATTCGGAAAGACGGTTTGCATCAACTGTACTTGTTGTAATTTGTATGAAATTCTTGTACGGCCCAACATCTCTTATGGTGAAATCAGGTTCAGGAAATATTGCATAAGGATCGAGCTGAGATGCATTGTTATTGAATGGGAATACGACTGTTTTGCAGCTGAATGGGGCTTTGGGTATCAGCCCTTTTGAGTTCATGCACTTGAGAGTATGCTCTGAAAGGTTAGTCGATCCTTTGCTCTTGAATGTTGTTGATTGGTTCAGATTGAGAAATATGCCTATCAAGCACTTTATGAGTTCTATGGATAGCTTATTTGGGTTTGCTATTTCAGTTTCTGTATCTAGTCGATTATGAGGCATGCGAATTTTCGAGCATCTTGAATTCCCACTCCCCTCTTCTGTTTCTTCTGCCAAAAAAATGGGTTCATACAAAAATTGTCTTTTCCATAATATGAAATTGTTTTCTTCCAGAAGTAGCCTGGTTTCATTTTGTTAATTCTCATCTAAAACTCTGAGAAATAGTGTTGCAATAAAATAATACTATATATATGCATGTTTTTGCTTAAGAAAACGAAAAAGTGGGATTACCATTTTTTCCTAGGGAAACTAGAGTTTGAAGTTCAATAAAGGAACCCGAGGAAGCCCTTCTTTCTCTTCCAGTTCTGTGCTTGCTATGCTTATGTGATGTGGGACGTGTTTCAGAGTCGTTTGGGCGTCTAGGATGTAACTTGTTTATTTGTCTTTGGTCCCATTGTGGCTGTAATTCTTTCAACTGCAATACCTCATATTCCTTTCTCTGTTTCTTCTCTTGGTAGATATCCAACTTAAGTTCATTTATCTTTCTCTCCAGCCAATCTATCTCTTCTTCCACTACAGCTACTTCTGCCAAAAGCGTTTGGACCTGCATTTAATCGTCAATATCAGTTTCAGGTCTTGAAATCTTTTCGTTGCATGTGAAGTGGTTTTGTTTGATGAATGTGCTCATAAGCTGCTCCATAAGGTGGTATTTACAAAATATTTGGCGTCGTTAGGCTTGTCAATAGGCGGGGACGTTCAATAGAAAACGGAGCCAACTTGGATATGATGACACTAGGTAGTTTGGGTTTGGGTACAAATTTTACCTGTGGGTATTTTCCCGGAAAATACTCGAACATTACCCGAAATTAGGGGTGGCAATTGGGCGGGTTGGGTTGGTTTTGGGTCGGTTCCAATGAGTTGGTTGTTAAATGAGTTTGGTTCTTAAATGGTTTTAAGGTGGAACCGAATTCAACCCAAAATAGAACCAAAATTAATCCAAAAGGGAACCAAGCCCAATCCGACTCAATACTTTACATTTTGTTCATTATAATTTAGATTATTGGCAAACGATTTGGGCCTAACTTGAAATTTAGTTGGACCCAACTTGAAACCAAGTTGGAACCAATTAGGAACCAAATAAAATTTTCTTAGGAACCAATTCAACCCAAATGGGGTTGGAACCGTGGTTTTGGATCCATTTTGCCATCCCTATCCGAAATTTACTCGATGAAAATATCTGCGGGTTTTTTATACCCGAAGTGTACCCGTGAGCATTTACTCGACGTGGACCTGACCCGACCCGAAATATACCTGGCCCGCTGAGTCTAATTTTTTTATTTTTTTTTTGGACCCGTTGGGTATGCAATTGGGTCCGGGTAAAATATTTTTTGTTGGTATTTCATGGGTCCAATTTGGGTCTGGGTATTCCCCACCCATTGACCCAAACCCACACGAGGAGAGAACAGGTACACTCTCTCCATGATAATGTATAGGGATAAAAATTAGGATATTAACCTTGAAAGGAAGAAAAGAGGAGAGGGATGAACAGGATTGGCAGCAGCCAACAGGTCCGTGCATTGCACATTGCAAAACTCTATTCACTTCAACTTCCCCATCTAACTCCCTCTCCAATTTCTCAACCTGCAATACCACACATTCTCACAACACTATTTTGGAACTTTATATAATATAATATATATATATATATTTATTTATTTATTATTTTTCAGCCTTAATACCTCTTCCTGGAGCTCAAGTTTAGTTTGTTTTTGTTGATCACCACCAGACTCCATCAAGAATTCTTCAAATTTCATACTTGGGATAATCAAGAAATGTTTGATTTGCAATGTTGTGAGATATAGAAATAAATTTCATATACAAATTTGGTGGGGAAGATGAATTGAGCGAGCATGATAAGCACCGCACCATCAACTTTAAATTGAGCACAAGTAAAAGAGATGAGAAGAGAAGAGAGGTGATTAGACGTGAATCCCATGACTGGTTTTCAACACATTCAACTCCTCTCTTTTTCCCCCTTTTTTCTTGTTGATGGAAAAAACAAACAACCTGTCAACTAATTCAATTATGTCACGGGTTCTATTTCACCACAAAGGAATATAGCAAATCCTCGTATATAATGCCTTCGTTTTTAATGAACCAATTGCATTTTATTTTAATTTTGATCCAAGAAAAATCTTCATTTTTAAATGATAAATAAATGGGCGGGGAAAGTTATATCTATATCTATGTCTATATATATATATATACTGTTTTAAAAACACGAATAATTTATATATGAAATGATTTATACTTCCAGCATAAGAAGATTAAAATAATCCTTAATTTTTATTATTGTTACCAAATACATGTGTATGCATGAACTTGAAATTAATAGATAAAAATGGAATATGCATGAACTTAAAATCGATACTTAAACAATATGTTCAATGCATATTTTAGGCACATTTTAATAAGATATATTTTAGGTACATTTTAATAATAACAATATAATAGTCATCACTTCTTTATATATACTATTTTCACCCTCACATTGGTTCGGTCAAACAAGAAAAGAGGCATCATTGAACAAGAATAGGTATAAGATTGTATCTCCTTTTATAAAAGGCGCTAATTTATCTCTATTATCAAGAGAATTTTTTTTGGTTATATAAGTTTCCTTCAGCTAAGTGACTGAGAAGCTGCAAGGTGCTGATAAAAAGGAGTCTAAGTCCAATAATACATATTTGCGAGCTATGAGCTTATAAATAAAAAGGAGTTTAATTGTTTATACATCGAGATACAGATACGTATAATGATATATAATAACATATTAATTATAGAAAAAAATATGTATAAGAATATTTATATGATGATATGTTTAATTTTTGGGGTTAAATATAAAATACCTTGAATTAAGCTGAAGGCATTGTAGCACCTGCTAACACAAACTAACGGTCCTTAGAGCATCTCCAATGAAGCACCATTTTGGTGTTGGAGCACCAAAATGGTGCTCCAATGGAACGCTAAAAGTGGGCTCCACCCACGGCAAATTGCCGTGGGTGAATATATATTTTTTTTAATTTTTGTTTTTCTTTTGTTTTTCAATTTAGTATATATATTTATCAAAGTTTACAATTAGGTCCATTACAATTAAGTCCCTAAATTTTAAAAATGTTACGATTAAATATATGTTATTTTTTGAAAATTTTATATATGTTAATTTTGAAAATTTTATATATGTTAATTTTAAATGTAATTCGATCTTTATATATTATGTACAATTTTAATTTCGTTGATATTTAATTTCGTTGATAAAATATTTAAAAAATATATATTACGTATTATTATTAAATAATCATTTTATCCTTTTATAAGTTTATAAAATATAAAAAAATATTAACTTGGATGAATATGTATTAAAGAATTAAATGTAGGGTGTTATTTGTAAAATATAAGAAATAATAGTAAATGGGGTTAAAAAGAAATATTCTATGGAATATACTTTTAGAGTGATACATTTGAGCAGCATTACTGTAGCAGACACTAAATAGTGAAAAACTTATACCATTTTAGTGATCTTCATTGGAGATGCTGAATGGTGACAAAAAAACAGAGACCAAGGCCTTTTAGAATCAACTTTAAAAGCAATAAACAGAGAATACAAATTAATTGTGCTTAAAAATTGAATCTTGTGTGCAAACATTAGAGTTAAGAAATGACAACATGCACATAAACTCTTGCATTAGAATTTAGAACACAAAACAAATACAATCAAAAAATATTGAACCCAAGAAATCAACTAAAAGAATGTGTAATTGAAGTGGGCTAGACTAGAGAAATGTTTTTTTCCCCAGCAAAAAAAAAAAAAAAAATGGCTCCATCCTTCTATGTACGCCTAAATTTTAGTATCAAATGTTTATTTATTTTCTTGTACGAATATTAATTCATAAAAAAATTGGACGACAAAGACTTGATTGACATCATTTTGTTTAATAAGATTAATATTGTCAATTAATAAAAGAAATACCAAGGTAGTTATTTAAATTAAAGCTCTAGCAAGCAAAAATATCTATAGACACT
This sequence comes from Verbascum thapsus, assembly GCA_963669365.1. NCBI lineage: Eukaryota > Viridiplantae > Streptophyta > Magnoliopsida > Lamiales > Scrophulariaceae > Verbascum > Verbascum thapsus. The sequence goes on along the minus strand of OY770110.1, from coordinate 15,727,190 downwards.
TAAAAACATTGAAAATTCGCCGTCTGTGGGAATCGAACCCACGACCACGTGGTTAAAAGCCACGCGCTCTACCAGCTGAGCTAAGACGGCTTCATGGCAAGATAAATAATACTATTTTCATTATTAGAAACTAGGCATGCAATCTCTGCAAGCATAAAACGTCCCAATTAACAACTTGTTATCTGTACTTATTTAACTTGTTTAAGTCATTAACAATGAATAAATAAAGAAACATTTTGATATTGAGGTAAAAAAATTGGCCTCAAGTGATAAAGAAACATGCAACAACACTAGAAGTTTGGTGTCCATTGAGGAGCGAAAAATATGAATGAGTGTTGTGTAACCAAGTTGAAGAGTATTATTGGATTGTGAAGTTTAATACAAGAAGTCAAAGTAGATTCAATCAGTCCAGTAGTAGCCTGAATATTGAGAGAGTTACGAATTTTTTTTTATTTTTTCCGATTGGAATTAAGAAGGGTTGAGGTCTCAAAAAACGCTCACCCTACTAAGACGGTTCTTTTTTTCAAAAAAAAAAAACTATTATTTCTTGTTTATTTCCAAAGGTTCCATCTTTTGCCTTCCAAAACAACACTGAATCGAATAACTAAAAATTATATAGGTCGAAATGCCTTTAAGCATTAAAGAACAAAAGAACTAGGAACTTGTATTTAGATCAATAAATTCTATAAATTTACATAGTCAATATATATTCTTGCGGTCCTCAATTAATTAAACGAACAAATTTTATTTTGCTAAAAAATAAAAGAATTAAATAAAAGAATTTTATGTACTCCAGGAAAGTCCGTCCACTATTAGAAGTGGCTTTCTTTCCATCCACCATATTCTTGTTCTTCAGTTTTCACCTGCACCAATAATTAAATAAAAATAAATATCATGCATACATTTAAATAATATGTGGCATTACATGTACATTTAAACTAATATAGCAAAAATTTTCAAGTTTGCTACACATAAATCATAGTGGAATTAAATAATTTGCTACAAAATTAATAAAATAAGATTAAAATATATATACCTTTGCAGTAAAAGTGATTCCAAGTTGAATTTCACCATGATAAGTTTTGTCACTTGAAACAACTCTATACTTCTGAGTTGGAAGTTCAGCCTTACCATTCTCCACCCCTAATTGGAATAATTCCTTCAGATATATGCTGCAAATATATTTTTTAACTAATTAATTAACATATAAATATATTATTATTGTATATAGAAAGAAAAAAATATATATACATGCTAATGAAAGGCTTACTTTGTTTGGCCAAGATGATCATCATGAGTAAAGGTGTCTCGGTCCATAATTTCGAGAACGAGCTTGTATTTCTCGTAGTCGTCTTTGCCTTGTGTTGGATACTCGACCCTGAAACTAAACTTCTGGTTCCACACTGCGTTGCGACCTTGTCCTACATTATTTTATCGAAATATATTAATGTCGTTAACTAACCATAATCTTACCAATGTAAATACACTTGTTGAAGAGCGGGTATTGCCCAGACCCAGATCCGTTCAATAGAAAATATACCCGACTCGGACCCGACATGGACATCGGACACTAGGTAGTTTGGGTCCGCGTCAAATTTTTACTTGCAGTCGCAGGTATTTTACCCGGAAAATATCGAACATTACTCGAAATTTACTTGAATTTTACCCTTTGAAAATACCCACGGGTCTGTACCTGAATAACACCTGAAGTTTACCTGTGGCATTTACCCGACGCGGACCCGACCCCAAACCTACCCGGCCTGTCAGGTCTAACTTTTCTTTTAACCCGTCGGGTATGTGATCGAGTCCGGGTAAAATATATTTTTTTTGGTAATTCATGGGTCCAGTTTGGGCTTGGGTATTCCCCGCCCATTGATGCCCTAGATGTAAAATTCAAGCTTGAATTTAAATACCTAAAATTGAATTTTAGCACTTATAGAACTTTATAAAAATTTTGAGTATACATCCATATATCCTCTAGAAGCAATTCAAATGTCTCAATAAATCTATACAATTTCTTTAAATTATTCAAATTGACTACAATACAAATATAATCCAAGAGTTTCAATTTGGTAAGAAGGTAAATTACCTCGAGCAGTACGGCTCGTCTTCTCTTGATTTCTGAATTGAAGAACAACGTATGGATCTATTTTACCTGCACCATAAAATATGTATTAGAATAATTAATTAAGTAGTTAATAATCAAAGCATATCATTTTACGTGAATTCAAAAAAAAAAAAAAAAAAAAAAACCCACCAATGATATACAGTTTATCTGAACTATGTATGAATTTAATTCATTTTTCTAAATTATATAAAAGAAGTACGTAGAGATCATATATATTTAACAGGTTTATATAAATGAGTGTATATATATACAATAATATGTAATATATATATATATATAAACACGAAGGGGAATGAATATATATTAATGCATACCTAAGAAATCAGTGCTTTTGAGGCCTTTAGCTCCCATTAGAACCACCTCCATTATTCCTATCGCCATCTATCTCTCTGTGTGGTTACTATTAACGAAGAAGAAGACTTAATATATATATATATATATGTATATCCCTACTACACAAAAATTGAAGTAACAGTATACAATTATATGTTTGAAGATGTGTGTTTGTGTGTGAGGAGACGAGATGAATTAAGTTTTTCAAGGGTTTAATTTGCTAAAAGTTTAGATTTTAGAATGAGTTAGCAATTGATTATGATCATAAATGGAATATATATATATATATATATATATATATATATATATATGTTACGTTAGAGAGAAGATAAAGAGATTAAATTAAACCTTAATGCAGAGTTGACACTTTGACAGGTCGTCTTGGAGTCTTTGTTTTTACCAGTTCCATTCAATTCATTCGCCTCCAACAAGGGCTGCTTCAAAATTTTAAATATGTTATATATGATATATACAATATACATATAGGAAAATTACTAAAAACCCTTAAAATAAACTTTTATATCTAAAAAAACCCATGAAAATATTTTCACTCTGAAAAAATCATTATACAAAATTTTTATTCTAGAAAATCCAGAATTTAGGATTAACAACTTTTTGACTGAATTACCTTTCATTTAGTATATTAATAATTGATCAGCTTTTTTTTCATCGCCACCTATTATTTAATAAAATTCAAATGTTAAACCGTATAACGCAAATGTCAGTTTTTGATATAAAATAATTTTTAAAATTTAATATAATTAATTATCAGTAAACACATTTTTAATTTTTTGTAAGAATATTTTAACAATCTGAAATTGTTGAAATGAGTTTTTTGGATATGAAATTTATTGTTGTTTTTTTTTTCTTAATTTTCCATTTGTTTTTGGGTGACCCAACTATGGTTATTAAGAATATTATTTTAATTTCACCAGTGTTCTTTCATACATTAGGACAATGAATGAAAATCATCCTTATAGAGGAAGTTGCGTGAGAAAAATTATAAGAAAATAATATAATTGTATAGACTTCCTAATAATATGTAGTCAAGTAAAACTGTAAAAGATATCTTAAACCAAAAATATATTAATGTTACAATAATTCATAATGCTTATAATAAAAAATAAAAGCCAAAGCCCAGTTGCCTTATTTCTTTTATAATGTGTAAGCTTCCATGCATGCACAAGCCTTCATAAATGTCCCAAGACAAAGGTCTTTGGGAATACTAATACAAAAGTCTACGTAGTAGATTAATACCTAAACCATTTTAATTTCATTTCATAATTATATATTTCTCCTAACTGTACGATACACAATTTTGATGGATCTTGGCCATTCATCTTTTTAAATTCATGTATTCAATGGTTGAGATCACCTGAAGAACCATGTTGACCAAGTTTTTATTTTGACCTAAGATATCAGCCTTGACTTGACCACATAACACTTAAATAAAATTTTGAGTAATTATTACCAAGAAAAAGGGAAGCATGCAAATTATTTGGACAGTTTACTAAAGGTCTACAAAATGAAAATTTACAAAAAAATATTATTATGTACGACTTTTATAAACTAAAAGTCAAGTACGAATTTTTGATTTTGTAATTTACTAAAGTTTAAATTTTCGTGATTTTAAATATGCTGGAAAATTCAATCGAAAAATATTTAAGTGTCTTGCACATCACGACTCAATTTGGGGATTTTTTTTCTTTAAAAGAGCCAAAGTATTATTCATAATCACAACCCCACTGAGAAAGCTACACATATATAATCACAAATTTTTTTTAATCAAAATTCATAAGTTTTCAAAATATTAATTCTTTATGCAAACGGACCAACAATGTGCCCTTTCATCAGTCCCAATCGAATTAAAAGACAAAAATAACAAACACCTACATTGAAAAATACAAATTATCTGGGTTGTTCCTAATAACAATAATATAATGTAAAATTGCACTAAACAACTGATTATTGGAAAATATAACACAAAATCCCAATTTGTTTTAAATCGAAAATAAAACAAAAAAAACCCCAATTTGACTAGTCAGTTGTGACATTTTCCCGAGAATTTTGTAATATTCGACACAGTTTTTTTTACCAAAATTACGGAAATTTAATCTTTAGTATATGAAAATTAAAAAGGGCCATCTTATTATATCATAAAGTCGTGATGAAAAATGCAACTTTTCCCACAAATATGTGTTGGGAAAGAGTGACACTTATTATAGTGACACCTAGGGGTGGCAAGTTAGACCCAAAACCATGGGTCCAACCCGACCCAATTAGTTTTGAGTTTGGATTGATCTTTAAAAAAAGAATTATGGTTCCAATTGGTTTTGTATTTATTGGATTTTCAAGGCCTTGGTTCAATACGGTTTTTGATTGTGTCCAAATTGATTCCAATAATGGGCCTATTTTGGTTCCTAAATGGATCCAATTAAAAAAAAAGAGAAATGAAGAAGGGGGGAGAGAGATTGAGAGGTGTAAATAGAAGATGAGAGAGAGATAAAGCTTTAATCCTGCTGGTACCAGATTCTCCATAATTCCTCTCTCTAGACTCTAGATTGTAGAAACTTATTTTACCTACTCTACGCGCTACGTCAACTACATGTAAAATAATTCTATTTATCTTTTATTTTCTTGGGTAATAACTAGTAAATCATATTAGCATATATTTATGTTTAATAATAAGACAATTATATTATTACATTAAATATTTAATCAACTATCATTAATGTTTTATTACAAATTAATAAAAACAAATATAGTGCCAATTTATGTTATTACCACTTGCATTAATATATATAGTTTTATTAGAAATCGTCATCACTCATCATAAGTTTCATAGTACAACTTTTGGGTCTTTATAAATAATAAATTAATATATGAGATTTTTTTTGAAAATATAATAGCACAAAATATTTTCATATTACGGATTATAGATTTACATAGTACTCCCTCCATTATGGAAATAATACCACATTTGACTTTTATTTAGAATTAACAGCAATTAATTGCATATCACTTCATTTCAACATTACAATTTCAATAAAACAAGGGCTTAACAAACAAATTTGTCTTTCAACATGCCTTGACTTTGGTTTAATTTCTAATTTTTGTTTATTATTCTCAAACAAAAATATATTTCTTTAGAAGCACTTTGTGTGTTTATCAAAATGTTTTGATTCAATATTTCTCAATAAAATGAATAACAATTTTATAACAAATAAAAATATTTTGATAAGATATAAATGTTTTTGCAATAAATACAAGTTCTCTTACATTAGTGAAACTTTTTTTTAATTATTATAACGGTAAAAAGATAAATGTGAGACTGAGCACTTGATTGAATATAAATGCCAATTAATCAAATAATCGTTGGAAATATTATTATCATTGTTTATATACCATCAACCAACTTCATATCATTCTCGATATTTGAAAAGTATTAATTTACTAAATATTAAATTATAGGTAGGCACTACACTTATTAGTTATTACAGTGCAGTGTCTCTAGTCTTTTTCCCCCCATTTACTACATATAAAAATAAGGAGATTAGTGATTAGTATAACAAGTATTTGCATTGTGTTGGATCCATAAGTCACCGACCTCCTATTTTGGATCCTTTATGGTTCTTTAATGGTTCTTTGTACAAGAATCATTTGGAACCAATCAAAACCAATAAGGACTCAATTCATATTGAAAACACATTTTGGTTTCTTATTGGTCCCAACCTATCTTCTTTTCAAATCTAATTGGGCCCAACCCAAATCCGATCCGATCCACCCATTTGCGTGACACCGATGCAACGGAAGTGATAAAATTCTTTTCCCACTAACTGGATAAAAATGGGATAAATCAAAAGATATTAAATGTAGAGTGAAACAGGTGAGAAAAGAAAAATGAGACACGAGTTTTACGTGAAAAACCCAAATCGGAAAAAACCACGAGACCGAAGTCGAAAACCTCCACTATATCAATAATGGGCTTACACAAATTCTCCCTAAACTAAATAGGGGATAACCAAATCTTCAAGAGTATATCTCTTGGATTACAAAAAAAAAAAACACCAAGTTTAGAAACTTGGAATAGTAATAGAAAAATAGAGTATTTTTCTCTCGTATATTTTCTCCTTACTATTTTCACTCGTCACTCGTATGAGTGGATTCTCTCAATCTAATTAAGATTGGCTCTCAATTTCTTCTTCTCTGCATTTTTGAGCTGAAGAATGAGCTCTATTTATAATAGAGCTCTGCATGGACATAATGATGATGGGGAGGATGGAAAATGTCAATTCCCTTAATTCACGGCGAGCAAGAAATTGTAAAGCATGGGCTGCTTTTGAAAAAATGTGTAGAGACAACTTTCTTCCTTCCTTTTTCATTTTTTTCTTCATTCCTTTTTCATTTTTTTCTTTCTTCCTTTTTGATATTTTCTCCCTACAATTGTTGACAAACTTTGTCAACAATTGAACAGTCCCCCAATGAGGTGGACCCCAACAATTCTCTCCCTCCAACTCATGTGGGGGGCACAACCAAGCCCGCTTTGCTTCGACAAAGTTCAAGCTTTTTCCTTGACAAAAATTTCGTGAGCATATATGCACCATTATCATCAATATGTACTTTATCCAGGTGCATCAACCTTTTGTCCAAAACATCCCGAATTCAATGATATCTCACATCGATGTGTTTTGACCTTGAGTGAAAAGTGGATTTTTTACTCAAGTGGATCGCGCTTTGACTATCACAGTAGAGCGTGTAATTTTCTTGCTTCAAGTTCAACTCTTCCAGAAACTTCTTCAACCACAATAACTCTTTACATGCTTCAGTCACAACAATGTACTCAGCATCTGTTGTGGACAATGCTACACATTTTTGAAGTTTAGACTGCCAAGAAATAGCCCCCCCGCGAGTGTCATTAAGTATCCGAATGTAGACTTCCTAGAGTCTATATCACCAGTAATGTCTGTATCTGTGTACCCATCTAAAATAAGTTGGTTATCACCAAACTTCAAACATAGTCTCGAAGTGCCTCTCAGATACCTTAAGATCCATTTCACTACTTTCTAGTGATCCTTGCCAGGATTAGACAGAAAACGGCTCACTAAACCAACAACATGAGCGATATCGGGTCTAATACATACCATATCATACATCAAACTGCCAACTGCAGAAGCATATGGTATCTTCTTCATCTCTTGTTTATCTTCCTTACTTGTAGGACATTGTGTAGAACTGAGTTTGAAATGACCCGCAAGTGGAGTACTAACCGCCTTAGATTTGCTCATGTTGAATCTTTCAAGAATTTTCTCAATGTACTATTTTTTAGATAACCAGATCTTTTTGGTAGACCTGTCCCTTGAAATCTTCATTCCAAGAATCTGTTTAGCCGACCCCAAATCTTTCATTGCAAAAGACTGCCCAAGTTCTTTCTTTAGCTTGTCAATCTTGTTGCCATCATGACCTACAATCAGCATCTCATCTATGTATAACAGCAGAATAATAAATTCTCCATCTGACAATTTCTTGAAATATACGCAATGATCTGAGCTGGTTCTCTTGTAGTCATGGTTCGTCATGAATGAGTCAAATTTCTTGTGCCACTGTCTAGGCGCTTGCTTTAGACCGTATAAGCTTTTCTTCAACCTGCAAACTAGGTTTTCTTTTCCTTTGACTCTGAACCCTTCCGGTTGCTCCATATAAATTTCTTCATCTAAATCACCATGAAGAAATGCGGTATTCACATCAAGTTGTTCGATTTCCAGATTGAGACTAGCAGCAATCCCTAGAACAACTCTGATTGAAGACATCTTCACCACTGGTGAGAAAATTTCTTCAAAATCAACGCCCTTTTTCTGATTGAAACCCTTCACAACCATCCTTGCTTTATATCTGGGTTGTGAGCTATGTTCCTCATTCTTCAACTTGTACACCCATTTGTTTCTGAGTGTTCTCTTGCCTTTAGGCAGCTTTACTAAGTCATAGGTGTGATTTTATTGTAAGGATTTCATCTCCTTTTTCATAGCCTACAGCCACATATCTTTCTGATCATGTGATATGGCTTCTGAGTAAGTCTCGGGTTCTCCTCCATCACTGAGCATCACATACTCATGTGGATTATACCTGGTAGAAGGTCATTTCGGTCTGGTGGACCTTCTAACCGTTGACTATAGTGGTGGAACTAGATCATCAGTCTGTACAGATGGCAACTGATTATCAACAGGCTCGATATCAGTTATATCATTCTGCTCATCTTGTACATCTCCCCCGTGATCCTGAACCGTACGTGAAAGAAATGGGTCTAAATCATCAGGAACGACTTGGGAAGATTCTATTATCTTGCTCTGTTTTGTATCATCAGATGTTTGTTCCTCGAGAAACACAATATCTCTACTTCTGATGACTTTTCTGTTCACCGGGTCCCATAGTCTATAACCAAACTCTTCATGGCCATAGCCCAAGAAGATACATGGTTTGGTTTTGTCATCAAGCTTGGATCTTTCATCTTTTGGAATATGAACAAATGCCAAACACTCTCAAATGCTTGTAAGAAACATCTTTCCCCGACCAAACTCTATCCGGAATGTCACCATCTAAAGGAGCTGATGGAGAAAGGTTGATCAAATCAACTGCAGTCCTCATTGCTTCACCCCAAAAGGATTTAGGCAATTTTGAGTGGGATAACATGCATTTGACCCTCTCACAAAATGTCTTGTTCATCCTCTCCGACACACCATTGTGTTGAGGCGTTTTGGGAACGCTCTTCTCAAGCCTGATACCATGGTCACGACAGTGCTGTTCAATCGGACCCTGATATTCGCCACCATTGTCTGAACGAATACATTTCAGCTTTCTTCCAGTCTCTCTTTCCACTTTTGCCTGAAAATCCTTAAAGACCGTTATGACTTGATCTTTAGTTTTCAACGCATAACTCCAGACTTTTCTAGAAAAATCATCAATAAATGTGACAAAATACACTGCACCACCAAGTGTTTTGTCTTTCATGTAGCATAAATCAGTATGCACCAAGTCCAAAGGATGTGTCTTTCTAGAGGGATAGAATCTCTTGAAAGCAACTCTGCGTTGTTTTCAACTAAACAATCAACACAAGTTTGAAACTCTGTACCCATCACGTCTGGGAAGAGTTTCTTCCTAGCCAAAAGCTGCATGCCTTTTTGGCTCAAATGTCCAAGTCGTTTATGCCATAGCTCAATAGATGAACTATTGACTGCTGCTGCATTCACCTCTCCATTGTATAACTTTACCTGCATCAGGTAGAGCGAGTTCTGTTTCTTACCCTTTGCCGCAATGAGAGAGCCTTTGGTAAGCTTCCATTTTCCTTCACCAAAGTTACTGACATAGCCATCGTCGTCTAGCTTGCCAGTGAAAATAATGTTCAGCCGAATATCAGGAATATGTCTGACATCTCTAAGAGTGAGTCGGCATCCCGTGTCAGTTTCCAAGATAATATTTCCCATGCCGACAACCTCAGTCGCATCATGATTGGCCATTCTGACTTTACCAAAGTTGCCACTGGTGTATGATGTGTATATATCTCTGTTTAGAGTGATATGATATGAGGCTCCAGAATCAATGATCCAATCAGTTTCTTGACAAGATGAACTGACACATGCGCCATCACAGATAATGACAACATCACCGTCAGCTGCAACAGTTGTAGTGTCATTTTTCCTGTTTTCATTATTTCCGTTATTTTGATCTCTTTTCTTCTTTCTACAATCTCTCTCGTAGTGGTTTGGACCACCACAGTAATGGCATTTGAAATCTTTCTTGACTTTGGACTTTCATCTATATTTGCTCTCTGGTGCTGAAGACCTCTGTTTTTGTTTCTTCCTCGTCTGTCAGAAATTTCAGTCACCAACGCATTTTGCTCGGTGCTGAATGCCTGCTCCTTTCTCTTGGACTCTTCATTTAGAAGGCAATTTTTGACCACTTGCAAAGCCAAATCTCCATTTGGAGCGGAATTACTGACTGACACTACGAGGGTGTCCCAACTATCCGGTAGTGAACTGAGCAACAATAAAGCAATCACTTCATCATCAAGAGGTATTTTCATGGTGATAGATTGATTTATTAAGCCCTGATAGGTATTGAGATGCTCCGTCATATTTGCACCCTTCTTGTACCGTAGTCGGACAATTTTTCTAATCACAGAAGCTTTGTTTAAAGCATTTTTCCTTTCAAACATAGCCTTCATATTTTTCCATAACTCATCCGCTTTTTCTTCATTAGCGAAATGATGAAAAATATTGTGATCGAGAAAACGTCGAATGTACCCAACCGTTTTCCTGTGCAAGATTTTCCATTCGTCTTCACTCATATCTTTTGGTTTGGATGCATCACCAAGCAACGGCAAGAACAAATCCTTGCAACGGCAAGAACAAATCCTTGCAACGGCAAGAACAAATCCTTGCAATATAATAAATCTAACATACTCAATTTACAGATTGAGTAGTTAGATCCGTTCAACTTGAACATCCCGCCGACAGACGACGATTCCTCCATTTTTGATCCGTTAACTCAATATGAACATGGCTCTGATACCACTTGTTGGTAAAGAGTGGCACTTATTATAGTGACACCGATGCAGCGGAAGTGATAAAATTCTTTTTCCACTAACTGGATAAAAATGGGATAAATCAAAAGATATTAAATGTAGAGTGAAACGGGCGAGAAAAGAAAAATGAGACACGAGTTTTACGTGGAAAACCCAAATCGGGAAAAACCAAGGGAACGAAGTCGAAAACCTCCACTATATCAATAATGGGCTTACACAAATTCTCCCTAAACTAAATAGGGGATAACCAAATCTTCAAGAGTATATCTCTTGGATTACAAAAAAAAAACATCAAGTTTAGAAACTTGGAATAGTAATAGAAAAATAGAGTATTTTTCTCTCGTATATTTTCTCCTTACTATTTTCACTCGTCACTCGTATGAGTGGATTCTCTCAATCTTATTAAGATTGGCTCTCAATTTCTTCTTCTCTGCATTTTTGAGCTGAGGAATGAGCTCTATTTATAATAGAGCTCTGCATAGACATAATGATGATGGGGAGGATGGGAAATGTCCATTCCCTTAATTCACGGCGAGCAAGAAGTTGTAAAGCATGGGCTGCTTTTGAAAAAATATGTAGAGACAATTTTCTTCCCTCCTTTTTCATTTTTTTCTTCCTTCCTTTTTCATTTTTTTTCTTCCTTCCTTTTTAATATTTTCTCCCTACAATTGTCAACAATTGAACAGTCCCCCAATGAGGTGGACCCCAACAATATGTGCAATATTATGAGAAAATTTTCTATATGATTTTCTACCGTAGCTTATTTATATATTTTTGAAATTTGGTTAAAAGGAGAAAACGATATTCTAATATTCACACGTTAAATGGATAAATTATAACAAGTATTGGAGAAAAATAAACATATTTGTGAAAGAACACACACTTAAAGTTATGGAGATAATGGAAACAAATGGATAGGGTGGATTAGAAATAAAACTATTTAACATAGTTTTTGCAGAAAAATTACATATATAACATATTAAAGACACCAAAAATTTTCTCAAGTGGTATAAGAAGATTCTCATGTACATTCAATGTTAGATGAAAAACAAAGTATCTAGATTATTATAATATTATGAGATGAAAATCATAATTTAGAGTTAATTACATCAAATTCCCTTAATTAAGGATTCACTTACTTACCAAAAACTAACTAAATGTTCAATATTCTTAGAAAACTCAAGGAACGTCATAACTGTATGATTATCTCAAGTTAAATGAAACCAAAATGTTGATAAAACCAATTGGAATCCTAATATGAATATGCTAGTTGGGCTTGAAATTAGGTCAACCTCACTCGTTGAATAACAAATTAAAATAGCCACATTATGCAGCCCACATTTAAGTACCTCTCCAAATCTTCCATAAAATGTTTGCTCTGCAAATCGAAGTTAATGATTGGTGATTCAACCATTATCAACTAAAAGTTTACACATTATGTTAAATAGATTTTAGAATGTTCTAGTACTTGTAGTGTTTTCAAGATTGTTAGAATGTTCTAGAAGTATTGAAAGAAAATGTCTTTCCTAACTGTTAGATTGAATTTATCTCCATTGTTTATTGAGGAGGTGCATTAATATAAATAGCTTTAGTCATTTAAATTTTAATCATACTATAATGCTAAAAACATAAGTATTTGTTAAAATAGGAATAATATATTTAGGCAGATATTTAGATATTTGATTGATTCAGTTAGCTAATTTAGACGATAGCTTTTGTGTATAAATAAGGTGTTATGATTGAAGGAATAATATAAGAAAATCACTTCATCTTTTTCTACATGGTATCGAGCTAGGCCCTTTTTTTTCCGGAAAAAAAAAAAAAAAAAAAAAAGAAGAAAACCCTAATTTTTTTTTTTCGAAACAGTCGCCTTTTCTTCCGATCTGCTGCGTTCCTGTTCCTGTCTCATCTCACCGCCAACACCAGTAGAACCGCAGTCCTATTTCCGGCCGATCCTCGCCGGTTTGGTCATCGTCCGGTCAGCGCGTGAGGCTCACGCACCGGTTAAATGATTAGGCAGCTTTTTCACGCGCCGGCGCTATTCAAGTGAGAAGAAGAAATCATCAAACCTTTTCTTTTTTTGCTGAACATAATACCTATTATCATATTTTAGAAACATAGTAAGTTAGCTAGTTTCGCTGAACATAATACGTTAGCTAGTTTCGAAGCAGCGAACTATTATAGTAAACAAAATTGATTTAAAAGATCGCTGGTGAAAAACTGATTTAAAACAAGCCCTAGAAAGACCGCCAAAAAACAAGCCCTAGAAAACAAAATTTAAAATTCGGAATTCAATCGCTGTTTACTAGCTTTCTTGGAGAAAAAGAGAGATCCGACGGGAAAGAAGGAACTCGCACCGCTTTTGGTGGAGATCTGCTCAATATGGCATCTGCCGATTCAAATGAAGGTTTGAGGTTGTGGTCTAGAAAGGGGGAGAGGGGATGGTGACTGCTAAAAATCAAAGCATTCGCCATCAAAATAATGAGGTCTAGTGTCAGGGGCTCCTATATGCTTGACTGGAGCGTCGCTTTGAGTGGAATGATACAATATTAAATTGAAATTACATAAATATCTTTTCAAACACTAATAGTTGTACTAATCGGGTTTATAATTACAACTAATAAGAACTAAACAAAATATATGTAGTTATGATTTAATTGAAAACATTGAGGAGGGAGAGATAATAAAAAATTGATTTTCTTAAATAAATGATAATATAAAATAAGCAAAAGAATCTTTAAGTATTATAAAATTTGTTAGGATTGACTGAAATCTCACTTTAAAAATGTATGAGACGTTCGATTCAATTAACGCCTAGTATTTATGCACAATTGAAATAAAACATGCAAATATACTGCTTAACTTGAAAGTTTTCTTATGTTGAAAGAATATGAGAGCTTCTAAGGAAAACAGAATATTGACACATGTTTAAGTAGGAGACTTGTTCTTGATCAAATGACTTGAGAATATTGTGATGAAGCCCTTTTACATAGCAGCTCGATTTTTGCCCTAAAAATAAGTCAAAAAGTCGGCCAAAATTGGAATGTGATTCTTCTTAGTCGACATTATCCCCTTGTCTTCTCCATATATCAAATCCCATCTAAATAAGAATAGATATATATGATCCTTCCATAATCCGGAATCTATAATATGAAAAATCTCCATCAAATCTCAATATTATTTTTCTTAATTTAAATTGTAATTAAACAATTTTATTTTAATTCATAATTAATTAAATTAATCCTAAAGATTAATAAAATTAATTTCTCTCAAGATTTAATAATTGAATTTTTTTCATTGATAAATCCTTTGAGCCTAAACCATTAATTATTTAATTCAATGATCAATTAAATAGTCCTTTAATTAATCAAGCTCAAACTTTTAATTAATTAATTATTCCATCATGAATCAATACCAACTATTAATTCATTACTAGTCTTCCAAAAATATTAATCAATACACATAACCGGAGAACTTATCCAAGTTAGAGTGTGACCCCTTAAGTTCATTCAAGAGCTAGCAGTGTGACAATTTCCTAAAATGACTCAATAATAGTTAACTAATCATTATGCTAAATGATTAGTCTTGGTCATGAACTAACCACCAATTAATCCATGCCTTTCACAGGTTGAGTTTGATATCTAGCAACGTCAACTCAACCGCTATACTCGAATGATCTCAAGTAGACCTTCTAGATCACGATCATAGCATGTGTCTCATCCTTCTGTTAGATCTCACGATTAAATCCAGGACTTGGTTATCAGTCGGAATCTTACTGATTTAATCATATGAATGTATCTTTTACTTGTGTCAACTAAACAAATTTCACACACCTTCTTATTGACAAACTCTGGCTAGAAATTCCTTGGCAGTTCATTTTTAAGATAGCATATAAGATTCGCTAATCAAGATATTAGAGCTAGATCCTATCTCGAAAACGCCTGTGAAACTACATAAACAGACTACACCCAAAAATAGTCAATTCGTGATTATTCTGTAACCATGAACTAGATCAAAGTGCAGCATAATGCATTTAAGCAACCGCGATTCCTTAAGTTGTGAGGATCATCACAAGACTATCTGATCTTGGAATTTCATATTTGACGTAGACACCAATATAAATTTCCATTGGTGCAGTTCATTTCAGTCTTTCCCGATGTGAACCCTCACATGTGCATAGGTCCATTACCCATTGAACCAGGTACTCGCAAAAGGAATGTTGCATACAAGCAAATATTGATGAATTATTGATATCACTTTCTTAATTACAATATGACTTGGAACACTTTTAGGATTACAACAGTATGAGCACATTCCATGATCATCATTCCCGATGTATGATCTTACCTCATAACTCTATATAATCCAATGAACTTCATTATATATTAATACATAATAAAGAGTGTTATTTAATTAATAATAATAAAACAAGATCGCTCTCTTAGTGTTGTTATATATGTTTTGGCATCAATTGACTTGTTTGGCAATCAACATTCAACACTAGTAAAATTTTAATCATTAGACAAATTCATAATATGTATAATGTATCTATGTTGCATGCACCCTTAGAATATGGAAACTTCATCGAAATTAAATAAATAAAAGGCAAACAATATATTCAATTTGTTAGTGCAAATAAAATAAGATTTGTAGTATAGTTATTGATAATTATTTTTACGTGGTCTCATGCAAGAAAAGAACGGGAAATTCTGAAGACTAAATTGGTTCTGATGTTTAAGGGTAAAATGCTTTTTTCGTCCCACAACTGACGCCATTATCAATTTTGGTACCGCGCTTGTTGGTTTTCTCACTCTCAGTCCCATGTCGTCAAATCTCTCACTTTTGGCCCGTTGACCAACTTCCGTCAAGAAATAGACGGAGCCACGCACGTGAGACGTGTGTGGCTATTAGTGGAGCTCAATTAAGCGGGAATTTAACCAAAATTTTCCCCCTTTTATGTTTTGCCCTAATTTTTCCCCCTTTTATTATCAATTTTTCCCCATTTCTTCCCCATTTCTTCTCCATCTCTTCCCTTCCCCACTTTCAAGCAGTCGGCGTTTTCAAGCTTCAAATATGAAATTTTCAAAGAATTTATTTCTCCCAAATGGTCAGATTGTTTGTTTATGTAAAAGGCCGACTATTTTGAAGACTTCATGGACTGATTCCGATCCGGGCAGGAGGTATCATGGCTGCGAAACAGGTGGTTGTGAATTTCGGTTGTGGGAAGACCCACCAATGTGCTACAGATCAAAAATGGTGATACTCGATCTTCGTAATCGATGTGATAAGCTTGAGTCTCAGATACCCGAATTAATGCTTATGGTGGAATTTTTGAGTGAGAAGGTGAAGGTAATGCAACACAAGGAGGACCCGTTGCAACATCGAATAAGCAATTTTAGGTGTTTATTGGTCTGTTTGATAGTTCTTGTGTTTATCATTTTAGGTGTACTATGTCGTTGTATGTAATTTAGATGGTTCATGGTATTAATGAAGAATTGTGATTGTAATATGCTTTGTTACTATTTATCTGAGTAATGTGAAGTTGAATTGGCCAAGTATCTGCATTTGTTCATGTTTAATTTGCACAGCTGATTTGTCAAGTTGAATTTGCCAAGTTGTCACTAAATTTGCACAGCTCAATCAAGCATGCTGTCACTAAATTTGCACAGCTAACTTTGCCAAGTTTAAGCTGAATTTAGTTCGCACCAATTCCAATATGCAACAAGTTTAACTTTGCCAAGTTTAAGCTGAATTTAGTTCACACTTCACACCAATTCCATATGCAACAAGTTCAAAATACATGTACTGATTTTGCAACACCAATTCCAATATGCAACAAGTTCAAAATACAAGTTCAAAATACATGTACTGATTTTGCAACACCAATTCCAATATGCAACAAGTTCAAAATACAAGTTCAAACAACAATTCCATATGTCAAAAACAATTCCAAGATGTAACAAGTTCAACACATTAAATACAATTCCATATGTCCAAAACAATTCCAAGATAACAAGTTCAACTTCAAAATACATCAACAAGTTAGTTCAAATACATCAAAAACTAGTTCAAAATGCAGAAAGTAGTTAGGTTCCTAAGCATTCTTTTCATTTCCTTGAATCTTGTCCAACTTCAATTTCTTCTTAGCCTCCACTGCAGCATTTAGGCTCTTCATTGTTATAAATTTTTTGAAATCCTTTTCAATCACCTTATAGAGAGATGGCCTTGATGCAGCAGCTGATGAAGATGGCCTTGGTGCAGCAGCAGCTGATGGGCTTGGCCTTGGTGCAGCAGCAGCTGATGGGCTTGGTCTTGGTGCAGCAGCAGCTGATGGGCTTGGTCTTGGTGCAGCAGCAGCTGATGGCCTTGTCATTGGTGCAGCAACTGATGGCTTTGTCATTGGTGCAGCAACTGATGGAGTTGGTTTTGGTGCACCAGCTAATGAAGATGGCCTTGGTCCAAAATATGGGGTTGGAACATTACCAAAGACAAATGGCCTAGGTCTTATTTCTTTCCCTTTCTCCTTTGTGGTTGACATTGGAGCTACATTCCTTTTACCCTTTGTGGTTGACATTGGAGCTACATTTCCTTTACCCTTTTCTTTCTTTTTTCCCTTTGTAGCAGTTGCTGCTGGAGTTGAAGCAGCTGTTGTTGGAGCAGCAGCTGCTGGATCAGTTGGAGCAGCAGCAGCAGCTGCTGGATAAGTTGGAGCAGCAGCAGCTGCTGCTAGATCAGTTGGGACACTACCAATCACCTAGGAAAAACACATAATAGCACTTACATGTACTGCAGCAGTTAAAATATTTTAACTATCAAAAATAGCACTTACATGTACTGCAGCATCAAAATTCACTTTCCTCTTTGCCCTTATTTCTTTCTGTTTTGCCTTTGTAGCTGCTGCTGCTGGAATTGGAGCAGCTGGAGTTGGAGCAGCAGCAGCAGCTGCTGGATCAGTTACTTGTACTGATTTTTTCCTTTTTTTATTGACATCTTCAACATTTCTTGTTCTTTTTCTTGCCTGCAAAATCAAACTAGTCATTACTGTTTTGATAAAGTAAATTAGTACATAGAATGTAATAGAAATTTAAACTCACAGTTAGTTTATTCGGTTCTTCAGTAGCTATGGTGTTCATTTGCACACTAGGTTGGGAATCAAAGCAGCATGTTGCCTCCAAATTACTTACTTCCATGCTTATTTGTTCCCAGTTTGCTTCTTCATTCTCCTCCACATTACCCTCCACATTCTCATCCACATTATCAACTGTCACATTCTGTTCTCTCAACCCCAATTCATATTCCTTCCTCTTATTGCACCCCATTTTGTTATGTCCAGATTCTCCACAAAATCTGCATTTCACAGTATACTGATTGATTCCTCTTCAGTTTGGTTGCAGCATTTTTTCTCTTTCTGATCCTTATTTTTTTTGTTTTGTTTGCAGTTTCACCAATCTCCAATCTTCTTGCCCTGGGTGGTCTGCCTGCACCTCTTGCATTAGTTGGTGGTATTGGAGGTACTAGCCCTGTATGTCTCCATTTTTCAGGACCATTGATAGGGTATATACAAGTTTCATATACCCTGGCATAGGTCTCTACAGTGTAACAAGAGTCCACAAAATCTTCAACTTCTAAGTGTTGGCAATTAATAGCACTAATTGCATGCTTGCAAGGTATTCCTGATAGTTGCCACTTCCTACATGAACATGTATGTTTCTCTAAGTCTACTTTACACTTAGATCCATCATATCCTGAAATTTCATAATGAACATCAGTGGACTTCACAGGGATGCAATCACCAACCTTTTCTCCATTCTTCAAAAAAAGTGCCCTAATTTTAGGGCATATTCTCCCTCTCCATCTCCTACAATCATCTCTATTTTTTTGAAGCCTTTTCATTAAGAATTCCCTAATCAACTCTAACATAGTATATATTTGTTTATGCCTTGCTTCAAGAATGCTAGAATTGAATGATTCACATAGATTGTTTAGTAAAAGGTCACACTTAGGGAATTCATTAAAGAATGCCTTACTCCAGTTACAAGGTGGTTTATCACTTAGCCATTCAACTACTTTCATGTCTAACTTAGCCATTTCTTTCATCTTAGTCTGAAATTCCTCAGGTGTACCTACTCTAGCAGCCTTTCACAAAGCCATTTTGTAGGCAATTCCTTGAAATCCTGCAACTTTCATATTTCCATACAAATGTCTAAAACAAAACCTATTATGTGACTGGGGAAAAACAGATTCAAAAGCAGGAATTAATCCTTTTTGCTTATCAGACATAAAAGTCCACTCATGTTCATTTTGAATGTTAAGATCATGCTTCAACAAGGTGAGAAACTATTCCCATGATTCCCTGGTTTCTGAACCTACTACTGCATAACAAATAGGATATGAATTGTTGTTAGGATCAATTCCTATTGCAGCCAGTAATATCCCACCATGAGGCCCTTTTAAATGGCACCCATCTACCCCTATTATTGGTCTACACCCAGAAAGAAACCCTTGTTTTAGTCCCTGAAAGCAAACATAAAATTTTCAAAACCTATGTTGCCCACTCTCATCAGCTTCTTCTGCTACTTTCAGAATAACTGTGGAATTAGGATTAGAACTTCTTAGTTCTTCAGCATAATCCCACAGTTTGGAGTATTGTTCAGTTGAGTTACCCTCAATTTTCATTAAAGCTTTCCATTTGGCTCTGTAAGCCTGATTTTTAGAGACATGGATCTTCATGTGTTGACTAACATCCAACCTAAATCCCTCTATATCCCTATTTGGATCATTTTTAAATGCACTCTCAAATTTTCTCCCCAACCAAGATGACTTACAGTTTTTTACATGGAATGAACTGACACAATTGTGCTTTGGATGGTATTCCATAATCTGAAAACTAGATTGATCTCATTGAGCTAAGGCATGGACTCTCCACTCACACCCTTTCTGAACACACTTAGCATATATTCTTCTTTTATTATTTTTGGTTATTTTCAAGTTTCTCCTAGTTACAATTGCATGAGAGTGAACAACTTGTCTAAATTCAGATTTGCAGCTAAAGTACATGTCCAATTTAAAAGCAGGATTAAAAGTGTCTTGTGTACTGAAAATAGGGTACCTTTCAACTCTATCCTCATCAGAATCCTTCCCACTATCAAAATCACTAGATTTTGACTCTATATCATCCACATCCTCATCAAGAGTATTAACATCATTGCCTGCATTATCTTGTTCTTCTTCAACTTCATTATCTTCTTCAATGTCTTCAATATCAATTTCATAGTCATTGTCTTCAAATGATTCATACTCACTATCTGACCCTATCCCCCATTCTGGTTCCTCAACATAACCACTAGAAGGTTCAACTGTATTACACTCTAAATAGATATCCACCTCCTTATCTATCTCATGTAAAAGACATAATTCAAGGACATGATGAGACTCTCTAATTAAGACAAACCCATCTTTTTCTAAAGTGAAGTACCTCTTTTCTCCTTTGTACCCTAAAGTCTGACACAATCTATCCAAATAATCAAACTTTAATCCCACAGAGTAAAACTTACTAACTTTTCCACCATTGTATTTTGCTTCCCATAGATTAAACTTGTTGGGATCGCATAAGCCCCATGAGTGAAACCTCGCAGCGGAAGTATAGATTTTTAAAAAATTTATTCGAGTTCACTCAAAAGCCTATATATGCTATATCGAAATAAAGCAACAAAACGATAAATTGTACCTCTCTCCGGTATCAATTTAAACTTCTCGGTTATCTCAGAACTTCTCAGCACTTCTCAGAACTTCTCAGAACTTGATCAACCGAGATCTCTAGCACCCCAATTGTTGTGCCTCTAAGCGTTGTATCCACACCTTGAACGTTTCCCTCGTCAAAAACAATCTCGCTAGCGATTCGTAATTACGATTATGATAAGGATCGTATGTAAAGTGATGGAATTTTTCTAGAGGAATACTATGGAATATCTAAGACAGAAATATGGAGAAAAAACCCTAACTATAATGCTTGATGAACCGATGATCAAGAATGAAGAATAAAGAGTCCTTTATATCGGACTAAGGGGACGTTTTTCTCTCTCCAGAGAAGAAAAACGTGAATAGTGAATTAGAGTCCTAATCCATGTAGACTTCTATTCTCTCATTCAAATCTTGATCCTTTTGGATATTCCTTTTATCCAAAAATCTCCATATTAATTCTTGATATACTTTCCTTATATTTCAACCCAAAAATCAACTTCCTCTTTTGATTTATTAATTGGGCTTTTAATTAATAAACTCCTTGGGCCTAGCCCATTAATTAATTAATCATAAGATCAATTAAAAAGTCCAATTAATTAATTCAAGCCCAAGACTTAATTAATTAATTAATTCCATCATAGATCAATATCCAATATTAATCCACACAAGGCCCAATTCGAAATTGGCCATGCAATACTTACAACCGGGAAACTTATTCAAGTTTGTGTGTGACCCCTTAGGTTCATTCGAAAGCTAGCAGTGAGACCATTTCCAAAACGGCTCGGTAATCAATTAGACAATTATTACCTCAATTAATTATTATGCCAAATAATTAATCTTGGCCATGAACTAACCACCAATTAATTCATGACTCTCACAGATTGAGTTCGATGTCTAGCAACGTCGACTCAACCCCTAGATTCAAATGATTATAATAGACCTCTCCTGATCACGATCGTAGCATGTGTCTCATCCTTCTGTCAGATCTCCCGATTAAATCTAGGATTTGGTTGCCAGTCGAAATCCTACTAATTTAATCATATGACTATGTCAATTGGCGAATGACGACTTCTGTCAACCAAGCAAGGATCACACCTTCTTGTTGACTTACTTCGGCCGAAGATTTCTAGTCAAGTCATTCCCAAGACAGCATAGAAGATTCACTAATCAAACGATTAGAGACAGATCCCATCTTGGAACCGCCTGCCAAATCGCATGACCAGACTACACCCAAAATAGCCCATTATTTGATTATCCTGTAATCATGAACTAAATCAAAGTGTAGTGGGCCATGCATTTGAACAGCCGCGATCCCTCAAGTCATGAGGATCACCACAAGCCTACGTGACCGTGGAATTTCATATTCGACACGTCCACCAATATGAATTTCCACTGGGGTTGCTCAATTCACCATCCGCGATGTGAACCCTCATACGTTGCATAGGTTCCCAACCAATACCCATGGAACAAGATACATTCCTCCAAGGAAATGCAACGTACAAGCAAGTCTTAACGAGTCATTAATATCCCTATCTCAATGACTCTACGACTTGGAACTATTTTAGGATTACAGCCGTTCGAGTACATCCCATGATCACCATCCAATGCGTGACCGTACCCATAGCTCTATGTAACCCAAGGGACTTTATTACATACATGTAAAGACAGAGGATATATAATAAAGAAAATGCCATTTATAAAAATAACGTTTCAAAACAAGACTGTATCAAAAGTGTTATACAAAATTGGCAACCAAAAAATGGCTTGCCGGGCACTAACACTAACAATCTCCCACTTGCCCTAAAGCCAGTTGCCCATATATCTAAGACCCATCCTATCTAGATGTCCTTCAAATACTCTTTGGCTTAAGGGTTTGGTGAAGGGGTCTGCTACATTATCTGCCGAGTCTACACGTTCCACTCGAACGTCACCTCTACCAGTGATCTCGCGAATCAGGTGGTATCGCCTTAGAATGTGTTTGGATCTTTGATGAGACCTTGGCTCCTTTGCTTTCGCAATAGCCTCATTGTTATCACTGTATTGCCATACATGATCAACAATGAATGGAATTATCCCAACTCTTGGGCGTATTTCCTATCCAAACAACCATCTTAGCAATTTTCATTGCTATGTACTCACTCTCTATGGTGAGCTTTAGTCGTAGTCTCGCACTTGGAAACTTACTAACTTAGAGCTCCACCAACGAGTACGAATATGTATCCGGATATCGACTTCAAGTCAACTATAATTGACTGAAGAACCAGAGTATATAAAGCACTCCAGTTCGAATTCTCCCATTGCCATAGATCAAGAAAACATCCTTTTAGTCTTCCTAAGAAACTTAAGGATCGTTTTCATGGCAGTCCAAAGGCCAACCCTTGGATTGGCATGATATCGACTTTTCACATTCAGTGCATAAGTCACACCAGACCTAGTACATAACATAGCATACATTTTTGCCTCTAATAGTAAGCACAAAATGTATGTGAGACGTTTTCCTTCTTTCTTCAGATGCCATAGGTGACACCATCTTAGAAAGGTATAAACTATGTCTCATTGGCAAGAATCCCCTCTTGGATTCTTCCATGCTGAATCCTTTCAGCACACTATCTACGTACTATGACTAGGAGAGTCCCAACATCTCATTGCTTCTATATCGGTATAACTATATACCTAGCACACAAGATGTCTCTCACAAGTCTTTCTTGGAGAATTGTGTCGACAATCATCCTTTGATTGATTTCAACATCCCTACATTGTTTCCAACGAGTAGGATGCCATCAATATAAAGGACAAGAAAGCGCAACTTTGCTCCCACTATCCTTCTTGTACACATACTCGGTCTATACGTACTTTGACGAATCCATACAACTTTATAGTTTCATCAAAAAGTATATTCCAGCTTCGGGAAACTAGTTCAAGTCCAAAATTGAACCTTTTAGCTTACACACTTTGTGTTCGCTCCCACTAGATGTAAAGGCTTTCGGCTGTGCTACTCTTCCTCAATGTTTCCATTAAGAAAAGTAATTTTACATCTATCTGCCAAATCTCCTAATCGAGATATGCAGCATTTGACAAGAAATGTCCGAATGGATTTCGGCATCGCTACTAGCGAAAAAGTTTCTCTCATAATCAATTTCTTGCTTTTGAGAATAACTCTTCCCCACGAGTCGACCCTTATAGGTTACCACCTCTCCATCTACCCCAAGCTTTCGCTTATAGACCCAATTGCAACCGATAGGCCTAAAGCCTTCAGTTGGGTCTACCAAGGTCCATACCTTGTTTGAGTATATGGAGTCCATCTCGAATCTCACAACTTCTTGTCAATTTCCCGATTCGATGTCCAACATCGTCTCCCCATAACATTTTGGATCAACATCCAAGGGAAGTTCTCCTTGTTGCTTTTCAGCAAAAGACTAAACTTATCAGGTTATCTCGAGACCTTTAGAGGTCTCCTTGGAGTTTGTGTACTTAAATTAAGTGGCATCGTCTAGTCCTCAACCATGGTCTTTGTGAGAGCTTGTGGTTCATGAGTTTTCTCAAGTTCTATACTTGTGCCATTTATAACAAAGAGTACCCTTTCCAAAAGGGTGGCATCACGAGAAACAAATACAATTTGTTCCTTCAAGCTATAGAAATAGTATCCATACTAATCCTTTTGGATACCCCACAAATTTACATACATTGGATCTCGAATCCAACTTATCTCCCACTAACTGCCTGACAGCAGAGCACCCCAATATCTTAAGTATTTATCAGGCGCTTTTCTAAACCACATCTCAAATGAGGTTTCAGGCACACTTTAAGACGGAACTTTAAACATATATGTGCAGCAACCTCCAGAGCCTAGCCCTAGAAGGATGGAGGTAAGTCTATAAACTCATCATGGACCGAACCAATCCATCATTGTTCGATTTTCACGCTCAGACACACCGTTAGATGTGGCGTTCTAAGCGGAGTCCATTGTGAGAGAATTCCAAATTCTTTTAGGTAGTCTATGAACTCACTGGATAAATATTCTACTCCTCGATCAAATCAAAGAGCTTTAATATTTCTACCAGCTTGTTCCGCTACTTCTTGTCTAAACTCTTCTTAAAAGATTCAGACTTGTATCTCATAAGATACATATCTTATAACCACATCAAGAATCATTGGTAAGTTATGAAGTAGGAACAGTTCATTCATTAGACTACATACATCCAAATGGACCGAGTCCAAGGCGCCGGTGGTATGCTCTATTTGCCTTTCAAATGATGATTTGGTCATCTTCCCTTTTAGACAGAATTTAATAAGTTGGCATGTCATCTTAATCTCTAAGATTTAGTAGACAGCTAACTTTCTAATTCTATCTTTGGAAGCATGTCCTAATCTTGCATGCCACATGTATGTGTCAGGTAGACTTTAGACTTACGTTTGCTCACGTTGTTACTTTGTTGAATACGCATAGTAGAAATACTTGGGGTTATAGTATATAAATCATATGTTAAACTTGCTTCCAGAATTAACCAAAGAACATAGACAACCCTTTGCCTTTCATTGATAAATAATATCCCTCTCTATCCAAAACAAGGACAGAGATAATGTTCTTTGTTAAATCTAGAACAAAATAACAATTATTTAATACTATTTTCTACTATATATCTCTAAGTAGACGTCCCAATGGCTATGGCAGCTACCCTTGCTCCATTCCCCAGCCTTAGGGTCATCTCTACTATACTTAGAGACTTACTTCTTGTCATTACTTGTAAATCATTACAAAGATGAGCACCACAATTGGTGTCTAATATCCAAGAAGTAGTGTTAATCAAAAGATTAACTTCAACAAATAACATATAAGCACTAGCCTTCACAGGCTTTGCACAGTTCCTCTTTTAAGTGTTCTTTAGAACCATAGTTGTAACATTCTCCACTAGTTTTCGTTCTCTAAGAACTCTATACTAGTCGACAGAATTAAGACCAGTAAGCTAAGTTCGTTTTAAAAGATACATGCGAGTGGTTTCTTAACTATTAAGAATTAGGCGAACAGATAAAAAGCATTCAGTTTTAAAACGTTAAACACATATATCATGGACTTGTAATAATATGTGTGCTCCCACTATTTTGTTCGAATCCAATCACCCCCATGAAAGAAAACGAGAAAATAGACATTTTCCTAGTGGGCTTGAGATCTAATCATAACCATCATACACCCCGAGCACACGAGCCCATATGATGTTTACAACTAGTAGACTCGCCCGCCCTTCCACAACTCTTTTGTGGTTCTCAAGATAGTTTTGCCTCACCTTTCATATATGCCCCGAGCACACGAGCCCATATACTAATCAGTGTTAAGTCTAACCCACCAAATTATCGTAACTAATAAACCCATCCAAGTGTCCCACGACTCGTAGCCAACACTTGGACTAGCGTATTCCTACGGGCCTGTAAAAAGGCTTAGTAGACCACAGCCTTCTAGGCACCATACCCGCCCCTACGACTCGCAGTCGACGAATATGGTCTTCGCGGCATTTCACATGTTCTACTAGTGGTGGAAGGTAGGGTATAACAAAACTTTCGGTCTTTGTTATTCCCATTCTAGACTTAATATTAAACGAGGGAATTCAACATGCAAGGTCTCATTAGTTTTTAGCGCTTAATCTCATCCTAGGGTGATCATGCAAAACATATCACATAAAAGGCATAAGAAAAAACTCATCAGTTTTTAGCGATTAATCTTATCCTAGGGTGATCATGCAAAACATATCACATAAAAGGCATAAGAAAAAACCTAAAACTAGCATGCTTGATAACGGTAAATTAAAGTATATCACATAACCATGCCGACATATGAGATATCAAAAACATAAAATTTACCGAGAATTTTAATAATCAACTCAATTCGTAAGTTCATGCGTTTCGAAATAAATTTTTTTTTTTTTTTAAAATAAATAATTTAAAAAAAAATTAGAACCCGGAAAACATAGGCCCAATGGGCCGGGCCCGCACGGCCCAGCCGTGCGGGCCGCTGCGCAGCCCGCTGCGCAGCTCGCGCTGCCGGCGGGTGCGTGCCGGCGCACCAACCGGCACGTGCCTCGCACCCTTGCGATCCGCACGTGTCGGTTCGTACCTTGGCACCACCTCGACTTGATTTAATGTTTTTCGTTTCGTTTTTCAAAAACATGCAACAAACAATCGAATTGATTAAACAAAATTCATACAAACAGATATAAATCGATACAGGCTAACTTTATATCGATTTAGCATATAACCTGGCTCTGATACCACTGTTGGGATCGCATAAGCCCCATGAGTGAAACCTCGCAGCGGAAGTATAGATTTTTAAAAAATTTATTCGAGTTCACTCAAAAGCCTATATATGCTATATCGAAATAAAGCAACAAAACGATAAATTGTACCTCTCTCCGGTATCAATTTAAACTTCTCGGTTATCTCAGAACTTCTCAGCACTTCTCAGAACTTCTCAGAACTTGATCAACCGAGATCTCTAGCACCCCAATTGTTGTGCCTCTAAGCGTTGTATCCACACCTTGAACGTTTCCCTCGTCAAAAACAATCTCGCTAGCGATTCGTAATTACGATTATGATAAGGATCGTATGTAAAGTGATGGAATTTTTCTAGAGGAATACTATGGAATATCTAAGACAGAAATATGGAGAAAAAACCCTAGCTATAATGCTTGATGAACCGATGATCAAGAATGAAGAATAAAGAGTCCTTTATATCGGACTAAGGGGACGTTTTTCTCTCTCCAGAGAAGAAAAACGTGAATAGTGAATTAGAGTCCTAATCCATGTAGACTTCTATTCTCTCATTCAAATCTTGATCCTTTTGGATATTCCTTTTATCCAAAAATCTCCATATTAATTCTTGATATACTTTCCTTATATTTCAACCCAAAAATCAACTTCCTCTTTTGATTTATTAATTGGGCTTTTAATTAATAAACTCCTTGGGCCTAGCCCATTAATTAATTAATCATAAGATCAATTAAAAAGTCCAATTAATTAATTCAAGCCCAAGACTTAATTAATTAATTAATTCCATCATAGATCAATATCCAATATTAATCCACACAAGGCCCAATTCGAAATTGGCCATGCAATACTTACAACCGGGAAACTTATTCAAGTTTGTGTGTGACCCCTTAGGTTCATTCGAAAGCTAGCAGTGAGACCATTTCCAAAACGGCTCGGTAATCAATTAGACAATTATTACCTCAATTAATTATTATGCCAAATAATTAATCTTGGCCATGAACTAACCACCAATTAATTCATGACTCTCACAGATTGAGTTCGATGTCTAGCAACGTCGACTCAACCCCTAGATTCAAATGATTATAATAGACCTCTCCTGATCACGATCGTAGCATGTGTCTCATCCTTCTGTCAGATCTCCCGATTAAATCTAGGATTTGGTTGCCAGTCGAAATCCTACTAATTTAATCATATGACTATGTCAATTGGCGAATGACGACTTCTGTCAACCAAGCAAGGATCACACCTTCTTGTTGACTTACTTCGGCCGAAGATTTCTAGTCAAGTCATTCCCAAGACAGCATAGAAGATTCACTAATCAAACGATTAGAGACAGATCCCATCTTGGAACCGCCTGCCAAATCGCATGACCAGACTACACCCAAAATAGCCCATTATTTGATTATCCTGTAATCATGAACTAAATCAAAGTGTAGTGGGCCATGCATTTGAACAGCCGCGATCCCTCAAGTCATGAGGATCACCACAAGCCTACGTGACCGTGGAATTTCATATTCGACACGTCCACCAATATGAATTTCCACTGGGGTTGCTCAATTCACCATCCGCGATGTGAACCCTCATACGTTGCATAGGTTCCCAACCAATACCCATGGAACAAGATACATTCCTCCAAGGAAATGCAACGTACAAGCAAGTCTTAACGAGTCATTAATATCCCTATCTCAATGACTCTACGACTTGGAACTATTTTAGGATTACAGCCGTTCGAGTACATCTCATGATCACCATCCAATGCGTGACCGTACCCATAGCTCTATGTAACCCAAGGGACTTTATTACATACATGTAAAGACAGAGGATATATAATAAAGAAAATGCCATTTATAAAAATAACGTTTCAAAACAAGACTGTATCAAAAGTGTTATACAAAATTGGCAACCAAAAAATGGCTTGCCGGGCACTAACACTAACAAAACTGGCCCCCATGGTGAATTACAACTGTAATGGCAGGAGCATCTCCAGCTGCAAAACAATACACAAACCAAATTTCAATAAAGCAATAAACAAACACAAAAAGTAATAAACAGGACCACCAACACCAATAAAACAAACTACTATATTAATATGTGTGGGGTCTTCTTGACCCTAGAAGCAACAACAACAATGAATAAAAAACGCCCACTAGTCCTACATACAATAAAACAAACAACAACAACAATAAAAAAGTACATTGGTCATTTTTTCAAAAAAACATCAACATCTTTATATTGGGTATATTGCACAAAAATAAACAATTTCGGACCACCCAAATCACAATTTTGGAACACCCACATGGGACTTGGATCACAATTTTGGACCACCCACAAAAATTCGTACAAAATCACAATAAACCCTAAGAAAACTTACAATAATTTATGGGGTGGTTGTCTCCTCGTGACATTTCACAAATTCGTACTTGAACCTTCAATTTCTTTGCTGAAAACCGTAATGCACCTTCAATCTTGGCCAAATCCTGATCGTTCTCTTGTTTCGATTTTTTGCTGAAATGAGTTAGGGTTTGTGGCTTTTTACGATTTGGGGAAATGTTTATCAAATTTGGTCCTTTGACCGCTTAATTGGGGCAAAATTAGGTCAAAATAAAAAAAGGGGTAAAATTCCCGCTTAATTGGGTCAATTAACCAGCCACGCACGTCTCACGTGCGTGGCTCCGTCTATTTCTTGACGGAAGTTGGTCAACGGGCCAAAAGTGAGAGATTTGACGACATATGGGACTGAGAGTGAGAAAACCAACAAGCGCGGTACCAAAATTGATAATGGCGTCAGTTGTGGGACGAAAAAAGCAATTTACCCGATGTTTAATGTTGATTTCATGCCTTTCCTGGCAGCAAATGCTTTACACTTGTTTTTTCAAATGCTTAACCAAGAGTAATCAACATTATTGGAAATTAAGTTTTAAATTTTTTTTATTTGTTATTTTATTTCCAACAAATATTATTTATTAAAATCTCACAATTAGTGTGTCTACTTATTTATAATTTATTATAGACTTATTGTTTTATTATCATCTTATTTATGTGATTTTGACCAATTAATTTTATCATTAGTGGCCTAATTAGTATTTGGTTTATGTTGATTTATGATTTTTTTAGTGGCCTATTAATCTCTTTGACTTGGTTAAAATTCATTTCCTATATAAATGGGTCATGGTCTACTTTATTCTATAAAAACATATTGAGACACCATTGTGAGCTAATGTGATTTTATCTTGAAGTCGTATTTAGCCGTCAAAACCTGCACGTAATCATGGCTTTCGAATAGCGTTATGTGGCGTGACTCTCCATCGGTGCAATATCTTATTTTATTATTTATATATTATTTTATATACATTAATTTATTATTTATAAAAATACGTTAGAGTTGATAATAATATATTTTTACATGTATTTGAGTAATTAAAATTATGTAAACACAAATCACAAAATCTACAACAAACATCACTCTACCCAATTGGATTTTCTAGACATGCAAACAATGATACAAAACTTCCCAAAAGTGGTGGTGAAGCAAAACAACACCCACAAGGTTTCATTGGGTCTTACTAGCACCACCTATGCATATTTTTGACTCGTAAATACAATACAATTAACTTCACTTTCTTTCCGATTTAAGTAAGACAGGGGAAATTGAAGGTCTTGGATACGCTTCATCGGTTTTAACAATACCCGTGTTTTGAAGTTGTTGTAATGCTTTTACAACCTCATCCATGGTTGGCCTGCATTTTGGTTCTAAAGCTAAGCATTTAAGAGCAAGAGTTGCAGCCCTTAAAGCCCCGCTCGTTGAGTATTGGCCGTTTATACGGGCATCCATAACATGAAGCACTCTACGTTTGTTCGCTAGGTAAGGCCGGGCCCACTCTATGAGATTTTGTTCACCGTGAGGACGGTTTTTGTCCATTACACGTCGCCCTGTCAGCATCTCAAGTAGAACAACGCCAAAACTGTACACGTCGCTTCTCGTAGTTAAATGACCTTCAAACGAAAAAAAATTGACCCAAGATTACAAGAGAAAAAAGGGTATTTTGATATCATAAACATTTTCACACTTGGAAGTAACTAAACCCTCAAGGGACAAAGTAGTAATGATATATATAACTTGGATAAAACATGCTATGATTGTAACTTTCTGGAGGCTAATTGAAATTCTTGATTACATCTTAAGGGCAACAATTTGCCTTGATATATAACTAAATAAAAGATATCACAAGATTTCAGATTTGGACTAAACAAAAAAGCTAAGTTTATTTGGGGGTAAATTGCTTTTTTCGTCCCATAAGTGTCACCTTGTACATTTTTAGTCCCACGCGTCTCACTTTCCTCACTTTTAGTCGTCAAACTTATTAGTTTTGATCCCTTGACCCAATTCCATCCAAAATCTAACGGAACCATGCACGTGAGTCGAGCGTGGCCATTACTGGCAAGGTATTGGTTCCGTTTAAATTTGGACGGAATTTGGTCAAAACTGATAAGTTTGACGACTTCGGGGACTAAAAGTGAGGAAAATGAAAAGCGCGAGATTACACATGGTGACACTTATGGGACAAAAAAAGCAACTTACGGTTTATTTGGATTAAATTCTTCCATCTATATGCAATATTATAGAATAATTATAGGAGGAGAATATATATATATATATATATATATATATATATATATATATATACCTGTGGCCATATACTCGGGTGCAGCATAGCCGAAAGTACCCATTACTCTTGTAGATACGTGGCTTTTTCCATCCATTGGCCCATCCTTGGCTAACCCAAAATCAGAAAGCTTGGCATTGTAATTCTGTCAAGTTAATTAAATTAAGAGAATCGCGTCTTTTTGAAATATAAAAGAATTAAATTGTGAATAATTTCACATACAGAATCAAGCAAGATATTGGAGGCTTTGAAATCTCTATATATAACTTTGGCTTCAGGGCTGTGTAGATATGCAAGCCCCTTTGCTGCACCAAGAGCCACCTTCATGCGTACGTTCCAAGATAACGGCTGGAAGTAAGATGTTCCTAATTCAAAAACATTGAAATGGCTAAGGAAATGTGACAAAATAGAACTTGTTAATAATTTAAGATCAAAAAACTTACTTCTAAATAGATGATTTTCCAAGCTGCCACGAGGCATGAACTCGTAAACCAGAAGCCTGTGTTCGTCCTCTAAGCAATAACCAATCAGTTTCACTAGATTTGGATGATATAGCTGCCCCAAATAATTGATTTCAGCCTTACGTTCAAAATAACAAGTCACTGATTAGACATAGGTCGCCATTTTGACTCGGCATGAATCTCTATATGTGGACTTAAAATGTGAAAGTTTTGAATACTTAGGTCGTGAGTGGGTTGAAGGATTTGAAAACCATGGATTTAAATTGATTCACATGTCCGTTAGAGCTAGTTTGGATGATTTCAAGTTCTAATTGATTTCAAATCCAACTCGGGAGATTTTCAAATCCACCACCTAATTTAGAGTCGTCTGAAATCCTTCTTGCAGATTCATTTCTCAAACCCAAATCTATCAATCCAAACACAACCTAAAAGTAGTAGTGGTCCACACTGATACGAATCAACCCAGAACTGGATCGATTCGACGCGAAATTTCCCAAGATCAAAATTTGCACGAGTTAAGGGGATAGATGGATATCCTTAACCCAAATTCGAACCTTGGTATAGAAACCTTAACGCGATGAAGAGAATGAATACAGACCTCGGAACAAAATTATGATTACGCCACAAACGGGATGGAAAACCGTTTGATTAAGTCGGGAACGAACGCCACAGATATAAAATCCAATGAGTTCAAAAACGTTCTTAAAGTAACGATGGGAGTTAAAACTCACATTTTTAGTCAAAAAAATATTCTCCATCTTATTATGAATTCGAAAGGCAAAATAGGCCGATTCCGGAAATATATTTTCATAATTTCGGTATGTCCTAAAACAAAATATGAGTAATAAATTTGGGTCAGAGGAAACATTTAACGAGAAAAGTTGTCGAAAGGCAATAATAAAGCACTTAACCAAGGCTAACCATTATTGTACTTACCAACCATTCTTTGTGACCTTGGAGACCTTCTTGGTTCAATCTCTTTACAGCAATAACGGTTCCCGTTCCAGGCTTTGCAGCTTTAAATGTATGCTCATCAATCCACCCTTTGAACACACACCCGAAACCACCTTCACCTAAAACACTGTCGGGCCGAAAATTCCTTGTGGCTATTTTGAGATCATTAAACCCGAAGCTCTTCAAATTTACGGAGTCCAAAATCTCGCCCTCATTTCTAGGGGTCGAAGAAGAAGAAGAAGAAGAATTACGCCTACTATTTATGTATCTTCCATCTGCAATCACAATTCATTATATATCCACTCAATTACACATCAAATTGAGAACAAGTGTAAATCGAGAACAATTTATTGAATATTTGAGCATTTAGGTAGAAATTCCAATGGATTTAATCGGTATATATACTACACAAACACTTGAAACGGTTGCAATTTACAGCAAACAACGATCCCGTAAAGCAAATTAGAGTAGCAAAGCAAGAACATGTATATACCAGAATTTGATCAGCCATGATTACTAAGAAAATATGGTTTTACTTATAATTTTCATGTAATTAACTTAAAATTCAGTTATAACAGAGGTGGAGTGGAAAATGATAGTATAAACAAATACAATTGACTTTCTCTTGAAGATTACAGAGCTCAAGCTATGTAATCATCATATAATTGATTGTTTATTTATGAGATTTAAATCCTAGACTAACTATATGAAATAAATTCCATCAAATTTAGAGCAAAAACTGTCAAAAAATGAACTATGATTTCTCTAACACATGGGATTAACAGGGTTCCAATTTGCACAAAAAAAACTCAATTAATCACTGGTGTAAATTGCCATAAAATCATCAACAAACAGATGTGAAAAATATAAAATAAAAATTAAGCTCTAAAAAGATTAATGAAGTATACTGACCATCACGCCTAGGATTATCCGCCCTTATTCGAACACTGAAGCAAGAACCCATTAATCAAACACCCCCAAAAATACTTATTTCAGCTCACCCACAAATTAAAACAAAGAAGAAAAAACAATTAATCAAAATTGAAAAATCCCTTTTTGATGAAAGAAAAGACAATAGAGATATGTGTGTGTGTGTGTGTATTATAAATGAGTATTATGGTGTTGGATTCTTTTACGTGTGTTCGGTTGGCTTCACGAGAAGAGAAAGAAAGATAATTTTAATAATTTTCAAAAATTCGTGAAGGCCAAAGATTGACTTTTATTCTCTTCTTTCTGCAACTTTTGTTCACATATACAGACAAAAAATTATGTATGTATATGTTGTATGTATATATATATATATATAATATGGGGGTGGGTAGTGGATGGGGGAAGAAGACTAGAGACACTGCACTGTAATAAGTGTAGTGCCTAACTATAATTTAATATATTTAGTAAATTAATGCTTTTCAAATATCGAGAATGATATAAAGTTGGTTGATGGTATATAAATAATGATAATAATGTTGCCAACAATTATTTGATTAATTGGCATTTATATTCAATCAAGTGCTCAATCTCACATTTAAATTTTTACCGTTATAATAATTTAAAAAAATAGTTTTCCTAATGTAAGAGAACTTGTATTTATTGCAAAAATATTTATCTATTATCAAAATATTTGTTGTATTACTGGTTATAAAATTGTTATTCATTTTATTGATAAATATTGAATCAAAACATTTTGATAAACACACAAAGTGCTTCTAAAGAAATAAATTTTTGTTTGAGAATAATAAACAAAAATTAGAAATTAAACTAAAGTCAAGGCATGTTTAAATACAAATTTTTTTTTTGTTAAGCACTGTTTTATTGAAATTGTGCTGTTGGAATGAAGTGATATACAATTAATTGTTGTTAATTACAAATAAATGTCAAATGTGGTATTATTTTCATAATGGAGGGAGTACTATGTAAATCTACAATCCCTACTATGAAAAGATTTAGTTCTATTATATATTTTTTTTAAATCTCATATATTAATTTATTATTTATAACGACCCAAAAGTTGTACTATGAAACTTATGGTGACTATTTCTAATAAAACTATATATATTAATGCAAGTGGTAATAATATAAATTATATATAATAAAAGCTTAATAATTTATGAAAACCTGCGTTATTTTCAATAATATCTTATTCTTTTCGATTAATATCTTTATACTTTATCGCGATTAAAGATTAAGTAATTACGATATCTACAAAATAGGTTCACTTAATAAGGTAAAAGTGCACAAGCATGATACATGTAGTAGAAAAGTGTAAGGGGAAAAATAGTAATCGGTTATTGATAAATAATTTAATATAATATTCAAATGTTATATATTATATTATATTTATTAAAATTAATTAGGATATCAATTATTTACGCAATTATATTTTTTTACTTTGAAAATTAAAACTTTTAAATATTATTATATGTATAATATTAAATAGTATAACATGTCCGGGAAAGGTTTTGCAATAATTAAAATGCAGAACAAGAGAGACTTTGAATTTCACTTCACCAATTACATGAATCATAGATAAGTTAAAGAAACAAACTTTCATGTATTTATAATTAGGATTTTTCTTAGTTCTTTTAACAGTAAGATATTTATTGAATAAATTTGTCATTTTAAAATAACAAAAATGAATTTCTTTCTAGCTGTAAATAAAAATAATTTGTTTCATATAAGTATTTATAATTAAAAAAAAATATTGCATTACCTAAATAAAAGTGTTGCTCAATTTGGTAGCATTCCACTTGAGGCAAGAAATGGCAATTAACATGACAGGGACAAATCAATAGCCAAAGTCAAACTAACCAACATACCTTGAAAGTTACTACTTTTGCTTAGCCGTCCTATGTGCCTAATTAGATGACATTCTTTTTTTATATATATATATATTTTCTTCTTATTAGAAGAATTGAAAAAAGTTGTATTTTTCAATGTGAGATAAAAGGTGCTAAAAATGTGTTTGATGTTTTTTGAAAAAGTATATTTAGTGTAATATACTTTTTTTAGCAAAAAATTTGTTTGCATACAATGTTTGGATATCATTTTTCACAAATATATCTTAATTAAACTCATGGATTTAGATAGACAAATTCAAATTAATCTTATTTCGTATGTTGCGTTCTTTTCAATTAGATTACGTGAGTATATTTGACTACGTTGTGGGAAATATAATTGAATAAAACCCTTTTGATTGTTAATTAAATTGTCAAAACATAAATAATTAAAGTCTACAAATTAAGAGCCGGCATAGCAGTAACCCAATCATGGTGGCCGAAGATTCTAAGATTTTTTTCAATGAGACAACTAAGTTATGAAGACTCAATACTACACTTGAGGAAATTAAACTTGCTAACTATTACTAAGATAAACAAGTGCAACCTACAGCAGCACGTGGATGAGGTTAATCAATAAGTTTTTATTGATTCATATACTGTTCTGAGACATAACAAAATGGTGTATGACAGAGTACTCTTAATAGGAGTATCAACTATATAAGTGTAAAGTGAGAGCCATTTCAAACGTATGTGCTTATGAATCAAAAAACATCTTCTATAGTCAAAACAAACATAATAATAACAACAAATATTATCATGTATTATTGTCTTGGTGTAAACAAAATGCTAACCAGTTCAACAGTCAACACAGTGCTTTCACTGGATAGTAAGTAAATCTGATGATATTATATTAAAAAACGTTCTAAATAAAAACAATATGCAATAGAATATAGCTTGAGCTCTCTTAAGCGTCCACATATGCATATGCATTAGTTTCATTCATTGAAAATTATTGAAAAAATTGATTTGAATTTTATTACTCAAATTCATTTTATAATGCATGACAAATACATTGCGCGTACGAATTTCAAATGAATAGATCATATCCATACACCACGAATGTAGGGATGAACATGTATGCTTAAATAGATATGTCTAACGGTTATTGAACACATCAAACTCTATAAATAAGCCCCTCATATTAAAAATCAATTCATTCCTTTTTTTTTTTAAAAAGAGTTCAAATTTCAAATATGCTTGTCAGTTATCGAGATTTATAATGCTACTATCAGTAACAAATTATTGTATCTTGAGAGACAATTTTCATATTCTATATATACCGAGTGCAAAACAATTTCAATTTTAGAAACATTGAATTTAACCAGTACCTCAACTATTTCCTTAAATCAGTGTTATATGTTCTAAATTATAGGGGCCCTTATGCGAAAATGTACCAACAATATGGATACATGCATATATATATATATATATATATATATATATTTATATTATTGACAGTTAGGCGGGCTATATATATACAAAAGACAGCAATATGCTTTTCTACAATTAAATTACCTCTTTGGGTATTTTAATATTTCGACAGACTGGCAAATATTACATTGTTTTTTTGCTGTCCAATGATCTCATCACATGACAAAGTTCAATGCTGAACTTATTTTTATTTTGACTCAACGATTTGCATTCACATGTAGTATGTATACAGGCCCATATATACAGTATTTGCATTTTTTTATGCACATTTGACTATTTTTATATGTTTAATATAGAAAAATTGATTCAAGTTTGTCCAAGTATAAATGTATAATGCACTTTTTATTTAAAGGCACGAATAATTCAATACATGAATCTGCACATAATTATATGTCGTTTGAATAATTATTTGACATCTAACAGAAATAAAAGTCGCCAAACTATAAACTTATATAAATAGAGTCCATAATAAGAATAATAGGAAGTTGAGAACATGATAACATAATTTATATTATATAAATATAGTTATTATATGGTTAAGTATGACAAGAAAAATGCTTTCCTACAATGATAATTATCATTAATTTAAGAAACTATAATTAATCAAGAATCCCTTTGTTTAGTAATTAGTATGCTATATTGGACTTTGCCTTTTGTTGAAATTATATTAGCAATATAAAAGTGTTATTTATTGTGCATAGCTAAATTATCGCACCATAAATTTTATTACTTGTCAATATATGGTAACAATTTATGCACATGTTTACACAAATTATTTTTAATTTTTCATTGTAGAGCATAATTGATATTTAGTTTTCGTCACATATATTATCCTCCATTCCTCCTGCATACATCATCTCCTTTTTATTTAAGACTTAATTAATCTTGGCTCCACTTTTTAATTTTTAACAACAAAAATAATAATTAAAAGAACCCGAAAAGTCAACAAATTGACGTGACGAAAATGTGTATGAGACTAATTGAAGACTTATACTTGCTTCAAATGTCCCAAGGGAATGAATCAAATCATTCATATAAAATATTATATGTTGCAACAAATTATATTCCTCAAGTAAATGTGTTAAAAAGATAGGATTATTTCATGCATTTTGATTTCATGGCGATATTCATATTTATATTAGCAGATTACATTGCATGGCTAAAATATTTTTTTAACTCAATCA
This sequence comes from Verbascum thapsus, assembly GCA_963669365.1. Lineage (NCBI taxonomy): Eukaryota > Viridiplantae > Streptophyta > Magnoliopsida > Lamiales > Scrophulariaceae > Verbascum > Verbascum thapsus. The sequence continues at coordinate 15,688,624 of OY770110.1, read as the reverse complement.
ATTAATGAGATTTAATTGATTGTTAACATAACCTCAACACTCAGATTCTTAAGATAATCGAATAATATAAGCTGGTTTAGATAGTTTTAAGTGCAGTCACAAATAATAGAACATAAATTATAATTTGGAGTTCAAAATGCTTGTTGAATGTTTTTACATAATATTGATGGTTTGATTAACATTTTGTGCTGAAAGATTTGTCAGTTATATATTTAATATTTTAATTAAAATCAATTTAGTCCAATTAATTAACTCTGAGTTAAAAAGATATCCAATTCTTTTATGTTTATATTTAATTGAAATATTTTAGTCCAACTAAATAAATATACAAAATTCCAACTTTTAAGTCCTGACATTATTTAAAGCCTCCCTGCTGCAAAAGAAAAAAAAAAGGATTAATTTCAATAACCAATTATACTTATCTAAGAAAATAGTTAATTAGGTCTAATAAATATTTATTTCCTTTTAATCAAGACAATAATATTTACTTCAATAATTAGTTACTATTCTCTAAGAAATAACTATTTAATATCATCAAATATTTTCCTTCCTTTTAATCGAAATTAACATTTAATAAAATAAATTAATTATTATTCTCTAAGAAATAATTAATTAATCTCATTAAATATTTTATTTTATGTTTAATCTTATTTGGGCTCGATTACATCAAACCCTGGTCACTATCTTTTTGGTCCACAAAAGCTATCTCTTTTGATGCAACTAATTCTCTATCAAACTCTCAATATCATACATGCCATAGTTTTTCATTCGTGTGGGAATTGTCGGAAAATGTGGGGAAAAATATATTCACCAATTTTGTATAAGAAATTCAAACACCATACATATCCAGGATATATAATATTTTTACATATTCTTGTTTTACACTGAGAGTAGATAATATTAGACGTTCGAATTTCTCGATTCAAAATTGTATTGACTGAGAAATTAATGGTTAAAGTGAGTACTTAAAATGACTTGTCATACATAGGATATAAACTAAAAATTAAACTAGTTTATAACACTTGTGTTGAGATTTGGGCTTGGCATTTTGAGTCTTAGATCTTTGTGTGGTTTAAGAGGTGTGAGGAATTAGCCATAGCCTTATTAGCCTTGTATGCGCTCCGTAAGACCAATTAGGGCTTGGGCTAAGTTCCATGGGTCTGAGCTTGTGCTTATAGTGAAATTAATTTTTTTTGAACAAAATCCAATCCAAATTATTTTTTTTAGAACAAAATCCAAATAACCATCTTCAAACTTACACTCAATTAAAAATTGGATTTAAAATTAAAAAAAAAACGATCATTTTAACTAGCCTTTTCAAACTTGTAAGAGCAAGATTGTTACATATTGAGGCTAATGACTAATTTACACCTAGGTCAATTCATTGTCTAATTTCGAGCCTATAAAAAAGACTTTTTATTAAGAATGAAGAACATACAATATATTTCTTTTACTTTCTCAAACCGTTGTTTCTGATTAAAAATTTGTTGAATAGTAACTTAATTAATGATACAAATTCTCAACGGAGTTTTCTCTATAAAATTTATATCTATACTATTATAAAATGAAAGCTATTTTTGTATCTAAAATGGCAGTTATTAATGCCAGTTTTTAATCATATTTACATATTCAACCCTAAATTTTAAATACTAAAATAATTTGATTGTAATATTTGTCAAGTTTAAGAGTAAAATAGACAATAATCACTTATACAATCAGTTCTCAGACCAAATTTTAGTTTTCCCTCACTAGCCCTCATTTTTATCTATTTATCTCAGAAGTGTTAGGGCTATTATTGTAAAATCAGAGCCCACGTTTGCATTTCTTCATTCCTCCTGTAATTTCATATTTTCCAGCAAACTCCATTAAAAACTTTCATTTGCTCAGACCAAATAGGTGAGGGTAAAAAATGGACTGAAATTTCTTTAGACATCAAAAAAATTATTTTGATGGTGATTTGGGTTTAGCAGCCAAGAATTCATCTCTTTTACGAAGAAATGGCTTGGTGAGAATTGCTTGGTGATTTATTAGGGATCATTAATAAATAACCTTTTTTTTTCTTTTTTTTTCCAGTTTTTATTTCTTTAATGCCATTAATATAACGAGATGTTTATTTTAATTATTGTTTGTACACAATCACATGTTGACATCTAATTTCATATATCTTTTGCTTGGATCTGAAGTTCTAGAACATGTTTTTGTGTTCAATAAATGTAATATTTGGATGATAACATTTGATAATTTTCCAAAAATTATAAATATTTCATTTTTAAATTATTTGGTTGATAAAAAAAAAAGTTTTCTTTACACTATGACAAATAATACTATCAATATTTGTTGTGTATATATATATATATATATATATATAGTCGAGGTCCATGTGAGGTTGGTTAGTGACCCAGTATTGGAAAGTTGTGCCTATACAGAACTCAGTATAGGGGTTTGTGCCTATATGAGGACCCAATGCAGGGGTTATGCCTGTACTAGGACTCAAGACAAGGGGTTAAACAAATTGTGTTATTCAAGTGCTCTTTTAAATGGTTTATTTTTGGAAACTCATGGGCTATTTATTATATATGCTATCCGTAGAAAAAATTATTGTTTTTCTGTCTTGCTTGATCCGACTAGTTGAGTGATGGAGTTACTTACTGGGCCGTCAAGTTCATCCTTTTATTAATTTTTTTTTCAGATATCGAGGCTTAGTAGGAGAAAAGTTGTTGGTTTGGATTGACGTATTTGAGGGACCTTATTTCATATTTTAGCAAGACTCTATTCTAGTTTTTTATTAAACATAATTTGTTTCAATTACACTTAATTGATTCATTACGGGAGATTGGATTAGTATTGATTTTATTGGCTTGTATAATGGTTAAGACTCGAATTTTTTACTCAACTTTGAATCATATTCTTATGAGATAAGGTTCTATAAAGATTCAAATTTGAAAAGGGCATTCATTGTATCATTCAACTACGTTCATAGCTAATAAATATATTGGAGAGATAAATCTTTTATCTCTTTTTTTTGATGACAAGGGAATCTCTAAAACTATGTGTATATGTATCAAGATACATTATTTTAAGAATGTATTTTCATAATATTATTGGAGGAGTTTTAAAGGAACTCCATTTTTACAACATTGAAAAGCGTCAAATCTAACGGCAAAGGAATGGGCATGGGTTTATTGACCCAATTCAGTCTCGCCGCCCTCAATCAAAATTTCCCACAAATATCCCGTGACAGTTTACTTGGTCAACACGGAAAATATTGAGATTGAAGCCCTTTTTCGTCATTTTACCATCCCTACCTGCTTTATATTTATATATGTTCATCTTGTTCGTCCTTTTTGGTTGGCAGCTGAAACTGAAATTCAATTTCTCTGTCACCATTTTAGATCTTCTATTTTTCAGTTTTGTATTGTATTATCTCGTTAATAATTCATTTGGCTTTTAAAAAAATATCTTCTAATTTGTAGAAACATATTATAATGTTTCGATTGTTCTCATTTGCTGTTTTCCGTGTTTTACAAATGGTGTCGAACGCCTTCATATGCTGAATTTGAAGGTGTTGAATTTGTTTGTCACTAATTAGCAAATGGTGCAATTGATTTGTAGATTTACAAAATTCAGAAATTTCGAATTTGATTGACACGCTCAATAAGGGTTTCGGATTTTGTAACCTTTTTTTGTTCAATTTAATTCTTGTGATTCCTTAATAGACAATTGATGAATAAAATATGACGATTTTTCGCTAAAAATCGTCTCACGCTCGTATTTAATATTTTTGTGGGGTTTTTTTTGGGCTCAACATCTTCAATTTTGTTTATTTTACATTAATTTAATTCTTCTCTGTAAAATAATTTGATTATAACCCAAGAAAACAGAATTTTGAGTTGAATATGAACTGCGGGATTTATGCATCGTTGAATAATGAGGTGTGGGGGAGGAAGTTGAAGGTAGGAGTTAGTGTGAGCAATGAGAGTGAGCATGATTTGGCTATAATGGTTAGTGACTACTTGGAGAATGGGAGTAGTTGTGGGTCTGAATCTAGATACAGCAGTGATAGCGATTCCAGCCTCTGTGATCTTGCTCAGCTGGCTGACAAAATCTCTGTGAGTCTCTCTCTTTCTCTCTCTGTGGTATTAAGAACTGTATATTGCTTGTTATCAGTTTTTTGTTATGCTCTGTTGTTATTGAATTTCTGATGTTCATGCGCAAATAAATGATTTTTAAGGAGATGACTTTAGGACAAGGTTGGATTATGTCAAAACAGTCAGCAAGAGAAAAATTAGTAAAGCGGGAACGTGATTGTCTTAAGTTGCGATAACTAAAAAGATTGGTAGAACCATTGATGGATCTTTCCTGTTGTCTGTTGGTATGTAGGTAGCTTGGTAGCTATTCATAAAGAGGCTATAATTAAGGTTTTATCAGATTGAGTAATAATCGTTGTGAGGGAAATCAGGTGTATAGATAGTAAATAAATCTTAATTATCTTCTGCTCAAATGTTTAAACTTTGTTTCTGCCTGTTGTCGTTTATCTTCCATTCTTTCATATTCGACGTTGCTTCTCGTAACGTTTCTTCGATATGATTGAACTACTAGATAGCCTGTTGTGAAATGTTAGAATATTCAGTTTCATTAGCTTATCTTTCCGGATTCATAGTCAACAAGGTTTACTTAATATGTTGTTTCTTATAATAACTCATCTGTTTTTAGAAATGCTACTTTCCTTTTCGACTTATTGATACACTGTTAGAACCCTTGCAACTACCTCATATATATTTTGTGATACAAAAGTAGTTGGATGCCAACAAACTCATTTTACAGCTTTAAGTATGTGGTGCATGCATGAAGAAATTCAAAATGTTTAATCCTTTTGAAAATCAGTTTGTTGAAAATGTAGATATGTTGTGAAGTCCATAAATACTTTATGTGGATGGTAGAGTTGAAAAGGAAAGTTTGCTGTTTCCTAACTTTTGATTTACAATATATCTGATTATTCATTGAAGGGAATTCATCAATCTTATCGATTAGCGTACCCGTTATAGGCTGTAGTCGCCGTCACTAACAATACCATGGAACACTCTTCTTCAATCAATATGTTCTTTTGCTTGTTTCTTATGTATCAATAACATTTCATAATGTACTATGCTGTTCTTTGAGTATTTTGCTTTATTTTTGTTTTTCACCATGTTCCGATTCGTACGAAGTGCTAATTTGATGTATATAAGCCTTCAATGGTTTTTAATTTATTGCTATCAGTTCCATCAATAGCTTCACCTAGATTAAATTCTTTTACGACATTTTGGCTATGACTACATTTGGATTTTCATATGATATTTGGTTTACCTATATTTGCTTCATTATATTCTTCAGTATATGAAGTTGGTGATGGATCATTATGAAAGAGACTTGTTCTCAGTGGTGAAGTCTCTCGTGCTTTCAATTAATGAAAGAGACCTTCATGCTGCAAATTCAGGTCCATGCAATGCTGGTTGTATCAGGCACTCTCTGGTGAAGCTTCTACGGCTCTCTGGTTATGATGCTGGTGTGTGCACATGCAGGTGGCAAGGGAGTGGCAAGGTTCCAGGAGGTAACATTATCCTTTCTGTTACTATATACTGCTTTACTGTTGAGATTGAATCTTATGCAAGTCTATTCACACCCAAGCTGTACATTTTACTTTTCCTCAATGATTCTGATCCATATGTATATAAACATTTTTTTCCTATTAATTGCAAACACAATTGATTATAGAAAGAGATTATGTTATGAAGTAGAATTGTGAGCAGGAAGGAGAAGTCCAATCGGCCTAGTTTAGGGCTTTAGTTATTTACTATCTTAGAGTTCTACTCTGTTCAGCATTTTGTTTCACTTAGGAGTCTTCCATTAGTGTTAGGATTTATGTTTTCATTCATTCAGTTAGGAATCAATAGGAATCAATAGAAGAATCGAGGTTAGGCTTGGGACAAACTTCGGTTAGTTGGGCAAAAATTTATTCTTGTAGGATTATCGAGAAATAGAAAGTATTTTTATATTTTCAATTTTATCGATTTTGTTTTCAAATATTATAAGTGGAATAATTAGAAATGAGGAAGAAACTGATTAGAAGTTTTTAGTATTTGCCAATATAAGTGAAAAACGGAAACAAGTTGCAAAGAAAGTGAAAAATATGTTGTAAATAACACTAAGGCCTGTTTGTCTGCCCGGGAAAGTAATCTAAATTTGGAAACTAATTGCATGCTATCACATTAATGTGTTTGGTAAGATTGCTTTAGTTTTGGGAAATGAATCAAATTGCTCAAAACAGGGAACTATGTATCCCAAAACACGGAATCTAATACCTAGATTTCTTGAGGTTCTTGTTCCCTTTTTCGAGGGAACATGGAATGAAAACTTAAAACTTACAAGACACATTCAATATTTATATAGTATCAATCAAAGTATTGTTTATATATACTTATTATATTTCATCATATAAGAAAACATATTATATAATCATTATATATATGTTTATACAATTTATAGATATATAATCAAAATAAACACTTCACAAAATTCGTCGACACAACATTTACATATAACTTATTTAAAATATTGAAGCAAATTCAATGGAAGCTTTGATGTGAATTTCATTTCTTGAGTGATATGCATGGAATAAAAATATCGATTTTCTAGACACAACCAAACACTTCATGGAATCGGAAATTGGATCACCGGATCTCTGATTCCTAATTTGGATAAATGAGTTAAAAAAGCATCATAATCAGTTTCAAGCACCCCAACACCAACTTAGAGGTATAAGTTATTATCACTTAAGTTGCGAGAAGTAGACACGAGTTTGATTTGCAAACACTCCCAAAACATAGTTGTAAATGGCGCTCCATAGCGAATGGCAAACTTGGCACAGCCTAAGCGCCATGAACCATGGTGTGGCGCCTAGGTTTAGCTTGACGCGAGCCAAGCTCGCCATTGCCAGTGCCATCAAGGCGACGCCATTTGCAAGAAATATTCTCAATTGGAATTTTGGTTAAAATTGGAAGGTTTTGGTTAATTCTTGGTGAAATTGGGCAATTTGGGGTATTTTCAACATGAAAATGCTAACTCATCTTTAAAATGGTCAAAATTGGAGTGTTCTTCTCTGGCTGAAATTGCACCTCACAGTGAGCATCACTCCAAACTCCAACATTCGTATGCTAAGCTCAAGCAATAGTAATGTTGCTTTGTTTTTCTTTGATTTATTTTCATATATTATTAGGTTTTTCACGTGATATATATGTGTGTGCGCGCGCAAGCATGTGTGTGTTGCTTTTATTGTATTATTAAATTTTGTTGATTCATAGTATGGCTTTTAATGGTCAGTTTATATATTTATACTATTACAAAAAGAAAGGCCGTTTTGTCTCACAAATGGAAGTTATTTCTAGCATATTTATGCATTTTAATCCTTGGTTTTGTTGTAGATTGAAAATATAAGACTAAAATAGGGATTTCATCATAAGTAAGGCAGTTGTCACACCATTTTCATTTGTCAAAGTTTATCCTTGAACTAATACGGACAAATGGTTGAAACAGGGCTAAATTTGTCATTTGCATGTGCAGTTTAGAACCCATGTTCTCCACCCACCATCCCGTCAATCTCAAACCCCCATTTTTGTCTAGATTTCAAATCTCCATTTCTCTCTCAGAAAAGCTAGAATTTTTCTATAAAATTCAATCTACTTATATACTCTCTCTCAAGAGTGTATATAGATAATATTACCTATACTCTTTACACTTACAAATAATTATGCGCGCGAGTACCGCGTGCGAGGTTGTTAGTATTAACATATTCCTATAATTTCCTTTATTTCTTGCATTGAAATGCTTGAGATTAGACTATTCGTTTTTAATTTTAATTACGAAGGTTTGTAATTATGCGTTACAATTAAATATTTGTTGAATTTATAGCTATATATTTATAATGCTGAATTTATGTAGTTTATATGTTCAATTGATAATATAAAGCTTATATTTGTTGGAGTTATATAGATATGTAGATATATATGTATACAATATACATTTTGATGACTTCGAAAATGCGTGCGGCACTCCATTTGCGCCATGCGCCATGGGAATTATGTTGCCATGCTACGCCATTTGCCATCAACGACTATGCTCCCAAATAGATTAATTTAAGGCACAAGTTAATGATATCGCTTATGTTAAGATTTTGCAGACAGTAATTTATTTGGACATAGAGTACTCGTGTTTTTTGATACCATTTTATCGTTTTGCTTTCACGCAGGCGATCACGAGTACATTGATGTAATTCGCTATAACAATACAGGAAGTACTGAGCGTCTGATCATCGATGTTGACTTCAGAAGCCACTTTGAGATTGCTAGAGCTGTCGAATCCTACGATAGGATACTAGATTCCCTTCCAGTTATTTATGTGGGCTCGTTCACTAAGCTTAAACAACTGCTTCAAGTAATGGTTGAAGCTGCTACGTCATCCTTGAAACAGAACTCGATGCCTCTACCGCCATGGAGGTCTTTTGCTTATTTGCAAGCTAAATGGCAATCACCTTATGATAGGAAATTGGATCATGATGAATGTAAAGACTCGATATCTGTTGAACATAAGAACTGTGATGGACACCTAAAGAGACTGCATTCATCACTTCTATTCGATACTGAAGTTGGGTGGACTTTGATCCACGATAGGAGAATGAAGGTCGAGAGACGATCCATTCATGCAAGGCAGATTGGCCTGGTGCGTAAAATTTAATTTTTGAACGGATAATAGATAAATCTTTGGAAGAATAAATTGATATAAGTTGAAGCCTATGGTAATAATGCACTGTTGTGCTGAGCTGCTCAAGAAAAGTTTATGATTTTGTAAGAGTTTTAGATGAGATTTAAATGAACTACTACCCTCTTCGTCGTTTGGGAAATTTGTTTTGTCCTCGAATGTGGTCTGCATTTGTGCGAATACATTCTAATATTTTTACTTGTACCTTTTCTGAATTAATCTGAACGGCGGAGAATTGCTACTATTTTGTTGTGAATAGCAGAGGTTGTTGGTAGCTAATAGTGTCGTTGTGTACTTAGTTGTTCTTAATTCCATTGTTATGGAGTGGTATTGATGAAGCCATAATTTGTTGTGGTTATTTCTGAAAAAATGAATAAGAGGGTTTAACGAACAAATCAAGATCAGTTGCAAATGTTAGATTGGAAGGGAAGTGTGAACATATATGGAAGGTGGGGGAGTCTGATATTGTCCACAATCACCATCATTTCTAAGGGAAAATCTATCTTGCACCCAATCCAATGGAGCTACACACATGTTTGTGTTGGGGTGGGTGGTTTTTTATGGGTGGTGGATGTTAAAAACCACCCACCCAAGACAAATATGTGGCGTTGAGGTGTGTGGCTGTATCGGACTGGGACTGTGATAGAATTGCCCATTTCTAAGTTGTTGTTGTAAGAACAAACTCCGGAAAGCAATAGTGACGTCATACTTATTCTATCTTGATATTTTTTTAAGGAAAAAAATGGATGAAGTTTTTTGATTGTTCATAATTTTTTAAAGTTATGTCATAATCTAACTAAACATATTTTTGAGAAAAAAATATTGTGATTTGTGAAATCTAGTTCGGATATGAAGAAAGACTTTAATATAAATATTTACACAATTAAATTAAATATTGCAAAAGTGTAGAAATCACGGGAAAAACTAGAGGTCGGATAGCCCCACCCCCAATGTGCTATCTACCATACAATTATGTGATTGAGGTTATGATTGAGTTGTAAAAATCATTATTCAACATTAGATGTGTAATGTATGTTATACTGAGTTTGTTGGATTCATTCGACACCAAATGTAAAAATCACTCAATCAATCACATGAAAAAATCTATAACACATTATGTTTTGAGTCCAACTAGTGTATTATTTATCACAGTAAAAATCACCATTGAAGGAAAATTCTATCTCGGACCAATTTAAACAACACATTTGTGCATAAGGGGGTGGTTTCCACGTGGGTGAGTGGAAAAACCACCCCAATACAAAATATATGGTCTATCTAAACCGAGACCGATCAAAATAGGATTTCCCCACCATTGAGTGAAAGTTTGAAAAAAAAGTGGACTGGGAAGTCAAAGTTTGAAAAAAAATGGCATCCTAGAGTGAATTATTTAGTGGGTAATTTTTTACTTTTTAATTTTTGACCGTTGGATTGCATCATTACTAATGATGCAATCCAACGGTCAAAAATAAAAAAGTAAAAAATTGATTTGTAAATCCAACACAGTGTTTTCTGTCCTTTCCTCTATTGCCGACCATTTACAACTGTCTTCAATCTGCACTTTTTCCCCGTATTCAAACAGTATACTATACGCGTTTTCTGAACACACCCCATTTTTAACTTTTACTTATTTATACCCATTTATCTTCTTTATCACCACCAATTCTAATTCTACAACAAAAAATGAGACCACTCCTCGCCGCCGCCCTCCTCCTCCTCCTCGCCGCCACCACCGCCGTGCACGCCATCGGCGTCAACTACGGCACACTCGGTGACAACCTCCCTCCCCCGGCGGCGGTGGCCCAGTTTCTCAAAGACAAAACCATCATCGACCGAATCAAACTCTTCGACGTGAACCCCGACATCCTCCGCGCCTTCGCCGACACCGGGATCTTCGTCGCCGTCACCGTCCCCAACGGCGAGATCCCAAATCTCACCAACCTCAACGCCGCCCGCCAATGGGTCGCCGCCAACATCCAGCCCTTCCACCCCCGTACAAAAATCAACTACATCCTCGTCGGGAACGAGATCCTCCACTGGGGCCCACAGAATCTCCGGGACAACCTCGTCGCCGCCATGCGGACACTCCACCAAGCCCTGATCCTGAACGGAATCAAGGATATTCAGGTAACCACCGCGCACTCTCTGGGCATCCTCGACGTTGCCCAGCCGCCGAGCGCGGCGAGATTCCGGCCATTTTGGGACGACGAAGTTCTCGCACCTGTTCTACAGTTCCATCGAGAAACAAAAACGCCGTTCATGGTGAATCCTTACCCATACTTCGGTTACAGCCCCGAAAACGCCAATTTCTCCGTTTTCGGACCCAACAAGGGAGTGTTCGACAAGTATATGAAACGAACTTATGGCAACATGTTCGACATGCTAATGGATGCGGTTTATGTGTCGATGATGAAGTTGGGGTACAAGGATGTCGAGATTGCGGTGGGTGAGACTGGATGGTCGTGGCACGGTGACACGTTCGAGCAGCCGCGGTGCTCGGTGGCTAATGCGGCGGCGTACAATGGTGGGCTTGTGAGGAAGGTCAAGTCCGGCAAGGGTACGCCGTTGATGCCCCGGAGGAAGTTCGAGATTTACATATTCGGATTGTTTAATGAGAATCAGAAAGACGGGCTTTTGTCTGAAAAGAGTTTCGGGCTTTTCAATCCGGATTTTACTCCTGTTTATGATGTTGGTTTAATGCGCCCAGGTGTTAAGGTAAAATATTTAATTTAAATCTTTGATTTATGATTTCTGTAGATTTATTCATGTTTTTATTTAATAAATTGGGGTACTTTAGGCTTTGAATTAGTACAGGTTAATATTTATGGAACATTTGAACATGAAAAGCTGCAGTAATGTATTAAACATCTGGTAAACAGTATCACATGGTGTAAACAACGTCTGAGAAACTTATGATTTGTTTTTAAATATTTGTGTTGAAGTTAGTAATAATATATATTCAAATGGGAAGATGATAAATTTAGGAAAAGGGATGCATAAAGTCGTTATATTGAATAAAAATAATAAATTTGAGAGGGTATAAAAGGAATTGAGTTAAAAGACACGCATAGAATTTCGAAAGAGGGATACGTGTATTTTTATCTTTTTGCTTTGAATCTCACTCTTTTTATTGTCCGTTACATGTTTTATTCTGTTTTTAAAAGAACTTTTTCGAATTCCAACATTCATTTAGCTGGCCTGGCACCACTTCATGTGCTTTATTTATTCCTTTAGTATTATTAATTAGGTGTTTATTTTATAAACTTTAAAGTACGGTTACATAAATTTAAAGCTAACCAATATAATTTTGATTTACAATTATAAAATAGTGTAATTATACTATTTGAATTACGTTAGACTTGTCTATAATAGGGACCCATTTGACCTGAGTGGGTTTGATCCCCAAATTAGACCCAAAATCATTTATTATTCAAGGCCAAACCCATTGTATATATGCCTTGCCCTGTTTGAGAATCCTAAGCGTTATAAACACAAGTGTCCAAATTAAACACACGTTATTAAAGGATATATCTATTCATTAATCATATGCATATTTACAGCATTGCCCTTTAAAGTGACCGTTGAGAGTCTTTGGTCCAATCAGGAATCAGATTTTCTATTCCAAAACAGTGTTACATCTCCTATTCCATATATTGGATGTTTAACACAGTACTAAAAAATTTACACATGTTAAACATTCCTTGATATGTATAATTTTGAATTACACATGTCAAATAACTAACTATATGAGAAACTTATCCTGTCAAATCATTCTTACTTTTAAAAGAGACTATATTTATTAATTCAGAAATATATAATCTTTATGAATTTTTGAGTATCAAAAGAAAAAGAAACCATGGTCATTACTTTTTAGACTTTTGGGAATAAACTTATTCATGAGGAAAATGAAATATGATATTTTTTTTTACGACGTCTCAAGAAAGAAAACGAGCGCAATAAATCCTTATATGGTATAAATGCAGGTTGTTCCTGTTCCGGTTCCGGCTCAAAAGGGGAAGAAGTGGTGTGTGCCCAAGGCAGAGGCGAGTGATGCTGCATTACAGGCCAATATAAACTATGTGTGTAGCCAAGGCCTCGACTGTCGACCTATTCAACCCGATGGTCTATGTTTCAATCCCAACACATTGAGGGCTCATGCGGCCTTTGTTATGAATGCTTTCTATCAAAAGGAAGGTCGAAACGATTACAATTGTGACTTTTCTGGCTCTGGCTTAATCACCTCTAAAGACCCAAGTACGTCTCTCTATGGGTAATTATTCTATGCTGGACTGGGACCGTTGGTCTGGTCCAGTTATTACCACACGTTTTCCCAACCGGGGTCGTTTTTTCAACTACCCATGTAGGAAAAACGACCCTACCCTACCCTGGGAATGTGTGGTTATAAGTGCAGCATAGATTTTTCCGTCTCTCTATATGTCTACTCTTTATTCTCCTCGTTACTCTAAATTGTTTACATATATAAGCAATCCTCTTTGTTTGTTTCAGGTAATGGTGCTTGCAAATACCTAGCTTGAACAAGAAGAATAATTTGCTGGGACAGATTTCTATTGATTTATTTATTTTTAGGCCCCCTTAATTGTCATGTAATTGCTATCCAACCTAAATACGTTATCTTCATGTATGCAGTACTGGTATGAATTGGGTTTTACTAATCACAAAAGTATTGCAATTTGCATGTTTTCTTGTAAACTTCTTCATTAACCGATTTAAACTTAGTTCATATCATATCAGATCTGTTTATTTAGAAGTTAATGGTCCCGATGGAATTAAAAATTAAATCTTAATTTGGTTTTTAATTTTTATTCAACACCACGGATTATGTGAAATATGAGAAAATCAGAGAAACCCATTTATGGTTTCAGATATATTTTGTAAAATTTTAATTATTTTGTGTTCATCTTTTGCTGTATAAAAATTCTTCTTTTTCATATAATTAGAGGTATGGACGAAGAAGATATAGATAATGGACTTCCAATGAAAATTCACACTAGTGTCGAATCTTTCAACAAATCCAATAATTATTTTCTTAGACTTTTTATGTTTTGTTTATATATGTCATGATTATTACTCTCCATTTTGCTTCACTACTTATATTTATTTGATTGGTTATGAAAATATGTTAAATACTATTTGCATGTTTTATTAGTAAGAGATACTGCATAATACATTATATTTAAGTATTTATAATTTATTGACTTAAAAAAAATCCAATAAAAAAAAGAAATCTTAAACCTTGAATAATCACATAATAAAAAAACATTCCTTTGTAGCCCATCTCCCTTCGAGGCATTAGATATGGAATTGATATGGATTTTACATGTTTTTATGTATATAAGTAAATAAAAATGTGAGATGAAATATAAATTTTTAATATGTGTATAAATAAATAAAATATGAGATTGCTGTGTGTCAGAATTTTTCTTCTATTTTATTGGGAGATCATTACATTATCAACAATATTCCTACTGGATCTATTGGGAAATAAATTTATCGCATTGTTCATGGGCCAGCCCTGTGGTAGTAACATGGACTTCTGTAGTTATATATTTTTTAGCTCAATTTTAATATACATAAGATGCACTCAAGTCTGAACAAAAAATTATAATTTAATTATTATTTTTTGATTTCATAAAAATGAAATAAATTTAATTCTACTTTTTGAATAATTTTTGGAAATATGTTAATAATTTTAAATCTATAATTATAGGAGTAAAACATACAAGTACTTTACTATTCTCTTATTATCTTCTCTCTTTATATAAAATAATAATAAATGTTGACGAGTTCACTAATGAACTTATGAATAACTTAACGGTGCGTTTGGATCGATGGATTTGGATTTGAGGAGTGGATTTGGAGGAAGGATTTCAAATGACACCTAAAATGGTGTCATTTGAAATCCACCGTAGTTGTGGAGAAAAGAGCTCAAAATGAATGGCGAGGGATTTGAAATCCATCATCATCCAAACGAACTTAAATGGATTTATCGATGGATTTGAAATCCATCGATCCAAACGCACCCTAAGTGAATTTGAAGTGGCTTATCACCATAAACGAGACTCGAAAGCTCAAGCTCAGGCTCAAGCTCATTTTTCCTCTCTCTTTGTCTTCATCTTGCCCATAGTTTCTTCTCTGGAAAAAATTCAAAGTTTGAAATCTCGGGCCATTTAGTATAGAAAAAAAACTAAATTTAATACGAAGTTCATTAACAAATATATACACATAATATGTAATATAAGATATCAATATATGTAATCAAAGTCTTAAGTAACTACTATAACACAAAAAGTAATATAATTAGTTAAGTTTGAATAAAATCATTCACAATTGATATTTAACTATCGAAACTATAAAGGCATAGGTAACTTTATACCAAACATTGTTTAGATAACTTGTGCTGCCTAGAGCTACTCTAATGAGATCCAACATAGAAACTATACTAATCTTTTGACATTGGGCATTGAGAGTTGAATAGTTATAATAAATATAAATAGCTACTAAAAAAGAGTAAACTCTTTGAGATTGGAGGTTTCCACATTAGGTTTTTCATTAGTGGTCCTAATCCTATATAATTGTGTCCATAATTATACGTTTGGATACTAATTATCACTTACAAGTTCAAGGTCTAAGAATGTTCATTTTTATTAAAAGAAAAAGTAAGAAATTTGGTGTGGATTCCACTAAATGTGTATTAAATGGATGTTGAATTTGATTTATATGTATGAGTTAATTATTACTAATTTGTATATATGATCTATTTTTAACATAAAAAATTACTATCAATTAATTGATTTTAATAAATTTTTTACAGATCATATTTTTAAATAATAAAATATAAAAAAAATCAGTGATACTAAAATAAGTTCACATTTTTTACAGATCATACTTTTATTCACATTTTTTAACTATCTTAAATGATTGAGTATTCAAAATCATAAAATATATTATATAGCCAAATGTTTGAGTTTGATTCGAACGAGGAAACAAGTGAGCTCGAACTTGGATGAACAACCCGAGTTTGAACTCGAACGAGCAAATAAGCAGAGCTCGAGCTTTACTCATTTGCCTCAAGCTCGAGCTCAAAAAAATAGACTCGATGAGTTTGAGCTCAAGCTCGAGCTCGGTAAACTTTTCAAGGCTCGGCTCGAGTTCGGTTCATTTACACCCCTATTGTATACTAATTTTTATATAGATCCATTTTTACATAAAAAATCACTATCAATTTATTGATCTTAATAAATTTCTTAAAGTTATATTTTTAAATAATAAAAGATAAAAAATCAGTGATACTAAAATAATATTCTATAATATCTGGTTATATCCAATATGTATTTTAAAACCTTAAAAATATAAAGTGTCAAATCATTTATGAGAATTCTTATAAATCTTTAAAAAAATAAAATAAAGTAAATATACCATCACCAGTCACCACCAACATGTACACAATTCATTTCCAAACACATTAGTAGTAGTTAGGGGTGTACATAAACCCGCCCAATCCGTCCGAACCGCTCAAACCGACCCAACCCGCTCGCAAACCGTCGGTTTTAAACTTTTAAATAATAGTGGCGGTTTGATATTCATGTCACCCGCCACTTTTGGATCGGGTGGTGGTTTTAGAATTTGCAACCCGCCTAAACCGCAACCCGACCGCTAGTTATATATAATGCACATATATGATATTATAAAGATTAGTAACAAGCTTTTTAAAATAATACAGAGGTATATATTTTCCAACAACGACATTTTATTCATATTTATATTACACATTTTACTTTTATTTGCTGAAATAAACTAAATATCATGTTTGAATACTTATTTTATTCTACTGCAACAAAGTTTTATTTTTGTAACTAATGAAATAGGTTATATGTATTTATGATTAAATTTTTATGATATTTTAGTTTTAATAATATTAGAGTTTTCACTCATTATAAATTAATGATTATATGGTTTTTATTTATAATACCATTTGATTTTCTAGATCCACCAACTCAATTCTTAAATTAAATCTACAAGGAATAATTTTTTTTTAGTGAACTAGTAACTAGTTAACGACAAAAAAAATTGAAAAAGCTAAAACCGCCAACCCGCCCGCCAAATACATTAACCCGACCGAACCGAACCGCGCGGTTTTAAAAGATAATTGTGTAATTTTGGGTTGTTATTTTGTCTACCCGCTCATGTCGGGTTGGGTTGATTTTTTCCTTTAAAACCGCCCAAACCCGACCGCGTACACCCTAGTAGTAGTAGCTCATCAATCCCACCTACATTTTCCATTCCATGGCAGAAGAAAAATCCGAGAAGAAAAAGAAGAAGCAAAAACACCAACACCCAAACGACCAAACCGCCAAAACCACCACCACTGATTTCTCATTCAACCCTTCCTCCGCCGTCAAAGGCCTCCGTTTCGGCGGCCAATTCATCGTCAAATCCTTCACCATCCGCCGTGCCCGCCCTCTCGAGCTCCTCCGCCTCCTCTCCCTCCCGCCGCCCAACGCCACCAGTACACCGCCTCTCGCCTCCACCTCCGCCTACCTCCCCACGAACTTCACAATCCTCGCGCACCACGCCTGGCACACCCTAACCCTAGGCCTCGGCACTAAGAAATCGAAGGTCGTTCTGTTCGTGTTCGAGTCGGAGAGCATGAGATCGGCGATCGAGCGGTTGTGGCCGGCGGAGATACCGCTCGGCGAAGTTAACAAGAAGATGATCAGAGGCCTCACCGGATGCGAAATGGCGCGGTTCAAGTTCAGGAAAGGGTGCGTCACGTTCTATGTTTACGCCGTTAGGAGAAGCGGCGGGTTAGGGTTTATGTGCGCCGATGATCTGAGAACCATTTTGCAGTCGGTGGTGGCGCTCAAGGATTTCGTAGATCATACGGCGATGCTGGCCATGCCTAACCAGAGGAGTATTAACTACGCGCCGCCGCTCGCGGTTGCTCATTAATTTGCCATGTCTTTTTATTTTGAGAAAATTGCATATGAGCCCCTCATTTATTGTGTAATTACCAAACAATTATCTTATTTTTTGAAATTACCAACATATCCCTCAATGTGATTTAACAGTAAGGTTTATAGGAGTATAACTGTATAACTGTATGAATTTGTAAATATACATACGTATTATGGTAAGAAATATGTTAACATGAGGGAGATTTTGCTTAATTTCTAAAATATGAGGGGAATTTTTTGTAATTACGTAAAAATTAAGGGGTCCGTGTGTCATTTTTCATTTGTTTTTTTTTTCTTTTTGCCCTTTTAAGGGTTTGACCGACAATTTTTTTATTATTTATTATTATTCTCTCCTTTTCTTTTTTGAAGGAGTAATGGAGTTGGAGTGGTGAAATTTTTTATTTTATTGGAATTTTTTTGTGTTATTTTATATTTATTTCCAACTGTTTTATTTTTTAAGAATGAATAAGTTTCTTACTGAATTAAAGAATTTATTCGTTGACATTAAATAGTTTAATTTATTTTTGAGATATTGATGTATGTCACATTCTGGATTGGTAATTAAGGTACAAATCATCTTGCCCTCTTTTATGATAAGGATTTATCACATGATAGTTACTAAAGACATCAATGATTTCTTTTTGAAAAATATTAAAAGAAGGTAAAATAAGTGATCATTTTAAATGGTAGATCATTATTATCTGTTTAAATTGTTATTTTCCCTTTTGATTTGTTGGGCATATATAAAGTAAAAAACTATCTGATTTTGAGTGAAAAGTGTTAATTGATTTTCATTTGTATGACTTAGGAAATAATTGTAAGGACTTTTTATCTTTGGCAAGATAATTGAAAAAAGGGTTGGTATGATATCAATTTTACTAGTTAATGGAACCAATTTGTTATAGGCTATCGAAAATGGTAATAAAATGAGTGTTTTTATCAAAATATTTTATTATCTAATAATAAATCGATTCTATTAAACTCGATATATTGTAATTATATAATTGTATAGTAGATGTACCTATTTTAATTTCTTTTTTCTTCTTATTTTATAGTTAAGGGACAGAATGGAGATTTTTGCATTGAATCTTCTATTATCTATTATTTTATTTTTATTTCATTTACATATTCATATTCATATTATGACTTATATGTATGTTTTTCCGTTAGTTATACAAGTGAAATGCATTTTACGAACTTAACTTTCGTGTTTAAAAATATATATATAAGATAGAAATATAATTTTAAAGTAAACGGTATGAATTTGATCTCCATTAATCACGGTAAGCTTAAGTTGGATAAACTTAAAAAAGTACGTAAAACAGGTGTCAGTCATTTAGTTGACCGTACTATAAATATTTTATTTAATTAACATCAAGTAAACAACCCATATTCATATGAAGTTCCTCAAAAAGTTCAAGACCTTTTTTTAAGACCTCCCTTTTAATTTTTTTTTAACATAACTTTAGACAATAGCTATTTTAAAATTAAAAAAATTAATTCAAAAATGTAAATTTAATAAAAAAAAACTTAGAGCTTGTCCCTTTTTTTCAATAATTTTAATAAAAAAACTAAAGATAATTAAATTAAAAGTTCATATGTAACAATGTCCATATAAAATCTATCAATTGAATTTATTGGACGGTTCAATACAGATGATATGAGATCAAATATGTATCACGTGAATTGCCAAAGAATAAAATCTAATTCGACCCAAGACAGAGCAGTTAACGTTTTAATGAATTGAGGGCTGAGTGATACTCAGTAACTAAGAGCTGTTTAGTACCTACTTTGATATGATAAAAAAATGATATAGAAATAATCTTAATACAAGAGTAATTCAGTCCAAAAAGTTATTAATCTTGACCTTTTGGTTTTTTTAATGAACAATTTGTCAAAAGGATTATTGAAGCTGATTTCCATTACGTTTTTGCCTTTTTGGTTCTCAAAATTTATTTTAACAGGAGTTTAATAATGTTTTCTATATTCTATCTAAAATACACATCTTATGTGTAGGGGTGTAAGTTGAGCCGAGCCGGCTCGAGCTCGAACTCTTAATCGAGCTCGAGCCCGAGCCCATTTGTCTCTGAAAATTGCGAGCCGGGCTCACGAGTTTTTTTTAATTTTTTAATATATTTTTATTTTTATTATTATATTAATAGATATATATTAAATAATTAATAAATATATATTAAATAATTAAAAATAAATAAAAAATATTCGGCTCGACTCGAGTTCGGGCTCGAGCTCGAAAACTTTAGGCTTTAGTGCTTCAAAAATACAGAAAAAAAAAACCAATAAAAGTTGTTGATGGATATTAAGATTTAATGCTATCACTAACATTTGAGGTGGATGCAATGATTCAATTGATCAATTCAACATCTTTTTATAAATTTATGGTCTACATTGTACAAGCAAAAAAGAGAAAGAGATAAGAAAAGGCTGAAGCTTATGACCCTTTTTTCCCTTTTATTTTCATGCATTGGGTTTAATCATTATAGAGCAAGGCCCCATTTCCTCCACCTTTGTCTCCCTCATCACATGAATCCTCTCTCTCTTTAATTCATGCTTCCATAATTGTTCCATTCTCTTACCTATTTACTTACTTATATATGTTTATTAGACATGGGGTTTCATCATTAATAATACTTTCCCATGTTCACTAAACTTATTATGTCTAGAGATAAAGTTTGTGATTATGATGTTAATTAAATAGTTCATGTATAGTAGCAACCTCGGTAGAATAGGTCGGACAACTGAATCTTGTACAACCTTGGTCACAGATTCAGTAAAGTTGGTTGGACAGCTGGATTTTGTAGTACCTTGGTCACGAGGTCCAGTAAAGTTGGTTGGATAACTATCTTGTACAACCTTGGCCACAGATTCGGGTAGAGTTGGTTTGGCAGCTGAATCTTGTACAACCTTGGTCATGGGATCAACTAAAGTTAGTTGGAGAGCTGAATGTTGTACAACCTTAATCACGGATTCGATTCCTGTTGAAGGACCGCCTATTAGCCTTCTTTACTGTGAGTATGTCAGCTATGGGCAACCAAGACTGATTTAACTCTCTTGTGTGTGGTTTGCAGGTTATTATCCACTGTGCACCCTAAGGGTAGGGGTTGCGGTTTCCCCGTCATAAAGAAAAATAGCTCATATATATGATGAGATATATGAAAATAAAACAAAAATAAGGGAAAATCATTAAAAAAACATAAAACATGTATTTTTTTTCAATCTTAAAAGCCTATTCAGTAAACATTTCATTTAAAAAAAAACAAATGTTGAAATTAACAATTATTTGGATAGAAGATCCGTCCCGCACTCCCGCCCTCTATGTCTTAATTTAAAAGTCGGTTATTGATTTTCTTTTTAAGATCTTTCATTTTGGGTCTTTCAGATTGATAAATTTTATAATACGAATTATATTTTTAATAAAAATATTTTCATATATTTTATTTTGACTGTACATGGTAATTATCTAAACATATTCCTTTTTAACTTTTAAAAAGTTTGAAAAAAAATCCAAAAAACAATAATTAATATATGTAATTACAATTGATTGAATCTTGATAAGCCCGGAATTTTCACTTCTCCAATTGGGCTTTTATTAGATGGAATGGGGCACAACAAAAAATTGAAACGATTTGGGCTGAAATAACAAGTTAGAAAATGTATCAAGAATCGACACTAAGCCTCATAAGAGAAGTTCATGATGAAAGCTCAATTCTCAAAGTTCATCAATAAGTCGAAATGGAAACGAGAAAAGCTGAAATGCGTCAGATTCTAAAGGACAAGAGATTGTGGTTTGCCTCTTTCTTGATTACCTGGGCCGCTGCTCTCCAGGTTTTTCTGATGATATACATGTAAAAATTAATTGTTTTTTCTTTTACTGTTTCTTATTTGATTCTGTAAATAAATTTACAGGGGCATATGATGTGGCTACAAAGGCAAGATTCCTTCAAACAGAAGTTTGGGGACCTTAATCCAGAGTCTGATCATTCAGAGACGGCTCAAGAATAGAATGGTGTTTAATTCTTCTTGTTTAAGAGGATTCAATTGTGAGTTGGATTATAGCTTCACTTCTATAAACCCTTTGTTGTTTGACATTTTTTAAGAGCTATTGCCTATAATCTACATTCTAATTTCCTGTTGATGTTACTACCCGCCCCCCCCAAACATCAATTGAGCTTGTTTTTGGAATAAATTTATGAGTATTTTGTTCATGGAAGCTAGGGTTAATTAAATATGGGTTTATTATGTTGTAATTTTGGTATGGATTTAGTTGGACTGATAAATTAGGGTTTTATTAGGAATAGGAAGTGGAGTAGTGAACTAGTGATGGGTTTCACCAATTATCATCTCTATTTCTGCCTAATCATAGTAAGGTGTGTTTCGATTCACAAACGATGCAATATGATCATTATAGGGTGGTATATGGCTAAGTTGTAGCTCTATTTATTTGTAGTTTGCTTCGGCCTCGAGGGGATCAAATTGATATAGATATCACATTGGACTAGTAGAAAAAAGAAACAGAGATATAAAAGCCATATAATAGGTTCAAATGCATTAAAATTGGTATGAAACTTTCAACATGCGCAGAATGTTCATATAGCGGTTTTTGCAGCTCTACATACAGTATCTGAAAGGTGAGTTTACTTTTGACATTCTCACAACTGATTTGTATGTACACACAAATATAAATAGGTGAATCGAATGTCCATCTTATATGTACTTTTAGAGTATGCTTTCTGCTTTGATGTAATACAGTGCAGAAATATCCATGTAACCTTTGGTTTTTGTTTACTAGAGTGATTGATAAGTGGATTGTAAGTATAGTTATTATCTGATTCGATCTTGGATTAGGCACAGAAAGATTAAGGAAGATGTTTTGCTTGGTTTTACATTCTGAATGTTATGTTTATCTTTCATTTTCTAATTCACTTTTATATGTAATGGTGAACTATTGGTAACTTTTTTTGTGTTGTGTATATTAGTAGGCTTTGGAAGTCCTTATTCTTATCAAAAACTGAGGTGAAAATTTTGGATATTTGAGTCACATTTTTTATGTATGAGATGATGAACTTATGGGTAGAGAAAGATCAAAGATGAAGACTTAAGAGGGACTGTTTTGGAAAGCCACCTCTTATGAACAAGGCAAATCTAATATCTAAGTTTGGTAAAGAGCATATGTAGTTTGAGATGAAATAGTTAGAATGGTATGGTAGCTAAGAAACTTGGGATAACGTATAGGGGTGAAAATGAGTCAGAACGCGTATGTGTTAAAGCTTGTTCGAATTACGATCGAGCTTTGAAAATTGTGTTTGAGCTTGGTTTGATTGTTCATTGAGCCGAGCTCAAACGAGCTGATCACGTGTCGAGCTCGATTAGTTTGAATATTTTGTACATGTTTTTATTATTTTTTTAGCGATCGAGCTCGAGTCGAGTATTGAGTAGCTTAGATTCAATTTCCAGCCATATTAACATATAAGTGCAATTTTGAAATGGAATAGTCCTATTCTTACTTAGAGGGTGTTTGGCTAAGCTTATAAGCTCTTTGAACATCTTATATGATAAAAAAATTATCCAAATACTTTTTTGGAACTTATAAGCTCTCAAACATCTTATAAGATGTTTAAAAGAGCTTATAAGCTTAGCCAAACACCCTCTTAGTATACATCATTAGTGGACTTTAACATGGAGAATTTCTAATTTTTTTCTTTATCTTATTGAAGAAACTTTATAGTATTTCTAGAAAGTGTAAATTCAGTTATAACCGTGTAAGCTATAGTGGGAACGAAATACTAATAATGTTTCTACTTTCTAGATGAAACGTGTTAACATCTTTACTAGTCTAGTAAGCCACAATTTTTTTCATTGACAAATTTTATAAAAGCTTCTAGTACCAAGAGAGAAGTTATAAAAATGGTTACTAAAAGTCCACATATTTTTAGTTAGCATTCGTTTAGTTTCAACCAGTGGCGGAGCCAGGAATCGAAAGTGGGGGGGCGAAATGTTAAATTTTTTAAAATATACTTATGTTAAAAATTTGGGGGGGGCGAAATGTTAAATTTTTTAAAATATACACATGTAAAAAATTTTTTTTACACACGCATGTTAAAAAATTTAAAAATTTGGGGGGGCGGCGGCCCCCCGCCCCCCTAGCTCCGCCACTGGTTTCAACTATATAAGGGTGGTATGAATTTATATTTAAAATATTACAACATACGTCATATTATGTTATTTCAAAAATGCTCAGGCCATATTAAAAATAGATTAATCACTCCATGTGTTATAAAAATTATCTGCAATAATACCCACTCTATAGTAAAACTATAGAAAGAAATACATTTATTTCGAGATAAAATAACACACTATCTTACTTTTAAAAAATAATGAGAACGATATAAATATCAAATTTATTAGTGTTGGGTGCTCGGCAAGTCAATGGAGTGTGCTTTAAAGATCTTCTTTGATCACGTGCCACACACATTCATCAAAGAAAAATCAAAGGTGATTAAATTACAACATTTAATCACAAAGCTACATTTAGATGCTTTTATTTCAATTGTGCATAAATGCTAGACGATAATCGGATGGAACATCTAATAAAATTTTAAAATCCTATTTCCGCTGTGAGATTTCACCCTCGATCTAGACGATCCTAATAAAATTACCATGTTAAAGAAGAATATAGTGTTAAGATAATAAGATAAGAGAAAATATATTATTTTTAATTTTTTTGAACATTATTGTTTTAGTATTTTTGAACTAATAAAGTAGAATTTTGTACAAAAAAAATAATAGAAAAAAGGTAGTGCGGTATGTAGGAAATATATCTAGAAGAGAGAAGGTTCGAGGTAACAGTGGGATTGGGAGGGTCAAATCTTACTACTCGTATTGGCTAAGCCACACGGTCAGGCTTACGCGCTCAATGACGGCTCACTTATGTTCTTTTCACACCTTATTATTATTATTATTATTTATTATTATAGTTACATTTTTAATGATTCTATTTTCCATTAATATATGCCCGGTAGAGTTGGTAAGGGCATGTGAATTTGTGGCCTAGGTCACGGGTTCGAATCCTGACGAGGGAATGCCTAATTGCCTTCTCTACTGTGAGCCTGTCAGCTATGGGCAACCTAGGTTAGTTTACCTCTTTTGTGTGGTTTGCAGGCTATTACACAAGAGCGGGGTTTACCCAGTGCGCACCTAACGGTAACGGCTGCGGGTTCCCTTGTCATAAAAAAAAAAAAAAACGAGAATAAGTATAATAACTTTATAAAAAAACAAATATTAATTCTATATATATTACAACAATTTATAATTAAAATATGTTTATATTGAAGAAATATATTTTTAAAATCTATTTTTGTTGATTAGACAAAATATTGAATTCGCATCACACATAGCTCTTATAGTAAGACAACTATTTATTTTTAGAAATTTATTGAATGTAAATGTAAAAAACTGGGAAATCTTTGTATTTTTCTTTTATAACAAAAAAAAAAAAAATTAGTTTGAAACTCAAGTTCCATTAATTTGACTTCCTTCTCCACCAAGAAAAGAAACATTGCCCAAGTTTATTGATTTCTTCCTTGTGAAAGGTCAACAATTTTATCAACCCGGAAATGTCCAACTAACTACCAATAAAACCCCGTTATATATCCACATCCACTCTAAGTCACTTTCTCATTACCCTTATATATAACCAACAAAAAAGTTCAAAAAAAAAAAAACATTGATATATTTCATAAACATTACTATTATGATGAAGAGGAATAGAGATGGGGAATTTGATCAAGAAATGGCAAATTCTTTAATATTGTTATCCAACAACGGAGATTTTAATCTCAACCGTGTATTCACGTGCAAAACATGTGACAGACAGTTCTCGTCGTTTCAAGCATTGGGGGGTCATCGGGCAAGCCACAAGAAGCCTCGATTGACATACGAAGAACAACCTTCGAAGCCAAAAACACATGAATGCTCGATATGTGGGTTAAATTTCCCGATAGGGCAAGCCCTTGGAGGCCATATGAGGAGGCATAAAGGAACTATGAATATTATGGATCATCATAAACACAATAAAACACTTCATAACTTGTCCCTATCGCCATCAAAAAACGTCCCGATTGTGAAGAAATCGAATAGCAAGCGGGTTTTGTGCATGGATTTGAACTTGACTCCATCTGAAAACTTTTTCATGTTGATGGCTTTTCCTAATGTGTATTCTTAGATTCAGACACTTTGTTCTTTTTCATGTTTTTGAGTTATAGATTAGACTCAGATTTCCATAGGGATTAATTCATCATTCTGTACATGATTTCAAATACATATATATACCATTTTTTCATTAATTATTGTTATTTTTGTTTCTGAGATGGAACATATGGAGCTGGTTTATTTCTAATGTTCGATGTGTTGTTGCATGAGAACATGCAACTTTGGTAACAAGTTGATTTCCGGGAATGTTTATGAATTATCTGAAAGAATTTTTAAGCATAAAAATGTTTGCAGCAGAAACTTAATCAGCAGAAACAAGCGGATTTCCGGGAATGTTTATTAACTCCTGTAAGATGCTTTTGCAATTAAATACTCTCTTTTTCATATTATTCTTGTATTATAGTCCACATTTTTTTTAATTATATATGCTCACTATTCTTTCTTTTTTTATGACAGGGGAAACCCGCAGCCGCTACCCTTAGGGTGCGCACTGGGTAAACCTCGCTCTTGTGTGTTGGATATATAGTTGTTGCGAACAACTTTCATCACGAATTTGAGTGGCTTACGTATCTCGAAAACAAGATTTTTTGAGCTCAAATTATTTTAGATTTCGAGTAGATAAATTTAGAGTACTTAATTACTCAAATTCGATTTCGGGTGAATGATAAATTAATTAACAAAGTGAGTCACTTAAAACGTTGATCATAATTGGAATCAATTTATCGATAGGTACTATGTGATTACATACAATCGACGGCCGCGATTGTATGAGAGAAAGTTCATTTAGTTTAAGGACTAAAATGTTCAAAACGAAAAATTGAGGGACCAATTTGAAAGGACATAATTGTTCGAGATTCAAAGTTTTGGGGTCAAAATATAATTTCTAAAAGTTGTTGGTGCACCCGGATGCATGTGATTAGCTCCCATTTTATTAGAAATATGATTGGTTGGTAGGATGGTGCATGGTGCACCCATGCACACCAAATACATCACAGTTTGAATTATAATTCATATATTATTTGAGAAGCCTCATTTTGTAGCCATATATTATAATATGTATTAAATCAAAGCAGATAATCAAAGCAGATAATCAGAATGAAATCCATCATGAAGATTATCAAAATCAAAGCAGATATATAAAACTTCTGAATAAATAATTTGTACACAAAAACTCAAAAATATCAATACATTATATTATATATAGGGGTGTTCACGAGTCGAGCTCGAGCCGAGCTTACCAAAAAATTCGAGCTCGAGCTCGACGAGTTGCAGGAATGTGAGCTCGAGCTCGAGCCAGACTCGAGTCGAGTCGAGCTCGAGCTCAAAAAAATAATTTTTTTTTTATAAAATAATATTTTTTTATAATTTTTTTTAATAAAAATATTTAATTAATTTTATATTTATTCATATATTATTAAATATAGTTATAATTAAAGTCAAATATATTGTTATTTATAAATATATTATTATAATATATCATTTTATATAAAAAATTTAATAAATATTTATTTTTTTATATATATTAATTAAAAATTATTTTTTTATTCAGGCTCGCGAGCCGGCTCGCGAGCTGGCGAACAGGCATGTTTAGGCTCGAGCTCGGCTCGATAGAAAGCTCGGCTCGATAGGCTCGAGCTCGAGCTCGAGCTCGAATTTTTTCGAGCTCGAGTTGAGCTATTTTCGAGCCGGCTCGCCGAGCTCGTGAGCCGGCTCGACTCGTGAACACCACTAATTATATATACTACTAATTATATAATAATGATATACTAATATTATACACATATTATATAAACTCAAAAATATCAATCCATTAAATTATATTAATATTTACAATATTTTCATTACTTTGTAATAGAGTTGGATAATTTATTTCTCATTTCTTTGTAATGAATTTTTTTTTATTTAATGCAAGTTACTAATTTATTTACACAAAAATTATATTTTCTAAAAATATCAATACATTATATATAATTATATACTACTAATTATATATTAAATATTTGAATAATAAATTATTAAATTATGAAAATAGAAATAAAAAGGAAAACAAAACAAAAAAATGCAAAAAAAAATTGGAAGTGGGTTGGCCTGATGGCCGGCCTGTTAAGGCCGGCCATCAGGCCGTTTCGGCCAGTTGGCCGAAACGGCCTGCCAGAATTGGTAAATCTGGATAAAGGACAAAATAAAGATTTATTAGTACGTTAGAAAAACTATTATTTATAAAAAAAAAATTTATAAAAATGTTCTAATATTTATTCAATTAATTAAAATTCAATTTTGAATCTTTTAGTCGCGAGGAGCTGGATGAGAAGAAACTCTCACGTCCAGTTCTGTAGTAGAGGTGGAATTATGAAACAACCATCAACTATAACCCCAAAAGAACTAGATTCCGTAAACAACATAGAGGAAGAATGAAGGAAATATCTTATCGAGGTAATCATATTTGTTTCGGTAACTCTTCAGGCACTCGAACCTGCTTGGATCACATCTAGACAAATTGAAGCAGGTCGACGAGCAATGACACGAAATGCACACCGTGGTGGAAAAATATGGGTCCGTATATTTCCAGACAAACCAGTTACAGTAAGACCGGCCGAAACACGTATGGGTTCGGGGAAAGGATCCCCTGAATATTGGGTAGCTGTTGTTAAACCGGGGCGAATACTATATGAAATGGGCCTTAAGGGGCCGGCCTGGCCCCTTAAGGCCTGGCTTGTTTACATTAGGGGGCCAGGCCTAATTGAATTGGCCCTAACGGGCCGGCCTGTTTAGGCCCGTTAGGGCCAATTTGACACCCTTAGGTGTAACTCTTGGGGCTAAAATGAAAAGGTTTTATGGAGGGGTGTTTGTCCTAAAGACACACCTCTTGGGGCCCTCCTACAAAATATGGAAAGTTACAACTTTTGACACAAAACTATTCATTATTTATAAATAGTCCCCTTCACATTTTATTTTCTTCATCCCAAAAATACATTCTCTTCTCTCTTTTGCTTTGAAGTTCTAAATTTGTCAAATTGAAAGTTTCTTTTACATATAAAGTTGGTGTTTAAAATACGAGAGTTTCAAACAAGAGTTTGTTCGATAGATTCAAGAATTTAAAGTGGTTCTATTCTCGTCTCGAAGTCGTTGTATCTTGGGACACAAGTTGACATATCCTGTCACCACCAAGAGCGGGTCAATATTGTGTTAAGGAGAGTGAGTAATCAAAACTCGTGCCTCGACTCACTTACATATTTTCACTAACATTGTGTAATAGCCTGCAAACCACACAAGAGAGTTCAACCAGCCTAGGTTGCCCATAGCCGACAGACTCACAGTAAAAAGGGCAAATAGTTATATACTCCCTATTCTTACTTTTATATTGAATCAATTATTTTCCTTTTTATTAGTTATATACTTATATTGCACTTGAGCTGAACTAGTATCAATCACCTTCATCTGTTCCTTTGACAACAGATATGTGTTATTAGAATTGTTAGTCTAGCTAGTTTAGATGTATCAAATCTCTTGGATCTGGTATATATATTATTCTTAGTCTTTATTCAGTCATTTTGTTTAGTCTCTTTACAGCTTTTGTATTATAAACACTCTCTTTTATAATGAATACAATCACGGGGTTTTATACGTGATTTTATATTATTCAACAAGAATGTACATATACATCACAATGCAATAAATTAAAATTTCCATTCAGATATTAAGTTGTATATAAACAAAAAAAAGTCAGACAAAGTTAGGGCTAATTCTCGTTTTTGATCTTCAATATCCGAATGCCATGACTACAGATAACACAGGCACAATTTCGGGAATATGAAAATAAATGGCAAACACAGGTATTAATAATAGTTTTTGGTATAGAATAATATCAAACAATCTGGAATCAATTCACTTACCAAACAAAACAAATCACTGACCTTTCGTGTGCTGCTCAAAGAAAACGAGGAAAACAAAACAAGCATATGTTGCAGCCATCCGTACTGAGAAGAAAAGGATATTTGAAAAGTTAAACTAAATCCTATTCGAAGTCAAAAGTACATTTTATATCCAAAACTGTTACCATAGTATGAGTTTGAGTGTACAAGACACTTCAAAATATTACATGAAGATAAGTTAGAAAAATGTGGTGTGTTATAATGTGCTCTAACCAAATGTTAAGCTTTAACTCTGGACTATAACTCAGATTCTCATTCCAGATCTTTGCAATTTCATCCCATCTGTCCAGCCATCATTAAATCATCGAAAAGAATCAACTTCCTGAAATACAATTTGTCTCGTGCCTGTTCGCCAATAATTAGTACCAAATCATTACAAAATTCTTGTATCTAACTTAGAGGTTCTTCTTCTCTTGACTAGCTGCCACCTGGCGTTGTTTCTTCCTCCACGTTGGCATCTTACCAGGGAAACCCCACCTCAACAATCTTTCCCAAAAGTAACAAACAAAGAACGTTAGGAAAGCCCACGTCATCAGCTTATTTCTCAACGGTTTAGGCAGAGGTACCAATCTCAACCAATCATTCAACTCCCTAAACATATCAGAAGTAATAACTGTAAAGAAACCAACAGCAGCCACAAGAGCGTACATAAACGGTTTGTTTTGCGATATACTCTGGTTGAAAGGATGCCCCATGTAGTTCACAGCAAAAGTCGCCACCTGTAACATCAACCCCACCATGTAAGAAACTGTGTTCACTAAATTGGGATGAAATTCCGAGTCGGGCTCTATACATTCCTCCGGCATATACTTCTCTGCCTCGTTCACCGATGATATCAAGAAGAAAATGTGAACGGCAAATTGACCGATGAGGGATAAGAAAACATAAGAGCAGAAGATATTAGGGTGAGGCCTTTCAGCTGAAAGAGTAGGCAGTGGGGACGCGTGAGAAATAAATAAAAAGAAAGCAGCTGTAAAAACACCACTAATCGTGGCTTGGACGTCTCCCAATTTCACACCGTCCAAGTACATTACACTAAGGACATAAGCAGTAGCGAGACAGTTAAGGCCAAGAATTTTGAACATTTGGAGAGTGGTGACAAGTGTACTTCGACCCTGTCGGATTATGTCGGTGGTGGGGGCCACTGAGGCGTGCTTTGCTGTGAATGGTGATGCCATAGAGGCATCCCCGAGTTTGACAACTGGAGCGGATCGACCGTCAGCGCCATCCTCGTTTAGCTCGTCCATTAATTTTTTCAGTTTTTGGCGTTGCATTTCTGCCGCGGTCTTATGGCGATTAAGAGCTTGATTGGTGGTGGATTCTGGTTTTGAAACGGCTCTGCTCTTTGTAGGAGTATCTGTGTTTCCACTTGTGGGTTTAGGTTTCTTTGATTTGGAAATTTTTTCGGTTTCATTTTTGGATGATGATGCTTCGGAGGGAGACTTCTTGTTTTGAGGTGGAGGTATTGCGTTGAGTAGAGCTACCCCAACTTGTGCCTGTGAATAAACACAAGTATACCAGATAGTGTTAATGTATTAGCAGTGGAAAAAAGGAAAATTAGAGAAATAATTAACTTTAATTTCTCTTTTAGGGTGCGTTTGGATCGATGGATTTGAAATCCATGGATTTCAAATCCATCGACAAATCCATTTAAGTTCGTTTGGATGATGATGGATTTCAAATCCCTCGCCATTCATTTTGAGCTCTTTTCTCCACAACTACGGTGGATTTCAAATGACACCATTTGAAATCCTTCCTCCAAATCCACTCCTCAAATCCAAATCCATCGATCCAAACGCACCGTTAGTTCATTTACCCGGGTATGCACAACAAAGATGTTCAGTAAGAAAGAAAACATCAATTGTAGGCATAAAGTGATTTGCTACCCAATATTCGAGTAGTTGGATTTGCTACCAAGAAAAATTGATAATATCCGACACTTAACCGATGCATAAATATATGAAATTTGACATTGGTATTTAGTTCATAAAACCCAGTACGGTAGTGAAGTAATAAATTAGTAACGGTTGACTTGTGTGTAGTGTACGTTTGCACTTTTGTGGTGAGAAACAGTAAAACCTGAAAAACCTGATTTATACCTGATCATCCACCAAGAAAAACCCAGTACCTTAAGTGCTATCAGGTTTCAGGTTAAATAATTTAATAGCCAATAGTTCAAGTCCAACAAGCACATCCAGGAATCCAAATTACTAATCTAACCTATATCAGACATAATTTTATCTGTATGTTCTGTTACCAAGATACTGAAAGCTAATAAATTTTTACATAATGGATTCTAATTATTATTACTAGAAGACTCGGGTTCATCAAACTAAAGAAAAGATATCACATGAAAAACAACTCTGCTACATCACTAGGTAAATCAAGAGTTTTAGGCTAAGCACCTAAATTTAATGTTGAGAAAATTAAATAACTAATACATATTTAAAAAAAATTCAAGAAATAGCAATATTTGGAGGGTATTCGAAAAATAGCACAAAACGCCTCCGATGTATGCGCCTTCCAGGAAGGCGCCAAAGATAAAAAAAAATAAAACATATTTTGTCTCGGGACGCGGACCAAGGTCGCCTCGTCCCGAGGCAACCTCTGAAAACACGACCATCTTTTCAGAGGTTCCCCTCAACCAGACGCCTTTGGCAAAGCCACATCTTGGCCTGCCTATTTAAATAGACCCAATTACTCCTGATTAATTTAAATATAAGGCTACAATTTGCCTAATTTACCCTTGACTACACCCAATTATTTTGGCTTCAATTTTGACCCCAAGTCGATACATAAACACAAGCTCAATTTGCCCAATTTTACTAATTGACCCAATTAATTTGATGATGCTTATAATTATAAGTCTTACTTATATATAGTATCTTACTAAAAATTCATGATTTAATGCATAGTTAATTGTTGAAAGTTGTTATTTATAATTTATCTAATATTTTTATATTACTGTTAAAAAAAGTATTATGTTATTGATTGTATTAGTATATATAATTAGTTTATTTAAAAAAAGATATAATTTAAGAAGCCCCTTTTCAGGGGCCTCTCTTTTCAAGGGAGATTCCCCTCGGTCCCGAGGAGAATCTCTGAAAAAAGGTCAAACTTTGACCCCTTTTCAGCACATCTAGGTGCATGCGGCTTCCTTACATATTCACGATATTCTAGGTCTTGATGTTCAACGTGGAGATTTCCACTTTGATGGGATGAAATTAAAAGCATAACGAGTGGTCCGCTATGTAAGTTCGGATGAAACACAAATTACAAATGAGTCCGACGAAGCTAGCGTCGATAAAATAGCACGGTGTTGGGAATTAATTTTGGAGTAGTTGAAAATTATATGGGGTAGGTCTAGGTGGGATATATTAGATATATGTATATATATCTAATATATAATATATATACATATATATATTAGATATTAGAAATGTATATATTTGATATGTATATATATAATTTCAGACACTCTAACAAAAAAAAATTGATTTTTTTTTTGTTTTAATATTTATTTTTACTGGAGCCTTCATGGAAGGCGCGGGCATATGCCCCTTCCATGAAGGCGTTTATCACCATTTTTTGAAAGACCAAAAAAGGTGGTCTACTTTTTGAAATTTTTTTAATATTAAGTCTCCCCTAAGGGGCTGCCAGCATCGGTCGAAGCACCCCCTCAAGGGGGTTGCAAGCCTCAAGGCCAGGCCTCAAAGGGTTGGTAGCCTCAACACACGGAGGTTGCAAGCCTCGCTCAAGGCGCAGCCCACCCCCCTCGAGGCTTGCTGGCTGCCAGTCTCGCTCAAGGCGCAGCACCGAAGGGGGCTCCCAGCTTCGAAGCAAGTCCCATGAGGAGTTGCCAGCCTCGAGGCATGGGGGCGTCCAGGCTCGTCCCCCAAGAGGGCTGCCAGCCTCGAGGCAAGCCCTCCGAGGGGGTTGTCAGCCTCGCTCAAGGCGCAGCACCCCGAGGGGGCTGCAAGCCTCGAGGCCAGTCCCCTGTGGGGCTGCCACTGCCAGCCTCGAGCCACGGGGGCCCAAGCTCGACCCCCCGAAAGGGCTGCCAACCTCGAGGTCAGCCTTTCGAGGAGGCTCAGCCTCCGTTGGGGGCTGTCAGCCTCGCTCGAAGCACCACCCCGAGGGGGCTGCTTAAGACGCGGCCCCCCGAGGGGTTGCGCCTCGAGGCAGGCAACCCCTCGAGGCAGAGCCCCCAACCTAAGGCACAGCCCCCCGAGGGGTGCCTGCCTCGAGGCTCAGCCCCTCGAGGTGTTGCCTCGAGGCCGCCTCAGACTACTGCCCGCGGTTGGGGAAACCTAAAAAACTTTCTACTCCCGAAAGCTCTCACTGATGAGATGCTCGGGAATGGGCATATGATGGGTCCCAATTATGAATAGGGGCAATTACGTAATTTAATAAGGTAATTTATATATGAATAACATATATGCTTCCAACGTAAGCCGCACAAGACTCGAGCCAACGACCCAATAAGATGAGCTTGTGGCCCAACCGAGCATGTTATAAATACCATTCTGCTCCGCTAAATGAGGATTATTATCTGGTTTACACTCCAATATCAGAATTACTCAATACTCTCTGAATCTACAAGATTGAGGGATACAAAAAATCTAAGATATACGAAGAGGTTTGATCCTATCAAAGTATGTACGTAGGCGTGGGTCGTATCATATTCCATCCCCACGTGTTATTCACCTTGACACATTTAATCCCACATCAGGGAGAAAATTAAATATCAAATATGCCTTTGGAAAAAGTTTTAAGAAATGGTATAGATGGGGGAGGGTATTTTGTGGCCCTGCATATTTTTAAATAAATAGGCAGGGCCATATGAGGCCTTGCCAAAGGCACATGCGCCTAGTTGGATTCCCCTCGGGACCAATGGAACCTCTAAATATATATTCAGGAGGGGGTGAGGCGACCTCGGTCCTCGTCCCTAGAAAAAAAAATATTTTTTAAAAAATTATCTTTGGCGCCTTCTTGGAAGGCGCATACAGCTGAATGCGTTTTGTGCTATTTTTCAAATACCCTCCAAATATGTGCTATTTCTTGAATTTTTATTTTAATATGTATTATTTATTTAATTTTCTCCTAAATTTTTAAGTTAAAAAATTCATGCATAATTAGCTATCCCTAAGTAACAAGAAAGGCCATCTTTTCCAGGTGAATGCTTAACTATCAACAACAGCCTACCAAGCTGCAAATCTCATAATATACACACAAAATTTGATACAGTGGCAGGCATATGTTCTAATTAAGTAATACCTGCTTCAGAGCTCCAACATCATTGGTTCCATCACCGCACATCAGGGTCACTCTTCCCACCGATTTGAAAGTAGTAATGATGAGTTCCTTTTGCTCGGGGGCTACTCGGGCAAATACCTAGTACACAATATAGGCTTAGTTGAAGTGAAAACCAACAAAAAGGGGCATGCAAACATACAGATAAACACACACATGAAGTTGTCCAATGCAAAGGTCATAAGCTGATACCTTAACATAAGGAATGACTTTCAGGGTAGAAAAGTTTTGCTGCAGCATTTCAATGCAGTCCCCTCCAATGCAGAGATCATGAGCCTCAGAGAGAGCTTCAACCTCATTTTCACTATAAAAATATAAAACAACAAACGGTTTATGCAGTTTAGAAAAAGAGTAACAAGACAACGTGTAAGCAATGTTCAACAATTCAAATAGAAAGCATATCATTCGCCGTTTATGGAAGAAAAAGAAAAATGAATGAGAGCAAAGCTTGAAATGAATGAAAAAAGAATCTGGGGGTTATGATTACCTGTATGGAATAGTGTATTTTTCATCTGGAGAAACCCATTCATATGCTTCATTACTTTTCCCGCGGCCTAGAATGAGTGTTGCTTTGGAGATGATATTCACTTGGCCAGCAACATGACAAGCTGTCAAAGCTTGATCCCCAGTAATCATCACCTGAAATTATTGACACAGAAAGAAACATCAAACATCTTCTATCATACCGGGTTATTTTTCTGGAATTATCTCACACCAGATTTCTACTATTCCAACCAATACTCGATTTGCCATGTTTAAAAAGTTTCAAGACATATGTGCGATGTAATTCTACAAATCCCCCATAACCTGAATTTATATTTATCTTTTCTACGATCAAGACCACTGCAGTTCATGTGAAGATAAAGTAACTAAATTGATGATATATGCAACATAAGACAAGACATAACAGTATCAGAAAAAGTACTCACCAAATCATGTGAGGATCCTTTTAATTCAGATAACACAGCGGCTGAATCTCCTCTGATAGGGCAATTGAAAACCTGAAGCCCATGAAAAGAATCACATACAAGGTATCACAGCTAATTACTGAGACCTCCACGACAGAAGTGAAGAAATATGATCAGTAGTGTTACAAAATTTGTGAATGTAGGATCTATGTCCATGCTATAAAGTACATGTTCTATTTCTTCCGATCAGGTATTAGGGTGACAAAAACTCATTAACCATTTCAAGTAAAATTTGTACCGCAAAACCAGCAAAGGTAAGACCAGTTTCCACAGTATCTCGCTCCAAGCTTCTGGCCTCACTAACCTTCAAACAGGTAACACGTAGCAATAACATATAAGAGACGAGGAACTATTGCCATAGGGAATGATAGAATAGATAACAATAAAACCGCCAGAGGTAATAAAACCTATGTGTCTCGAATACACAAGCAGAAATAATTCAATAAGACATAGAAGTGTGTCTAGACAACAATGGCACAAGCAGAGCATGACACATGGATACATAAATTTAATACATTCATATCAACAGATGGCAAGTGAATAAAAGCTTAACGAATAACTGAAAAATCAATATCTCAAAGAACAAAACTATAGAAAAATGGATAAAGATTATAAAAAGAACATATAGTAAGACATAGTAAAACTAGAATTTTCACTTTCAAGTAATGCCTTTCAGAGATCAAACGAATGCATAAAAATAAATAATAAATTAGAATCTATCCACATATGCAAATTGTTTGTTATCACTTACTTTATTTTTTATTTTATTTTTGGCTTGATTCCTCTTCGTAGTGATGTTAATTGAGGAAGTTACTCATATAAATTTCCTCAATTAGGCATGAATTTATTTTCTGGTTTCTACTACTTATATACCAAGTAACAAGCTAATCTACACTGTAAGATGTCAGTTACTCGAAAAAAATCGTCTACTAATCCCATGATGAAGTTCATATGCTTTTATTCTAATTAAGTTACGATAAGATTACTCAATTAATAAAATAATGTTGTCATAGACATTTAGACATTACAAGATACAGCAAAGAGAGTTTTGACACATTCCTATTGTGACATATAATATAGGTATACATTAGTAACCAATCATATAGATTTAGTGTCTTAACAAGGGTTTACTCAATTAAGCTAACTGAATTAATTATGGTCTACTAATCCAATATAGGATTAACAAACTTTATACATGAAGTCATTTAGATTTTTACAGAAGAGGGTAAAACAGCTGTCCACAGTTATATATAGTATAGTTACGGTGTGAAGAGAGTATAATGTTTTGCTTTATTAGAGCACAGAAACATTGTACTTCATCCATCATGAAAATTGGTGGAAAGAGACATCAGTAATCCTAGTAAGTTTGCCCACTGGTCATATATACCACGTCGTAATCAATCGTGTTCATTCCCTATTGCAAAATCAGTCTAGAAAGGCTCCACTAATATGAATGTGTATCCACAAATAATGCTGTGACATTATTGAAACAACTGCCCCAAATGTTTAAATTTCAAGCAAACAACAGTTCTATCAAGGTTAACTTCGCATCCAACTAAGGCAACTATAATTGGTTGAGGACTTGATCATGTGAAAGAGAACAGCAATTTAAATTACGATACTGCAGCGGGATCAGTTTCAAATCATACAATCTTACCTATAAATTCGCTTGACAAAAAGCATTTTCAACATAATCATGGATCCAATAAATACATGTACACAGACACCAAACTATACAACACAAATCAAAAGCTAGAAGTGAACCAATTCAAGAGGCAAGGAATTAAAATAAAGGGCCAGTGCCTTTACTTGTTTGTCTAAAATTCATTTCAACAAAAATGAGGCCCATGTCATAAATGCAGAACAAAAGTAAATGAAGAAAGAGCGCGGTAGTTCTAAAATAAGGATATTTATATGCAAGAAATGACCAGTTATTACAAGAAAGTTACAAAGCATATAACATTGTATTCTTTAAGTTAAAGAACACAGGCAAATGGATGGATACAAAGATAGGATTCTTACTGTCATCTCTGGGAGAGACTTGTATGCTAAAGCCAAAACACGAGATCCTTGACGTGTGTATTTCTTGTAGGTCGTAACGTACCATGCCGGCACATCAACAAGCCTTTCCTGAATGGTTTCTGGTGCACCCTGAAATTATCGAGAGAAGTAATTTTTACCTTTTACAGATTAAAACCAAAAACACGACGCTGTGATTGTAACAAATTAAAATCTAGACAACATACCCAGCCATCCAAGTGCTTTTGCTTAGTGGAGCCAAATAAAAGAAAGTGTGCTTACGAACACATGAAATAAAACTTGCTAAAAAATAAACCAAGGATCAAAGGAAAGATTCAAGGAAAAGAGGGGAAATAAACTAAAAATTTATGATGCTATTCCATTGAATTTCTATAATTCTTGTAAGATTCAAGGGTCTCCTATTTTTGAATAAGGTCAGTTTCTTCTTTATGCCTTTGCTATCTTATTACTTTAACATAATTGTTCCTGCATTTGTAATTCTCTTATAATTGCTTCACTTTTTTAACGTTAATGTTAAACATTTTAAATATTATTAGAATTTCATGAAGCAGGCAAGATTGCCTTAGAACCGGCCTTCGCCTTTTGAAGCACTGCTCCTTAAAACCGTTCAAACCTAGTAACACTTGAAAATAGTAAGTAACTTCATACCTTCACAAAAGCAAAGAATTCCTCCTGAACACGAACAACAACTGACATCCTTTTCAAGTAAGATGCAAAGTGGTGCCTTTGTACAATTTGGACAAAATTGCCACTTCCCCTGCATTTTGTTTGAATTTGCACTAGATTGTCATAAACAAACTAAACAGATAAATGAAGTCCAGATAAAAATATAAACATTTTTACCATAAAGAATAATTTAACTGTAAGCCAAATAATATATTCCTTGTTTTTTTCTTTATTTAACCCAAATACAGATGCATAGCTTAAAACATGAGATAAGAAACAACGAATATGGCTGTAAGTACACATATTTATTCAACTTTATTACGTCGACGATCAAAAGCCAGACCTAGGTACCACCAGATAACTACATTTTACTTAGGGTAACACGCTTTATGCGCTTTTGCTGCCAGACCCAATATTAAAGAAATGGCTTCGTACTCGATCAAAAACTAAAGCATCTGAAGTTAATTCTGATATTTAAGCTGCCATTTTAGTCTCCTAGTAGTACGCACCAAAACACCCCACCCCCACCCCAAATCAAAATTTCGAATGGCATCCACCTTAAATGTACAACAGTACATTTACCCCCTTCGGTAATTTGTGAATTGTGGGTATGTGACCATTACCCATAACATTATTTTTCCTTTAATATTTTTACCATTTTCAATTTTTTCATACTCTCCAGTCATTTTCTTTTTTCTTTGCACCCCAATGATTAATCACACATGCACAATTAAAATATTTAAAAGTCAATACAAATGCTATGGGATAAGCGACACAAGAAAAATTATTTAGAGGGTGTTTGATACAAGCTCTGTCGTTCAAGGGGTACACTGGGAGTTTCTTTATTAGGGCTGGGAGCGGCAAGGCAAGAGCCCATACTTGGAGCACGAATTCATACGTAAGTTGGAAAGTAAAGGACTAACTCTGCTCGAGCTCGACCCTGAAACTAATGTTGCAAAAGCAATTTAGCACTCGGACTAAAGAGAAAGTTACACAAACGATGGTACTAAAAGTGAAATAACCCCATTATTTGGGACGAGAAATGCAATTTTCCCGCCCGACCTTTAAGTAGGTAGCTGAACTTTTGAGTAGGTACTTTAAACAGTAATGTATACCAAAAAAATGTGGATAGCTTCTTATCCTAGAGGGAACAACAAACAGTTTCATCTCTACTCTGAATGTGAAGTTTCCGGGTTATTTTCATTCAGTCTCTAGGAAGTGTTTAGTCATCATTGCTAAATCAGCCAGGACTTGTTTTACTTGTCTCAATAATACATGCATCTGCAAACAAAAGGTTGAAACAAATACAACTGATATTCATAACATCATATTTGGACAATGATAAGAAAGCAGGAGAAGATCATGCTTCCATCTAAATCAGTATGTTTGCTTTTTTGCCATCTATTAGGCTCTCCACCAACCGAATGCACCTAAAACGTTAAGCTACATGTTTCATTCTAAACTGCATTTAGACATGATCCAGCCTCAAAGTCTAAAAGTCCATGCTTCTAGAGGGCTATAGCTTACCTGGTAAATTCCAATCTCCAATTAATCATGACAAACTAAAGATGAAAACAACCTGATGAAAACACTGGCATAGATTTTGGAATATTCATAAAAGTTAATAACTTGTCAAAAAAATCTACTGATAACATCTCTAAACCAATTAAAGAAACAATAAATCGTATAGCATACTTTTTTGGCATGGCCTTTTCATCTGACTTGTAGCTCC
Organism: Verbascum thapsus; assembly: GCA_963669365.1. NCBI lineage: Eukaryota > Viridiplantae > Streptophyta > Magnoliopsida > Lamiales > Scrophulariaceae > Verbascum > Verbascum thapsus. Next base: position 15,647,982 of record OY770110.1, on the reverse strand, counting down.
ACTCAATTCCTTTCAGCGCAGCCTTTTCAAGAGGATCACCAACCTATATCCAGGAATACAAGGAAAAGGTTGTAACTATAGGAAGCTGGAAGGCTACAACTGATAATATACTTAGCACTCAGTACCCCAGCGAATCAACAACATTCTCAATTCACAAACATAACCACGGATTATGGCCTCAAAAATTAAGCTAGATTTTTTTTACTTCTCGGAATGTTATAAACATGCAAGATAAAGCAAAATCCTCAATGCATAATATACCCGAATGCTAGTCCTTGCATTCTGGGGGACGAGTTCTAGTAAGCCCTCATGTTACTCAGAATTCTGAAAGAGGGAAGGCCCAACTTTAAGGAAAAAGAGTACTAATACCTTCTGTCTAAGGTTATTTTTTTTATTTTTACATACATTTTGCCAGGTGTCTCCATATATATAACAGGGGCTCGGTTGGTATTGGTTTGTGGAACCAATCTCTCAATACCTAGAGTTCAACAGGAAACCAGTATATCTGAATGAATCCATAAGAAATTTTTGTCCAAAATGTGTAATGGTGTCAAACCAGATAAACCAGTCAGTTGATTCCAGACAATTTCATAATGAAGTTAGTTAAGTTGATCTTCAAGGATCCCACTAAAACAAACATGTTACCCTTGGCCTTACCAGTAATTGTCGACAAGTTTCACTTTTATGGAGTTTCTAGCCCTAGTTTCTGCTTCCCATTTGAATCCATACTCTCTCTTTCTATATGCATAAAGCAATTTTATATTCCACTTTCTCATAAGCTGAAAATGGGTACTAAAGAGTACATCATGCAAACACGTCGATAAATACAATAATATCAATCATCAAGTTAGTTAAGTTGATCTTCAAGGACCCTGGCATCGTTTACTCAATTATCATTCATGATCCAAACTGTTGGATTTGACTAAGATTATTAAATCCACACTGCTTGATACAAAGATTGATTGAGTTGAAAAAGAGTTATACCAGCTTATTATCCACAAAGACCAAAGCATGACAAGAAGCAAGTATCTCCAGAGTTCTATCAGGCACTTTAGACATTTCTGTGTCTAAGTCTTCACTGTCTGTCAAACCACCAACTCCAGAAAATTCCTGAGGAACAAAGCGCAAAATCAATATTATTAACAAAAGGCTCAAAAAAGAAACAATACATTAGACCTTGAGCAGTCATACCATGTCATCAGATGTTAGTGTTCCTGTCTTGTCAAAACAGCATATATCAACCTGCAAAGGGGAATATATCATGCAGTATATATAAAGCAACATAACATCAAAGTCACAAAAACACAAACACAAACATAAAGAGTGATGATAGAGAATGGCATCAAATAACCATCAAATTACATGATGGAAACAAGGGAAGATATACGACATGGATAAAAATGTCCGGGGGCAGAATCGACAAAAAAGAGTCTCCTAAACTGCCTTAACTCAATTATATTCAAAAGAAATGATATTAGATAGAAGATATAATGAAACCATCCTTTTTACTGCAACTATTCAGAAACAGTTTCTCATAAAAAGACACACATGAGAAGTTGTTTCAAACAAGATACTACGATGATTGACAAAACTTGTACTACTACTCACCTTTCCGGCAAATGGAATTCTAAATGGTTCGGTACAATATATCCCACGCCGTGCTAGGGCAATCAACGATGTATTAACAGCTATAGACAGCTCCATTGGCAGTTCAGGGGGGATCACAGAAGTAATAATCAATGAACAACTCAAAAGAAGCTTGTATTTACTCCTTGTTGGATCCTCAAGGCCCTACACAAGAAGATCTCCCGTTGGTCCCATAACCAATACCATAATATGAACAATTAAGATGTAGCCGAGGAGTTGAGGACAATGGATGGCATATTCAGCATCTGATATCAATTTACCTTCTTAAGAACATATCCAGCAGCTATTAATGCAAATACTACTAAGAACATAATAAAGAGTCCGCTTTCCCAGCTATTAGCAGTAACCTACAGGCCATAAAACATTAATTAAATACAAAGGAAACCAAAAAGTTTAAAACTAGCTTTCACAAACTCCCACAAGAAACGGAAACAATTTACCCTCTCAGTAGAAAACAATATTGTACGCATCAGCTTTCCTTGACTTGTTTCAAATCCAGTTCGTAGAACGACTGCCAAGCAGCCTCCATCAGGGGCTTTCAAGTGAAATGTCTGTATCAAGAAGAAAATAATTAAAGATGCAAGAGAAAAAATTTAAGCTAATGAGTTTTGCACGTCAGCAGTCTCAAAATAGAAAGATTTGATTTGTGTGTGTGTGAGAGAGAGAGAGAGAGGGAGACCTTATCTGGGGTATGCTGTAATATTTTTGTACCACCAAAAAGAACATGTGCTTTATCTCTTCTACTTGATAGTTTCTCATCTGTTCCTCGACCTATCACTGAAACCTGGAAATCAATTGTTCTTTGAGATGAAAACTTTGATAAAATTTAGAAAAAGGTGAATCAGGAGATGTGTGTTCTCTTCAGAGAACAAGCTACACAAGGTGCTTAATAAGCACTAACCTAAGAACTTGTTTGAACCAGAAAAATCTTGAAAGAGAAATTCAACCAAGGACAGCAAGGAGTCCATTGCTCATCACGATAACCTATTATGGACGCCTAAGACACACATGGACACGTGTTCTTTTCTTTCATAATTAAGGAGAACCCATTTCCACCAGATTCCGTAGAATCCACCATATAATAACAGTGCAAATATCTAGTTTCATATCAACTGTTTTACAATCCCATCCACGCAGGTCCAAATATAAGTGCAACCCATTTACCAATACAATCATAGGAATTTAAAGAAATCTTTTCGCCCTAATACTTCTAGATACTTAGGAACTGGTACTGCTTTGTTCTTTGAGAATAAATTTGGCTACCTATACAGTGTTCTTAGCTACTCTGTGATAGAAGTATAGCTAATGATCTTAATCCAAATGTATAAGTGCTATGGATAATTATAGATTGTGGAGAATAAAGAGAAAAAAAAATGGAGAGAGTATAATGAAAACTGCAGCAACCAACCTTCCATTGGGGTGTAGACTCGCCAGTCAAAATAGCTTCATTCACAATGGCACTTCCAGCTAAAATAAGCATGTCTGCAGGAACAGACTTATCTTCTCCATCCAGACCAGTTGAGCGACCAATAGACACGACATCCCCAGGAAGAAGCTCTGTCCCTGAGATTTTAACCCACCTAGATTCCAAATTTAAAGAGTAAAAACATGAACAGCATCAACACTACAAGAGAAAAGTAATGTAATTGAAAAAAGGTTTTGCAATTTCTATGACATACTTCCCACACCGATACACCATCAAAATCTGGCTATCCACTTTTACACGTCGGAGCTCAGATAGAGTCTTCAAGCGGCTTTTTGCCATTGTTGACTCAAACATGAACAGCATGAATAGAGTGAACAGACTGTAATACCAGTATTCATCCAAACACCAGAGGCCCACACAAAAAACCTAGATGCAATGAGCAGCACTGATAGATTATAAAGAATAAAAGGAAATATCAAGAAGAAATTAAAATATAAGGAGATATATCGCACGCAACAAATATAATGGAACAGAAGATTTTCTAGGACTACATATAAGGAGTTGGAATTATGACAAACCTGAAATACAAAAAAGGGCTCCATGACTTGCTCTTTCAACAAGCTTTGGAATGTGGGTTGGGGGTATTCAAATCTGCATATTCAAGATCTAATTTAGAAGCAGAAGAAAAGTCCTGATTTGGACACATAAATATTACCCTTTTCAGATAAACCAGTGCCAATCCACATGGGGAATAATCTAGTTTTAAAAAAATTTGAATGATGATAACCATCTTTATAAATTTAGATAATGTTAATGTGACCACCGACCCATTTACAGGTAATATCATAAGCGATTCAATAAACATGTATCTTTTTTGCGACATCCAAAAGGTCAGAATATATAGTGGTGAAAAAGTTAATAAAGCTCGAACATATTACTTCCTGGATATATCCAGTCCTAATATATCTAGTCGGAGAAAGAGAGGAAGTAGCGTAAGGAGGATGCAATTCTAACATCATCAATCTCTCATGGAAAGATAAGATTTAGACAATTTCACAGTGATCGAGACTTACACATTCCTTCCCCATTTATCGGTAGCAGTCTGAATTTTAGCTTCCGTACCATAACCAGTGCTCTTGAGATAATACCCGATTGTTTCCTTGGATGGATAAGGAAGTTTACAAAATGTATTTTTTTCACTTGAGTAAATAAAACGCTGCTTTCTAAAATCAAAGTAGATCTCTTCAGTACCCAGCGACGTAGAAGAAGCTGCCAACTAAAGAAAATTAAACATGGTGATTAAAATTAGGGGAATGAACGATAACACTTACAATTATACATTTTTCAGAGTAGAGTTGCTACAAAAAGGTCTCCAGAAATGTTGGAAACTTAACAAACAAATCAGACAATTATCAATAAGAAGCTCAAAATTTTGAGATAGAAGAATAATTATAAACCAGAGAGCAAACTGAAGTGAGTTGAGATATTCTGTGAATGGGCAATATGAGCCTTGTATTCTGGCAATTTTACACCTAACGCATTATATAGAAATTCTAGGAATGAAACTCAAGGTACATTATCAGCAATGCATGTTTCTCTCCCCATGCGTACTTCACAAGTCCGTTATTGAGTTTCAGAGACAAGTTTACGTGCTAACCCAGCCTATCCTGCTTAACAACCAACCGGATATCTTGATCCCATGTAAAGGGTAAATAGAAGCATTAACACTTTTTATATTTTTTCTAAGCTCGATTTAGGTCCCAATTTCTTGCTTCAACAATTTCAGCCAATTATAGAAAATGGAGAATAACCCTCGCTAACTGTCAATATACCTAACTGCTTACAAAATGAATGCTATCGAACCATTTCACTTTAACCATTGTTCATCTCAAGCTTTGCAAACTCATTACAAAACCCATCGAGTATTATGACAAGTACTTCATTTTCCATGCACATGAGGAAGTGTTAACATAATATATTCACAATACAAACATGCATGCACTAATCACAATTATTGCCAGCTGACAGATTTCTATTCAGTATAGGTAAGACGAACACCAGGCTTTGTATATCAAAACAATTAGCATAACCTAACTGTTCTGACAACTATAAGAGTGAAACTGAAGATCTGTCTAATCTAACACTATTTCATATGTGCAACTAGAAGGGACATGATTCATGAAACTAAATAGTAATGAGAGAGAGAGAGAGAGAATCATGTGGCCAACCTTACGAAAGTGAAGGGGGACAACTTCTTTGGAACCACAAAATTTAGCTGGAGTAATTTTGCACGCATCTGCACGTTGAATATCGTAAACCTGCCATAAATATTCACCAAACTTTTGAACATTTAGCCTAATAAAGTTAAGCAGAATACTAAAAATTTAACCCAAAGTAAAAACAAGTGAAATGAGAGTGAAAATCATGGATAGAAAGTTAGAGACACTTAAGCACGAATTACAGCTGTTAGTATACTCTGTTGGTACACAAAGCTCAGTCACACAAGTTCTTGACTTGAACATAATTCCAAGTTCTGTATAACTAATATGACTAAAGCACGCATATTATGAAACTAACACTTATTGTTAATATTGAAAGAATTTTTTTCCTATAAAGAACCAATATACATGCATACAGCCTACCTTTTCCAATTTATACAATTCCTCATTACTGCCCTCCAAAAAAATATTGAAGACAGAAATTCAAGCATATTCTTTCAGCACAGCAACCAGCAGTAGCTACTCAGAGAATATTCACCTAATACTTTGCCAACTTACAGATTCAATCTAAGTTAACTAAGAAAGACATGAGTAGGATCTGAAATATCTATTAGTAACAAGATAAACACTCCATCTGACCAAAGTATCACAGCATGACCCAACTCATAAAGTGGGGTATGAGGCAAGCGGGAGCGGCAAAAAGTCAAGATTTAGTGGGAGCGTGAGGGTTCAGAGAGTGTACTTCGCAAATAAATTCATGCTATACATATCAATCGTATATTTATATTGGCGGAATAGTTATAAAATGCAACTGATCAAGTGGATCAAGTATTCATCTTTTGTCTCATTCCCAAAGTTCGAATCCTCATCCAATTACGTCATTTAAAGTACATATTTATCAAAAGGATGAAATGAAAGAGATATATGCATCATATAAAAAGTCAAAAGGAAGCAAAATCTAGTCTACTCATCCACTTCTTTTATTTGAGCTTCACAGACTCTCACTCTTTCATCTCTCTATTATCAGGTTTCTCTCTTGCTAACAGACTTCTCACTTCTTGGCAGCAGCCATAACTGTAATGGCACAAGTATAATTGTTTTCACCCTAATTCATTCCTTGCAACAGATGTTTTGATGATAAATATACATATTCAATGAATGTTCCGAGAAAATTCACACCATCCAATTCAACTACACAAGGATAAAGAGTTTATCATAAGAAGTTCACCCCAACACCACAACTGTATGTCTACCTTATCTCAACTCAGTTAACATAAGAGTGTAACAGTTTCCAGAAACCTACGGCCCAGCCAAATTCATATCGAGGATGTATATTAATCCCCTACTATAAGAATAAATAAAAGGTAACAAAAACAGAATTCAAAAACAAACAATGCTTAAATATCAATTAATCTTCAATGACCCTATGATTAATTATGCCGTTACAAGTATGTATCAGATTCATTTCCTAAACTAACAGTCAAATGATTAAAATAAAATTACATATTTAGTAGACTAGGAAATAACTCAATGGCGTTTTATTCTATCCAATATATAGCAACTTTTTGTTCACGTACTCATTGCTCATAATACCTGGTAGAACTCTCAACTGAATCTCTCATCACATAACCAAAATTTAAGCAAAGGGTGAATACTTAAAAGCAAGATCTGAGGCAAAAAAAAAATAATGATTAAGATAGTGAGCAAAACCATGTTAGGCAGAAAAGGATGAACCTTAGAATACTGCACAAAGCATTTGAAATCCACGGACCAAACAGTGAACAGGAAAACTAGAGTGTGGAATGCCACCATGCTGCCTAAAACTATTGAGGCATCTGCGAAATCCAGGCTAGGGACTACGGCCACAAGCCAAACTCCATAAAGAATCGCAAAAGGCCACAAATCCAAACGCCATGTCCAATGCCTCTTCCGTAAAAGATCAACAGTATCTACTACTTTCCCCCCGACATGAAACCTTGACATCTCACTAATTTTGTTGCTTCAATATATTCTCTGTAATTTTCTAAGAGGAAAAAAAGGTAAGGAAGTGACAAAGTAAAACTCTACGGAAAATTCATCACATGAAAAATGTCAAACAGAAGTTCACTTCAACATTTATTTGGAAAAAGATATCTAATTGGTCTAAATTTTCATTATTTTTATTGTTTCTTAAAGGCCATGGAGAACAAGACTTGCAGCACAAATAATTTCCCTTCTATTTACTGATAATTTATGAAAAATGGTTAATTTTAATACACATTTGAAGCAATTATGATCTTTCTTGGGAATTGCAAAAATGAAATATATTTCTTCAATAATATAGGGTAATGATGGGATGAGTAAAATCTCAAAACAACTGAAACACAGCACACAATTGCGCGTAATAGATCAATTTTTCCTCCACCCTGCTATTCAGTTTTTAAAAGCAATTATTATTGAATACAGTCCAGAAATTGCAGAAAAGAATCCTATGTTTTATATTGATATGTCAGTAGAAAACCAAATAACAGTATCACAACATTCAAAAGATTTAGTCCCGGTGATGAATATAAGTCTTACTAAATCATAACTTCACGGGAGTAAATCTAAACACAAAAATCTGGAAACATGATCTGAGATTAACATCGACATCTAGTTAGGTTTTTTACGAAAAGAAACTGAAATAAAAAATCCAAGTGAACAAAATCATGCAAATCAAGGCAAAAACAACTCCCTAAATTTAATTATTCTTGAAAATACATATGATCACACCAATTTTCCAGCAGTAAAACAAGACAAATTGAAATAACAATCAACCTTCGGCATCAAGGAAAAAGAGCAAAAAGCAAAATTTAAACACAGAAACACAATTACAATAATAAATAAATTTCCGATTTAAAGAAAAAATCGAGAGTAATAGAGAGATCGAAGGTAACCTGTTTGGCCCGGCCCGAGATTTTCAGAGAGAAGAGAGGTTTTGTAGCGCAGGGCTTTGGAGATTTGAGATATATCATATAAGCCTTATTTATTACCACATCAGATTTGTTTAAACTGTCTTCTTTTCTTTTCTTTTTTATAAAATAACTGCAAAACCGTCTTCTTTGCTCTTAACTATAAATAGTACTAAAATTATATAGGGTGTGTTTGGAAACCCAAGTGAAACTTCTATGCTTAAAAATTCATTTTGATAAGATTTGTGTGTTTGGTGATTAATTTATAAAACAACTTATGTATAAATTAAGTTGAAAAAAAATCCTATTTTGAAGAAGCGGAAATTAACGACTTTTTTAGATGTGTTCCATCCACTTTTGCATCGTGGTCAGTGGGATTTGGTCTTTTCGGAATTGTCCTTTATAACTCAACAAAGATGAAAAAACTACACTACTTTAATATTGAACAAGAAATGAAGAAAACTCTCACATTCAGAATACGAAAAAAAACTTCAAGTCCTCTCTCATATGTAAAAACAATAAAAAAAACTCCAAGATCAACATTTTTTCTATCTCGTGTTTGATTGTATATAACCTTGTTTGACTGTTTTTTTGTATGCAATTTCTAGTTCTATTTCTCAATATTGATTCTATTTAGACCTTCTTTAGATTCTAAGGATGATGCACATAAGAAGTTTATTGATTTGTGTTAGCATAGATGAAGTGTCACACTAAATGTGCTAAGAGAAAGGGGCGAAAAAACAGTCGAGTAAAATTGTTAGATAATATTTTCATTAGTTTAGATTATATCGTATCGTATCTTTTATAATCTTGTAGTTATTTAGTTTTATCTTATTTCCATGTTTATAGGTAGATTACGATTTCATTAGATTCTATTGTAACACTATTTATACCCTTCTTTTATTAATAATATAATTCACGGGGTTTCATATTATTCAACATGGTATCAGAGCCATGGCTTCTAGCCTTGGTCTCTCGATCTTTCGCTTCCATTAACGCCATCAAGCCGTCGACCCCGTCCGACGCACCTATCCTTTTTTTTTAATATACATTATCTTGTGTTTTGCTTCAGCTATTTTTAAGTCGCCGACCCCGTCCGACGCACATTATTTTAGTTTAGTTTTATTTTTTATGTTATCATCGCTCACCCTTGACAAGTAAGGAGTTAGAGTTATTGTTGCCGCACCATCTAGCAGGTGCCACCGGTTTGTAGTTTTTTTGTATGTTACGAGCGCTCGCCCTGAAAGTAAGGAGTTTGAGCTCTTATCGCAGTCTGCCCTCATCATACGAGGACTTAGAATCAATTTTTTTTAATGTTACAACCGCTCACTCTTGGAAATAAGGAGTTAGAGCCATTGCCGCCGCCTTTCAAGGTTATCGCCGGCTTTTATCTTTTTGGATTTGGATCCAGTTTCAACGTTCAAGATCCCACGTTTCAACTGCGGGGAAGTGTTAGATAATATTTTCATTAGTTTAGATTATATCGTATCGTATCTTTTATAATCTTGTAGTTATTTAGTTTTATCTTATTTCCATGTTTATAGGTAGATTACGATTTCATTAGATTCTATTGTAACACTATTTATACCCTTCTTTTATTAATAATATAATTCACGGGGTTTCATATTATTCAACAAAAATGGCAATTAATCCGCTCGGCATCAAATTACATCATAGTACCACACTTGTTTGGTGTGTTATCCTTAGTGCTCATTTGGTCGGTATCATGTGATTGAGTATGATAATATTATGCTTGATAATTATGAAAAAAGTTGAGAGATACATTCGCAAAATATTATTTGAATGAGATGATAAATGAGAGTGTTATCTAAATTATATATTTTCAAATTATTTGGTTGACATTTTATGTAAGAATTGATCCAATGAAAAAGTCTAAAATATCCTATTTATCTTGGGGAATTACCAAAATCATTCATATAAGATTATAATTAAAAATATTGAATATATTTTATAAATCAAATAAAACATTTTGGATATCTTCATAAAATGACATGATTATATAAAATGTATTTACCTTGCTTAGTTGAGGATTTTAATGTCAAACTTTGAAGGTTACCTCAACGTTTCTCCAATATGGATTGATTTTTTCCTTTATAATATGATTTTTTCAAATTTATTCTTCTATAAATTAAATGGACTGAATACAATTATTAATCCCTATATATTAGAATTTATATATAAGATGTGCTAAATTAGGTTGAATATCTTTTAGTTTTATAGAGGCGCAAGTTAGTACTTATACTTATTAAAGTATGTTAGATATAATCGCTTGATAGTTTCTAAAGGGAATGATTAAGAATCGGACTTACTATGTATCATGGGCTGATTTTGTTGAACCAAATTTAATTAAGATTAATAATTAATATATCACTCTTAAATGGGGGGAGAAAGTAGACGCCCGTTTGAGTATGTCGAGTCATACCCGAGCCCACAGGCTAGGGTGTGTCTTGAATCGTGTAATAACCCAAGTCATACACGCTTTATTGTCATCTCTAAAAGTGGAACATATATGATAAGAATCGTATCTCAAATGTGAAATTGTATTTACATTTGAAAATAGTTCCGTGAATTTTTTAATTTTCAAATTAAAATAAAATTGAAAAGAAAAAAATTGAAAATATAAAGTATTATTTTATTAGCATTTTAAGTGGGGAGAAAGCTTGAGAATGTAAAATTTAGATTTAGGGAGGAGAGTGCTTCAATTTATGTTTTTCTACCTCAAGGACACTAATATAAGTATAGCAGTATAAAATATAAATATAAATCGATCGATCTCATAAAGTAGTTTAATTTCAGTAACCCTAAAAGTAATCTGAGAAAAAGCAGTCAACCGGATCGATGGGCCGTCAAGCAACGAGACTGATCGGCGACTTGTCACGGCGGCTACTGTGCCATAAGCAGCTCCAGCAACACCGCAATTTCGGATCGCCGCCGCCGCCACCAGCCGTGTTCGTCGACAAAAACACACGCGTCATCTGCCAAGGTATCACCGGAAAGAATGGTACTTTCCACACCGAGCAGGCCATCGAGTACGGTACCAAAATGGTATCAATTCGATCACTCTTTACTTTTGTCTGCAACTTACGATTCATTTTTACGGATTTTAGTAATGCATGTTGTAAACTTATATAATGTGAATGTCATTTGATTATTTCGTAATTGATTTAATTTATTCCAACAATTATTCTTAACTATGTTGAATAATTTTTTGAATTTTGATGGATTAATCTGATCAGGGAAAAATGTGATTCTTGATTTCATTGGATGCGTTTTCCCTTTTTGGTTTGATTTAAATTTACACGATCTTAAATCAAAGGTTATTGTAATGGTTTTAGATTTGGTTGTGTCATGTAGATCCACCGAGTAATGCCCAATGCTTTTATTTGGGTAAATTGTTTGAGATCCTAGGGCACTGAGAACAGCATGTTGTTGTTTTACTGCTCGAGTCCTCAGTACTTTGTCTTTAGGCCATAATGGATTAAGGCAACAAAGGAATGAACCTTATAAGTACTATATAAATTGGATATTATAGAAGATATCTTGTTAAAATGTTTGTAAAGAAGTATTGATAGGCTCGAAATAGGCTGTGAGGCATTGTGTATCTATTTTGATCTCAATCATTCAACCACATGGAATTGGGGTGTAAGGGGGATTGACAGGCATTCTGTTTCCATTTCTAAAAGGTACAATTTGTACGCACAAGCACTAAACAATCACATAAATTCAATACTTTGTTTGATTTGTTTCACTGATTATTTCTGTGACCTTGATTATTGTAATAATGGATGGAAGAGTTTTAGAAAAAGTGCATTGTTTTCTGATGATTAGATTGAACAACCTAGGATGGTTTATATGTTATCTATTATATGCAATCTAATTATTTTACTGTCTTCTGTCCTTGCATGCGTTTTATGTAACTTCTTCTCCATTTCGTAATGCAACTATGTAAATATAGACATTGACGCTGGCCTTGGAATATAAATTCCTGGATTTTCCATTGATATGGGACGGCATATTTGTGAATAGAATATACTTTGTTATATTATATTATACATCCGTTATGTCTGCATTTTATAGGTTGGCGGAGTTACCCCTAAAAAAGGTGGGACGGAGCACCTGGGACTTCCTGTTTTCAACTCTGTAGCAGAAGCAAAAGCTGAAACAAAGGCTAATGCATCAGTTATTTATGTCCCTCCACCTTTTGCAGCTAAGGCCATTATGGAGTCCCTGGAGGCTGAACTAGATTTGATTGTTTGCATCACAGAAGGAATACCACAGCATGACATGGTAACTACATTCAATTAATTACATTTTTCTTCTTTTATTTAACTAAGACAGATAGAATGGTTGATTTATGAAGCAACTGTTTCTGAGAATTGCTTGATTAAGAATCTTTTACAGATTGCATGACTTAAATAAAAAACGTTATTTACATGAACATGTTAATCATCCTTTTGTCAAACCACATGGATGTTTTTATCAGTTTTTCTACAAGAACAACAAGACACTTGTCACAAGGTATATTATCAAGTAGATAATTTTTTGTGATGTGATCTTTTGGTATTGATCATTTTAGTGTTCCATCTCTTCCTTATCTTCTTACTTCTATCAATCCATGCTAAAATGAAATATTGTATTAAGTGAATTCTTGGTTTGTAAATTGTTGTCTGTATCACACTAGAATCTTAAAGTTGATCATGGATAATGTGGAAATTGGAGCTATCATGAGGAAATCTTAAATTGGAATTCAAGCCAGGTTCTGGCCCATCTGCAGTAGCTTATATCTTTGTCGATGTCCGTGCTTATGTTCTCAATTGTAGGTTCGTGTGAAGGCGGCTCTTAACCAGCAGTCAAAAACTCGTCTCATTGGTCCGAATTGCCCTGGCATTATCAAGCCTGGGGAGTGTAAAATTGGAATTATGCCAGGATACATTCACAAACCAGGGCGTATTGGAATTGTTTCACGATCTGGGACATTGACTTATGAAGCGGTGAGACTCATATTCCAATGTACTGCGTCTTTTTCGAACTATTAAATATGCATTACATATCTATCTTTCATCTTTTACTTTTATGCATGAAACAACTGACTTTTTGGATGAAGACTTCAAACTAGCAACATAATAAAAGCATTTCTGTAAGTTGATAAATTGCGGACAGTCAAGATCAATTGGTAAACAGCGGCTATTTTATTAGTATAGACGATTGCTGTGCTGACCAGGGTGTCCTTCATCGTCTTAAGTGTTTTTACACTACTCAATATCTACATTGTTATGTGTCTTTTATGTCGCCTCTCTCAAGCTCATGTAATGATATCGATATGGTTGTGGATTAAGTTGGTGATTGGCTTGTAGAAATGTTATCTGCAAATTGAATGTCTAAAATGTTGTATTGACTATGTCAACATAGATGAAATGTAATGAAAATGAGAAGTAACCAAATTTGTACTTTCCACTTAGTCAAAATTACATAAATTAACTCTTAATATACAATTTACAATGTTTAAATAATATTATTATCTAAAAAAGGACTGCTAGCTGGGAAACTTTGGTTGATGGGGAATGGGAAGCTGAGTTGATTGATAGTGGTTGGAGGTTTCTATGGCATTTTGTGAATGTGAGTTCTTTTTTAAAGGATTATTTACATTTCTTTTTGAGCAAACATGTTTGGTTTGCTTCTTTCTAAAATATATAAAAAGAACAGTTCTCTTTCCTCATGAAAAGGAAGCCTTGATTTTTTTATTTCTGATCAAAACTGTGTAAAATGGAGCCTTCATGTTGGAAATGATTATATATTTTTGAAAAATTGGTGAAGGCTTTGAAAATGTAGCTTGCTTATTTTCTAGTATGTATAAAAAATGTTTTTGTTTTTTCTGAATGGAGCCTTGTTTCTGGAAAATGGTTGTACTGCTTTTGAAAACTTGGTGTAGGATTTGAAATTTGGTTGAAAACATGTGTTATTTTCTATAAAACTTTCAGAAAACAATCTCAGAAATGAGAAAAAAGCTTGACTAGTAAAGCGAAAACAGTTCCACAAAATGAAGCCAAATGGTACCATTATCTTCTAGAAAAAAGTTACAACCTGATTGTTTACTTGTGTTTTGAGCTGCTTGTAGTCCTGGATTTTCCTTGACCAGATTCTACTGATTATTTGAATCGTTAATCTCATTAATTTGGTGCGAAACACCCAATAATTTTGCAAATGTAGTGCTGGTTTTTCCTTGACCACATTCTACTAAATAGTTGAATCTTCATCTCATTAATTTTGTCAGAGAAGGTCAGATAATTCTGCAAATTCAGATGTAAATGATAACATCTTTCAACCTTTCTCTTCTCATGATTTTTGGATACATAATTCAAATGCATATATGCATATATTGGTGGTAATCACCTCGGGTTATATTTTTGGATGGTTCATTTTATGATGCAAACAAGTGTTAGAATTGTTTACTATCCCTATCCACATTCATTACTCGCAAACTCAAGCATGTAGATCGCAGTATATCTCGTTATGACATGGACTTTGTTTTGGATGGTAGGCCATAATGTCTGCAACAAACTAACTATTCTTCCACCTTTATCGTCCATTACACTTTTCTGAGTATCACTCCAGCACCATTTCATTGCTCTACATTCTTTTACCACATTGTAGACATGTTTCCTCATGAAGTCAAATCTATCCACATTCCACAAATCATCTCTAGCTACATCAGCTGTCTGGCATCAACTTCTTTTCTCCTGTGCTTTGTAATAGAAAACCACGTATGGATTTTATTGAATCTAGGAGTGCATATTAGTTTTTACAACCATGTTAAAGAATCATATCAGGACACCTTATTTAGTGTTTAAGTCTTTTCTGGATTGTTAATCGATGTGCAATGACTATTCACAATGTTCATCTAATTAAGTCATAAAAGTCATGAAATGGACTAAGTCTCGTGGATAAAAAGACATATATATTTGAAGACGTGATGGCTCTCGAAATTTTTTTAGGCTGTATTTGAGAATTTATAGTGGACTTATGGATCTTTAGAAGTATCGTATCCTTTTCCTCATTCACATTTTTGCTTCATTCATCGAAAAAATCAAAAGCTTCATTTATGTATCTAAACTCTTCCACCAATACGCAAGGAATACTTATGTATTAGGATAATTGAATTCAGTTTCTAAATGGACTCTAATGATTGATAATCAGTTGATCGATCTATGCATGTGATCTCTGTGATTGTGGAATATACTTTTGGTGAAACTCTGTGGATAACCTTTTCAATTTTGTAATTTCTAGGTTTTCCAAACAACTGCTGTTGGCCTTGGGCAGTCGACGTGTGTGGGAATTGGTGGGGATCCTTTCAATGGAACAAATTTTGTTGATTGCGTAGAGAAGTTTCTTGTGGATCCACAGACAGAAGGTAAAGTTTGCAAGAATTAATTTGATCCCATTTGCCACCCATTATCTCCTAGATGGCAGTATATTTGAGTCTAAATGATTGCATGCTGCCATATGGAGGGCAGTTAGATTCACTCCAGACCTTATTTTTCATACTTGTATATAGTGAAGATAACCAGAATCTCTTTTCTTTCTGTTGACTTGGATTGAAGATGCACAGACGTTGTTATATGACATAAGTACTGAGTAAAATTTGAATGCGTCCCAGGGTGTTGGGAAATACCCAGAATCATATTTTTTCACTTATAATGAAGATAACCATAATCTCTGTTCTCCCTGTTGGTTTGGATAGAAGATGCACAAACACAGATGAATGACAGATAAGCACCAAGTAAAATCTGAATGTGCCCCCCCAGTCCACCTGGATGGATAGGAAGTTCTTTTATTCACCTCAAACCATAAGGTGTTGCAGCAATGTGCACAGAACATACCTATCAGTTGACTTGTTATCATATTTAATGGAAGAAGTTATCGGAAACTGAAACAATAATCAAGCAATCAATAAAACCACAAAAGGCAAGAAATTTCAAGGTCACACCTTTTTGTTGTAGTTGGGATGAAAGATCTGAATTATGTTTCATAAGACCGTTTGAGCCGTGTGCATTTGTTGATGTTAACAATTTAGAGGTGGAAGGAAACTTCAGTTTGTCTCTGAACACAGAAGTAGTCAAATAGTTATGCCAAGCAAGGCTTAGACCATATACAAGGAGTTTTGTATGATTTATTTTATGATTTAGTGACAGGTGTATTGTCTTATGTTTTTGCTTGACAATCAGTAGTTTGGACTCCTCTGCTCCCCCAAGTACATTTATTTATCTTCCACCTAATTTATTTAACCTTGTTCATGAAACTGACACTAGCAACAAAGTGGACACTATTGTTTAATTTAATTTTGATTTTTCTTTTTAGGAATCATCCTTATTGGCGAGATAGGCGGCACAGCAGAGGAGGATGCTGCAGCACTTATAAAGGTCCGTACTGGATGGTTTTCTCTTGCGAATGCACTTTCACATGCTCATTATAGCGTTTGGAGTCCACTAGGTTTATCACAGACCATGTGAAAAGCCTTGTAATACAGTCAGTTTGTAATTTAGGGAACAGTTCACATTGAGTTCTAATGTAGTTTTGAGGCTGTTTTGTGACAACGTTCTATGTGGGTGCAGTGACTTCTTTTCTTCCTCCTTTTTGGGTTTTAAGTGTTAAGCCCAAACAACTTAACGATCCAGCCTAAAGCAATCTTTTCTTAAGCGGTACTGCCGTACTGGTCCATCTACAATCTGATTGAAGCTGGATCTTCTGTTCCCAAACATTTTTCAGACAGTAACAATATTTACATCCATAATCTGCTTTATAATGTCCTTTTCTACTGGTAATCATTTCTGCGATTGCAGTCAGCTGAAGTGTTCTCTGTCAATTTCGTATTCATTGATTCAAGAAAGAAATTACCGCCACATTCATTGTTAATTTTGTACATCGTTTTCCACATTGAAAAGTTCCGTAGGCAATTTTCTAGTCATGCTGAGATTCCAAGAGTTACATCAGCTTTATTTGATTACACAGGACGTCTTTTTAATAAATGTCTTGGAGAAGGTGTTGAGAAGATTTCTTCTCGTTATGTTTTAAGTATTATATAGCATTTGTAAGAGGTATTTTTGAAGGATGGATTTGTTTGATATGTTTGTGTGTAAATTTAATTCGAGTCTTGTGATGTAAATCATGAAGTTTGTTATGTTGTTATAATCTAAAGTTTGACAATGATTATGTGAATGATGATATAAATGAAGTATTTGATTTAGCAAGAGAAACGATTGATGGTAGATCCATGGAGTAATTATGTAGAAAGAGGAAGATGGAGAAAAAGGGATCGATGTATTTGGAAATTGTATATATGAGAAAATGTGGAAAAGGTTTTGGAATTTTGATGACATAGTGTTGATATATTTTGGCTCCAATTCAGTATTTTGT
Organism: Verbascum thapsus; assembly: GCA_963669365.1. NCBI lineage: Eukaryota > Viridiplantae > Streptophyta > Magnoliopsida > Lamiales > Scrophulariaceae > Verbascum > Verbascum thapsus. Next base: position 15,630,328 of record OY770110.1, on the reverse strand, counting down.
TATTAGCTAATACATGAATTATTTTGCTCTCTTTTTATTCAATTCAACAGGAAAGTGGGACGGAGAAACCCATTGTTGCTTTTATTGCCGGACTTACTGCTCCACCTGGTCGAAGAATGGGTCATGCAGGAGGTACTGAGTTACCATAAACACCATCGTTATTAGTAGCTTTATCTAATTTCTAATTAGTTCAGAAAAGAATGCATGACAATGAGATTCTAGGCCTCTCATTGTACGTCCCTTGAAAAATTCAAATGACTATATCTAGCTATGTACATGTAGTAAAACGTTCTCAGTTTTTGTGGTTCAGTATCCTATCAACATTCTTTTACGTCTTGGATAATTTTAACAACAAACAGGTTTGACCCCAGTTTGGATAATGTTTTTGGGATGTCATAATTTTTACTCCGAATTTCAATCATAATTTTTGTTATTAGAATCGCGTTTAGGTTTTTACAGATTGACTGAGTTGTCTTCAATTGAAATTTGCAGCAATCGTATCAGGAGGGAAAGGTACAGCACAAGACAAAATTAAGACCCTAAGAGAAGCTGGGGTTACAGTGGTCGAGTCACCGGCTAAGATAGGTGCTGCCATGCTTGATGTCTTCAAACAGAGGGGTCTTGTTGAGGTTTAATTCATTGGTTTGTTTTTTCTTGTTTCTCCCCTTTTAGGGGGATGAGAAATAGCTATGTTCTGTTTGTTATTGCATATAATAACATACACACATATTCCTGCAGCAGTTTGAAAATTTTGCAAGCTGTATGGAAAAATCCCTCTTTCCAACATAATTTTGGTACCATATCACAATGCCTCTCATTTACTTGAAAAGAAAAGATGTGGTAATAATGTTTTTATTCACTGTCTGAAATTTTGAAATGAAGGCTTTTGATTTTTGGATGAGTATAGATTAAATATCCTCATTTCTCTATATTAGAGGCTATGGTTCTCTGTGCGCATTCGTTTTTTTTTTATTAACATATAAATCTGATATGACATTATTTTTATTGGGGGAAAATAGCATCCACCTCCCACTATTAGCATCCACACTCCTCATATTTGGTTTTTTGGTAATAACCTCCTTTCTATCCAATATTTTGTCAATTTTCTATTCTTATGACTAAAATACCTTTTATTTTTTTTATAGTGGGAAATATATAATAATTGAAATTCTCTCATCAAAATTATAAAAAATGTAATAATCCAAATTAACCAAAATGCCATTATTCCTTATTTAAAAGATCAATGATATATTCATATATGAACTTCACATATATGCTCTCACTTTGAAAATTAAACAATATTTCTGGTGCTTTATATTTTATATAAAGTTGACGCAATTAATATTTTGTTTTGGACTTTGTACTAGTATTGATTATCTCAAAATTTCCCCAAGTTTTTGAGATAAAGAACTACATATAGGTGACCTAGTGTTGGAGTGAATAATATACTGATGAACTTGTTTAAGTGTGTGTCCAATTTTATAATTAATTGTGTTTGCTCTTCATTTAATAGTTAATTGAGTTAAAATTGAGTAGTTCAATCAAATTTAACGTAGATTAAGATCGTAGAACTTGATATTGTATATTTACTCTCTTTTTTTAAAACTAATTTAGTTGAACTTGGTTCAAATTGTGGAGTAAAAAATGTATTAATTAGAACTTATTTTTTTGTATTATACCAATTGAATTTATATGATTATCTATCAAACTTCAAACGAATTTCAAATACCTTAATCTATTTTAGATCCTGTTGATCGATAGAAGAATGTTTAGAATTAAGATATGTTTCTATACTTTTAATTATTACTTTTTTATGGTAAACGAAAAAAGTAAGGTCATAAAAATGCTTAAAAAATTTAATTGATCAATTCTTAACTTAATACGTCAAGAGTAATTTTAACTCAAAAAAAATTTAAGCCTAATTTTTTGATTTTATGAAATGAAAAGTTTTTATATTGAGAATATAGGCTAATATTAAGTGCATACATGAATATATTAAATGATCTTTGAACAATGAATAATGGCATTTTTGGTGATAACATTTGTTCTAATTTTGATGAGAGAATTTTAAATATTATTTTCACTAGAAAATAATTAATAAATGGCATTTTAGTGATAATGAAAGAAAGTTGATAGAAAATTGAATGGAAGGGAGGTTATAGCCAAAAAAATCAAACATGAGGGGTAGATTCGAAGGAGGTGAATGTATTTTCCCTTTTTATTGGTGTAGACTGTAGACATGTCACATTTTATGTTCAAATTCAAATATGACATGGAAAATGTGATATTAATTATTATATTTATTTTTATATTTTGTGATTTATAAAATTAAATAATTGATGTTTTAATACATATGTTTTATTGGTAAATTAAATCATGTGTTAAATTGAGATGTTCTAGCAGTCATGAAGTCACAATCGATCAAATTATGCTGTGTGTATATATTATCTAATTAAATAATATTTAAATCAAATGTTATTTACTTTTTATATTAAAATAAATTTTCTTCGTAACTCCGGCCAATCAAATGGCTCTGAAATAGTTTGATATTGTATCATTTATAAATTACAATTAAAAAAGATAATTATTAAAAGATTTATGATTCCTTCATAGTTCACACTAGTACTTATGAACTCATAATCATCAAACAATTTCATTTGGAGCTATAAAAGATAAATACAAATCTCTAAATTTTCTTTATAAAATATCGTCAAATACAAGAAGAGGTGTTCAAGGTGAATATCAATGCGTTTTTTAAAAAAATTATCAAATTATAATGTTTGATTCGTAATTACGGTGTTAAACTTATGGACAAATGTTATAAAAGTCCAAATCAAACTAAAGGAAGATCAAAGAGACACCTCAAAGCACTCAACTTCTACAAATTATTTATAGCATTTATTCCGAAATTAAGTTGTCAAGCCTATTAACCTTATAAATATGTAAACTTATTTTGGAGAAAATAAATTATACGAGTTCAACTACAATATTCAAATCAAAGTTATTATATTCAAATTTCTTGATTTAATCTATAAAATTCACTTATCCTTTATTTATGTGTTGTCCTTTACATACATAAAAAAATATTGTGTTCAAATTAATTTTTATTCATTATGAACTCAGTTTCACTAGTTGAGATTACAATCATATGATTTGACTCTTGCAATTATTTATGCATCTTTTGAGGATTGGCTATGTTTGTTTATATTTTTGAATCTTAAATCTACTTAACACACCAAATTTTCATCTCAATTTACTTTTTTCAACTCTACTTTTTCAATCTCCAATACTAACTACCTATCAATCAACACATCAATCATTTTACACATTCATCAATTACAATTAATATATACATTATTTTACACACTCATATATATATATATTTATTTATTTAAATAATCATTAAAAAAACAACTAATTCAATCATTAAACATCAACCAATCATCATTGATTTGACACATTACAATTTTCAACCTAATTCTAAAAACATAAACAAACACCTACCATTTTCACACGAATTTCGATGATACGTTATTCCCGAGAAATTTTTAAAATTCTAACTTAAAAACATAAACAAACATAGCCATATTATTGTTTTGACCGAATTATAATGCATATTGTTTGCTAGATATAGTTCATTATCGTTTTATATTATGAAGCATCAATTTAGGTGCAAGGTTGATAATATATACATTTGATGTAAAAGTTATCGTGTCCGTGCACATTACATAATTGTATAAATAAAATTGTGAAGTAATTTACTATGTAGATTTGTGAATTGTGAGGATATAAATATTTCGTAGAGTGGCATACATCATACAAATAAAATATCTCCAAATATTCAAGAGATTTCTCGAATTCCTTTGTAGTTTATTTCCTCTTTAGATGCAGGATTATTGTACAAAATAATTACATCACATAACACATAATCTTTAGATATATGGTCTGAGATCGTCTTAGTGAATTAAAAGTGTGGATTTCATCTAATTATGATCTGATCTTTTAAATTTATCACTATAAAAAAACACAATTCAAGAATTTTTAATTATTAGAATAAAATGAAAAATCATATCATTTGTGAAAATAAATAGAAAAAAGTTCCTAAAAAATTAGGGAAAAATAAATAAAATTACCAATTATAGTATATAAAATAATTACATCACATAACACATAATCTTTAGATGTATAGTTTGAGATCGTCTTAGTGAATTAAAAGTGTGAATTACATCTAATTATGATCTAATTTTTTTTTAAATTTATCACTAAAAAAACACAATTCAATAATTTTTAGTTATTAGAGTAAAATGAAAAATCATATTATTTGTGAAAATGAGTAGAAAAAAGTTCCTAAAAAATTACGGAAAAAAATTAATAAAATTACCAATTATATAGTACATGACAAACCGCCAAAGTGATTTTTATAATGTTATGGACTATCGTACAAGAATAGAGTAAAAAAGAAAAAAAAAAAGAAAAAAAGAAAACAGAAAAATATGAAAAAGTGGGACCATATGAGAATAACCTAAAACATAAAGGACCGTAAATGTAAATAACGTATATTAGTTTCCGTTGAAGAATGGGTAACTCAAGAATTATCTGGAAGAACCCAGAAGAGCTGAGAACATAATAGAACCGCCATAGCTTTTCCTTCATTTCCCCACAACTTGTATATAAACACCCACCATCTATTCCTCCATCATATCAAAATAATTCACAACCCACAAAAAATTCGCAACACACAATACACGCGCAAACAGTTGATTTTTTTCATTTTGCTAGAGCTAGAGGTTATGGCTGGTGAAGGACCCGCGATCGGAATTGATTTGGGAACTACATATTCATGCGTGGGAGTGTGGCAACACGACCGCGTGGAGATCATCGCCAATGATCAGGGCAACCGCACAACGCCGTCTTATGTGGCTTTCACCGACTCTGAGCGTCTCATCGGCGACGCAGCTAAGAACCAGGTCGCCATGAACCCTACCAACACTGTTTTCGGTGAGTTCTTCTGTTTCTATGCTCCCACCCTTTTGAATTCTAGCTGAATTGTTTAGTTTCGTGTGATCACGTTTTTTGATTCTGTAAGTTTGGATTTAAGAGGTAGAAAATTTTGGTTAGGTTAATGGCGGATTTTCTACAATTTAGTTCCATGTTTTGTTGATATTACTCGTCGTGGATTTTCATTTTACGTTCTTCTTGTTGATTTTGCGACTTTTTACTCTTAATTTGGTAGCTGATCTGGGCCTTTATGCATGTTGCTTACCGGAGCGAGTATAAAAAGTAGATAATCTCGAGCACTTTTTTTTGGAAAAAGGTGTAGGTGTAACTGTTCTGTATCTAGGCTGTAATTGATGATTGAAATACAATTCAATTGACAGCTTTTATGATCTTCAGCGTTTATGTTTCACCAGTGTATATAATACATATATTCAATTGCCTATTGCTAGTTATTGTCTTAGCATGCATATGCTGCTTCTTGTAGTAACTATTTAATCTGTGGTGATGGTGCTTACTGGTGTTTGCTTTGTGATGTAGATGCTAAGCGGTTGATTGGTAGAAGGTACAGCGACCCGTCTGTCCAGGCCGACATGAAACACTGGCCATTCAAGGTGATTCCAGGGCCAGGTGAGAAGCCCATGATTGTCGTAAACTACAAAGGCGAAGAAAAGCAGTTTTCTGCTGAGGAAATTTCTTCCATGGTCCTCATTAAGATGAAAGAGATAGCTGAGGCATATCTTGGATCCACAATCAAGAATGCTGTTGTTACTGTGCCTGCCTACTTCAATGACTCTCAACGACAGGCCACCAAGGATGCTGGTGTAATTGCTGGGCTCAATGTTATGCGAATCATTAATGAACCCACTGCTGCAGCCATTGCATATGGTCTTGATAAGAAGGCAAGCAGTGCTGGTGAGAAGAATGTGCTTATTTTCGATCTTGGTGGCGGTACTTTTGATGTCTCACTACTCACTATTGAGGAAGGGATATTTGAAGTTAAATCCACAGCTGGTGACACTCACCTTGGAGGAGAGGATTTCGATAACAGAATGGTGAACCATTTCGTTCAGGAGTTTAAAAGGAAGAACAAGAAAGATATCAGTGGAAACCCGAGAGCGTTAAGGAGATTGAGAACTGCTTGTGAAAGAGCAAAGAGAACTCTATCGTCAACTGCTCAAACGACAATCGAAATTGATTCTTTGTACGAGGGTGTTGATTTCTACTCTACGATAACCCGCGCGAGATTTGAGGAACTTAACATGGATTTGTTCAGAAAATGCATGGAGCCCGTTGAGAAGTGTCTAAGGGATGCGAAGATGGACAAAAGCAGTGTCCATGATGTTGTTCTTGTTGGTGGGTCAACTAGGATTCCAAAGGTACAACAGCTATTGCAGGATTTTTTCAATGGGAAAGAGTTGTGTAAGAGCATTAATCCCGATGAGGCTGTTGCTTATGGAGCCGCGGTACAAGCTGCTATCTTGAGCGGTGAAGGCAATGAGAAAGTGCAAGACCTTCTTCTTTTGGATGTTACTCCTTTATCTCTCGGTTTGGAGACTGCTGGAGGTGTTATGACTGTGTTGATACCGAGGAATACGACAATTCCTACGAAAAAGGAACAAGTATTCTCCACATATTCAGACAACCAGCCTGGTGTACTAATCCAGGTTTACGAAGGTGAAAGAACGAGAACCAGAGACAACAATCTGCTCGGGAAATTTGAACTGTCCGGCATTCCACCAGCTCCGAGAGGGGTCCCACAGATCACTGTATGTTTCGATATCGACGCAAATGGTATCTTGAATGTCTCGGCTGAGGACAAAACGACTGGTCAGAAGAACAAGATTACTATCACGAACGATAAGGGACGATTGTCGAAGGAAGAGATTGAGAAAATGGTACAAGAAGCTGAGAAGTACAAGGCGGAGGATGAGGAGCTAAAGAAGAAGGTCGAGGCTAAGAATGCACTGGAGAATTATGCGTATAACATGAGGAACACGATAAAGGATGAGAAAATTGCATCGACACTTGCAGCGGGTGACAAGAAAAAGATTGAGGATGCTATAGAGGAGGCTATTAAATGGTTGGATGCGAACCAGCTTGCTGAGGTGGATGAATTTGAGGATAAGATGAAGGAGCTTGAGGGTATTTGTAACCCGATTATAGCGAAGATGTATCAGGGTGGTTCTGGAGGTGGTCCGGATATGGGTGCAGGTATGGATGAAGATGGTCCCTCTGCTGGTGCTGGTGCTGGTGCTGGTGCTGGACCCAAGATTGAGGAGGTTGATTAAGGTGTGATGCTTTTTGATTTGTTGAAACTGTTTTATTGGTTGAGAGTATTGTGTTTTGCTGGTTGGGTTATGTAAGGTGGTATAGTTTGTTTTTGTTTGAGTAAAATGATGATGTTTCTATTTTGTGCATCTTTTTTCTATGAATTTATTGCTTGAGTGATGTTATATAAATGATCATGCATGTCATAACTGGTGTAGCAACATGAAGTGTAAGTAAGGTACCTTTTGACATGGGGGCAACCCTCAGTAGAGTTGGTAAGGGCATTTGAACTTGTGGCTTAGGTCACGGGTTCGAATCCTGATGAGGGAATGCTTATTTGCCTTCTCTACTGTGAGCCTGTCAGCTATGGGCAACTTAGGCTGGTTTACCTCTCTTGTGTGGTTTGCAGGCTATTACACAAGAGCGGGGTTTACCCAGTGCGCACCTCACGGTAGCGGCTGCGGGTTTCCCTCGTCATCCAAAAAAAAGGTACCTTTTGACATTCTCTAATGAAAGCTGCTTTTGAGAATGTGATTCTAGGTTGGCCAACACTATTATTATTACAGCCCAGGACAAAAGAAAAACAAAAAAAATCACAAGGAATAGTGTTTTAAATAGTCCCTATAGATATGTTTTTACTAAGATAAAAGATACAGTAGTGTATATTATATATATATATATATATGTAGGTGGTTTATGTGTCAACAAATATTCACTTGATACTAGATGAAATCCATGAGTGGAGTAGGGATTGGTTTGAGTGTTGTTTTTGGGTGTCTTAGGAACACTAATGGAACAAGTTTATCCCCTAAAGGGGTCATTAGGAACACTCATTATCCTTCATCATAATACCCAACAACAACAACGAGAAAATTAAGGGTGTGTTTGGATTGAAGCATTTGGAAAGCTATTATATGAATTTCAAGTTTATCAACAAATCAATTGAAGTTTGTTGGATGAATTCAGGTTATAAGGGATTTTGAATCATCTGGCATTTATTTTGAGCTATTTTCTCTACAACTATGGTGGATTTCAAATAACTCAATTTTTAGTCATTTGAATTTTTTTTTTCAGATCCCCTTCTCAAATTCAAATCACTCGATCCAATATTTTCATGCAGCACAATATTAAGAGGATAAAATGTTATTTTGGTAACATAATTAGCCTTTATGTATATATAGTAATAGTACATGGGTTTTAGTTTTGCTTATTATTATTGTGTGTTAATGCTAATTTGTATGAGATTACTCGGTAACATAGTTACATGAATTAGGTTATTGCTTACTAGCTTTCCCAAAATTGTAATTTCTTTTGCTTAGATATGTAGTCAACATTGAATTTGCATCATAATGAGTTTTTGAAAAACTAATTGTTATTTAGCATTATTGAATTATATTCCGAATAAAATGTATAATATTCTGTGTATTACTCTTTATGACAAAAATAGTAATTTAATGGTCAATTGCAATAATGGTATAGCCTGTAATGTTGATAGATGGTCCATCTCAAAGTTCAGTAGGGAATTTAATTACGCAAAACAATTATTAGATAAACCAAGTGAAAATTCAATTTAGCTGTACAATTATTGTGCTCTGTTGTATTTGCTAGCTGCACAAACTTTAATAATTAAAACCTTTCCCATCATTTTTTTCTCCTTACCAAAATTCTAATTTGCTTAAAAAATTTAAAGATTAAATAAGTCAAAGAGTTATACGCTAAATAAAGAGAAAATTGCTGAAGTAGGCACATTGAATAAGTTGTTAGTAATTTTAGTCTTATACATATTTTCAGAACTAATATAAGTTCATTAGAAATGTAAATGAGTCAAGTCGAATCAAATGAGTTATGGTCCAAATTTGTTTGACTTATAATTGATTTCTAAAATTATATCTGAACTTGTTTAATATTAAATCGACTCGAGCCCAAATGAATTTTAATCGAGTCAAACTCGAATAGTTTTACAAAACAATTCGAGTTTTAAAATTTATGGAACAAAAAGTTGCTCAAACATAATATGATATGTTAATAAATTGAGCTCAAACAAACTTTTAGAGACCGTATTCAAGTAATTGAGTTCTAACTTTTAGGCATAAAACTCATGTAATTTTTTTTATAATTTATTTGTCTCATCGGATGAAAATGGTAAATAATTATGAGGTATAGATCTGTTTTAAAATAATAACAAAATGGATTTATTTGCTTTAGCCCTAGTCATAAAAAGAAAAAAAAAAAAGAATGTACACTTTTAAGTAGTGTTTTAGAGGGTGAAAATGATGTTTTTGATAAAGAACAAGATGACACTTGCCCGTGACTTGGTCTCGTGCGTGCTAACCGAAAGTGCCCAACTCGAAGAATCATTTGGTCGTGTTCATGTGACCTTTTCTTGGTCATGTCATAAATTTTAACTTGAAGGATATACAAAAAAATTATTGTAACCTCGTCCCATCAAAGAATACAGAAAATTGAAATAAAAAACATATTTTAGGCCATTTTCAACCTAAAAACTCATTTTGAACTAATTTGGTGCAACTAATCTATAGTAAATTCAGTCTGACCCAAAACAATATTCACTGTAGCAAACATAATCTTATGGAATATTCTATTTTTTCTTCTTCTTTATAATACTATAATTTTTCATGAATAAAACTCAAAACCTTTAGGTATTGTACATTTTAAGCTAAGAATATTTACTTTGTTAACCTATATGATTTATTTAAAATAAATTAAATTTTTATGGATTAAATTAAAAGTAATTTAAACTAATAAATAATAAAATATATATTTTATATAAGTTAGAGTATAAAATATTTATTTATAATTTAATAATAAACTTAAATTAATGCATAATTGAATAAAATATAATCAATAGGATATAATTATAACTAATTAAACTTATAAAGGCTGAATTAAAAATAATTTAAACTTTATAGATTTAAAATGGAGTAAAATGAAAACAAGCATAAAGATAGAGGACTGAAATGCAAAATGCCAAAAAAAAATAAAAAAAATGAAAAAAGAGCAGCGCCACACGAGTTGGAGACAACCCAGCGCCATTTTCAAGCCAACCCATGCTAGAATAGCGTGGGTTGGAGATGGTCAATATTACTAGCTAACTTTTTCTTACCATTTTATTTTTAACAACTATTATACTCTTAAAAATCATAAAACAATACTTGTAAAATAACATAAAATACTAAAATAAAATACTGCACCGATGGATAATTACGTTACATGACGTTGTGCTAAAGTCATGCTTGCCTCCCTACGTGCAAGCTTTGTTGGATGATCATGATTCCAAAACATAATCCCGTTAGCCCACAACCGTGTTTCATCCTATTTGCACGACTATAAGAAGATAAAGAACTATTTCTTAGTCATATTGACAAAACACTCTTATTGGAAATATAAATAAAATTTTATATATATAATGTGTCACTTTCAATATGTCCAAATAAAATAGGTTATTACTTATTATCCTTTGTTGAAAAGATTAATGGTCACCAATTCTAATAGATTAATGAGCCACTAAAAATCACCATAAATTACTACAAATCAAATACCAATTATAGGCCAAATTAATAATGTCAAAATCACATAAATACAATAATAATGAGATCATAAAATAAAATAAACTATAAATAAATTGACACACTAATTATAAAATTAAAGAAAATATAATTATTGGGGATAAACAATAAATTTAAATTTTTAAAAACTTAATTCCCAACAAATACAATAAGATACTAATTGTTATAGCCATTAGCAAACACTAATTACATCAATTGCATTTATTAAACTTCTTTTTCTAACAAAAATCAACAACAATGTGATGAATTAAGAAGTGACATATAACAAGCCTACAAAAATACCTTCTCTAGAAATAGTTGATGATTGACATATACAAGATTTTAGATAGCATTTAAAAAAGTGATGAATCCTTGAGTAATTTAATTTTTAATTGTCCCACATCGTTCATCAGTCATTGAGAATTTGAACCCTTTCAACATTTTCATAATTGACCTATATTTATATAGCACTTCTAATGTGTTAGAGAAAGATGAACACATATATTTACTCTAATAGGTTTTAACTTTATTCCCCTAAATACATCGGAATTTGATGCAATTTTATTTATTTATGCAACCGATGAGGGTTAACAAAATCTAGAACATCTCCAATGTTAAATCATAATAGATAACGCCGATTCTTGTGATATCAAGTAATACTTGTTGGAGAAATATGTAAAATCAGCAGGTAAGTCGAGGTAGGATTTTTTTATTATTCGCTTTTTTTAATACAATATTGACTTGTTTTTTATGGTGACGAGATGTGCCAATTTGTAGCCTAAGATACAACGATTTCAAGACGTGAATAGAACCACTTCAAATTCTCGAATCTAGCGAACAAAATACTTGTTTGAACTCTTGTTTGAACAATTTTATATGGAAAAGAACTTTCAAATTCATAAACTTAGAATTTGAAAGTAGAAAAAAGAAAAGAATTTATTTTTGGGATGATGAAAACGAATTATGATAGGGCTATTTATTGAATATGAAAAGTTATAGACTAGCAACACAACTTTTTATTTTAACCCCTAAAGGTAACTTTTCGGCCAAAACAACACAATTTCGGTTGAGAAGGTTGGATCGGTGCAGCATTTCACGTAGAGGTCTACGCAATCGGGTTCGGACGGTTTTAAAGGAAAAAATCAATCCGATCCGACATGAGCGGGTAGATAAAATAGCAACCCAAAATTACATATTTATTTTTCCAAACCGAGCGGTTCGGTTCGATCGGGTTAATAAATTTAGCGCGCGAGTTGGCGATTTTTTTTTCTTTCATTTTTTGTTGTTAACTAGGTAGTACTACACTAATAAAACATATTACTTTTGTACATTTAATTAAAAAAATGAGTTGGTAGGATGTAAAAAATAAGTGGTGTTATAAATAAAAATCATTTGATCATAATTTATAATGAGTGAAAACTCTAATATTATTAAAATAAAATATAATAAAACTTAAATCATAAATATGTAGAACATATGTCGTTAACTTGAAAATAAAACTTTGTTTAAATAAAATAAATAAGTATTCAAACAAGGTTTTAAATTTCGCCAAAATAACAGTAAAAGTGTGTTATATAAATATGAAAAAAAAAACATTATTGTTAGAGAGTATATGTCTATATGTTATTTTAAAACTTGTTTTTAATCTCTATAATATACATTTATGTGTATTTTATATAATTAGCGGTCAGGTTGCGATTTAGACGAGCTATAAATTTTAAAGCCACCACCCGACCCGAAAGTGGCAGGTGGCAAGAATATCAAATCGTCACTATTATTTAAAAGTTCAAAATCGTTTGCAGGCCGATCGATTCGGTTTGAGCGGTTCAGGTAGATTGACCGGGTTTATGTACACCCCTAATTTCACGTATGACATCAATTTTCCGGTCAATGGTCAATGGTCAATGGGTCGTATTTTTTCACCAATCAACATCATCTAATGGTAAGAAAAAAATAAATCTAGAGGGAAAACAAAATAAAATAAATTAATTTTAATTTATTTTGTCAAAAAAGATAAGCCCAAGCCCAACTCACGCCTACGACCCCGACCCAGGTCCAGTACGGTCAGGGTGGGTGGCGGCACGCATATATATTGTATTGGACCTGTGTAGGTCCTCTCCCTTCCCAAAACTTGGGATAGCCCAAGGGTGAACTATATTTTTCCACCTAGGCTATATAAGCCAACTACTTTAGGATGATTCATTTATGTGGGATAAGCTCATTTAGACTTTTCATATGCCCACACTTATAACACCTTAATTTAAGTAACTAACTTCGGGCATTAATTTCTCATTCATCCAAACTCGGATTTAAGTAATTCAAAATACAGAATTCATATACTCGAAATAAGAAGTAATTCGAGCTCAAAAAATCTCACATTCAAGATACGTAAGCCACTCAAATTCGTGACCAAAGTTGTTCAAGACAACTTTATTTTCAATAATCCCCAACATGAATGAAAATAATGCAAATGCAAATATGCAGATACTACGAGAGTTCGGCTGAAAGACTATTGCATCAGAAATATAGCTTTTGGCTTTGAACCTTTTTAGTGAAATAACATCGATGGTTGATTTGAACTTGATTTGAACTTCTATAACGTTACTTCTTAGGCTAGTACCTTAATTAAGAATCAAACGCTATAATTTGATGAACTTCTTCAATAATACCTTGATTTTGGACTTGAACGCCTTGAATCTTATTGAATTTGATGAGATTTTGTAGAGAAAATTAAAAGAGCTTCGTCTTCTCTATTTTTGGTTGAACTTCTTGTGTTTATTATGAGCTACTAAGTACCCCATTTATAGTTGTCGGATGAATGAGTCAAAAATCATTTGAATTTTTTTGGTAATTATCTCTTTAATTTTGTATTTATTAAGAGATAATCTCAATAGATTTAGAGTCATTTGATTGGTTGATTTATGAAGTAGATAAATCTCCTAAATATTATCTCTGTAATAAATTTATGTTAATATTTCAAAAGCAAAAGTAATAGAATAGAATGTCGAACTATATAAAAAAACTACGCAATCTCAATGATTCCAGCATAATAATAATGCAAATATTCGATGTTTACTCCATATCCTACCTATGACTATTATCTCTTTCCTCGAGAACATCAAGTAAAAAATGAAAGTCTACTAAAAATAAATTATAAATGGGTCACACTTATGAAATGCTAATTGGGCTTTAAGTTTTAACAAGCCCCTTTTCCTTTCCAGTTCTAGGGAATTTCAAATTCATATAAGTAATTGAGAAAATGACGTATAACAAGCACAAATGTTTTGTCACACCGAGCTAGCAAGCAAATTAAGGGAAAAATGAGAAAAGAAAACGTCCTCTGTTAATTTGGTGAAGTACACGCGCCCCATGTTCGATTTGTAGTGGTAATTGACTATTAAGTTACTAAATTATTTACTTTTATGTCCCTTATATCTTGTACATGTTGGCTTCATCTTCGCTCATTTTTACAACAAAAAAAAAATATTACACAATATTTCCTCCTCTTCTCGCTGACAACAGGAAATGCTTCTTCTATTTCTTTCTTTTTAAAATAAAAATATTATGAACTAAAATCCATTAATTTTAATTAATTTTTAGGGTAGAATTCCCCTACACTTCAAGTAAATTGATCGAAATTTATTTTTTATTCAAATGAGTTATCAAACTCTAATCATACAAAAAAAGAGATTAAATCAAATTTCTCACAAAATTATAAAATATTAATTAAAGATTTTATAAAATTGTAAATATAATAAATATTTTAATAGTTTGAACAAAAACAATAATATTTTAATTTTTTTTCGACGTCTTCGAGTGACAAACCTGATTTTGCAATTTTAAAAAAAAGAAAAATATGGACGCACTTTTTATTATCTTGAATTAAATATATTTTGATATGCTATTTTCTTCCAAAATTCGAAGAAATATTCAAAACCCTAAACTCTCTTATGGCTTCTCTGAGTCTACACTATAAACATGGAAATCAAATAAATAAAGTATAATTTTTTTACTTAATTACGTATGACGAGTATAACAGGTATAAAGAAAAAATTTAATGGTGTTAAAGTAAACAAAAAGAAATGAAAAATGCGCAATTTCAAAATTACACGAGAAGCTATATTTTTTTATATGAGGTTTTCAGCCAATATAATATTTCACATAAGTTTTTTTTTTAATTTTCCCTGCAAATTAACTAGCACATGACTAAAACAAGTTAGGTATATCTAAAGATTACAACCATGCATTTTTTTCATATTCCTCGAAGCTCCCTAGTCCCCCAAGTTCAACCCAATAAGCCTAACTCGTACAAGTTCCATGATTAGCTTAGCTATAATTGTCGACAATATGTAAATGGATAGTATTTATATAATTATTTTAAGTGGCTTTTTGATAATATCTTTTGAACCCATTATTAAGGAATACATAAAAAAAGTTTTGGTGTTGTACGAGCCAAAATAAAATTGGCAATAATTTAACATCAATGTACAATTAGGAAGACATTTAAATTTTGCTTAAAATAAGTAATTAAAATTAAATGAAGTGAGCTGGTACTGGTAGTTGTTAATGGGTGTGATATAGTTGGGTCATCTCATCTGCCCCAACCACATTCCATTTCTCCCATTTAATTGCGCATTCATATAATCATATATACACATCACATTTTCACTCGCACATATTTCATATAGATCTCGATCGAGAGAAAGAGAGATGAAGGTGATTGTCACTACTCGTAGCGGCAGAGAGCTCATCAAGGGCGGTCTTGAGCTTACTGATTCCGTATGTGTTCGTAATTGATTCGTGTTTTTTTATATCTTGATTGATGATTTGACTGCGAAATTGTTTGTTATCACTTGGGTTTTGCGTTATGTTTGTGTGCAAATCGTTGTTGTTTCTTGTGACTGTCCTTTGTAAACCCTAATATTGGTATGTGATTTGAGATTGTAATTTTGGTGTTGGTGTTTGCAGGCCACCGTAGCTGATCTGCAGGAAGCCATTCACAAGCGAAGTAAGTTATTATTATTTGCTTATTTCTAGATGATTTACTTACTGGAATTGAACCTTATCTTATTTGGCTTCTTGTTCCCCATTTACAACCATAGATTTATTCTGATGGACACAAATAGTGTTCATGGACGAAGCCGGGATTTAGAGTTCTGGGGGAATGTAAAAACTTAGGGGCAAACCTTGATATTTTTAGAATTTCAGGAGAAATTTCAAAAAGTAAAAAATTATAGGGAGCAAAATGACAAATATTAAAAGCACAAAATAATTTTTCAAAGTTGAGGGAGACAGGTGCTCTCACCAGTTGAATTATTTTGTTGTATGAAATTAGTTTATTGGTTTTTATTGATTGGTTTTGGGATGTATGAACAATGTGAATTCTGAAACTTCAGTCAAAATCATAAGATCTTTACACTAACTTTGGATATCCCTAAATTGCAGATTGATCTAATTCATAACTACTTATTGTATATTAAATAATTGCCGTGTTAAAATATTTTCTTGACTTTATTTGTCAAATAAGCAAATGCAAATACTCTTGTTAGATACTCAGATGTGGGTTCGGGGTCAGAGCTTTACCCCTGACCAATCTCCGAATAACTGATACTTCATTAGTGATACTTGTATTAAAGTAGAAATTAGTTTGCCGAGTTTATTTCTTGAGTCCCTTTATTGATTCCCTAGTATTCTTGCTTAAGTGATTTTTCCTGGTTTTACCATGATATTTGAATCAGTTTTAGTCAGGCTTTTCTAGTATAGTTAATGTTTACTAGCATGCGTTTCAAAGGAGAAGAGGGTTACCATTTTCTGTATTTGGGTTGTAACATTGATGGTCAAAAATTATAAACTCGCAACAGTGGAGCACTTTTAAACACTTCCTAATCTAAATTTACGTGGAATTTTTACAACATTTTCTGATTTTGGTATTTTTGCGCAGTTTCTTCCATTGAATTTTTTTTGCATAGCCATATGTTGTTTTTCACTGTATATATAAATGTTCACATATAAATTGCTCACAGAATATTACACTTGTGTTATGTTCGTAACAATTAGCTCAAATTGCAATTAAAACTACCAGTAATGCGTGCCATCCATTGTTAACCGGTGAATAAGTGATGTGAATATAATTAACCTTTGCTACCAATATTGTTTCATATTGTTTCATATTGTTCCTTCCCGTTTGTTACATAGTTATTCGCTTTTGCCTATGATACTCGTGATCTAATACTTCTCGTATTCTGCCAACAGCCAAAAAGTACTACCCGTCTAGGCAGCGATTGACTCTCCCTGTTGCATCTGGGTCAAAAGAGAGGCCCACCGTCCTCAACTATACAAAGAGTCTGAAGGAATATGCTGACGGGAATCCAACCGAGTTAACTGTCGTCTTCAAGGATCTGGGCCCACAAGTCAACTACAGCACTCTTTTTTTCTTCGAGTACTTGGGCCCTCTAATTCTCTATCCCATCTTCTATTACCTCCCCGTGTACCAGTTCTTTGGCTACAAGGGAGAGCGTGTTATCCACCCATCTCAAACATATGCCCTCTATTACTGGTGCTTTCACTATTTTAAGCGAATTATGGAAACATTCTTCGTGCACCGTTTCAGCCATGCCACGTCACCTCTTTCAAATGTCTTCAGGAACTGTGCTTATTACTGGACTTTTGGGGCTTGGATTGCTTACTATGTCAACCACCCACTTTACACGCCCGTGAGTGATCTCCAAATGAAAATCGGGTTTGGATTTGGGTTGCTTTGCCAAATTTCGAACTTCTATTGCCATATTTTGTTGAGAAATCTTCGGGGCTCTGGTGCTGGCAGTGGGTACCAAATCCCGCGTGGCTTTCTGTTCAACATTGTTACATGTGCAAACTACACAACAGAGATTTATCAGTGGCTAGGCTTCAATGTTGCAACACAGACTATAGCAGGTTATGTCTTCATGGTGGTTGCTGCTGGCATAATGACTAACTGGGCCCTGGCCAAGCACCGCCGTCTAAGGAAGGTGAGGGCTTGTTTGTTTACTTTTTCAAAAATCATTTTCTATTTTGTGGATTACCATTTTCTTAAAATCACCACTACATACCATTTTCAACCACAAACGGCTATTTCAATTTCACTTTTTCGTTACCCTATATAAATACCTTACGATCATTAAATCTATCACTTTTCACTAGCTTTCATCGATAGTTACATATTCCAATTATCTTTTCTATTTTGTTTCTTACTTTAGTATTCTTTTCGTCGTATAATCATTACGAAAATAACTAACTCGATTTTTGAATACATCAGCACCCACCAATCAGTTTTGATTTGACATATTTCCATTTCTAACCATTTTCTGAAAAATAAACATATACAACTTACATCACATCATTCTCGCATGAATACCTATAGTACACATCTCCTGAAAAAAATTCAAAATTCAAAATATTTATTCGAAGTCTTGAATAAACATATCTGGAGTTTCTTTCTCTAATTCATTGTAAACAAAACAAAAAAGGATTCTTCTTCTGATCCTCATAATCTCTCTATACTTTGTATTATATCCGGTCACAGTCTTTCTACAGATTATCTGTATATTAGCTTATAGAGACTATTATTTTAAATTCATATTTATTGGATTCTTTCTTGGGAAAATTATTGATAAAGAGATCGCTATAATGTTCCGCATAGTGTTTTATGAATTTCTTTTAATATAGCAGAAACATACATCTGGATTCTTCATTGGAATATTTCTTGCAATAGTCACGTTCTCTTCTGGGGCATTCAGATTTATTCTTTGCTATCATTCCAGACCTAAAATTACCCATTTTTGATGTGGCCATGCATAGAAAAACTACTTAACAGTCTGTACTAGTTACCGCCTTTATTTAACATATCATCTGCCTTCATGGAGTTATTCAATCGTTAAAATTATTTTTTGAGTTTATTAAGTTGTACATGCTAGGCTCTTCTATCAGCTATACAAAATCTCAAATTTAACGTGTAGGGGTTTACTTTTGAAATCATTTTTCCACCATTTTTATGTTAACATTTGGTTTGGTTTTTGGCAGCTATTCGATGGAAAGGATGGAAGACCAAAATACCCCCGACGATGGATTGTACTACCCCCGTTCCTGTAGAAACCACACACAATATGGTGCTGAATTCAGTGGACACTGCTGCTTACCCTTGAAAGAGGTCAATTCTTATTGATGAGTTTATCTCTGTGACCAAACACAATTAGATTATTGTTTAATGGAATGTTATTTGGATCTGTTGTAGCTCGTATTTATTTTCGCATGAAAATTGTTCATTTTATTTTTAAAAATTTTATAGAGGGTATCAGTTAGGTGCACCCAGTGCCAAAAAATCGTATTTCCGATGGTGACAATCAACCATGTTTTATATGTTCAGCAGTTCTGGGAGCATATTCCTGCTGTTATAGACATTTCAGATTGGCTATGTTATTTGCTATTTACTGTTAGTATAGTCATTATTCATGAAGATTTTACAATAAATGCAAAAGGGGAGACAAAATTGACACAATCAATGATGGTGAAACAAATTTAGGGGGATTATTTGGTTCTACTTTCTTAGTTCTTAGGCTCATTCAACAGTATTTGCACTCCAACTTGGTCTTGTGTTAAGTCTCTAGGTTTTTTAGGTATCTGAAAAAATTCAGAAAATTAGAAAATATAAAAATTTATTTTTACTTGACAAAAATAATATAATGTAATATTAACATAAACTGTAAAACATTTATAATAAAATTATCCATAAATATTAAAATGTCTTAAAAATGTTTCTTCTTAAAAATATTAAAATTGCATATTAGAAAATTTTCTAAATTTAACTGCATTTACTTTTTTGACGACATGGATAATAAATATTACTATTATTAGAATATTGAATATTAAATTTACATAAATGTTGTTTTAGAAACGTATTAAAAATTCTAAAAACGTCCAAAAATTCGGAAATATTAAAAACCATATGATATAAAGTTATTTTGAATTCCAATAAACTTATCATTTATTAAATAAATTTACAATAATTTTCAAAAAAAGTCCAAATTCATAAAAATTATATTATTTTGTACAATATTACAACCTCAATTTTATATTGTTACGAAAGTATTTTCTACTGACAAAAAATATGTTCATCAAATATTAAATTACTTAAATTTGAAAAATCATATGAAATTAAACTTTAATTATTCATATAAAAAACTATTTTATTAGTATTATTATGGTAGAAAATGATGAGTAACTCAGTTTTTTGTGTTGGTTTTACTCTCATGTAGGAGCAAATGTGTTTTTTGTGGTGAAACTTGATATATATCAAATTATGCCAACTTGATATAATCCATATTGGATAGAGAAATTGACAGAGGAACCAAAATCGATAAAATCTGATAAATTATCAGTTAATTTAATAAATTCAGAATTTGAAGTACCAAAATTAATTTTAGTGTATAAGTAGGGCAGAAAAAAAATATATATTTGTCCAATAACTTTGACCATTCATTAAGCATATTAATTGTTTGGCAGTGTTCAAACTATTCTAGAAGCTGTTTGCATCATATCATCCACAAAGGACCTGCTGTTGTGATCTACATAAAACTCCATATATGATATATAGAGAGGGTAGAGTAATAAGCACTTTCTGCTTCTTTTTTAATTTATTTTTTCATTTTAAAAAAAGGCATTTTGAACATAAAGAAAAAAATAAAGCACACTTGTACAATTAATATCTACCCAATAAAATGCAGAAATAAACATTTTGTTATACTTTTAAGAGCTCTCTATCGCGTACTCTGTGCTGGTCAATCGACACAAAATATAATGAAGTTCAGGTATCAAACCAACGTCATAGAAAAGTAATAATTCGGGCAACAAATTTTTGGATTAGCAGTCAAATATGCAATGGATGCTGAACAACAGAAGTTACCTTAGAAAGATTACAGTTAAGAGTATATATATCATAGTGCCATTTTTCTATTTTGTTGCAACACCAACATTATAATTAGCTCATAATTCTAAAGATTTATGAATGGAATTCCCACATGCCAGTTCTATAACCAACAGACATGAGAGCCAGCTCCCACAACATATTAGGAATGCTCCATAAGTTCACCTTTGATCCTGGAATTTCACACCAATTTACTGAGATTTCAATCATTGGGATCTGGAACAATTTGCACAAGTAGACTAATTCAACATCAAAGCACCACCTGCAAATATTTGGAGAGTTTATTCGACAAGGTAAGTCTAAGGACGGACTATCTTTATAATTTATATACAGCAACAGAAAACACAAAAGAAAAGAAGGAAAAAAAAAAGCAGTAAAACAGAGAAGAGAAGTAGAGAACATATCACTAGTTGAATTTTAAGGAACTGCAGTGAACTAATAAGTGCATTAACTTGTATGGTTTTCGGCATTTCGGTTAAGTTCCATTACGGATCAATTCTGTTGCAGATTGTGAACCCAAATGCCTCTGAGAATCATGAGTTGAAGGATGTGAGTGGCAACAGTGGGTGCATGAGAAAGAGTTGTTTGCTTTGATTTCCTGCCCAGACCAATAATAGCATTATCTCCTCGACTCTCCTGTGGTAAAAGGTGTATATCCACCACGGACGGGGTGAATCCAAAAACCGAGACCGGGTCCGAGTCCGGGTATCAAAAATCAAAACCAGACCAGACCAAATTCGATTCTGGGTTCGAGTCCAGCATATACCCGCCCCGGACCTGGACTTGGACCCGGTTATTTATTATATTTTTTTATTTCTATTTATTTTAATTATTACTTAAAATATGATAAAACTTAAGGTAAGCTAACTAGGAATTTAATTTTATTTGAATGTGAATGATTTAAGTATTGTTAATGAAGTATTCTTGTAAATGCCTTTACTTATTTAAATTTGTAATTGTGAATGATCCAAGAATAAAATCATTGTATTTTTTATGCATTTTTTGTGTTTAAATTGAATTGGTACTATTTGTTTTTATTTTGAATGTGTTTGTGAGAAATTGATGAACTGGGAGACTGGAAGATTTCAACAGTACCATGAAGTACAAAACAGCAGGAGTTTGATGACGGGAATTAAAAAATTGTAAGATGTTAATGTTTAATTGAAGTGTACTTGGTAAAAACATGAGTTGTCTACTCTGTTCTATGTTTTGACCTATATATATGTTAGGAATATGATCGTCTATTGTGAATAAACGCGAGAAAGAAAAACAATAAAGAACACACGAAATTGTTTACCCAGTTCGTCAAAAGAATTTTGACTACGTCTGAGGGCACTACCAAGCCAGGATTTTCACTATATTTCGAATTATAAAATTACAATGAGAATAAGGCTATTTATAATACAAGATTCCTAACCCTAATAGGAAAAGTATTATAGTCCTAATAGGAAAAGGATTACATAACCCTAGAGTCCTAATAAGGAAAGGATTAGAGTTCTTCAGGCTCCATAACTCAACAATCTCCCACTTGGAGACTGAACTCAAAAGTAATCATCTCTCGATCTTCCCATTCAATAGCCCATAATGGTCCCGGTAGTGCCAAGCCTCTCTTCTCAGTTACTGAGGCCAATTGAAGCCATGCATAGCTTCAATTTCTCAAATGTGACACTCTTAGTCAACATATCAGCAGGATTCTCATCACCTCGAATCTTCATCAATTGCAAGATTTTCCTTTCCAAGAGATATCTTATGTAATGATACTTCAATTCAATATGCTTAGTTCTCGAATGAAACGCTGGATTCTTTGCTAAGTGGATAGCACTCATACTATCACTGTATAAAATACTATTCTTTTGCTCCTTCCCCAATTCACTCAAGAAACCTTGCAACCATACCATCTCTTTACTAGCCTCAGTCACTGCTACATACTCAGCTTCTGCAGTAGACAAAGCCACGACCTTTTGCAACTTTGAAGCCCAAGAAATCGTTGTACCTCCCAAAGTAAACACATACCCCGTAGTACTTCTTCTTTTATCAAGATCACTTCCCGCTAAGTCAGCATCGACAAATCCTTCCAATTCGACACTTTTGCCTTCAAAACATAAGGCTTTCTCCGTAGTACCACGCAAGTATCTTAGGATCCACTTTACCGCTTCCCAATGTTGCTTTCCCGGATTTCCCATAAACCTACTAACTACTCCAACTGCATGCGCAATATCCGGTCTAGTGCACACCATCGCATACATTATGCTACCAATTGCCGAAGCATAAGGAGTCTTCTTCATGTAAGCCCGATCCTCATCACTACTGGGCGAATCCTTGTTAGATAGTTTAAATTGGCTACCCAACGGAGTAGTTACTGGCTTTGCATCATGCATACTGAACCTCTTCAAAACCTTTTCGATATACTCAGCCTGCGAAAGATACAACTTTCCCGCCAATTTATCCCGATTAATTCGCATACCCAAAATTTGATTTGCTTCTCCAAGATCCTTCATAGCAAATCGTTCAGACAATTGCTTTTTCAACTTGCTCAATTCTCGAGCACACGACCCTGCTATTAACATGTCATCAACATACAATAGCAAAATAATATAACTATTGTCAAACCTCTTGAAGTAGCAACAATGATCAGCATTGCAACGCACAAAATCAATCTCATGCATGAATCCATCAAACTTCTTGTACCACTGTCTAGGAGCTTGTTTCAAACCATACAAGCTCTTCTTGAGCTTACACACTAGCTCAATGTTACCTTCAGACGAATACCCTTCTGGTTGCATCATATAAATATCTTCTTCAAGATCACCATGAAGGAATGCCGTTTTTACATCCATTTGCTCTAACAACAAGTTTTCTGCAGCAACCATACTCAACACCAATCGAATAGTAGTCAATTTCACGACAGGAGTAAAAACATCAGTGTAATTAATACCATATTTCTGCTGAAATCCCTTCACAACCAGTCTCGCCTTGTAACGTTTCCTTCCATCCGCCTCTTCTTTAATTTTGTAAACCCACTTGTGCAGAGCTTTCTTTCCCTTTGGAAGCTCAACAAGTTCCCAAGTATCATTGGACTTTAGAGAGTTCATCTCGTCATCCATCGCAAGTTTCCACTTGTCCCCATACTCACATTGACTAGCCTCTGCATAACATTCAGGTTCACCACTATCAGTCAACAATACGTAATGTAAAGAAGGCGAATACCTATCTGGTGCATGACGCTGTCTGCTAGATCTCCACAGCGGAAGTGTCGGAGTACTCGGTTCTGCCTCAATAGCTACCTCATCATTCTGCGTAACTTTACTCCCACCCGAGTTAGAGATATCCAACTCAATAACCTCGGGATTTTTAGCCTGAGTACCCGTATCATCAATTTTCGGTGCTTCCAACCTATCCTTGTACAAAACCTGTTCATTGAATATAACATCTCGACTACGAATAATCTTACGATTCTGTTCATCCCAAAACCTATAACCGAATTCGTCACCACCATATCCAATGAATGTACACTTAACAGATTTAGCATCTAACTTACTTCTAGCAGTAGCATCAATATGAACGTATGAAACGCACCCAAATACACGAAGAAAGGACAGATTTACCTCTTTACCACTCCAAGCCTCCTCCGGTATGCCATTACCCAACGGAGTTGATGGTCCTCTATTAATCAGAAAAGCAGCAGTGTTAACTGCATCAGCCCAAAACATCTTCGGCAACCCGCATTTCAATCGCATACACCTAGCACGTTCATTCAATGTCCTGTTCATACGTTCTGCAACCCCATTCTGTTGAGGGGTTCCTCTCACAGTCTTTTCCATGCGAATACCTTTCAGATCACAATATTCCTTAAACTCGGCGAGTTCATATTCTCCACCATTATCAGATCTCAAGCACTTCACATTCAGACCTGTTTCATTTTCTACAAGGGCTTTCCATTTTCTAAAAGTGTTAAAAGCATCAGATTTATGCTTTAGAAAATAAACCCATACCTTTCTCGTGGAGTCATCGATGAAAGTCATGTAATATGACGCACCACCAAGAGATGTAACTGGTGCAGGTCCCCATAAGTCACTATGCACCAGCTCTAACTTCTCGTTCTTCAAGGTCCTGCCTCCTTTCGAAAAACTCACCCGTTTCTGTTTTCCGAATATACAGTCCTCACATAAGCCAACATCAACTGTTTTGAGGCCTGGCAGCTTTCCTCTCGAACAAAGCTCCTTCATCCCCTTCTCGCTCATGTGACCAAGTCGGCAATGCCACAAATCTGCATCACTGTTTTCTTCTGCGAGAGAAATACAATCTTTAGTATTGGATGTCATATATAATGTACTCTCTTTCTTACCTCGAGCCAGTATCATGGCTCCTTTGGTTATCTTCCAGGTGCTACAACCAAAGGTCACAACGTATCCAGCATCATCTAGTTGCCCTACAGAGATCAAATTCCTCTTCAAACCAGGAATGTGCCTCACATCACGTAACTGCAATACGCTGCCATTCGAGGTTTTGATTCGAACATCTCCCTTCCCCACGATTTTCAAAGGCTCATCATCATCAAGATAAACCTTCCCGAAATCCCCAGAAGTATAACGTTCCATTATATCAGCATCACTGCAAGAATGGAACGATGCTCCAGAATCCAAAACCCACGATTCCAATGGGCTACTCACGCTCAATATCAGAGCATCACTAATGTCTTCGATTGCTGCATTAGCTGATTTTTCGTCCCTTTTAGGTGCTGTGCAATTGTTCTTGTAATGTCCAAGTTGCTCACAGTTCCAACACTTTATCGAACTCAGGTTCTTCCTCGACTTACTTTTACCTCTCGACCTTGACCTACCTCTGTTCGATTTCCTTGATTCCGATCTGCCTCTATTTTCCGTATTCAGGACTGAACCCGAAGTTATACCCGATTCTCTCCTACGAATTTCTTCACTTATAATCAGATCTCTAACCTCATCAAATTTCAGCTTCTCTTTCCCTGCTGAAGCACTAACAGCAGTAACCGTTCCACCCCAACTTTCAGGCAGAGAAGACAACAAAATTAGGGCTCTAACTTCGTCATCAAAATCGATCTCAACTGAGCTTAATTGGGCCGTAATCAGATTGAACTGATTAAGATGCTCAGCCAGAACTCTCTGACATCTTTAGGTTAAAGAGACGCCGCATCAGATGAACCTTGTTCGCCGCTGATGGCTTCTCGTACATGTCTGCTAAAACCTTCAGAATGCCTTTGGTGGTTGTCTCTTTCGTATGGAACGCAACGTTCCGTGATAGAGACAAACGAATCACACTCATCGCTTTCCTGTCAAGTACCTTCCACTCTTCGTCTTTCATATCCGACGGCTTATCACCAAGGGGCTGATACAAATCTTTACCGTACATATAATCTTCGATCTGCATCTTCCAGAACCCAAAGTCTGTCCCGTCAAACTTTTCAACCGGCGTTTTTCCTTCACCCATCATATTCGCTCCCACTCGACCTGGAGCTCTCGATACCAGTTGTTAGGAATATGATCGTCTATTGTGAATAAACGCGAGAAAGAAAAACAATAAAGAACACACGAAATTGTTTACCCAGTTCGTCAAAAGAATTTTGACTACGTCTGAGGGCACTACCAAGCCAGGATTTTCACTATATTTCGAATTATAAAATTACAATGAGAATAAGGCTATTTATAATACAAGATTCCTAACCCTAATAGGAAAAGTATTATAGTCCTAATAGAAAAGGATTACATAACCCTAGAGTCCTAATAAGGAAAGGATTAGAGTTCTTCAGACTCCATAACTCAACAATATAGGCACAAGGGACTCTTAATTGGACTAATCTCCTTGGTATGACAAGCCCAACCACTGATTTTACAGTTAGCATTTGACTTTGTGATTTTTAATTAAGAGGAATAATAGTTGGTGCATTACATGAGAGTGACACAACTATGTTTGAGCAATTGCCATACTCAAGATACTCACAAGAGACAGAGCTAAGTCTTACTTTAAGTAAAATTACATCTACGTTCCAGAAAGATGAAATAGAACCAGTCAGTTATTGACCATACAGATGGGTTCAAAGCAGCAGCTTCCGAGCATATTTAGAAACAATGAGTTTCAGAACTTTACAACAATAAAACAAGGCAGGACATAATAATTTTTAATTCTTCACTAATTTATATGCTTAAACACAATCCAAAACCATATTTACATGTTGTAAATCTTTCTTTCTTCTGAGTTCCTAGTTCCTGACAGAAGTGTATTGACTAACGCCAATCTGTTTATGCAACTACTGCCATCCCTTCTTTTTTTTCTATTAATTTAAGGTAATATTTAAATTCTTTGTTTTTTTCATCACACACAATATATATATAAAGAGACTGATAACTGGAAGAAGACTTCAACTTTTCCAGTCTTTAATCAACCTCTGATATAAAGAAATTCTCAGGTACACATAAGATGGTCCCTAGTGAAGCATGCCCTACAGCAATCAGGTAAGGTTCATTCGGATAACAAATTTTAAGTAAGATTAGGTAAAGGACTGCACATTCCTAAACTCCAATCTTCTCCACTTATACTTGAGAATCGTCCGATATGTCAAGAAATTTTCAAATTCAGAGTTTTTCACTTAGTGCTTAAACTTTGAGTAGTGGGAATATTAAGCACGTGAGATAAAATTCTCAATGCAGCATGATAAAATTCTCAATGCAGCATTGGTAGAATATCAGTCATTCTTTTGAGGAAATGATCTAGCAAACTCTCAAAAAGCATGGGATAATACGTAGAATGCTACTCTGCAACACAACTGGACTTATACACAGATTTATTGATGTAGCTAAGAGAAACATTTACCGTTTTAAGCGGATATTCGTGAAAAGCTTCCGGGCAGCAGCTCTGGTAAACATCTTAAAACCACACTGAAACATGGAGAAGAGCAAGGAGCGTAAAAAAAAAAAGATTTAATAGTATTGAGCGCATTCGTGCACTAACTATCTTCTTAAATATTTGTGGAGACTAGTTTGGTTGATTAGATTAAGTATTTGAATAATGTAGAACTAGAGAAATATAGTTTAGAGTTTAGACATAAAACTCATCAAAGAATAAAAGCAACAAAATAAATATATAGTTTATAGACATAAAACACATCAAAGAATAAAAGCAACAAACACGTCAAAAGTTTAAATAGTTTGGTTTGTGCTGTAGCAGTGAGGAAATTCAATGATGAATGAACAGAGAGTAGAAAAGATACTTTCATCAAAAGCAAAAAATAGAATGCTACACTTAACACAAACTTCCAAACCCCAACAAAGAGAATAACCTAACTGGAAGCATCTCCAAACAAGAACAAGACGACATAAACTGATATATATATATATATATATATATATATATATATATATATATAGAGAGAGAGAGAGAGAGAGAGAGAGAGAAACAATGGGATTAAGAAAGAGTTGTGAAGTATGTGGTACCTGTGTGTCCCGAATTCCAGGACCAGCAGCTAACAGAACTACCAAATGGAATCCCTTCATCAAGAAATTCCGATACCATTTTCTCTGATAAATAAGATGAACTTTTAAGCAGATAAACTACAATAGAATAGTATAAATAGAATAAAAACAACTAATCATGATTCACAGAAATGATTGAGTAACAAGACTCAACTGATGACAGAGCCTTCTCCTCAAGATGAGCACGTGATCCAAATGCAGCAATAGGGACATCTGAGATTCTTGAAGTTAAATTACTAGCTGAAGAGCCTCCAGACCTAAGTTCCTTGTTGGCTGCTGCAAGAATCTAAGGGTGATATTATCAGTTATGTTGCAGAAGATTAGATCTTATATTGCATGTCTAAACCAAAAGAAATGCAACACCAAAAAAGTATAGCCACACCTGGATAAGTTTTTTGAAGTGATTTTAGCAACAAAAAAAATAATTCATGCATTACAGGTCTTTGTCTGAAAAAGATGTGATGTTTGTTGTGATTGGTTATGTTTTTAGAAAATGGTTGGAAATTATGTGTAAGATAACTGATTTGATTTATTGATGTATGTGTAAAATAATTGGTTCAGCTTTTCAAGCAATGATTATATGATTGAAAATAGTAAAGTAAGAAAGAATAACTGTAGTAGGTAAGTCTTGATGAGAGAGTGTCATGTATTGATTGTTGGCAATTATTTAGGAAAAAGTAAAAGTAATTTTTTTTTTTGAAAAAAAATAAGTTTTTTAATTGAAAAGGAGTTGAGAAAGGTGTTCTCAAAAATTGTGATCTACAAAACAGAAATGAAATCCAAACATATCTGCAAACATAACCTATGTTTTTCATATGAGCACGTTGCAATATTCAGAAAAGCCAGCAACCTGATTTTCAAGTTTCTCAAGGTCGCTCACTCTAGTTGCCCCATCAGCATCAAGCATTAAAAGTAGTTCACCACGCGAGTGGAGCATCCCCTGTTTAATAATGCTTCCCAGAAGCGAAAACGATCAATGACTCGACACAGTATGAATCTACAGTGTACAACATATCAAAATTTTGGGTGAACAAATTTTTCGGAATCAACTCACTTTTCGTATTGCTTCTCCCTTCCCATGGTTCCGCCCAAGAAGGATTACTCTAACATTTTCTACAGTGTATCTCTTCACAAAGTCAAAGGCTACTCTTTTTGTATCATCAGCACTTCCATCGTCAACAATCACCACCTATTCCAGTATTAATCCATTCAAAAGACGTAAAATGGAGTGGATATTGCTCTTAAACAAATAATAGCATGATGCCCTTTCATATGGCACTAATACACCAGTCAGGACGCATCTTTTCAAGAAGAATCAAAAGCTAAAAACATGGGAACTTGAACCCGAATGTAGAAAACAATCCTCCGCAAAAACAAAAATAGCAACTTCACTGGAATGCAACACTCTACAACTTTTGTTCTTGCTAATTCCAGCATTCTAAAACTAGTTGACAAAACTCAAGCACCACTTTGAGGCTTCCTTATCTAGTTTCATTGTCATATAAAATATTAAGGTCGAAAAAACTCCAAATTTGTCCAAGGAAATGTTGCAACTGATAATAATGTAAGCATGAACTAGGATATATGATGTAGCAGAATTGACTTTCTTGGCATCACAAGAAAGGCAATAAGCTAAGTGCCAGACTCAATATGCTCATGTCATTGGAAACAGGTTTAGCTTTGGCAACGACGAAATTACCATATATTTAACTTATAATTCGCAGTAATTAACTTCCAAAAAATTTATTGAAGGCATAAAAGAAGATCAAGATTAGTATACTTCCAGCTTATATATTTCCTTTTAGGGGATAGATAAAATTAGCAGACCACATTAACTCTAATTGATCTGTCACAAGTGCAATCAAATTTTTGTGCAGTCTGCATAGTTGCGGAGAAAACCAATGCACCTTTCAGCTAAATGATAATTCCTATAATTTAGTCATTCAAAGAATAATAGTCATTCAACGCAAGTAGCTTTTACTCTATCACATAGTGTACATTCTCGAGTTTTTCTTTCTTGTCTTTTATAGAATCTTCAACTCTTACACCCAAAATTTGGTAGACTGAATTACCCTTCAACACTTGCGAATTGCGATATAAGAGATATAAGAAGTTTCAAACGGGGTGTAGGTCATTTTTCACAAGATTTCATGCAACTTATGTCAACATTATATAATCTTAGACATTGGAATTTTTTTTAAGCCATAACATTCTATGCTACATAAATATCTTACACATATAACTGCTGAGAGCCAGAACACACAATATATATGATGCAACTTTATCAGATGTTACATAGAAAATTAAACGTTCTATAGTGACTATAGATAGAAGAGTAGAGTTTATTAATATACCTCATATGAAAATGACTTGTCCTTCGCAGCACGTCCTTGAAGATAACTGCAATTACCCAAATCAATCATTAGACCAATCTTTAAATATTGCTGCTACAACCAAGGTACCTAAAATGTTTGAGTGAACTAGCATGTGATCATTAACATATAGATTTATTATAAGCAAATTCTCATATAGAAGTTCTCATCTGTGATTCGTAATTCCTACACATCTGATGACTACTTGTTAGGAGAAACTGGGAATTAATTTTCGGCATTGGACGAAAGTTAACGTGCTTCAACAGATAATGCCAAAAAATTGTAGAATCATTTATCTCATTGACCTCTACAAGTTGAACCCTATCCCTTATGGGGGGAAAGAAAGAAGCAACAAAAATGTTAGTGAACAGTTGATAACAGTTAACAAAAGAACTACCCTTTCTATCAATGACAAAGTATAGCAGTAACGAACAATGATATGTATTTGACAAATAAGAAACTGAGTTAGCAGATTGTGAGTTTTTTCCGCAAAAAGATATCAAGTTAATCTCAAATATTACACCCTTTTTTCTGTAAAATACTTAAGTCACTACAGTTTTCTTTAACATCTTACTTCCAAACACACATTACTTAAGTATTCATATGTCTCCCAAACACTTTTTTTTAAGACTTTGTCTACGGAAAGAAATCAGATGACACAAAACGCCAGTCGTCCGCTCTCTAGAGTTCTCTTCCACTTTGTCATAGTTTAAAGCAAATATATGGTTATTTAATTAATATCTTCTTAGCACTTGAGTGTAGAAATAGTTGTTTACTCAAACACAATACCATCTAACAAGATAGTAATTATACTATTCATGGAGAGGGTGGAAGCAATAACTTCCTAAAAGGTCGACACTGATTTATTTTTTAAATTTGTCCAAAAAGGATGCTCTTACATTATTGTTAATTGGCTTAATATCGATTTTCTTCATTTGAATTAATAATATTGTTTATTGAATTATTAACTTGTCGTGTATACAGTTTACACACTCCATTGGAATAGACCACAAGATTAATCAGTAAAAGCTTAAGGTTGGTTAACTTAATAATAAACCTTGAATACCAAAACGTTTAACGTACACTAATTACAAAGATCAAATCATAGTTGTTAATGGCGAATGGCGCTGCGTGGCGACAAGGGTCTCATGGCGCGGCGCACTCCTTTTTGAAGAAATTATTTTTAAAAATAAATTAACTATATATATACTAATACAATCAATAACATAAAATTATAACATAAAATTATAATATATTATATTATAAATTTTAATATAAATTTATTTATACTTTTTTTACATTAATATAAATTATAATAATAACTTTTAACAATTAACTACCCATTAATACATAAAATTTTAGTAATATAATAAATTCAGCATATATTATATATTATTAAGACTTATAATTATAAGCATCATAAATTTAACTGGGTCAATTAGTAAAATTTGGCAAATTGGGCTTGGGTTTATGTATTAACTATTAACTTGGGGCCAAAATTAAAGTCAAAATAATTGGACTAGTAAGGGTAAATTTGGAAAATTGCAGCCTTTTAAAAATGACCCACTTAAAACCCTAGTCTCTCCTCTCTCACATAGTCACATACGCACGCAGCAGCCCAAACCCTAATTTCTTCTATTCTCTCTCACTTCACGCACGGAGCAGCTCCTTCTCAACTCCCCTCTCTCTCTCTCAAACAAACAAGAAGAAAGTTAAAACCAAGGGGAAGAAGACTAATCATCAGTTATGCCACAAATTTCAGAAAGGCGCTCGCCATGGCGCCTTTAAGGCGCTCGCCACGGCGCCGCTGGCGCTCGCCATTGTGAAGCTCGGCGCCACGGTTCGTGGCGCCGAGCTCGCGCCATGAGTGCCTCACGCCATGGCGAACGCCATTGCGCGCCATTTACAACTATGGATCAAATGCTAAAAGATAAATATGTATATAGACATTATTAAGGTGTCAATTTAAACTAGCCGACAGAGTCAATGGTCATTTGAGATACAGTTAAAACGTCCAACCAGGCCTTTCAATATAATTAAAACCCTCTAATGAACTTAGAATCAAGCTAGAGCAACATATTACTAAGCAGACTAAATAGGTTTATAGCCTCACCGGCACAAAATTCATTGACTTTTCCATTCACAAGTACTGTCTATTACTACCGAGTTACCACATAAAGCAGGTAAAATATTAGGCTAGAGTATGAACATCAGCCACAATAATGACACTGCAGCACAGCAATGGCTTATAACTTTTTTTTTTTTTTAAAAGCTTCCCTCTCTTTACCAAACTAAAATAACAAAATAGGACCACCACGAAATGTTGATGTCTATGGCCAGTTAAAAGATCATTATAACTAATTAACATTGTGATCATAATGTAAATGTGGATGACAATACCACAAGTAAAAATGAAAAGTGAAAAGCAACAAGAGCAAAAGGGTGGAATGTGTTTACTCGAAGGTTTCACTGAGAGCTCCTGGAAGTCTATGCTCTTCGTTGAATGCTGGAATTATCAAAGATATGTACTTTTCAGCAGGATCACGGATATCAGGACAAATAACCTGGAATAGAGAAGTTCAGCACAGCAACCTAACTACCCGAATTCAACAATATGTAAAAAGCTCTCAAAACCATTCAAATTGAAAGAAAGGGAGAACAAACAAAACAGCAGGATTGGAAAAGAGGTGATCTTTTTGCCAAGCTAGATATGTACATATTAGTTGCAAAAACAAAATATTTTTTTGCAGAACTTAAGTATGTTATGAATTAAATCAGAAGATGCTACATTTAATCATCAGATTTTTCAACTTCCTTATAAACCTGAACCTGAGAAAATAGTGGAATTAAACAGCACTAAAAAAAAATTGGAAAGTAAATACAAATAAATCTTGGATTCATACAGGCTTCAATGAATTTGGATCCTCGAGTACAGGAGGAGCCTCAACGTGACAGCTGAAAAATAAAACCACAGAAAAATATTAAAAATTGAAAATCAAAGGGATCAAATCAATCGGGGTAATAACAATAAATATAAACAAAACCATACGTGTGATTGTGCTTTCTTCTGAACGCGGCGAGAACAATGGCTGTCACCAATCCCAAAACAAGAACTGAAGCGAAGATCGATAAGAATTCAAGCAACGCCCATATCAATCCCATCATCTCTTGACAATTTGAGAAAATCCCAACTGAAATAAGTATTGAATTCGAGAAAGATTAGGTTATACAATCTCCTCTGCAACTTGCAAAAATTGAGAATTAATTCAAGGGCGGTGACCTAGGGTCTACACTACAAGTTTGACAAAGAAATTGGGAGATTTGTGCTCTACTTTTATTTCATTTTTGTTGAAGAAGCTCAATTTGTTCAGTTTATTTTAAATTTTAGGGCTTTTTCTTGTTACCCTTTCCCAATTAAATTAGTTATTGGGATAGTTCCGTTTTATTTTATTTTTAACATTGGGCTTTTGTTATGTCATTATTCATAAATCATATTTTCAAAAAAACAAATTAAAAAAATGTGTTTTTGAGCTTTTTACTCTGAGTTAAGTTGTTTTTGGCTATTTGAAGAATGTTTGCAAACATTAATTTTAAGTGATTATTGGATTATAGTTGAATAAAAGTTATACTGAAGTGTTTCTAAATACAGATCTAGTTTCTGATTCTAATTTATTTAATTTTACTTAGAAAGATGTAATTTGAAATGGATTGCCCAAAATTATTATTATTATGCAAATTAAATGTGGGGAATGTTCTTTTTTTTTTTATCAATTTGGAGAAAAAATGCCCAAACATTTTCCAAACACAGAATGACCCAACAACAAAGAATTAATTGGGTCCAGCTCTAGACCCAAATCTCGACCCAAACTATTTGTTCCGTACGCTAGGCCCAGTCTAAGTTTGGGTCCAATCCACACAATGCCACATTTAATACCAACAAATATATATATATATATATATATACATACACATTTGTGTATTTGTATCATAAACTAGAGTTACCAAAATAGTACAAATACAATATAATTTCACATGTGATGAATTGTATCGAACCAAAATTGATTTCATATGAAATTTATATTTTATTTTTCCATATTTCAATACTTACAAACATTTCAATTACACCACGTGTTATGATACACAAAAAACTTTTTCAGAAATTCAGTATTTAATTCTAGAGTATATGATCCCTCTATCGCTAATAAATTCCGAGTACTTTTCACAAGAAAAAACAAAAACAAAAAGAAACCAATTAAATCTCAATTCAATTAAAACTTAAATACAATTAAAATCAAATAAATTTGAGAGTGGAAATAGGAAATTAATAGCATTGACAACCTATATTTATTTTAGGGTAAATCCAAGAGTATAAATAAAGGTGGTGGGGAGTGGGAGTCCAAAAAGCGCACACAGATAAAGAGAGAAAAAGAGACGAAACAACGCCGAATAGTAATTACTATTATTATTCGTCTCTAAAAAAATCTCCTTTTACTCTCTGCCTCATATATAAATATATATATATATATATATACCAATTTTTTTGTCTCTGTTTCCAAATCTCTTTCGGATTCCCAACAATCTCTCTCTAGAATCTCCGTAATTTTCTTGTTCCGATGGCTTCACCGTCTCAAGCTAGCCTTCTTCTTCAAAAGCAGCTCAAAGGTTGTTTTTTCTAATTTATTAATTGATTGAGCAACTGTTGATTGTTTTTTTTAATCTGATTTTGTGTCGGTGGATTGAATTATGTTAATTGAGCTTTTTGTTGGAGTATAGGGTTTAGTGATCTATCCGTTTTTTGTGCAGATCTGTGCAAACACCCTGTGGATGGATTTTCGGCTGGTTTGCTTGATGAAAGCAACCTTTTTGAATGGAGTGTTACCATAATTGGCCCTCCTGATACTCTATAGTGAGTGTTTATTCACTTTTTGAGTTGGGTTAATTTTGAAATTTGTGATTTTTTCTAATTAGCATGACAACTTAATTTGATTTTGTACATTAATTATGGAATCTGTTTGCTCTGTGTAAATGGTTTTGCCCTTGAAGGGGTTTTGTTTTTGCTGTTGATTGGCTTTTGTGTTCTGTAGTTTCAGCTTCGTAACAAACGAGGTTAATTAAGGTGCAGCGTTAAGTGTTAACGAACAGCGAGTGCACAATAGTGTCAAACTGAGGGGAAAAGAAGTGAAAATAAATTATTCAAGTTCTAGGAGGCGATGTAGTTCTTGAATTACTTATTTATTTATGGGATACTGGTTGCTTCAGTCTTTACGAACCATCTCGGAATTCACATTGGAAAAGTATAAATATGGTATAACAATCAATTGAGCGGGAATGATGGCGAATATGTAAAATCAAGCAACTGCAGATTTGTTGTGTGATTGCTAATGTAAATTATAAATAATCGAAAGTGTAAAACCATTGGGATTATAAATGTTAAAATTGTATTGATGGTCAGATAGACTTGGCAAATTCTATAGATCCTGAGGCATGTATGCCTTGCATACATGGCTAAGTCACGAGGGGTTTTATTGTGGTGAGAAACAATGGAGAAAGATGTTTTGAATTTTGGTAATTGCTTCGTAGTCTCTGAGTTAGAGATTAAACCTGCAGAATATGTTTTGTGCAAGAGTAATGTGGTTAACAGCCAGATATTGCTCTTTAAAGGTGGTGAAACTAAGTTTCCTGAATAACTTTTGGTAAGTCGTAAATTTGTACTATCTCTAAAGGGTAATGAATTTAATGAAAATGCAAAACAAATGGTTACTAAATACAAAATGTGGCAAAATGACGGAAAATAAATGAGATAAAAGAGAAGATCAAATTACAGGGATAGAAGATTGTGTGGTTCATCTCCTAGCGTGGTAGGTAAATATCTATATCAATAAATAATTCGGGTAAAGGCATGGTTCTCTAGCATTTTAATTTAAGATGTGTTTGTAAGATATTCTGGTAAAGCATAGTTCTTTCAAATTATGCATACCGATTTTCCAAATCTTCCTAATGCATACCAAAATTCTGCAGCAGATGTAATTATTATCTGTATTTATTGTTATCTTTTTAAAAGGAACGTATGGAAGATTAGGTATATATTATTGAACTTTTGAAAGATGTAATATGTGCTGTCCTAGCAAATTAGGTATAGAATCTGCTTTTTGTTAGATGGTGATCAAGAAACAGGCCTAGGCGTGTAATTTGTGGCAGCTTAACCCTCTTAGTCAGATCAAGACTCAATGATTGAACGATTCTCAAAATGTTATTATTTGCAATTCTTACCCCAGTTCACATTAGAAATATATCTCACAAGTAAAAGGCTATACTTAAAGCCATAATTAACTCATCCATATGGCATTTATATGATGAATCTGACATGCATTACTATGATCCCATGATGTCAACATATTGCATATTTGGATTTCTGATTGTTATTTTTCCAAAATTTGATGCAGTGATGGAGGTTTCTTCAATGCTATCATGAGCTTCCCCCAAAATTATCCGAACAGCCCCCCAACAGTGAGATTTACTTCAGAGGTTTGGCATCCTAATGGTATGTACTCTTTCGCGTTCTTGAATTGTAGACTAGCTTAGTAGT
The DNA here is from genome assembly GCA_963669365.1 of Verbascum thapsus. Lineage (NCBI taxonomy): Eukaryota > Viridiplantae > Streptophyta > Magnoliopsida > Lamiales > Scrophulariaceae > Verbascum > Verbascum thapsus. The sequence continues at coordinate 15,593,078 of OY770110.1, read as the reverse complement.
CTTAGTCGTAGTTTTCAAGTGAAATTAATCTCAATATTCATATGGCATGCAGTTTATTCTGATGGAAAGGTTTGCATTTCAATTCTTCATCCTCCTGGGGATGATCCAAATGGCTATGAGCTTGCTAGTGAGCGCTGGTCACCTGTCCACACGGTATGATCATGACTATGTTTGGTCTGATTGAGATAGCACATTACTATTCTTTAACTTGTTGTAACATATAATTTAATCAAATGTGAAATTTTCATTATCTCCTTCTCAAATGTAAAACCAACATGTTCGAAGTTTAACTTGGCAAACATTTGGCTTGGTACTTCTGATAGTTTGCTTCAGAATTTAGAAGATCCAAATCTATTTTGTGAGTTTGAATTCTGGGTTCCTGGTTCTTTTTTCTTTTTTTAATTTCTTATAAAAATGAATATTAGATATTTTGTGGAAAAGAAATTACCATTATCCCATTATTGGTAATCCTTCAGCTCGTAGCCTTGCAGTAAAAATCTTTTCGAGCACAGTTGAGTGAGTTCTCTACCAGCCATTGAAATGGTCCTGACCAGATTTATCTTTTGGGAGTTATGAGAATCCTGTTATAAAAGATTTGTTTATTCATGTGTATGTGTGTGCTTTCTTTGTGTCGTTTATGGAGTTATATGCAGACTGGAGTTCTCTCTATTCCTGTTATAGTAGCTGGTTTTGTACTATAATTACATTACAATTATTGAATATTCCCATCGTAAGTATATTATTTGCCCTGTTCATGGCATATCCGTGTAAAACATAGGTTTACCAATAAATTTTGGTTTTCAGGTTGAGAGTATAGTCCTAAGTATCATATCAATGCTTTCAAGCCCCAATGATGAGTCCCCGGCTAATGTGGAAGCTGCTGTAAGTGGAAATATAATACTTGGCTTTTACTTTTCTGTTTAATTGATCAAATACCATGTTTATACTATTGTGCTTTACTTCTTCACTTCTTCCCCTTTCCTTTAACCTTTTCTTTTTGGTTAACTTTGAGGATTATAAAAAAAGAAACTTTTTTGTGTTATTATATTTCACTTGCAAAATGAAATGGTATTTCAGATTGACTATTTGTAACTTGGTTTTTTAAATATAACCCATGAAACGAAGCTTTACGAAGACGAGTAATTAGTCAATAATCAATCAGTTAGATAGAAAAGTTGATCATTGATTTCAATAATTTACGTTTGTTTAATGGTTGATATGAAACTGCAGAAAGAATGGAGAGAACGAAGGGATGATTTCAAGAAGAAAGTTAGTCGTTGCGTAAGACGTTCACAAGAAATGATGTAAACTACTAAATCTTCCTGAAAAAACTGAAGAATTGTGTTCCTTATGGGTTGCCAAGTTGTGCAATATTATAAAGAGTCACATGTTATATTTTGGTATAACTTTTGTGTTATTCTGCCTATTTTGTTGAAGTGGCATCATCAGTGAACTTGAAATGGGGATGTTTTTTTGCTTGTTACTGGTCTACTTCCAACTTTGCCTTTGTTTTTCTCTTTTTTATTTTTACAAATATGACCTCGATTATATGTATTTGTCAACTATCCATTTTTTGCCATTTTGTATTCTGTTTTTAGTGTGTACATCTCTCACTATCTTATATCTGAAATTACTTGTTTGCTGTGGACATTTGAGTTTTTTTTTTTTTCTCCCCGATTTGAGTTTTCGTTATTATTTAGTTTAGTAGAAGAGAAATCTCGAGTCTGTTTGGATTGAGTGATTTGGACTTGTGGAGGGGATTTGGAGGAAGGATTTGAAATGACACCGTATTTATGGAGAAAATAGTTCAAAGTGAATATCGAGTGATTTGAAATTCATTATAATTTGGATACATCCAAATGAACTTCATAGATTTGTTGATGGATTTGAAATCCATAAATTTTAAATCCTTCAATCCAAATACAACCTCAAAGGTATTTGATTTTCCTTCAACTTGGTGATTGATTTTTGAAATTCTTGTTTATAAACCAAGAGATGTTACTATACCATTTCAATGCAATTTTGCACTCGTTTGATTGAGTTATGAAAATTAGTGAAGCCATATTTCGACTTGCCTTATGTTGACTAATCTGATATCACTCTGATAAGCATTAATCCTATTTTGATCGAGTTTTTTGAAATTGGTATCTAAGTTAACTTTCAATCAAGTTTTCTTTTGATGCTTGTCTAGCATCAAGATTACCTCAAGTGCTACAACTTTTGAACCCAAAAAATATAAAGTTGCCTCAAAAGTTACACAACTAATCTAGAAAAGTAGTTCAAACATCATACAAATATGGATACAAACTTTGAATCAAATGTCAAATAAGAAAGTATGATAAAATCACTATGCCCATCCAAAGTTTGTTATTTTAGCACATTAACCTAGCAGACCCAAACCGAACCCATAAAATGCCCACAAAATATATATTTTACCTGGACTCGATCGCATACCCGACGGTCCAAAAAAAGTTTGATCCAATGGGTCGGATACGTTTCAGGTTGGGTCGAACCTGCATCAGGTAAATGTCCACGGGTAAACTTCGGATATTGTTCACCCGCGATTATTTTTCAACGGGTAAAAATTGTACTCGAACCCGAACTACCTAGTGTCATCGGGTCCGGGTTAGGCCCATTGTCTATTGAACGGGTCCGGGTCTGGGCAGTCCCCGCCCATTGACAAGCCTAGCCCCATAAATAACTTAAAAGACCTCCAACTTACATCCATTGCAACATTCAACTACCTGATGGTGAAGCCAAGCCAAGTGATAATGTTTATGCTAAGAATTTCACCAATCACATAATGAGAAATTGATAAAGTGATCAAGGATTACAATAACCCAAAAAAATGATGTAAAAAATCTTAACATAACAGTGAAAATCTGGAACCAGGTTACATGTTTCAACATAAGATTCAATGTCATATAATGCATTCTAAACAAGTGTTTTGTTTGGTGGACCAAGCTTCACCAATAACTGCATCTATGCAGTTGTGGTAAATTATACATTAAGCATCATCCATCAACAAAAAAAAAACCCAAAATCAACATATGATCATCATATTCAAAGGGCGTAAATTCGATCAATATCCGAATTCGAAAACTCGGATTGATGCCACGAATTAGATCCACTTCGAGCCGATTTGACCCTCTTTCTCATAGACCTTATCCTCTTCGATTTCACCACATAATAAGTCATTGTCCCAAGAACCCCGCCCATTATAACCCCTCCAACAACCGTCACCAAAACCGCAGCCCACTCATATTTACGTCCCACAACAATATACGAAGACGCCATAAACGCCACCGAAGTACAAACCGAAGCCAACCACATGAGCTTGTTAATAACTTCAACCACACGTCTCTCGGCCTTCGTTTCGCCCCTAACAAGAGTAATTTGAACGACAACAACGGCCAGTGACGTAAAAAGCGCAATCGCGTTGAATATGAAGAAGATTTTAAACGAGGCGCTACTCACAACCACGGCCATCCCGTGGTCATCGTCGCCACCTGGCACGGTGAAAATGGCGGCAAAAGCAACCGTGGCGAATAGGACGGCGACAACTGTCACCGAGTTAGTTGCGTTGTTGATACCTTCTCTGTGGAGTTTTCGTAGCTCTTTGGCTATGCCGTGCACGTTTTTGTTTGTTCTTCGAGTTTGTTCGAGCTGAATGTGAACGTCGTTTTTGATTTGAGTGACGGTTTTGCGTAGCTCGTCTCGTGGTTGGTTCAGTTCGTTAGCTCTAAGAGCACCGTAACGTCCAAGTGTTTCTTTTATATCTGATGATTCTTCGGAGAGGGGGAGATTTTCCGCAATGTCGAGAGATGTCTTGTGATCTCGGTTCAGCGCGTTCACATTTGTATCAGGCAGGCGTAGCAATTCATTAACTATCTGCATTGGATAATTGGATATTCAGACGCTGATGAGCCAAATTGTATTGCTAACTAGTGATATAAGGGTGTGTTTGGATTGAGATTTGGATTTGGGGAGGGGATTTGGAGGAAGGATTTGAAATGACATCTAACATGGAGTCATTTGAAATCCACCATATTTATGGAGAAAATAGGTCAAAATGAATGACAAAGGATTTGAAATCCAACATAACATGAATTCATCCAAACGAACTTAAATGAATTTGTCGATGAATTTGAAATCCATAGATTTCAAATCCTTCAATCCAAACACGCGCTAAGATTTCTTGTGATATTTTGCAAAAAACAGACAGGTCATATCAGCTTTCCTAATTTAAAAACCAACTACAACAACATTATAAACACGTTTACCATTATACCTCGTAAAATTTTTACAAAATTCTTTTTGGAGTTCTTTCTACAGCTCAAAATAATATGGATTGTATACTTTCAACTAGAAAATTTACAGAGCATGCATTTCCAAATCGTCATAAGTGGAGCCATGAAACATGAATACAATATTAATTAGAGTGATTATCGTTATGGTGAAGTTAAAACGTAAATATAGCTAAAAAAAAGCAGATTCAAATTAATATACCTCAGCCCGCTTTTTCCTTGTGGCTACATGTAAAGCTGTGTTACCGAATTTGTCAGGCAGCATGACAATTGCTGCATCAGCATCTAGGAGTAATTTAACAACCTCACAGTTAACCCCTTTAACAGCCATATGCAATGCTGTTTGTCCTTTCTTATCTGTTCTTCGGGCCAATTGTGGATCTTTGTCAAGCAATGCCTTCACAATGTCGACATGCCCTTGTCTGGCTGCTAAGTGCAATGCATTTTTTCCATTTGATCTTGAAATTTCTAGCAAGCTGCAATCCTTTGACAGAAGTTCATTTACAACGGCAGTATGTCCTCTAGAAGCTGCTGTTATCAGAGGAGTTGCATTTGATGGACCGATTGTTTTGCTTAAACCAGGATCATGATCCAATAGCACTTGGACAATTTCTACAATATTGTAATTCAAAATCAGTGTCAAACAAACCAATGACCATTCAGGAACTAGCGTTCTATACACACCATGTAGCATTTGAAATCCACCGTAATTATGGAAAAAATAGGTCAAAGTGAATGACGAGGGATTTGAAATCCATCGTAACATGAACTCATCCAAACGAACTCATAGATTTCAAATCCTTCAATCCAAACACACCCTAAGAGATTAAGTTACATACGTCATAAAGACCAAAAACAACTTATAAGATGTAAGAGCTTACAAGCTCTTTACAATAAGTCCAATCGAACATCCACTAAATAATCATTAACCTTTGGTAAGTTACCTAATTCAAGAGAAACCCTGAAGTATAAAGAGACAGTGAACAGTAACCAGTTATTCAAATCTCAAGAACTTATTATTTATTATACTTGAAAGAAAGATTATTTAGATTGCAAATCTTCCAAATTAACTCCATCTCCACTTTAAACCAAAGGGAAAGAAGCAAGCACATAAAAATGTAAGACTTGATAGGTAAAATAAGATAATCACCGTGGTACCCTTGACATGCGGATATATGAAGAGGATCAAACATTGATCTATTCTTTTTAGTCAATGTTTCCTTATTCGAATACTTCAATAGCTCTTTAACAACATCGATATGCCCTTTCTCTGCTGCCGTGTACAATGCTGTCTCTCCCAACTCATTTACCTCATTTACAACCGATGCCCGTATTTCTGCAACTTCAAGGTCAAAATCTGCCCCACTTGAACTGCCCACCATTTGACAATTAATATCATCAAGTATCTGTTTTACCGCCACAAGATCACCCCTCTGAGCTGCCAAATGTAGCTCAGTGTCATTGTGACGGCCCGTTACCTGTTTTACATATTTCTTTTTCCCCGATTGGTCAATTCTCTTTCCTGAATTCGATAGAACTAAAGCAGGTGCGGTAGATGAAGATGGTGATGGGGAGGGTGATAGCTCACCCAAAGGGTTTTGGCTTGCTTGTGGGCTAACAAAAACTTCCTCTATTTCTCCGTTCCCCACTGTAGATTCAGTTTATATGTTAGATCAATAGTAAAAGCCTGTTTGTAAAACCTTTGTGCTCATAAAGAAATAGTGCTCAATTTGAGAAAAAGTTGAGAAGGTGTTTAAAAAGTTAAAGTTGGATTTGTTTGCAAAACTTGCTAAAACAATAGAAGAAATAGAATAAGTTGGTAGAGGTAGCCACAAACATGCTTTTAGTTTTAGCTTGCTTTTAGTTTTTTTTTTTAATAGAGAAGCAGAAGCAGAATCACTGAAACCAAATAGGCGAAAAACAGCTTAAACATACGGTAAATTCACAGTTTCGCTTGTATATATCAATTTAATATCTTTCAGAAAACAGTCAGGCATAGATCTGTTGATTATTCATAACTAATCCCACATCGTAATTTCTTAAAACATAAACAAGGTCACTCAATTAACACAGAAAATTGAGACAATCAACCAAAAAATTCGTTCCTTTTTTTGGTTTTTCGGCATCTTATGAAACACAGTTCCCAGTCATAGAACCCTGAAATGAATAAAAAAAAGAACATACAAAGAGAATAGGTTCCTAAAGAAAAGTTTCTTTAGAAAAGAAATATTTTTTGTGATGCACTGCAAACCCAATAACTGTGCTTTTCGATAGATCTGCAATTAAGCTGGTAAAATCATTTATTCTTAAGAAATACAAACAAGATTTCTGAACCAAAGTAAATCACTGTTTCTCAAAGCTTTAATTTTGAAGTTCACATAACTTATTATCCATAGAATCGCTTATTAACCAATCAATTTCAGAATAACGTTGATTAAACATAAAAATCTTACTGACCCACAAAAGGGTGACAAGATTCTAAGCTTAGGATGCAAAAACAAACTTCAAATTGATATAAACATAAGCAAATATTACGATGGATAGATAAAAATAAGATATGCATACCCATACCATCTTTGGCATGTGAAGACATGATTTAAGGAGCCCAGAATTAGTTGAGAGCCAGAGATTTCTGAAACGATGGTGAGCAAATTCAAGAGTTTTGTGATTGATGAGGAACGGAAGAATATGAAGAAAAAGGTGAAAACTAAACGACAAGGAGTGGAAAGTGTTCGGAAGCCGCCTTTATTGGTGGTAGTCTATTATGATAATTGACTCGGAGTCCACCTTCCATTTCATCTAATAAGAGGAATATATCTATATCTATATTCTATTTATTTATGTATCTATTTATTTATGCTACTATAAAATTTATGAATATTAATGTGTTCTTCACACAACAATTTTTCTCCAACATAAGATAATTTGATTAACAATTAATTGTAGTGACCATAATTGACCCTAAGTATGCCGAACACTTTGATAATAATTTATGAATATTTTTATCATTTTATTTTAATTTAAACTAGCATGTATCTTGCTAACTGGTAGTTCTTTTTATTGCATAACTACGTCCTCGAGCTCGAGGTTTTAATTTCTTCACGGTAGCACCCTTAACTTGAGCTTTACTAATTACTAAATTGGCTTCATCAGACCCCATATTGTAACTAGCATTTGCTGCTACAGAATAAACCATTTATCCAATTTATCTCATTCTTCTTTTCTTTATAGTACAAGTACACTACTTCAGCAAACTTCGCTTCATTTAGTTCAGTTTTAGTTTAGGTTTATTCTGTAAAATAAAATTTTCAAAAAAAAAAAAAGAATAAAAAGAATTCTAAATAAGAATAAGGAGTGTTTATGTCGCGTTACCGAGGACCTCGTTTCAAAAAAATACGTTGCCTGAGGGCACGAAAATTCTTTTACATGTAAAATGAAGTTTTCTCCTGTTTCAAACACTAATATTAGTCATATATGGTATTTACATTCACCTTTATGAGATATTGTATTTTCCAAGAACCTTCCTTACGATGCTAAAAGGTTGCATCCACCGACTTTGCGTGTAAAAAATTTGGTATATTATTCTTTTTGCTTATTTCCATTTATCTGTTAAATTTTTTTTTTTTAAAGTTTTGATGATGATAAGATAGGCAAAATTGTCAGACCCCGAAAATATTTAAGTTTTGTTTATTATAGAACATCTTGTACGAGCGATAAAATGTTTAAGTTGTAACTTTTAGTGTGGTTTATTTAACGTTTAAGATGAAAAGTTTTTATTTCTTCCACAAAACTTTCAATTTAGAGATTGATAAACTTTAATTTTTAACATTAGATTTGAAAGATATTTACTTATCTTTTAGCACTTCACTAAATTAGCTGTGATGTCAATTAAGTTATACTTCTCAACTTACATATTAAATAAATTAAAAATATATTGAATTTGGACCCCCAAGCTAAACAAACTAATAACATGAAAAATATTCTAATATTTACTTTAGATTTAGTTCGTATTTTTCAGATATCTCATTTGTATCTCTGTGATATTATGATTGATAGAATATATATATATATATAGATAATATTAACCAAAATTACATTACTTTAAGTAAGAAAAAATCTATGATATATATATATATATATATATATATAATATTAACCAGAATTACATTACTTCAATTTTTCTCCACAAAATCTATGATTAGAATATAGTATGAAAAATAAGTGTTCACCTGTGCACGTACATCTTGCTAATTTCACAAAATGAAAGAAGAATAAATTAACAACGGGCAATTGAGGAAAAGCCATTTTCGAGTTTGATTTAATAATCTTGTCAATTAAATTTTGTATAATAATAATTAAAAATTAATTTGTTTTTTTTACATGTTTTAAACTGACTAAATAACACTCGTACTTTGATTTGAAATGTTAACAAACGTATTTCATGTATCCCTTATTATACTAGACGAACAAAACTCTGTATTTCACCAAATTGTTTTTATTTGATAAAATGAGCACAATTTTTATTCCCAAATAATTCACTTGTATTCTTATATAATATGTACATTTACATATTCTTTCGTTCCTGTTTGTCTACATAATTCAATTTTTACTCTTCCCGTATAAATTAACTATGTAGTTTTAAATTAAATTTTGAGACATCTATGTTATTTTCTTTACTATTTCTACTAAATATAAAATTAGAGAGGGATATATAAAACTAATTTTTGACTGCGAAACAATTTTGGTGTTTCTATTTTATGAATTAGTAGGTAATTCATGCACTATTGTTATAGCGTCACATTAATAGTCCTCCTGGCCAGTTGATTTCACAAGATCACATGGTTCAAAAAATCCGATACTTGTAATTTGTAAACTAAAAAATGAATGTTTAAACACTATAAAAAAAAAAAAATCGAACGCCAAAATAACACCATGTGTATCAGAAATATTTCTTGTTCCTATAATTCTATGATGCACGGATACTCCGAAAAATTGTCCCGTGCAGTATCGGATACGTATCGGATACGGATACGGGTAGGATACGGGGTGGATATGTATCAGATACGTTTTTGAAGTATCCGAAAATAAAAAAAAATAAAAAAATTAGGATACGGTATCGGATACGAAAAATAGGAGTATCCGGTTCGTTTTGGATACGGCTGTGTTTTTTTTTAATTATTATTTAATACTTTTTGGTCAAAATTTTTTTTTTTTTTTTTTGTAATGGCTTTCCTTAAAAACTATAAATTAAAAACATAATTTAATAAAAAAAATCATGATTAATTGGAACGATATTTAAATTAGAAACGAGAAACTCTTATTTCACCTTTTGATATTTATTCATTGCAATTTTTTTTCATTGCAACTATGATCAAAATCCTTTTTTTTTCTGTGCAACTATGATCGAATTATTTCTTTCCACCTTAATCTCTTTATGTAAATTATTTAATATTTAGGGATATTTTTATAATTTTTTATATATTTTGTTGTTATGTGTAATATGAACATTGAATAGTAAATACATCGTTTAAAATAAAATTAAAAAGTTAGTACTTCTATTTTGAGTAATTGATCGAACTACTTGATCATTTTATTGCACATATTTATGATTATTATTTTTAAAAGTTTTATATATTTAGTAATTATTACAATCAATTGATTATCAAATTCATTAAAAGGATTGTAAAATAATTCAATTTTTTTAATATATCATCGTATCCTCATCGTATCGTATCCTACAATTTTAGAAATTACCATATTTCGTATCCGTATCGTATCGTATCCGTATCCCCGTATCCGTGCATTATAGCTATAATTGAATCCGCATATATTTTGAACGAAAATAATTGGCTCCTTTGTATAAATGAGCACACAAATAATACATCAAACAGATGTGTCTACTTTACAACAAATCAATTGAGGTAAAAGAAATTGATGGAAAATATATATGTTACAAACAGAAGAGTATACCTCAGGGCTTTTTGGACAACAGTGGCTCCAAATGACTGTTGTTACCTGATTCCAACTGTGATGGAGAGATTTCTCCTTCACCACCTCTCTGTTTCATTATTCTTTGGAAAATGCTTGATCTATTTTCCGGCAATGTTCTAGTTGACGACTCGTTTAAGCTCTGGACATGTTGCAAACAAACTTGGACGGCATCGTGTACTCTAACAAAATACCATTCTCTCCCAATAAGATCCACCACCCCTGATCTTGTTAGGGTCACCAAAACATCTCGGTTTGGATTCGATATTGCAATCTGAAAATTTACACCCAAAACTTTTATAGTAAACTTTTAAATAAAATTAATTGAAGTATAAAGTAAAAGGCAAGAAAAGAAAAGAAATAAAAGAGATGAGAAATAAAATCTAATATGAAATAGAAATAACTTTTATATACTGGGTGCTATAACCATGTGATGATATTAATGAGATGTCAATTATGTGACATGCCTTGCACCTAATTTATAAAAGCTTGGCGATCCAAAGCAGTTTCTATAAGAGTGCTCTTTCTGTAATACTATAGATTATATTTTGTCAAGTCGTGTGTGAATTGAACGATTTCATATCCACAATTGTAACTTCAAGTCACTATGAACCATTTTGAGCTATTTTGTCAATCTTTACAGTATTTATATGAATTATTAGGTAGTACCTGAATGTTCCGTGACTTGTACTCCTGATGCAAGTCTTTTAAAGCTTGAACCGCACTAGAGTCTATGTAAGTGGTGGCTGTAAAGGAAGAAAGAGCAAATCAAAACATGTATATATGAGTGAGAAATGCAATTTGGAAGCATAAATTGTTCTCAGTTTCACCATCAAGTGTAAGTGATGTTCAGAGAGGTTAGTAAATCTGATTTTAAGACAAATTCAACCAAAAAGTACAAGTATTGCAAGCTGAAGTACTTGAATAAGCTATGGTAAAAAGTTAAAAGTTTGACTCACGAGCCATCTCAAGTATTACAAAATGAATTCGTGTAACTTCAGGCCCACGTCTTATAGATCCATCATCTTCAATTTCATATTCTCGGAGCCTATTGATAGAAAAACTAGATCATGTGAGACTTTATTAGAAAAGAAAATGAAGCTGATATTAATATTAACCAAATGGGTGAACTTATTTTGACCTGTCTTTGATATAACTTATATTTGCAAAATAGATAGGTGCATCAATACGAACAATCACAATTCCGTTGTATGTATATGCTTCTGGGTACTGCTGGATGTTTCTATAGACAGTGGTACCAGGTAACCGACCCAAAATAGCTGCAAAATAAACCACATCATGATCATAAATAACTCAATAAATTGCAGAGAAACAATCTCAAAGTTGTAAGATATTTGAGAGCTTATAATATGTTTCATAGTGTTCGGGAAATTGTCAAATATGGAGCTTATAAGTTCGTGCAACATGATAGAAGCTTATAAGCTCCTTGAAAAACGTTTAAGAAAAGAGATTTGACTTTATTTATGATCTACAAACTTCTATATTTAAACCATGATGTAGATATACAACACTACTCTAATTAAATAACTAAAAACGTCATAAGCTCTTGCATCTTATTTTCGCCGAACAAATTTAAAGCTCACTTAGAAAATAATATATCTTAAAAGATGTAGGAAGATGTCAGAGCTTCTAAAATTTTGATGGAAAGTCAGGAAAGATAATCTTGGAGGACAATATAATTCCATTATCTTTTTGAGTGGAATGATTGATGTATCAAAATGAACGTGAAAAAAAAAACAAAGAATGTGAGAGGGTTGTAGGGAAAGATAGGAGAGAATAAATGAGGGATGGTTGTAATCAAGTAATAAAGGAAATACGGCCCTAAGACAAAAGGAAATACGGCCCTAAGACAAATATTAATAAATGATCGCACATTAAGGAGAAAAGAGCAAAAGCACAGGATGAAGGCAAACAATACTACATGCACAAAGCATATGTATTTAGATTTAGCTTCACCATAAGTGTATAGCAAATGCTTGTAAACTAAAACGAGACTTACCAATATGTGGATTAGCTGATTCGTGGATGACAAAAGCGAGTGAGACACCAACCTGAGTACCAATAAGGGGAAGCAATAGATAAAAATAAATAAAACATGGCAATTAATAAGAAAGGCTTAATCCAACAATCAAAAGCAAAACATACAGCGCAAGAGTAACATTATGAAATCCAAAGGAATGCTATTAATTATCGTCACCTATATGAACACTTTATGTAACAAAAGGAAAATATATCGCTACAACTGAAGAAAATATTGCAGTAGAATCTATTATAGACAACAAGGACAATGGTTCAGAACTAAACATGAGAAATTTAGTAATTTTTCTGACTAGAATACAGAATAAACATTGATTAGTTCTATTTGATAGTTCAAATGTGAAAATATTATATGTAATAAATTTGATTATTGCTCCTAAAATTTTTAATAAATTAATCACAAACACAATGATATTAAAGCAATGTCATACCCATAACGAATTTTAGTTTGAACAATTGTTTTATTGTGAAGTAATTAGTCCTTAGTATTTTATGATTGATTTTCCACTTCCTTCATTCCTAAAACATGAATACGATAATATGCACTCTGTAAATTGAATGAATAAAACAAGTTTTATCTACCAAGTTACCTGTCTTTTATTTTCCAACAATTTGGTGTATTCCTTATAACCCCTTTAAGAAGAGCATATATGGAAATAAGGAGTTCTTCGACTTATGCATATATGTACATTGAATATAACTTTTAAGAAAACATAACCAAAATCAAAGAAAAACTTCCTAAATGGGCAACCAAGGGAAAAAAGGAACAACAGGGTATTGTCCAAATTACTTTGGAGAAAACCGTCAAATATGATATCTATACTTACACCAACAAGGACACCGATCTCTATGCCAAGGAACAAGGTAACTGTGCAAGTAATGGTCCACAGGAGAAAATCTCTCTTATCTACACGCCATAAGAAAGTAGCCTCATCATAATCGACCTGAAAGAATGAGTAAGGTTATAGATGTGATGTTGCAATCTGAAGGAAGTAGAAGAATAAACAATGTTCCAAAAAATTAAGTAATTGTTAAATGTTAACATTGTGTCAGCATTTAGACGAGCTTGAACCATTCATGACTGAATAGAGCATAACAATGTTGTTTGACAGAAGACCACATGATGAGAACTCCCCTCCAACTAAAGAAAACAAAATTTTTAACAGATAGAAATGAAACAATGATGCATACAATGTGTCCACTAACTCATGCATAACAGACAGTCAATTTACTCAGAGAACCCCACAATGAGTTCCTTCAATTCCTCTATCTTATGATGCATAATGAAATTTTTAGCAATTCGCTTTGAAATCAGCATTTCAACCGAATGACATCCTTGACCAACCGTATAGCAGGTAGTTAAATGGTTTCAGCAGCAAACAATAACAATAAATTACAATAAAAAATAATAATAGTGCCTGTATGATTTGTCAAAAACTATAGTAGAATAACTCACCAGTCCAATTACAGCAGAAATCACAATGGCAGCAAGAACACACTGCAAAGAGATACATGGTGAAGAAAAAAACGGAATTATTTACTAGATAACAAAATAAGTTATAATTCAAAGATAAAGGATAGCTCTAGCTGCAGAGTTATCTCAAATATACAGAACTACATTCTCTTTGCAGGTTCTTTAGAAGCTTTTCTGAATATAAGATGGATACAGTGAGATGACAGAAAAAACTTCTAATTTACTAATGCAAAAGGGGAACGTGATTAGTCTTCCATAGTTATTCAAGTTGCACCTTCTCAGATATAACAACCAAAAATACAATGTCCTTTATCAACCTGGGGTATGTATTCAAATAATGGGGTCAGGAATTGAAGTGCACAGCCCATAACAATTCCCATCACTATTCCAGATAAGCCAGTTTTGGCTCCGCTTTCATGATTCACAGCTGACCTAGAAAATGATCCTGCATCGCATATAATTATAGTAAAGAAATTTCAGTAGCCAATAGTCACTATAGATTGTAATACAGATCATATTTCAAAACAATCTGAAGCAATTTGCATGCATCTCTCATATGATAGGCCAAAAGAGAACCAAGTTGTTAGTTCAGAAAAGGGTAACTCACCAGTTGTAGGGTACACCGAGAAGAACGAACCAACAATATTAGCCACACCAAGACCAAATAACTGCCAGAAACAAATTTGTAAGTGGTAAAACAGTGAATCCATGAATAGTTCCCTATTTCCATTTGAAAGATGTGAGTATGTGCTAAGCTTTAAAAACAAGTTCGAGTTGGCTGCTTAAATATGAAAATATGAAATGCTTGACCAAGTCCATCCACCTTTCGACCACCTTAAAAACCCCTTGTCAGTTAACAGGCCCGTCAACAACAAGAAATCATTTACAATGCAAGGGAGTATATATTAACTGAGTAACATAGAAGGGCCTTCTCCTTTCCTCCTTCACAAAGGAATCTGAAAATGCAGTAACCTTTAGCAAAGGAGAGTTAAGGTCAATAATAAATACCTCTTGATTGGAATCTAATTCATATCCATTCTTCGCTGCAAGTGCCTTGGCAATCCCTACAGATTCCTGTGCACAAAAGATACACCTTAAATACCTTGCCTCCATAAGAGCGAATGTCATTAACAAAACATGCTAGACAGAAGTTACTAAAAACCATAGTTGTAAATGGCGAGCGCCATGCCGCAAGGCGCTCATGGCGCAAGCTCAGCGCCATGAACTATGGCGTGGAGCCTATCTTCACTATGGCGCCTGCCAAAGGCACCATAGCGCACGCCAATAAGACGTGCAAATGGCATGCCATATACACGATCACGATGGAGAGTAGAGCTGCGACTCCGATGATCGGAGCACTGTTGGCGAGCAACGGCAACGTGGAAAGGCAAGATTGAGAGATATGCGAGAGAAAATAAACTTTTTGATGAAGTAGTTAGCGGGGTTTTTTTTTTTTTTAAGGAGTTAAGGCTTTTTTCAATTTCTAAACATTGGGTATTATTCCAATCATCCCCAATTTGCCCTTTTGACCAGTTGACCAACTAGTCACATCCAAAAGCCCTTAAAATTTTATTAATATCTATAATTATATTTTTTTTTTGTAGCTCTTGCTTTGAAAAGGCATACGCCGCGCCATTCGCTATTAATAACTATGTAAAGGAAGAACATAAGAGTGGAAGTTAAAGGGTTAATTTATTCTCTTACCAAAATAGCCACACCAGTAATGAGAATTGTAGTAGGAATCAAAGATTGTACATAGCCAAAGTCCTTTGGGATGGAAAACCCTGGCAGACCCTGAGGTATTTCACCCACCTAAAACAGCAGCCACAATAGCTAATATAATTAGGCCAATTTAGTATTCTTAAGAAATGACAGTTTAAGATGACAACAGATTGTTTCTGATCATTCTTTACATATTGACATGGCTACTCATCAATTAAAGCAGTCCTCACCATTGTAATTGAAGATGGATGATATATTCTCACGATGATTGTACCCAGAATTACAGCTGTAAGGGGACCAGATGCTCGTAAGAACCGAAAATGTTTCCTTGTTTTCCCCTGTAAACAAAAACGAAGGAACCAATACTTAATATAATGAGGTACAAAAACTAAAGAGTAGATACTTCATTAAACGGTGACCGAGGTTGTACCAAGTGCTTCATGGTTAGAAGAATAGCTAATATAAAAGATCCCAAGAGGAAAGGTGGCCACGCAAACTAGACAGAAAAAAGGAAACAACAAAAATTGAGAAACCATGGTTAGAAAAGAGCAGCTGAAATAGAGAATAATTGAATGCATAATGGAATATAACTCAAATAAATACTTGGAATGGAAATGTGTATAAGGGTATGTTAATGTGCAAAGAGAAATGGATGAACTGATATCTTATTCATCCCTACATTCTATATATACACAATAATAGAGCCTAAATACGAAGAGGAATCAATTGATTTCCCTAATTATGTCCCTTAGTATATTCTTTCATATTCAATAACAATCCCCCCTCAAGAAGCATAGACGTTAACCATGCCCAACTTATTACAAAGATAATCAACCTACAGTCCATTTAGAGCATTTGTAAAAACATGCTCTCCAGTCTTCGCTTGTAGAGTTAAATCACTAATAAGTTGCCAAATGTTGCTATTATAACACAACTTCCATTTCCTTCACCTATTAACAATGTCTATTCCGGGCGACGGGTCCTCCTATCACATGCTAGCACCAGGTTCTACTTTACCATTAGATCCATCAGACTGACAATAATATTCATATTCCTCATCGTAAAATTAAACGACGATGTACTTATCCCATTCCATCTCGTGCTCTTTTTTACCTCTCTTGATTTTGTATCTTTTCCTAAAACATTCATGAAGCCTCGTCCCATCCTGGCGGGCAATGAGTGAGGCGACAATGATAAAGGAGATCAATGATTTAGATGCTAATAGTACTTAGAATCTAGTGAGTTTACCTACAGGTAAAAAGATTATAGGACTTAATTGCGCGTTTGCAATCTGTAGCTTGACTTAAAGCTTGCTTTGTTACTAAAGGCTATGCTCAGACTTACAGTGTGGAATACTGTGACACCTTTTCCCCTGTGGCTATATTAACCTTTGTTCATTTGTCATGTTAATGGCTACTAGTCATGATGGGCCATTGCATTAGTTAGATATAAAAATTGTCTTACATGGATGCTTAGAGGATGAAATTTATATGGAGCAACCACCTGGTCTAGTTGATTCAGGAATGGGAAAATTCATTTATCTTCAAAAGTCTCCATATGGTTAAATAGACCCCTTGTGCTTGGTTTGGCGAGTCTAGTCAAGCCGTCACAAAGTTCGGACAAAAATAAGAGTAAATTTGATAATTCAGCTTTTATAAACACAATTCATGTGTCTTCTTATGGTATCTCGTTCTTGTTTATTTACATGGCATCATCATCAGTGGAAGTGATGCTATCGGAATATCATCTCTGAAGATTTCACAACTACTTTCACACAAAACATTTAGGGTCATTCAAGTACTTCTTACGAGTGGAGGACGCAAGACGCAAGACACAAGGTGCAAGACGCAAGAAATGAATCTTTTTATCTCAAAGGAAATATGTGATTGTATTGTTAACTGAAACGGAAAAGTTAGGGGTTAAACCATGCGGAACTATGATGCAACCAAATCTACAACTCACGAAGGAGTCCGATGTATTCGAAGATCCTGAAAAGTATAGCAGACTGTTCAGAAACTAAACTATCTTGCAGTAACTCGTCCTAATATATATTCTGTTAGTTTTATGAGTTAGTCTATATCTTCTTCAACGACGCACCTCTGGTCTGCTATTGAACATTGAACAGATCTTGTGTTACTTGAGGGGAAATCCAGACGAGATATACAAAATAAGAATCATAATCTGATAGGATATGGTTTTTATGTAATAATTAATTAGTAATTTTTATTTTATTAGTTATTAATCTTTTCTTTATTAGTTGTAATTAATTAGTGGACTGATTTAGTGGTTAGTTATTTTAGATTAGTGGTTTATTAGTGGTCTATTAGTGGCTTAGTGGATAGATTTAGTTTTATTTTATTTAATTGTATAAATAGGATGATCACTTATTAATGAGAAAAAGAAGAAAAATTTCAGAATTAGTTTTTAGTTTATTTCTCTATTCAATTGTAAGGAGTGTGTTCCTCACTCATATTTAGGAACATAACAAATGGTGCTTTCATTCTCTCGAACGATGCCTCCATACTACATTCAAAACACTAATCCATACTCATGCCCCCCGTTTTTTACATACGCACAAACCCACTTTACGTGCCTCCCGAGCCTATCGAAACTTCAATTTCAGCTACCATTCAAGACTCCATCTCCAAAATCATCGATTTACTGAATGAATTTAAGGCCGAGGATAATCAAAAGTCTGATCGACTAGAGGCTTTATTGGAAGAATCTCATCAAAAATTGATGCCATGTGTCACAAAATTCACTAACATCTCTGCTCCAACTCCCCACCTTTCCCCTCTACAAGCCAAAATCAAACCAAATCAACCCCACATTTCACAGATTGTAGGAGTGGCGAAAATGCAATTCCAAATTGCTAGTAACGCCTCACAACCACAACGAGGCCCCTCCACCACCAAGCTTATCCCAACAACTATTCCCGTCACTCATTCATACCCTTACAAACTCGGATACTCATGCAATAAACCAAAATCACCTCAATTTAAACCATTGATTCCATTGACAGAAAACCTATTTGACCCCAAACCAGAAATATTCAATTTCTTTCTTCTTGAAAATAAAGTGAAAGAAAGTTATATGAAATTTGGTTTTTGGCCAAAATGGAAAATTAAATATCTTATGGCCTTGAGGACAAGGCCATTTTAATGGGTGAGGCATTGATAGGATATGGTTTTTATGTAGTAATTAATTAGTAATTTTTATTTTATTAGTTATTAATCTTTTCTTTATTAGTTGTAATTAATTAGTAGACTGATTTAGTGGTTAGTTATTTTAGATTAGTGGTTTATTAGTGGTCTATTAGTGGCTTAGTGGATAGATTTAGTTTTATTTTATTTTATTGTATAAATAGGATGATCACTTATTAATGAAAAAAAGAAGAAAAATTTCAGAATTAGTTTTTAGTTTATTTCTCTATTCAATTGTAAGGAGTGTGTTCCTCACTCATATTTAGGAACATAACATAATCAAACCTGTATAGAGTGTTCTTCATAAATCAAGCATGAACTAAATTTGACTGAAGATCCACTATCGGATGTGTTTTCTTTGGAGGAAATTTAGTTTCCTGGAAAAGCAAGCAGAAGGTTGAATCTAGCCCTAGTTATTTATCAAAAAAGAAAAAGAAATCTTGCTCTAGTGCAGAATGAGGGTATACAGCTATTGCTCTGGCTGCTTGTGAAATAATGTGGATATATCAGTTAATGATTGAAGTTGGTCTTAAAGACTCAATGCCGACGAAGCTTTTGTGTTATAACCAAACAGTTGCTCATATCACCATTTTCTTCGTGAAGGGGTGCAACAATATCTAGTTTCTACAAGATAAGTAAAGACTGGAGGATCTTTTCACAAAAGCTCTAGATGAGACTTGGATTAATGATCTTTGTAATAAGTGGGGAATGAGAAACCTCTATCTCCAGCTTGAGGAGAAGTATTACAGAATAGGAATATATATATAATATATATATATATATATATATTTAGAAGAATATAAAGGGGTTTGGTTGATTCCCTTCCTTATTTAGGTATACAAATAGGATGTGTGCTACTGAATACAAGACATCAGAAACTTTTTTCTCTATTTACACTAACAATGCGTAACATACTTAACAAGATTAGATACATTCAGCATATAATCTAAGTTAACCCATTAAACCAAGGTCTTAAAGATTGGTGATGGATGAAGATCTCAGAGCAGAAATAGTAAAAGACATTCAGATGGAAATTTCATAGCTATGAAAAATTTTGGTTTCAATTTCTGGAGAAATCATGGAAGTTTATAGAAATATTTGCAAGTTTTAAATGAAAATCTAAATACTTCTAGTTATCACAATGCATTTATTAACTAAAAATATGTTTGTATATATGATGCACATATTGAGTTTTATTAAGAGTTATGATCACAGCATGTCACAGGAAGTTCAAAATAATAAATTAGTATGATTTGCTAGTAGAGTATGATTGAATATCATAAAAAACTTACAATAGAATAAAGCACATACAATTTTGCTTAAATCCATTTATCTAAAACGACATAACTAAATACATGGACTTAAGTTAACAGTCAATGAAAGAACCACTTGCAACTTGAGGTGAACTTCAAGCTAAATCATAAATCTAACTCATGATTTAATCAGTCCATCCATATTTATCCACAATGACGAATCACTTCCTAAGCTAGAATACTGTTGCTTCCAGAAATTAGTATCGTAACAGGTAAGCCCAAACCTACCTCTTCACCCATTCTCGTCCAGTTTCAAGATAAAAGCTTCATAATTGCTAATTATAGTGCATAAATGAATTGTAAGAGATGGTTCTCAACTTGATTCAAGACCAACATGCATCAGATTTATCATGGATGATAGCTTCTTCGAAGCAGCAAAACAGCAAATACTGGCTGCCACCGAGGAGCAATTAGCCACAAGATGTAATTATCTGAGTAGGTATCATAGTCTTGCTAGATTATATCAAGCCCCTAGTAAATTTCTTTGCTACTCCAAATAGATGAAATGGATTTAACCCAATGTCACTTATCTCATGTAGTTTTGTAATATGAATACGTTTCTCACTTCCTTGACCACATTTGAGCGAATACGATATTAAAGGGATATATGAGCATATAGTGATGAAGCTGCAGAGTCTAATTCATTTTCACAGCACTAAATCAATAATTGTACAAAAAGATTGGATAATGTCAACTTATAAATTTTCAATAGAATCAGAAAATACATGTTACGGATCCTCATAGAGAGCATATATAAAATTAATTCTTTGGAGATAAATCCTGCCCAGTGCATAGCAAACCAAAAAAAAGGAATAGAATACATTATTGACATGTTTGTAACATTGGACCCGAAAACATACCTTATCTGCACCTTGAATAATGCTCTCAACAAGTGGAATAATTTTGCTGCTACGCTCTATCTCATAGCCCAAAAAATATTTTGCCTGAGACAAGGCGATTACAATGGCTGAAGCGGTAGTAAAACCAGAAATCACAGAATGGCTAATGAATCGAATAAGCCATCCAAGCCTAGATGTAGAAAAAACCAATGTAAGAACTCCCATTAAACAAAAAAATGTAGTAAAAGTCATGAGAGAAGGAAAAAAGTCACAATAGAGATTCTACACACGAGTTGAATAATGGGCATTATGATGCAGATCCCTAATTGATATATTTTAATTGATTTCTTAAGAGATATCCTGCACAGGCGAACAAATGATGCCAGATCATCATTTGATAGTAATATGACGGTATTCAACAACCCTTTCGAAACTAAACCTATATTGGCCTCACTTCATAGTTGTCAATATCTGTGTATCAGCATGTTGAGTTTGAAAGCTAAGATTCCATATAAGCTCTATCATGAAATACAGTAGCTCTATGGTGACGAAAGATTTTGTATATTATTTTTAGTGCATAAAATATATAAATCCATTAAAAGGTCAGTAAATGAACAAAGGAGCACATTAAAATCAAAAGCAAGAGCCAAACAAGTAAACTTGAAATCTAATCCAGAGTTCACGTTGAAGGATGTAAAATTTACAGAATGTAAAAAAGAGCAAGATATCAGCACCTTAAAAGCCCCATAATGCATTCGAAAACACCGACCATAAGTGCCAGAAGTATGGCGAGCTCTGTGTACAATTTTTCTGATGAGTCAACTATGTTCCCCAATACATTAGAGACCAGGAGGGACGTCAATGCAACAGGTCCGATTGCAAGCTGTCTAGAAGATCCAAAAATTCCATAGACGAATATAGGCACAAAACCAGAGTCTGAATTACAAAGTGCAAATAAGTCAAGAGTTAACCAGGACAACAGAAACCACAATACTAATCAACTTACAAAAGCAACCAAAAAAATCCTTGTAGTTAATTGCAAACAAATGGCACATAGTAGCATCAGTTAGTAAAATGTGATTGCATCGCCAATCACAATCAGTAGAACAAAATTAATACCCACACTGTGGTTAAATTTAACGATGATAATGAAAGAAGATAAAAACAAGTATCAAAAAGCAACTTACAAAGTCCATAGATAGGGTGAAGTCCAGCGAGCTTGGCATAAGACATGGACTGATTTCGCACAACAAAAGGTCAACAACAATCATGTAGAACAACGATTCAAAATAATTGAAGTAGAATTATCAAGCGACGATAGATATACCTGAGGAACAAGCATGACGCCGACGGTAACGCCAGCCATGAGGTCAGCCTGGAGATATTCGCGCCATTTGTAGGTGCTAATCCAACGGTAGCAGGGCAAGAAGAGTTGAATCCACTCCGTCCGCGTCATCCGCTTCATCTTCAACCTCCATTTCTCTAAAACAGACGATTGCTGCGACGACGACGACGACGCGGCGGCGGTAGGATGTTGAAACTGGATGATTCTGGGCGGACGCGACGCCGTTGAGGGGAGGTCACGCGCGCTCGGCGACGCGTGAATTTTGTCCTCCATTGTTGATTTGGTTGGCACCTCGCCTCAGCTCAAAAAAGATTTGCTCCGATTGGGAAAATGATATTATATTATATATAAGTATGATTGATTTAAAACTGAAATGGTTAAGGAAATGTTTATCCCCCAATATTGATTTTGATTTTTGACAAAAGGCGGCTGGCTGCTAAAACTTTGTTTGGCCAGAAACAGTTGTCATATTCAGACAACTGACGTGTTAACATTTGCTATATTTTATTATTTATTGTTCATATATTAAATGTTTTCAGGAGAATTGCATCAACAATGATAAATATTAAATTCCTAAAACAAAATTTAATTATTAATAAGCAGTTCATATAATTGTGGAAAATCTAAAAAATGTGTTTTTTTTTTATTGTTTCTGATGAAAAATAGTTCATAATCGGAGAACAATTTATGCACTAATAACAAAATAATTTACATGGTTCACATTTGATCTACGTAATTAATAAGCCTACAATACTGCAGAAAGTATCATTTGTTGTTTATTGTTAAATATTTTTTTATATGTTTATTTCATTTTTTTATTGGTTGTGAGTGAAACGGAGAGATTGGAGTATATTATAATTTATAATGAAGAGATCTGCTACGTATAAATTATAATAATACATTTTCAAGCAGTGTGCATACAAATGTACAAAAAGTCGTGCTTCTACACTTGTACGTTTTCTTTTTTGTCAACCTCTAATTTTGGTCTTATTTATAGTTGCAATTTAATTAAATATCAAACAATTTCACAAGTTATTGCAATTCACCTCAATACAAACGAAAACATCCCAAAGAGAGGGCAACTAAATTTTCTAACAAAGAGCACAAGCCAAAGTAAATTCACATAAATATCTGCACTTCTTATATATAGGCAGATTAACACGCGCGCACACACACACACACACTCAAAAGGCGTAAAATTTATATGATAAAACGCAATTAATAACCATACAAATCTAACAACGAACTAGCATGCCTTAATAATATGAAACACACTCTTAAGATATAACACATGGAAGTCGATAGAGTCTCAAATCTCTTATTAATACGAATTACTCTGCAGAATGCAAAGAGTAATACTTACTTAGATCACATTTTATTTTTAATACGAAATTTAGGAGGAGGAGTTCATGCGTTAACTTTGGGAGCCCATCCTGCAATAACATGTTCCTTCGCAGCCTTTGTTTTCTCGAAAGACTCCCGAGAGAAGAGCGCCTGTTAATCCATTTACAACCCAATTTCATCACCTATTATTAACTTTAACGTACATCTTCAAATGTATATACAATTATTACGCATAACAAACGAAACAAAAAGTATGCAAATTGTATATGCATTTATGTATATTCAACACATAGTGTACCCCATATATATATTCCAAAAAGCACAAAAATACACAAGAAACTTTCAATTATACAAAGATGATGCACCATTAGAGCTGAACACGAGGAAGAAAAATGCATTGAAGTGGTTTTCAACCTCAATTAAGAGTTAACACTACTCTCATGAAAGAATGATTAGAACTGATGAATTGATGAGTTTCAAACCGAAACAAATATTTTTTTTACGGATCTATTACATTTTGTTTACCAAATTATAGCTGACAGATGATGGGTTGATGATCTTCAGACAACATAAAACTTCAAAGTCGATGTTGAGTTTTTCCAAATCAAAGAGAATGAGAAGGAATAGAAAAAAGGCGTCGAACAAATATGACGGTAATAGAAACACATCTGCTGAATATAATTATGGCCGATTTTATTATTTAGCTTTTGACTCTGTTTTTTCAATTTTTTAGGATTATTTGCTTTTGAGTCCGTCTTTCAATTTTCGAGGGATATGTGTCACTTACATGATTTTCTGTAATTTATGATTACCATTTCATTTCTAAAACTTTTATATTTTAGATGGTATTTGGAGTTAATAATTTAGTTGTGATATCATCGTAATGTTTTCAACACTGAAGTTCATTACTAGGCGTAAATTTGTAATAGAATTCAAGAGTAACACATAATAATACCTTCATATAGTTATGCACGTGAGTCAAGCTTTCCGGGACAGACCAGTCCTTGAAATGGCCAAGAGCCACTTCAAGATGGTAAAGCTTTGGCGCCAAACTCAAATCAACAGCACATATATTCTCTCCATTGACATATGGTCCCTGGCCGAATATACATAACACATATCAACATGAAGGTTTAACTATGTAAATTCATAATACTTGTTTTTCCCCTATAATTTTGTCTTAAATCTAGTTTGTAATATTCTTAATACACAAGTTGCACACCTTAGCTTTCAGGTGCTCATCCAATGCCTTCAACTCATCAATCAGAGCCTGTTCTGATCCATCAGAGGGATCCTTGCTCTTCAAAAACTTGACAAAAGAGGGAAATATTTTGGAGCCACTATGTGAAGAATCAAAAGAAAAATCAAATAAGAAATTAGTATTACAGAACATACGCTTAAAATAGAGTGAAAAGCAAACATTCCACTTTGTATAGATGACACCCCACAACATTTTTTCACTGAAAAATAAAATGGATATGAAAAAGATGACAACTTAAAACATAACTGAGAAATACAAGAAGAATTTTGCTCTAGCACAAAAGTTTGAAATGTCAATCAAATAGAGCATCGACCATTAATAGTAATTTATATCAAAAAACGACCCTAGGAATGTTAAGTTGGATTCAGCAAAACCCCTAGATTCCTTATCTTTTATTCGGACAGTACAGGACAAACGAGTCCAGTTAGAAATTGAAATATAAGAGAAACAAAGGATTTTTCATGAAGAAATCAAAACTGCACCAAGAAGGACACAAGAATGACCGATACAAGTTAAAAGAAATTAAAGTCAGCAATGACGCATGGATAAGGATAAGGCAACTAAACATAAAATGGATACTAGATACATAAATTATATATATGAAGATACTCACATTCATTACAAATTTAAGCACATTGAAAACTGTAAATCAGTGAAATATATAGAATATTAGAAACTAGCGTTTAAAGGTCATTGAAGCCTGCAACAGGTATTATATTTTGAAGAATATTTACAGGCATTCTTGATGAAGAGAGACATGCAACTTTACTAAAAATTGTAGAATATTAGGATGTACGAGATTAATATGACAAAGCCTTGAGGACACAACTAGTTCCCGTGTTTGAAGTTCTCTTTTCTGAGAGACACTCCAATTAAATCTAGAAAAGAGTTAAATAGAATTCACACTAACTCACAAAGGCACCAAATAGGTAGTTTTCTTTATCAATGATTATAAGAAAAGTCAAAAGAGTTTTTAAACAATAAAAACCCTTTCCAAACATTATTTGTTTGGAACATAAAGTAATATCACACCCATCCAGAGATGTATGGCTAATCCATACATCAAACATTGAGCATGAAACTAGAAAACCACTTCAGGCACCAAATCCACCATTAGAATTCATTCCCATCAAAAACCCATCAAAATTTTAGTGCACTCAAGGAATTCACTAGCTAATTATGTGCACATATATAAATGGAAAAGTGCATTTTTAGTCCCATAAGATATACTCATTAGCAATTTCAGTCTCATTGTTTACAAACTATACACATTTTTTAGCATTTCCAATCCCAACTGCTAAAAAATAGACAGAAACTGTTAGTTTTCTTCATCTGCCTTGCACATGATCTTTAACAAACTTAAAAATCCCTTCATTTTAACACATGGACCAAAACTGCAAACAATTGCATCCTATGAGACATATCTTATGGGACAAATTTTACAAGTTCGTGTACACTACTTTAAGACAAACATTGCAAATCTTACTATATAAACATAAGGAGAAGAAAGAAAAGGAAGAATGAATTCATACACAGATGAGACATCTTCAGGAGGAGTGAGAGAAGGATCTGGGTATTTCTCTTCAATGATACCAACAATCACATCAGAGTCAGCAATCCATTTCTCATCAAACTTTATCACTGGCACTTTTCCTTCTGGGTTCACTTCCAAGAACCTGAACAAAATTCCATCAACAAAACACAAAAATAAAGACATTACCCACAACAAAATTTATCCCATCAAAACCCACAACCTTATGAGGGGAATTGACTCGTTCATAGTTCCTTATGTATGAACTGAGGCAACATGTTTTGGCAGATAAGCCCAAACTATTAAAAATCAATTGAATTGATACTGAGCATGTACCGTACCATTGGGGTTTTTCGTCACAGTTGATTAAATCCATCTTATAAGGGACATTCTTTTCTTCCAATGTCAAGAGCACCCTCTGACAAAAGGGACCTAAGATCATTATACCCAAACGAATCACGAACAAAATAAAACCATGAATTTGAAACTGAATTGCGAGTAAACAAAAGAGTAAACAATATATTACTTACAGTCGCCAAGAATTTCAGGGGCACCAGCAGCAGCCTTAACGCAGATCTCGACAGCCATAGCCGATTGAGCACAAGCTTTTGATGTTTGCTAAATTTTTGTAGAGAGTGTTAGAAAGTTTGCATATATGTAGACTGTAGATACAACGGATATGAAGAGTAGGGTCTAGTTCCTTCTATGGGGTGGGGCAAATTTTTTTATTCGTGATTTGTTTATGTTTTGATAAACGTTTTTTGTATTTTATGGTTTAATAATGTATCAATTATACTGAAATTTGTCCCTTTCTATATTTTTAAATGTATATGTTTGAGTCTTTTTGCCTTCTCTACTGTGAGCCTATCAGATATGGGCAACCTAGGCTGGTTTACCTATCTTGTGTGGTTTGCAGGCTATTGCACAAGAGCGGGGTTTACCCAGTGCGCACCTAACGCGGCTGCGGGTTCCCTTGTCATAAAAAAAAATGTATATGTTTGATGACTTTTGGCTAATTAAATCTATGATAGACGGTAACTATTATTATATATTTTGTGTATTTTTTTATATATATGTAAATAGACGACAAATATTAAGTTAGACGTTAGAATTATTCAAATTTTAAACATGGATTTTTCTACCTTTCACAGTTTCATATATAAATTCCTATTCTTTTTTTTTTTTTTGATTTTTTTTTTTATATATAAATTCCTATTCAAACACTCCATGCGTGTAAAAAGGGAATATGATTTAAAAAAAATAACTCCATTTAACGAAAAAGCGTCCCATGAAAGTGAAAAAGAAATAAGATGTGAGCCTATCAGCTATGACAATTTATGCTGGTTTAACTCTCTTGTGTGGTTTGCAAGCTATTGTACAAGAGCGATGTTTACCCAATGCACACCCTAAAGGTAACAGTCGCGGGTTTACGCGTCATTCAAAAAAGAAATAAAATGTGAAAAAATGTTGTAATTGAAGATTGGGTAAGACATATAATTTTTATCCTTTTGTTTATATCTGATTCAATCGTATCTTGACAAAGCTTATGTCTTTCGTTGGAAAGCATTCTGATGTCGTTTATTGCCTCAAATCACAATTTGTAGCGTTGTAGGGGTATAATCGTAATTTTGACAAAAAATAGCACCCTTGGGATTTTGAGGTATTCTTATCAATCGCATATTGACAAGGCTTTTGGCTTTCGTTGCAAAGTATTCCGATATCGTTTATTGCCTCAAATCATCATTTGTAGCGTTGTAGGGGTATAATCGTAATTTTGACGAAAAATAGCACCCTTGGGATTTTGAGATAGTCTTATCAATCACATCTTGACAAAGCCTATTGTATATTAAGTTCTCGTGTATATTATATAGAGGGGCTCAAGAATCCTCCATGACATAGGTGGATTTTGATTATAAATATAAAATAAAAATACATAAAAAGATGAAAAATTATTTATTGAATTTTATGGATCATGACTCATGAGATTGTCGTTAAACCACATCACCAAAGCTATTGAGGTAGCAATATGTCATTCATATTGTACATATTATCTAATTCATAAAATAAAATTGCATGACTTACTAAAATTGTTTGACCATCCAAAATAATTTTGATAATATTCTTTTTCAATTATTAACAGTATAGATAATTCGACTCTGGTAAACTAACTATAGGATAATTAAAAGGTCTATAACACCTGATATAGAAAAAGATTTGATTTCTTTTCAAATTGATTTCTCATTCTTTCTATTTTTTTTGGCCTTTCATTTAAACTCAATAAATCTTTTTGTAATATTTTCTTATCAAAATAAATACTTTTTGGGGCATGCATCAAGTATGCTATATTGACCAATGCCTATGATGCGTTTAAGTGCTTCATGAATCTTTATCTTTTGAAATGCGAATATGATAAATAAAATAGAATCTAATCATTTGTTCTTTTTTAATATTAGTTTTATTGATTATATATACATTCTTGAAATTATAATAACATGTATTATACTTTTTAGTAAGAAAAACGTGTTTTCTCTATATTTTCATATAAATATTGTAAATAATTATATGATTGAACGAAAGTAAAAAAAATGAAAAATATTATTAAATGTGAGTTCAATAGTTTGAATATATATTTTTATAAACCCAACCACCGTAGTTAACAAGAAAAATCCACCTTAATAACAGTCTATTTATTATTTCACATTATCTCTTAATATTTATATATTTATCTTTCACGCCCCCATTCTCATAAGTTACTAAATAAAAAAAATAGAATAATGTAAGTTATGCTAAAAGCACGAGAAAATTATAGAGTTATATATCATTATAATTTTTAATTCTAATTCCATTATTAATTACATTATTTTAAACAAATTTGAACCAAATTCATATTTCTCTCTTAAAAGGTTGGCATACCATGAAGTCAATGGATAAAATGACCATATATTTGAAAGAAAAAGAAAAATTTATTTTTTTAACTAAATTGTATTTTCTTGAAAAATGATTTATTTAATTCCTAAAACATGACATTTTTATAAATCAAGGAAAAAACTAAAACTTTGATCCTTTGTCATTTCTTACAAGTACCAAATGTGGAACATGTGCTAATAATAACATCCATTTTCCAGGTTCATTTCCTTATTAAAAGAAATTCGCATTAATTTTTAATCAGTTTTGTATGATTGTGACTCAAGAAATTCGTTTTAAATTCTCGAAATTAATAACACCTTATAAACAAAAAAACAAAAAACTATGAAAGAACTTTTATTACAATATGTACATCAAGCAAGATAAATGTGTGGAAAATTTTGGCCACATGAATGTGGAAGAGGACTGTCTGGTTGACAGGTTTTCACGTGAACCATCTCAACTTTTTTTCAATTTATAGGCCCATATTAATTTGATGGAATGAATGATAAAAATCACACATTTTCCGATAATTGTATAGTGGTCATATCTCAAAATTTGAGGAAATTTTAGATTATAGCAATGAGTGTGATTTTGGAGAATTAATTGACATAATTAAAAATAGGGGACCAAGATATAATTCTCTCTAAAACCTTTAGTTTCAGGATCATTTATTTAATTATTTATGCTCTTTAAATTCAAGCTTGTTGGACTTGGAATATATCATAATCAGATCAAGCTTGTACAAATGGTCACACATTATTGATTTTATTTTTTTGTTAAATTATTTTTCTATGAGATCAAGCTTATAGGAATATATTAAAAGAAAAAATAATTCATTACTTTTTGATGATACTTGGTAAGCTGGTAGCTACTAGGAGTTCAACTCTCGAGAAATTACCTTTGAATAAAGTTTTAGAACATTGATGATTGATGAAAGACTTCACTACTACAAACATCCCACGACCACCAAATATCACCATTGGTACATCAGAATGATGTGATCATTGAGACCATTTAGACCACACAACTCTTGGGAAGAGGTGTTTGGCACCTAGTTTGTAATTGTGCCTTTTGGTATCTTCAACTTTAACATTCTTTTACAAATTTATAACAAGAAAAACACAATTGTAAACTTGGGGTCTAAACGAGTCGACCTTGAGCTGAGCTTGGTGATTTTTCCAAATTCGAGCTCGTGTGCTTGGGTTCGAGTTCGAGCCGATTGTTTTTAATTTTTTAAAATTATTGAATACATATTTATTAATTATTTAATATATATTTATTAATATAATAATGAAAAATAATAATATATTAAAAAATAAAAAGACTTTTAGAGATAAGTGGACTCGGGCTGGAGCTCGACTAAAAGTTCGAGCTCGTTCGAGCTAAATCAACTCGGCTCGACTTACACCCCTATTCTAGAATCTAGAGCCTCCATTATTATACCATTGTGCAACTTAAACACAATTGTGAACTTCAGAGTAATTCTGTACCAAATGTCCCCTTTTTGGTAGCTAAGTAATTCATAAGAGCTCCTCTAGACTAATTGAAAAAAAAAAAAAATCTGAAATCTTTAACAAACAAAAAATTATCGAGTCAATTCAAATCGATTAATCAGTTTTAGTGGTATCAACTTTCGCACTCAAAGTGAGGAGGTGCGTGTAAATATCATTATTGTCTTTGAATAATAAAATAGATACAAATGGAGTTAGAGAGTATATATGAAATCATTCTGACCCAAAAAAGTCCGATAATATGCAACTAGAATAGCTTTCAAGAGTATGCCTAAATCATCAATGAGGAACAACATCCAATCGTGGACATTGAAAAAGGGGGTAGACATAAGTTGGTGTTAAAGTTTCGAAGCCGGCAAAACTTTGGTGTGATAACTAAGCAACGCTCCATATTACCTCTAATCCCCTGTTTCATGAACGCACGAAGCACATTGATTGACTGTAATTTTGTTCGAGAAAAGGTGCAAGAAAACTTAATTTCTACAGGATATGTGAAGACGGAAGACCAACTAGGAGATCTGTTTAACGAAACTCAATATGAGTTTTGAGGTTTGAATTGATTATCTTTGTAACAAATTGGCATGATTAACATTTATGCACTGCTGCAACTTGGGGGTAGTGTTAAAGTAGGAAGTATATATTTAGGCAGATATTAAGGCTCCGTTTGTTTGACAGGGAATGTAATCCAAAATTGGAATAAGATTTCTGATAATTTGATTACTAGAAATCTGATTCCATTAATAGTGTTTGCTTGTCTACAAAAAATTGGGTAAGGATATATATTATTTATTTTTTTATGTTTGGTTCAAACACATATAATAAAGAATGGAATCTAAATTAAAGACTTTGACTTAAATACCCTTATTTTAAACCATATTTGTATAATCTAACTATAAATTTTCAACATAGTAGAATATTTGATATTATATATATATACGTAAGTGTATATACACATATATATTTAATTTGGTTAAATAATAAAAAATAAATAAGATATCAATTTAATTCAATTGCATTATCCTCTTTTAGAAAAATGATAATTAAATTGAACATGCTTATATTTTATTTACATATCGTTTGACTTTAAAAAAAATTGATATATATATGAATTTTTCATATACAAATGCATTGATAATTATTTTAGGTCGGAAACTTATTATTGTTAATAAATGAAATATATTAATTATATGTGACCAACACCCATTTCAAAAGTACTATCACAAAAACAACATAACAAATTTTCAATTTCATTCAATAAATAAATATCAAATAAAATGAAATTACGATCTATTTTGACAATAAAAATATTTTAAATAAATTAAATATACGAAACTATTTTTTTCATAAATAATAACTTAAATGAAATAAAAAAATAAATAACTATTTTTGTTGATTTTGTATTATATTTTATATAGTGGTAGTAAGGACATTAAAATATTGTATTTATGATTACCTTGATAAGGTAATCACATTACCTCCAATAAATAAGGTATTGTGATTCCCTTATTTGAGATAATAATTCCCATATGTTGGGAATTAGATTGCATTCCATTATATCAAATAAAAAATACCAAACAAAGTTATTTGATTTTTGGGAATTATATTCCCTATTTTGATTCCATTCCCTTACAAACAAACGGAGCCTAAGAGATTTGAATTATTATATCACCTTATATACTGGCTAAAGTTTATGTATATATAGGGTGTATATGATTGAATAAAATTATAAGAAATTTCTCTATCTTTTCCTGCACATTTGAAGATTAAGACGTGATGCCAAGAAAATGGAGCGAAAATTGCAGATCTTTATGGTAGGTAGTAAAAACAAACTGGTTCAACAATATCATAGCCAACTTAGCACAAGTTTCCTGAAAACTCTTTCTGGACCAATTGTTGATCATGGTTTCCAACTCTTCTTATTACTTCAAAAGAATAAATCACGTTTGAACGAATCCATTTTGACTTGAACGAATCATATTACTGTTGGGAAAAATCTAATAGGAGTGTAACGGGCAGTGTCATGAAGATGCACCCCTTTAGTGATGTCAAACGGACCGGCCGGGCTGGCCCAAGCCCAAGATGGGCCGTCCTACAATTTTTTTTCATGGGCCAGCCCATAATGGGCTCAGCCCCGGCCCAAGCCCACTTAAACTTTTTCATGGGCCTGGGCCGGCCCGATCGTGTATTTTTTTCTGAAAAAAAAATATATTTTCTATTTTTTGTTGGTTTAGACTAAATATATAACAAATAATATGTATATCTTATTCTCAAATGGGTTTTCGGCCAAGTTAATATATGGATGTGTTTGGAAATACTTTTAAATGAGCTTTTGGAGATAGAAGTCCATTTGCGAACATGTTAGTTATTTGGTGAAAAATTCATATGGACTTTTAGAATAAGTCACTTTTTCCAAAAGTCCATTTTGAAGAAGTGCATATTAGTAACTTTTGAAAATTTTATTCCAGCACTTCTATGAGAAGTTATATAAGAAGTTAATCTCACCAAACACTTTATACATTTCTAAAAGCACTTATTTAAAATGTCCATTTGAAAAAAGTTCATTTCACAAATGGACATATAATTAAAAAGTGAATCAAAACACATCCATAATCCACTATCTACTATCTAACAAAAAGTTGGAGGATTTTGAGGGGCCAAGATTCGAACATTTGCCCCCTCAAAAATTACAACTAGCTTTACTATTGAGCTAATGGGATATTTTACTACTTATGCTTTCAAAAAACAAATTTTGTATAATATGTGGGCTGGGCTGGGCTGTCGTGGGCGGGCCAGCCCAACCCACCACGGCCCACAGGTCGCGGCCCGATGGGCCGGTCCGACCCATTTGACATCTTTAACCCCCATAAAAACTTTTCATTTTAGCCCAAAAGTTGCACTTACGCAAAAAGCACCCAATTAGAAATGATTTGGTGTGGACGGATGTACCATGTACCAACCAACCAATCACATTTCTATTAAAATGAGAGCTAATCACATGCATTCGGGTGCACCACCAATATTGCAAATGAATCAATTACTTCCAGAAATTGTATTTTATTCCCAAAACTTTGAATCTTGAACAATTACATCCTTTCAAATTGGTCCCTCAATTTTTCTATTTTAACATTTTAGTCCCCAAACTAAGTAAATTTTCTCTCATACAATGGCGGTCGTCGATTGTATGATTTGTGATAATTTAATTATATATGTATTAGTCGATAAATTGATTCCAATTATGAACAATATTTTAAGTGACAAACATTGTTAATTAATTTCTCATTCATCCAAAATCGAATCTGAGTAATTAAATACACTAAATTTATCTACTCAAAACGTAGAATAATTTGAACCAAAGACATTCCGCTTTCGGCATACGAAACGTAGAATAATTTGAGCTAAAATATAATTTACTCAATCAAGATTTCCAACAGTTACCACAAAACCTAACGAATCTTATTGTACAACTTATAATTTCAACTAAGTATCAACGTATTTTCTTTTGAATTTTTGCTAGGTAAGTTTAGTAATATCTATTTATAACATATTATATAGTATTGAACATGAATATTCATTTCTATTATCACATAAAAATTATTTTAAATTGAATAGAATATATTAATATAAGATAATACATAATTAGTCTCCAAATATAGAGAGTTTATTTGAAATATTAAAGTTGAATAGTAAATATTTAATGCTATATGGTCTCTCGATATTCATGAGTATAAACACATATATAACTCTATATTATTTTTTATAATATGTTCAATATATATGTATGTATAATATCTTATATATAATAATTGAAATACATAGTTCATTTTAGATGTATGATTATCATATGTTTGCTTTTATTCATAATATAAATTATGTATAATATACATTATATATGTAATATAACAATATTTATAATACATATATATTTATATTTGGGTCATACGGTTTTTTTTCTGTTCCAATTCAACCGATTGAACCAGTGATGCAACTAATTTTTTGATTTAATCATCAGTCGATTTTAAAATATTGGTCTTTTATGTTTTAGGTTCAATTTTGGTAAAAAGATTGGCTAACCTAACTATATAATATATATTGCTTATTATTTTGCATAACAAAAAAAAGTATTATTCGCCGTTACACTTTCTTAGTGAATTAAGCCCTAAATTTGACTGTGGAATTGCACAGCAAACTTCACTCCATTCTACTCGACTGCCATCGCTCTCTCCTACTGTCATTCTGCTCTCAACTTCTTTTCTCCTTGCTTTGCCTCCAGTTCCACCGCCGGCAAAGGTGCGGCAGCCGACGACGAAAGCTACCGTCGCCGACCACCACTAAAGCCTCAAGGTTGGTGCTTTGTGTAATGCTTTCGTTTTAATCAATGATACTTCTTGAAATGGACTTCGATTAAGTATTATCCTTCTCCATCGATTCTCTTAGACTCAAATGATTAGGCAGTGAAGTTTCATATTTTTAAGAGATCCTTTAGCTAAGGCTGTTTATATATAAAAGTTGGAACTTTGAGCTGATTTCATATTTTCAATTTTCAATTTAAAAAATTCTTCATTGAAAATCGAACCGATCAAATTCTTTTCGATTTTTAAGCGAATAGCTCCGTTTGCTTCGGTTTTCGGCCGATGTTTCGGTTCAGTTTCTGACTGACGGAACCGACCGAATGAACACCCCTGCTCCCAAGACAATGGCATTATGAAGTTTGTCGATTGGCAACAACTTACACAAAACATGCCCTTTCGTTGCTACATTCAAGTTTTGTTTCCTGTTTTTTCTTTTTGAAGTTTTAGGACAGAATTACAAAATATTTGTGTTTCTTTCAGATAAAAAAAAAAATCTAATATCGTTTTGTTTCAAGTGTATTTGATATAGCTATTCATGCTTAATCAAATTGTCAGTTTTATGAATTTACATTTGATTTGGATCTATGAATTGACCAAAGGGACCTTGACCATTTGAATTGGTAACCAAATCTCTTTGACATTAATCAATGTAGCATAGCTTTTAAAATTGAAGTATTGTGATGGTCATATGAAGATACCATTATTTATTCACTATTGATTTTCTAGCTTTATGTTTGAATATAAAGTTAAAAAAAAAGCTTGTTTCAAATGTATTGTTGAAAAAGGAGGATATGATAGAGTAAGATTAGATAAGCATGATACTTGCAATCATTAGTCAAAGAATTGTTGATTTGCTATGATATTGGTATTGTTATCTCTGTTATTTTCTTCATTAATGTAGTGCAATCTCATTATTCACGAGCTCTGTTTTCTTTGAGATGTGCCTTTCTTAGTCTAAAATTCTTTATCTAAAGTCAGTAACATCCTCAAGTTATATCTGATTTCAAGTCTTAAATTGCTAAACATGATCTCATTTGTTTGAACACTTGGAAGTTATAAGTTTTGTAAAGC
Source organism: Verbascum thapsus (assembly GCA_963669365.1). Lineage (NCBI taxonomy): Eukaryota > Viridiplantae > Streptophyta > Magnoliopsida > Lamiales > Scrophulariaceae > Verbascum > Verbascum thapsus. Next base: position 15,556,855 of record OY770110.1, on the reverse strand, counting down.
TAATTACTAATTTTCTCTGTGTATGTTTAAATATGTCTGATTTAAAGTCTTAAAATGAATCTCATTTTCTTTGAATCATTTGAATTTTTTAGTATTGTACAGCTAACATACTCATGATAAATCTTAAGTTTAATCTTCTTTATATTTTGTCTATCTTGATAAAATAAAAATGTCCCGACCTTTCAGTCATTCACGCAACAACTGCACTCCCCCCCTCTCATGATCGTATGTTTCAATTATTTCAAAGTTGGTTTTCTAATTTCCTTTCGATTGTTTGAGTCAACTGCACAGAATTACATGGATTGCTTTTCTTCCCTTATACATTGTATTGATCTTTTCTTTAACCATTTAAGGTCAGATGAGACTCATTCGGGGTTTTCTTCCACCTGCTAAAATCGGCCTGTCTCGTCAGTATCAATGGCATCAAGTGATCAAGTCTTCAAATGGTAGTATACAGACAGGTAAATTTACTGAAATATTTTCTCCACATGTTTCTTTAACCCCTAGGCATGGTTACATAAAGTGAAGGGCATTTGAAAACCCATGCATTGATGAGTTCTGTTGACACAATGGATGACTGATGTTACTGGTATAGAGTCCTAAGTGTATCTAAGCTATCTGTTACATTTTCTCCTCATAATTATTTAACCCCTAAGCATGGTTACATAAAGTGAAGAGCTTTTGAAAATCCGTGCATTGATGAGTTCTGTTGACACGATGGGCATCTGATGTAATTGGTATGGAGTCCTAAATCTGTCTAAGCTTTCTGTCTCGTTTTCATTCTTCCCCTATCCAACTAGGAATTTAACAAGCTGATTGTACGACTCTTTAAGTTACATGTGATGGTGATTGTGGTATGCATTTTCTTTTGATTATTAATGACTTCAACTTGATGTTGAATCTTGTATTACTATGCAATCTTATGTTAGGAGGTATTTATGTTTCCGGTGTTCTTTTAATTGATATCAGATGTCGGTGATTTGCAGTGTCAGTAGAGACATCGAATCCTGTGCATGGGTCTAATATGCAGTGGCTTGGAAGGTCATTTGCTGCCTCCGCTCCATCAGATGCACTGGAAACCAGAAAGCCTAGGAGAAGGGTTACAATAGATGAACGCAAATCTATGGTGGAAACCTATGTTAGCAAGTATATCTTTGACTTTCCTCTGTTTCAATTACTATATCTTGCATTTCATATCATTTTTTAACTGTCATATTTCAAACTTCCATTTTTATTGATTACGTAATTAATTAGAAAATTAAAAAAAATGGATATTGGTTATAATTACATGATCTTGCAAATATGCATAAACGGTATAGAGTTTTCAAGTATTTTTGTCTTGAATTTTACTAGAGTACTGTTAAGGCAAAGCTGAATTAAAAATAAAAACACACAGTAAAACACATGGAGTTCTTGCCAAAAAAAGGGGAAAAAGTCGAAATGAGACGACATTCTTCATTATCTTTTTTCAGATGCTTGCATCTAGTAGAATAAAAGTATAAAACTCATATGCATGTGATAAGTTGTAGGTCAAATTTGAAAAACGTGTTTCTCTGGTTAACAGATACAGGGAAATGAACTCAGGGAAGTTCCCAACTGTATCCACCACTCAGAAAGATCTGGGTGGCTCTTATTATGTTATTAGACAGCTCCTACAGGAACTGAAATACAAATCCAAAATTTCATCTACGGATGCAATTGCATTGGAAAAAGATTCTGTGAAGGATGAAATATCGACGGGTTTTGCTGGAGAGGTTTCTCAAACAAAAGAACTATCCAAAAAGGGCAGTAGGGTTTCTACGAGATTTAAATCAAAGGAAAGGCCACAATCTTCAATTGCAGTTGAGGAGAGTGTAAATGATAAAACCAAACGTTTTTCAGCAGTGGTAAGCATTAAAATGCAGGCATATTTACAAGTCTTCTTCTTTTTGTACTGCATGTGATGCTTCAAGCTCTAAGATTGTAATTGAAATGTTTAAATATTTCTGTTCTTTTGCAAGAATGACAAATCAGAAGATGTTGGAACTCAATTTGACTACCCTATTTATGAACCTAAAAGCAGTCTGGATTCTGATCCTGAGAATAGCGTAAAACATGAGACTATTACTGAAGAAAATCAGCAATTAGATAGGCTTCAGCCACAAGAGTCAACTGATTCAGAACTATCAAGGTAATTTCTTTCCCATTTGTACTTGGGGGTGGACGTCTACCCTATTTATGGATATAATGATGTGATTTGCAAATCAGATTGCAAATCTTTAAATGCAAATCGATGCACCAGTGGTTAATTGGCATCCCATAATGTATGGTTGCAAGTAGGGGTGGCAAATGGGCGGGTCGGGTTGGGTTTGGGTTGGTTCGAACGGTTCGGTTCTCAAATGGGTTGGGTTCTTAAATGGTTTTGAGGTGGAACCAAAGTCAACCCGAAAGGGAACCAAGCCCAACCCGACTCAATACCTTACATTTTGTTATTTATAATTTAGAATATTGGCAAGCTATTCGGGCCTAAGTTGAAATTAGTTGGACCCAACTTGGAACCAATTTAGGAATCGATTAGAAACCAGATAAAATTTCTTAGGAACCAACCCAACCCAAACCAGTTTAGTTGGGTCGGAACCGTGGTTTCGGATCCATTTTGCCACCCTTAGTTGCAAGTCTGAATGATCTCTCCCTCTCTTATTTATGTGTGCACACACAAAACACATTCACATTTATATACATATCTGTATATTTGTTTATTCGTGTAGGTCAACTAGAAATTATGCACTTTTTTTGGGTAGGAATGTCTGATACTACTATTAACAACAGCAGAATTGTAATGTATTTTCTGGTATAATGTGTTCTGTACCTTGCTGAAAAGTGTTTTTATGTATTTAACGTAGGGAGATGGACAAAGCACCTATTGAACCTCAGAGACAAGTGTCAGTGTGGCAAAATATCAAGTCTTTTGCAAATGGAATTTTCGATATATGGAGGAAATCTTGATTCTGTTGGGGGATTATAACCAAAAAAAACGAAAAGTTTTGATTTTCATGGGGAAACACTTTAATTTTCAGGTAGCCTAATTAAATTGTGAAACTTCGAGGATTGAGATACACGAGCGGGATATGAATGTATTACTTTGTGGCAGAAGGTGACAAGGTGGGTTAACGGGAACGAGTTTTCTACTGTTATGCTGAAAAATGTGTGCAGATAAAATCAGCAATGCAATGCAAAGAAGGTATTAGGTGAATGATAAAGGTATTTACAAAAGCTTTTACTAAGTGCAGTTTTTGGTAAAGTTTCCAGAATCTCTTTGGCTTTAGTTTTTTTAGCTGTAGATGAAAAGATATTGTCTTAGCAGCATTAAGATTATTTTGTTTTTAATGTAGAGATACTGTTGAACTTTTAACTCGAAATGTCCCTGCTTAGTTTTGATTGCTAAATTTGGATAGATTATAAATTTTTGGGATTCATATTTTTTATTTTTAAAATAGTAACATAGACCTCCATTTTTTATTTTTTTATATTATATGAAATTAAAAATAGAAAAAAGTACACATAAAAATTAAGAAATATGTATCATATAAAGCAGTCCAAATTATTAATGCTTTTTTAAAATAATATATAATAGAACTTTCAAACAAATTTGAAAACTCTCATGGCCATTTATTGTTACTATATATTTATACTACTAGACTCAATTAATACATCGAAGTACATTCAATTATTCAATTCCAGATCATGTAAATTTATCGAATTTATAAATATGTACAATGAACATAATAATTTATTATTATTGTTAAGTAGTGTATACAAACAACTAAATCGTTTAGAATGCTAGATTAAATTAATCGTCAACACAACTAATGCGGTTATCTTAGTTTACACATACAAGTAAAACATATAAATCATGTCAAATCATTTATGCTTTTAAAATAGTTTATATATAGATAGATTATAGATAAAATTTTAGTGATAAAGTTGAACAGATTTGAAAACTCTGATGCCATTGATGATCATAAATTTTGTTTCTTTTTGCTAAATGATATACCAAGATGTCACATCAGATTCCCAACCACATTCCCTATCACATTCCTTTCAACTCCACATCAGATTCCCAACCACATTCCCTATCACATTCCTTTCACATTCCTTTCAACTTTTTTTTTCCCTTTTATTCCCTTTTATTCCCTGCCACATTTTTCCATTTTATTCCCTGCCACATCAGATTCCCAACCACATTCCCTATCACATTCCTTTCAACTCCACATCAGCTAGGCAATTAAATTTTTTTTACTTTCTCTTTCATCCACATCACTAATTTTAATAATTAATTTTATACTTATAATTAAACCGAATACTCAAAAATTATTAAAAACGTACAAGAAAAATACAACTAACATCGATAAATTTAGAAAATTTAAAATTTGAAGTAAAAACCTAAAAAAACCCCCAAATTTGAAAATATAGTGTAAAAATGTCAAAACAAAATTAGTGTCCAAATGAAACAAACTTAGTCTCTATTCATAGAGCTTGAAAAAAGAAAAATAATGGTGAAAAAAAAATTAATTTTGCATAATTAATATCCAAAAAAACGATTTATAAAAAATGAGAAAAAAGAAAAAAAGGATGTTGCCACATGGCAGTGTCCCATTGGAAGCCATTTATTTCCCTTGGAAGGCAAAAATTCCCTTCCTCAAATTTCCATACCCAATTTCCCTACCCAATGAATCTATCATTTTTATTTCCCTTCCATTTCTCCCCCAATTTCCCTACCCAATGTACATGGTCTAACAATGAGAGGCACTATCATTAAATTTAGGGAAAATTAGCTACAACCCCTTACTTATTCAACAATTACCAAAGCATGCCCTCATTTATTAATAATTACCACACCACCACCCATGTTAGTTTTGAATTACACGGGCACCCCTGTCTAATTTTTTGGAGAGGAATTTGATAACATCACCAAAATATTTTTGAATATCACATTTTAAACAAAGGGGTATCTCTATAATATTTCACCAATTAACAAAATTTAAACACTGTGATATAATCAAACTACCCTAGGGTATAAATGTTGTATTTTTGGTCTTGATCTAAATGTATTTTACTTCAATTTTTATTTTTCAATTAAAATAAAGACATTTATGCTAATATTTCATCCATAACTAAATAACAAAAAATGTATATATTAGTTATTAATAATTGAGATTACCATTTAGTTCATCCATAAATCAAATAAACATAAATTTTTAATTAATTGTGAGTAGTAATTATAAATTGTACTAGTATAAGTATTTTTCTTTAAATTCTCTCTAAATTTTAATTGATTAATGTGAATAGTTATATTTTTAGTTAGCGATTTTCATCGATCATGACTAATCATTTTGTAAATTATTATTCATTTATTCACATATATCAACTTAATAATTATTTAATTTAATTCATTAATTAAGGGTAAGAATATAAAAATTACAACGATAAAATAAACCATAATCAATAATTAATCTACTAAAACTTCACTAATCATAATTTCTAAAAAAAAAAACTAGAAGAACAAGAAGTGTAAACTAATATTTGTAAAGTTTCAACCATTTTTGATTTATTGGTTACTAAACACTATCCACTATTACAATGTAACGACAAATATTTACTCATTTACCTTAGTACGATAATATATATGATGACTTACCTGCACAAATAAATTTTTAAACCTTTAAATACAATTATTATCAATTTACATGCTAAAACATAGTTTACTTAAAGCCATTCTAGTTACATATTGGAGGTATATAATACTTTATAAGATTAAAGACATAATTGTAGACCAAAAATAATTTGTTCTAGTCCAAATATAATTTATAAAACTGAGTAAACTATGGTCATTGTATAATCGAATACTAATTAAATAAAAATAATAATAATAATAATAATATAAGGAATCTTGGACACTAATGTGAATCTGGAGATTAATAATGAATCCTCGTCTTAGCACGATTTTGACCAAAGAATGAGAGTCCACTCCAGGCTGTCTGCTCAGCTACGCCTTTGATGCCTTATTTATTATTACCTCATCGACAAGTCAATTGCTATTAAATGCTCAATACACCACAACAGAAGATCATCATTTTGATGGATACTTGAAAGAGAAAATAGAAAGGAATTTGACAAAGAAAATTGAAAGAAATAACTTATTAAAGAGTATGTATATGTTAATTTTAATATAATTATAATCATATATAAATATAAAAGAAAATCCATATTACGCACTTTCGTGGAGTGCAAATCTAACTAACCTTTTTTTGTTGACTTGGTGAGGTTATTAGTCAATTGAAATTGAAGGACTCTTAAAAGAGTGAATCTTATATCCCACATTAGTGTATCACAATGGTATCACATAATTCTGGTTTTGATAAAAATAAGCTATAAATAAATATTTAAATAAATGGACACTTGTCAATGTCACGATAATGTGACATTATTTTTGTATATCATTATGGAATAAAAATTACATTCAACTTCTAAAAAAGCACTTCAAATTACTTTACCTTGAGTTATATAAAAAGAAAATAAGGGGACACAATTAGCACATCCAACTATCAATTGTAAGCCCCCCTAAATAGAATAAAATGGATTATTTATTGCAATTTGCATTTCATTACATAAATGCATCATAAATTTCATTACTCCAAAATCCACACACACATATATATATATATATATATTTAATTTATATTTGGTTGATGTGGGGTATAGAAAATAATTTGGGTAGGTGAGGTCATATTAAATTTTCAAGTGAATGCCACATAGAGTAGGAAACCTTGCATGCCCATATAGCTAGCAAATTGCGACATTTCATGGACAATTAATACAACTTGAGGCACAAATGAAATGTGAAAACTATCTCCCATTCTAAATACTTTAAAAAAAAATTGTAGGTATTAACGAGTTTATTAAATTTGATGTGACATATTTTTATAAATATAATAATATACTTTGTTTTGATTTGCCGATGTTACTTTAGGTTTCTTTTGTCGATAAATTAAGCTCCTAACCTCTAAGATTTTATGCTTTATGATTAATTTAATGTATCAAAAACTCTTGGTTTGAATCCATTCGATTAATTCAAATAAAGTATATGACAAATAAATAAGAAATGTAATTAATCAAAGCACAACATAGGAGTTACATATTTTTCTATAAAACAATCAATATAAACACAAATCTACATATTTCTTATTCCCAAAATAAATTTTCTTCATTTCTCTACCTTTACCTTAAATTCTTCTTGTAAATTGAAATATAACATCCTTAAAAATAATTACTTTTGCACATGATTGAATCTTATATTGTTCAAATTGAACTTAAAAAAAATATTTTTCTAAACTTTTTCTTGTCTCTCTCATTCCCCACACCACATGTCCTGTTTTCACTCAAAATTTCACCTTTTTTTTACACACCACCGCAATCTACGCCCAAATTACCCTCCAAATCCCAGTCAAAATATTTTTGGCAATCAAGACAAGAAAGCAATAAACATCAAACCCCATTTTCCTCAAAACATAGAAAGTAGAGACTTAAAAAAATCACTTTTTTTTTTGGTTTGTTAACAGAACATCATGATTAAGACACTTTCTCTTGATCCCTTCAAACCCCCCAAAAATCCCACCTTTTTTTAACGTAAATCCATGCACCCTTCTTCATAAATCACATGATAAAGATACCATTTTTAATATATTCCTACAAATTAGCTAAAAAAGATTGTATTGATATTTTTTCTGTTGAAAATGGATTCAAGATCGGGCTTCAGGGCCCGAGATATGAGCCCTGATTCTGTGATTTTCAGTCTCTTCTCATCTTCTGCTTCTGGGAGTGTTGAGCGATGCTCTTTTACATCAGATGTGCCTGATCAAGATTCTTTTACAACTCAGGTAATGTAATGTAATTCATTTAGGTAATTTACATTGAGTACATTTCCATGTTTGTATCTTCAGTTACTCTCAAAATGGTAGCTTTATCTATATATGCATGTCAATTTTGTTTTTTTTTTTTTTTTTTTTGGGGTTTTTTAGGTGTGTTGGGGAAAAAAATCTAATGAGATTAGTTTCTCCAGATGGGTTTTTGATTTTTAGCATTTGATTGATTGTGATGTTTTATTAAAATTAAAGTTTTTCAATTTGAAAAAAAAAATTTAGCTGGGAAAGTTGAAATCTTGGATTTGAAACAGCATTTGGCAGGGCATGAACTGTCTCAAGCATTGAGTGGCCCAGATCCAGATCCAGATCCAAACAAACTCACACTAGCACACAAGAACAGTCTTAGTCTCAGCAGAAAAGATAAAGTTAAAGGTACAATTTTTACCCTTCTTTTCTTGATTTTTAACCTCTGGTTTTTAGCTGGCTTTTGACTTTCCTCAGGTAGTAATAATAATATACAAGAAAAAGTATGATCAAAATTTATATTTTTTTGGATCAAATATAGTCTTAAACTTATTTCCCTTCATTATGATCTATACTTGTTAGTTCAAAAATTAGATAGCAGTGAGGCTGAGACGACGGAGGATGAAAATATAGCCTTAGATTCTGCAAGAAGTTCATTTTCTCAAGCTCTTAAAGGTATAATTAAATTCTAAGTACATTATGTTTCAAAGCTAAATTCGAAAAATGCAATAATTCAATTATGTTCATTTGCTCGTAATTTCGTCATTTAGAATGTCAAGATCGAAAATTAAGATCCGAAAAAGCTATATCCCAAAAAACGAACAGACAAAGACCGGCCTCTCTAGATCTTAACAGTTCATCGATCCACAACACTATAAACTCCTCTTCACCGAGACTTGGAGTTATGAAGAAACCGTCCCCCGGGCCCCGCAAGACACCTGGCACATTCCCGAGCCCGGGAACCCCTAACTATCGCCACGCGAGCCAAAAGGGCTGGAGCTCCGAACGGGTCCCACAGCATACGAACGCAAATAGGAGAAATGTGAATACAGCATTATTGCCTTATAACACTAACGGTAGAACGCTTCCTTCGAAATGGGAAGATGCAGAAAGGTGGATTTTTAGCCCCGTCTTGGGTGATGGCGCGATAAGGACTTCGGTTCAGCAGCCACAGAGGCGCCCCAAGTCTAAGAGCGGCCCCCTCGGGCCCCCCGGAGCTGCCTATTATCAATTGTTTTCACCTGCGGGGCCCGTTTTTGATGGAAAGTTGATAGCAAATTCTTCGTTTTTGGCTCGAGTTATGGCCTCGGATGGATTGTCGGTTCAATATGGGGGGTTTGAAGGTAGTGTGAACGAGCCTTGCATGGCGAGGTCGATTAGTATGCATGGATGCTCAGAAATGATTGGTCAATCATCATTGCCTAGTCAACGAGGTATATATGCGCCGTTTTTTCGTCTTTGTGAAGAACATTCTTATAACAAAACAAATATATATATATATATATATATATATATATAAGTGTATATGCACGCTAAAATCAATGGCTATGTTTGGTTTCATTTTGAGCCAGTTTTTGGCCAAAATTTTGACCAAATTGTATTTGGCCTTTACAATTTTCATAAAAAAAATCCTAATTTTTTTGTCCAAATTTTGTATTCCTATTTTGAAATTTAACACACTTTCATGGCCTACTTTTCTTTTTATACATACATATATATATATATATATATATATCACCTTCTATTACACACTTATATATAACAATCATTACAATTTTAATATTATATTATAATTTTCAATCACTAATTAATTACTAAAAGACAAAAATTTACGTGATTTGACTGTTACAGTAATTTATGTGTTCCCTTTGAAAATAAAAACAAACACTATCTCACCAAAAAATTAACAATCAACATATAACCAAACATAATCTCACCAAATATGCATGTGTCCCAAAAAAAAATTTCACCAACAATTCTCACCAAAATACCCAACCAAAACAAAACCAAACATAACCAATACTTTTGGCTGTTTGTATATTGTATGTACAGATGAGAAACGCGAATGCAGTGGCAACAACATATCAGGTGGTGTTTCGAGGAGAGATATGGCGACTCAGATGAGCCCGGAGAGTAGTAACCGTTCCTCACCCAATAGAACGTCTTCTTCGTTCTCTTTGGCAACTCCGACTATTATGCCCCTTATGGAATTGCATAAGATACAGTCATCAAAACCCGAGATAAGGGACGTCCCAGTCGATGAACGTGTCACTATGACAAGGTGGTCCAAAAAGAATAGGACTAAAAAACCAGTAATAAACATTCGCTCAGCTGGTTGGGACGTTTCTTCAGAAACACCTAACACTATTTCAAAGTAATTCATTTCTTCTTTTGGCTTGTCTTGAGCACTACAGTATGCTATTAGGGGTGGCAATTTGGGTCCAAACATATATCTGGACCCAAATCTAACTAAGTTTTCAATGGGTTCGGTCCTAATATTTTAAAATTGTAGTTCCAATTAGGGTTGGTTTTTAATAATATTTGGGTCCAATTTGGATCCTAATATTTTAAAATTATAGTTCAATCTCAACCCCTTGCACTTATAAGTTATAAGTTAGAACTTTAATTTTCTAAACTTACTTAAAATATTTTATATTCTAAATTTGGGTCCTTGTTGGGTTCATGATTTGGTATTTTTAAGGTCCATTTGGGTCCTTGTTGGGTCCAATTTGGGTTCTTATTGGGTCAATAATAATGCATGTGTTTTACCCAATTGGACCCAACCCAAACCCGACCCAATCAACCCAACTGCCACCCCTAGTCAAGCAGTTATGGATCATTTTTTAGCCATTTATCTTTGTTACTACGAATTTCAGGGTTCAGAGGGAAGAATCCAAAATTACTGCATGGGAAAACCTGCAGAAAGCAAAAGCCGAGGCCCGAATAAGGAAGCTTGAGGTACTTTCCAACTGCCCTTGCTTGATTAAAATCGTAAAACTTTTGCGAAATTTCCATCCACATTACTTCATGTTTCTAATTTCGGCAAAATGTATTGATCAATGCATAAGTTTTGGGACATCTTAACCGGCCCCTACATGATGAACGTTCAAAATGTCCCAAAACTTGCCAAGCACCCTCAATCCATGTCTATTACGGTTAGGGGTATTTTGGTCAATTCAGAGCGATGCGAGTATAGATGATTAAGGAATGTCCGTATTTTGTGTGTTTTTAGATGAAATTGGAGAAGAAGAGGTCGTCGTCCATGGACAAAATTATGAACAAACTGAGATATGCACAAAAGAAGGCGCAAGAAATGAGAAGCTCGGTGCTGGCTAACCAAACGGGCCATCAAATTGCGGGACCCTCTGATAGAGCATTATCGTTCCGAAGGACTCGACAGATTGGTTCTTTGAGTGGATGTTTTATGTGTCATGCTTTTTAGTGCCATCTTATCTTCGCCTATGAGCTTCAAAATGTCGATCGGGTATGTTTTTGGCTTCCCAATTATGTGCATTTGCATGCTTAGTTTTAAATTTGTTTTTCTAAACACAGTTAGTTAACTTAGCCTTGGTGTTTGAATCATCCGTTTTAAATTGGTGTTTCATCTTATATTTTAATTACTGTATTGTAGCTAGTCAGCCGAGTAACGAGTGTTAGAGAATACTTTAGGGTGTGTTTGGATCATGTGATTTAGATTTGGGGAGGGGATTTGGATGAATGATTTGAATTGACAACTGAAATGGGTAGTTATGGAGAAAATAGCTCCAAGTGAATGTCGAGTGATTTAAAATCCATTATAACTTGGATACATCCAGACGAATTTCATGGATTTGTTGAGGGATTTGAAATCATAGACTTCAAATCCTTCAACCCAAACACACCCTTGGAGTTATTAGAAAGAAGATTTTATAATTTGATCTCCTTAAAACATGGATTCTTGGATGGATGATTTACAAAGCTAGACTCTTATTTATACTGCTCTTAATCCTCGACGGAAGTTGAGATCGACTTGATCTAACGGCTGAGGAGGAAGATGGCTTTCAAACTCCACAACTTCTTTCTATATTAAGTGACCCTTAAAGGGACATAAACATTATAGCACATGACCCTTTTGACATTATATGTTTATTATAGATTTATTTACAAAGAAAACATAAAGCGAAATATTAAATGTGTTTTGCTTATAACAACTTAAGCTTCTTTTGCTGCAAACATATTAAATATTGTGTTTTTTCTCTAACATCTTAATCTTCTTTTGTTGGGCTAGGCACATATACATCATCACACCGAGGGAAGGTTCAATGTTACATATATATATATATATATATACACTTTAAAAATAGAGTAAATTCTTAGTTAATCTAATTTTTGATTGGAATTGTACTAAAGATTTCAAGTATTTATGTATAATATTATGTGTAATGAATCTGGCATGTATGCTCAAAATTTAATGCATAATTAAATTATTTATTTTATTGTGTGACATTTTGAATTAGTTGTTTAGAATTACGATTAAGAAATAAAGATCATTACTGATTGATTGAAAAAAGAGAGAATTAAATAGGACATAAAAAGGAAAAAGAATACATTGTGTAGGGAAGAGATCGGGCAAAAAGTACATTAATTTTTTGAATAGAATTTATCCTGCATCCAATCAAAAGAATTACCAAAATAATTATGTCCATTTTTCATACAAGGCATAATACTTTCATTGTCGAATTTGATAATCAATGACTAATTATAATTTTTATGAGTCATTTATGTTTTGTGATGCAAAGTATGAGGCAAGTTCTTGTTTACATATTTTTCAAACTATATATCTTATTAAGATATAATATTTGAGAATTTATAAGAATCCTTTAGAAACATTATTTGTAGATTTATTTAGATAATGATTCTGAACAATCCACTCCCGTAAGTATTTCACATATGAATTCAATCTTTTTTGGGATTTTGATTTGGTCCATGAGGTAATTTGCCTAACCGAGTTAGATTAACATAATCGACGGGTAAATGATCGGTTAATCCAGGGATTATCAATGCAATTACTCTAAATAATCTCATAAACCATCCTTCTTTGTAATCCATCCCTTCTCTCCAAGGTAAAATGAACCCTCTAATCAGCTCATAAACTGCGTTTAATAACTTCGGCAACACATGAAGCACTGAAAAATAATTTTTGTTTGGTTCTTCACCCAAAACCTGTATTAATTTTAAACACAATAAATTTCATAATTTGTGCTAAGTGAAATTACTTTATATGGAAACATAATTAAAACTTAAATCATATGAGTTTGATAAAATTTCTTGACTCAAAGTCAAGCTAGACGAGGTAGAAAAATTGGGCTAGTGTTTGACCGTGCCGAGCTAAGCTCTTGAGCTTGGGTTCGAGCCAAGCTTCAATACATATATTATTGAATAAATACCCTATATTATGTAAATACTTTCAAAACATTTTATTTTTACACATGTAACCGTAATTTGTTTTTTATTATTTGTTTACTGACTATCAAGCAAGTATATTAGGTTTAAGTTTGATTCATTAAAGAGCTTCATCATAAGTCGAGCTCTAATCGGATTGGTTGTGATAGGTTTGGCATTTGGGTCTATGGATTCAGGCCCGACCCAATAAATTTTTGATTGGGTCTGGGTCCGGGTCCAGACCTAATGCTCTATTTTGGGTCTGGCTTCGAACCCATATCCAAAGTTTTGAGTTCAATTTTGGATCCGGGTTTGGATCCGACCCACCCAATGCCATGCATAGTTTGTGACTTGGTGCCTATCTTTAAACATAAACGAACACAAATATTTTTTGCAATATGCAGTGCTAGTGCTAGTGCTAGTGCTAAAGATAAGCACATACTTTATATATAGAGCAAAAATAAAATTTAAAAATAGAAATTAAAAGCATCTAAATATTGACTCACCTGGCCTTTATAGCAGCTATTGAAGTATAGACAAGGGCCAAAATGCTTGAACAAGAAAGTTGTATCATCATATGGCAACCTAGGCACCATATCATTGCAATAAACATGCCTTAAATATTTCACATCATATAATCTCATTTTTTCCTTCATGTACTCCCCAAATTGCTTATTCCCCACTCTTGGCTGACCAAATGTGTACACTCCCTCCAATCTTCTTAGCAAAATCTCCTCTTCATGTATTGCCAATACACCTGCAAACAAAATTGCTAATGCCCCACCAAGGCTGTGCCCTGTTAGTACAAACTTTGCATCTTCATTTTGTTCCATTAGGGTTTTAAGTTTCTCTCGTATGGTGTAATAGGCAAATGATTTTGAATTTGAGTCGATTATCGGGATTTGTTTAGGCCAACCGGTTTTTTTCTGTAACCCTAAGGCTTTCATGAATCCTCCGTGGATTTTACCTATCCCCGGAAACTCGTACCATGATATATCGATGTCTGTTTGCCATGCATCAGCGTCGAATGGCTCAGTGCCTCTGAATGCTATGATTATTAGGTCGGGTTTTATGGTTTTGTCGTGGAACATGATTGCATATGTTGTATTCGTTTCATGATAATCTGCAAAAACGAGTTTATAAATTTAATTATATCGTTGATATGGAGGAAAATACATCTTATAAATTCGGGTTTTAACCATGACCCATAACCCTGAACATAGGGTCCTAATTTGCTCATGGGTCCTTCCGTGTAAATTTACAGAAGACTACAAGATCCGCGTGTTATTATGAATGGGTCGGACCCGAGAGATCTGCCTCACATATCTTGGACACGTATACGGCATTCCCGACGTACCCTCACATCATCTGTACAACATGTCATAGCTATAAATACTTGCTCTTCCAGTCAAAGTAGGGGAGGAAAAAAGGACAATAGATTGCATAGTACGAACCCATATTCTATTGCCAAGCATGTTAAGGCTAAATTGCGACTCATTTCCATTTTATGAACTATGATTAGACTTGATTCTAGAGAAATATACGCAGTTAGCTTGGTCTATATTATTTCTCCAAACTCAATGGGTCGCTTTGGAGCAACTCGGCTTGGTTTAGACACTTATTTTACGACCTTGATCAATCATGTTCGTCATGAGTTATACTCCAAAAAACATAAAATAGGTTGGACTTTGCACAAGGGTTTTTAGCTAAAGATTATTTTAGTTGACCTAAATATTGGATTCATTTGAAACTCATTGTAATGATGCAGCATATATCACAAAATGTTTACTAAAAAAATCATATACAATAAAGCTCAATGAATTTGCTACTTGATAGTTTACGCCAAATCCAATGAACAAGTGTGTTTTGCCTACTTTTTGTCCTCAATGTTCTTACTCGTTTACCAAAGGCCAAATCCAAAGGCTATTTTTGTTAATACCTTATAATTGTGAGACTAATTTTACAATTTTCTCGAACAATTTCAAATAACATATATCGAAGTTTATAATGTAGGATATAATTAGGAAGAATTTTGTATAAATGTTTTGAAGCTGTTGAAAACTCCAAAGCAATTGCTAAAAGTACTAACTAAATGTCTTGCAATTATTGCATTAGGATATTATATCTATTCTTATTTTTAATTCTTATTCATTATTCTTATTTTTTGCGGAAAGTATAAGCTAAGCCTCTTCAAAATGGTACAAGATTTAAGGACACACGTCTTCTAAAGTATAGACTTATCCGAGATATAACCTGAAATTAATCTTGTCCTTCATTTTACGCCACAACTTAATCAGCTAATGGATATTTCTATTTCAGGGAATTATTGTAGATTTAATTAAGATTGAATTTTATGATCTAAATTATTGTTCTATTTTTTATTTTAAATACAAATATTTAGATGTTTGACAACGTAACACTGATGGAGACAGGGTGGAGCGGTGGCCACCACCGCCCCACCCGAATCAAATTTAAAAAATTAATATATGTATATTTTATTAATTTTTTATTAATTATATATAATTTTATAACTGCCGTCATATTTCGCTCCACCCATTTTCAATTTTTATTAATTTCGACTCCGCCTCTGTTGACACGTGTCAAGACATTTACATATGATAAATAACCCTATCTATAGTAAGCGAATTGTGTCTAAACTCAAAATTACACAATTAAAGGATAATATTTAACGTTAACACGTAAGTAAACAAACTTCATAAATAGGCATAGATTACATTATCATATAAAATTGATGTTAGAATATTATTGTTTTCTTACCGTTCCAGAAGGGGTAAAACTCCAAGAATTCCATCTGTTACATATTGAGGGAAAAATAATTAATGGTTCTTAGAAACTCTAAATAAATTATCAAGTATATATATATATATATATATACCTGCCAACGATCTGTGATTACATGTTGAACAAAAGATTTGTTTTCATAAGATAATTTGGATGCCATCATAGCCGTTGATGCAATGTATTTGCTGGTGATCTCATTTCTGATGCTTGTGTTTAATTCCCATCTCTTGTCAAGATTTCCAACAATTGATGTGAATCTTGCTGATGATCTATCTGGCCTCACCACATCCCCTATATATATATATATATATTTAATATATTATGAAATACAAAATCAAATAACGTAATTACAAATAAAGATGTTTTATATGCATGCATACAGATTACATATATATATATATATATTCATGCAATAATGGAGAAGAGAAATGAAAACCTGTGAGAAGATTGCAGACAAGGCGACAGTAGCCACCGTTGGCCGTCGGATAATTCAGCAACACCGCCACCGTCGATCCGACGGCCGCCATTGGCTTCTTCAAACAGCTAAGGATTTTCTGTAGCAAAACTGAGATTAAAATAATCCATCTATGACTAAAACCTCCAACACTTTCTGCTACTCCACACTTGTAAAAATCCCTTCTGTCTAATTCATTTGAACATAAAATTCTTAACAAATCAAAACAACTTGCTTTTTCTGGTTTTAGAACAAGATAATTTTCACAGAATTCTTTTTCTTCTTCACCACCCATTTTCAAGCTTCAAAGCAATGAAAAGATACAGTAGGTAGCTGAGTTGTTGTATCAAAAGTCTTTTAATTTTTTTAGAGGTTTTGTAGGAAAAAGATTAGTGGTTGTTTGTTTATGTTTTTGGATTTTATTATCAAAATTTTGAATTCATATTTTTAAAATCAATTTTATATAAATCATTTGAATTCGAGTTTACTTTTTTTTTTCATTATGTTTTTTCAGTTCTTGTATAACTATCACTCAATCATTTCACATTTAATTTATTAATCATTATTCCTATTTATCTTTAAAATTTTCAAATAGTAATTAAAAAAACTACTAACTCAATCATTTAACTCGTCATACATCAATTAATCATTATTAATTTGATATATCAAATTTTAATAATTTTCAAAGCATAAACCAACCGCCTAAATTTTCGCATGAAAATTTCGTAATACACATTTTTTGAGTAAATTTCAAAAACATAAACAATCAAGCCTTAGAGTATCTACCTGAAATTTTGAATTAGTAAATACGAAAGTCACTATCATAATAGTCGTGGATCAGGGTCAAGATTAAAATAGTAATTATCATAATAATCGTGGATAAGGGTCAAGATTAAAATATAGATTAAGTAACAATTTATAGACAAAATTTTCATTTCCTTAGGTGAAAGAAAGATATGTGATTGTGATTTGTGGCTATGCATATCTTAGTTTTATATAAAAATAATATTAAAAAAGTAGAACGATTGAGAGAGAAAAGATATTGTAATTGAGTCCAATCTTTTAACTCAAAACGTCAAAAATACAAAAATGAGAGTTTCAAATTAAGGAAATAAAAAGAGATATTTCATGAGAGAAAACCACAATGGCTACTTATCATGAGAGAAAAAAAATTAAACATGAATTATTAAAATAAAAGTAAAAAGAAATTACAAATATATGGTATATATCTATATCTATACACTATAATACGATATATAAACTTTCTATATCTATATCTATCTATATTATAAGGTATGAATATTGAAAGTGTTTCTTCCAATTGTTAAAAGACATAAAATATTTAATAAAATTTAGGGCAAAGTCCACTTCACCCCCTCAAAATATTTGTATTTTGCACTTTCCCTCCTAAAAACACAAAAAAGAGACATTGCCCCCTAAAAATTTGATATAGGCATCACTTTGCCCCAATTACTATTTTTCGGCCAAATTGTGATCGGAAATCATTAAAATGATTTTTTCGTCAAGAACATTATCGTCTTTACCATTTATCCGTGATTCTATCACATATCCGAATTTGGGCCAAAAATCATTGTGATTCTCTAATATATCATCTTAGGGTTGCAAAATACTCACCATGATCTCATCATGCATTTGATGTGAGTTCTTATTCTGATAAGCTTTTTCTACCATTCTTTATATGCAAGATGATATCATGGTGAAAATTTTGCAGCTCTAAGATGATATGTTAGAGAGGTACTATGATTTTGGCTCAAATTCATGCATGTGAGAGAATCACAAAAAAATAGTAAAGATGGTAATGCTCTTGACGGAAAAATCATTTAAATGATTTTCGATCACAATTTGGCCGGAAAATAGTAATTGGGGCAAAGTGATGCATATATCAAATTTTTAGGGGGCAATGTCTCTTTTTTGTGTTTTTAGGGGGGAAAGTGCAAAATACAAATATTTTGAGGGGGTGAAGTGCACTTTGCCCTTCTTCCAATTATTATTTTATACTTTGACCCTCAACTTGAATATAAACATAATATGATTCATTTAGTAAATATAAAATCCACTATTTACCTCAAAAATTTATGAGTATAAAAAGGGCATTCCATATTGCATCAAGCTTATATCCACTAATAATAGTTAAAATCTAGTTTATAACTTTTAATAGAATCATAAAGGTCTAATCATTGAATTTTTAAGAGTTATAAGTAATACTCCTATATAAAGCTTGATTGAAAGACCAGATATATCATTTCAGTGTGAAGTCCTAAACAATTGTGAAAATAAAAGTGCAAACAAATTCATAAAAGGAAGAAACGTAATATATGGTATTACAACCATAACTTTAATATCCAGTATTTTTTGTCCCTTGTTATTAATAAAAACCATAGTGTGTAAAATTCCTGTTATTTACATATATGACTATTGAATTCATTTAATATAGCGGTTAATATAGTGATTTGTTCAACAATTTTGTTTTTCAACCCTTATCATAATGATATTAGTATTATTATAATCTTTATCACCATTAATCCTAACATTTAATTCTAAATGCACTTAAGCCCAATTCTATATTTTAAAAAAGTATTAAATAAGAAATTATAATTTTGAAATAATATTATATTTGTTAGGAATTTCTTTAGCTGAAATTTTGATGTTGACGAGATATGAACAAATTGATGATGTGATATTGCGGTTAATATAGTGATTTGTTCAACAATTTTGTTTTTCAACCCTTATTATAATTATATTAGTATTATTATAATCTTTATCACCATTAATCCTAACATTTAATTCTAAATGCACTTAAGTCCAATTCTATATTTTAAAAAAGTATTAAATAAGAAATTATAATTTTGAAATAATATTATATTTGTTGGGAATTTCTTTAGCTGAAGTTTTGATGTTGACGAGATATGAACAAATTGATGATGTGACTAACAATATTCTAATATTTTAATTCAAAAATTGCTTCTCGGTGATTGCTACATTATTTTAGAAATTATTAAATTATTTCAATAAATTTTATTATTATTAATAATACATCTTGTTCATATGAAAAGATTGTAAACAATTTAAAAGTGATCAATTAGACATATAAAACTGCTTCAACTTTTCTAACTTCTAAGTACATTTAATGCTCATCCTATGAATACACTTTATGAATATATTATTAGTCCATTTAACTAAAATGTCAACTATTCCTCATAATTAGTGAAATTTAACTCAAATACACTATATTCATAATAATTTGAACAATGTATAGTTAAATAATCTATGAGACTTACAAGGAATATTCTTACTATGGGCACTAATAACAATTTGAAAAAAAAATGATTTTATTTTTCTATACGAAGTTAAAAGTATAAATCATGCATGTTAGTATGACACATGAAAATTGGTAGAAACTTCATATTATTTGGTTATATATTAGCTCTTTTGAGTTTTTCACAATATTTACTTTAAAATATTTTTTTCACTTGTAAAAAACACTTCTATATAAGGTAATCTAAAAAAATTAATAAAACTTTTATTAGTTAACTTTTTATAAAGTTTGTGAATGCTGAAACATTTTATATTCCCAACTCTTTTTAAGATTGTCATCAATAATAGTCACCTCTCATATTTTAGAAAATTAATGTAAGACCTCAAGTCCTTTTCCTTTATATAACAACATTCAAAATATTTAAATGATCAATTAAAATTCGGATTATAAAATTTACTAAATTGAAAAGTTCAAAAATTAAGGTATCTATTCGATCTAAATCAAGAATAATTTATTCCAAAAATTTTTAATTTAGGGAAGTTTTAGTTATTATTTCTTAATTATGAGAAAATTGGTAATAAAAAATTTTAATTGGTAAAAAAATATTTCATATTTTAAGTAACAAGTCATCGTTTTTAAATAAAGAATGAACACTTACAAACTATCCAAGTTTTCTCGGTTCTTCTTTTAACTAGCTATAACTAAAAACCATGTTCACACTCCACATGCATTAACTATACATTGTATTCTATTTGAATTGATGGTATTTAGCATGTTATAGAGCAATATTGACTAAATATGTGAAAATTAGTTGAACATAAACCAATTTTTTTTCATAAAATATTACTTTATCAAATAAATTAAAAAATTGACAATATTTGAATAGATGAACAGTTGTTTTATATTATTTTAAATTATTTTTGAATATTTCTAATTTTTTACCGTATAAAATTAGTTTTCACATGCGAATGCACGTACATTTTCTCGTTAAGTACGTTCTATTTTCTTGGAAATAGAATTTTGCATATGTGCTTGAGATAATATCATTATCATGGACACAAGTTCCTTCAATATTTAACACCAAAGTGTGCTGTGCAAATTTTTTTTTAAAAAAAAACATATTTGTAACCATTCTAATTAAAAGTTTGACCTTCTAATTTGTGCTTAATACTAATTTCTTAGATTGTTTGCCTTCAATTCATATTTCTCTCCTTGATAATGGACATCGGAATACAATATATACATTTTGTAATGTCCTTATTATGCTGCACACCCAAGAGACTCTCCACATTAATGCGATAGTAATTAGTAATAACCATTCTTATTTATGAAGATAATGTGTTGAGGGCAATTGTGTCATTTTCATAATAGAAACAATTTCTTAAGTGGGTAAGTGTTATCACTGAAAGTTGAAGGGTCATTTGTTATATGATATATAATTCGAGGGCTATGTGTATTTTACCTTAGATTTTATTATCAATGGTTATTATTGTTTACTATACAGTAGAAACTCTATAAATTAATACTCTTGGGACCACCAAAATTTATTAATTAAAAGAGTTATTAATTAATCGATAAATTAATAATTATTAATTTATACATTAATTAATATTTTATTAATTTATAATGAAATATTCAATTTACAAACACCATTCAAACTTTCACTTAATTATGGTACAATGCATGTACAATAATTAAAAAATATTTTTTATATAAATACAAGATAATAATGCTAACACAAATAAATCATACACACACGACATGCCTTCTAATCTTAAAGGTGTGAAAAAAACAATAATGACCGGCAACATTCGAAGAGCATTATGCATGCACAACAAGGATAATCCAAGTCTCACTCAAAAGCAATTGTAAGAATGAATGTTAGCAATTATGCAAGCACAACAAGGATAATTCAAGGACAATTGCAAATTGATTTGCAATGTGAAATTGATTTCAACAAAAAAACAAAAGACAATTGAATCATTTTTCAAAAAAATTCATAAATCATTCATGTAATATGTAGTATATAAGGAATTATTAATTTATATTTTATATGGGACCTATAGAAATTATCAAAAATGTATTATCTTATAATTTTAGCGAATTATTAATTTAGCACCCTATCCCCGAGTCGGGACCGGCCAAAAATATTATCTTAGAGAGTTTATTAATTAATCGAGTATTAATTTATCGAGTTTATACTGTATATAAATTTTATTGATACTTAATTATCTTTATCCATCTTAGATTAGATGTGGTCTTAACAAGATATATATATATACTATAAATTTCATGGAAAAAAAATTACGGCCCTCTTATCAAATAATATAGAAAAGGAAAAGAAAACAAGTAATTTGAAAGTACACTATACTACTATAAAAGTATCAAGAATTTTTTATTGTTTCTTCCAAAAGTAAAATTACTTTTCTAATCTCAACTATAATTAAAAATTAGTTTTATTTACTACATACTAAATTGTTCGCTTTCTTACAAACTTAATGAATAATAAAATCCAATACCTGTACTTTCTTACAAAATCAATGAATAATAAAATATATCATTCTCCACATTCCTACAAATTCAGGACTATTGGTCTTATTGAAACTGTACACTTTACCCAACTCTTCATAACACATTAAAAAAAATCTAATATATATTTCCCCAATATAAAGTATAGGACAATTTTTTAGATGCAAACTTATCATATTGTGTTTTCTATGCAAATGGCTGATCTTATATGTTTCTTCAATTGTGAAATTACTTTTCAAACCTCAATTATAAATAAAAATAACTTCTTTAGTACATAAATCCTCCACTTTTTACAAACTTAAAATTCATAAGTATTGGTAACTATTGAAACTTTCCCAAGCTTTACATCTTATTGAAAATGTCATTTTCTTCAACTCTTTATAACAAAATTATATAAAAGCTGCATATTTTCCCACAAAACAAAAGTATCATATATCATATATCATACTGTGTTTCTTCAAAACAAAAGTACGAGTTAACAGCCACCAATCCATCCTTCAGAAATCAAGTCAGTCAAAAGTCGACACAAAAACATAACTCGTTAGCAGTTAACGAAGCAAAGGGTAAAACAGTCAATTAACGCATGTAAACCTCCATACCTATATACTTAGACGAACGACACACAGGACAAAGGCTAAACTTACTTTCACATTCCTTACACAGGCAAAGATGCTTACATGGTAACAAAACCATGCACACTTCATTCACACCACAAACCTTACACTTCATCTCGTTTCTGCACGAGGCTGTATCCTCGATTTCACTATCTCCACACCCTTCTTTGCTGTCTCGCCTTTGCACGTAGACCTGCTGCAGAGTGTCGATAGCATTTTCGCTGTATTTCGCTCGTTGTTGCCAGGCATTGGTCTCTAGAGCAAGCTGTTCAATTCGTAACTCGAGCTCCATATTCTTCTTGGTTATGTTCTCAAGCTCGGTTTGTTTCTCACGAAGCTTTTGCAAGACTTTATCTTCAATGTATGAGATTGTTTGGGCCTGGTTTGCTTGAATTTTCTCTGTAATGGAGTGTCGAAGAAGATCGCCCTTTTAAAAACGAAAAAAAAACAAACAGATGAGCTATAGAATGAGACGAAAAACCCGTTTTGGATCACAAGAGAAATCTCAAATCTACAAATAAATGTACTCAGAATCGAAAATGTGCCTAATATTCCAAACAAGATGGCATCGAATTGGGCTATATATATTTCATGTGTAGATCAGATAATCCTCTTATAATTTTCTAAATTAATGAAATCAGATAAGTTATATATATATAGCGCCAACTACGAAAAAGATCAAGCAAATGGTGTATGGTCTGGGATTTTAAGTTTGTCTATGCTCTTTAACAAGATTCTTTAAACGTTAATTTCTCATATTGGCAAGATGATCCAGCAAGCTAATATGTGAATTCATATGAGCATTATAAATAGTCGGAATACAAATAAACTTCCAGCATGTGATTCCATAATATTCACGATTATATCTCATCGGATCTCTCAAATCAGCTGCTTTAATTTATCAAACACTTTGTACATTACGCAACTCATTAAACCAAGGAAAAAAGGAACCTTTTTAAGTCGAAATTTGAAATCTTAGAAGCTCAAATTAGCATAGGGTATAAAGAGTGAAAAGTTCCAAAGGAGTCTATAACTGAAACCTAAATAGAAGCTAAAAACTGAATCATTTGAAACAATCTATAAATGAAATTTTCCATTCAAGGTGCAAATAGGTATCTCCGAAACGAACTTTTTGTCACTCCATAACCCATATATACCATGTCAAAGATTCAAATTATAGTAAAATAAACTAGCTGGTAAGAACTAATTGCAACACTACTACATTTCAACTTTCACCCACAATAGCAAGAAGCAATCATATTCAAAATAAACTTATATGAAAAAAAACAAGCAACAATTTAAGAACCCCACGAATTTCCAACCTGAAGTTTAAGAAATCTATCAATCTCGGCATCCTGTCTTTGCAACTCGCGATCAAGAGAATCACCCACAAGCCCAAGCAGAGCTGAATCGCCTGAAGAAGAAGAATTCAGTCGAGGATTTTCCAACGAAAGCCCGAGACCCGTGGATACTGATCGGGGCTGCAACAAATCCACAGAGGATATCTGTGAATTGTTATTGCTATTGTTATTGTTGTTCTCCAGAAATACTTGCTCTATGGGCCTCTTTTTATGGGTCTCAACAAGCCCGAAATTCCACTGTAAATCCAGCCCGATTTCTTCATGACTCGGGCCCGGTGCCAAACCCGCCACTTGAACTGAAAATAAACACCAGACAATAATACTGTGTAAAAACAACATTAGGAACAATGAAATTTTAGTTAAAAAAAAAAGATTAAAAGAAAAATGAATTACAAGGAGGGATATAAGGTGGGTGATGATCAACAAGATTTGGGGTGTTGAAGTAGGTCACTTGCTGGGAAATCTGGCCGTCCATCTCGTTGTTATACAAATCCCTGAAAATTGAAAAAAGTTATAAGAAATATACACAATTAAGAACTTGGATGATGAAAGCAAAATTTTAAAAAAAAATCTTTGGGGTGTTTTTTGTGTATGCGATTGAATTAACTGGTTTATAAGAAAAAATAACCGGAAGGGCTTTGATTGTGAGGGTGGCAGCTGAAGAAACTGTTGCAATTGATTTTGGGGGAAAGAAGCCATGGCTAGAGAGGGAAAGCAAGATACAAGGTAAAGGGGAATTCAGAGAGAGAGAAAATTACATTTATAGGCCCCTAATTTTTACAGAAATTAATGTTAATTTCATTAATTATAGATTTTTCATATTTAGTCCAACAAGTATTTCACATTTAATCTAATTATTTACGAATTAATGGTTAGGTAATATTTTAATCGATGTTAATTACATTTACACATGAATTATATTTAATATGATGTTATTTCTACTCTTATGTATAAAATATTCCAAAAAAATTGATTAAAATATTAAATAAGAGATTTAATCCTAATATTTGAATGATAGAATTTTAAATATAAAATATTTTGAAAGCTATCAGATTAAGCTTAAAAAAGCTCATAATAAATAATTTAAAATTTAATTGAGCTAAATTATGAGGTGAAAAGTACAACTTTACCATTTTTATATATGAATTAATTTATGAATTATTATTGGCTATACTTTTGAAAATCAAGTGATCATTATTTTGTGGACATATAATAGATATAATTTCTGAATTCCAAATAACAATTTTTTAAGAAAAAGTAGTAAAATAAAAGTCAAGGATCTTCTATTGCTACTTACCAAATACAATACCAATATGAACAAGGCCAATGTATAAAGTGACATTAATGTCTACGTTCTCCAATTTGGTGCTCTAATTTGGTTTCTTTCTCTTGAATTTGTCTTAAATTGCTTTAATACAACATACCAAATCTCATATTTATTGCTCTTCACCTATATATGTATTTTCTCTCTCAATAAAATCGATTGTTTTATTTTATTAAATAAAAAATTATTACAATATGTAAAGTATATAAAATATAGAATGCCTAGAAATATAACTATCAATTTGCTTAATATTACAGATTTAAAGACCTCTCTAGGTTCGAGAAACAAACAAGCACAAATGACTCGTCCAAAAAGGAAAAATCTTATTCAAGTGTGAGGATGATAAAAGAAAACAAAATTATTAAATAAAATATGTGAGAAATAAATAGAAGGATTATATGAAGATTTAATGACATTTATGATTAAATTATGGGTAGTCAATGGTGTGAAATCTCTAAATTAATAAATAAACAAGCACAAATAATTTGTGCAAAGAGTACAAACTTTTTATTATATTTATATATATTATAAATAAATAGCAGTACTATTTGTAAAATCAGATTGGATCGGCCTGTGCGGTCAGTTTAACATGAACCAATCTTGAGCATGGTTTGGTTGTGAAGTACGTCTGGTTGCGATTGGTTGCTAAGCTATTTTAGTTGCTAAGTTTTGTAACACTATAAAATAGTCTTGTTTTTATTATTATCAGTAAATAACACGTTCGTTGAACATGAAACATATGATCTCGTAAAATAATTCATATATATAGTTATTGTTCAACGTAAAAGATGTTAACAATTTAATTTTAACTAAATAAGCAATCACTTAATAAGTTAGTTATTTGAAAATTAAAATATTGTGAATTAATCAATTTTTGAAAGAATTAAGTTAATTAAAAAGTGAAATATGAATAATAATGTAACTAAATAAACTTTTATGTAAATTCATGCTTCATTTATACGTATATCTTGTTTAATTTTGATGAATTAAATGCTTTACCTCTTCTTTCTTCTCATTAAGTGTTTCTGTATACTTTAAATAATTTTTATAATGACTCAAAAGCTAGACACTTGTGTAGTATTTTTGTTTCTTATTTCACAATTATTCTATTTAGTTCTCGTATGTAACAGTCGTGCTAACAACTACTTACAACAAACCTAGGCTTATGTGCGTAGGTGATAGAATATTTAACTCATCCTACGTTAGAAGAATATGAGAGCTTCTAAAGAAAAATCGATATTAGACTTAGGAGACTTTTTTTCTTTCTCTCGATTGATAATCGAATGACTTGAGAAAACTGTGATGAAGCCCCCCTTTTATAGTACATGGGCTCAATTTTTGCCATAAGGCAAAAAATCGTCCTCGTGCAGGATTGGTGATCTTCAGCTCCTGTACTTAAAGACTTGTTAGACGGCCCTAAAGAAAGAAGTATATGAGCTGAAGTTGATTCGCCAACATGATATAGATACAACGCTTAGAGTCACGATGCTTGGAATGCTTAAGGACCTTCCTTTAATCACGCACACGCTATCAATTTCAAGGAGAAATCAAAATGTTAATTAAATCAATCACTTGGTATGATTTATGAATAAACTAAACGTCTCAAAATAAGGAGAAGGGTAGTTAGTATATTATTAGTAATGTGATAGTTAAAAAAAGAGCACATTACAAAGGCGGCAAGGATAACATATAATAAAGTTCACATATACAAGTTCTCACTTCTCAATAATTAATCATCATAAATTTTTTGTATTATACATAAAATAAACATATGAGAATATATAGTATTCATTTATCCCAGCCCATATTCTAGCCAGTTGTATTAAATAAAATTTCTATAAATCAAGTAAAAAAAAAAACCCATCAAGAATCCAGCCTAGGTATAAGTACAATTGCTCTCAAGGGAGGTAGGGACATTCATTTTCTTAGGATCAAATGCAATTGAACATTCAATCCTCTTGTAGAATTTGGGCTTCACCAATTTGCCAAGAACGTA
Source organism: Verbascum thapsus (assembly GCA_963669365.1). Classification (NCBI taxonomy): domain Eukaryota; kingdom Viridiplantae; phylum Streptophyta; class Magnoliopsida; order Lamiales; family Scrophulariaceae; genus Verbascum; species Verbascum thapsus. Next base: position 15,529,152 of record OY770110.1, on the reverse strand, counting down.
AGCTCTCGATCTGACCGTGAAGTCCAACGTTAGTGGCACGGGCAAGGTGGTCGTCCCGGTCGGAGTGCTCAAACTAGCTCCACTTCCGTACAACGGTATTGTGTCCCCAATTACCGACACAACTGTGTTTCTTTGGCTCTTTCGTGATTCGTAGAATTTCTCCATTTGTAAAGTACAATTTCACAATGTTAGTCGAAACAATGAGATTGTTTATGCTCCAATATTAAGTCCAATCAACGAGAAGGATGAACGGAGCTAGATCATAGAGTCGGCCTCTCAAGTTAGTATAATTTCATATTTTATACTTCAATTAGATATAATTCGACAGGCAAAATTGCAACTTTGATACACTAAAGTTGGCGTGTACACGTTTTTGGTACGTTATTTTGGACCACTTGCAATTTGGATACATAATATTGAAAAAACTAGAAATTAATCAGCAATTTCAGTACAAATTGACCGAAAATTTAGATTTTCCCCGAAAATTGCCTGACTCGTTTTTGGCAAAAATCTAAATTTCCGGTCAATTTGTACTGAAATTGTTGATTTTTTTTTTTCAATATAATGTACCCACATTGTCAGTGGTCCAAAAAAAAGTACAAAAAAACGTTTACACGCTAACTTAGTATATCCAAGTTGCAATTTTGCCTTTCTCTACAATTCCTCCCCTAGAACTACAATTCTAGACTGGTATCTTGGGCTAATCAATGATACAACTACGTTTCTCTGGCTCTTTCGCGATCAGTAGAGTTTCTTCAAAGTAAACAGCGAATGCCAATACAATGTCCGGTATCCGCCCTCTTCAAGTCCGTATACTATTGAATTACACGTAAACTTAATTATAACTCAACAATTTACCAAGTTCTAGCTCCGTCATAAACCGATCACCACGCAACGTAACAAAATTATGAATTACACATCGAAATGTAAAGCTTTGGCAACAAGCAGTTTTGGTAAGCTATTTCATAAATTCGTTTAACGAGGGCTTCCATTTAATGACATTGTCTATACTTATAATTAGAGGACTTACATCTCCGGAGCCAATGTTGAGTCCTGACTAGGAGAGAGCCATAGGAGTGGATGTAACATGAACCCCGAAAAATGTGGCTGTGTTGCGGAAAATGAAACTTTTGTGCATAAAGTTCGATCTTTCAAGATTAGATTGAACGATCTATATAACATAGAAAATGAAATTTTTGCAGAGAGAATAGCTGAACATTGAAGATTTTAAATAGTTAAGGCTTTTTATCAACTCACATGATTAGAAATGAAATTTTGCTATGATTTTCTGAAAAGTAAGGGGCCAATTGGATGGCACATCCATCTCCGAAAAATCTTTTTCATGATAAAAGTAAGAAAAAAATATTTTTAGGAGTAAGAAATATGATGTGAGATTTGTGTTTGGAGAATTTTTTAAAAGAAAAATATGTAATGATTATGGTTGATGTGATATGTTTTTTGTTGTGAAAAAATTGTTGTAATTGTTATATAAATATAATTTATAATAAATTATTTTAGTCAAAATCATCGATTTAGATGTCAAAAAATAGCCACAATGGATCTTATTTTAAACGTCGCATTATTTTACATTAATTTGATTTTTTGAGTTGAAAAATAGCCGAAAAAAACCTTATAAATCGATTGTGTGAACTGTCAAATCATGAATATCTAAAATTTTGTGAGATTTTTTTAAAGAATTTTTTCGTAACATGCCAAACAATTGATATTTTTTAGAATTTTTTACTTTGAAACTTTTTTTTGTGGAATGGAGTATCCATCCAATTTAGGCATAATTTCTTCTGTAAATCAAATGTACCTGTCAGGAAATGGTCATAAAAGCGGATAATCGAAATTCAAAAGAAAAGGACGTTTTAGCATTAATCATTAAAACGATGCCTTTTAGAGAAAGCAAGGGGCATTTTAGGAAAATTGCACAAAGGAACGGGAAAATGAAATCAGTCTTTGCTTATTGTTGTTGAGATTAGCAGGTTTCTCTTCCTCTTCCTTTCTTCTTCTTCTTCTTCGAGCAATTACTCATTCCTCGCATTCGATTCATCGCAGATTGGGACTTGCAGGTGAGTTCCTTCTAGTTGAGATTGTGGTGCGTTATCAACTTTTCCTCCGTCGATAACGAGCGATGAATTATATTATAATCATTTGATAGGTTAGACGTTATAATTGCTATTTGTGTATTATGTGAATTGGCGATTGATTACTACATGAATGAAAGTAGATTCATACAAATGAGAGTGTGTTGGTTAATTGGATGTTGTGTTCTCGATTGAATTGTTGCTTGAGTTGTGATTGCGATTAATTGATTACGATTTATGATCGAACGGCTTCGATCATAACAGTACCAATATTCTTGCAGTAATTAACAAGTTCTGTAATAACATTACTAGAAATTTGGAAAAACATACATAATAGCTATATCAGTATCTGTTCCTATGTTGTCCTAAATCACCAACTATTGACACATTTCTGTTGCTTGCTAGAAATCTTGTTTTGATCTTCTGTAGTGCAGCCACAACTTGTATTGTATTGATTCTCTCCTCAGGTGAAAAGGCTAAACATTTCATCGACAGCCCAAAAACAGATGAAACACACTCCTCTTTCCCAGATAAATATCGATCTTCTGTAGTCAGCAAACCAGGTGCCACAAGTTCATTTACTGCAATTTCTTGTAATAATGCTTCACTCACCCAATCTTTTAAGCTCATTTCTCCACTAAACATATCGTCTGTTGGCTTCTTCCCTGTAAACATCTCCAGCAACAATATGCCATAACTGTAAACATCCCCATTTGTCGACACTTTCCCTTCTGATCCATACTCTATTGACATTACAAATTCATCGTCATTATGATTTTCAAGTTTATAACATAAAAAAGATATTGATACAAAGAAAAAAGTGAAATTAGGATTTTTAATGCTAATTAAACATCACCTGGTGCTGCATAACCAATTGTTGCCAAGGTTTTAGTTTGAATCACAACCTCCCCTTCATCAAAGAGTTTGGAAATTCCAAAATCGGCAACATGAGCAGTCATATCCTCATCGAGCAAGACATTACTTGGCTTTATATCACAATGAACAACAGGGAAAGTATGACCATGATGAAGATATTCCAAAGCTAAAGCAACATCTAACGATATATTCAGTCTTTGTAGCACATCCAAGAAATAGCTCTCGGAATATAACCATTTCTCTAGGCTCCCATTTGGCATGTAGGCAAGAATCAGGGCTCTGAATTCTGTGTTACAGCAACAACCAATTATTCGGATTAAATTCCTGTGTCGAACGCTGCTAAGTATTTCACTTTCATTATCAAAACTCTTGTAAGCTCCTTCCAAATGTAATTTGAAGACTTTTATTGCAACATTTAACCCATCAGAAAGTGTCCCTCTGAATACTGAACCGAATCCTCCTATTCCGAGCAGGTTAGTCTCACTAAATGCACTTGTTCCTCGTACAAGTTCTTGATACGAAATTCTTCTACAAGCAGTACCTAATGGAATCTCAGTTGGCACTGATACTTTGTCATGTTTTCTTCTTTTTATGAGCACAATTATGATGATCACCAGAATGATAACTGAGATGATGGGTGGCAAGATATACCTCACAAACAAAGTTGAAACATTCATTGATCTCGTATGAATATGGCCACAACTTGGAACATTGAATCGAGTTGCACCACATAGAGCAGAATTTTGAAGAAATGATTGACCTGTGAAGTTAACAAAAGCACCCCCTGTGGGAATCTCACCTTCTAGTTTGTTATAAGACACATTAAAGTATCCAAGATAACGAAGATTCTCAAAAGACTTTGGGATCACTCCAGTGAGATTATTATTGGATAGATCCAATAATCTCAAATTTATGATATCTCCCAATGATTCCGGGATAGAGCCTTCAAAATTGTTATGTGCCAATGATAGAAACTCTATTGATTGGGAGATGTCAATTGAACTCGGAATATCACCTGAAAATTGGTTCCATGACAAGTCTATAGAATTGATTACCTTCAAATTGCCAATATCTGATGAAATTTGGCCACTCAAATAGTTTGACGAAAAATTCAAATTCAAAAGGTCTGTTAGGTTCCAGAAACTGGAAGGTATGGTGGAATTCAGGTTGTTTGAGCCTAAGTTCACTTCTCTTAAGGTGTTCATTTCACCTAAGCACTCAGGTATTGGACCTGTGAGCATATTGCCATACAACTCCAAGTTCACCAAATTTCTCATCAAGCAAATATCGGGCGGGATATATCCCTGCAGCCTATTATCAAAGAGCTGTAATCCTTGCAGATTGTTTAATTTCCCAAGTGTTGTTGGGATGAATCCTGTCAAATGATTTGAATCTAACGACAACGTTTGCAAACTGGTCAAGTTTCCTATGTCGGGAGGAATTTCACCCGTGATGTTGCAGTCATATGCTGTAATAAGCTGAAGAGAAGTGGACAGATTCCAAATTGAAGTTGGAAGAACACCATTTAGTTGGTTTCTTGATATGCCTATTCTTTCGAGATATGGGCAATTCATAGTTAACGAAGAGAGAAAATCTCCCAAATCTCCAGTCAAATTGTTATCCGAAAGTTGAAATATCTGTAACTCTTTCAGATTACCAAAGCTTGGTATAGGGCCACTGAATGAGTTCTGATTCATTTGCAAGAGAGTAAGCGTAGAAGCATTGGTGATGTAGCTTGGGATCAGCCCGCTAAGTCTATTGTCATCAAGAAGAAGCTTTTCAATATTCAAAAGTGAAATCCCCATGCCAATAGTTAAAGGAAGGTTTCCAAAAAATTGATTCGACTGAAGATTCATATATCTTAAAGTTGATGATAGGTTGAACATGAAAGAGGGGATGGGGCCAGATAAGCCATTGTTGTTTAAATAGAGTTCATTCAGGTAAGCAAGATTGGAAAGCTGTTGTGGTAATTCACCTGTCAACTGATTTGCACCAAATGCTAACGCTCTCAAACTGGTCAAGTTTCCGATTTGGAATGGAATTTCACCTGTAATGTTGCATTCATATGCTGCAAATATTTGAAGAGAGATGGACAAATTCCCAACTGAAGTAGGGATAATCCCGTTCAGTGGATTTCTTGATATGTCTAGTTGTTGTAGATTTCGACAATTAGTCAACGAAGATATAAATCCCAAATCTCCTGTCAGATTATTGTTAAAGAGTCGAAGATCCTGTAAGAGTCGTAAGTTACCAAAGCTGGGTACAGGGCCACTCAGTGAGTTCCTCGACAATTCCAACTCAGTAAGCTTAGATGCATTGGTGATGTAACTTGGAATTGGCCCACTGAGTCTATTGTTACCAAGATAAAGCGCTTCAAGATTCAAAAGCGAAAGCCCCATGCCAATAGTCGAAGGAAGATTACCAGAAAAATGGTTTGAACCAAGACTCATACGCCTCATTGTTGATGACATGTTGAAAATGAAAGACGGGATGGAGCCAGATAAGTCATTATTGCGTAAATTAAATTCCTCGAGGTGAGCAAGATTAGAAAGCTCTTTTGGTAGTTCACCTGTCAATTGGTTTGAACCAAGGTATAGAAGCTCCAGGGAAGTAAGGTTCCCAAGTTGTTTCGGTATGCCACCTACAATGTAATACAAGTTTGTTAACCGAAAGAGTATTATAGAAATAAGAATTGAACAAGGTGGCATATGATAAGATCATACCTCCCAAACTGTTATTAGCAAGAGTTAATATCTTAAGATTGACCAAACTCCCGATTTCGCTTGGTATGTTGCCATCAAAACGGTTGAAGGATAAACGCAAGTCCTCAAGGTCTCTACACTTGTGTATATTTGGAGGGATTTGCCCGGAAAGTTGATTATCACGAAGATTAAGCGTTTTGAGTTTCGTTATATTGTTACACATATCAGTTGGGAGTGTACCTGAGAGTCTACAGCCCATGAGATTAATCTCTCTTATAGAAGACGATTCGAAGATACCATATGGGATTGAGCTTGCTGTGAACTGATTGTACTGCAAGTTTAAAGTCTCCAAGGAAGAAAAGTTACCAATCTCCTGTGGGATTTTCCCACCAAGAAAATTGAAACCCATGTCTAAAAATCGAATATTTGAAGTCGTGTTGAATAGAGACAATGGTATGTGTCCTGTGAAGGTGTTGTTATTCAACTGTATGTGTTCAAGTTGAGGTAAAGTTCCAAGCCAATAAGGTATATCTCCACTAAGAGAGTTAACTCCCACATTTATTTGCTGTAAACGGCGCAAATTAGAGAGCTTTTTGGGCACGAGGCCTGTGAAATTGTTGAAACTAATGTCCAAATATCTTAGAAATGTTAGATTTCCAAGATGTGGAGCAATAGTTCCACTGAGATTGAAACTAGATAGATTAAGGGATGTAACCCTTTGGTGCTTGATGCCGCAAGTGACGCCAATCCAGTCACAAACGGATGTATCGATAGACCAATTGTTGGCCAAGAGGCTATTAGAGGCTGGAATGATGTTGTTTTTGAAGGCAAGTAGTGAAGTTTGATCTGTAGTAGAATTCAACATATTTCTGCACCAGCAGAGTTTAGTGCATTGGAGTAAGAATGAAAGTGTAACAAGTAGAATGAAGAAGCATGAATTAGTCATTGAATATGTGTTTTGTTTTTTATTCCTCTTTTTTAGGACTTAAAAATATGTGCTTGCATCTCTGTGTAAATATAATATCATCACATGGTTATTGGACAATTGAAACAACTAAGAAATGTGGTGTCTTTTGTCTTGGTGTTTCTGAAATACTTTTTTGGGCTTGACCAAGACTTGTGTGGAAACACAATTTCCATAGGACATCACTAGCCCCACCTCACATATAAAAGTTAAAGCATCTTAAAAATTTTATTTAAATTATCGAACGTTAGCCGAATTGACGCCATTAACTCAATTCTTTTTTAAGATATATATTTTATTATTAAATAGAATGCCTTGACGTAAACAATCTTATGCTAATTATTATTATATTTTGCGGACAAATATTACCCTATTTAGGATTGTGGAAGAATTTATTTATATTATTATTCAATAATATTTATTTTTAATCCCAATGTTAAAAATGTTTGCCAGTAAAAACATGTATAACACAAATAATAAAGATGAATCTTCTTGATCATAAAAAAGGTAGAGAGTAGAATAACAATTAAAAAAAAAAGTCTAGAGTTTAAAACTCGGTAGAAACATGATATTCATCCAACTATACGTAAACTAAATACAAAATTCTACAATGAATTCTGCTATTAATATTTAACATACCATTTTTTTTGTATCACTTTTTTCCATTATAGGTGCTCCCCTAACAATAATGATGCAGATAGCATGTGGAAATCTCAAGGTTAGAAAAATAATTGGAGAAAATTCTAAACGGTAAATAATATTTTATATCTTTAACATCTATATACATATTAATTTAAATTTATGACTTGATTCAAAGTATTATATAATGAAATCAATATGAACTATAACATATAAAAACATATACTGCAATTTCACTCCTCCTTGGTCGTCAAATCAAAATTCAACGAAGGAACATACTAAACCTAGGCTCGAGAACATAAGCAATTTGTATCAAAGAAACCCATTTGTCGTTCCAGTATATTTCTATACAATGTTAACACATAATTTAATTTTTTATTGTAGAATGTTATTCAGCCAACAAATGGACCCATGTTGTGTAGACAAATTCAAGTTGGAGCAAAGAAGAGAGAAATATGCTAAGTTGACGGATGAGAAAATGCATCAACACATTGCACACGTAAAAGAATGAGAAAAGTCATTGATCATGCATATCCATGCATTAGAAATATGCTAAGTAGACGGATGAGAAAAGTCATCAACACATTGCACACGTAAAAGAATGAGAAAAGTCATTGATCATGCATAGCCATGCATTATACGCCAGACTAGGGAAATATTCCCCATAGAGTTAAAGATGCGAGATGAGTATATATCTAACTATTATATATAAAAAAGTGACTGAATTGTTTTTGTTAATAGGTAGTATTGAAATTTTTAAAAGTTGCTATAAATATATAAACAAGCATATAAAGTTTTTCAGATATTAGGTGGAAAGTGATGTAGAATGAAAAAAGTAAATATACATTTGGAGTACAAGGAAGAAAAAAGGCGTTAAGATAAGTTTTAAAAAGATATGTAAGTTGATGATCGCATATACAAACATGCTAGAGAAAACTAATATTTTTTTATCAAATTTTATTTTACATTTAAATAGATAAAATAAATTGTTCAAAAAATAGATAAAACGAATAGTATAAAGGTTAATTAAGGGGGAAAAATCTCTTAATGGTAGGAACCATTTAGTAAAGTAAAATTAAATATTTCGATTTTTACAGTGTTTAAAGGGATTATTAAATGGGGGCTTAATTACAGACTTTTTTTTATATAATTAAATATTTTACATTTTTTTTAATATTGTATAATAAACTAGTGTTTGAAAATTTAAATGATGAAGTGATTATTGAATTATAGTTGAAAATGATTTATTTAAGAGTATTTGTAATTGTAGTTTCTAATTTGTTCTAAAGATATCGAGATAAGAAAGAAATTAATCTAATTTAATAGCATTAGTTTGAGTTTAATTTATTAACTTAGCAAATCATGTTCGAAAAACATTTTGTGAAAGTTTTGAAGTTTGAGTTCGGTTTATGTTCGGTTTGATCGACAATCAATTAAGTACAAACATAGATTTTGATACCGATTGTTAGTTAGAAACTTTCAATAATAATTTATTCGACTCGATTCGTTTACAGATTTAAATATTTATTTGAAATAAAATACTCAAATAAACAAAATTATGGATTATCATCGACTGAAAAAAAAAAAGAATTAAGTGAGAATGAATGTTTTGGAGTGAAGGTTTGTGATAGTCTGCGTTAGGGGGTGTAAACGAGTCGAGCTCGAGTCGAGCCTGATAAAATTTTCATGCTCAAACTCGGCTCATTTATATTTTGTCGAACTCGAGCTCGAGCTTGAACGTGACGAGCCTAATTTTTAATGTTCAAGCTCAAGCTCGTTAAAAACGAGTCGAGCTCGAGTCGAGCTTGAACAAAAAATTAATTTAATTACTTTTTAATTTTTTAAGATATTATTTTTATTTAACTTATATTAATTACATATATATTATGTGATATATATATAAAAATATAATATATATATATAAAGATATTAATATATATCAAAAAAATATAATATATTACTTGTGTATTATTAAAATATATTTTAAATAAAAATTTAATTATTAATTTTAAAATTTTGAATATTTACTGGCATATAAAAATTAAAAATAATATTAATTAAAGTTCACGAGCCGGCTCGTGAGCTTATGAACAACTACAAGTAGGCTCAAGCTCGGCTCACGAGAAAGCTCGAGCTCGAAATGCTCAGCTCAAGCTCGTGATATCTCGAGCTCGAGTCGACTCACCTTACACCCCTAGTCTGCGTTAGAGTTTGCACAAAACAGCTTTCTAGTACAAAAACAACTTTATACATATTTTTATTTTTTCTCTTGAATTGAAACTTCAGAAAAATAATGCCAGAACAATTCTCGTGTTGGCCATTTTCTCACTCACTATAAAATAATTCAACACCAATTATTCAATCGTTTAGTGTTTATTATTGATAATTTTTAATGAGAAAATCTAAATGTAGTATAAACAAAAAAGAAGAGTTAGTACTCGACATCATCTTGTCGGTTAGAAAATTTCATTTAATATACAAATATATATTTATAAAATAATATAAGAAGCTCCCAAATGAATTGGGAGCAGATATTGAAGCTTGAGTGCTTGTCCAGCCGACTTATGAAGTTGATGAACTGGCTATCTATCTTGAATGATGTTAGATTTAAAATTATATATCGACCCTTTAAATTCGATATTATGCAATTTGTACGACTAGAGGTCTATAAAATATGCATGGAATTAGCCGCGTTAATGGGATCTTTTATCCTGATTGGAGGAGCAATTACCAAACGTCTAGCATTCCCTCACTCTTGATGCCAATGAGGTTTTTTTATTTGAGAGAAAAAGAAAGCTATGCTTTCGCCATATGAATATTAAGTAATAATAGCATGGCACTTTGAATTCGATATATTTTTTTTTTTTTGTTATATGTTTTTTTTCTTAAAGATTATGTATCGAGAGAGTAGTATGAGATAAAAGGTATTCCCGATTTTCTCTTATCAGAAGTCCAGTTCAGCGTTACAAACTTTTTTTTGTTTTCACAACAAAAGGCTCTTAATAGTATTTATGTTATAAAAAAAAAGAGTGCAAAAAAAAAAAACAAGACTTTTTCTTTGTTATTTGGATCAAAAAGAAACTTTGGGATTGCTGAATTAAAGACAAAAAAAAAATCCATTTTAAAATAGTAAAAGCAATGAAGCCATCACATTATTTTTTAACTTCTCCGAAAGGAAGGGTGGCAATTTGATCATTTACTAGAAAATAAAAAAACAAACAAGTAGGAAAGTTATAATTATAAACCACGATCGAATATATGGAAGTAATGGTTTTTACATTCCTTTTCATCTCGACTCCAAGGATAATTTTTTTGCTATCTTTTTCGAGAACCATCTAAAGTTCCACTAAACAGATGAAATGATTTTTCATTATCTCAATTAGGCTATGTACAGCAAGAGGGGAAATGGGGGGAAATGGGTGGGGAAATGGAAATGAGGATTTAGCAGGGAATTTGGTAGGGAAAGTTTGAGGAAGTGAAAAATTCCCTACAAGGAATTTGGTAGGGAAATTGTTATGTGGGGCCACATTAAATAAAAAAAAGGCAACCAATGGGACGCTGGCACGCGTCCCATCATTATTTTTTTTTTCTCTTTTTTTGTAAATCGTTTTTTTGAGTATTAATTATGCAAAATTAATTTTTTTTCACCATTATTTTTCTTTTTTCAAGCTCTATAAATAGAGCCTAAGTTTGTGTCATTTGGACACCAATTTTTTTTTGAAGTTTTTACTCCATATTTTCATTTTAATTTTTAATTTAAGTTTAACCTTCAATTTCCTTCATGGATCCTAGAAAAAACTACAACTTTCCTCAAAACTCAATTAATTATCGATGTTTGTTGTGTTTTTCTTGTACGTTTCTAATAATTTCTGAGTGTTCGGTTTATTATTTGTTCAATAGTGTACTTTGTTTATCTTTTTATTAATATTTTCTTGTACGTTTTCAATAATTTCAAAATTAATATTTTATAAAAAATAAATATTTTAAATATTTAATTAATAAATATAACTATAAAATTATTTTTTATTAAAATTAATTGTAACTATAAAATTAATTATTAAAATTAGTGAAGTGGATGAAAGAAAAAGTAAAAAAACTTTAATTGACTAGCTGCTGTGGAGTTGAAAAGAATGTGATAGGGAATGTGGTAGGGAATCTGATGTGGCAGGAAAGAGAAAGTGAAAATTCGACTACCTGCTATACATAGCCTAAAGGGAGGCTTCACAAATGGTGATTTGAGGCACTACACGATATCGAAATGCTTTACAATGATATCCGTAAGCTTAATAAGCATGTGATTGACAAGAGTACCACAAAATCCAAAAATGATATTTTTCGTGAAAAGCACTACTATACACCTACAAACCTACAAATTGTGATTTGAGTCACTAAACGACATCGGAATGTGTTTGCAACGACATTGGAAAGCTTAATGAGCATGCGATTGACAAGAATATCTCAAGATCTAAAAGTGCTATTTTCGGCAAAATCACGATTATACACATGCAAACCTATAAAGGGTTCCAGTGCGCACCCTAAGGGTAGCGGCTGCGGGTTTCCCCCGTCATCCAAAAAAAAAAACCTATAAAGGGTGATTTGAGGCACTAAACGACATTGGGATGTTTTCCAACGACATCAATAAAGCTTAATGAGCATGCGATAGACAAGAATACCTCAAAATTCAAAAGTGTTATTTTTAGTGAAAATCACGACCATACACCTGCAAACCTACAAATGGTGATTTGAGGCACTAAACTATATCGGAATGCTTTGCAACGACATCCATAAGCTTAATGAGCACACGATTGACAATAATACCTCAAAATCTAAAAGTGCTATTTTTCGTGAAAATCACGACTATACACCTGCAAACCTATAAATGATGATTTAAGGCAGTAAACAACATCGGAGTGCTTTTCAACGACATCAATAAAGCTAATGAGCATTTGTAGGTTTGCATAATTAAAATTTTATTATATATAAAAACCAAAAGTAAGAACCTAATATAAAAATCGATTTAAATAAGTTTTCTTCATAAAAAAATTAAATCAGTTCATACAAAAATGATTCTACTTTAGTAGTATATCAATTTCAAACAATAATATCACAAGAAAATAAGTGAACTCTAATATACCACCATATTTTTGTTCTTAAAAAGATATAGTAAGATTTTTAAAAATGACTATGGTTTATGATTATCTATGTAAACAATTGTGTAGTTTAATAAAAGTAAGCTAAATAGTAGAACAACACAAACGTTAGTTATGAAATAAAGAAAAACATGATTATCACTCTTAAATTTTTAATCATTAATTTGAATTTTATACTAAATTCTATCTAAAAAATAAAAAGAAGTTAAAGATTGTTGAAAATTGGCATAAACATAAGAAAATAATGTAATAGATCAAATGAACATAATCAAATTGATAACACATTTTTCATGAAATTTTCCTGGTTGTGTTTAAGAGATTAAAATTAACATTTTTAAGTAATACTTTTTGGTATAAAAAAATGTTTCATAATTAAAACAAATATTATTTTAAAATTAAAGAATTTTATAGCTATATTTCTAAAAACCATTCTTTGTTTTATTATCATGTGAGTAACTTTTTAGTCTCTTTATTAGAACACTCACAATGGAGGCTTTTCATGGGGCTTTTTGGAGAAATTTTAGTTACAATGAGGATTTTGAGGGGTCCTAAACAGCCCAGTTAAAGGGGCTCTTCCTAAATAACCCCTCCAAAATATGCTGACTCAACATTTAAATGTTGAGACATCATTATTTTTATATTAAAAATTATAATTCTTGTTTTTATTTTTTATTAAAAATTTATATATAAATAAAGTGAATAAGAATTTTTTTATATCAACATCATTATTAAATAAAAAAGTATTTTTATTAATTTTTTTTATTATCGTATTTTTGTAGTTCGTCTAAATAGTAGTAATAAATACTTAGATAATGATGTATTATTATTTAAATGAAAGTTGAATTTACATAAGTGTTTATTCAATACATTATTAGTTATACTTTCTTAAACATGGAAATGAGGTTATAATTCATTTTTATTAAAATTTAATAATTTTTGTCTATACTTTTTTGTACTAAAATAACAATACCTATAATAAATTCTATTTATTCTTTCAGAATAATAATAAAATTATATTAAATAAATAATAATAATTAAACTAAGTTTACAATAATGTATAAAAATATATTATATTTTTTATGATGATAATATTTTTATAGTTATTTATATATATTATTAAATTTAAAGTAATACATGGTGGAAGATGACGTGGCATTCTGAGTCTAAAAGAAGAAGAAAAATGTGAAAGGAAAATGTGAAAAGCCAATAGAAGCGCTTAGTAAATGTGGAAGATGACGTGGCATTCTGAGTCTAAAAGAAGAAGAAAAATGTGAAAGGAAAATGTGAAAAGCCAATAGAAGCGCTTAGTAAATGTGAAAAATCGCTATTTTAGAGATAAATCGTTCCAAATTTCCTATTGATTTCTATTTTCTAATGCCTCCCTCCCTTGATTTACCCCCAAATCCTTTCTCAAATGGCTATTAACTCCAAAAAATTTCAAGAAAGTTCCATTTATCCTTCACTTCCTCACCTTAAAAGGACAAATTATTTTCCGGCATCGTTCCATAAACGTTCTACATGAGCATAATTCCCGGAAAGTGAAGGATTGAAGACCTACTTCCCACTCGCGTACATTGGATTGATGGCTACAGTTGTCTAAAGCAAATTTTTGTGTTTGTATAAATTGTTTTTACATGAAGTTTCAGTTTGGAATTTTCGCAGATGAATATGAACTTACTTTTACTTCATTGTGCAAATAAAATGTGCAGATTGAGTCTGAGTTACATATACTGTTCAATTATGTATACATGTATGTTTATTCACATTTATGGCTCATTTGCCTAATGCTTATTTGTATGTTTATTCACATTTATGGCTCATTTGCCTAATGCTTATATGTTGTATAATGGGATACTTACACAGAATTGAGGATGTTTGTCTTTATATAATTTATGCAGAGTCAAAACCCTAACGCACATTTATTGGAAATTAATAGGACCATTGTCTTATCATTGATTGTAAATAAATATCTGGGATTTTAGTATTGCGATTTTTTGCCCCTCCTTTAAATGTAGATGTATTTGCACCTTATAGTATGTATAATTATGGATTTAAGCCTATTCCCTGGATAATTGGATTTATATTTTTGTGTCTGATAAGCCCACGTTTATCGTTCTTAGATAATAATTCTGTTTTCCGTGTTTATTTGGGCTTGGATCTATTTTAAGCATCAAAATTGCTATATATTAGTTTAATATTTGCATACACGCACCCATGAGATTTATCTATGCGTTTACGTGTATGTATTTTGTATTTATCTACGAACACGGGATGCAAGCCTATTTTAATGGTTTGTGCTTTTGAAATATTGGTTTTTAATTGACTTATGGAAATTGGAGAATATGAAAGCTCTTATAAATCTTGAATGCGGAAGAGTAAAAATTTCTGTAATATTGGTAACAACTGGTGGACGAAAAGTAGCAGTAGGAAAACACCAGCGGAGATTTTATAATATGTTCAAGATTGCTAACGAATTATATATCTACGAACACTGGTTGCAAGCTTAGTTTAGTAGTTTAATGTATGAAAAACGTAGAATGTGAAAACTCCTATATTTTGAATGGAAAGGAGTAAAAATTCACATAATATTGGTGGATGAAAAGTAGAAGAGGAAAAGACAAAACTAGTTGAGATTCTCGTAATATGTTCAAGATTGCGAGCAAATTCATGGCATCTTATGCAGAAAATCATGATGGTTTTAAATGAGTTAGTTACATATTATGACAATTCTTTGCAATCCTAACAAATGTATGATGGAGATTGGAGAGTTCCAAATCCTCTTTCTCCCAGTCCATTTAACTTTAATGAGAGTATTAAAAGAACCATAAATTTATTTTGAATTGTCCAAATCTCCCATTAGGAAACAAGGAGTTTAAGCCTTCTGAGTTATAAAATGCTGACAACACAGTGGTTTAGAGCATCTTTTGAGGCCTGAAAACTTCATAGATTTTTATATGTTGTGGTCTCTGTGTACTTCTCATCAAGCGGAACGTTATAAAGCTTAGTTTTTGAGTCCCAAAGTGCTAAGTTCTAGTAGTGGAGTTTTGGTTGTCAAAATGGCGAGGGATCAGAATATAGTTAGTGACGGTAGCAGAAGAGGCAGGGGTATGAGGAGAGGACGTCCAGAAGGAGGAAGATATGCTCAATTCACAGAAGAACAAATTGAGGTTCTTGAGAGAGTTTATGCTAAGAACTCAAATCCAAATTGCCATGAGCGGGCAGAAATTATGAGTGAAGAACCTCTACTCGAGGGCATTGACAAGAAACAACTCAAAGTCTGGTTCCAAAACCGCAGGTGGAATTTGCTTTATCTTTCTCTGTGTTAAACTTTCCTGTATACCTTTTCTTTTCTCAAATCATTGCTACTGTTTTTTATGGTTTATCTAGGATTTATAGTTTCAAAAGTTTTGTTCGAATACTTTGGTCTTCCTGATTTAGAAAATATTAATGCTTAGATGTTTGTTTTTCGGTTTTATCTTTTCAATTTATGGGGCCATACATTTGATATCAGGTACGTGATTGACTACCTTAGTCCTTAAATTAGTCTATTTTTCTGGAATGTATACTATGATTCATGTCGATCCTGTTAAATTTATAATAAATTGGGATAAATTTATTAGAAAATACTACAAAGTTAGAATAGTGGTGTGATTAGAAGCTAATAGTGCTAGTATGACATAAAAAGTCGACAGAAATATCTAACATGCAACGTGCGGAAAACATGAGTTCAAAACTTTGAATTTGGTTGTCAAGTGTATGACATTTACGTCATGTCCACAAGGATAGGTTTCTACTCATAAAATCTCGGAATATCTTTTTGATTCAGATTTCAACTCAATTAAATTATGCTTTTGAAATATGAATTTAAGTAGGATAAAGAGATGATCGATTGGTTCTAATTTACAGCTACAAGTAGTAATTGAAGATCTTTCCTGTTCTTTGTTTCAGCTTGAGTACTTTCTTTGAGCGGGAAGAAAAGCTTTTGTCATTTGTATTTTTCATATCAAATACACTCTTGAACCCGGTGAAATTTGATTTTGTCAAGAAGGATGATTGATAATTTTTGCCATGATTACATCTGTGTATAGCAGTTTTAGAACTTTTTAAACCAAAATATTTTTTTTCATTAATATTACGATTTACGAATCATGAGCGTTTGATTTGTAGTTCACCATATGGAATGGAGTAAAGCAGAGGAAGATTGGAAGTTTAGTTGTATCAATATCTTTAAGTTGAGGTGTACCATAGGTCTAACTGAAATGAAACTAGCATTCTTTTGGTCTAGGAAGTGTCACTTTCCTCTGTTATTTTCTCCTCTCGGAAAAGTGAAATAGGTATGTCATTAGCCTGCAAACCGTAGAACTATAAATCATAAGTGGGCCGCGTTAGAAAATAAGAAACTTAAACAGTATGCCACATATCACAAACACAACAAAAAAAATTAAGAGTGTTGTTGGTCTTTTGTTTTGGTTTTTTCTTACCTTCTCCAGCTTTAGTTTCTTCTGGTTTTCCTCACTCACATTGGACTTGTGAAAACTCTTGAAATAACCTTAAGATAGTTTTTTTCTGTGTTTCTTTCACTATATTCAGATGTCGTCAGAAGCAGAAGACGGATTACAGCAAGCTTGAAGCAGAAAACAAGAGGGTGAATAGATCAAATAAAGCATTAAGGGAAGAGAACAATAGCTTGCAAAAAAGACTAGCCCAAGTGATACGTGAGAAGGAGGATTTGCGGAACCAAGTCATTCATGTCGGTTATATCTGTCCCAACTTAAGCTCCCTCTGTAACATATCTTTTAACTTCTCAGTTCTCTGTTTGGTGCTCTGAAAATACTTTAAATTGCATTGATTTAGCTTATTGTATCGTTGCCTTTGCTTAACTTAAAATCCCATGTCTGGCTCTTATGGGTATTGAATTTTCTGGTATTCTTTCCCAGTAGAGGTTGATACAGACTGCTAAAGTCCGCTGTTGAAAGATTAACTTGATGCTCTTATGATTCATGGTGTTCTATTGATGTTCCAGAATCACGTGACCCTCTTGCATAGTGTTCTTTTTTATTAAAAGAATTGAAGTAACTAGATATGAGAATTGAAGTAACTAGATATGTTCATAGATTAGAATAATGATGTCATTCCTGCTCTACATGTGTAATTTTGATTTTGATTAAATATATTTCAAGCTTTATTGTGTACTTACTTGTACACTAAATGTGTTTCAGTTAACTTCTAATGATACCACCCGTGACTTGGGTGGTGAGCCTGAAGCCAGTATTCCTCATTTGTCTCCTACAATTGCTGATAACAACAACGGGTATTGCAGAGTGACATGTAATTTATATAATATTCATTTACAGTTATAATATTTTGTTGATTGCTTGCTTCCATTCTCTATCTTATAGTCTTCTCTTGCTGGCTGAGGAAACCAAGGATGAGTTCCTCTCTAAGGCTATTGGAACTGCTATTGACTGGATCCCTGTTCCGGGGCTGAAGGTTGAGACTGCAGCAAGCTTTTTAGGAGTTAACTTTTAAGTCTTGTACTTCTGCACACAAATACATACATATATAGAGACATACATATCTCTATATATATGTGTATATATAATTATATATAAATCTTATACATGCTCTTGTTGACCCATTTATTTGTTTATTTTTCAGTTGCGTAGTCAAGGTTCAGTTAGTGCTGTTTTTATCCCATCTAGTTGTATTGGAGTAGCAGCACAAGCATACTCTAAAGTGCCTTTTGAACCGATTAAGGCAAGCTTTATTATCATCTTATAATATCCTATATCCATGTCATTAAGATGATGACTTTGTTTAGAAATGATGTGTATTTGTCTATCATTCTGTCTCTGTTTTGAGAGACCTCGTAAACTAGACAAGAGAGATAAATACAAGATTTGTTTTCTATTTTCATAGTTAAATTCGTGCATGTACATGGGGCTTCCATTTTTTTTATTGAAATTGTAATTATTTTGTGCCTTGGCATGGGTAAAGTTGTTTTCAATTCAAATATGAAAAACAAGCTCTTAATAAATCATTCGAAGTCTCGCTGTATAAGTAATCAATAAGCCTAAAGTAAAAATGGATTGGATATACAGTGGATTTGAATTGAGCTATTAATTACCTTACCGAAGTAAGTCTCCAACTCATTTAGATAAAGATAGATGATTATAAAAATTGATAAAAATAGAAAATGCCTAGTCCCTTAATGTGGTAACCTTGAGTTGAATGACGCCATTGAAATATGTCTACATGTGACACTTGAGTGTAATCAGTGTGACACTGCCAATAGTCATTTAATTTTGATTTAAGATCCTTTCAAAGAAACTCCTTCCTTTTTTGACGATAGACAATCGAAATCCTCAAAGACCGTCCGTCCTGGTCTCGTTGCTGCCGTAGTATGGAGGTCGTTGCCAAGTATCACGTGTACAATGGCGGAACCATTGAGCTAATATACACACAGGTAAGCAAAAAGTGGATTATTTTTCTACGTTTACCATTGAGGAGTTTTCTGCTTAAATTTCTTATTGTTATTTATTTTTCTCTCGAATACTGAATTTGCTGTGCAGTATTATGCTCCCACTTTCATGGTTTATGCTCGAGACTTTTGGACAATAAGATACACTTCTATTTTAGATGATGGCGGCTTTGTGGTATGACTATCTTTTCTTGTTGTGAGACGGAAACATGTGCACATGAAATGGGATGACAATCAATAAAAATATTTTTAATATTCAGATTATCACTGTATCGGTTTATTGTTCTCACATGGAGTAAGTAGTACCATATTAAATAAGATACATTTTTCCTGTTAATTGATTTAGCCTCTGTATTTTATATTAAGGTATGTGAGAAATCAGCTTCAGGATCAGATGCTGCCCCAAGTTCACCCGCTTCTCTTGAATTTGTGCGAGGCAGGATGTTAGCTAGTGGATATTTGATCCGTCCATGTGATGGGGGTTCAACCATATGTCTTGTTGACCACTTGGATTTGGAGGTAGTATTTATTCCTCTATATTTCTAGATGCAAGAAATGAAGTATTTTGATTAACACGTAAACCCATTGCAGGCATCATCTGTACCAGAGGTGGTGCGACCACTTTATGAGTCATCAGAAAATGTGGCCAAGATGATGATTGTTTCTGTAAGTAGATTCTTTATTCCAATTGCTTCATTATCTCTTATTTTGCTCACAATTTAGAATTTAGAATTGAAGTCAAAATGCCATTGCTTGAACTTGTTGAGTTCAAGTTTCCATGTCACGGAGTGCTTGATGGCACCCATGACATGCAAGGAGAGGGTGGGTGGGAATAGTGTTGTCGAAGCGAAAGAACGGGCACCATGGGGCAATGAGCAAAGACTTGTACTTAGTATGGTGTGAAGATGTTTCTACTGGGAGCCCTTGATGGGCTGGGAAGGTCTCCACAAACTTTCCCCATGAGACAATTCTATTTTGGTAGCGAAGAAAACAATTATTTGAGGACACAGAGTGTGATGGTATTTTGCAATTTTAAAATATTTGAATGCAATAGCTCAAAGATGGACAATTGTTTGATTTTGAGATGCCGGATGTCATAGAGGAGCTTGAGAGCTTTAAGGGGCGTTTGATGACGTTTTTGTTAATCTGAAAGTAGAGCTCCGTATGCGTATTAATGGCGCCAAAAGTAGAAGAAAATATTCTATAGATATAACTTTTCTGGACATGTTATCACAATAGTTAGCTCTTTTGGCTGTTTTTATATCTCACGAATAGTCTGCTTGGTTACAGCAAAGTATGCTTGTAAATACTTTGGTTGGTAACTTGTTAGGGTGATGTATATTTTGACTGTGGGTGTATAAAAAGTCTTTAATTTTTACCTAACAAAACATTGATAGTACTAAGTGAAGGCCATCTATTGATAGTTTGTCAAAACCAAAAAAGTTTCATGTTTCTCCATCTAACATTTTTGTCTTCCAATGTTTGTTTTCCATATTGAGATCTTCCTTAATTGTAGCTTTACTAGAATATACAGCTATTTCATGTATAATGAGCTTTTTGCGTATGACGTAGTACTAAGTGAGTTTTTCCCCTCTTCTGTGAAGGCACTGCACTATATTGAGCACGTGGCCGATGAGATGAATGGGAAACTAACACTCACTTGCCATGAAGATCCTACTATTCTTAGATCTTTCAGTCGAAGACTTTGTAGGTAAGACTCTCAGAATCTATTCGTCAAACACCATTGTATAAGCGTATCTTTTCTTTTCTGGAAAGATGTGAAATATTCAACTATTTTATAAGACTCTGTGCAACACATTTGTTTATATCAATTTGGATAGCAGATTGCAGAGCATATATTAGTAAGATGTGGATCTGATATATATCTTTTATAACCTATTACCTGATAAAATTATTCCAAATCTTTCATTGATAATTTAAAAATTTTTAACCTTAGAAATCTCTACTAGTTAAGAATCTTTGTTCATTTTTCATTAAAGTCAAAATAATTTGAAATAAAGACATTATACTTACTTATTCTTCACATATATCAATATTCTTTTTTGAATAAATTCAATTGCATATAATGAAATGAAGAGAGATTACAAAAACGCATAAGGGGAATACCCTTATAGCACCCTAGTAGCTGGGAACTCTAACTACAACGTACATCCAATGTAAACTACCAGAGTGAAATAGAAAAATTAAAAAAGTACATCCCCTATCACGTCCCAAGAAATGTAATATAGCAGTAGTTATTTCATCCACTATCACGTCCCAAGCTCTCTTGAAGAAGCAAGAAGTGTATCCATCTGGTCCCGGCGCTTTGTTATCATTAAATCCAGCGAATACCTCCTTTATTTCTTCTTTTGTGACTAGCCGTATCATATAGTTCGCTTCCTCCATAGATAGTCGTTTTTGAACATATGGTGATAGTGCCCCGGACCTTATATCTGGTTCTATGCTCGTCCCTAGCAAGCGTTCATAGAAACCAACAGTTTCTCCCTTAATCAGCCCCGGTTCAGTATGTATATAACCGTTGTTCCCCTCAATCCGTAAGATTCGTGCTCGAGCTTTTCGGACAGCCATACAGCGGAAAAAATATTTAGTGCATTGATATAAAAATTGGATTATATTCATATAAAAATTGACTATTCTACATATTCCTGAAGTAAATGTGAAGTTTTACTAGAAGTTTGTTACGTAAGTGAAGTTTCGTTGATTTTCCCCAAGCTATCCTGAATATACTTGAATCTCAAATTTTAAAACCTCAAGATTTACAACCGGGTATCAAGTTTGTAGCTATTCTTCTGGTCAAATGGGACAGTTGATCTAGTGAAGATTTTTATGCATATTTCTTATAACTTCTAGGTACTGTACTTTACTTTCGAGAATCCTTTAAATTATGTTACTATTTTCTCACACTTTAATATTGTTAAATATCTACTGTTGTTTGTTAGGGGCTTCAATGATGCTATTTCTGGTTTTGTTGAAGATGGATGGACACTGCTGAATGCTAATGCCTGTAATGATGTTATTATGTCCATTAACCGAACGAAGGATTTTGGATCCAACGGAAATTACGATGGTGTAATTTGCATGAAGGCCTCATTACTACTCCAAGTGAGTTGTAAACCTACTATATCCCCTAACTTTGGCTTTTAAAATTCTATGTCCAATTAGCTGCAATAGTGATACGTACAGGACAAAACTACTATACATATCATTACCTTTTGCATTTATTTGTCAGTAAAACTATGCACACAAACTAGACTAGTATACTTTGATAAGTTCATTACTCGTTTATGATGCATTTTGATTACGCTTGAACTATTTGTCATTACTTGTTAAAAGACTGTTTCAGTACTGTTCCCTGAATTAACTGTCTTATTTTGATGAATGAGGAGGAGATAGGTTTTTAATCTTGTGATGGGCTAAAATTGCAATATTGAAATGTTTGTAGCATGAGGATTAATATTGTTGCAAATACTTTTGTCTTGATTTCTTGTAAGGTGGAATATTTCACACTTTCGGAAGCATAATTTAGTCTTCTAATAGAGACTCTTCATCTTAACTTGAATCTCCTCATATTAATACAAAAGATTGTGGAAATAGAGAGAAATGAACTTACTGTTTACTGTTATACCTTTTGTCAAGCATATAACACAGTCATAGCTTATGGAAGCAGTGGCTTGCCAATTTAACTCACATGCATGTGTCAATGTATATATATCGGTCTCTCTATGTCGAAATACATACATTTATATTTTTTACTATGTGCTTGATAAGTTCCTGTGTTAGTTGATTTACATCCATATATAAATGCATAACCAGTAATCTACATTCTTACATATTATGTGTGAAAGATAATATAACGGGGCTAGAGGGGGTCAGTTTAATTTGTCATATTCATTGAAAACGAACTTCACAGATTAATTATCTCGACAAGTTTATGTCGCAAACACATTAGTACACCATTTTATGTAAGGAAATCTTTGTAAGGAAATCTTTATTTGCATAGTTTAGGTGAAGGTTTCTTTGTATTGAGAAAATACTAAATCCCTGTTTTACTTCGATACTGAAGTTACTCATCTCAAAGCAATTTCAACAAATCCTCTCATTTTACAAATATTTCTTTTCAAATAAAATCTTCCTCGAGTAATTGTTTGTTCTTTTATACAAGGAATTTGCAATAGCAGGCTCTTGCATATTGTTTGAATTTGACGACGGGATTTGATTTATATCTCAGGCATGCCAATTTCAAAAACTTTGGGCTCTAGATGTTATGATAATTTTCGAAAGGGTCTTAATAACTTCGAATTTGCATTCATGGGCATACCAATAATAACATGGTATAGTGGGCTCATTTGATATCTGCACATAGATTTGATGATAGATAATGACAAGTGACATTCTACAATTTTCAGAAAAAAGGAAAATCATTGTTCTTTTTATGTAAATCTTTTCGTTCAGGTGTCGATGACTTGTATCTGTAGTCCCAAAATTTCATAATTTGATGGTACATGTAAAAGATTATGATATGCATTTTAATTGCATGTTGGGCTACTGTTTTTCTCGTTAACAGCAAAGTACATAAGTATGCATTGTCCTATAACAAGTGGCGCTTTAATCCATATACATGAAAAAAATTGTATTTGAGAATTTCATTTCATTTGCTGGCAGAATGTTTTCCCAGGGAGCCTGGTGAGTATTCTGAAAGAACAACGCTCTTCTTGGATGAATTTCGATTTTTCTGGTAATTCTGCAGCAACGCCTCCCTGCTTTGGATATCCGGGATTTGATACCCATAATTTATCTGGACTTGCTGAACTGTTTGGACACACTAATCTTGAAGATGAGGTTGGTTGGATTCAATTATATATATATATATGTATATATTATATAACAACCGTTATTGGTAACTGAGTTATTTTGGAACTGGTGAATTGGATATAGAACTTATTGCCTTTAACTTAAGTTTCATAATTATATTTCTTTCTTTCAGTATATTCCATTGCGTTATCATGTTTTCTTCTTGTTTCCACCTCAGACACTCGAAGTAATCCGATTCGATCCTTTGGATGATTGCCCTGCTAATGTTTCTCCAATATACTATTTGCAAGTAAAGTCATCATCCCCCTTGACTTTTAACTAATCTTCTCTCTCTCTCTCTCTATATATATATATATATATATGTGTGTGTGTATATATATGTCCTTTTTTCTTTTCCTTCTTTTCGGGTTAGCTTTGCTCCTTTTGTGACATCACCATTGCATTCAGGACCTGAGGTTCAGAGATTCTTGGTACTAAAAATGACTGAAAACTTCATTCTCTTGTAAGATTATGTCGTTATTAATGCAGGTTACCAATGGAATCGAAGAGACAGGTTTTGGAGCTTGCCCAGAACTAATCTTTGCACCTATGGACAGAAATTTCCCAAATGATGCTGTTCTATTATCTTCCGGATTTCGAATCCACCTTTTGGGTTCAAGTACAGTTAAGTTCAATCTCCACATCTATGTTACATTTCGTTTAACATGCTAGTTTTGGATCGAAATCCAAATCATTCCATCCAAATGCAACCTTGTTTGTTTCAATTTACTAAATAGTTATATATATCTACAGGGCGAGGGGCAACAGAATGTACATGCAGCTACGAGCCACTCAAACTCGATGTTGATTCTGGCCTTTCAATTTCCCTTTGAAGCCCATATTCAGGACGAAGTTGCAGCCATGGCTCAAAAATACGCCCAACACGTAATTTCATCTGTGAAAAATATAGCCAATGAAATAATGACATCTGGATCAAATTCTGAAATCAACATAGAACCAAATCCAGCCATGGAGATCCAGATCAATCCAGAATCAACAAATGATTTCGACCTTGATGCCTTCATAAGCCAAGAGTTTGGGGATTTGCCGCCAGACTTCTGATTTTTATTCGATCAATTGGTAAACAAAAGCTGATACAGTACCAGATTTGGGATTTGGATGTTTTTCATGTCCTAGAATTCGTAGTTTAAGGTTTTGTCGGATTGTTCTTATAGGATAAAATCTTGTTTACATAGCCTAATTTAACGTAAGAATTCAGGATTATGTTGATAAAAAGACCCATTATTTTTTTACAAGCTCAAAATATTTTAAGACGAGCTCGAACTTGATGCTGTAAAATTTTCAAAGCTTGGCTTGAGCTCGACTCTTGTTCCTGATTTGATTTCGAACAATCGGTTTGAAATCGATTGTTTGTTGTTAGTGGTGATGGGTTGATGGCATGGCATGCCTTTTTTTCCTCTCTATTTCCATCTTCCAGAGTGATATATTAAAAGGTAATAAGTCATAGTATAAATCAGAAACTAACCTAAAATATTTTTAAATATTTTTCTAGTGTTTAGACAATTGGATACTGTTTATTATTTTGATTATAATTATAACTTACAACCTTAATCTTTTTTATTATTCTTAGATACTGTACTTATTTTGTAAAAGAAATCAACATTTCTTATATTATTATATATTGTTTTCATAATTTTACAATAGTCCTCATATGTACTTAATATATTATGATTCTTAGATATTTATTGTAATATTTATGTCTTTTAACATTTAAAAATATTTTACATTCTTTGGACATTCTTGTAATAACTTTTAAGTATATTATAAATTATATGTTTGGTGCATAAAAATGAATCACATTGAAGTGTTATTATTGTAGCGGTACCAAAATGTTGCAAAAAGTTATATATTTTAGTGTAACTTACATGAGAATTGAGATCATACATACTCGATAGCTATATACAATGTTTTCGTGAAAATGTTAATATTAATTGATGAATTTTTTCTCCTAGTAAAGAGATTCACACAATGAATCTTCTAAGTCAACTTCTTTCGTAACCCAAAAAAAAAGAAGTCAACTCCTTTAAAAAGAGTTGGAGATGATGACTTATCAAAAGACAATTCTTCTCCATTTCCAATCCAACATAGAAGGTAGCTCATAGCATTGAAAATATGGGAGGGACCAAAGCTGCTATTAGATTGACCTCACGAATTAATTAAGAATCCCACTGTTAGATAATATTTAGATTATATCGTATCGTATCTTTTATAATCTTGTAGTTATTTAATTTTATCTTATTTCCATGTTTATAGGTAGATTATTATTTCATTAGATTCTATTGTAACACTATTTATACCCTTCTTTTATCAATAATATAATTCACGGGATTTCATATTATTCAACATGGTATCAGAGCCATGGCTTCTAGCCTTGGTCTCTCGATCTTTCGCTTTCGTTACCGCCATCAAGTCGTCGACCCCGTCCGACGCACCTATCCTTTTTTTTTAATATACATTATCTTGTGTTTTGCTTCAGCTATTTTTAAGTCGCCGACCCCGTCCGACGCACCTTATTTTAGTTTAGTTTTATTTTTTATGTTATCATCGCTCACCCTTGACAAATAAGGAGTCTGAGTTATTGTTGCCGCACCATCTAGGTGCCGCCGGTTTGTAGTTTTTTTTTTGTATGTTACGAGCGCTCGCCCTGAAAGTAAGGAGTTTGAGCCCTTATCGCAGTCTGTTCTCATCATACGAGGACTTAGAATCATTATTTTTTTTAATGTTACAACCGCTCACTCTTGAAAATAAGGAGTTAGAGCCATTGCCGCCGCTTTTCAAGTTTATCGCCGACTTTTATCTTTTTGAATTTGGATCCAGTTTCAACGTTCAAGATCCCACGTTTCAACTGCGGGGAAGTGTTAGATAATATTTAGATTATATCGTATCGTATCTTTTATAATCTTGTGGTTATTTAATTTTATCTTATTTCCATGTTTATAGGTAGATTATTATTTCATTAGATTCTATTGTAACACTATTTATACCCTTCTTTTATCAATAATATAATTCACGGGATTTCATATTATTCAACACCCACATTAATTACACTTTAAACCAATTAAGAATTCACAAGTCAATTATAAAGATAAAAATGTAATATTTAGGAAACTTATTATGAAATTAAATATCTATTGTTGAGTATCTCGACGGCATATAGGGCACTCATTTTGCATTCACACAGAATCAAACATCCAAGCCCAAATCACCCCGGCAACACCCTCACAAGAACTCTCACACGCAAACCCGAAACATGGCTGTCACTAAAACGATTCACAAATAATATTTTCGGAAGAAGAGAGAAGACTTGATTTCTAGCGTCTTCTGGTTTTCTTTCTTGATGTTTCTATTGTATGGTGTTGCTAAAGAAGTGAGAGGAAACACTTATTTATAGTCGTAGAATGAAAATCTTAAAAAATTATTAGTGTGCACTCCAAGGAAGATGAAGTTTAGTGTGCACTCCAAAGAAGATGAAGGGGTTGCCAAAAAAGGGGATCATGGACTTGAGTTAATTTTGGGGAAAACCAAATAAAAATGGACCACACTAATTTGGGCCAATATTCCAACAATCTATCGCGTATATAATCTAATTATTTTTCAGAATTTTCTTAATCATGTAAATGACATCAACAGCAGAATATCATTGTGAAATTGTAGGTTTTGATGATGGAAATATTGATTCAAAGATACTTGAATAGAAGTGTACATGAATCTATAATGATGGCTTTACCAAATGATTGTGCGTTCTAGTTGATCTAACACTAAAGAACCTTTTTTTTCAAATGATAGAATTTCGAAAAGAAATGTTAATTCTTAATTTCTAGGTATATAGCTAAAATGGGACCATCATAAATTATAATTCAATTCTTAATGTCTCTAGTCTCTATGACCGCATACCAAATAAGATAAACATTTTATTTTATATACAATATACTATACAATTATATGTAGTTTTTGCATTGTGATAAACATTTTATTTTAGTTTTTATCTGACATGATAATTTGAACTTTTATTCTAATCAAATACAATTTTCATTAAACAAATGCTTCACCTAACAAACAAGAACACCTATTGACTTAACTATCTGTTATTGTTGAAAAATAAAAGAAGAAAAATCTGTTACTCAGTTATAGTATAACTAAGTGCTTCTTCTGGAATCTCCATCTCCAATATTATCCATGGCTTCCACGCTTGTACTCTACTCTTACTGGCAGAGCTCTTGTTCTTGGCGCATACGTTTTGCTTTGAATCTTAAAGGTTCCTTTTTTTATTTTCTGTAAAACGTTATATTTGCTACAATTTTTACCTTAAAATTCTTTTATATTTATATGATGACCCAGAATGTTATTTCTCAGTTTTTCAATGTGTAGAATAGTGGGGTTTTGGGTGGTATTTGATTTGATTTGACTGCAATTTCTATGTGAAAAAATATTTGATCAAGTTTAATTGTTAGGACTTGATTACGAGTATAAAGCTGTCAATCTTAACAAAGGAGAGCAGTTCACTCCAGGTGCCTTTATTTTTTGTCTCTTAGGATTTTTTTTTTCATTTTTACCCCATATTATTGTTGTTATTATAAATATAATTATTTTGTGATATTGATATTCTTGAAACATATGATATTTGTAGTTGATCTTAGGATGTGTTTGGATTGAAGGATTGAAATCTATGGATTTCAAATTCATCGACAAATCCATTTAAGTTCGTTTGGATGAATTCATTTACGATGGATTTCAAATCCCTTGTTCTCCATAACTACGGTGGATTTCAAATGACTCCATTTTAGGTGTCATTTCAAATCCTTCCTCCAAATCCCCTCCCCAAATCCAAATCACTCAATCCAAACACACCCTTAAGATTTTATAAGTGGCACTTGGGCAAAAGCAGATCAAGTGGATTAAACTAGTACAATTTCAAGAAATGAAACGAAAAAGTTGAAAAAAGAGAGGCGTTTTGAGTTAGTATCTTATTATGTAGTTTGTCTTAAGAACCTACAATGTGGATTATATCGTCTTATTTCACCGATGTGAACATCTTATAGAAATTGCATTTGTCTTGCAGAGTTTGAGAAGTTAAATCCTCTTCACTACGTCCCGGTTTTGGTTGACGGGGATGTAATTGTTTCAGACTCGTATGCAATTTTACTGGTCAGTTAATATATGCTTCTCTTTAGTTTGAAACAAAATAGAATTTCAAAGTTTTTAATGCAAATTTGTTTATTTTTTATCAAGTATTTAGAAGAAAAGTATCCTCAGAATGCCCTTTTGCCATCTGATCCTCATCTACGAGCAATCAATCTACAGGTCATATCCTAAATGCCATTTTCTGCACGTGGGTTCTATGGTTGTATTTGGATTTTGGATTGAATGAGTTATTACTATCCACCGTTCAAACTTCTAAAAACTTCGAATTTGTCACAGGCTGCAAGTATTGTGTCTTCTAGCATACAGCCTCTTCACATGTTATCTCTGCTTGTAAGGTTTCTTGCATATATATTGTATGCAAATCCAGGTCCGGGATAATCACAACCATCCATGTTACGTGGACCAAATTAGGTCCTGTTACATGAACAGCTGTGATTGACCCGAGACTTAGATTCTTGGGACCTTGTAAGAATACTTCCTAATGTTGTCCATCAATGTGGCAGAAACATGTCGAGGAAAAATTTGGCCTCGAAGAACGAATAGCGTGGGCGGAGTACCATATAGAGAAGGGCTTCCTTGGTAGTATTTTTTTCTTATATGGGAAAAAAGAACTTATTTACGACACTTTCTCTTAGGGTGTGTTTGGATTGAAGGATTTGAAATCTATGGATTTCAAATTCATCGATAAATCCATTTAAGTTCATTTGGATGAATTCATGTTACGATGGATTTCAAATCCCTTGTCATTCATTTTGACCTATTTTCTCCAGAACTACGGTGGATTTCAAATGACTCCATTTTAGGTGTCATTTCAAATCCTTCCTCCAAATCCCCTCCCCAAATCCCAATCACTCAATCCAAACACACCCTTATGGTATTTCGATATGTATTTGTGCTTGCCTTTTACATTTTATTCTTGGCAATATCCGTATACTTTCCATATTATTATATAATCAATTATCAAGATGAATATTGAATGTGATCCATGATAGACAAAATATTACATGTTAAGCATTTTTACTCCATTATCCGTTGTTTCACTAATGAAAAACCGGTTAATTTGCATCCAGCTCTGGAGAAACTACTGAAAGATTGTGCAGGCACATATGCTACAGGAGAAGAAGTTTATATGGTAACTTCATTTTGTTTTCGACCCTATTTGACAATTGTAATCCACACTTGTATGTAGGGGTGACAATTTGGGTCCATACATATATTTGGACTCAAACCTAACTAAGTTTTCAATGGAATGGGTCATAACATTTTAGCATTATAGCTCCAAATGGGTTGGCTTTTAATAATATTTGGGTCCAATTGGGCTTTAAATTGGGCCCAATTTGGGTCTAAATTGGGTTCAACCTATTTTTCACTTTGAGCTAATAATCTACATTTTACACTTTATAACAACTCCTTACATCACTTTGATTCATAATGGGTCCTTATTGGGTCCAATTTGGATACTTATTGGGTCTAACTATAATGCATATTTTTTGACATTGGACCCAACTCACTTTGAGCCCAATCCAAATGGACCCCAACCCATTCAACCCAATTGCCACCCCTACTTGTACGTATTGAGCATTGAGAAACTAATGTTCTTACAAAATAGAAATGATTGGTGAGTATCTGCAGGCTGATGTATTTTTGGGCCCTCAAATTGCAGTAGCTGCAAAGAGGTTTGACATTGATATGGTAAATCCTCTCTCAACCATCTTCATTTCAATATATTCGTGTTTCATGTTGTGTTCTCGTTTTCTCGACCATTTGAATTTTTTTGTCAAACTTTATAACCAATCTCTTACTTATAAACTTTTCCATATTATTGATTTTCAGTCCAAGTTCGAGGTTTTGCATGCAATATACGAGTCGTGCAATGCATTGCCGGAATTCCAAGCTTCTGTCCCGGGAAGACAACCCGATGCTGTGCCATGAATTTGCAGAAGGGATATGGATTTGGATAATAGAAGTTGGCCCTTCAACATCCTCTATTTATCAGCATATCTGATAATATCGTCATATACATGTACGCATGTTTTTTCTCGTGATCTCATAATATCGGATGCTGCATCTTGTTCTTCGATTGTTAAAGATAGGTGATAACAATCGATAATAATATATGATGATATATCCGATATAATATGTTATACATCGTATGACAATATTTTGATTCACATATAGCATTGGATATCTCATACTTTCCAATAATAAAGTTTCAACTTATTTTTTGCAAACACGATCTGTGATATAATTTAGTGGACATGTTACTATATAGTATATACTAAATGAAGGTTGTATAATTTATAGTGAACCTTCTGTTATTATCAAGTTATGTTCCACATTTAGTTATTTACATCTATTCATATCTAAGCAGTATTGTTGGTCCCAAGTGGTACACAAAAAGGGTCTGAGTTGAATAGACCTGCATTTTTTTAAAAATTTCATTTAAATGTTTTGTCGTTGGTCGTTGAAATGTCTTAGCGCTTGTAGCTTGACTGGTTTTGGGCTTAAAGATTTTGGGAAAAGATTAAATTAGACAAGAATTGAGCGTTACAACTAATATTGTATTGCTCAGCGGTTAGTTCAAAGTTAGTGTGCGACAAAAATGATTTTAGGTATTTAGTTTTGAAAGAGATGAAACATTT
Organism: Verbascum thapsus; assembly: GCA_963669365.1. Classification (NCBI taxonomy): domain Eukaryota; kingdom Viridiplantae; phylum Streptophyta; class Magnoliopsida; order Lamiales; family Scrophulariaceae; genus Verbascum; species Verbascum thapsus. The sequence continues at coordinate 15,497,573 of OY770110.1, read as the reverse complement.
TTAACTTAGTTGTAATTTCTTTTGAAATTGTTGGTTTACTTGATACTTGATTCAAAGATTTGAAAGATGAACAGATATTAGCACAACATAATAAATAAGTGATAAGAGTTTATAAGGTTCGCAGGATGATGTAATTCCAACAACGTACTCCAATTTCAAGAAGGAATTCACTATATTGAATTATCACTCAGAATCTTCTCCAATGCAATGAAGTGAAATCGAAGACTTAAACTCCTTAACTACTTCAAGATCTTCATTAGTATGCTTCTTTCACTAAAAAAATAACACAGATAACCTTGTTTTTTCCTCACACTCAGTTTGAAAGGAATATTTTTGAGATTCTTTACACAAAGAAGGGTTTGTTTGTTTTGGATAAGCTTAAATAATTTTGGATTATATTCACTTTTGTTTGACTCTTATGAAAAAGATGAAGGATTAATATCTTTGTGGATATCGAAGAATTTTTGTTATCTAAACTTCAATAGAATATTGAAAGTTACGTTTCTTTTGAAAATTTGAATAAATAAAAGCTTTTTAGGATTTTTGATTGACCTCAGATAAAAAAAACGGTATGTTTTTAGGGTTTGGAAGTACTATTTATAGGCAAACACAAAAATGTATAAGTTGGATCCATTCAATACACGCCTATAAGTCACTCTCTTGATAACTGTCAAATGGGGGATGCCTGAAATTCCGCAGAAATAGTCTGCTGCCACAATCTGATAAAACTGATATTCAATAACGTGGCGTTGCCCGTACTATAAAGTCATTATCCAATTAATATTTTGAGCATTTAATGCGTTTGAAATAAATGACTGTTGGAACTTTAGATGCATCTGAGCGAGCATTTGATCTCCAATCGCTTGCTTGACTTAGTACTTGAATGTTTTCGTGCGAAATCTTGAAATTGAATGAAGTTGTCTTTCTTAAATGAATGGTCGCTTGAAAAGACATTCTTGAACAAACTTCTTTTTGTCGCTTGCTCACGATCTTCAACCTCAGACTCACCTAAAATTCTATCAACGCTGCAAACGTTCAACACTCAACATTATAAGAGAGAGAGAGAGAAAGGACACATATTTTAAAAGTTACAAAACTTCCTATTACTTGTACAAATATTCTATATAAAACAAAACTTATATATTTTTGGGGTCTAACAATTTAATCTTCTTTTGTCATAAAAACTTTTAAGATAGAAATTCTTAAAAATTTCCCCCTTTTTGACAATGTCAAGGCCAACTCAACTCTTTTATAAATTTCAAGAGCGACGATCAAAGAAATATTTAGAGCAAGAATCAACAATATCAAAAGTTAAAGTTAAACAGTTAGAGTTATAGTTAAGATATATTTGTAAATAGCTTCAACAAGAAGTTTCAGCAAAAGTCATTCATTATCATTAAATATATATATAGATGATATAATACAATGCTTATGGTGTGAAAGTTAAATTTTTTTTACAAGAAGCAAGTTCGAATATATACTACATTTGTTCGATATTTTTGAAGCATTAGTCAAACTCAAATTAAATAAATAAATAATAAAACATGGACAAAAAATCATGTATTGAGGTTTATGAAAAGCAATTAATGCTTGTTTCAATTTACTTGATGATTGAACTTAGGGGTGGTAATTGGGTGGGTTGGGTTGGTCTTAGGTTGGTTCCAATGGGTTGGTTGTTAAATGAGTTTGGTTCTTATATAGTTTTTAGGTGGAACCAAATTCAACCCAAAATGGAACCAAAATCAATCCAAAAGGGAACCAAGTCCAACTCGACTCAATACCTTCCATTTTGTTCATTAATTTAGATTATTGGCAAACGATTTGGGTCTAACTTGAAATTTAGTTGGACCCAACTTGAAACCAAGTTGGAACCAATTAGGAACCAAATAAAATTTTCTTAAGAACCAATTCAACCCAAATTGGGTTGGAACCGTTGGAACTGTAGTTCTGGATCCATTTTGCCACCCCTAATTGAACGATACAAACCAAACTCAAATCAAATATTAAAACTTACTTATAATTTAAACTTGAACAATAAGTTCGTGGAATGAATTCGATTCATTTACAACTTTATCAATTGGAATTTCACATCATTAAATCCCAGTCCAGTCCGGATAAAATTGTAATTATGTTACATCTTCTATTTCGCACATTGGAAGTTTAACATGTATCGAAATATTTACACATGTGAATTATATTTACATTTTAATAAATGCATTTCTGAATTATACGCATCAAAAATTTAAAGATATGTAATAAGAGACGAAACATGAATTTAGAATAGAAAATCTTATCACAACCCAATCACTCACCCACATATACACACATGTAAATGCATTTCATGCATCATACTTTATTAATCTGCCGTTACAAGTTACAAATAAACTTCTCATCTTCTCTTCTGTATTTAATTTCCTTCAACAACCATTACATATATTCCGATTCACTATCCTACAATAAACAAAGAATGGAAGAAAAAAGGCATCAAAATCCAGTAGCAACAAAAATACACAGTAAAAGCGACGAACAATTTAAACCCTTTAACCCACAACACAAACCTCAAAAGCGCAGTAGCAAATGCTTAGTTCACACATTGCTCATCATCGTCATTCTAAGCATAGCCTTCTTGATACTCGGCCTCGTTGCCTTGCGTATCAAGTCTCCTACTCTTCGGTTATCACAAATTGCCATAAGAGACCTCAAATACGACGCAGTTTTGCTCAACACGACAATGGTCGTTGAAATTCGTCTCCATAACATGAACTATGGGGTCTTCGAGTTTCATGGCGCAAACACGACTTTGTTTTACGGAACGGGGCCTGTTGGGACGGGGAAAATAAACGAGGGACGCGCTGGGATTAAGGAGAATAAATGCATGAATGTGACGATTAAGGTAATTATGGGCTCTAATTATGAGAATTATAATATGAATTTTAGTAATTTTGTTCTGCTGAAGCTGAGGAGTTATGCAAAGCTAAGAGGTGAAGTGCGTGTTATGAAGATTTTTAGTAGACATAGAATTGCTGTAATGAACTGTTTCATGGCTCTAAATTTGACATCACAACTTCTACAGGATTTGTCATGTCTTTGAAGAATATATGATATTATGATGATCATATCTATTCATTTGTCTTTTATTCTTTCTTGAAACAAAATAAATAATTAGAACAATATATTGTTGTTTTAAAATGAATACAGTGTTTATGAAAATTGGTTAGTCGAGGCACGGGTTACCCGATTTGCTTAACACAATCACATATGTCCCACTCTCGGTGATTACGGAATATGGCGTTTGTATCCCAAGATACAATGATTAGCCTCTTAGAATTAAGAGAACTCCAAAATTCTAAGCCTGTTGAACTAATCTCTGTTTAGAACTTTCGATTATTGAACGACTAATGTAGATAAAGAAAAGAATGAGTGAATGTTTTTGAATATTAACATGGGGTCTATTTGTAAATAATGAAAAATTGTGGGCTAAGAGATACAACTTTCTGGAAATTGCAAGTATGTCCAAGAGTTGTGGCTTTTGGGCGAAAATTCCCCTACTCATAACTTTTCAGATCTTGCTATTTTGCTCCAATATTTTCAGACTTTTACATCCATAATCCTACGCGAACACATACAGAACTGTCGAACGATCTTGGCCGTCGATCGTACGATTGTTATGATTTTATCGGAATGGTTTGACCATTAATTTCTCATTAATCCAATATCGGATCTGAGTTATTCAAAGAGCTAAATTCATCTATCGGAATATTGAATAATTTAATTTACTTAAATTTCATATCCGAGTTATGAAAATCACTTAAATTCATGGTGAAAATTGAGTATTACCATACAATTTTTCCAATATATATTATAAACTCCCTCTTGTGATAACATGTTACTTAGCAAAAGGCCGATGATAATGCCACAACAAATTGATGCCCTCATTTCAGAAACAGAGAGAACCTGTCTCGGGGCTATGCAGTATACACCAACATATCGGATGAAATTGTTGATGTTTTAAACAACGAAATCGTTTGCAAAAGTTGATAGAAACACAGGCTTTGTTTGTTTATGTTTCTGAGTTGAAATTTTACAAATTTCTCGAGATTTTTGCGTATCCAAAATTCGTATGAGAATGGTAGATATTTGTTTATTTTTTAAAAAATAAGTTGAAAGTTGTAAAACGTGTCAAATAAATAGTGATAGGTTGATGGATGACGTGTAGAATGATTTGTGTTAGTTGTTTATATAATTATTATGTGAATTAAAAATAATAAAATATATAAAAAAATTATAAAGTAAGAAAGATAAACAAAAAATAATGATTATAATAAATTATTTGATTTGTAAATGTGCGAAATAATGTATATATAATTGGTAGGTAGTTAAATAGGGGATTGCAAAAGTAGGGTTGAGAAGGGATATGATTTTTTATTCCAAATTCCTATTCCATCTCTTATTCCATGTATTTAGATTATTAACACATGTAATTCACAAATGCACGTATTAAGGGATATTTAACATGTGCAAATATTTTGACACAGGTCAAACATCTAATGCATGGAATATGAGATGGAACACTATTTGGAATATAAAATCTTGTCCCGGTTGAGAAAAGGTAAATTTGGATGAGAATTTAATACGTTGAGTTTATTTTGAATTTTATAATTTAAAAACTTGAAAAATGGAATTTAAAAACATTAACAAAGCCATAAATTTTTGTAGAAAAATTGACAGATAAAGTGATTTAGAGGTGTCATAGACATTTGCATGGTACTTCCGATATATCTGCTTCTCTTGCTGATAGTTCACCTTCTACAAATATACTACCTTTGGATCTTAGAAGGTCTATCTTAGAAGGTCTAATAGAGTGATTAATCAACCTATTTGGACTAAAGACTATGTTGGTCGTACTTTACATTCACATTCCACAAATTCTACCATCCGCATATCACTGTCCAAAAGGTTGAATCCCCAACCCCAAGGGCCACCCATGCCCCGGCCCGACAGAGCTATGGGAGGAATAAATCATGGTAACCCAGCCAATCACAGGGGCTAGACCAGTGTCCACTGTGCACAAGGAGCCCCCCTCACTTGAGAGGTTGCTCCCACACTGCCGCTGGTGGGACTCGATCCTTGGTCATTGTCCAAACTTCACCATTCTGTGACCAATTGGGCTGCCCATGCGGGCCATCCTCATATCACATATTCACATCTGTTTGACTCCTATCAAAATCTGTTTGCAGTCTGGCTACCTATCGAGAGCCTTCGACTTACTATGAGGATGTTCAAGATAGTAGGTGGAGGGATGCCATGAACACCAAAGTTCGAGCTTTAGAACTTAATAAGACATGGCATAATGTTGTTCTTCCTCCTATAAAGCAAGCCATTGTTGTAGACGGGTGTACAAGGTTAAACTAAATTCTAATGGAATTGTTGATAGACTCAAGGCTAGATCGGTGGCTAAGGGTTGCACACAAAGAGAGGGTCTTGATTACCATGAAACCTTTAGTTCATTTGTTAAGATTGTAACTATTAGAACTGTCTTAGCTTTAGCTTCTATCAACAATTGGCCTTTATCACAACTTGATATTACAAATGCTTTTTTGCAAGGGGATTTGTATGAAGAAATTTACAGGACTATTGCTGAAGGTTTTGGCAATCAAGGAAAGCCATCCCAAAAAGCCTACACAAGTGTGCAGCCTGCTGAAATCATTGTATGGTTTGAAGCAATCATCCAGAGAATGATATGCAAAGTTTTCTGATGCTTTACCTAAAGTAGGCTATACCCAATCTAAATATGATTATTCTCTTTTCAGAAAACATAAAGGTTCTAACATAGTGATTTTATTAGTCTATGTTGATGACATTTTGATTACAGAATTAAATGCATATTTAGATAAGACTTTTCATATCAAAGATTAGAGAGAGTTGAAATATTTTCTTGGGATTGAGATTGCAAGGAGCAAAGAAGGCATGTGCTTGGAGCTATAAGGAAGTACACGCTGTAAACCTGTAGAAACACTTATGAAACAAAATCTAAAGCTTATCAACATGGAGTATGATAAGGAGGTTCATCCAGAAGACATAGACCCTCCTCTATCTAATGTTATAGAATACCAAAGGATGGCGGGAAAATTAATCTACTTAGGGATAACAAGGCCAGACATTGGCTATCCAGTCCATCTTTTATCACAATTCATGCACAAGCCAAAAGAGTCACATAGACAGACAACGGTAATAGTTCTTAGATATCTCAAAGGAACAATTGGTATTGGAATCCTATCAACGAATTGCAGATTGGAAATAGCAGCTTCTTGTGATGCTGACAGAGCATCATGTTCAATGACTTGAAGATCATTGACAAGTTTTGGAATAATGCTTGAGGATTCATTAATCTCTTGGAAGACAAGAAAATAACAGAAATATCAAGGTCCTCATGTAAGAAAGAATATAGGTCCATTTGCCACTACAGCTTGTGAGATCATTTGGATAATTGGGATATTCAAAGATTTGGACATACAGTTGCATAATCCAGTACAAAGGCAGTGACAGCAAAAGTGCCTTGAGTATTGCATCTAACCCAGTTTTTCATGAAAGAACCAAACACATAGAGGTCGATTGTCATATGATTAGAGGCCTTATTCTACAAGGAGTTGTGGTGACAAAATATGTTAAGAGTTCGAATCAACCAAACTTATTAACTAAAGGATTGGGACTCGGATGTGATCAACATAAGTTTTTGTTGTCCAAGTTTGGTATGCTAGATATCTTTAAAGATCAAACTTAAGGGGAGTATTGGAATAATATGTATTTCCTATTATACCCCTCGAATAGTTTTGTTAGTTAGTCTATTTGAGGGCTATATATTAGGCTTCTCTTCATGTATTTGGTGTACTCTAACTTCATTCTTCATTCACAAAAGGTTAATCAATAAATTGACATTATTCATGATTTCTAGAACTTTTGGCATTTTCATAGGTTTGTAGGACTTTAAACCCTAACTATATTCATTACTATATACAAATCATAAATGCCTACCTACATTACGAAATAAACTTTTACAAACATTAATTAAACTAATTTTTTGAAAATATATTTTAAATAAGAAATCTAGTCTTCCAATTTATTAGGACGACTGTATGAACATCATAAAAGGATACTCCACTTTGATCGCTTAACCACAAAAACTAATAAACAGTTACAAAATCTGTTTCTCCAATTCTCCATCTTCATCATCTTTCTTCTCCAACACCTTATTACACACAGAAAAACTCTTCTTCTTTCTCTCTCTATATTCCATAACCCTAATAATATATACATATAGAGAGATATTATAGATACAAAAGATTAAACAAGAATGTTGCCATATGAAACCCTTCAAGAAGCTCAGATTTCTCTAGGAAGAAACCTGACATTTGCAGAGACATTATGGTTCAATTACTCGGCCCGAAAATCAGATTACATTCTGTATTGCCACAACACATTGTTCTTGTTTTTTTTCTATACTGTGCTGCCATTACCGTACGTGATCATGGAGCTCATGCGTTCAGACAAGATCGACGAGTTCAAGATTCAACCCAAAATAAAGAACTCGATTTCGGATATAATCGATTGCTATAGAAAAGTCGTTTTCACATTTATTTATGCTGTTGGCCCTCTGCAAATCTTTTCTTATCCTGTTATTCAGGTATTATCTTTTTCAGTTGTAATATTAGGGTTTTTAAGATCTTCTATTTTTTCTTCATTTTCTGATGTTATTTTAAAGAATTTTGTCCCATGCATATGTTCTTATAATGAATAAGTATTTGATAATGTATTTTGCATGAATTTCTGGCATTTTTTTCGGGGCTTTTTATTGATATTATAAACGAGAAAATGATTTTTGTGAGATTTGTCATTTTCTTGGGGCTTTTTATTTTTTGATTTGACATATAATAATCTCTATATGCCAATTAAGTTTCTACGTGTATATAAATGTGTATATTATCAAAAGTTTGAATCTAATTGTTTTAAATTATGAATTTTCAGATAATTGGAATAAGAACAAATTTGGCATTGCCCTCAGTGTGGGAAATGTTTTGTCAAATATTGGTATATTTTGTGATTGAGGATTATGCAAATTATTGGCTACACAGAATGCTCCATTGCAAATGGGGCTATGAGAAAATTCATAGAGTCCATCATGAATACACAGCTCCAATTGGATTTGCAGCCCCTTATGCCCATTGGGCCGAGATTATCATACTGGGCCTAGCCTCTTTTATTGGCCCATTAATTGTTCCGGGACACATGATCACCTTCTGGCTATGGTTTATTCTCAGGCAAATGGAAGCCGTTGAGACTCATTCTGGGTACTCAGATTTCAAATTTCGATATAATTATAGTTATAATTTGATTATTTTCAAAATAATAATTTTTTTTATTATTATTACTTAGGTATGAGTTTCCATGGAGCCCTTCAAAGTATATTCCATTTTATGGAGGATCACATTTCCATGATTACCATCATTATGTTGGAGGAAAAAGTCACAGCAATTTTGCATCTGTTTTCACATACTGTGATCATATCTATGGAACAAACAAGGTTTGGTCTAATTAATTCTAACATTATTCTCAATATGAATATTTGCATTGTAATAATTAACTATGTTATTGCATGATGGTCCAGGGGTACCTGTACAAGAAGGAATTTGAAAAGGTAAATTTCAAAACATACCATAAACTTTTTATTTATTTGGTGTTTGAAGAATCAAAGTTTGTATCTAACATTTATATATGTATCACAGGCAAGGGAAAAAATGAAAGAAATGTGAGCAGTATGGAGAAAATTTTAAGGCTGGATATCACTTGTTTCTTTTCATGAAGGTTAGGGTATGGCATCTATAAGTCCTTTGTTTTGGGCATTTCTGATGTTGTAACTTGTAAGTGGACTTTGTCCCGTCATTTTATATCGTTGTAATAGCTATTGTTACCAAGGATTTTGTTGTAACGTGTGTGAGTGAGATTTTAATTAGAAAGATTTTAGTTCGTGTATGTACGTACGTAGAGTCCACTATAGATAATTGTATTTGTTCACAGACTCTTAATATTGGAAGCCATAGCTATTGTGGAATGGACTCTTTTCAAATAGATATTTTAAATAAATGTAAAGTGTTTGGTGAAATTATATAACTTCTCATAGAAGTGTTAGAAAAAAAAAATTAAAAAGTCACTAATATATCACTTATTCTAAAAGTTCATTTGAATTTTTTCACCAAATAATTAATATTTTTGCAAATGGACTTCCATATCGAAAAACCTATTTGACAAGTAAATCGAAACAATGTTCTTAGAATGTAACAAGACAGGCTTTGAGGTGATTTTAATCGACGATGATAGGCTATACTGCAGCTTCATCAAGCAGCCCGTCTAGCTCAGTTGGTAGAGCGCAAGGCTCTTAACCTTGTGGTCGTGGGTTCGAGCCCCACGGTGGGCGTCTTCATTTTTCATTGCTAATTTGAAGAAGTAAATTTGTGGCTTTTTGAATCACGTTGGGCCTAATAATTAATATTCTTTATTTCTTATATCTTTGTCAAATTACAAATTAATTCCATTTGAATTTTGATTTTGAAGATCATCTTTCTTCATTATATTTTTGTAAAGGTTTTGTTTTATAAACATCAAAATTTATTTATACACTTATAAACGCTATTTGTATCAACCTTTTTTCTAAAAATTTTAGAGTTCAACGAGGACCTCCTTTGTGTTTTATATGAATTCTATGCAACAACATACTTCGTTTGATGAACTGTTTGACGTTTCCATTCGTGTATATTCTGATAATTACTTCTTTTTAATTTTATTTATTTTCTACTTAATTACTAAAATATTCTACTGCAATAAGCATTCTACGAGTGCTTCATATACATTATGACTAAGCTTTTCTGTTAGAATATAATTCCACATTTGTTGTAAAGTGTTTTGTATTTACATTATGATCAAGCTTTTGGTTATCTATCAAAATAGAAGAAGAATATTAAAACTTCATGACATAGCTCCAATTTTAATTTTTACATTTAAATATAATGTGAATATAGACTGCCTTTATTCAATCAAAAAATCAATTATCATGTTATAAATATTTTCTTTAACTACATTAAATTGAAATCAACAAATTAAAATATGAATCGATTAAAAAGAATAATAAAGTAAATACAATGCTTGTTTCAAATACAACATCTTCATGTGAGACTTAATCATGTACAATAGAAACTCAATAAATCAATATTTGATTAGTTAATAAACTCTCTAAGATAATATTTTTGATCGGTCCCGACTTGGGGATAGGGTGCTAAATTAATAATTCGCTAAAATTATAAGATTGATAATTTCTATAGACCCCATATAAAATACCAATTAAGAATTTCTTATATACTACATATTACATAAATGATTTATGAAATTTCTTGAAAAATAACTCAATTGTCTTTTGTTTTTTATTGAAATCAATTTTACCTTGAATCTCGTTTCTAATTTTTCTTATCATTGTAAGAATTTCTGGTGTTTTTTTTCTTAAGGTGAGAGATTGAAGGGTTCTTTCAAATTGGGCCTTTCAGTTGATATACGTACATGCATTGTACAATAATTAAGTGAAAGTTTGAAAGGTGTTCGTAAATTGATTTTTTATTATAAATTAATAAAATATTAATTAATATATAAATTAATAATTATTAATTTATAAATTAATTAATAACTCTTTTAATTAGTAAATTTTGGTGGTCCCATAAGTATTAATTTATACAGTTTCTACTGTACATACTTTGAAGTTTAAGCCAATTTAAGGAGGAAGTTCAATTTTACCCAACATATTTTCTTTGTAACTGAATTAATTCTGTTGAGATCAATCATACAAGATACACCATATCATCATGTATCATTTTTATTTTACTGATAGTTTTAAAAAATATTACGTCATTATATCGAATAAACAATCATTATAACCAACAATTTACTATTATAAATTAAAACAAATGAAGTATAAATTAGAAATAAAAAACTATATATTAGTTGAGAAACAAATCACATGTCGATCGATAAAAGACCTCAGCCTTATTGTTACTAATGCAGCATTTCATATGACAATATCTTAATAAGTTAATAATACAAAAAAAAAATCTAATGCATAATAAAGCATTAGATGAGCTGGATCACAAGGATTAAAGTCGAATTGGAGTTTGGATTTTGCGAGCTTGAGTTCAAGCCTAATGAGCCGTCTCAAGAACAATTATACATGTTTGCAAGCACATGAGACTCAAAATAATAAAAAGATAGTTATTTATTACTTAATTAATTTTTATACGTATATATTAACTTTTCTTTAATTAGTAAATACATGTATATATAGTATCTATATATAGATGTAATATTTAGGGAAAATTAATAAAAAGAAAAACCATAAAATAAATTATGTTTTAAAAGGACCAATAAAATTATTTTCCAATCTAAAATTTCCATCCAACTATAATCAAATTTTAGGGGTAATATTGATGGGCATTTCGCCCTTAGCATTCTAGTTTAAAAGTTAATCAATAGTAGTTTCATGTAGAAATTTATGTACTTAGAGCTTTCATTTTGGTAATTGATATTAATATATATATATATATACTCATGTACTATATTTTAATCTTTTGAAAATATTTAAAAATATTTTTTTTTATAATTACAATATTTCATTTAAAATTAAATTGTATAAAATATTTATTAATAAAAAATAGATTTTTCATATAAATTAAACTGAAAAATTTCGACCAAAAATCAATGGATGGATCAATCATTAACTTAATGAGTTAAGGTAATTTGGTCCAAAAAATTGTTATACGGTTATACCCTAATTTTTGAAATTGTTGGAATGAATATTTTCATGAACTTTTCAGATATAAAAATTTATTTTAAGGGGATTTTAGTATTTTTTTCCCCTAATAAATCTCATGATATGATTTAGTGATATGTGTATATCTTTATTAAAGATATATAATTAAAAATATAATTTCATTTAATTTGTTTTCCCTTTTATTTTTGAACTCAGCTCGGCTCAACTCAGTCCAAACTTGAACTCTATTCTTCTAGCTCGTCCAACTCAAGCTCGAGACGAACAACTTAATCAAACTCAACTTATATTGCACCCATAAATCAACCACCCATCAAGGACTTTAAATGTTAGAGTTAGACTACTACGTTACATATTCTTTTCTTTCCAATTAATACACATACAAGTCTAAAATTATTTCAATAAATACGTACAGTCTAGGATTGCTTCCATGTACAACAATATTTTACTATCAAACTTTTTATATTTTAACAATGATAGAAGATAGGAATACTTGAGAACAAACAAAAGTGCTCATAAATTCTTTCACAATTTCAATGCATTAAAAATTTAAGACATGATAAGAACATCATATGTTTAAGAAGCTAATGCCTCCTAGTAATATTTATTAAAATTGTTTACGTAAATTTGTTAGAGAACTTTTGATCTTAACAATTTAATGCCTCATAATAATCAACACAATGTTTATGAAGAGTAATTTATACCTTCCTAATTGTTAAAGATATCGAAACAAACTCAGTTAATTATGGACAGGAGGATGTGTTCTTGGCGGCAAATAATCCAAATTAAACCCCGGTTCTTTATCTCCCCTTCTTTGCTCGTTCTTTATGAAACTCGAAACCCTAATATTTGTAACAGCTTTATTGGACCCGATTATACGAGCCTCGTTTTTTTCCAACTTGTTAATGTCCAATGAATACTTCAGTTGATGATCAGGTTGAATGGAAACCCTACCTGAGTTTAGCTTCTCATTTTTCTGCATGAAAAATGTAAACTAGGGTTACTTTTTTTTGACTGTTTTGATTTTAAAAACGATAAATAAAAGTAGAATAAAACGCGCAAACCTTGCTAGTTGAGTACTGAAATTCTTGTGATGGATCATCGTGAACGGCTCCAAAACGTCGAGCATTGCATGCTTGGAAAGAAAAATATAGAAGAACTAGTACAAGGGATGAAATGGTTGACATTTTGCATCCAAAAAAATCAGAATAAAATTGAAACAAAAGTTAGATAAATATTGTTCGATTAAATATTCTTCATTTTGGTATGATAATTGTGGTTTTTTTTGTAGTATTTGTAACAAAAAATGGGAATTGGTTTCTTCTATATAACATGCAAATGAGAAGAAATATGGGAAATCAAGATGTGGGTGGTCTCCTATATGTCTCTTTCATAACCCTATTCGTTGGGACACTAAAGCAAAATAAAAAACACCTACAAGAGTAAAATGTACAGTGCGTTTTGATTTATATGATGAATAATTTAAATAAATCCTTCCCGTAGATCTAGTAAGTCAAAGATTTACTTGAAAAGTTTAGTTAGGATACATAGTTTTGACGAAGTCAATCCATTCACATAGGCATTTAGTTCATTCATTATGTGATTGATAACGAGCAACTACATTTTTCTATTAGTATAAAATAATTCTTGTTTGTGTTGCTATTATATTTATTTTGCAAATTATTTAGAGTGGGATAGACAGAATAAATATTATTTGAAGGTAAAAAGAATATTAACTATATATGTCATACTGACAAAGTCGGTGTGACATATATCATATATTTTGGACGGGTGATTTTCAATATGAAAATTACTCCATCTTCAAATATATAATATATGTCACAATAAACTATTAAATTATACAATATTTTAAGTAAAAAGAAGAAAGAGAAACAAAAAAGCAAGAGCCTGTCCAATTTTTGTTTCTAAACCCTAATTTTCCTTGTTTTTATGTGTGGGGTTCATGTTTCTAGTTCTTGCTTTCCCTCCACCATGTTACATGGAAAATCTACAATTAGTACTAGTACTGTACTCATTTAATGTTTTAAAAAAAGGAAGAAAAAAAGAGGGAAAAAAGAAAGAATAAAACAGAAAAAAAGATGAATTACTTTTACTAAATTAAATACCAAGACTATTGTTAACTGCAATTACCCTTTTCCTATATATATATGATTATATATATATGTATATGACAGGTTAAAGGAATAAATAATCAATTAATTGATTAACAAGTCAAATACTAATTTTATGCTTTTGATGTTTACATCCTTTAACTGTCTTTGAAGGGTAATTACCTTTGATCTATAATATATAATGGAGCTTTTTCGTTGGAATGAATACATTACTCTCCTTGACTAAACGTTCAAAAAATAGTAATTAAGTTAATCAATCATCTTAATTATACTGAATAGAATCATGCAAATAATTAAGGAAAAAATTACTAGAAAAATAAAATATATTAGGTGAGGCTCAAATTCAATATTTATAGAATCTGACACCCCTCAACTTTTGCGCATTGAGAATAAAAATTAAGGCAATTAGGTTAGATATCACTTCAAGCAAGGAATATTCTTTTTTTTTACTAGATGAATTCTTAATCTAAGCTTAATTACGAGATTTGTTATATGATTTTTAGGGAGTTAATTACTATTTATTATATAATGGAGAACATAATTAAGAATTATAGGTACAACATTTATGGATATGACCATTCATAAGCTCTAAGTATCGAAAGCTTCTAATATAACTTATTGATTGCATTATATTTCTTGTATATTTTATTGAAAGGTCAAATTAATATATATGGTATGGCACTGGAATGAAATGAACCCACCATTAACCCTTTTATATAACAAAAGATTGAAATGCGAAAGAGAGTAAGCATGAAAGAGACAAGCTTCAATGGCTTAGGCTAATTTTGTGTATGTTTTTTGTTTGAAAATTTCTAGAAAATTCGAGAATTTCATATTATAGAATTTGTGTAAGAATTGTGGTTGTCTGTCTATATTTTAAAAAATGTGTTGATATTGTAAACATATGTCAGGTTAATAGTCATGCATGTTGATGGATGATATGTGACTGTGTTAATTGTGTAAGATATATAAATAATGAATATTTGAATAAAAATAATAAAACACAAATTAAAAATTATAAAGTAAGAAACGAGGTAGATAAAGAGTATAACAAATTATTTGTTTATAAATAATAAAAATGGCAACCAAAATGGCTTGTCAGGCACTAATACTAATAATAATTCAAAAGGTATAGTTGAAAAAATCCAAAATTGGAATGAACATTTATTGTATTACTATATTTAGAATTTTGTAATCCAAATACTTAAATACAAAATTGAAAACATAAACAAACAAGGCCTTAACATTTATTTTATATAACTTTCTCATGATCACTCGACGTGTTTATATTTAAAAATAAACTAAATTTTTCATAAAATCACAATAGGTTGGATAGATAATGTTTTTCAATTTGTTTTATACACTACTAATGATGCATCATTTTCTTTTATAAAAAAGTTTGAAGAAGTAAAAAAATGCTTTTATGCATCACAAATAAGTAAATTAATATTAACATAGAAAATAATATTTGGTCATCATGACTTTTGTAATTCGGATTCCATTTTAATCATTTTCCTTCACCAAATGACTGACCATGAACTAAACAAATATTTTTCTACTTATATTGGCGGTTTAGTTTTTAATAATAAATTTGTTAAAGTATATGATTTATCTGAAACCGTACCAAAAAAAAGAAATTAATTGAATGCATATTCAAAATTATTAGAGGTTAGAAATTGAGTAAACATCTAACATAATATATAAATTCTTTCTAATAAGATATATACAAAAATTAATTTCTTAAACATTGAAAAATCAATATCATAATTTGACCAAATATTTGTTTTACTAAATAAACATTAAATATTATAAGCTTGATCGATATAGATGACTCAGTGATTTTTTTTCAACATTGTTTTTAAACTTTTTTTTCATGATTACAATATTCTATTCACCACATTGGATATATGATTAACAGTGTTATTTTTCTTCTTCACTGAATTGACATTTGTTTGAAATGAAATGAAATGAAATTATAAAGAATATCAATATCTTCTTAAAATGGTCGATCTAGAGTTTAGATTTAATCATATTTTTACAAATTGTATAACTAATATTAAATATTGAGAAGCTAAAAAGTGAAAGAAATAAAAATATTCATTTTCTCAACAAATTGAAAATATAAATATCTTCAACAAATTATAAGTCGAAATTTTGACCTTTTTTTTAACTTCCATAGTAAAAAATATATAGTAAAAAATAGCAATTATAGTCAACTTGAGATGTTTTGTTAATATGAATTTAAGTTCATTTTGATTTATATAATTCTTTAATATGAGTTACATAATTAAAAGTTTGTTCACAATTAATTATAATTATGGAAGAATATATTATTTTATTAAGTATGTATCTTAAGAAATAATGAATTAAGTTTCATGTGATATGCTCAAAAGGACAAAGAACTAACTATACATGAAATTATTTTAGTTCTACTTTTATATATATATATATATATATATACATATTATATATATCAAATTTAACTTGAGTGCATTGGTCGTGGCTGAACTATACGCCACATTTTCTTTAAAAAAGATTGTTCAAATAAATTTATAAAGCATCAAATTAAAATAATCGATATATGTACTTCATGTTCAATAGAATTGGGCACACCATGGCAAATTAACTAACAAAGCATTAGACTATACAAGAACTTACTTGGTTAAACTAATTATCATGAATTCATGATTATATTACAGATATTCACTATATTCTCACTAAAACTAAGATATAGAATCAAATATCAACCTAGTAACAAATTCGAATTTACGAGAAAAAATATTAAACAAATTTGAATGATATATATCACAACTGAATATTGATATCGGCGATAATGCCCGAATATATGCAACATCTTGGAAGGATGAATATAAATCTCGACTTCTTCGAAGATGAAATAATACGAAAAAATTTCAAAAATGCCCAAGAATCAAGAATATATAATAGAGTTCCATAATGGTTTAAAGAAAGAAACTAGCTAGAAACAATCAAAGGAATTAGCAAGATACCATGAATAATACTTTTGATACATGTAAACATCTTTTGGAATATGAAAAAACACAATACTTGCATAATTACAACTCTGCCATTTTGGCCAAGAACACCATCTTCAGTTCAACAAATCCCCCTATCCATAGAACAAAAAAAAGAACATAACAATCTTCTAAAACCAGTTAAATATATCCCGACAAACTGTACAACAATGCGAAGGCGAAATCAATAATCAAAACATGTTTAATTCAGCAAGGTCATCCATAGGTATCTCAAGTCCAATAGAATCATGGTCTTGTACACCATCCACTTCGAAATTGAACCAAGAATTCAGATCCTGTGGTGGTTCAATTTCCGAATCTACGCCTAGTTCTATAGCGTCTATATCATTCAGGGGTAAATTAGTCAATTCAACGGGAGGGACATTATTACCAGACGAAGACATAAACCTAACATCTTTTCTCCTATTGCCACTCTTATTTTCGGAGTCGCCAGATCCACCACTACCTGAGGGATAAACGGCGTTAGAGAGCTGAGCTGTTTTCTGCTGCTTGGGCTTTGATTTTGCTTTACGGTCACCCTTAGAGCCACCCATAGACGAGCGTCTGGCGATAGTGTTTTTGGTTGAAGGGTCCCTTTCACTTCTCTTTCCCTTTGCACCACCCAAAATGCCTGATGAGGCTCTAAATACGGCACCACCAACAACACCATCAAGTGATAGTTCCTTTCTCTTGGCTCTATTTGATAGCGGCCCGTCTAATGAACATAAGGAGCTCATTCAGTTTTTTAAGATACAAATTAAATTATGACAAGATGGAAGGACATGTCCAAATGTATAAAAAAAATTGTTTTTGTGTGTGCGCGCCACTCTCGATCAGTGTCCTTAATTACTTCAAATTATATGAAACTAATTTCTATTATTTATTTTTTTACAATATTTAATATTTCGTGTATTCAAATGGATTATATAAATAAAGAAAAATATTTCAAAAAAGTATATAAGAAATCATATAAGTAAAAAAAAAAACATAAATTTAGGAGAAATTATGTGAAAAAAAGTAGAGACAATAGAGAAGTTGGAATGAGAAGAGACAGTAAAGAGAGAGTTGGACAGAAAAAAAATAGAGTATAGAGTATAGAAGTACATGACATAACATACCAAAAAGACCTCATCAGTTATTAATAGGGGTGGCAAAATGGTTCCGGAACCGTGGTTCCAACCCAATTAAACTAGTTTGGGTTGGGTTATTTCCTAAGATATTATTTTTGGTTCCTAATTGGTTCCAACTTGGTTCCAAATTGGGTCCAACTACTTTCAAGTTAGGCCCAAACTGCTTGCCAATAATCTAAATTATAAAGAACAAAATGTAAGATATTGAGTCGGGTTGGGCTTGGTTCCCTTTCGGGTTGACTTTAGTTCCCTTCTGGGTTGAGTTTGGTTCCACCTTGAAACAATTTAAGAACCCAACCCATTTAAGAACCGAACCGTTGGAACCAACCCAAACCCAACCCGACCCACCCGAATGCCACCTCTAGTTATTAACAAGACCATAGATAATATGCAAATAGGTTTTAAAATCAATATTGAAAGTATCAAAAGACATTTGGAGCTTAATGAAAAACTATCATTCGTGACAAGATTCAGGAGCTTACCATTAGCAACTGCCAAGTTGGCACCAATAAGCAGCTCTGTTTCATCAAACTTAGGAGGTGCTGCATACACAATATCCCGTAGTGCAGGCTCAGAAAAGCAACTTGCTCCTGAATCTTCAAACTTATGGCATCTAACAAGCGTCCTCTTTGCAAAAGCCATAGCAACCGGTTTTAATATCTTAGGAATCGCATGTTTAGAAGCAAAGACTCTTCTAGTTGCCTGTAAATAAAACATTCCCAAGAACCATTAAACAGTAGCTTTAAAATTTATATTATTGTAATACTTGGTGGTGTTGGCATGCTCAATGTGTGTTCATTACATACTCTATGAGGAAAAACTAATTAATTTGTTATATGAAATTTAAGTTTTCTTAATATTCTATACGTTTACTTGAACGTATAGTTAGCATTGAACTCGTCTTTGATTTTGTATGAAATATGGTGAGCAGTTAGAAATGAATTGGCCAGAGAAACAGAAAATGTTAGAAGAGATGCATAGAAGTAATGTGAGAGAGGAGAGAAGAAAAAGAACAAACTCAACACTTGTCAAATTTTTAATGGTGGTATTAAGATGCCAAAAATAAAACTAACTAGACCAGAAGTAACCTCTTCAATTCTTAATAAAATGAATTTTGATTCCCTATCAATTTTCCAACAATCAGATAAATGCAGTTCTATCACTAACAACCTATGTTGCAGGGACACATTCTATTCAAAGACCATCCTCTCCACAACTTTTAGCGAGAAAGTAAACCAGCTTCACAAAATTTGATATGCTTTAACTTCAAAGTCTCGTAATGAAAATCATTGCACATGTATGGTGTTAATAACAAACTACACAAATAGATAGATAAAGAGACAACAGCCACAAAATACAACATGATGTTTTTCTGCTGATTTATATGGGTCCCCATCAAGATAACCCTAACAGACATCATGAAATTGATACGACAAAGCCAACTAAATATGAATGCACACTTCAGGGCTAATGGAAGAATGATTCAAAGTAATTCAAACTAACCAAAAATTTCTTGTACGCCAACTCAACAAGTTTGTCCATCGCAACCTGTTCGGGGTCCCTGAGGAGCCAAAAACAATTGTATCTATCATAACAGGATTCAAACAAGATTATTGCAGCAGACAACCTAAATGCTCATGCAAGAATCCAAAAATAGTGTTCTACCTTCTTTGAGTGTCCTTGCCTTCCTGAATAGATTTATGTATTTTATCCAAGAAAGTCTTCTTCTTTCTGGTCTGGAGGTTTGTTCAAGAATAAACACAAAGTATACTAGTCAGTAAGACTTTAAGAAAGAAAAGAATGAAAGAAAAACCAATGTACAAAGGGCCTATAAAGCATAAATCAATAGCAATGATTGACAAAAGAAAAACTAATAGAAATGGTATCCTGAAAGATTACCTGCTCATGAAGTTCCCTCTCTATCTGAACAATTTCCTGATTAATTAGCTCATCTTCTTTATCATCCAACGCGGGCTGTACGAAAACAACCAATAAGAAAATAAGAACGAATACTTTAAAAAGATATATGAAAAATTAAATAAGTTTCATGGAACTTATGACCAAAATTCCTCTCTCCATAATCTGAAACTTACCACAGCTTCTAAGAACATGTCAATACTCTGGAGTTCTAGTATAAGCTTATCATTAAAGGACATCTGATCATATTGGCAATCAAAGGAAGAAACGCCACAATTATTTGCCAGCAAACTTTGGGGAACATAATCACATCTTGAAAATCTAACCAACACCTCAACCTCAGAGTGCACATATCCACCATCTCTTTGGAGCAGCTCACCATTGCATAAACGATCTTGGCCACTAGGGCTCTTATCAAAGTCATTTCCGTTACAAGAAAATATCATGTGGCCATTGCCATTTTTTTGGGTTTGAACACCAAATATTGGCTCACAGAAGTCCATCTTATTGATATGTTTACGTTCTTTACCAATTAGGCATGAATCATTAACTGAACTTCTTGGCCTCCCAAATCCAGTTTCTTCAAAATCTTCTTCCATAATGAGAGCTGATAGAAGCCTTTGATGAAGTGTTGGAACTATGTCATATCCTTTCTGAAGTTGTTCGAAAACTTCAATTCCATTTGAAGAATTTCTCAATTCGGTGCACCTATATCTTTCACTAGAGATAGAGTCGGGGCCTGCAAATTCGTCTTGGCCATATTCATCCTGATAGAAGAGGGCTTAGACTATTAGATTCATAAACATTATATAATGCAAAACAACTAGTTCCTTATAACATTTTTAACTAATGTATTTCATATAGGACAGCCAAAGTAACTGCTGGATATGTGGTCCATGGATTATCTTCTTTTGTATAAAGGCATCTTCTGGATTATTCATATTGAAAACATATATGTCGGTGGGGACATTGTACAAAAGGCAATGCATGGGTAAGATATGATGAGAGATTACAAATGCATACCAATTTCGCTTGAATATTAGTGTCATTGCTACAGTTCCCATATGAAGTTGCCAATGTTTCTTCAGCCGATTTGAGCTGATCCAAAAAAATATTAGAAATCAACAAACCAGAAATATTATTCAATCTACCAAAACATTGACTTAATCACCTGTTCTGACAAGTATGATATTTCATCAGGGCCAATAGAAGCAAACAAGGGCTCAACTGTCTTCCAGAATGAACTCGAACAGGCACTAGCTGCAGCAAGTAATGATAGTACATCATTCACAAAACATAATTGAGGAAAGTAACATAATCCAATGTGAATATGAAAGCAATGATCCAATAACACATACAGATAGAATTGCAAGCGAGATTAGCAGCTACCAAGAGCTCTTCACGATCGTCCTCCGATTCACCTGCAAATTGATAATTTTATCAACAAGTACTTTATAACTATAACATTCAAGTAACGTAAACGGGTTTTCTTTGACTTCTTTTCTTTTGCTGGGTTTAACAGTTAACAGTGAACATGAAAGTAAAAATGGTTATGAAAGTTCAATTGAACAGCAAATAAAATATTTAACAAATTTTAGTGACTGATACCACCTAGGTACCATGGGAGAAGAAAAGGATAAAAATTAATAGTAGTTCCCCAATAGTCCTATTCTTGAGTTAAAACGATCAACCAAACCCTATAATGTGGACCAATTCATAGATCTCTAAATGAATAGATCAAAGATCTACATAAACAATAAGTGGCAGCTCTTAAGTCTAAATGTCAGAACAAGAATAAAGTGGACAAATGAGGGTACATAAACTGACGCAAACAGAAAAGTTCATAGACACATGAAATGAAAGTAAATCACCGCAAAGCTAATTCGCTCTAATCCTGTTTAGGCATTGAAAGCATAATGGCCAAGAAAAAAGAAAAAGATCTACTTCTACAAAAAAAAAAAAAAAAAATTACCACTACAATCCGGGGAACCCCCATTAGCCACATGGCCGAGGCGAGAAAAGCCTTTACGCTCTGAGATCTTCTTCAAAGGACGACCTGACTTGCTGTAACAGTTAAGAGAATAAGCCCTCATGAGTAAGAGGAAACATATTAGGGGAAATTCTATGCTGGACCGGGACCGTTTCAACCACATGTTTTCTGAAATAGGGGGGTGGTTTTTTCACCCACCCCCCATGAATACAACCCCCACCTAAGGTGATTTTGTGGTAAAAACCGGACCGGGACCAACATAGATTTTCCCAACATATTAGTTCATATGCACAGGGAAATAATCTAGCACCTTCCATTCTTGTCAGAACCAGACCTCGCATTCCTCAGAGGCTTACTAGGCACCACATTCTCCAGCATCTCTCTTGTTGGCGAAACGCTTGCCCTAGAAAAGGGTGAGACTCTTCCGCTACGTCCTTGTCTCCTCACACCATCACCAATTTCTTCTTTAACCATAATCTTATTCTTTTTTATTGGAATTGCGGAAATCCCAATATGCTGACCACTACGTGAAGCCTTTTCCTCCATATCTCCACTGCCGAAACCCTTCTCCTTTATTCGGTTTTCACCACCACCAACAGATTCTTCACTCTCAGACAATCTTGCAGGAGAAAGAACATTTTCGGGTTTTAATTTACAATTTTGGTTTCCGCTGGCTGAACCCTTCAATGGAAAAGAAGCATTGGTACCCCCACTGCCTAATCGTGGACCAAAATCTGAAGGGGAGGATCCTTCAGATTGCATCGGTATATCATCATGGTTTGATACTGGAATAAGATTAGTCCTTCTTGTTCGAGAAATCTTCTGTGGCCTCTGACCAACCCATTGAGTAGTAATGGGTGGAGAGGATGATCCTGCGGGCATAGAACGCTTGCGATTGCTAGCCCCAGGTACTGGAGGGGTTTTATTAACACTTTGTGGCTGTTCCCAGCTCTCTAAGGTAGTTCCAGACACACGAGGAGCGTTAGAAGGTGAATTAGCTGCAACCACAGAGCCACTTCGAGGAGCCCTTGAGGCTGTCCTTTTTACTATTGGACTAGGACAAGTACCATCGTTGTCCTCCCGATTATTAATCCTAAAAAAAGAACCCGAGAAAAGTATCACACCCAGAAAAGGTTTAAGAAAACAAATATGCTGCTGAATAAACAATAGCAATGCAATTGTTTTTATAGCAAACAGAGATTTTATGAAGAGGTAAAGAGACAATACAAGGGGTACTCAAACACACAAAAAACCAAGTTACTTCTAGAATCACAAAGAAAATGATGGACATGTACCTGACATTTAATTTTCCTAAGGTTCGCTCCTTAATTGGTGCGGAAGAAAGATCCCTCGACAGCATAGATTTTTCTTGTTCATTTCTTAAGGGTGTGCGAGCACTAGGACCAGCCGGAGATGATGCAGGATCTAATTTGTTACTGCCACCAGAAGCACCTAATCTGAGAAACACATTGCCGAGAGTAAATACATTATTATACTAAAACCAAATGAGTACAAAAGAGTTCTTCAAACAAAAAATGCTTCAAGATAGGAATGCCCTTTGGCAGGAAAGAAAGACAAAATTTGTCGAATAAATTATAGAAAAATCAACTAGCCCATGTGAAACCAGGAGAAACTAATAGATAACTCTTAACAATTACACAAAGTACACATAGCTAGCTTCGTAATGCAAGATTTGACACAATTTTTCTTATTCAGGCACTAATTTCTTACTGAACTGATGAGAGAATCATTTTCAGGAGGTACAATGAGCATCCAGTATCATGATTAAATTTATCAATTTAAAAAGCTGTTTCAAAAGATATAATCAACCCAAAGGGCATAATCATTTTCAATAAAACAGCCAAAATAATTACTAAAAAATGAATACATAAATGTGTTCCAGAACTTAAATAAACTCAAAAATAAAAGTGCGTCAAGAACCATCATATAAAGCTTGTTAGAGCTAGGTTGTCAATTTAAAACTTCGATCACACTCTACCTCCACTCGACATGCAATGGATGATCAATTGTGTAGAAAACTATCTAAAAAATTCAGAGAGATTGGCTATCTAAAAAATTCAGAGCCAAGCACATCAACAATTCGAACATAAGCTTTGTCGATGTGTGTTCAGAAGGTCGGAGCTGTGGGGAAAAGGATAAGGTAATTTTGTTAAGCTCACCTTTTTTAAGCTGTTTTGGTAAATTTCTTGGATGTTTATTTAAGTTGGGATTTTTGTAGTCTTAGTATTGTTATTTATTGAAGAAGCTATGCTCAATGCACTCCATGCTTACTCTAGCATAAATTTAGAAATAATAACAAAGGCCTAGTAATGCAGCCATCATCAAACATAAACATAAGCATAAACCCCAATTAACTGGCCAAGCTTCCATAACCTAAATTTTTTTCTTTAATTCCCCCTTCCTTTTTCCAATTTCAGGTCTAACTAAGCAAAATAACAGCAGTTCCACATCAGAACATTTCATTATAGATAACATGAAATGCTTTGAGCTATACAAGTTTTTGATGAAAAATAAAACGAAAAATTTAAAGCATGTAAGCCACTTGTACATAGCTCAAAGATCGCACCCAAAGTGTCCAGAAAAACCTTTTCCCGTACACTCGAACAAAAATATATAAAAGAAAAGGAGAAGTTTCCCCATAAAATCAGCCTAAGGTACAAACAAAAGAAATGCAATCCGTTATGCATGAGTTCCATGAAACCAGTTGCACCTTCAAAACCCAGGAAATTCAGTTTCAATCTACAACCGGCCTGATGATAACAATGTACCAACAGCATCATGCAGAATGGAAAAGGAAGAAATAACAAGCAGCACATAACTTTTGCAATGAACTTACTAACCTAAAACCATGGGTGGAATCACTGGGCTGCAGGCTAGATTCACTACTAGGCTTATGATGCAAAGTTCGTTTCAATTCCCCATCATTGTCAACGGTTCTTGAAAAGACAGCACCAACTGACCGCTTCCTTTTCATTTTCTTGTCCCAGCCTTCGCCACCAGCAGCTAATCTCCTTATCTTTTCATCAACCATATCCGAATCTGCATTATTATCTTTAAGCATGTCTCTTTCTTTTGTTCCCGTCAAAGGCTGCCGCATTACTCCATTATTCCTGCATTCTGACTGAGAATGGGAGAAACAGTAGCAATGGGGCCATGGTCACTCTCCAGGGTAACAGAATAAATGATGAAATGGAAAGATAAAAGTATGCAACTATGAAGCGCGATACTATAGAATTAAAATTTGTATATATTTGTACATCGAAGTTTAAGATTTTAACTAGATTACTCGCGTAAAAGTGGCCTAGAGATTTCAGCAAAAGCATAAGCTACATTCTACTATTGTTATGAACATTTTATAGCTTCTACATCATAAAAAATAACAAGTCTGAGGTGAAATCTATTATGCTACTTAAGTTTGTGTCAAAATGTAATTTTTCCACTGAACTTCCTAAAACTGTCAACTAAATTCAATTCTAATGAAACAAATATTGTCACCCTGAGTACTCAAGAAAAAATGTCCGATTAAAAACTTATCGCAGTTGATGCTGATCCTATTTCTTGAATAGGAAGTCAGATTCTATAACTAACAATTAATGGAAACAAAAAACAATTAGGCAGTCACAAACCCGATTTTCTGCCACTGATGTCCGTAAGCGCTTATTGAGACTAACATCCTTCGGCCGATCATCAAATTTCTGACTTCCAAATTCTGAAGGATTTCGATGCATCACAGATCCAATCTTTAAGGCAGAACCACTAGATCGTTCATTTGTCGCCATTTCGCTCCGCTGTTGCTGCTTTTTAGACGACATGGTCTCGCAATATTTGTTCAACTTATTTAAATGATCATCGAACTTTTTTGCTCTACCACTAGTCAAGAAGATAAACAAAATATTTCAGTATTAACAGAAATGGGAAAACAACTTATATCAGGATATCATGAAGATGACTGAGTTTCAAGATCACCTTTTACAGCAAAGGTCAAGTTTGATCAAGTTAAGCACAAATATTTCAAATTAATAAAACGAACCACAACAGTGGAACATAATACAGTAGAAACTCTATAAATTAATACTCATGGAACCACCAAAATTTATTAATTAAAAGAGTTATTAATTAATCGATAAATTAATAATTATTAATTTATATATTAATTAATATTTTATTAATTTTTAATGAAATACTCGATTTACAAACACCTTTTAAATGAAGGGCCCAATTTGAAAGAACTAGATTTGAATAATTTCTAGAAAACAATACCAGAAGTTCTCACAATGATAAGGAAAATTAGAGACGAGATTCACGGTGAAATTGATTTCAACAAAAAAATAAAAGACAATTGAGTCATTTTTCGAGAAATCTTCATAAATAATTTATGTAATATGTAGTATATAAAGAATTATTAATTTATATTTTATATGGGGTCTATAGAAATTATCAAAGATGTATTATCTTAAAATTTTAGCGAATTATTAATTTAGCACCCTATCCCCGAATCAGGACCGGCCAACAATATTATTTTAGAGAGTTTATTAAATAATCGCGTATTGATTTATCGGGTTTCTACTGTATATGAACGGACATGTGTTTTTTGTAGCTGTGAAGTTCGTGCGGATCAGTACGACAAGACAACGAGATGTGAGCATGACAAAATTCACATACATTGAACTAGAAAAACTTGCCTGGCTTTAACACAAGTATCTGCAACACTTGCTCTCAATCGCTTCAATTCCTCCACAGCCACTGGCGATGAATTCTTCAGATGAGGACCACTAAAAGAGTTGTCTTCTGAACCTTTCCCAACTGAAAACCCGAAAACCCTCTTTACATCACCAGACCGTCCGTACTTTTTATCTCCAATAGGAATTGGATCCAACATCAGGCATTGAGATAATGCAGTCACATCTCCTGAAGAGGTAGCACTCCCCCTAGAATTTGCTTTTCCAGTAAAAATACGGTTATCTGCACCATCTCTGAAAATAGTAGACCTATCCAAAGTGGGAGCAGAGTATCCTCTTTGCCCACTTTGATAATTTCCTGTGACACCGGAATCGGGGCTTGCCGATGTGTATTCGAATCTCCCGTTTCCAGCCATAATTAGGATGAAAATATCATGTCCATTAAGTCCTCTCTCCTAAAACTTCGGTCAGCTACTGTAGCATCTATGAACTAGAAAAACCTAGTAAAACAAGAGATCAAGACACATCAGCAAACATTAAATTATTGTACTTCTATCAATCAAGATAGTAACTAGTTCAGACCACATAAAAACCACACCATTGACAAAACGCAGGTAGAAAAGAAAAGTTCACCAACAGTATTTTTCCCATAGAGGGTACAAGTTCAAAAAGAATCTTCACACATAAAAAGTGTCCCTAGCATTTACAAACAAGTACAAAATAATCACAAAACTAAAATCCATGATTTTACTCCACGAAATAAACAGTCTTCAAAAATTCTGCTTTGGTGGTTAAAATGAAACCAAAAATGTCAATAATCATAAACACAAGTAAAATTCATCCTGTAAACTACACGATTCCTAACAATTAATACCCAAATTCCAAGAAAATCAAAAAAGAAATTATCAAACAATTCACCTAATTAAGCAAACAAAACCGTCGTAAAGACCGAACTAACACATAATTCACCATAAAAACACTCCAGAAGTTCACCAATCAATCAAAAAAACCCTAATTGAGCTAAGTGTGCAATTAGGGTTTATCCAAGATTCCCCTCAAAATTCACCAAAATTACACAGCTTTCAGCACAATTCAATTGCCGAACTACGAATAGAGCCGAGAAGTTAACCTGCATTCATCAATCGAGCGGGATCGAAGAGAGAGAAACCGAAGGCTCCAAGAGAGAGAGAAAGTACGACTATGATGAAATGTTCTTTCTATTTTAATTTTTTTATTTTTCTAATGGGCTACGCTTTTTTAAGATTGATTTTTATTACAGCGGTGTGTGTTTTGTCTACTTAGTACAAATTGAGTATAAATTAAATAAGATTCAAACTCATAACTCTACTTATAAGTTATAAATTGAGATATAAATAAATAAATATTTTATTTGTTTTTTAAAATAATTGAACAACGATAAAAAAAAAAATTATCGAAAAATCATATTTGTTGAACTCGGATCACATAGTTTAATTATTTTATTAATGTTGTCAAAGTGAAATTCACATTTTTATTTGAATATGTGTGTTAATTTCAATTTTACACGTATTTTTATTTCAAAAATGTTTTTAAGTGATTATACAAAATTTGAATTTGCTAGATCAAGCCATCAAGGTTGTTGTTTAGTTATATAAGTATTTGTTTAGTTATATAAGTATTTGTGGTGTGTTGTCCGCAACATGTCATTTAACGATGATTACTACTTCTAAATTTTACCTTTTCATATTATTTTACAATTTTTTATTTTTTTTTGGTTATATAATTAGTTTATATTTTTGTGAATGAAAATTATTTGCAGCTATAAAAATTTTAAGAAATTCATCAATAAATAATTAGTTTCAAGAAGAACATACCTTTTATTAATAAGATATCATAACCAATACAATATTGATAAAAACTTTTGTTCAATAATTAAAAAAATAAGATAAACTATTGTTAGGATCGACGGCAATCGATCGATGGCATAAATATTGCGATTTCACACCTCAAAGCACTAAATTGATTGTAACGAGAGATTATTCATTCAATTTGAACTTGAATCACGAAGCTAAAGTGTACAAGTATCGAAACAGATTACTAAGACTCAAAGAATAAGAATTGAGAGAGAGAAGAGAACAAGACGAACAAGCTAAGAACGTACAGTCAGTGAACTTCCCAAAACTAACTGCTCCCCCTGCCTTAGGTCCCTTTTATAGTGATTAGGGCTTGTAACCGCTTATTCCGTCTTTTTTACTTAGTTGAATTACCAATTTACCCTTGTAATTATTCCCGTCTTTAGTTGGATCCTGACAAATCTCCCCCCTTATAAGAGGTTTGCCTTCAAACCTCTATTTTGTAAATCCTTCGAAATTGCACGAAGAGTAATGCAGCCTAATTAACACCCCCACTATCTGCATTTGAAAGTATGGAACATTAAAGCCTCACAGAACTTGTGTGTGAAATCCACAGTGAAATCCATCTTGACAACTTGTACGCCTATATAGTGGTGGTGGTTCGGGCGGTGGAAGTGGTGATTTCGGTTGTTTTATTAACTCCTTAAGTAGGACTTTCATCGTTCCCCTTTCAACCACTAGGCAAATGTATGGACTAAACTTGGCTAGTACTTTGTTCCTTGATTTTCCTTCACCAACAGAAACCAATGTAATCATTGTAGCTATCCCCAGAACTATTCCTATTTTTGAGAGAAACGAACTTCCTTTTCCACCTATTTTGTTATTTGAATTTCCCATAGCAATATCACAGAGGAAGGCGTATTTTGACCCTCTGTTGTAACTTCTGGTTTTCTAGTGCTAGAACTTTCCACAATATCATGATGAGAACATTTGATCAATTCAATGGACAGTAGTCTCCCGCCTAAATTGTCCAGCCTTCCACAAAAACCAGAAACTGTCTCTTGATGCTCACGGGGATCAGAACAAGTTTCACGCTCACGGGGATCAGAACACCTCTGCTGCAGCCTGACTGGAAGACGTCTTTTCGACCGAGAAATGGATACCTTCAGCATTTGTCAATTTGCTCATTATGGCTTCCATTTGATCTTGCATAAGCCTCTTCATTTCACTAATCAGCTCCTCCTTATACCTTGCAAAATTGATGTCGATTGATGCGGTGAAATCCTCTAATCGTTGTTCCGAAGCATCCAATCGCTTCGATTCGACTCTAGTTTTCGCACTCATCGTTTTGCCTCTATGATCGATCGCTCTGATACCATTGATGTTTTTGTTTGGATAATAACTGTAGAGGTAAATTACGTAAATTTATCTAAAAAAACTGTCACTTTAGACACAAAATAAGCTTCTCTTTTAGAATAGTATAGATGTAGTATAATAACCTTTAATATAATATAATGCAAATATCTTTCTCTAAAACTATTTTTTTCACACATTTATTTTTTTATGTTCAAAATTATCAGTCTAATGATAACTTTATGATTTAGTCTTAGAGTTTCAATTAGAGATCTGTGAAGCCACCTATGACAAATTAATTTTAGCTTTGAGTAAATCAAATTATCATCGATCTCATGATAATATTTGAAACCTACTTAATAATATTTAATTCCACTAAATATATATATTGTTGCGCTTTAAATTAATTCGATTTATTCTTGAGTTTACATTTTTTCATAAGGAAATTTTTAGTTAGCTCATTATTGAAACACTCCTAAAAAGTAAAATTGATACTATTATTATTTTATTTTTTGCATCTTATGCAAAACGCTCAATTTGTTTCTTATTAACATTTCAAATGAAAATTATTTTTCATGTAATTTCAGTGACTCTTCACTTGAAATACTTTGTCCAAAGTTTTAGAAAAGTTGAACATTGTGTATCTATTATGGGATATTTATACTCGTATGGAGATTATGAATTACATTATTAATATACTTTCGAGTCACATTTTCATATTATTACTTAATTTATAAATACATTGGCCATGGAATATCTCCAAAATCTCACTTCTAAATACATCAAAGCAATATACATTATTAGATGCACTAGTAGCCCACAATAATCATATGGTTCAAAGTCATTGATATGAATTAATTTTTGAATAATAGTCTAAAAAATAATAATTCAATTGGTCTGATTCCATGCTTCAGTCTCACTAATCTACGTTAATATATTATATTTAAATGTGTATATCAAGATTAAGACAAATCATCAAATATATTATTTTATAGTGTTTAGAGGATAAAACGTACACTTTTATCACCGAGACACCGACTACAACTCATTTATAATATAATGTATGATATTTTTCATCCAAGTTTTTCATTGAACATCACTTCCAACTAAATTATCATATCATATTGTAATAACACTCACAAACTTATAATATAAAATTAATTAATTTCATAATAAATGAATTAACTAATTGAATTATAGGACATATTCCTTGTCATTTAAATGGATTGGAAGAGTCAAATTTTATAAAGTGAGAACTCATCCGTTCAATCTAAATTATGTCCCATGGAGCTTTTGGACTGATAGGTTTCATGTTACGTCAATTTGAGCTTGCTCGATGGAATCAGATTTTCTATTCTAAAATCGTGTTCCATCTCCTATTCCATGTATTAAATATTTGACACGTATTAAAATTTTTACACATGTTAAACATCCCTTAATAAATTGTATTTCTGAATTACACATGTCAAATAACTAACTATCTGGAATAGGAGATTGGAACACAATTTGGAATAGAGAAACATATCCAGTCTGTTTTGAGCCAAAATGCGAGTTTAACGGTGACTTGAGTTTCACGCGGCCCATTCCGTACCAACAAAAAGTGTCATTTGGACTAAATCTCCTTTAAACAAAGGATTAAGTTTGCAGCACTATTATCAGATTTACAATCTGATAATTAATTTACTACATAGGCCTAAACTATTTATATGTGCATCTTATTACTTGTCATCTTCAAACACAGGATTTCCTATGTAATAATAATTTCGATACTATTCCACTGCTAGCATTCTTGCAAGTTCATGATTCGAAAAAATGAAACGAATACAATATTTCCGACAATAACCCAATTTAAAAACTTATTGTTTACAAAAAATCGTATATTATTAGAAGTACAAATAGTCTCGAGTACCATAGAAGTAACACACTAACACAAAACAACAGAAAGGCAACATGGTAAGAAAACATTCAGTGAAAAACTCACTTGGGTTGTCCAGTTTGAGGATTAATAAGAGATCTCGATTCATCAGTTACTACAACAGGGCCTCTCCCAGGTCTTGTGCAGATAAAATAACTGACATCGCCTTTGCATTTCTGAGCTGGAATATTATTATCCTTCATTTCTGGAGGAGGACCCAAAGCTTCCACATCCTTAATGTCTTTAATGCCCGCATCTTGTAATATTGTCTTGTCCCCAATAACATAACTGCACGATAATTTCATGCACACCCATCACATATTGTTAATTACAAACAGGCCCATATATTTTGCAAATTATCAACACCCCTGATAGGGGATGGATTGTAATCTGACAGAGGTTGACAGCAATGAAATGTAATTTGCCTTCACTGACAAGGGTAGTTAAGGTGATATTTCAAACCTCGAGGCCTTTTTCGTAAATAAACAAAGAAACTTGATGTACTTGGATAATTTTGGCAGATAAAAGAGTACCTGTTCAAATCAGTATCTGAGTTAGGAGGAAAGTGAAATAGCAGCCTCTGAAGCAGAAGAGCAGCAGTTTTTCGGTTATGTGAAATTAGAACTGCGTTTGGCCCAGCATCAAAAGTATAAGCCACCTGTGAAAATCATGTTGTTAGAGGATGTTTGGCTAATCTATATCTATATTCTTTATTATACTTGAAGATGAGGGTATTATATAGGCCAACTTTTGGTCTGTCATTTTCCCAGTTTTACCAAAAGAAAGAAAAATAGAAAGAAAAACAGAACAAAACAAATCAAAAGGCCACAACTTCTTCTAAATTCCTATTTCTATCTCAAACTTTTACACCACTATATCTCCAACTTCAACATGTATCTTTATTCTCTTTCCATCCATTGTCATCTCTCCAATAATTAAACTTATTTATTCATATCTAGACATGAAACGAATTACTTTATTAATGAAAATTCTGAAAAAAAAAAATGCCAAATTTAAATATTTTACACATGTTCATCACAATAGTCATATTTAATACATGTTATACGCTATTAATCTTGTAAGATATTGTTGGAGATTATATGATGTTGAATCTTATATGAAAGATAATTCTTGATGTTTGGATGAAATAAAAATATAGAGCTTATAGGTAATGAGAAATATGTAATTCATATGATCAAACTAAAGAGGATTTAAGATATTAAAAATAAGCTAAAATATCTAACCTACTTTTGAGGAATTTATGAGCTCCTAACATTTAATTTTGGGAGCTTATGAGATTTTATACTACAATGCTTGCCAAACATCTTTATACATATTATAAGCTCAAGAAGATCTTACTTCCCATCTGCTCAAAAGCAATCTACACATAGTTGTTAGTGCATTAGAAGTGCCATAGATATTAAAATAAGATAGGATTTCGGCACGCAAGCCAACCAACCAGGTTTTTAGGTAAGGACATTGTCACTTAATTCTTTGAAGCAAGCAAAGAAGGAAAAGGGAAAGAAAAAAGAAACTAAAACAAGAAATGACATAGATTTGTGATTTGGTATAGAATATGGAGGTTTTTTGGGATTCAGTTGTTATGGGCCAAGGAAATTAGTGTCGTCCTAAAGTCTTATCCTCTAAATGGTATGATATCCCCTTCTTGTGTAAAATGTGTGCTTATTATTCTTCCACCCCAGCCTAGAGGGTGTAAACGAGCCGAGCTTGGTGATTTTTCCAAGCTCGAGCCTCAATATACAAGCTCGAGCCCATTTTTCCAAGCTCGAGCCTGAGCCTCAATATACGAGCTCGAGCTCGGGCTCGGGCTCGTTGAGCTTTAACTTTTCGAGCTTGGGATCGAGCTCGTGAGCTTGGGTTCGGGCTCGAGCCAAGCCCAAGCTCGCGAGCTCGAGCCCAACTCGAGCCGAACCGAATTTATTTATTTATTTTTTAATTATTTAATATATATTTATTAATTATTTAATATATATTTATTAATATAACAATAAAAATAATAATATATTTAAAAAAAGGGGCTCGCAAGCTTTTTTCAGAGACAAGTGGTCTCGGGCTCGAGCTCGATTAAGAGTTCGGGCTCTTGAAGCTCGGCTCAAGCTCGAGCCGAGCTCGTTTGACGTGAGCCGGCTCGGCTCGACTTACGGCCCAGCCTAGTACAACTCTGAAAATCTTGCCAAAGTAAAAAGGCCACATCGGATTTGAATCGACGTAGCACAAAACAGTGTTGACAGGGAAAGATTTAGATGTAAAGAAAATGACCCTAATTGCCAATTAAGTCTAAGTTGGATCCATGTACCAATGAAGACTAGCAATCCAAACTAAAAACACAGTGCTAAATTCTTCTCTCCAGATAAAAATAAAGAGAACTTTGTACACACATGATACTTTTTCACAAGATAAAGTGGCAGAAAGAAAGAAAGAAAGAAAAACCTGAGGTGTTCCTTCAAACCGATTCCATTTCTCGACACAGCTGATTATCCTGAAAAAGTTAACGCTTTGATGAGATCGCATTAACAACATACGAATTGCAGCTCGAAAAGAAAAAACGATTTAAAATTAAAGAAAGTAAAAATGTGGTGAAGTAAGGATTATGAAGATTGAATTTAAAAAAAATATTGCTTGCCTATGAGATGTGTCGTTCATATAGAATATAGGTGGTAAGGTATCGAGACAGACTGCATGAAACTGATTACTATCTGCACATGCTAGACGAGCAAAAGCTGGAAAATCACGGTTTTTAATTGCTTCCTCCATTTGGATTATCCGTTTAGGCACTACTTCCTGTACAATTTACACACAAGATGAGGATTCCTAGTTTAATTTGTAAATAGAGAAAAAGCACAACATCGTCATTTATTTTATAACATCAGCATTTAAGCATCGAAGGGCTCACATATGCATCAATAAAATCTTCTAACATTTACAGGAATGTCATATGAGTACTTAAATTTTCCCGGGAGGAAGAGAAAAGTAATATACCTTTGCTCTATGTTGTATAAGCATACTGGTTTCAACAGTCTCACGCATCCCTGAGGTACTACTTGTTTCCTTCTGTCTTGAACTTACCTGAAATCAACAAAAGTACCACTTTATAAATCAAAAGTAATAAAGGGGCGAGAAGGATAATCATAATCAAAAAGTGCACGAGAAAAAGGCATGCTGGCTTTTTCCTTGGTCTAGCAAGAAGAAAAATGTACCTTACTGTAAAATCTAAATAATTCAAGAATATAAACTATGATATGTTATCAATATAAAGATTTCGAATGAAATAATGTAAGCCCTACTATGAAAATGAAAACAGTTGTCATTACATCCTAGTGAAAAAGAAATTCAATCAGAAAAATATTATGAAAAATGAACAGTCGGCACCCTAAGAACAAGCTACTTGTTTTCACATTTACCCTTCTTAGCCAAACAAACTGTTTGAAGTTTGAATAAAAGATCTTGACACAAGGAGAACAAATAAATACTTGGATACCCACAAAAGAAAAATTAAAAATCAACAGAAAATAATTTGAAAATCAGTCTCAATCTCACGCTGGTTAAAACAAAGATAAGTTGCTATCTAAAGATAGGTTTGCTAGAAATTAGTTTTTCTTGGGAAGAAAAGAAATGAATGACACCTTCATACACTATTAAGTTAAACTAATAATATAGTTGTATTATTTGTATGAGATGCAGATGACAAAAAAGTAATACACAATGGAACGTTGCAATTTAAAAGAAAACAGATAAATGGTGAACTGAGTAATGAAGGTCACTTATGTGTTCATAGAAAAAAGAGATTGGTACGCACCACTGCAATAATAATAACAAGGTCATCCCAGTGTTTCTCATCTTCCAGTTGAACAGCAATGCTGTCACTTCCATCTTGCTCCTTCAAACATCAAGGTAAACGTATTAGAAAAGTAATAACGACCATTAATATAGTATTCCAATATATCAACAATTAAACTTAAAAATAGTAACATACTTTTCCCATGATCCACTTGACAAATCCACCATACAGACTGCGACAAGCACTTCCTGAACCTTGCCTGGATGTGAGTACAAAATTAATTGACTTACTGTTAGCTAAAAGTTTATTGACTTGGGATCAGCGACTTTATTGAAACTTGTGATACAATATAAAGAAAGACAAAAACAACATAGACAATTGGGATCTGGCGTGTGTGTTCATGTGTATGTATGGATTCGTATGGAACAAGATAACTGAACTAAAATCATGCTGTCTAAATTCTATGAAAAATTCAGAAAATGCAATTTGACGAATAATCAATTCATAGAACGACTCAGTGTAATTTTTAGAAGTATATGATGTGGAGCAAGTGCCTGACCCGGAAGAGCCTCGGGTTCGTGGGACGAGGGCCCACGGACCCTGGCTCGTTTATACGAGACGCGGACAGGCCTAATTAACTATTTATTGCTTTATTAGTCTTAATTAGTCAATTATTGAATTATTATTGTTATTTCCTTTTATTATTATGTTTCCTTGTGGAACAAGGAGTCTTGGTTGTTATTAGGGCAAAAGACTTTGTTTTTTGATTATTATGGAATTTGGATTTTGAAAGAAAAGGAACGGCTAGGGCTAGAGAAATCTAGTTGAATTCTTGATTATTTTCTGTTATTTGATTCGTGATCCACCAATTTGGTCCGACCTGCCGGATCTTTCACCGCAAGGATGGTGGATACACGATTGGTTACATTGGAATCTCGCATGTCGTCAATGGATGCCCGGATATCGGAATTGGTTAACGCTGTGAAGGTTCTGGCCGAAAGTCATGCAATACCGCAGCCCGACCCCACTTTAGTTCAGCCAACGCCAACCGGAACGTTGGCGATACCGAGGCCTGACGTCGAATTGCAAGTGCCGGTCCTGCCCACCTTTGATGGTGGGGATCCGCTCGGGTGGCTCGCTCGTGCGGATCAGCACTTCGATCTGTACCCCTGTGATGATGAGCGGAAAATATCTTTGGCTATGGTTGCTATGGAGGGGGTGGCCCTCAACTGGTTTCGTTGGTTCAAGCGGAAACGGCCACTATTCACGTGGCAGGAACTGGCTCAAGGTCTGATTTCGCGTTTTGATGATCGATGTGATGGTAATGTATACGAACGTTTGGCAGCCACGAGACAGACAGGCGAAGTGGTCGCGTACATTAACAATTTCACTCAGCTGGCTAACCAACTACCGGCCTGTCATCTGGGGTTGTTCATGCACGGGTTGAGAGAAGAGATTCGGGTGCAAGTTCGGGTTTTAGACCCGATGGATTTGGATTCGGCAATGAAGATGGCAAGAAACATTGAGACGGCTTTGAGAGTCCAGAATAAGGGCGGCGGGAACGCTCGTCCACCCTGGCAGCCATCCCGCAACCCTCAGCCGGGAAATCGATCTAACTACACGGGCCCACCTCTTCGAATTCCCGCCATGGCAACCGCGGGTACACGAGTTTCAGGCGCTAAGCCAAACGCCGGGGCCCCAGGAACCTTACGCGCACCGTTTCGTCGACTAACAGATACGGAACGAGAGGAGCTGCGCCGTAAGGGATTATGCTTTCGTTGCAAAGCTCCATATCACCCGACACAGCACGATTGCCCCATGAAATCGCTACGTGTCTTGCTAGTAGCGGATGATGAGGCTCCGATTTTGGAGTTAGAAGAAATTGAGTTGACAGACGAGGTAGGCGAGTCCCCGAGGGAACATGAACCCGAGACGACTGACGTGGAACTTTCCATGTGTTCGGCGGTTGGTATCTCCGGGCCACGCACCATGCGACTGCGGGGATCGGTGCATGGGCGTGAAGTCACGATATTGGTTGATAGTGGGGCTAGCCATAACTTTATCTCGACTCAACTCGTGGCACGCTTGGGATTGGCGGTCGATCACACTAACCGCTTTGGAGTGAGGCTCGGCGACGGGCGACGCACAGACGCCACCGGACTATGTCAGGGATTGACAATTGATCTTGGGGCCATGAGTATCGACGCGGACTGTTACGTATTTCTCCTTGGAGGCGTGGATCTGATATTTGGAATTTCGTGGCTTGCTTCGTTGGGAGAGGTGAAAATTGATTGGAACAAGCTGTACATGAAATTCGACCACGGAGGCCTTCCCATCACGCTCCGAGGTGATGGCTCAACGGACCGATCCTCGAGTTCCCTCAAACTGCTATTACGTGCACGGGAAGCGGAGATTTGTGCCGTGTTAGTAGAGCCTAGTTGTTGTTGGGTGGTAACGGAGATCGGAGAGGGAAACGAGGAGGTCGAACGATTGTTATTGCAGTTCGCCGATGTGTTCGGCGACCCAGAGGGGTTACCTCCACAGCGAGAGTCGGATCATCGTATTGAATTAACACCAGGGGTAGGCTCGATTTCCGTACGACCTTATCGATACGGACATGCACAGAAGGATGAGATCGAGAGGCTCGTGTCGGATATGTTGACAGCGGGTATCATAAGACCTAGTTCGAGTCCGGTTTTACTCGTTAAAAAGAAAGATGGGAGCTGGCGATTCTGCGTTGATTATCGGGAACTCAATAAAGCTACCATTCCCGATAAGTACCCAATACCGGTAATTCAGGAGATGTTGGATGAGTTAGCCGGGGCGAGAGTATTCTCTAAAATCGATCTCCGGTCCGGTTATCATCAGATTCGCGTCAGGGCATCGGACGTGCACAAGACAGCCTTTCGCACACATAGTGGCCACTATGAGTTTCTCGTTATGCCCTTCGGGCTGTCTAACGCACCAGCTACATTCCAGGCCACCATGAACGACCTCTTTCGACCCTTATTACGTAAGTTCGTGTTAGTATTTTTCGATGACATTTTGGTTTACAGTCGCTCCTCCTCGGAGCCTGTTGAGCATCTCTCGCAGGTACTAAGCATTCTGCGGAATCACAAGTTGGTTGCGAATCGAAAGAAATGCGCGTTCGCGCAGTCGCAAGTGGAATACTTGGGCCATATTATTTCGGCGTCTGGAGTGTCAATGGATCCGAGCAAAATATCAGCCGTAGTGAATTGGCCGGTTCCGAAATCAGTAAAGGAAGTTCGAGGATTTTTAGGGTTGACGGGGTACTATCGCCGATTCGTTAAGGGGTACGGGCTGATTGCGAGGCCGTTAACGCAGTTGTTAACAAAAGATAGTCCGAATCGGGTGGTTTGGACTGAAGCCGCGAATACGGCATTCATAAATCTCAAGGCCGCATTGACCACGGCTCCAGTCCTAGCCATGCCGGATTTCACGAAGCCGTTTGTGATCGAGTGTGATGCCTCCGGCACGGGTGTAGGGGCTGTCCTTATGCAAGACAAGCGGCCGATCGCGTACTTCAGCAAGGCGCTCTCGGATGTTTCTTGTTCGAAATCGGCATACGAGAGGGAGTTGATGGGCTTGGTGTTAGCAATCCAACATTGGCGACCCTATCTAATTGGCCGGAAGTTTGTGGTACGCACGGACCATCACAGCATGAAGCACCTACTAAAGCAGAAGATTGCCACCCCGTCTCAACAGAATTGGGTAGCGAAGCTCTTGGGGTACGACTTTGAGATTGTGTACAAGTCTGGGGCATCGAATCTAGCGGCCGATGCCTTATCCCGTAAGGAGGATGGGGTCGGTGACTTGGCAGTAGTGAGCGGCCCTAACTGGGCTGACATGGTTGACATACTTGATGAACAACAGCGCGAGCGCGACTCACAGTTGCGTGAGATTATTGAAGGCGTAGTAAGGGACCCGGGGTGCCGACCAGGATATACAGTGGTGGGCGGACGGTTATTCCACAAGGGTTGTCTGGTTTTACCCGCCGATTCGCCGTGGATTCCGAGATTGTTGCACGAATTCCACGACACCCCATCGGGGGGGTCACGCAGGTGTTCTGCGTACGTATAGGAGGTTGGCATCTAGTGTGTATTGGAGAGGCATGTATCGGAAGGTGCGGGATTATGTAGCTGCGTGTCTAACTTGCCAAAAATCAAAATATGACGCGCAATCGCCGGCGGGTTTGCTGCAGCCCTTACCGGTTCCCGACATGATATGGGAGGATTTGTCCATGGATTTCATCACGGGTCTACCTAAATCGTTGGGGTTCTCAAGCATTCTCGTGGTGGTAGACCGCCTTTCCAAGTATGGTCATTTCGTGGCCCTGCGTACCCCGATCAGCGCCAAGAGCGTGGCTGAGGTGTTCGTAAAGGAAATCGTACGGTTGCATGGGGTGCCGAGGACTATTGTTAGTGACCGTGATCCGTTGTTTGTGAGTACGTTCTGGAAAGAGTTGTTCCGGTTGCAAGGCACGAAACTCAAGTATAGCACTGCTTATCATCCGGAGACAGATGGACAGACTGAGGTCCTGAATCGAGTCTTGGAGGCGTACCTCCGGTGTTTCACCTCGGAGCAACCTCGCAAGTGGGCTGGTTGGCTAAGTTGGGCAGAGTATTGGTATAATACATCCTTCCAAACGGCAGCTAGACTCTCCCCCTTTGAGGTAGTTTACGGACGGAAACCACCTACCATCCACCGTTATCTACCGGATGAGTGCCGTGTCGAAGCAGTAGCTGAAACCCTCATGAGTCGAGACGTAATTTTACAACTTTTGAAAAGTAACTTAGCGCGAGCCCAGGAGCAGATGACTCGTTATGCGAACCAACATCGACGTGCAGTCGAGTTCCAAGTAGGAGATCGGGTGTTTTTGAAAGTTCGACCTTACCGCCAGATTTCCATGGCATCTCGCGCGTTTTCCAAATTAACGGCCAAATACTTCGGGCCGTATGAGGTGATCCGGAGGATAGGGGTTGTCGCATATGAGCTGCGTTTACCACAAACGAGCCGTATTCATCCCGTGTTTCATGTCTCACAACTGAAACGAGCGGTGGGGGAGCATCCGGTGGAGTCAGAGCTTCCACCAACCTTGGAAATAAGCGAGTCGGGGGTATTCGAACCCAGGCGGGTGCTGCAGTGGCGAGACCGTAGGGCAGGAGTTGATATGGTTCGCGAATGTTTAGTGGAATGGCAAGGGAAACCGGTTGAGGATGCGACGTGGGTTGACGCCAAGGAATTTCAACTACAATTTCCCTACTTTCGCCTTGAGGACAAGGCTGTTTTGGAGGGCGAGGGAGTTGATGTGGAGCAAGTGCCTGACCCGGAAGAGCCTCGGGTTCGTGGGACGAGGGCCCACGGACCCTGGCTCGTTTATACGAGAAGCGGACAAGCCTAATTAACTATTTATTGCTTTATTAGTCTTAATTAGTCAATTATTGAATTATTATTGTTATTTCCTTTTATTATTATGTTTCCTTGTGGAACAAGGAGTCTTGGTTGTTATTAGGGCAAAAGACTTTGTTTTTTTGATTATTATGGAATTTGGATTTTGAAAGAAAAGGAACGGCTAGGGCTAGAGAAATCTAGTTGAATTCTTGATTATTTTCTGTTATTTGATTCGTGATCCACCAGTATAGGACAGATGTCACCAAGGGATATACAATTACCTTGCTATTGCAGATAGTCTACTGTGATCATCTTTCACATTCATTACTTTAGCCAGGGAATAAACTGTTAACAAGAATTAGAAAAATTGAAGTGTCAGTTTTGCCACTGAAGCGAATTATCATCATAAAAACTAACAAATATATGCTAAAGATAGTTGAACCGTAGAACTCAATCAAGTTACACCTTTTAAAGGGCAGTCTATATCTGCATAATTATAAATTAACTACCTAGCTTTAAAAACTAGGTTGAGTGTGAATCCTATATACTCCCTGAGAGAAACTACTCTTGATACTATGAAATTCAGACTGCAGTAAAAGATGGAGAAAATAAATAGCAACGGGTATTTGAAAAGACAGCTTAGACTGGTAACATATAATTAAGAACATTTATTATAAAATTATGATTAATAAGTGTGTGGAAACCAACCTTGGGCTATAATGGAATTGGAGTATATAAAAGTCACAAATGCAAAAGATACTGAAAAAAGTAAACAAGTACAAAATTCTTTTCTTCACCAAATAGTACAGCCACATAAAACACTTAACTAAACCTATTGATAATGAACATCTTTTTTCGTAATTTTTAAATGTATATGCATAAAGCATTTTCAAAACATGACATGGGTTGATTATTTGTAATGCCCCAATTGTCAAGCAGACGTAA
This sequence comes from Verbascum thapsus, assembly GCA_963669365.1. Classification (NCBI taxonomy): domain Eukaryota; kingdom Viridiplantae; phylum Streptophyta; class Magnoliopsida; order Lamiales; family Scrophulariaceae; genus Verbascum; species Verbascum thapsus. Next base: position 15,455,556 of record OY770110.1, on the reverse strand, counting down.
ATTAATATTTGTAATGTTTAATCCCAAGTCTCGTAATTCTACACTCTCTAGAGCAATAAGACGATCAATTGTAGAACTTTATATGTGTAGAAAGAAAGCAATATTTCGGAATTTATTACCGAGGCATGCCAAACCAGCAGCTGATGAAGCCAATCCAGCAGCAGTAGGGAAATTGTTGTAAGAAACAATATGAAAGTGCAATTTCTCCCAATCCTTTTTCGTGACCTTAATGCCCTTCTCTTCATCTTCAACATCACCAGCAAGTGACCGAAGTTCCCTTAAACAATTCTGGTATCTGGCCCCCGAAAGAGATACCTCCTACACCAGCCAAAAGTTCACAAATACACCATCAAATCGGAGTTTCTTACTTTCTTATGCTTGGCAATTTGAAAACAAATCAAGAAAAATGAAGAACCATTTGAAAATCTTAAGGAAACATACACTTATAACAAAAAGTGCATTAAACATATGTACTGGAACAAACTTTAATTTTAGATTAAGGTGATTTTAGAAGCTGAAACTTCATAGAAATCAATTTTTCTTTCGATGGGCACATAAAGGGATTGTTTTAAACAAATCTCAGTCGCTAATATGTTTATCTGTAAATTCAAACACAGAGCAGCACTAGAATTAACCAACAAAATCATATAAATTAATCCTCGGATTAAAAATTCAGATGCATTAACCAACAAACATACACATGAACGTATCATCAGATCAAAAAAATTAAGATGCAAAACAAACGAGCACAGCAGAGATAGTAGCGGTACCTTGCCGTTAAGCCACATGCGGTCGTGAGTGAATGCAGGGCTAACGGCGACGGAGGTGGTGGTGCAGAGGTGATCGGGATCAAGAGTGACGCTAATACTATCATTGATCGGAAGAATGAGATCTTCATCTCTCTTTCCCCAATACTTTATCACAGCTATGTTCGTCGGCGTCTGAGCCGTCACCGTCAATATCCAGTCCTTGCCGCCCATTTCTCCGCCCAGCTTTCGATTTCTATGAATCTAATAACAACGATATGTGTGTGAAAATAATGGGTTGGATCTCAGAATTGTACTATATATACACACATATAAATAGATACACACACGTACACATGTGAATGTGATGTAGAGACAAATTGAATTGATGGGTATAACTAAATAGAGTTATAGGAGAAATGTGTAAAATGTTTTGCGTAGGGTTGGTGGGGGGATTTTGGTCATAGAAGAGGAACCCAAATGCGTCCGCCATTGCTGAATTTTAACAAGCTTGATTTCGACGGAGAATTCAAGGTTGGTGTGTGTGGGCCCCGCTACGGCTCACTTATATTATTTGACAAAAATGAGAATAATGTAATTAATATTTTCAAAATTAAATGAGATGATTGTACTTGTATCATTAATTCTATAACTAATAAAGAACGACATGTGTATAACTAGATAAATATATTACACGATTTTTGTGGTTGAATTTATGATTAAGATTGAAAGACTAATTAAATTATTTAATATTTTATATGGAAATGGTCCTTATAAATTTGTTTGGGCTGTATTGTGAATATATTAAATCAAATTTGAATAATTTTTTGTAAGTTCAATCGATTTGAAATTCGGTTCAAAATCGACCCAATTAGTAAAAAGTGATAAAAAATGTGCAAAAATATTAAATTACTCATGTTCGACTGGTGCTTTGTTTGAGTTTTAAAGCTAATTTTAGCTCGATTTGATTAACAATCAAATTAATTTTAATTATAAATTTTGAAACTCGTCTTAATTTAAATATGGTTCAATAACAACTTATTCGACTCATATCAACAATTTCTAAATTACATGATATCAATCTTACCACTAGACTAAAATATAAGACGTTAATCATTTGTGAGTTCATTGTTTAACAATTAACACTATCCAACTTCTGAGTTTTATGAAATTGACAATTTCTGGTTAACAATTGATTTCAGATTATCGTTTTTACGTAATTGTTTCATATTGTGAATATCAAATAATAATACCCACTGATAATTATATAATAAATAACATTAAACAAATAATTGGACATCAATAATATAAAACACAAAATCTCGAGGTCTCAATTTTATTAATAAATTAAAGCATATTCAACAATTTTATATTATCTATGGGTAATAAATAGAATGGTTCAATATCACCCAACTTACCAAAACTCTATAATAGTCTTCAGTAGATATGCTATTATTCAACCATTTATCTTATAATATTGTCCTTGCGCAGACTCAATATAGTACTTAATTATTTCTAAAACTATAATTAAAAATTAAACTACTTAACTATTTAGATTTTGAAACAATTTAAATATCATTTATGTTTTGACGACTAGAGCGTACTTTTAATTCGTGCATGATCTTAAAATTCCAATTCAACCATTAAAATATAGAATTCAGATCAGAATTTTGAATTTCACTTTAAACCGAAACTTCATTATGATGGTTTTGCTGAATATTAATCAAAATTTCTATGAAATTTCATCAAAATATAAAAAAAAAATCTAAATATTTAAAATAATATTTAGATTATTTGTCAAATGTCCCTCAATAAAGTAAACAATTATAAATAGCATCAAGACATTTTATATTATGTATTAATTTTAGTTTATATATTCTAATTAGTTCGTTGGAACCACACGTGATAAATATGTGGATGAAAGCCTGATTTTTAGTCATTACTTTACAATAATACTTATTTTATAATTTGTTCAACTGATTTATACTTATATATTTACATAACTTTCTAAATATATATAGCATATATACGGTATTAGTAATGTAAAAGATGGATACTGAAATATTAAAGCCTTTTTTCAAAATCCATTTTCAACTTTTTAAATCACAAAATTCAAATAAACTTTAACACAGCAAATTCCCATTCAGATTCTACTTTTTTTCAACTTTACTTTCCAATATCCTATATAACTAACTATCAATTATATGTACAACCTTTTACACATTTATCAATCAAATCAATCATTATTTCACTTTATCTTTCCTACTTTACAATTTTTTATCTATATTTCTTTATTTTTTATTTACATAATCATTATATACACAATTATTCTATACATCATCAATCAACCTATCATTATTGATTAGATATATTTCACAACTTTCAACCTATCTTTAAAAACATAAACAAACAACTATCATTTTCATACTAATTTCTATAATTCACAATTCTTGAGAAAATTTGAAAATTTTATGTCAAAAACATAAACAAACATAGCCTAATATTTTTACTTGAAACTTCTAATTTTTTCCAAATTCATGTACGATTTTTCCAAAATCAAACTTTAAATATATTCAAAACTATTTTGGAAAATTTGGTAAAATTTACAGGGATGTTGATGAATTAGAGAAAGCGCACCCCATATTGTCTGATTGTGAAAAAATAAGATGACATATTTGAGAAGATAGGTTAGTTTTTTTTTTTTTTTTTAATTTTTATGACGGGGAAGGCTAATAGGCATTTTTGCAGCGAAAAGAATATAGTATTTTTTTTTCCCTTATCAGATATTGTATGTAATGATGCTAGTGTCTTTTTAATAATTCTTGAATGCAAATATATGCCATAAAAAGAAATTATAACGAAAGCATAAAATATTGATTCATACTAAATCTATCCAAATTGTACTCTAAGAAAATGATAATTGATAACTAAATCTGTAATATATTGATAAAATAATGAACGTCATTTTGCCTTCCGTATTGGGTCAAAAAAGAACAATTAAATCATTCTGGGCCAAAAAGATGATTGTCCAATTAGACAAGCCCATCTAGCTTTAATGGGCCAGGGAAGCAGCGGCCCGTTATCCTTCCACTGCAAAGAGCGGGTAGTATTCGCTGCTCTGTGAAACCAGCCTGGCGCAGTGCCCACCACTCTAAGGACCAGGCAGCCCAACCCTTCGTTTGGGCCGCATGGCCCAACTCCTCGCTTGGAACGGGCAGGCCAACAGATTGCAGCCCATGGGCCAACTACAAAGGCAAGCCCAATGTTCAATCATCTTAATGTCCCCACTTGGGTTACAAGCCCACGTTACCAAGCTCGACGATGAGAAAGCATTCTTTGGACATATATGTAATATAATTATATATAATGTTTGTCCAATGTGGGATAGCTTAGCTTTCTAATTTATACACACTGAGAGAAAGCAAAATGGAGCCCTTTCTTGCCTGTCTGAATTTTAAAATATATGGAAAATATTATTTTTAATGAAAGGTAAAGAATGTTTGTTACATAATTGAAGTTTATATTTTTATAAAATAGTGGGAATTTTATGTCGGATTAAGCTTGGTAAATTAGTATGCATTTATTACGTTGTGAATTCTTTTGTCCAGAGTTTAACCCAACCTGTTACAAATATAGTAAAATATTCATGTACATTAGTGTGATGGAATGCGCTCAATGTATATAAAACATGTTCCTTTTCGTAATTGTACACATCAGATCGGTTTGGATTGTTTTTGTTTTTGAACTTTTGCAAAATAGTTTTGTAGAACAGTTTTATCAAAATAATTTTGCAGTATAAATAATGTTGAAATCCTGTTTGGTTGACTATTTTAAAGAAAAATAAAAAATCGGGAACACTTTCCAAGGGGTAGTGTTTTGATGCGAGGAGTGAAATAAGGAGAGAGAAAAAATATTTTTTTTTTCAATGAGGGTTTTAGTGATGTGTTTTTTTAGTTTGGAGTGTAAAAGTGTTCCGTAAAACTTAAAAACAGGTAAAACCTGTTTTGCAAAGTAGCAGATTTTGGAGTTTTGTTTTTCAAAACAGAAAGTAAGAACAAGCCCAACCAAACGCCTTTTTCATATTTTTGTTTTTCAAAAACAAAAGCACACATTAAAAACAGTCATCCAAACAGACATTTTCATATTTTTGGACATTATTGTACAAGTTTGTGATCCCTTCATCAATCGTAGTAAACATGTTAAAATTGCTCTAGGATATAGTTTTAACACTTGAAGACAAACATGTGGATTCACTTTTTACGAATTTTCTAGACAATTTCCTATTATTCATGTGGGATTAACAATTTCATGATCCCATTTAGATCTCATATTAATACAACCATATATCAGTAAAATACTTATTTTCAGTTTGAATGTGTATATAATGTGTAATGGTGTCTATGGAAGTAAATAAATACTTTTAGTATCTAAATAAATACAAAATAAAGATATACACAATTAAATCCACTAAAAATCATTAATTCGATGGAAGCCACAATATTCAATTGACCAACCAACTCCACCGAAGATTGACCCCGATTAGATTTGTTATATGCCCAAAATATTTAGGTATTGCATTTGATCTATCATAAACCATTTGATATGTTTTTTTATTGTAAGAAATTTGTTTAGGTTAATAATTAAATATAATTTTTAATAAAGTTTTTAATGGTATTAACTGACAAATCATTAATAAAACTAATACAATTGTACTCATTTTTTTATAAGAATCTCGTCTAGGACTAGCACCTCCAACACTCTCCATCTCGTTTTCTTTATTGAAATTTAGGCACATTATTTTCACTAGGGGTGGCAAATAGGCGGGTTGGATTGGGTTTGAGTTGCGTTTTGGTTCTTAAATAGGTTGGGTTCTTAAATGATTTTAAGGTGGAATCAACTCAACCCAAAATGGAACCAAAGTCAACCCGAAAGGGAACCAACCCCAACCCGACTCAATACCTTACATTTAGTTCTTTATAATTTAGATTATTGACAAGCGATTTGGACCTAAGTTGAAATTAAATGGACCCAACTTGAAACCAAGTTGGAACCACTTAGGAACCAAATAAAATTTCTTAAGAACCAACCGAACCCAAACTAGTTTAATTGAGTTGGAACCGTGATTCCGGAACCATTTTGCCACCCCTAATTTTCACAGGCTCGATTCACTTGCAGGAATAAACGAAAAAACGATTTGACCTTTGTAGATGACCAGATATTCTTAGCTTGAATTTCTCATTTCTCCAAGATTAGTATATATGTAAACTAAGCGTGTGCTAGACTTGTTTAAAAGCAGTAGAATAAAGTGGGTAACTTGAAAGGAAAAAAAAAACATCTAACAAAAATCCAATCTCTCCTTTCACAAAGATAGAAGAACATAAGTAAAAGCAAGAATATAAACATCAACAATGAAATCATTGCCTATGAGAACCAGTCAATGCAAAAGGATATTGATTTGCTTATCCAAAACAAGGTATATACAGAAATAAACACCCACAGACATGGACAAATTCAATCTCGGTGCGTTTGAATCGATGGATTTAGATTTGAGGAGTGGATTTAGAGGAAGGATTTCAAATGACACCTAAAATGGTGTCATTTGAAATCCACCGTAGTTGTGGAGGAAAGAGCTCAAAATGAATGGCGAGGGATTTGAAATCCATCATCATTCAAACGAACTTAAATGGATTTGTCGATGAATTTGAAATCCATGGATTTCAAATCACTCGATCCAAACACACCCTCTAACAACAGGCTATAGAAAGAAAAACGCGACCACGGACAAGGGACACCAAGCTATTCGACATTTGACATGACAAAATTAGAGCCAGAAAGTAAGCAACACAAATTTAAGGCCTTGTATACAACAAACAGACACAGGAAATATCATAACAAACGACGAACTCAACCTTATTTGGTGTGACCATGCACTAAAGATTCTAAAGAAACTCAAACTCAAACTCAAACTACAAAGCAGCTGGAATACAACAAAGTGAAGATTGAAAGAACAAGCCTATATGCAGATGAAAACGAAAAATTAGCTGGTATTATTTGTTCTATTTCTGGGCTCTCGTCAATCTAAAGGGATCAAGTAGTCCTTATTTTAAGCTCTATAAGGACCTTCACCAAAACAACTTAGAGGGTGTTTGGATGAGCTTATAAGCTCTATAAGTTAAAAAAAATAAGATGTTTGGGTCTTAAGTAACTCACTCACATTTTTGAACATCTAATTAGATGTTACAAGATGTTTTGGATAAGCTAAGCCAAACAGCCTCTTAATCAACTATTCATGGAAATACTACCAGAGTATGCTTACATGAAATAATACAAAGTGTTTGCATCAATAATCAGTACATCTTTGTTGAGTTTTGTCACAGATATCAGTTATGAAACATGAGATTTTTGGCCCCATTAAACTTCATCACCCGATTGTATCAAAGCTAGAGAATGAAAATAGTAATCCTATTTGATCTTTCTATGCAAAATACAAGTAAATCTACAAGAACAATAAGGGAAGTCTTCTGCATAATCAGCCACATACTAACTACCACTACTAATATCATATTCCAATTCATAATCACTTCCCATCACACCTCAAAACAAATCCAGTTCTATTTCAATACACAAGAAATAGACACAAGCTATAAGCATCCAAAAAGCTAAGCAATGCAATTCGATCAGAAAATCACAAGCATGGAGAAAAGCATGTAAATCAAGAAGCAAGCATACGTGATCAGACCACGAAGCTCGTCCCCACAGTTAGCCAGCTCCACAACCAATCTTGTGCAGACACGTGTCGACCAGATCACAAAAACCCCTGTAATTACCATGATCACCATCCCACCCTGAGGCACAAACAGAGACAGCGCTGATAACATCACGATTGGCAACATACAGTACCCAATCAAGCTCACACACTTGTGCATATCCAGATTCCCATTCTTCCCCGCGAGCATATTGAAAATCACGTATAGAAACATCGACGCCATTGTCACCCATCCGAGTATAATTCCAAAATGCAATTTCCCAGCGAGAAGCTGGAATAAGCCAAACGCCATGAGGAACAAGAAAGGACCCGAAAGATCGGCGTCTTCGTGAAGATGGTAGTTAATTTTGAACGGGTTGAGGATCGATATGGTTTTTTGGTAGATTTGTTTGGTATTTATGCCGAGCTCTTCGAGGAGCGGCGGCTCGTCCTCGAACCCCATGCCGCCGCCGCCGATGGTAGATGAGAACTGCGGCGCGGCAGAGAAGGAGGTGGAGGCGGCGGCGGAATTGATGTCGAAGGAGAGGAAGGGGATGCCAGGGTTTGAAGATCGAGGGGGTTGGAAGGGGGCGGTGGGGAGGCGGCGTTGCTGAGTGCCGGATGAGGAAGAGGCGGGGTTGCCGCCGGAGGGGAAGATAACCGGCGGAACATTGAAATCCTTCGCCATGGATGATGATCGAGTGAGATCTGGTAATGGTTTGTTTTTAACGCCGATATTTTGGCTGGGTTTAAATTACGCGTCCCAATAGAAAAAAGAGTAAATTAATGAATTATATTTATATATCTTCCAGAAGACATAGAAGAAGTCCTAATTCGTAGCCTTCGTGGGCACGAAATAGTTGTGGTTTGTTTGTTTATATTTTCATATCCTATTATTAACTTTTTCTGTCCTAAAATTCAAAATAAACTTAACATTTGTTTGTTTGTAAAATACCGTTTTTTACAATTCTAGTAGAATATCAACGAATCTTTCCTCGTTCAAATTGGCTGGTTAATAACAACACTCTTTTGAAATCTAACTCGATCCGAGATGTGGAATCCGTAAAATTAAAAATTAACATTAAATTGATCCAGGTAAATGTAAAATTTATAGTTTTAGATAAATTACTAAATTTGTGCGACTAGTCGAGAATAATAATTGATTTTAAGATCACAAAAATTGAAAGATAAATCATATTTAGTTCACTTTTGGTCCTCATTTTTTCCCATCAATTTTTAGCTATGATGCACAGACACGGAACACGACACGAACACGGGACACAATATTTTTTAAAAATCATATGATACGATATGGTACTAATATATATATATAATATAAATTATTTGGTTATTTTTAAAGCTCGATATGTTATAAAAAAAGTTAATTACTCATTGATGTGCCTAAACCGCAAGCGCACGGCTTCGGTGCAGTACAAAAGATATCGTTCCCACGAAGACCGAATAATCAAGTACTAATCTATCACTTATCAGTAATCTAAGCCTAACGAAGTTATAAGATAAAAAGTAAAGAAAACGGAACAGAACGTATAAAACTGGTTTTGATTATATTGGATTAGTAATTCCAGAATCAGGTTTCACCACGACATACGTTATCAATTAAATCATATAATCAATTCAGTTACGATCACTACTTATGAAGGACACTATCCAATTATACTTATTATCTTCTGTCGAAGTATAATAATTTACCCAAGTTAATTAATCAACTACTGTCGTGATGATTAGACTAAGCTCGAGTTCATTAATCTCTATGATAATGTATCGATTCCTCAAAAGACCTAAAACTACTTTCGTGATTTAGGATCCTAGGTTTGAATTCTAGGGTTCCGATATAGATGTCACCTTTCAGAATTTTCACCTAATATCTATGAACATGTAAATATGTGGCCAGCAAATTTACAAGCATTAACAATCAAGAATTCAAATCATAAGCATATGCAATGTAACGTAAACGATCATATAATTCATGCTGATAACATATTATCGGGTTATTCCCGATTCTAGAATAAAATAGACTACTCCATAGATGCAAGAGCACAATCAACGAAAATCAAAGTAAACATGATAGATAGACGAGAATTAAAAGAGAATAGAAAGATAAACTCGATAAAACCCGTTGTCAAAGATCCTGTTTACAATCAATTGTCGAATCTCGTTCTTGAATCTCTAATCCTTACAATCAATCTCCAAGAAATAAAGTTCGAACCCTAAAACAATGTTCGGAGGGGGTATTTATACATAATCTAGAACATAAAATCGAAGTTGGGCTGAATATGGGCTTTCCGCGTTTAGACCGTAATTAGTGCGCGCTTGTACGCGAGATTGAACGGCGCTTGTACGCCGTTTTGTTCGGCGCCTGTACGCCGTTTTGGGCGGCGCTTGTACGCCGTGTAAAGTGGCGCTCGTACGCCGCGTTATTCGGCGTACGTACGCGAATCACTCCAAAATCTCTGTCTTCGTTAATTGTACGCGATTTAACACGGCGTACGTATGCCGTGTGTTCTGTCGTTCGTACGCCGATTACAAAGGCGCCTGTGCGCCGTGTAAAATGCAAATTTTCAATCAACTTGTAGTCGAGTTTAGCTTACACTTGGTATTTTCCTTTCACAACATAGAAAATCCCTACGCACTCAAAAGTGACATTAAACGCATTTGCGGGATAAAAATATGATGAAAGTATATAATAAACGTGTCGAATGAATGATGAAAATTGCGTAAAAATGAGGTTTATCACTCATCAATACTCATTAAGTCGACAACAAATGATAAATAAGAATAACTTCGTCTTCAACACAACATATAATATAACAAAATAAAATGCTTCATTGTACAAATCCTAACGCAAATAAGCGAAATAACAATTAAATATTAATCGTCGTACAAATAATACAAATCAAATAGTCTAATCTTCAATATTTGGTCAAATATCATAATGATTTTTCACCAACTTTATTTATAAGCAAATCATGTTCCAATTTCGATTTATCAAAAGTAGATTTGCAATTTATGAAATTTCAATGTTATCACTTGACTCAAAACATCTCCACCGACATCCTTCATTTCCTTCTCACCTTTTATAAATCGTGGAGTCTTTTTTTATTGACGGAATTTTTTTAATATTTAGTTTCTATACTTTTGTATTTTATATTTTGATCCCAAAATATTTAATTTATTTAAAGAAAAGTGGACACCCGTGTCGGGTCGTGTCTTAATCCGTGTCGGGCCGTGTCCGAAACGTGACGAAATATATATATATATATATATATATATATTTTTTAATTCAAAGACACGTATCAGCCGTATTGGGGGCGTGTATATGTCCGAAGAGTGTCCGACACCATACGTCGTAATTTTTCAGAGTGTCCGTGTTTTATAGAATTACAGCCTTAAAAGTTCATAAAACTTTTGTTGCTCATTGGATTATTTATATTATTGACATAAACATATATAAATATAGAGTGGAAATAATAACAATAATTTTAAATCCACAAAAAAATTTATATTTTATAATATTTATTTTTATATTAATTATTATTATTTAATGCATGCTTATGATGTGTCTCTCATTCGACCGCTGTCGCAATTGAACTGATGGTTCAACTAGTAGTCCGATCAATTTTCTTTTCGATGTTTAGGTTGAGTTTCAAAACATCACATCATTAACTTAACTTAATTGGTTAGGTTCCAGGTGATAAAAAATCCAAATGACTTTTTCATTAAAAGGTATGATGAAAAAATCAACAACAAATCTGAAAATAACTAGTAATGATATAGTTTTTAATATAATTTTTTTATCGATACAGATATAGATGAAATAATCGAGTGTAAAAACACAAATGATTTTTATAATTAGAAAATAACTAGTAACGATATAGTTTTTAATATAATTTTTTTATCGATACAGATATAGATGAAATAATCGAGTGTAAAAACACAAATGATTTTTATAATTAGAAAATAACTAGTAACGATATAGTTTTTAATATAATTTTTTTATCGATACAGATATAGATGAAATAATCTGAGTGTAAAAACACAAACGATTTTTATAATTAATTTATAAAATATTATTTGTATTTGCTTTCTAACTCCTTATACTTCCATTAGATTTGCTATTGGAAACTCTACTACTTCAAACGTTTCCACTAAATATATAAATTATTTTGATAACTAAATTCCACTCCAAGGCAAAAAATCTGTTAGACAGAAGAAGAAGAAGAAGAAGAAAAAAGTTGATCAATGATGAAAAGTGTTGGAAGATTTGGGTATCGAGCAATTCTATCAAGCATCAATAATGGCGGATTACTTTCAAAACCCTACAACTCACAGAAATCGTCTCCGGGATTAAGCGTTTTTCGTAGACTTCTTTTCTCATCTTCTTCAACAACGCAGTCTGCTGATGTCTCAAATTTTACCTCTTTGAAGTCTTCCTTGGGCGTCTCTCAATTGACTCACTTTCGAGGTTTGTTTCGTTAATCGAGATTCGATTATTGCGTTTTTCTATCGTTATATTTTGGACTGTTGAAGGTCTTTTGATGAGAGGATACTGTAGATAGTTGGTGTATTTCAGTTGTTGATTTTTATTTGTGTGTTGAACTATCACTCTTTGGCGAATCGCAATGAAATTCTGGGATTTTTATTTCTTGGTAAATTGTGCAGGAGAAAATTAGTTTTAATGATTGTGTTGAAGTTGCTGTTTATCACGAGCTATTTGTTATTAGGATTTTCCGAATCACAATCCAGTTTTGTATATAGCATTTTGGTCAAGAAAAAATGGACTCAAATTTGTTATGTGCGTTTTGCTCGGACAGGCCAGAGGAGGAGCATGTTTATCCAAACACAATCAACTCCGAACCCTGCGTCTCTCATGTTCTATCCTGGGAAGCCAGTAATGGAGTCAGGGAGTTCAGATTTTCCTAATGCACGTTCTGCTATGAGTTCACCTCTAGCAAAAAACCTGTTTGGAATTGATGGTCAGAGTTTATCCCATTAACGTTTATATGCTTTTTTGTGGCTATGACATGATGATACAAACTTATAGTGATGGAATCATGTACAAGATCATTTCAGTTTTCTTCATCTGTGCTAGTGTTAAATTTGAAAGCTGCTAGGACTACAGCAGCCAGATCATCAATGTTATGTTTTGTGTTTTTGAAGTTTTTATTAATTCTTTCTACAGCTATTGAGCTCTTTGTCTATGGAACTTCATGGCAATGGAATTGGTTATGAAATTGCATCATATTTAGGAAGAAAGATGTGTTGAATAAGGAAAATCATACTTGTGTCTGGTTATCTAAATGCAGTCTTGGGAATTTTATTCTTGTCTACTTCTCTTTTTTTTGATAAGTTGTTAAGACACGTCTGCCTATAGTTTCATATTTATACCTAATCTGTCGTTTAGACTCTAAAAGCTCATAAACTATGAGCTTGTTTACGTCTATAAGTATGGGTCTGTATTTTTTATGGGCCTTTAATTATGGCATGATTGTGGATGCTCCTGTAACACGGCTTATTGGAGGTCTATATTGATGTGAACTCTGAATTTGGAAGGATATCATCATCCATAGAGGCGATGTGTTATATTATTTTTTTCTGCAGTCGCACGTTTTTCTCTTATACACCTTTGGCTAGGCTGATAAGTGATAACTAGTGTGGACTGTGGATATAAGTACGGTAGTAAAGAAATTGCTAATTTGACATGAGTAAAATGAGGATTGCCTCCCTTTTTTAAAAGAATCTAGTGTTTAGTATGATATTATGAGGCTACTTCTTTTCCAATAAGCCTTGCAACCTTTTATGATATTTGCATGAGTTAATATGCACCAAAATCAATAGGAAGAAACATGAAAATTCAACAGAGAAGAACGCAATTAACCTTCTGCTTTTGATTTTTGACATGCTCGTCTTGTCAACTATCTTGATTTTGAATATGAGGTCAAACTTCTCATTGGTCTGAGACAACTTCGCAGACGAATTGTCTTTCTTTTGTTAAGGTCCTGCTGACCTCGTATTATCAGGATATTATTTTTGGAAATCAAGAATCAAATAGTGGTATTTTCTTTGCACTTATAAGGAAAATGTGGTAAATACTTGTAAAGGCAAAAGTAGAAGTTGCATGGAAACTTCAAATACTGAAAAATAAAAAAGAAGAATATATTTTTCACTTCTATCGACAATATTTTATTGTTTTACTATCAGAAAGGGTGAAGATTTCCTGCTTATCAAAATTTTCTTTGGTATTAATCAATTGAACTACTGTCTTCCCATCCTTGTATTTTTCAGTTCAATCTTTATTTAGCTAAATACAAACCTAATTTCCCGTTAATACAGGAATTACTAGGGTCTTCTTTGGATCAGATTTTGTAACCGTGACGAAATCGGATGACACTTCATGGGATTTTCTGAAACCCGAAATCTTTGCAGCAATAATGGATTTCTATTCCTCTGGGCAACCATTAATATTGGATTCAAGTGCTGCAGCTTCCATGGACACAGCTATTCAAGAAGATGATTCAGAGACTGTTGCTATGATCAAAGAACTATTAGAGACCCGTATTCGTCCTGCAGTACAAGATGATGGTGGGGACATAGAGTATGTTGGATTTGATACAGAAAGTGGAATAGTAAAACTAAGAATGCAAGGAGCCTGCAGTGGCTGTCCTAGCTCATCTGTCACTCTGAAATCTGGAATTGAGAATATGTTAATGCATTATGTGCCTGAGGTCAAAGGTGTGGAACAAGAACTTGATGATGAAGATGAAGATCCAGCGTTAACTGGTGCTCCATCTGAGTAAGTTGAAAAATTTAGGCTTTGTTTGTTTACGTTTTTGAGATGAAATTTTGAAATTTTCTCGAGATGTACTATGGAAATTCGTGTGAAAATGATAGTTGTTTGTTTATGTTTTTAAAATTATGTTGAAAGTTGTGAAATGTGTCAAATCAATAGTGAAAGGTTGATGGATGATGTGTGGAATAATTGTGTTAATTGTGTATATAATGATTATGTGAATAAAAAATAAAGAAATATAAAAAAAAATTGTTAAGTATAAAAGAGAAAGTGAAATAATGATAGATTTGATTGATAAATGTGTGAAAGGTTGTATATATGATTCATAGTTAGTTATATAGAAGATTGAAAAAGTAGAGATGAAAAAATGAGAATTTGGATGAAATTTTGGTGTGTTAAGTTTATATTGAATTTTGTGATTTAAAAAGATAAACAAACAAGGCCTTAGCCTTTGTTTCTTCGAGTGCGTAGATGCAATAATATTTTGAGTTTTTAGATAGTTTGGATGAAGGGTACTTTCTTGTGTATCATAGGTAGTCATAAATGCGAGAGTGGGGTGGTTATGATTTACAAGTTTAACTAGCTTCTCCGAAAATCTTTTGGTTTTTTGTTTTTATTTCTTTGTCTAGCTGCACCTTATAACGTTGATGAAGCTTGTTCATACACATTTGCATGATGTTAAATGCATGTATTGCATATTGGATGATCTTTTTGTCCATCTCTTTTTGGATTATTGAGGTTATTAGTTTAACTATGACCATTTCTGTGGTATTCCGAGTGATTTTCCTACATTCTTACTATGTGAATCACATTATTTTCGTGTATGGTAAACATGATTTATATTACTCAGGTTGTTGATACTGTATCTCAATATTTCTTTACATTCCAATACCAAATTGTTATACTGCAAGCTTCATTCATCGTGCTTCGATCAAGGAAATTGTTCGTAGTTAGATTTTTCCTTAGCAGACTGCGTAAAAGTCGGTTATTTTCTTAA
This sequence comes from Verbascum thapsus, assembly GCA_963669365.1. NCBI lineage: Eukaryota > Viridiplantae > Streptophyta > Magnoliopsida > Lamiales > Scrophulariaceae > Verbascum > Verbascum thapsus. The sequence continues at coordinate 15,440,260 of OY770110.1, read as the reverse complement.
TTATTTCAAACACAAGTAGAGCCCAAACATATAGCTTAGCTTACATGTCATGAAAAAAAATTACTACATTGTTCGTAATCCTAAAGTTATCAGTTACTACGTTGTTCGTTTTGCTTGTGCTGTAAATGGTGACTTTGGTGGGGAAAATAATGGAATTCCTGTCAAAGGATATGGCTAGGCGTCCCATGTTGATGTTTTCTGTACAATGTAAATTGCAATTTCTTTAGGGTGTGTTTGGATCGAGTGATTTGGATTTGGAGAGGGAATTTGGAGAAGTATTTGAAATGACACCTAAAATGGAGTCATTTGAAATCCACCGTAGTTTTGGAGAAAATAGCTCAAAGTGAATGTCGAGTGATTTGAAATCCATTATAACTTTGGATACATCCAAACGAACTTCATGGATTTGTTGACGAATTTGAAATCCACAGATTTCAAATCCTTCAATCCAAACACACCCTTAGGTGAATGTAATACGACTCTGTTTGTTTATGTTTTTGAGATGAAATTTTAAATTTTTCTCGGAAATCGCGCGTTATGAAAATTTGTGTGAGAAATGTATGTGTTTGTTTATGTTTTCAAAAGTATGTTGAAAGTTGTAAGATATGTCAAATCAATAGTGATAAGTTGATGGATGATGTATATAATAATTATGTTAGTGGTGTATATAATGATAATGTGAATTAAAAAATAAAAAGTAATGGATAAAAAATTATAAAGATTAAAAAAAAAGCGAAAAAATGATTAAAATAAATGATTTGATTGGTAAATGTGTGAAATAATGTATATAGGAATGATAGTTAGTTATACAGGAGATTGGGAAAGTAGATTTGAAAAAAAGGGAATTGAGATGAAAATTTGGTGTGTTACGTTTATTTTGAATTTTGTGATTTAAAAAGTTGAAAATGGAATTTGAAAACATAAACAAACATTGACCGAGCTACCCCTTTTTCAGATTTTTTTTTATATTTTGTTTCCTATATTTTCCAGCTTTTAAATGATTCTAAGATTTTTTTTAAAAATATTATTTTCAAGTATTCTGATATTTTTATAATTTTTCTTTTCATTTTCCGATTTGTTTCCTTATTTTTTTTTCTAAGTTTCCTCTAATTTTTATTATTTTAATGAACATTTTTGGATTTTGGACTTTTTGCCGTTTGACCAAGAAGATACAAATAAACACATTACTTATCAAAAGGCATGAGAGAACATATGAAAACTTCAATATCAATAAAATTAATAAACTTATTACCCATCTTATAATTTTGACACCAAATTTAGGACATAAAAATCAAGTTGGATTTGTTTGTTTATGTTTTTAAATCCTTTTTTCAAATTTTTAAATAACAAAATTCAAAATAAATTTAAAATATCAAATTGTTATTCAAATTTATCATATCTCAATTCTACCTATAAATTATATATATATATTATATATACCATTTCACTCATTTACCAATCAAATCATATATTTATAATCATTATTTCTCTTTCATACTTTACAATTTTTTTGTTATTTTATTATTCACATAATCATTATATACACAACTAATACAATTATTTTATACACCGCACGCCCGCATGAGCAACCCAGTTGGTCACAGAAGGGTGAAGTTTGGACTAGAGATGACAACGGGGTGGATCTGCGTTCGGAACCGGTGGAACCGAAACCGGAACCGCTAAATATTTTTTGGACCCGGAACTGGAACCGGAACCGCTTCCCCTATTATGGAACCGGAACCGGAACCGCCTGATCCAACCCACGGGTACCCGGATGCGCATGTAATTTTTTTTTTTTGCCTTATTTTATTTTGTACCTAGCCTATAACTCATTTATATTGAATTTATATAAAAAAATAATTTTACATAACGTCATTATAAACATTATATGAGCACAAAATATGATAGTAAAATGCAATCAAACATAACACGTAATTTTATTATATCTTTCGCATCAAAATAAAAATAAAATAAAAATTAGGACGGTTTTGTATTTGTTTTACAATAGAATAATTTTACAAAACATTATAATATTTTCAGATAATAGCATATGGGTTTTAAAAGTATGAAACAGTAAAGTGACTCTTTGATTTTAGAAAACCAAATATTTTTTGTACTCCACTAGCCCAAAGTCAGTAGGTTTTTTAAGCCATCAGCTATATAAATAAAAATAAAAATAAAGATTATACATACGTAAAATATACCTATAGTTGCAAATATGTGTATATAAATACATATATATAGTTATAAAAAATATATATATATATTATATAACTATATATTATAGTCCGGGCTATCCGGGTTTTTTTCACTGGTTGAACCGGTTAGACCAGTGACTCAGTAACCCACTAAATTCTCCGGTTCAATGACCGATCCGGGTTTAAAAACATTGGGTACAACTACACTAAAATAATTGGTTTTAATATTTATACAATTTGTTGGACTTGATATTTAATTTTTTTTTACAATGAAATAATCTAAAAAATATTTTCAATTGATTTTGGTTGGTTGAATGATTTTAGTGTTTAGTAACATATCTACCATTAATGTTAATGAAAAGGAATAAAAAAAAATTAAGGCGGTTCCGGGTCTACCCGGAATCGGATCCGGAACCGTTTAGCATTGAAAAGAACCGGATCCGACGGGGCGGTTCCGGGTAGACCCGGAACCGTTGCCATCCCTAGTTTGGACAATGACCAAGGATCGAGTCCCACCAGCGGCAGTGTGGGAGCAACCTCTCAAGTGAGGGGGCTCCTTGTGCGCAATGGGCACTGGTCTAACCCCTGTGATTGATTGGGTTACCATGATTTATTCCTCCCATAGCTCTGTCGGGCCGAGGGTTGAGGGGCCCTTGGGGTTGGGGATTCAACCTTTTGACAATTTTATACACAACACATTCACCAATTAACATATCACTATTGATTTGACATATCTTACAACTTTCAACATATTTCTAAAAACATAAATAAACACTTATCAATAAATAAAAGCCTTAAAACCCCTATCAATAGAATATAAGAAATTAAAAAAAGTAATCCATTTTTATAATAAAGAGAGGTTTAGACTACCTCCAATAGGTAGTAATTGAGATAGTTTTTGAGCAAAAAACTACAAAAAAACTTCCAAACCTCCAATAGCTAGTATTTGTGGTAGTTTTTGGGCAAAAAACTACCAAAAAACTTCCAATAGGTAGTTTTTGAGGTAGTTTTTGCCCAAGAATTTTTTTTTCACTTCCTCCTTTTCTACCTCCAAGTGACACATGGCACATTTCTATTGGACATTGAAAATAATTAATTTCATATTTTAAAATTACAATTTTAGGTTTAAAATAATTTTTTTTTTGTTTACCAAAATTCCTAACTTTTCAATATCTATAAATAGACACCAATATTGATACACTTCACCACAAAAAAAAAAGTCTCTTATCTTTTCTTCCATATTCTAATATTTTTTCTATCTCATTTGTTAAACACTTTTTCGTAACTTTTAGCCTAATTAATGGATCCTAACCAAAATTTTAATTTCCCACCTAATTTTATGTTTCATAATCAACATCAAAATCCTAATATGCAACGTCCTCAAAATTCTCAGAATACTGGAATGCCAAATAATGCTCAAATGCCGTATATGACGCCACAAAATTTTGGTATGCCATATCCTTATCCATATATGCAATTTGGGCAACAATCTGAATTGAAAGGATAGAGAATGAATATATAAAGTGGGGTATATGTTGATGATGTGGAGGAAAGAGAAAATTGAATTATTTTCTGAAAAACTAGTTATTGGAGAGTGTGATAGTTTTTGAAGATATTTGATGATGTGGAGTATGAATTTGATGATGTGGTAGTTTTTCAAAAACTTGATATTTGAGGTAGTCTTAGAAGATAAAGTGTAATCTTCTACTTTATAATTGCTTCACATCATTATATAATTGTTAAATATTAAATTATTTGAATTATTAATAGCAATTTATTTTTAAGTGAACAAATAACTATTTATGAGACATAAAGATCCATATCCAAAAATATGTCCAATATATATCGAGGCCATGGACCGGGTGCACCCGGGTCACCCACACTGGTCACTGTAATTCACCCTGTTAAACACAGTCATACTCTCTCTAATTCATTTCCCTGTGAATTAGGGTTTTTAGTCGACCGATTGTTGTAAAATCGCTTCCCATCATTTGAGAAATTGACAATGGGCGCGAGTCGGAAACTGCAAGGCGAGATCGATCGAGTTCTCAAGAAGGTTCAAGAAGGTGTTGACGTGTTTGATAGCATTTGGAACAAGGTTCTTTCAATTTGTGTTACCGTTCTTTTCAATTGCCGGAAATTCTTCGTCTAACACTAAAGATTTGATAGAATAATGTGTCCATTTTGTTGTTTTGTTCAGGTGTATGATACGGACAATCTGAATCAGAAGGAAAAATTCGAAGCAGACTTGAAGAAGGAGATAAAGAAGTTGCAGAGGTACAGGGACCAGATCAAAACATGGATACAGTCCAGCGAGATTAAGGACAAAAAGGTATCCTCTGACCTCTGTAGGTAAAAGTATTTCATCTTTGAGTAATTAATTGTTTTTTTATGTGACTGCTACGTGGTCAAATCAACCAGAAACAATTTGTTGCATCGGTTATTTGATTAGTGTCCTTTCGATTTAAATACGTAAACAATTAATGGAGAATTAGTTTGATATGCCTTTCAAGTTGGCAACTCAATTTGTAATATGCTTACTGTATGCGAAAAAGAAGGCTATTGCTAGCACTGGAATCACTTAGAATCATCACTTAGAATTCAGGTTATTAGTTCACCAATCATTGTAATTCACGAGGAAGACAATGAGAGGTATCTGTTAAATTTGTGTAATCTAATATGTAACGATTTGGGAAATTCATGTTTTTGCAAGGAAGTGGACTATCTTAATTTTTAATGGGCTATTGTAATTGTAATCAACTGAGGTTATGATTTGACATTAAATAGGAATGAGATGTGAAATTATTGAATAGTAGCAGGAAGAGGAGAATGAGAAAAAATTTGAGGGAGAAACATGATAACTAGTTCCTGTATTCCCTTCATAATATGCTCATACACTTGGTACTTGAAGAAGAAGTGTGATAAAGTTGGAATGAAGTCTGGCATGTTCCCTAAGAATTTGGTGAGGCCTGGAAGTGTTGTTATAGTGGCTTTGCTGACATGTTCCATAAGAATTAAAATGAATTCTGGGATGTTTCCTAAGAATTGAAATGGATTCTGGCATGTTTCGACAGAAATTCAGAATTGGTGAGAGTCGTCGACTTTGCTAAATCTGGCTAGTTGAATTTTATGAATACATGTTGCTCGGTGTGTGGATTGCTACTTTGCGTGCCCTTCTGGACCCTTTAAGTAAAGCAGGGCGTTTCGGGTGCTTTTTGGTGCATCCTCCTTTTTCCAAGCGATAAGTCGCATGTCATTTTAACTCCTAATTCTCTAATTTCTTTTCTATCAGCAATGAGTCCTCAATTCGATGGTCTCCGTTCCTCCAATCTCCTTAATCATGTAATTAAGATTAAAATGGATAACTTCCATTTCCATGATATTTCCCTTTGATTTTTGAGATCCTTGTTCCGAATGATCAAATTCTAAGAACCGCGGTTCATTATCCTCCTCTCCCTTCCGTGTGTTGCTGATGCTCTAGTTAATGCACTCGGATGAATTACAATTACAGGTCGATCTGTATCTAGCATAGGTTTCTGGAGATGAAGTTATATTGTTCTCAAAAGCCGACTCTGGTTCTAGATTATCAGTTACCTAGCTAGTATCAAAGCCTGTATCTTCATTGGTTGTTAACCGACGCAGAGGCAAACGGGAGAGTTTCTTAAGCTCAAGTGAATGTCTTCAAGTGATAATTTTTGCTGACATTCTATTTAATTTTTTGATCACATATATGTCGTGTATATCTCATTTTGTGAACTTTATAGATCATAACTCCTACACTTGGACTTATTATAATCCTACTCTCGTGCATTACTTCCTCAGCAATTATTCCTTGTTCTTTTGTGGTAGGTTCAATTAGGTAACGTTTTCTATGGTTTTCATGAGTAGTTGAGATGGCTGTATCTACATTTTGTGATGTCTACTTATTCGATGTTAACAATCTATTGTCTGTTGATAATTGTTGATATAGGTTAGTGCCTCTTATGAGCAGGCTCTGATGGATGCTCGGAAGCTTATCGAGCGTGAAATGGAACGATTTAAGATATGTGAAAAAGAAACCAAGACAAAAGCATTCTCAAAAGAAGGCCTTGGCCAACAACCTAAAACGGTAGGCGTCGCATTGCAGTTGTGCTGTTCTGGCTATTCAAAATATTCCTGATATATGTCTTCTGGATTAAATTCTTTTAGAATTGACTTTCTTTAGGAGCTCAACAGATTTTTATGAGAAAGTATTTTGTCAATGGTTGGAATTAGATTGATAATTTCATGTAATCTGAATTTTAGTTCTGGTACCATCAAAAGGAACTTTTTTCACTACGCAAATAATACACCAGTCTCCGTGTAATATAGCTGAAGGGGGGAATTCTTTTTCCCTCTAAACCTTTGATGGATGTTCTGAACTCTGATTATATTGGATTTCTCTTGCAGTACATATAAAAGTCTAAATTCAATCATTGTTTGGTTGACATTTCACGTTTTCTAACTTCTCTGGACATGCATGTGCTGTAGGATCCGAAGGAAAAAGCTAAATCAGAGACAAGAGATTGGTTAAATAATGTGGTATGTCCCCAACATTTCACTTACCCCATTTTTTTTGCCTGATTTGCATAACTAGAGGGATTTTAGCATTTGAAATCTTTGTTTGTCAGTTAGTTCCCGGTTTTCCTCCATTTTTTCGCTTCATTATTTTGAGTTGCTTGAAAGTGGAGCTGAAGCAGTTGAACTCGATAGGTTTTCCTTGTCATTTTATTGGTGGTTAATGTGTTGATCTCATGAGTATGATTGTTTACTTTCTTTGACAATGTTGTCATTCTTTCGGTTCAACTATTTATTTGAATCCTCGCCCCAAACTGAATTCTGCATATGAATTGACACAATTTTTGATCAGTTAACCGAAAGGTTTAATATCTCCTCAGTTTTGCCTGCTTAATTATTTTTGGGAGTCAGTGACAGTCCCATTGTTACCTAACCTTAGGGCTATTTAGGGACATGGGATTGCAATTTTCGGAAATGGAACATTATACCTTGATATCCCAAAAAGTTTTTTTCGTGATTCGTAAGCATTAATTTGCATCTTTTCTTGTTACCTTTTTAGATAAGCCTAAGATGTTTACCGTTATGTTCCCCTCGAGTAGGTCAGTGAGCTGGAAAATCAAATTGATAGCTTTGAAGCTGAAATAGAAGGAATCTCTGTTAAGAAGGGGAAGACAAGGCCTCCTAGGCTGGTATGATATATATGGACATTATTCTGTGCAACTGACTCGTGTTCACATCATAAATTTTTCTTTCTTTTGTAGACGCATCTGGAGACATCCATAGTCCGACATAGGGCTCATATCATGAAGTTAGAATTAATTCTAAGGTTGTTGGACAACGATGAATTGAGTCCAGAGCAAGTCAACGACGTAAAGGATTTCTTGGATGACTACGTGGAAAGAAATCAGGTCTTCATCAAATCAAGTTACTATTCTTGGCCATTAGTTGCTGTTATACAGATCACCAAGTTTTCTGGCATGATTGGCCATTTGTGCTTTCTAAAACGGCAGCACTTCAAAATCTTCATATAATATTGTTATTTTATTATAAATATGGATACAATCTAAAGGCTATGGATGATACAGCTTAATCTACATTCCTTTGGGTTATATAATTTGTAGGAGGACTTCGACGATTTTAGTGATGTAGATGAGCTTTACAGTTCTTTACCTCTGGACAAGGTGGAGTCACTTGAAGATCTAGTTACCATTTGTCCTCCAGGTCTTGTAAAGGTGAATGACTTTTACCGCAGTTAGTTCTTTGTCAGGATTTCAGCCTATCCTGATATTAATAAGAATGTAAATACATGAACAGAAAGAAAAGGCTAAATTATCAGTGCGGCAGTTTCCCTCTTTTCCTTTCTCATAAAAGTTCTTCATATGTACTCTCAGAAAGAGAAAATTTATTCCTTTTCTTTTGTGATGTCAAGGAAACAATGGGGCAAAAATCCTAATCACATTTTTCTCATTGGCAGGGTGTCAGTGCCACCAGTGCAGTCTTAAGTACAAAAACTTCTTTGGCTGCTATACCAGTTCAGGCTCCAGTATGTTCATTTCCAATTTCTGCATCTTACGCTCTCTGTCTCTCATACCCCTTGACTTTCTGGTAGGGTGGAAAAGAAGCTATGCTTTCCATTTTCATCCCTAACTAGACATTTTATTGGCTATGAAATGCTAAACAGAAGTTTTGGTGATTACTACTAACTTCTGTTGAAGCTTTAAGAGAAGCTAGGGGAATATTCCTACCTTTTCTACCAAAGTTCCTGCGTGAATGCTTTGGGCTGCTTGTTAATTATTTCTGTCTTGAGTTATTTGCTAACCTCACTTGGCTCATCCTATAATCTCACAGCCGTTTAAATTGTTTAACTTACACTGTTTGTTTGCACATCGTGACAACCCCAGAGTATTTGTTAAATTCTAGGCCTGCTTCTATATTTCGTTTACCTCTAATTATCTCAAGGCCTTTGTTTGGTCTCTAGTACTTGCTTATGCACATTATTGACATCTCTGCCAACGGTTAACTTGAAGATACCCTTTACAGGCTACAACAGCAACTTCCATCCAGCAAGCTTCTGCTCACGATCACGTAGATGAAACAGTTCCAAGAACCCCACCTAAAAGTAGTACCCTCAGTACTTCTGCGCCACAAACACCAGCAGCAGGCTATGCAACTCCTGGTATCACAAGTTGGTTAATTTTGACTTTTCTTATTTATCAGTTCCTTTCCTAGTGTTTATGGCCTGAGTTCTTGTTTGACTTCTTAAAAGGTACTTCAGGTGCTTCATCTCCAAAATCGTTGTCTACTGTTACAAAGGAAGAGGAGATTACAGGTTCGCCCGATCACAAATCATCACCGGCCCTTGCTGAAACTGGATCAAGGGCTATCAGTAGAGGTAGCTTGTCTAGTCAACCAATATCTAACATCATTCCTAGTTCTGGAAACACAGCTTCCACCATCGGGAACCTTGCAGCCATCCCTTTGGCTTCTGAAATTGGAAAACCAAATACTCCGGTATCCGATGATCGATCAGGGAGCAATGGCATTGCTCCGGCCCTTCTATCCCCCTTAAGTAATAGAGTTATGTTGCCCCAAGCTGGCAAGGCGAGTGATGTACTGGGTGTATCTGATGCTGGAAATCGTAGTGATGCTGCAATTATGGGTAGCAGGGTTTTCAATGCTGCTTTGTCCCCTGGTATGCAGTGGAGGCCTGGAAGTTCCTTCCAGAACCAGAGTGAAGCGGTATGTTCCAATTGCACTCTTCCATGTTGTTAATGTTCCCCAATTTATCTATTTATAGTTTCGTTTGAACTTTTTAGGGCATCAAATTTGAAATCAAAATAAATTTTTTTATCTGAGGACATTTTTTTTTCTAGTTCATAAAGTGAATGGATTAGAGGCATTTATGGTTTAGTGGTTGGCCCCTTGGGTACTCTTCAATCTTGTGTGTTTTTTTTTTCTTTATTTTTAATGCACTCTGTCTTGTGCTAAAGCTACCTTTTTTCCCGGTATACCTAGTTAACTGAATACAAACACACTGACCTTTGAAGGACTTACAATAACTGGTATGCTAATGAGATTTAAAAAAGACTATTCTTTTGGGATCAAGAGAACTCGTAATTCAACTGGTAATAAGGACAAGATGATGAGAAGCTGCTTGAAGCAAGAATGTAAAAGTAAGGGGCTGAAAATGTTGGTGAAATATGATAGAATAAGGAAATGAGTGGAAGGCATGGAAATTATAGTATTGGATGACATGTATATACATATATACATATATATTACTTTTTTCAGATGATGTTTGATATTATTGTTCATCAAAATGTGTGGTGAGATCATTTGTTGTGTTTAATGTTGTCGATGATGATATAACATTATAGTCGTCTTGATATATGGGCTCTTACGTTCGGTTTTAGTTTTTCTATCTTGCTTTACTCTATGGGCGTGACGGTGTAAAAGTTCTTGAATCAACAATAAGCTGCCCAGATTAATTCTGTACATATATGTAGAATTTGAAAAGAACTGGAGGTTTCATCACATGATTTTGGCAATAATATTCACTTCTCCTCTTGAGCTTTCACTCATGTTTTCTACGTAGGCTCACATTTTCTTGCACCCACTCTTAAATGTGCTCATTCTGGATTTTAAAGCTATTATTTATCATGAAAAAACTTAACTTTCTGTATCTTTAGGGGCAATTTCGAGGAAGAACTGAGATTGCTCCTGATCAGAGGGAGAAGTTTCTACAACGATATCAGCAGGTACAACAGCAAGGTCAGACTAATCTTCTTGCTATGCCTCCTCTTGCTGGAGGGAAACAGTACTCTTCACAGCAGCAGAGCCCACTCTTGCAGCAGGTGTATTCCCGCTCCCCCTTCCCCGTTTCATCATATATCTCTATTATTTTAGGCCGGTCTTTTAACTTTTGTTCCTGTGATCTGTTTGGTAGATGTTTTCTTGTTTTAAAAAAAGTCTGCAAGTACTGTCTTATTGTTTTCTAAGAATGTCAAGGAGTTCCTGCAAGCAACTTTTGTTTGAAGTGTGGCTTTCTCAAGGAAAACTCCAGTTGTTCAATCCCTTTTATGTGTGTTTATATATCGTAGTTTTCCCTTCTGTACTATCTCCAGTCCCCATGCTAAAAAGTGGGGAAAAGATAACAAAGACATTAAGAGTTCACACTCACCAGAAACCACCATCCCTGTGAAATATGTTGCATTTGATGATGTAACCGGAGTCATTTGGAAATCAGGACTTTGGATCCTGACTTCATTTTGGTGAAATTCAAGCCTAATTTTGGATCCGGTCGATACCTTCATCCTAGTACATATGATGAATCTTTTCTCTTCTTTTTGCCTTGACACAATTCTTACAACACCAACCATTTTGGACTTGTTTAATGTATTGAAACAACTTCTCTTAGTTCAATGCTCAAAGCTCATCTATCTCACCGCACCTTGAGATTGGAGTTCAAGCTTCAGGACTTAACACTGTCGCAACACCTGCTTCACTGCAGCAGCAACCGAGTGCAGTCAACCATCCATCTAATCAGCAAATGATGATATCCGCATCTAAGGAAGCTGGTATGTTTGCTCATTAATTTGTATGTTGGGCTCACTCTTGATCTCATGAAATAATGTATATGGTTCTGCCATAAGCTGCAGCTTTGAACATGAAGCTGATCTTGATTTTCATTGGCATGTTCTGGAGTACAATATTCTCAGTTGATAAATCAAGGACGGTTTTTTGTATCTATTTTCTAAAGAATTTTTCTGTTCCAGCTTCTAATTTAAGTTGGAAAATATCTTCTTTCATATACAGAATCAAAACTGATAAAGCAGATATTTGGATCAGTTGATATGGTGTTTGCATATTTGATATTGTTTCTGAATGAATGGAAACTGTTGATTTAGAGAAAAAATGTTCATTCTGGTGTATCTGCTGACTGTTAAACCAGACATTTGATTAACTGTAAAGTCTAGTATTTCCTTGCCAACTATGTTGCATAAGTTTCTCCTAAATGATTAAAATAGTTCAAAATCCATTCTTAATATTCTCCTCCTTAAGTTTCTTCTTGTGAATGATAAATGGAATACTGCTTGGCTTGTAATTAAATTGTGCATCAATGTATCCAAGCCTTTTATGAACTTGGCAGATTAGAATTTAATTTATCAAAATGGATTTGGGAAATGAACTGATTTATACATTATGCTTATTCAGATTAAACCCAAAGTCTCTTACTTCAGTGACTATATGATCTATACAATTTTAACTATCTATATTTTCTACCCGTGAGTTATCGAGTGTTAGAGTGGTAGAGATGCAGGATTTTCACCTGCTAGATATATTTTTAACTTCATTCCATTTTCAAGTGTTGCCTGCCATGCTTATAACAATGTGCAGCATCTTAAAGGCAAATTCTTTTACCTGTACAGAAACTGGCCTTACAAAAGTTGAGGAGTTTCAACAGCAACAGTCTCTAACAGAAGATTCAGCAGCAGATTCTAGTTCTAACCTTGGAAAGAATATCATGCAAGACGATGAAGTGAAAGCTTCTTACGCCTTAGATATTGATGTATGTATAAGATCTCGGGCTTATTCTATATCTATGAAAATTTGTTGTGATCTTTTCTAGTTAATATGTAAGGAAATGTGGTAAACTTAAACTGGGTCGTGTCAGTTTATGGCCATAGCTGAACATATTGCACATTCAGGTGACCACACGACTATAGTGAATGCCTCCCTTGTCTGTGGACGTAGATCCAACCTATCAAGTTTAGAGATTCTTTCTTTACTGTTGTTCTCCTGGGTGCTTGTGCTTTTGGTCCTTAACACATTAAATTGATAATATTGTTGTGAGATATTATCTGTATGACATCTCAAAGTATCTCAGAAGTATCTCAGGGACTTGATTTCATCATGGCTGCAATCATTTTAGTGTAGTCAATACATAGTTGTTCTCTATCAATCTTTGTGATTAATTATCGCCATTTCAATTTTGCTTCTATGGAAAGGCTGGATCTGCTGCTGGCTCACATGCTGAATCAATGATGAGGGAATCTGACCTGTCTCCGCGGCAACCTTTGCAATCACCTTTATCTTCAGGAAGACTTGGTGTTATTGGTCGAAGAAGTGTACCTGACCTTGGTACTATTGGAGATAACATCAGTGCATCAACTGCAATCCCTGGAGGAATGCACGATCAGTTATATAATGCACAGATGCTTGAGGCTGCTTACCATAGACTTCCTCAACCCAAAGACTCTGAACGAGCAAAGTCCTATACTCCAGTATGCTACTCGCTTATTCTAGATTTTGTTTCTCCATCCAAACATTTTGTTTTGCTATTCTAATGCATGCTTTTGCTATGTAAAGAGACACCCTGCTGTCACACCTCCAAGCTACCCTCAAGTACAAGCGCCTATTGTCAATAATCCTGCTTTTTGGGAACGGCTGGGCGCAGCTACGCATGGCACTGATACCCTATTCTTTTCATTTTACTATCAACAGGTTGTTTGGAACTCTCCTCTATATTAGGCATCCTTCACTGTATAGTAATTCAGTGTTTTTGATATATTCGGAGGTTCCCTTTTTGCAGAATACGTACCAGCAATATTTGGCTGCTAAGGAATTGAAGAAGCAGTCTTGGAGATACCACAGGAAATACAACACATGGTTTCAAAGGCATGAGGAGCCAAAAGTTGCCACAGATGATTTTGAGCTGGGGACTTATGTCTACTTCGATTTCCATATTGCCAGTGATGAGCAACATGGATGGTATGGTTATTCAGTTTTCAAGTTCTATGTTCCTATAACTCCATGTTTGTGGTTGCAGCCTTTAAGTCATGGACTAAACATATTTCTTTATTACACTGTCCACTTTGTGATACTTTTATATACACTGTTTTGGCTGGGAAATTCCAGCTAGCTCCTATTCTCTGGTGGCCAGTATTTGCATAATTGTTTTTTTAACATCTGGGTTGTGTATTTTGACTTTCCCTTTGTCCATCCTTGATCCATTGCCAGATAATTATGAATGTTTGACTATAATGTGTGTTGTTGCTTCAGTCATATCTAATTCAGCCCAGTGTTTGGAGTTCTACTCCAAAACCCTAATGTACTTCTGTTATGCCATATCTCATAATCAATCCTTTTTGTTCATTAGCTATTACGAAATCCACCTCCAGTCTCCGTGTCTTGCTTCTTTTGGAGCTTTGGGTGTACTGTTTAATATCGAGAGTTATCAATAATTAAAGTCTGGTCACACTAATTGTATTTATCAGTATCAGGTTGCCTTAGCATGGCAAATTCATGATATCTATTTCTGGCTTTGATTGGCTATATACCTCAAATTATGAGCATTTTCGGTTTCTTTTAAACATATTTCAGATTGCATCTTAACATCTATTACAAGAACTTTTTACAATTGAAAATTGTCAGTAAAAATTATGTGATAATCTGTCCCTAAAGAAAATACTTTAGCATCATCTGTTTATGTTCTGTGTGAAGTGGTAATTACTTATGAAATCTTCATCATTGTAAAGCACCAGTGGTTGGGAGTGATTAAAGGTGATGGTGATGTAATGCAAAATGTTCTGGTTGCTTAATTTCTAATTCTATCTAGAAGCTTGATGTTTGCTTTGTAACTGTGTAATAAAATTAGAGGTTTAATAATCACTTAGATTACCGAGGTCCTGAAATCCTATGTTGCGATTGCTTTTGTGTGAACTGGCAGATCATTTATGTTCTTTATGATAGTCAATTAGTTGTTGAATTCTTTGTTAATTAAGGAATGATCTCTATGGAGTGCTTACTAAGTCAGAGATTTGAAACCAAGTGTGGTCTGTTATACTCTAAATCTTTATCGTATTTATATCTTTGTAGTTAAATATGCCTACTCATATAAGTCTTATCTTCATTTGCAAATATGAATCATCAATTCTGTTTGCATATCTCTTTGTTTCTGGTTTATTGACTTTTGTTTCTTTTGCTTTGTTTTAGGTGTCAGAGAATTAAGACGGAGTTCACCTTTGAGTACAGTTACCTAGAAGATGATCTAATCATATAAATCTATATCTCCTGCAAATCCTTCTGGTTTGTGTATTCTTGACAAACTCATATTAGTTTCTCCATCTTTTAGACCTTCCTTTTTGTTGCAAGTTAAACTTGAATTTGTCTGATGACCATCTAAATTTCGTTTGGTGTAACCGGTTTTAGATCCATTCAGAAATTGTGCTCTCCCAGATGACATACGTTCGAATAATTGAATTGTCTGTCAGTTTATAAGAGTGTGAATTTACACATCGGACCTACTTACGTATTAATTTCAATTTTTTTTGAAAACTGTCCAAGAAATAAAGATGATTGTTAAGCCAGTTAGGAATAATAAAAATAGCAAACCATAAACACAGGGAGTTGCACTGCTTTTCTCTTGAGTATCAAGAACTCAACACCAAAATAAGATCACAAAACACTGAAGCTCTGTATGGTTGTATTCCTGTATGTTTGTACAAAAATTCTCAATGTTTCTATCGAAATTCTCAGGCAATGTTTGTTTATGTTTTTAAAACAAAATTTTATCGGAAATTGTGTACTGTAGAAATTCATGTGAAAATGGTAGGTGTTTGTTTATGTTTTTAAAACAAAATTTTATCGGGAATTGTGTACTGTAGAAATTCATGTGAAAATGGTAGGTGTTTGTTTATGTTTTTAAAAATAGATTAAAAGTTGTAAGACATATCAAATCATTAGAGCACTCACAATGGGGGCTTTTCATGGGACTTTTGGGGGGATTTTTAGCTACAATGGGGATTTTGGTGGGCTGTTTCTATGCAACCCTCCAAAATACGCCGAGTCAGCATTATTTTTTAATTTTAATCTTTGTTTTTATTTAATTACTATTTTACCGTTTTATGAATTAATATAAAAAAAATTATTATAATTTTATTAAAAATTATAGTTTTTATTTATATTTTTTATTAAAAGTTTATATATAAATAAAGTGAATAAGGATTTTTTTTTATATCAACATTATTATTAATTAAAAAAGTATTTTTATTTATTTTTTATTATTATCATATTTTTTATATTTTGTCTAAATAATAGTAATAAATACTTAGATAATTATGTATTATAATTTAAGTGAAAGTTGAATTTATATAAGTGTTTATTCAATACATTATTAGTTATACTTTACTAAACATAGAAATAAGGTTATAATTGAAAATTTATAATTTTTGTCTATATTTTTTTGTACTAAAATAACAATACTTATAATAAATTCTATTTATACTTTGAGAATAATAATAAAATTATATTAAATAAATAATAATAATTAAACTAAGTTTACAATAATGTATACAAATATACTATATTTTTTATGATAATAATATTTTCATAGTTATTTATATGTATTATTAAATTTATAGTAATACATGGTGGAAGATGACGTGGTATTGTGGGTCCAAAAGAAGGGCTTTATCATTGTAGGTAAAAATTTATGGGCCTTTTTATTTTGGAGGGAGATGACTTGTCATATAGAAAAATGTGAAAAGCCCAAGATAAGGGCTTACCGTGCTCTTAGTGATAAGTTGATGAATAATGTGTATAATAATTGTATTAGTGTATATATAATGATTATAAAAATAAAGAAATATAGATAAAAAATGTGTAAAGTATGAAAAAGAAAGTGAAAAAATGATTTATTTGATTGGTAAATGTGTGAAAAGTTTTATATATGATTGATAGTTAGTTATATAGGAGATTTGAAAGTAGAGTTGAAAAAATTAGAATTTCCATGAGAAGTTGGCCAAAGTTGGCCAGTTGAGTTTATTCTGAATTTTGTGATTTAAAAAGTCAAAAATGGGTTTTGAAAACATAAACAAGCAAGGTCTTAATATTTCCATGGTTTCCATAAAATTATGAATGAAAAGTTGATAATTCTCTGGTTTTTTTATTTCTATAGTTTCCATAAAATTATGAATGAAAAGTTGATAATTCTCTGGGTTTTTTTTACGAAAAGTGTATTATAGGGAATAAATTCTTAAAACCCAAATATTATCTAAGTTCTTAGATAATAAACAAAAATCATATGAGAAACTTGTTTATATGTGAATACATACATAAGAAAACAAAAAAAGTCAGAATATTAGAGATAATATATTTCTTTATGAGTTATCGAATAATTATTTTAACTAAGAAAAAATGTAGTAAATGTTCCACATAAGAAAAATTATGCTCTAGCTAGTTAATTGGACATTTATTTCATGGAGTATCGGTTCTTGATCATGCAATTCAGTAAAGCCACTAATTATAATGTTAATATCACATTTTTTCCTACTAAATTGTTATGTTTGAAACTATAGTTATCGTAACAGTTTTACAATTTTGAATATTATTAGATAAGTTGTTTAAACTTTGTCAATATATGTTATATGACCATTAAATTTGAATTCAATATTATCAATTAGTTCGTTATTGAAGTTTGATCAATAACGTATATGTATAAATTTTAACACAAAATATTGGTTTCCTTTTCTTTTCCATTATATCGTCTTATTTCTCGTATTCTGCAAGTTTTCTTATACTTCTGAAATACGTTCCAAGTATTTAACCAACTCAAAACTTAAATTCTTGTCTATAGACTATAATGATAAAGGAAAAAAGTTAGAATAATATTTTGTTTATGATATAGTAAAAAAGAAAATCAGTGGAATGATTTAATGTTGTGACTAATGAAAGAAAGAACATGAATGTTGAAAAACAAAATAATGAGTAGTTTATATACGAAAATATGCTATAGAATTTCAAAAAATTGATGTATTTTCATCTTTCCATTATCCATGAAAGGAAAATATGATCCAAAAAACACAACTAAGAAATATCAATACCACTTTCACTTTTTACACATAAAATCTCGATCCCTACACAAATCATCAAGAGCTATATATAATAGGCCTTTTATCAAAAACGAAAAGACCCAAAGCTCCAAAAATAGGAATCTGATTGAAAAATGAAAACGAAATCCGAACAAGTTAGCGTGATCCGAACATCTGATCAAGGACAATGACGAACGCCATGGCAACTTCCATATCAAATCCAGGATGAACAATCAGTCGGAAAATGTCCATCCCAAACGCAACGCCTTTGATCAAAGATTCCTTCTGTTTGATCTCAGCCACTCGTCTCCTCTTGTCATCGTACACCACACAGCAACGTTGGCCGTAGCTTCCCTCTATCTCGTACGGCAACATTTTCTCAAATGAGACCACTTGTGCTAGGGACTTGTTCTTGAGGATGTTGACGTTCTTCTTCACCAAAAACCTTGGATGATCGGCGGTCTCTTTGTTGAACACCAACCACCTATCCCCCAGGCTCATTTTCTGCAACAATATGAACAAATATTATCAGATCTCATCAATCGGAGGATAAAATACACATCTATTAATAGATCTCATCTATCGTATATATATATATATATACCTTGCGACGGATGGTGAGGAGAGAGTTGCCGTGAGCGTCCATTAACACGATCTCAGCCTTGTTTCCGGCGATGTAATTGTCGACGCGATACACGAGATTTCCACGAGAATCGAACACGGTGAAGCCTTCGCAGTTGAAAAGCAGAGACTTCTTCCACACTGTGAGCACTATTGGATCACCATTATTGTTAACACAAGAATCATCCAACAATGGTACGTTTGGGAATACTTTGCTCATTTCCAAATCAAACGTATATGAATATGAAATCAGTAGATGATTTTGATAACTAAGGAAAAGGATTATTGATCAGTGGTAGAAGTAAATGATCTCTCTCCCTATATATATATATATATATGTATGTATATGTATATATATTATTATCCCAAATGAATAATAAAGTAAGTGGAGGGGGCCACTCAAGTAAAAGTCCACTGCGCGTGTTAGACGTTTTGTTGGTGATGATTTGACATCATTGCCGGTAAGCTATAAATTTCATTAGGAATTTTTTATTTATTTTTAATTATGGTCAAGGTCTAGTTAAAGTATATCATTAATTATATTTGATTTTTTAGATAAAATATTAAATTTGGAAGTTTTGTATTCAATGCATGGTTTTAGTTTTTTTTTTTTGTTTGAAATGTTCAAAAAATTTCCTTTTTTTTTTTTTTCGGGTTATAAAAAAGAAATCATGAAATAATTCGAAATTATATTGTTTTCAGGAAAATTTTGAATGATTTTATTGTTTTATGGATATTTTTAATGTTTTCGTAGTTTTACTTGAAAAATCCGAAACGTTGATAGTTTATTAATTTATTTCAAAAAGATTGTTGCTCTAGCTTTCAAATCTTTGAATTTTAGAATAAGAAAAAAAAAAAAAAGAAAGATTAATAAATTTAACTATTTACCAAATTAAGTTGTTAGAAGAACTTTCTAGATTATATGCTCTTCTATGATTCCTAAACTTGAATCCAAATTTTTCAAAACTACCACTTTGTTTTTAGTGTAATTTGATTAATTAGTGGTATATATATAACGAGTTTGCTCAAAATATTGATTTTTGTTGATGACAGAATAGCATATTTATTGTTTCTATCTTATTTTTAGTATTTTGTAAGTTTTCTCTAATGTTTTCGTAACATTTTCAATACGTTTCTGATATTTAAGTACTCAAAATTTATTATTGAAATAAAATTTTAATCCTTGATTCCATATAAAACTCTAAAACTACAAACTAATGCAAATATTTCTGATAATGCATTATTTGCATTTGTTTAGCTATTTTTTTGCAATTATATTTCCCCTCACACTATTTGACGAAAGACTCCTAAAGTTTTATTGAAAAATCAAAAGATATTTTTCCCTATACACAGTGGCGGAGCTAGGGGGGGCGGAGGGGGCGGCCGCCCCCCCCAAATTTTTAAAATTTGTAACATGCGTGTGTTTTAAAATTTTTTACATGTGTATATTTTAAAAAATTTAACATTTCGCCCCCCCAAAATTTTAACATAGGTATATTTTAAAAAATTTAACATTTCGCTCCCCCTACTTTCAATTCCTGGCTCCGCCACTGCCTATACATTGTTATGAAGATTTAAATTTTTTATCAAACAGAAGATAGTGAGTTAAATCATTAGACGTTAATAATTTGCTTTGGGTAAATCATTGGATGTTAATCAATTGATGTTCACTTAATTAATAAATAAATAAATAAATAGATAAGATTTTCTTAAGATAATAATTAATTGTAATATATTATCGTCAAAAACAAGGTTAACCAGCCGCCTACTCTTTTACGTCAATGTCAGTATAATTGATTTTAGATAAAAAAAATCCCAAATAAAAAAATATGTGGCTGAGAATATATTTGCGGTGGAAGTGGAGATGGTTGTCAATTTATCAACTCCATTGCCCATTAGATATTTTGCGATGACTAACATTTTTTTTTTCTTTTTAACAATGATGACTTCAAATTTTTTTCACTAAATTTATTCAGCATAGATGATAGGTTTTTTTTTTTTTTTTTTTTTTTTTTTAAGTTGACTAGAGTTGATTTAAATTATCTCTGTTTTGGTTGATGCGGTTTATCTGACTGGGGGTTGGATCAAGTCGTGATAACTTTTTTAATTTAAGATTAGTTATTTTTATATCATGATTTATATCACATATACGTTGAATAGGTTTGTTACATGTTTGAGAGTAAAATCATTAACTTCGAGAAAATGACGAAAAAAACTTATAAAATGAAATAAATTGGCGCTATTCAGAAATATAATTACATCTTGAGCTATATACCTCCAATATTAATGATGCTTATATGGTTAGAAAGCTAAGACAATTCCCTAAAAGTCTTGTGAAGAAGACAAGATCCGGTTCAAATCGTTTGAAGTCCCAAAAGTTACAAAAATATATTCTGTTTCGAACCCTTGCAATTTCGGTAGAAAGATCATAACTCGAGTTATACAACTTAGATTGGATCCAAACCAGTTGGGTTGTAAAGTTAGCCATAGATCTACAATTTTGTAGAAGAAGCCAAAGTCAATTTCGGACGGGAACACGGTCAAACAAGACATCTAAAACAACTGTAAAACGATAAATGGGACATGGATGCTGTTGCCAGCGTTTAAACGCTGAGACCATAATGTTTCTGTTCTGGCATTTAATCGCTGATTTTCAGCGTTTAAACGCTCGGGACGAATTCATCTACAACTGGGATTTTTTTCCATCCTTTATTTTATATCAATTCTTTCTGTACAAAGGGGGATTCTTGAACTGGAAAACATTAGATTAGAGTTGAGAATAAGTTTTTTCAAGTCTCGAAAATATTGGAGAAAAGGAACAAGCCAATCTTACATGATTGTATTCAACTTTTCAAAGACATTTTAATCGAGACTAGAGTTTTTTCTTTATCTCTCCTTTAATCGAGACTAGAACCCAAGCTCACGAGTTGGAGGCGGAGCTCGAGCTCATAAATTAAGGCTCGAACTCGAATTCGAACTTAGAAAAATCTCAAAACTCGGCTCATTTACATCCCTAATTTGAATAACTTAATTATAAAACGTGACTCATTTCTTTCCAATTCACATAAACTAGTGTTCGGAAATGGAGATATGGCTCTCGGTGAATCCAAAGGACACTTTCTTAAGTAGGGAATTTTTAGAAATAAGCTTTCCAAAAGAAAGTAGGAAGAAAACAAGAGATAAGGTGAGAATTATTTGCTATATATTATTCCAATATGACCAATTGTGCGGTTGTACATTTCCTCATATAAACTAAATAAAATCCTTAAATTCCTTTCTTTTTATTGTGTTTTTTAACCTATTTTTTTAATTAGATTTACAGAAGCATATGTACCTGAGGAAGGTTGTTTTCGTCAAATAGAAGTTATGGTATTCAAAGTTTCTTTTAAGATTTGACAAAATACATACGTAATTATTTAATTTAATGAATATTTTTTATAATTAAAAAATACATCAGATCATTAGGACCCAAGAGTAATTATACCTTAATTTATTTAAATTTTTATAAACTTTACTTCAGATATACTTTGATCTAAGTTATTAAAAATAATAGTTTATTAAGAAATAGAATAATATAATATTAGACAAAAGACAAATATAAAATGTTCATGGCCGAAACCAAAACATTATAATACCAGAAAATAAAATAAAAGGTTTTAAAGATCAATAGTTTTCTAGAGAAGTTCAGAAAAATAAAAAACATAAAAACAAATAAATTTTTACTGAAAATATTAAAATACCTTAAAAATTAGATAATTTTCAGAATTATATCTTCATCTTTCTTAAATTTAAATAAAGAAGACTTGACTGGTAAAAAAGTACTTCCATAGACAAAATTTTTAATTAATTAAAACTCACAAGAATCATATAAATTTATAAGAAAAAAATAGAAAGATAAGATAAGAAATTTTGGTATAAGAAATTAAATAAATAAAAATTAGAAAGAAAAAAGTATTTTTTTCCAAAATAATACAAAAAATTCGAAAAACTCAAACTATTCTTCGAAAAAATAATTCATGTTGAACTTTATGCATAACATATATATTTTTAGTTTAAATTATTTTACAATTTTAGTTTAATCTACATATATAACTATACAAACTATACTTATAATAACTGACAGAAAAAAATAAAATAGATAAAAAAAATGGTTGATTAAATTTTTGACTCTTTTCATTACTCAAAAGAGTAATGCTATATACCACCGTTTTTATACCACCGATTTTTCACCTCCCCTTGATTTAGAAAGTGTGAATATATTGAATTCAATTGAATTAATTAAATCCAAATGAGTATTTACTAATAATAGAAGGAGTGAAAAATCGGTGATATGAAAACGGTGGTATATATCATTACTCTTTCAAAAAACTGAAAATAATTTGAAGAAAAAATTGAAAGTATTGAGTTAGCCCCCAGGTAAAATGTTAACTTGCCCTCCATACCCAAATTAAGGTCAATCCCCCTCCATATGGATAAATCCCCAAATTGAATGTTAATTTTTTCTCTTTTTGAGCAAAATCCCCAAATTAAACTCAAATTTCCTGCAAAATGTCATTTTTTACCAATTTGATTTTTTTCTAGAAAATTTTATATTAAAATTGCCTATTTTTAAATTTTAAATATTAGATTTTTATTAACTATGGTTAACATGGTTGATTAGAGCAGAAGAATTTAAGTAATTGGATTATTTAGGTAATGAATTGTCTATCGTTCAAGGTTTTAATTTGACTGGTATATTGAAATGGGCCAAGAATGAAATGAACTTTCCAGTGTTCATTTCTAATCCCATTCGTAGGTATATTTTTGTATTAGAAATTATCAATTCCCTTATCAATTCATTTCTTGAAATAGCCGCTATTTCTCTACTAATTGATTTGTTGCAAAAAATGCAAAAAAAAAAAAAAAAAAAAAAAAAAAAAAAAAAAATTGTTATAGAAACAGTTTTGTCGAGGAACGAGTTACCCAATATCCTTAACACAATCACGTCCCTTATGATGGTTACGGAATATGTTATTTGTATTTCAAGATATAATGACTAACGTTTTAGAAATAGGTCAACTCCCAATTTCTAAGTCTATCAAACTAGTTTCTGCTAGAACTCTCGTTTAAAAATGCAAAATTCTTTTAAATACTCAAGTTAGTACATAAAAGAGAAAGAATGATTCGAAGATTTACCTTGGCGTGAAAGTTCTAAAAATAGGAAGACCTATTTATAGATTTTCAAAGATTAGGGACCGAAAATATGCAGCTTTTTAGAAATTGCAAAACAGCTCTTGAAAGTTTAAAATGCGTCATTTCACTCCCAACAGATGTCGTTCCAGCGCGAATGGGTGCACCATGCACCCATTGTCAACCAAGTTCAATAGCTCGTTAAATCGTGTCTATCGATTAAAAGAGTTGTGATCCACCGTTCCAATGAATAGAAATCTAAAGGTTTATATTAAATTGGAAAATAAAAATTTAATTAATTAAATAAAACAATTAATTTAATTAAATTTTATATAAAAATCTAAATTCAGACGGACCCATGATACACGAGCACGACCCACCCAAGCCTAAGCTTAGGCCCAGGCCCACGAATTCGGACCCGACTAGACCTCGGCCGTGTCGGCAGCAGCGGCTGCACGCGTGTGTGTGCGCAAAGAGGGTCGAACCATAGCTAGGTCTTCCCGCCTCTAAACCCGCACAAACATGTTATGACCCAATGACCAAACCTTATTTTCCAACTTGAGCATAATACACTCATTCAAGTTATCATTTTGAACCTATGTGGAATACCATTTTTTTCTCAACTCAAAGCTTAACTTTAACATAAAATTTCTCATTTATCCGAAATTGAAATTGAGAAATTTGAAATACTAATGATATCTACTCGAAACATAGTTTCATAATATATAAAACTATCCTCATTCAGAATTTTTTCAAAAAATAATACAGAATTAAATATTAATTTTAAAAATATACCATATTCAAAATAAATTCGAAAAATAGGTTAAAGACCCAAGGGCCTTTAGAATCGGCCTTTAAAGACCCAAGGGCCGATTCTATTTGACAGAAAAGTCCCTTTGGCAAAGGGCCGGAAATGCATTTCTTCTATTCTTTTCCAAAAAGGAAAAAGCCTCTATTCTATTATTGTCTCTATAAAAACAACTCGATTTTTTTCCATCACAACTTGATTTTCTCAATTTTTTTACTTTCAAAAATTATTTTTCTACGAACAAGCAAATATCTCTACTAACACAGGTAATTTATTATTTTTCTTATTATAGAATTTAATATTATGTTGTTAAATTTATATGATTTATTTACTTACATGTTGTATACTTTATTTATTTACATAGTTTAATTACTATTATAAATTTGATTTTGAAATATAATTAATTTGATAGTTGTATATAATTCAGTTATGAATTAATCATATTTTAAAATCAAACTTATAATAGTAATTAAAGTATGCAAGTAAATAAATTATACAACAATTGTAAGTAAATAAATTAATTTGATAGTTGCATATAATTCAATTATGAATTAATCATATTTTAAAATCAAACTTATAATAGAAATTAAATTATGTAAGTAAATAAATTATACAACATATAAGTAAATAAATTATATAAATTTAATAAAATAATATTTAATTAAATAATAAGAAAAATAATAAATTACTTGTAGTAGTAGAAATATTTGCTTGTTGGTAGAGATAACTTTTGTATGTAAAAAATTGAGAAAATCAAGTTGTGAGGGGATAAAATCGAGTTATTTTTTAAAGACAAAAATAGAATAAATGCCCTTTCCATTTTTTGGCTTTTCTATCAAAGATACTGTCAGAAATGGACAGAATCGGCCCTTTGGCAAATGATCAATTCTAAAGGCCCTTGACCAAAGGGTCTTTAACCTATTTTTCAAATTAATATTCAAAAGGGTATATTTTTCAAATTAAAATCGAAATTTGGGTTATTTATTGAAAAAATTCTTCATTCAGAGCTCTATAGCATTTTTGAATAGTCCAAGATTTCCAACAATACTCCCACATGAATGAAAATTATGCATATGTAGACACTACGAGAGTTCAGACGAGAAATTATTGCATCAGAATAGATGGCTTAGCGATTTGAATCTTTCTTAGTAAGACATCAAATACACTAAACTCTCAATGAACGTGATGCCTTGAATTAATCAGCCATTTGTGTGTACAAGACAATAATATTCACACAATAGTTTTTCTACAAATCTTGTTCGTTATTGTGCCGTGGAACACCATATTGGATTCATAAGTGTTTACTTAATTAAAGCGGTCCCGCTTGACAATTATATAGATGACATCCTATTAAGAGTACCCTAGAATACTCCACTTTACTGCGCCGTACACTTATACACTGTAAGAATCATTAAAAGTTTTAGAACTTAACCATTGCTACACACTCTAGGAAATACTTGTTCAATATAGGAATGAGTTAAGAGTGATTAACACTCCCATGTGCGTTGAACTTTTATAACTTCATTTTTCCATGGAACTAAGATCTCCAGTCTAACATGTTTGGATTTCCACTATGTCCATTCTTAAGATGTAGGTTTCAAGCCCATTCCCTTCGTTGAATTTTCAACTAGATTTCTTGGCAGACCTTTCATTAACGGATCCATAATATTTTTCTTGACTTTATATAGTCTATGAAAATTATGCCATTAATTAAAGATTAGTGTTTGATGGGGAATATTGCATTTTTGGTACACTAATGTGGCCTGCACGTTTATTTGGTATGAGGGGTGGCAATTTAGGTACATTATTGTGGGGTAGGTATGGTAATTTGAGTACAAATTTCGCCAGAATATTCAATTTTTGCCGGAATATTCGATTTTTGCCTGAAATGTAATTAATTTTGACTAAAAATGGGAATTTTGACCGAATTTGAGAATTTTGACTTATTTTTCTATTTTATTTTCTATTTATGGAGAATTTTGATTTATTTTTTTATTCAATTTTTTTTGAAAATCCATCTTCATCCTCTCTCCTCCACCATTGCCACCCTCAACCACCTCCAATCAACACACCTCCACTGCCACCCCCAACCAACCCACCACCACCACCCCCCAACCACTCACCACCGCAACCCCCAACATCCCACCATCAAGAATATGAAGAAATATAATAACTCACTTCATTTTATATGAAGAAATATTATTTTGCTTACATTCAATGTGTTGTTTGAATTTCGTTTTGTTCGAGCATGAAGATTCTATATTTTAATGTCTAATTTTTTATATTTCGATGGTGGTGGTGGTTGGTGGTGGTGGTGGTGGTTGGTGACGGTGGTGGTGGTGGTGGTGGTGGTGAAAATGAAGTTAAATTGGTAAAATTGGGGATTGGGTAAAATTAGTAGTCGTGGTGGTGGCGACGACGACGTGGTAGTGGTAGTCAAAATTTATCCTCAATGAAGAAGATGAAGAAGAATGAAGAAGATGAAAAAGAAAAAGAAGATGATTTAAAATAGGGCTTGGGAGGCAAATTGGTAAATTAGAATTCTATTCCCTTTACAATAAGTCAAAATTGGTCAATCTTTCCCCAAAAAATCAATTAATTAGATCAATTTTGGTCAAAATCGTCAAAAATCCCCAATTCTGGTCAAAATCCCCAAATTGAAAGTCAAAATCGAATATTCAGGCTGAAATCGAATTTTCAACAAAATTTGTACTCAAATTGTCAGACCTACCCCACAATAATGTACCCAAATTGCCATCCCCCATATTAGTGTACCAAATAAACGTGCAGGCCACATTAGCGTACCAAAAATGCAATATTCCCGTGTTTGATGGTATTATGTCGTCGATGTATATGTCTAAACTTATCATTATACATACTACTTTATACTCTTCCAATTGCTGATTGACTATTGCAATGTATCAAAATTAAAGGCACGGGTTTCGTCCAACATAGAATGCCTTTTAAGAAGTTTCAAAGCCACTTAGCTTCTTCACCATCTTCAACTAAAGCTATGAATTTCGATTCCACAATTGATCGAGCAATATACGTTTGCTTAGAAGACATCATGACACAGCTCCTCCACTTAGTTTATCCCCTATTTCATAGAGTGTTTTAAATATCTATTAACTCTTCTCAATGACGTCTAGTAATCTTTACTTGTATATCTACTCAATTATTGACTGAATAGACAATATTAAGACGTGTACAGTTTGCAATATGCATCAAACTAGTAATTATTCGTGCATATTCGTGCAGAACCACATATTATGTGGGATGAGATCTCCTATTGCAAAATGGTGTTTCATCTCCTATTGCAATCGACGGATGGAAGCCATGTGTAAAACTAATAAATTCCTTATAGCAGAGAATAAATTCTATTAAATTCTATATAGAAAGAGCAATATTTGCTGAAATTGGATTAAGGAAAGTCAAAAAATTACAAGGAAAATTGAAAAATGAAAAAAAAAACAAAAAACAATAACCTCTCTCATCCTTTGGACAAAACAATCAAACCTTTCTATTTTTTAATTTTTCTTGTGATTTTTTTATGTATATATTTCTAACTTACTTATATATAAAAAAAATCAGATGATAATTTCTTAATTTAATTATTTACTTCAGATTTATGCATAATTATTGATGCCAGGCGTGTACATATATATATATAGGCACGACTTAATTATCACTGTACATGCATGTGAAATAATTTTATATTCATTTTTAATCATAATGAAGAAGTTGACAAAAGGTTAAAAGTTATTTATAGTGCCACTATTGACCAATTTAATTTTTGGTAATTGATTTTAAAATATTGCATGGGTTATGTTTCAAAGTAGTCAAGTCTGACGAACATCAATGGCTGCTAGGTAATATTAGTACCATTAAATTAATTATCATAAAGTAACATCTTGATGTTTTTGTGTATTGTTTGTGTTCATTTACTTAATTTACTGATATATTCGAAGTAAATATGTATGCTATATATTTTTTTTATCCCTTGAAAAAAATAATCAAATCTTTCCGTTTTTTTAATCTTGTGTTTTTATAATTTCCTTAATTCAATATTAATTTAAGCAAATATTTCTCTTTACATATAGAGTTTAATAGGATTTTATTCTCTATTATAAGAAATTTGTTAGTTGTACACATGGCTTCCATCCGTCGATTGCAATAGGAGATTGAAACACCATTTTGCAATAGGAGATTCCATCCCATATTATGTGGTCTTCAATATTAATCATTCTCATGATTAGTATCATGATTGGTGGCAAGTATCATGATTGGTGGACGTCCACATTAATTCTACAATTTCTTCATAACTACACCAATTTAGAATTATTTTGGTAAATAAATATTATCCAAATAAAATATCCACCTCCCTATACCCTTAAAAAAAATTTAAAGATGATTTATTTAACATTTTAACCCCCCCAAAATATGAAGATATTAAAATTTATCTCAATTATAGCCCCAAATTACACTATGAAAAATTTGAAAATGGGATAGAATATTCAAATTTAAGTGTTCGATCTTAATCTATTATTTACATTAACATTAATTGTATTTATGAATGATGAATGTCAAATAAAAAATGTGTATAATAAAGAAAAAAGAAAAGTTGGAGAAGATATTGGCAGGTGTGCATGGACAGTGCAGGGAGGAAGAGACGCCTGGCTACTCATGCAAAACTTATCCGTTTCTTCTTCCAACGCGTGTCTGCCGGTTCATTTTCCCATACAAATCAATATCTCATCTAATCCCTCTTTTGTTTTTCGTTTAGCTCTTGAACCTACACCATGAAATTCTTCAAGCACTGCTAATTTTTTGCTACTCAATAGGATGGAGGATCCAGACATGGAGTGGGAGATCGTGGATTATTCATCTTCATGTTTTGAAGATGAGGATGATGCAGAGAAGAGTAAATTGCGCTGGATATTAAACGCAGGACTGAGCTTAGGAAAGAAGCTTGTAATAACAGGGGTTGTGATCTCATCTGTTCCCATTGTTCTTCCTCCTCTTGTGGTTATTTCTGCACTGGGTTTAGCCTTCTCGATGCCCTTTGGGTTTGTGTTCGCGAGCTATGCCTGCACGGAGAAGCTCATGAGCAAGCTGCTGTTGCCTTCACCTACGTCGTCTCGAATTCGAGAAGACTATGCAACAGAGGAGGATGGAGAAGAAGAAGAAGGACTGTTAGTTGTTGACGATATTGAAAAAGAGGAAATGAAACAAGAGGAGGATTTAAGGGATGAGATTGAAATGAGAATCGAATTAGTGGGTTATTATGATGGCGATAAAGAAGGGTATGAGGGATTAGATGTTGATGGGCATGATGAGAAGATTAATCTGAATGATTTGAAGATTGATGAGGAGGGAAGGAATGAAGATCTGTTAGAAGGTGAAGATGAGAAGAACACTGCAGTTGAGGGCGATGCTATAAATACTGAGGATTTGCAGATTTTAGATGTAGAAAACAACACTATTGTGCCACAATCAGCATCATCTCAAGCTGATAATAACTTAATTGTGGAGAATGAGGGTGAAAACTACAAAACTGCAGAGAAGGTTGAGAAATTTGTGACGATGGTTCCTAAAGAAAAGAGCAGCAGTTCAAAGAAGGGGAAGAGGAAGAAAGCCTCAGGGAAGAGGAAAGAGGCAGAAAGAGAGAAGAGGCATGAAAAAGAGAGGGAATTATTGGAAGCCATGTCTAAGAACAATGTAGTAATTGAGGAAGAAAAAAATGTGGATGTTTCTACTGAGAAAAAGCATGCTGATGACGATGAAAAAGAGAAGGAATTGTTGGAAGCCATGTCTAAGACTAATGTGGATGTTTGTAGTGAGAAAGAGCATGGCGATGAAGGTGAAGGCATTGTGATGATGATTGATGATTTGGGAAATTCTGAAAGGTCATTGGAAAAAGAAGAGGGCTTGAAGACAATGAGCGATATGGGTTCCATAGCCGGTGAAACTAAAACCTCTGATGAGAGTGAGTTGATCTTCTTGAAGGGGGATGAGCCAAGTGAAGTAGTGGTTGTTGAGAAGGAAAAGAGTGTAGATGATGATGATGGCACAACAAGGGAGCACTTGATCATTGAGAGTGGAGATTCTGAACATGTAGTGGTGATTGATGATGATATAGGGAAAGTTGAAGTATCATTAGAGAAAGAAGAAGAAGAAGAAGAAGAAGAGCCCGAGGGCTTGGAGACAACGTTACAGGGACAGAGTGATTTGAAGGCTAGCGAACTGTCGAGTAGTGCAGGTAAATGGTATCCAGTGAAACTTTCAGTTCATAATGTTAGTTGATAATTTGGGTTGATAAATATGTGTTTTTTTTGCATTTGCAGAGAATTACAGGGAAAATGCAATGGGATTAGCCCCTCCAAGTACGGTTGAGTTGGGACATAAGGAAGAAGAAGAAGTGAGAGACGAGGTCAGTTAATAGCAGCTGCTTTTTCTTACCAATGTTGTTTAATGGATATGAATTCATGTTTAGCTAACTACTCTGTTGTGCTTTCTTATGGTAGTAGTTGTATTGGTGATGATTTAATGAACTTAACTGCTGTTTATCTATGAATTTCATTTGCTAGATTTCATCCCTAGGCTGGAATGATATGTGAAACATGGAACTTATTGACTAAAATGCACTAAACTTTGAGAGTTTGAGGTAGGTAACTGTGTCCACTGATTCATAGGGCAAGGATATAACTATCTCAAAGGAATACCAAGTAACAATAACTAATGAAATTTAAGTTGGTGAAAAGGGTCACATGTTATATATATATATATATATATATATATATATAATATATTGACCATCTCAGTTGAATTTGTAGGAAAAGATATGGAAAGAGATGGAGTCGATCCGAGTGATAGTTGGTTACAGGGCTCCAACTCGTCCTTCATACTTTGAAGAACTCAAGGCGTTGTACTTGTTCACCGGAATTGAGCCACCATCCTCGTTCACGGAGCCATTCGATCTATCGGAATTCTACAATAAACTTCGTTTTCTCAAGTCAGTTATCGGTATTAAGTAGTGGGGTGTTGTTGAAAATGGAATGAGAATAAAGATTTCGGTTTGATTGATTTGTTTTTGAATTGGCGTGATGATACAATTTGTCAAGTTTTTGGCAGAATTTTGAGTATTTTGTGTTGCATCTTTTCGATTTTCGGGGATGTGCTCTCTTTTTATATACTATTCTCAAGCAGATCTTTTGCCTAAATATTTTGAACTTAGCTGAATATTCAGATTTTTTGCATACGTACCTTTGACATTAACGTAGTTTCTATGTTCAAGTATGTGTTTCTTTGAGTTTAATCTACCTATAATACATTTATTATGTACTTTGTTTTTGCATAAGATTGATTCAAACAAAAAATAAGATGATGACAGTTTCTATATATTTGCAACAATAGGTGCATATTTACATAGGAGTCTAAAATGGATTTACAAATAAACGTAGTAGTATATTAGGTCACTCGTATTTTCAGCCCAACTCGGTTTGAGTGAACAACCTTAAACTAACTAACCCAAAAGCGGTAACCAAACTATAAACACTTCTTTTATTAACAAAACACTACTTTATATAAACTGTTAATACTCATGTTTATTTATTATTTATAAATTAAAATATCTTATTGTACATAAAAATTTACATAATTAATTAAGCGTGCGGTTAGGTTTCTCCATTCCAAATTCCTATTTCATCTCATATTTCAAATTCCTATTCCATTTCCTATTCTGACACGTGTAATTCAGAAATTCATTTTTTAAAGAATATTTAGCATGCGTACATTTTATTTTGTATCACGTAAATTATTTTGTATTATTGCACATTTTATTAGGAAAGTATGGAGCGAGAAATTTAATGTCACACCGGGTCCAACATGCTTGTGTGACATAACTATACATTTATGATGGATATCTCAAATATGTTGTTTAAACACACCGAATTTGTTAGACCTGGTGTATTATAATTTTTTCCAGAAATAGAGTACCAAAATTCAGACCATTTGTCTAGAATGGTCCTAACATAAGTATTCAATTTGGCAACACTATCCAGTTAGAGTGAGGCCCAATTTATGAGCCCACCATAAGAATAGTATAGCTGTCGACTCTTTACATTGAAGACTCAGTTGGATTTTGACTCAAGCTCTTTCGCCATTGCCGGAATCTCCATTTCCTTCATTGCTACGCTACGATTTGCCATGCAATGTCCAGCCCACGCCTTCCTCTACAACCGGACCCTCTGCGCCTGCAACCCTGGCTACCTCCTCAATCTCACCGCCAACTCCTGCTCTCTCTTCGCCCACGCCGGTCCTGCGATCGACCTCACCACCGGCGTCGATTTTGACTCCTCTCTCGCCTTTCCCGAGACTATTTTCTCCTTTGATTCCATCAAGAAGTTCACGCAGTCGCAGGCGGTGTTTCTCGAGGCCACGCTCTTCATGCTTTTGTCCTGGCTAGGGTTTTGCCTTTTTCTGCGGTTGTTGCCGCTCGGCTCCGATGGTAGATCGATGTGGTTCAAGATCAGGTGGTGGATTAGCCGTCTTGACATCTCCTTCGCCACTCGTCATTGGCTGCAGGATCAGAACGTTGTTGTTAAGCGCAAGACTGAGCTCGGCGGCACTTTCTCCATCGCTAGCTGGATACTCTTTATCGGTCTATTTGCTGCGTGAGTAAATAAATATTTAAGAGTAATTCTGAAAATGTAATGCATAATTGAAGTTAGTAACACAAATATTTAGAAGTAAATGACTGGCAACTATCTTCCGGTAAGGAATTAAATAGAGAGAACTTTATTTCCATTTGAATACCTATCTTATTTTGGAATTTTAGAATTTGATCATTTTTGGGTAAAGATTGATAACTACTTTTATCCATTTTCAGTAGGGAAATTTATGATAATTACCTATTGTCTTACAATGGAGTTCAATTAGGCTGTCACATGTGTACTCACTCAAATAATCTCAAGGGTTGTGTTTTCTTATATATACATGCCCGTTTCTTGAGTCCCTCGTAGCTACATTATATCATCACTAACTGCTATATCCCACAGGTTGCTGTATCAAATTATTTCCAAGAGAAGTGTAGAGGTGCATAATGTCAGAGCAACGAATGCACCCGATTTAGCTTCCTTTTTGAATGACCTAGAATTCAATATTACGTTCATATCCAGTATGAGCTGTGCCCAATTGCGTGGTCTTGGCACCCTTGTTACTTGGAATCCGGCCTTTGACAACAGAGTCCTCCCTCTTTCATCGTTTGCTAACTATTCGTGTGTGAACACCACATCAGGACCTACCATTACTCTTTCATGCAATAGTTGCCAGTTTATTTCAGATGTTGGGTATGTCTCGTGGCAGTTTGTTGATCTTCCGAATAGTCCAGCAACTGCAGTCGGCTTTCAGTTTAACCTTACAGCAAAGAGCCATGCTCAGAGGAAGCATTTGAGTTCTGTAAGTGGGGTTCTGAAAAACGCCAGCAATTCTGATAACAGACCAATCACGTATAGAGGTCTAGTACCAAATATACTGAAATTCAATTTATTTCCTAGAATTTACCATAATTTACGCGATTTAAAGCTCATCCAACCTCTGTTCCATGAGTTTCTTCCTGGTTCATATATTGATGATGTAAGTCAGCTTCAAGCATCGCTCAATAGCTCCAACAGTGGACTGATCAACACTACACTGTATATCAATTTCCTCTCTGCGTATATAGTTGAGATTGACAATCAAAACATTTTAGGACCTGGTGAGTCACTTCTGTTGATTTTCTTTTCTTCCTTGTCTTGCTCCTACTTATCTTTTTGCATGCTCTCCTGCTGTATCGTTATATTGCTCATTCTTTTTTGGAGACAACAACTCGTAGTTCTACCATCTTTTATTGAATTTTTTGTAAATATTATAAAGGTTATCTTTTTGTTTCATTATGTTTTTATTACTGTTACTGCAGTTTCGGTTCTTATAGTTGGCGTGTAAATGGGATACTTTTACGTGCTGACCTCAATTATTACTTTTGTGATGGTGGGGAAGAAACTGATTAAACATGAATGAGTCAAAAGAATAGAGGATGAACTTTGTGATATGATGTGATTTTGTCAGATCTTTTTTTGGACGGCTTAGTCTTTGATATTTGCTTGACCTAAGCATTGAAGCCAAAATGACATTACTTTATGGATTTTGTTTCGTTGTTAGGCATTTCTCCATGAAGGGGATTTTGCTTGACGACAACCTATATAGCGTTTAAGAGTGTCGGTTTTCTATGGAGGAAATGAGTAAAATAATAAGAAACTTTCCACCATATTAAGTGAAGATTGCAGTTAAATTAATCGTTTATTTTATTCTACAAGTTTTCATTTGCTTCCATTGGAGCTTCAATGCTTTCTTACACTGTTATGGAAAGACGATAAGTTGTTCGTTTGTTAATAGTTTGATATCTCTTTCTTGTGCCAAGAATGCAGTGAGCTTTCTTGCTGACCTGGGTGGCCTT
The DNA here is from genome assembly GCA_963669365.1 of Verbascum thapsus. Taxonomy (NCBI): domain Eukaryota; kingdom Viridiplantae; phylum Streptophyta; class Magnoliopsida; order Lamiales; family Scrophulariaceae; genus Verbascum; species Verbascum thapsus. The sequence continues at coordinate 15,405,565 of OY770110.1, read as the reverse complement.
TACTGCATAAGTATTGGTATCTTTTTCTACTTGTTGGTCCAAGTATGTTTTCTTTCTATGACTACTATTTCCTTCCTTTTTTTTGCTTTTTATTTATATCCAGATTTATCTGACGGGAAAATAATGTGGATTTTTTGTCTTTATTTACAAGAAAACAAGAAAATGCCCTCTGTAAGCAATGAATTTTCTAGCCAGCAAAAATAAAAAAGAAAGTAAACAATAATGAAAATAAAATATATTAACTGACAGATTTGGCGAATCTCTATTTGTAATTTTGTATCATCCTTACTTGAACAACAATTTTAGGATTTGATTGCATGAAGATTATTTTGTCGCTTTGTTCTCAAATCAAGGGCTATGGGCATATATAAAACGGTGAAGACTTCACTTTAGTGTGAATATCCATTCCTCTCTCCTTAATTCAATTCTGGACTTCCGTTATGTTAATTTGAGGATTTAGCATGGAATCTAAAATTAGACTCTATAATCTGATGAGTTTCAACTGAAAACTGTACTATTCCTCTCATACGTCGTGGATTTGATAGACTTCTTCACTTAACACCTTGAATCTTCTAGAATTTAGAAATGTTTCCTTATTGGACGTGTTGGATCTTCTTAAAACCTGTGGACTTATTTCCTCGCCATTGGATCCTCTTGGATATGGTGTAGTGTGGTTGCTTTTGATCTTCCCTCCGGGCTCTTCTGGGTTGGTTTCTCAATTTTGACTTTCGGTTCCAAAATCAGACTTCTGTGTTCAAAATCATTCATGCCCATTCGAACAACATATTATCATTAGCACCCTTTTTAGTACTTTTAACAAAATGCGGTATAAAACATTGGAGGATATGTACGAACAATAAGGATGACTGAAGCAATGAAACATTGGTATCATGAACTCCAAAGTCAACATGATGATTCGGAAGAAATGTCGTGGCACAAAAAGATGATTTAACTGAAGAAATACCAGCCATGTAGAACAGGGAAACAATTCTTTTATAAATAATAGTCAGCATGTAATTCTTTTTAATAATGATGATAGTACTAACTGAGTTTATTGAAAATTGAGCTTTTGGTTTAAAATACCAGGAATTGAGTAAAGGGCAATAATATTAATATTTTATTATGTGATCTCTTTTAGAAAAAAGTTCTCCTATTTGTAGGCAATTCAGGTAATTTTATTGAAAACTTTACCTCCATTACTAATATCATATAATCTATGTACTTTTTTTTACACAACAATATATTTTAGATATTTCAGGATTATTGTTATCTATTGATTTTCGCAAAGTCAAATATATTGGTGTGACAAAGACATAACTAGCTTTGAAGATTTTGACAACAAATCTATCAATATTCAACCTTCCCTCACTAAAAGAAAATAGGATTTTCAGATTATACAAAAAGGATACATTTTTCTTGATACTTCAGTTATGTGAAACTTTAAAATAATCAACCTACTATCTCTGACTAATTTTGTGAACAAACTAATTACCAGTTCAGATTACGCTGAAACAGAAATCAAGTATAAAGTACTCATTCTATTTATATATTATCGAAACTTACGATGTGTAACTTTTCTCCATTTTCTCCTGATATTCCTAATGTTTATCGTTTATAGTGTGAATACAGAATCAAGAGGCTTCGCAATGAGGATAGCGTGATGAGGGGTATTAGGAACCGTCGAAAAGCCCAAGATCGGTGGGCAAAAGTGAGTTTTCTTACTGTACTCCAAAATGGTACAGGAAATAGATTTATTTGCTTGCTTAGTTTTACTCTGGTTCAAATGAGCTGTTTACTACATTCATGTAGTTCCAAGTTAATTTGTTCTAGAACTAATTAGACTTTTGTAATCTTTAAATAGTTGAGAAGATATGTGAGGTTCACATGGGGATCTTGCTCATTGGATGATAACTATGGGAGTGAATCAAAAGATGCAAGTTGCACTGGTGTTATGATGAAATCATTCCATAAAAGTGGGTCATCACATAGACGAAGACCGCAGAAAAGTCTGGATGCTGTGAGTTTTAAGAAAAAGATTACCTTGCCCGATGAGAAGGTGGTGATTTATGCCTCAGCACATTGAAATTTAGTCACTTCATAATTTTATCTTTCTATTCAGTTTAGCTGTTACCTCCTTAATTGTATGAATTGATGATTGCAGAAACCTGTGCCAAAGCATGTTGATGATCAAGAGGTTAGTTAGATCTCACTTTATTGAAGTGCATTGAACCGGAAAAATGGTCATCGTTTCAAAAATATAAACTAGTTACTTGCCCCTTACTTCTGTTTGTTTCTTAATCACCAGTAATTTATTAAGATTTGTTGTGAGAATGATGCTTACTTGGTAACATGATTTTTGACCTGTTACATATACGTGTTATTATATGTGTTTCATTAATTGACCACTTGGTTTGTATAAATGATGATTCATATGATGTTACCGTTGGATTTTGACAATTGGTGCTATATCTCCTTGATATGTTATCCTCTTCCATTAGCTTTTTGTTGAAAAGTTGGGTTTAACAATTATGGTAGTGTTCATGCAGATTAGTTGAATAGTGTTTAGCCAATCCTTTTTTAAACTAATAGTCGGTTCGGTTCGGTGATATGAAGCTGTTCGAGTTATCTTTTTTTTTTTTTTTTTTTGTGATATCTAGGTTAAGGAAATTGGGCTCCATGAAAATGCGGAACATAATAAAGGTGAAATTAGTGTTTGTTCACATCTCGGAGTAGCTGATCTTCCACAACTTCCGCCATTCGGTGAGTGCTCAATATTATTTTGCTTTTGTCCGTTTGGTACTTTTTGTCGCATAAAAACGAATACATCTTTATCGATTTACATGATTTCAATCTGTAATGTCGGCTTATATGACAAGTCTTGCCTTAATTTCTGCAGAACGGGATAATTCAAACGAAATGAGTATGAGTGATGTTCAGAAAAAGTTGGAACAATTGTATGAATATAATGTAATGCTGAGGGAGAAGCTAATCGATGTTTTGGAGGAAAAGGCGAGGCAATGACACGAGTCGAGTAATGCTATCTATTGGTTGTATATTGTAAATGACACGAGGGTAGTAGTACTTTCTTGTATATTATTTGTCTAAATTCTTTATTGGTAACATTATTGTCTCAGTTTATTTAGTAAGCAGACACTGGAAAGTTGGCTGTGACTTGCTCATCTCCTCCTTTTTCTGTGTAGCTTATAGAATTGAGAGTGTATTATTCGACACATTGAAATTCGAAACTAGAATTACTTTGCAATTCATTTATATTTCTTTTTGTTTGTATGATTTCTCTATGACTGGAACCAAATTCGTGGATATTCCAAAGTTTCCATCAAAATTTGATCTCATAAACTATTTTCAGAAATCACAATTTGAGATTATATATTTAACATTTTAGAATAATATCTTTTCATATTTTGTTAGACTAATAATATTTTATTTTCTTATTAGATTAGGGTGAGTTATAAGTTCTTTTGTAATTTTATATATACATTCTAACATGGTTTTGTATTTTTCGACATGGTATCAACGCCATGATTAGGTCGTATTTTGATCACTCATGTTTAAGTCATCGACCTATCAGGCGCAACTTAGGGTTCCATGATTACTGATTTTGGTCACCTTCATTCACTTCTAGGGTTCCATGATTTCTGATTTTGGGTCACCTTAGTTCACCTTCGCCCTAGGGAGGTTCAATCCGATTTTCAACATTCATTGGAGCTTGGTATATATATTCCATCATCAATAATTATTGGGGTTTTATATTTTCCAAAAAGAAAAAAAAATATAGAAAAAGGTGAGGCTAACGGAGCATAAAATAGGTAAAGGAAATGTAAATACACAACAGTGAAAGTTAACACCAAACAAAATCACAAGTGGTTCTAGGATTACCAGCAAATCTCCTACTGGTGGGGATATTATATGATATGGACATGAAAAGGAATTATGTGAAACACAAGGGAATGGAGCCGTGGAATGCATTACATTATAAACTGAGGGTTTCGAGAAAGGACAGACTGCAAAGAGAGGGGTGAATCGAACCGACTGGTTCGATTAGAGAGGCATTTAGCCAATTAAAACTTTAGTTGGCACCTATTTAGAAAACTAGCCTTCGTCAAAACAACATAGCCTTTTCTTTTGTAAAAAATAGTGAAATACCTAAAATATCCTTGCGCATAATAAAAAAGAAAAAAATTGCAAATATGGTCCCGTAACTCAATAAATGTAGCAAATTAGTTCAAACAATATATACGTCAGGCCCAACATGCTTCCCCACAGAAATTAAATAACCCCTAAAACTCCATACCTTGCTTTGACCGAAAACAGCTCCGGGTGCGATGATTTGCAACAAAAATTAATGCCTCTAAGATCATTTTATAGACGGTTGTTTCCTACTACAAGCGTAATAAGCATAGATTTAAAGATATTAAATAATAAAAATTTAGAAGGACATATTGAGTCGAAAGCCTTGTATTTTATAACCTTGAAATAGAAATTTATTACTTGAGTAATCTCCTTGTGAGGAGAAAACTTGTTCAGCATCTCATAGAATCTACTATACATAAATTTAATAGACAAAAACTTGAAAACTAAAGAGAATGTTCAATATTTTCTGCTTCCTCCAATGCTTATTTATATAAAAGCTCGGTTCCTTTATTATTGCTCGCCTTATTGGTTCCACTTACTTGGAGTGAAGTCTTCCATTATTAATCCCAAATTCAAAAATAGTGGGAGATCAAAAATAGTGGGAGAATCTACTTTATTACATGCCTTGGTCTCTCTTTTATTTGGCATCCTGGATATGTGATAAGGATGATGACTCACATCCTTTGTCTTTTTTGTGAGTGGGTAGACCATGTCTATCTTCCACTAACTCTGTCGGGGCCTTTTTGTCTTTTGGTGTCCCCGAGGAAAACGTGGTTTTGGTGGTCCTTGGACACCATGCCTATCTTAGCAGTTTTGTCCTTTGTTGATTTGGTGCCGAATTCAGGCTCATTCTGTCCATCGCCAAACATGTTACAGAATTTCTAGCGAGTTTCTTTGCTCCGCTCCAGCTTGTTTATCCATAGTTTTGTTAGTAGTTAGTGCCTATCATTGTATTTAATAGGATATCCATATTTGTACTTGTCATTGTATTTAATAGGAAAGATCTGTTCATCATATCTTGGAAATATTTGAACAGAAACTTCACTTTGTCCATCTGTGAGACAGACCCATATTCCCACGCTCTTCTTGTGTAAATGTCATCTTTTATAAAATTTGTAATCAATGTAATACATTCAGAAGATCATGCTTTAAGACCTCCGTATCTGACTTCCTTAGTTTGATAAAATGAAATGCGTTCGTGCATCCCCTTTCCAACCGATTCTAGTGTTCCACTGAAAAAGTATAATTCTAGTATATATTCTCGTGCAAGATGAGGGTTATTTGCCCTTGTCTTGTGCATTGAATCTTGAATCCATTTGGAAACTTGTGAGATTTCTGAAAAGCTGAATGATCTTGTATGAATAGAGGCTAAGTGGGGGGATTACAGATTTCTTCCCTCTACAAAATTCCAATCGCAAAATCGGTCCTCCATGTTCTGTATGCGTCAATTTAGTCCCTTAACTTGTCAAATCTGAACGCTTTTAGCCCTGCCGTTATCTTTTCCATCCAAATTAACGGAAATTTCCAAAAAAGGTCAAATTAGGGGGAAAATTACATCTTTTCATCGGGGGAATTACAGATTTTGTCCCTGAACTTAAAGCCAATCACAAAATTGGTCCTTGTTGTTACAGATGCGTCAATTGGGTCCCTCAACATACGAATTTTGGACAAATATAGTCCCCATCGTTAAACTGCCGTTAAATCATTAACATAATGTGTTTTTTTATGAGAAAATTACCCTTTTATTCTTGAGAAATGTGACTTAAGGACATTTTTGTTATATTGCCGAAAAATGGTATCAGAGCCTAGGTTTATTATAAACTTGATAGAATATTTATTACATTTAGTAAATTAACTTTTGGTGAGGAGAAATTATCTCCAAACATGGATCTGGACTATTATCCGAGATGTTTGTATTACAGGAATTGTCTTCAAATATTGAAGACATACGAGCAAAACCATCAGGAGATGGTAACATATTGGGACAACCGATATGTCGAATAAGTTTTAGCAAACGTTGATAGAACAACTCTACAATACTGCTTGAACCAAAAGAGAGATCATTTGATGTATCTTGAAGTAAATCAGATGATGCAAACCAGAGTCTTATATCACCAGGAATGGGCTCATCATAATCATTGATGGAGCATGTAGCCCGAAGAAATCTAAAGCAATATTGAGAGTATTGTAATGATTGGGGAATGAAGGATTAGCTGGAATGAAATAATTCCAGACTCATCAAAGATGTCTCAAGATATCCGAAAGATCCAGAAAACAGTTCAGAACTATGGAGAACAACAATACATAGTTCCAGCAAGAATCCAACAATTACAAACTAAGTTGGACGAAATGTCTAAACATCAAAAGGAAATCTATGAAATCCTTATAGATGTTCAGAAAAAAGTAAATACCCTGGAAATCTCAACCAGTGGTAGAAGAAAGATAAATTTCGGAACGGTACCATAGTTACAAGGAATTTGACTGATGATGAAAAAGTTAGCGCTATCATCAGGGAAAAATCCATTAAAAAGTAATGGATAAAATCAACTTACAAGAACTACAAGATCTCGCTGAATCCTTTTCAGGATTAGGACTTGTAGACCTTAAAATGAATGTTGGGGATGAATCCACGACATTGGTGCCCAGAATTGGGACACCACCTTACGTGACGCCACAAGCACCTCCTATGATGGCGGAACCTTCAGGTGTATCACAAGATAAGCCTATGCCATATGTCGGAGATTTTGTGGTGAAGGAAGAGCAACTACAAGATATTGTAGGAACCAGGCATCGCTCCAGACGGCCCGAGTTATATAACACTCCGTATCGACATGAGAATTCAAAATCTTCCCGTGTTAAACAGGAGCAAGAGTCTCATGATCGAACCAAGAAGAATGTTCTTCCAGCAAGAAAGGATGATGAGTAGGCAGGCATTTCACCGAAAAAATGTGATCATAAGATCATTGTTCAGAGACTACGCCAGGCATTTCACCGAAAAATGCCATTGCCTTTTCGCAGCAAGCGTGGTGATGATGCTAAACTTCGACATCCAAAAATGAAGGATCAAAGAAGATTTGGCAATGCTTTGTTATCCTATCGACAACATGGTTCTAAATCCAATAGGAAATGGAACTGTAGATGGGAAGATCAAGATTACTCCTTCAAATTGAATGGAGAAGAAAGAGTACCACCAGAGGTTATACACAATCTTGTTATGAGCTTCATGGACACTTCTCAGGTTGATGTTACTTTTGAAGAACACATCTCGCTTGAGGACGTCAAGAAAAGGATTTAGAGAAACTACAACGAAGATCCTCTAGCCTGGTGGGATAAGAACGAACTTAAAGCTTCATTAAAGGTGAAAGCTGAAAAGGAACACGAGTTTGTGAGGTACAAGCCAATCCTTATGAACATGAAAGATTGTAAGGATATGAGGAAGATACTTAAGGAACACCTAGACCTTAAGTTGATATCCCAGGAGTCTCACCATACAGCAGTCCAAGATTTCTGGTCTGAAATCATAGTGAGATCAAGAGAGGATAGCCAAGACTTCTTATTAATTATAAAGGGATTAATAACATTGTGGAGTTCGACGGATACTACATCCCAAGCAGAAAACATCTGGTGAATTGTATCAGAGGAGCCAAGATATTCTCAAAGTTCGACTGCAAGTCTAGATTCTACCAAATCAAAATGAAAGAAGAAAGCAAGAAGTACACAGCTTTCTCCACTCCACAAGGACATTATGTCTAGAATATTATGCCAATGGGTTTGGCAAATGCACCACAAATATTCTAAATGAAAATGGATAATCTTTTCAAAGAGTACTTCTCTTTCATGTTCGTGTACATCGATGACATTCTTGTTGCATCAAAGAATATGAAAGAACACCTGAAGCACTTAGAATTTTTTTTCAGATGTGTGTCACAAAGAAAGATTAGTGCTATCAGAAAAGAAAGCAGTAATCGCCACAAGAAAGATTGAATTCAATGGAATTGAGATCGATGAATTTGGAATCATCCTACAAAACCATATTGTAGAAAAGATTATAGGATTTCCAGATGTCCTACAAGACAAAAAGCAGCTTCAAAGTTTTCTTGGAGTTGTCAATTTCGCAGGGATGTTTATCAACAACCTTGCATTTCACAGAAAGGTTTTCAGTCCACTACTCAAAAAGGATGCAACATTCATATGGACAGAAGAACATCAAGCCGGAATAAAACAGCTAAAGGAAGTCTGTAAAAAGCTTCCAAAGTTAGCAATTCCTAATGACAAAGATAATCTAGTCCTCTATACAGATGCCAGTGATTATTGGTGGGCTGCTGCTTACAAAAATCACTCCTACAGGAGAAGTTCCATGCAGATACTACAGTGGCCTCTTTTCAGAAGCCGAAGCAAACCGGTGGCACATTAACGAAAAGGAATTCTTTGCAGTCCGCAAGGCGTTTAAAAAATGGCCTTCATTTTTACTCGCAAAGAAATTTATCTTAAAAATAGATAATTCAAGTGTTAAGGCTTTTCTTACAAATAAGATAGAGTCTAAGCCAGAGAAAGCCAGACTACTTAGGTGGCAGGCTGAGTGTCAATATTATATTTATGATATTGTCCTAATCAAGTCACATGAAAATGTTCTTGCAGATTTTCTAACGAGAGATGGAGGGAAGTGAAATTGATTTTCTTATCAAGCTGTCGAAGCATCTAGAAGATCATCTAGAGATGCTTCTAAAAGAGTTCGATGCATTAGTACTTAATGCAGAAGTAGCAGGAAGGCTACAACAAGTTGATCGGACCAAAGTGTCTGATCGCATTCGAGGATGTATAATGGCCGACGAACAAATGTGGTCGGTATTACAAATGCCTTTGCTCAGGGCAATATCTTGTAACAGAGATAATGAGCGACTTCGAGTACAGGGCTCTATACCTGGAGTAGGGGATTCAAGTACCCCTAGCACAAGTGCTGAGATGGTCTCATCTTATGATGATCTGCCTCAAGCAAAAATCGATACTCCGGAGTCACATCCCGAGCCATCGAGTCAACCCACCACCTCTGGGGTCAAAGAGGGAGAGATCGACCTTAGGCCACAGACTGCCAAATCTATGGTTGATATTAACCAGAATTTAGTTTCTTCTGCCTTTCAGGAATATCAACAGAAGTGGGAGAAACTGAACACAAGAATAGGAATCAATCTAGCTAAATGCTTGGTTGATGTTTCAGGCAAATATCCAAGGGTATGGATGCTCCCAGAATCCAATCCTAAGGATGTCAAGTACTGGTATGACTTTGGAGCACTTGCCTCAATTTCTACCAGATCACCCAGCTTTTCGAAAATATCTCTACTTCCGAAATGGATACAAGACTCAGTGCATGAAACTTGGGCGAACAACCCTCATCTTGCACGAGGATATGTACTGGAGCTATACTTCATCAGTGCAGCACCAGAACCAATAGGAAAAGGGGTGCATGAAGCATTCCACTTCATCAAGCTCAGAAGGCCAGACACGGAGGCCTTGAAAAGGATCAAAGCACCATCCTCAGAAACTATTCAACTCGTTTCAACCTTCACTGAGGATGATATCTCCACCAGAAAGGCATGGAGAATTTGGGTTTATCTTACAGAGATTGGACAAAGTCAAGTTTTCATTCAAGTATTATCAGAATACAATGAATAGATCGTTCTTGCTCAACACAATGACGTGAAATCACTACAAGCTTTGCGGAGAACTTATTTGAACAGAAAAGGACTCTGCTATGGTTAAACAAGCTGCCGGGGAGCAAAGAAACTCGCCGAAAACTATGCAACATGGCCCATGTTTGGCGATGGTCAGAACGGATCTGCCCGGACTGCCCAAACCAGAAGGAGCCAGAATTTGGTACCAAGTCCAAATCAACAAAGGACAAAGGGGCCGAGACAAGAGATGATTGTCAGGGACAACCAAAGTCACGGGGATACCAAAAGAAAAAGATGCTCCGACAAGGTTAAGTGGGTAATTAAAATAGGACCACCCACTAGAAGAAAAAGACGAAGGATGTGAGTCAGCATCCTTATCACTTACCTTGGATGCTAGACAAAAGTAGGGCCAATGCATGTGATTGAAAGGAATTCCCACGACTTTATTCAAAGTGGGAGCAATAATAGAGGGTTCCACACTTGAAAGTGGAACCAATAATTCACAAGTGTAGTGGATGCAATAATTCAAGCACTAATGCAGCAACCAAGCCTTTATATAAACAAGATTTGGAGGAAGCAGAAGACATCGAACATTCTCTTCAGTTTTCTCAAAAAATAAAACATTGTACTATTTTAAGTTTTGAATATTCAGTTTGTAATTGTAGTGAGTGTATGTATAGTATCAAGAGTCCTCTCTTTTCTATGAGAGGCTAAACAGGTTTTCTTCTCTCAAAAGTAGATAACTAATGTAATAAATATTTATTAAAGTTCATAATAAAAAGAAGGCTTTAGCTTCAACAAGTTCTTCTAGATTTTTATTATTTAATCCCTGGAATACTCTACTTTTCATGCCTGGAGTAGAAAACGAACCAAGGCTGTGCTGAGCAGTTGCTGAAAGAGTCGGATAACTTGAAGATCAACTTCCCAATGGTGTGAAGTTGGATGGTGAGGAGCCATTCGTAAAACGATCTTGGGGCACTGATTTTCCGATTGGTGGTGTTGCGAACCATCTCACCCGGTGCTGTTTTCAGTCAAAACAAGGTATGGTGTTTTAAGGAATTATTTAATTTCTGTACGGAAGCATGTTAGGCCTGATATAAATATTGATGGACTAATTTGGAACATTTATTGAGTTATGGGACCATATGTGCAATTCTCCACAAGGGTGTGTTGGTATTTCATTGTTTTAAAGATTAAGCTATGTGTTTTTATAAAGGCACGTTTTCCAATAGGTGTTCAATTTTGGCTGTTTTGATTGATTTAGCCTTGTAGCTAAGGGCTAAACCATTTAGCCCTTAGACAAAGGACTAATAACCTAGTTTTTGAATTAAGATTAGAAGTGACCTATTTTTGAAATTAAAATTGAAATTTGACTTATTTTCTGAAAAATTTCGTAAATGCATAAGGAATTGGAATTTTTTCAACGAATATCAAATTTCAATTTTAATTTCAAAAATAGGTCACTTCTAATTTTAATTCAAAACCTAGGTTATTAATTCTTTGTCTAAGGGCTAAATGGTTTAGCCCTTAGTCACAGGGCAAAATCAATCAATACAGCAAAAATTGATCACCTATTTTGGAAAACGTGCCTTTATAAAACACATAGCTTATTCTTTAAAATCAAATAAATACCAAAACACCCTTGTGAAAAATTGCATATATGATCCCATAACTTAATAAATGTTGCAAATTAGTCCATCAATATATATATCAGGTGCAACATGCTTCCGTACAGAAATTAAATAATCCCTTAAAACACCATACTTTGTTTTTACCGAAAACAGCACCGGGTGAGATGGTTCGCAATACCACCAGTCGAAAAATCAGTGCCCCAAGATCGTTTTACGAATGGCTTCTCACCATCCAACTTCACACCATTGGGAAGTTGATCTTCAAGTTATCCGACTCCTTCAGCAACTGCTCAGCACAACCTTGGTTTGTTTCCTACTCCAGGCGTGAAGAGTAGAGTATTCCAGGGATTAAATAATAAAAATATAGAAGAACATGTTGAAGCAAAAGCCTTATTTTTATTATGAACTTTAATAAATATTTATTATATTAGTTATCTCCTTTTGGGAGGAGAAAACCTGTTTAGCCTCTCATAGAAAAGAGAGGACTCTTTACTCTATACATGCACTCACTACAATTACAAACTGAATATTCAAAACTTAAAATTTTACAATGTTTTATTTTTTGAGAAAACTGAAGAGAATGTTCGATGTCTTCTGCTTCCTCCAAATTTTGTTTATATAGAGGCTTGGTTGCTGCATTATTGCTTGAATTATTGCCTCCAATACACTTGTAAATTATTGGTTCCACTTGCAAGTGTGGAACCCTCTATTATTGCTCCCACTTTGAATAAAGTCGTGGGAATTCCTTTCAATCACATGCCTTGGCCCTACTTTTGTCTGGCATCCAAGGTAAATGATAAGGATGCTGACTCACATCCTTCGTCTTTTTCTTCTAGTGGGTGGTCCTATTTTAATTACCCACTTAACCTTGTCGGGGCATCTTTTTATTTTGGTGTCCCCGTGACTTTGGTAGTCCCTGACCATCATCTCTTGTCTTGGCCCCTTTGTCCTTTGTTGATTTGGACTTGGTACCAAATTCTGGCTCCTTCTGGTTTGGGCAATCCGGACAGATCCGTTCTGACCATCGCCAAACATGCGCCATGTTGCATAGTTTTCGGCGAGTTTATTTGCTCCCCGACAGCTTGTTTAACCATAGCAGAGTCATTTTCTGTTCAAATAAGTTCTCCGCAAAGCTTGTAGTGGTTCCCGTCATTGTATTCAGCAGGAACGATCCATTCATTGTATTTTGATAATACTTGAATGAAAATTTGACTTTGTCCATCTGTAAGACAGACCCAGATTACCCATGCCCTTCTGGTGGAGATATCATCCTCGGTGAAGGTTGAAACGAGTTGAATAGTTTTTTAGGAAGGTGCTTTGATCCTTTTCAAAGCCTCCGTGTCTGGTCTTCTGAGCTTGATGAAGTGGAATGCTTCATGCATCACTTTCCCTATTGGTTCTGGTGCTGCACTGATGAAGTATAGCTCCAGTACATCTCCTTGTGCAAGATGAGGGTTGTTCGCCCAAGTTTCATGCACTGAGTCTTGTATCCATTTCGGAAGTAGAGAGATTTTCGAAAAGCTGGGTGATCTGGTAGAAATTGAGGCAAGTGCTCCAAAGTCATACCAGTACTTGACATCCTTAGGATTGGATTTTGGGAGCATCCATACCCTTGGATATTTGCCTGAAACATCAACCAAGCATTTAGCTAGATTGATTCTTATTCTTGTGTTCAACACTTGTGCTAGGGGTAGTTGAATCCCCTGCTCCAGGTATAGAGCCCTGTACTCGAAGTCGCTCATTATCTCTGTTACAAGATATTGCCCTAAGCAAAGGCCTTTGTAATACCGACCACATTTGTTCGTCGGCCATTATACATCCTCGAATGCGATCAGACACTTTGGTCCGATTAACTTGTTGTAGCCTTCCTGCTACTTCTGCATTAAGTACTAATGCATCGAACTCTTTTAGAAGCATCTCTAGATGATCTCCTAGATGCCTCGACTCGAGAGAATCAATTTCACTTCCCTCCATCTCTCGTTAGAAAATCTGCAAGAACATTTTCATGTGACTTGATTTGGACAATATCATAAATATAATATTGACACTCAGCCTGCCACCTATGTAGCCTGGCTTTCTCTGGCTTAGACTCTATCTTATTTGGAAGAAAAGCCTTAACACTTGAATTATCTATTTTTAAGATAAATTTCTTTGCGAGTAAAAATAAAGGCCATTTTTTAAACGCCTTGCGGACTGCAAAGAATTCATTTTCGTTAATGTGCCACTGGTTTGCTTTGGCTTCTGAAAAGAGGCCGCTGCAGTATCTGCATGGAACTTCTCCTATAAGAGTGATTTTTGTTAGCCCTGTTGCCCACCAATAATCATTGGTATCTGTATAGAGAACTAGATTATCATCGTCATTAGGAATCGCTAACTTTGGAAGCTTTTTACAACTTTCTTTAGCTGTTTTATTCCGGCTTGATATTCTTCTGTCCATATGAATGATGCATCATTTTTTAGTAGTGGACTGAAAACCTTCCTATGAAATGCAATGTTGTTGATGAACATTCCTGCGAAATTAACAACTCCAAGAAAACTTTGGAGCTGCTTCTTGTCTTGTAGGACATCTGGAAATCCTGTAATCTTTTCTACAATATGGTTTTGTAGGATGATTCCAGATTCATCGATCTCAATTCCAAGGAATTCAATCTTTCTTGTGGCGATTACTGCTTTCTTTTCTGATAGCACTAATCTTTCTTTGTGACACACATCTGAAAAAAAATTCCAAGTGCTTCAGGTGTTCTTTCATATTCTTTGATGCAACAAGAATGTCATCTATGTACACGAACTTGAAAGAGAAGTACTCTTTGAAAAGATTATCCATTTTCCTTTAGAATGTTTGTGGTGCATTTGCCAAACCCATTGGCATAATATTCTAGACATAATGTCCTAGAGAAAGCTGTGTACTTCTTGCTTTCTTCTTCCATTTTGATCTGGTAGAATCCAGACTTGCAGTCGAACTTTGAGAATATCTTGGCTCCTGTGATACAATTCACCAGATGTTCTCTGCTAGGGATGTAGTATCCCTCGAACTCCAAAATGTTATTAATCCCTTTATAATTAATAACAAGTCTTGGCTTTCCTTTCTTGATCTCACTATGATTTCGGACCAGAAATCCTTGACTGCTGTGTGGTGAGACTCTTGGGAATATCAACTTAAGGTCTAGGTGTTCCTTAAGTATCTTCCTCATATCCTTACAATCTTCCATGTTCATAAGGATTGGCTTGTACCTCACAAACTCGTGTTCATTTCCCGCTTTCACCTTTAAGGAAGCTTTGAGTTCGTTCTTATTCCACCAGGCTAGAGGATCTTCGTTGTAGTTCCTCTGAATCCTTTTCTTGACGTCCTCAAGCGAGATGTATTCTTCAAAAGTAACATCAACCTGAGGGGTGTCCATGAGGCTCATAACAAGATTGTGTATAACCTCTGGTGGTACTCTTTCTTCTCCATTCAATTTGAAGGAGTAATCTTGATCTTTCCATCGACAGTTTCACTTCCTATTGGATTTAGAACCATGTTGTCGATAGGATAACAAAGCATTGCCAAATCTTCTTTGATCCTTCATATTTGGATGTCGAAGTTTAGCATCATCACCACGCTTGTTGCGAAAAGGCAATGGCATTTTTCGGTGAAATGCTTGGCGTAGTCTCTGAACAATGATCTTATGATCACATTGGGTTGTGAAAATAAGGCTCCTTGTTTTATTTTCTTGTGTGAACCGTTTGAACGTCTGAAGGAAATTGTTTCCTAGCAGAATATCAGCACCTGTATCATGAAAATAGATAGGTGGAGTCTTGACTTTGTACCATGGGGTACCTCCTACTCTGTCGATCATAATTTTTGCCTGTTTGATTCCTCTTTTGAGGATAAGAATCCTCTTCGAAAAATATCTCCCAGCAATAGGGGGTAAGTCTTCACAAACGCCTGTAGGGAAAACTTCTTGTTTCGCAGTGCAAATTCCTGCGCCTGAATCAATGTAGGCAATAAAGTACTCTGCACGGTATTTTTCATATAACATTCCGATTGAAATGTATATGAAAAATGGGCTGGTGGTCATCGGATCCGATAACGCTTCTCTTCTACCGTGAATTCCATTCCATCCGGCAGTCTTTCCCAAGGCTTATGTGCCTCAAGAAATTCAAGTCCTAAAACCACTTGTTCCGCGGGTCTTCCTGCTTTTCCCGTAATCGTCGTTTTAATTTCTCCTATTTTAAGGAGTCCTTGATACATGCCGATTGTAGGCTACTGTAAATAACATAGGACATCACATGGAAATAGATTTTCCGTTTGAGTTATATCAAATATTACTTTCACTTCGCGCCATCTTTCTGGGCACTTAAGTTCTCCATGCGCAGTTATCACATTAGGAACTTGGGATTGCTGTATAGCCTTTGGTTCTTCCCAACGATGGCTACTCATCATCCTTTCCTGTTGAAAGGACATTCTCTTTAGTTCGATCATGAGACTCTTGCTTCTGTTTAACACTGGAAGATTCTGAATTCTCATGTCCATGTCTTGTATTGTTGGAAGGTCAATAATATCCGGCAATACCGCTTTTGCGAAGTCTTCGAAGATCCTCGGAACTTCAATGAAATCTTTTCTGAGAAACACTTCCGAATTGTGTGTATTCGAGAGAGCGTAAGAAATCTTGTAAGTGATCGAGTAGGGTCTATTGCCTTCCATCATCAGCTCACTTCTTTTAAAATCTTGATGAAGGGTAAGAACCTTGTTGAAATCTCGATCATTTAAGTTGTATGCAATGCGCAGATAGATATTGAATGCCAGTTTTCCTGCATACAAATTTCCTGTAATGGCTCCGAGACACGAATATTTGAGGTTCGAGATTCTCTTATCGAATAGGACCAGATTTAGTGGTGAATCAATTCCTTCTTTGAATGTTGACTTGACGACAACTCTAATGGCTCCAATATGGATCCATGAAAGTGTATTCGCCACTTCTCGTTTGAGCTTGCTCTTAATCTCCTGGATTTCTCGGTATGAGATTAATTGCATCTCAATCTGGTTTCATGTGAGTTCCATAGGGATACCAAACTCTCCATTTGAAACTCGATGGATAATCTGGTGCTTTCTGTTTCTTAGCCCCATTTTATCCATTGCTTTCTCCAAAGTTCCGATAGTAAACCCATCATACATATGGAGCTTGGCTTCGTCCTTCATAATCCTCATTAGAGTATTATGAGATATTGTCGTGTGAGAGAGGAATCCTGACATGTCTTCCCTTACTAGGTGTTGAAGGAATTCTCCTTCACTCTGATTCTGAGCTTCCTGAGTTATTTCCATATTCAAAATCAACTTCTTCTTCATATATGCTTTCGTCTGAGGGGATGTCCTCAAACTGATACACCTGAATCAGGTCCTGGTAGTAGACAGCTTCGTCGAATTCTGTCGTAGCTTCGAAATGTCTGACTCCACGTCTTTCATTATTTGGACAATCTGTAGAGATGTGTCCTCTTGCACCGCATGTCCAACAATTACAGTCTTTGAAACTTTCATTGGACCTTGCTTGTGTCTTCCTAAACGTCCTTTTCATAGGTGGTCGTCTAGAGCCTCTGTTCGAGTTTGTGATGGTAACTCGACTTCTTCTTGGTCCAGGTCTTTGCCCTGATTTGTAGCTTCGGGCCTTTTTCTCCTTTTTGGGAATAAGGATGACTTCTGTGGATTCTCCATTTTTCCTTCCTTGGTGCTCTTCCAACAACTGTTGGAATATCATTTTCTACACAACATAGAGGGACCGATTTATTGATTCCTCGTAGTCGTTTGTAGTTCTTATATAAAGTTGCCTGGTGACACCATTCAAATAATTTAGCTTTCAGGAAAGACATCCTTCTTGCCACTATGTCCATCTCGTCCGCAACTTTGTATTCTCTGATAAGCATCTCTCTCCAGGGACTTGGTATTTTCGCAAAGAAAAGCCGCGAAGCTTCACCGTTATCCACCTTAGACTTCCATCTGTATTCGGTGAATAGCTTGATATATTCGTCAATGTGACGAATATCATGTAATTCGAGACAGTAGAGAGCTTGTCTGTATTTTTCTCTCTTCTCATTTTCCATGCCTTTGAAGTATCCTGTGCCGATAAAATGGAGTTTGAATAGCTTCGCCATGTTATCGACAATTTCTCTTAGGGATTCGCCTGCTGTAACATCCTGTTTGATGTTTGGAGGTGTCATATCCCATGCAATTTTCACCGATCCTTCGAGACTCATCTCAAGGAGTATGATGAAACCCTATTTTTCAAGTCCGAGCATTCCTGCTGCAATTCTCATGGCTGAGGCCTACTCATCAATTAGGACTTCTCGATTTTTGAAGTCAAGAATATCCAAATTGAGCATAAGTTCATACGGATGTATGGGATCGAGCTAAGACTTTCCATATGGCGTGTTGTATAATTCTGGCCATTTGGAGCGATGTCTGGTACCTACAATATCTTGTAGTTGCTCTTCTTTTATTACAAAATCTCTGGCATGTGGTATCGGTTTATCTTGTGTTACTCATGAGGATTCCGCCATCATTGGAGATTGTTGTGGTGGTTGTGGCACCGTATAAGGCGGTGGTGTTCCATTTCTGGGCACCAATGCTGAGGATTCATCTCCAGTATTCATTTTTAGGTCTACAAGTCCTAATTCTGAGAAGGATTCGGCAAGATCTTGTAGGTCCTGTAGGTTGATTTTATCCATTATTTGGTAATGGATTTTTCTCTAATTAGAGCACTAAGCTTTTCATCTTGGGTCAACTTTCTTGTTACCTCGGTTGGTTTTCCATCTTGGTGTAGATACGGCACCCTTCCGCAATCGATCTTTCTTCTATCGCTGGTTGAGGTTTCCAGGGTAGTTACTCTTTTTTAAACATCTATAAGGATGTTGTGAATATCATTTTGATGTTTGAATATCTCGTCCAACTTATTTTGTATCTGCTGGACTTTCGTCGAAACTATATATTGGTGTTCTCCATGGTTCTGAACCGTCTTCTGGATCTCTCGAATATCCTGAGATATCTTGTTTGTTGGGTCTGGAATTATTTCATTCCAGCTAATCCTTTATTCTCTGTTCATCGCAATATGATGGGTATTTCTTTAGAACTCCTTTTATTACTAGATGGGTATTTCTTTAGAACTCCTTTTATTACTAGGCTCCATGATTGTAATGAGCCAGTTCTTGGTGATAAAGGACTCTTGTTTGCATCGTCTGATTTTGTTCAAGGGACATCAGATGATTCGTCTTTTGATCCAAGCAGTTTTGTAGGGTCGTCCTACTCACTCCTGCTAGAACTTGTTCAACATATCGGTTATCCCAATATGTTACCATCTCCTAATGAGTTTGTTCTTGTGTCTTCAAAATTTGAAGGCAATTCATGTAGTACAAACATCTTGGACAATCGTCCAGATCCATGTTTGGGGATAATTTTTTCTCACCAAAAGTTAATTTACTAATTATAATAAATATTCTATTAAATTTCATAATAAACCTAGGCTCTGATACCATTTTTGGGGTCCCGCTTTGCTGCATTTGAGTTACAGGGTTCGATTTATGCAATTTTCACAATTTTATAAATCTTGTGCCATAAAGGGTATTTTTGGCTAAAACAAATTTATTTAAAAAAAAAGGAATTAAAACCTTTTATAAAGAGACAATTTTTTAAATTAGATATCATTTCAAGCAGTATCATCAATTAGCCTTTACCCAAAAGGCTAATAGCTTATTTTTTGAATTTATTAAAGATGGGTACATTTATGAAGTTAATTTTGAAAAGATGCCTATTTTTTGAAAACTTTCAAGGAAGTGGAATTATTACCAACAGTAAAGAAAACACGAGCATATAAAAGCAGAGACATTGAAGAAAACTGTTAACAATTAATGCTAAACCTGGTTTTCTTTGTCCGAGTTTCATGATAGCAACAGTAGTAATAATGGGCTGGAAAATCAAAAGGCAAACTTTGAGTAGTAATTATTAGTGTTTGAAAGAGAAAGAGAAGTGGGAATGAGATGAGGAACCAAACATTCTTTCTTATTTCTTGAAACGTTTTGGAGTTTAAAGTTGTGTGTGAAAAGGATGAATGAAGTAGAGAGGGATTATATAAGCCAAAAGGGAATAGTATCACACAAATCCACTCAATTAAAGTTGTAATAATGCATACATAGGATACCGTGTGCTTAAAAAAGTTATGTCTACTTTATCTTTTTCTTTTTCACGTGCTCCCAATTTTTTCTCTATTTGGTAAAATAATCACGTTAGATTTGATATATTTGTTGTGTTATATATCATATATTTAAAAATGGTTAATGATAGTATAATAAAAATGATTCATACTTTTCAAAATATTTCCAAAACAGAGTTCGTGTGTTGTCATACACTACAACATGTGGGTGGTGGTTGGTGGTGAACGTGGGGTGAATAACCTTATCTCCAAAAGACGTGTTGTATGATGCTACTAGATTCGGTGTGGCATAATATTTTTCTAAATTGCATGGAACAATTCGTGCGCCACTGAAACAATGACATATTTGATTAACAATATTGCTATTCAATATTACATACCATTCACGCAAAAAAATTGTCAAAAACTAATCGATCAAAATATTGAGTAGCGCAGTTAATTATTAAATTTTGGATAAATATTTTAATTAGTACTAAATGTAATAAGATTTAAAAGTTTGAAAAACATATGTGAGAATCGTGTACAAATATAACCAATTTTTTTTTTGAGAAAAAGTCAAAACATGTGAGATTAAAATACAATCTACCCTAATAATAGGAGTAAAATACATTTTCCACCTCATGTAACAAAAACTACACATAACTCCATTCCCAAATTTATGGTGGGCATTACAACTGACCGGCAAAATTACCAAAATGTTTCATAATTTAGTAGAAGACAAATTTTGATCCCTTAAAAAGAAAAATGGAATTAGTGTCAATAATTTTTATGTTTCTTCAATTTAATTCCACTTCTAAAAATATTTAACCAACATATCCCCAAAACCCAGTTGGAAAACTAGCCAATAAAGGCCTTATTTGCATTCAAAAGCCCAAATTTTTCCATTTTTCCAAATTGAGTATGCAATATTTGCATCATGCATGTGATTATTTTGTTTGGCAGTTTCCACCTCTTAGGTAATACTAACAGACAATTTCATTTTTCAATACCCTTTAAATAAATAATAATTTGTCATTTATTCTAACCTAGTATATTTAATTTGAAAATATTACACAATTTACCCAATGCACACCCTAATACTAGATTTTCCACCGATAAAAGCTTATTGTAATTTCAATACCAAAAATGACAATCTCTGCCTTTTGCATGGTTTGCAGTTAATATTTGAAATAGAACAATCCTTCATAGCTACGAATCAAATTCTAATAAATATAACATAATACATTATAATATCTCAAAATCCCGCATTTTTCTATGTTTACAAAACTTCTGGAAATTACGAAAAGAGAGTTGATATACCGATTCAGAATATGAAAAAGGTATTAAATAACGAAAGCCCATAATGGACATCATTTTGATTTCTTCCCAGATTTCCCTTTAGTTGAGTAGGGTGTTTTCTTGAAAGATTTCTTGTTAGGCTTCAAATTGCTCGAGGATGATGAATTACCGCCTTTTCTTTGTTTCTTCTCCTTCTTCTCATTATACATGTTCACAGCCTACATCCCAAACAGAAATTGAGCACCAACAAACGAAGCTCGTTTGTAGAAAACATTTAAAAAAAAAAAAAAACTAACCTTTTCTACATTGAGTATCTCATGAGAGTTTTTGGAGATCAATTTGTTCAAGATTTTCTCATTTTGCTGTTTCTCTAAAGCACCCATTCCTGATCCTTCCACAGCTGGTAGGAACTGCATGCATGCAGAGATAATCAGAAAATCAATGTGGGTGGCAATTTGTGTCGATACAAATATTTCCACCCAAATCCAACTAAGTTTTCAATGAGTTGGGTCCTAACATTTTAACAATTTAATTCCAACTGGGATTGGCTTTTAATAATATTTGGGTCAAACTGGGTTTTAAATTAAGTCCAATTTGGGTCTAAATTAGGTCCAACGTATTCCACTTTGAGTCAATAATCTACATTCTACAATCTACAACAACCCCTTACACCGCTTTGATTCATGATGTGTCCTTATTGTGTCAATTTTGGGTCCTTATTGGGTCCACTTTGGGTACTTATTGGGTCCAACTATAATACATATTTTTTGACATTGGACCCAAACCACTTTAAGCCCAAATCAATTGGACCCGACCCAAACCCAACTCATTCAACCCAATTGCCAACCCCCTAGTATAAAGTATCGAGCTTAAGTAGTTAATGGGTGACAGTACAAACCTTCCTGTACTTCTTTTCATGCTTTGGGGGCTTTTCTCCAGGTAACTTCTTGTCAAATTTTCCACCGCTGGCTGTTGCAGTAGCTGCCATTCCAGCCACATTCTGTAATTCATCTTTGCTTATTTTTTTATGCGTTGATTTTGTTCCTGTTATAGGTAAAGCGGTGGATGCAAGTTGAATATGGCTGTAAAACATCAACAATATCCACAATTAGTCAAGATATAGGTCTCAAATTTGCAATATATACCTCAAATATAAGTAATTACAACATAGAATGTCACATCTCCAATATTTGAGAGGAGGGTCAGAAGAAGACCTTGGCAAGGCACCAGCTTTGGCGGCTTGTTTAAGGTTGTGTAACCGATTTTTCTCCTGTTTCTCAACTTTGCCTTTCTTCTCTTTACGTCTCTCAGCAAAAGGATCTGTCCCTGGTTCTGAAAAAGTAAAAAAATGATGATTGTTATATAATCATGATATAATGCAAAACATTCAATGGCCAATGCTAATATGATCAAAATCACAGTCAAGAAGCAGTAAGTTGCTTGACCCGGCCTGATACAGAAAGCATACAAATACATATGTTGTTTGTTCTTGGAATATGATGTTCAAAACGTTAATGGTCATTTCCCAGCTTTATCACAATCAACTCACAAAGTTTCCATTATAAAATGTAAACATAGGTTGTCACTTGTCAGTTGAAAAATAAAAAAAATTAGATTTAAACTTTGGAACAAATAGTGCCACTCATTTCACCAAAGCATTGTCGTTTTTAAGAGAAATAGCAAAAACAACAATTATAAGATTACCATCAGAGGCTTTGGCTTCAATTATTGGTATGTCGTTGTCATCATTTACACGATCATAGCCATAACGGCGCTTCCAAGAACCAGTTTGCTCATCAAAGACGAGCTTTTCTTTGTTGCGATTCACTATACCTGCAGGATAATTCAAAGGGACACATTAAACCCATTACAATGTACCTCAGCATCGATCAGAACAAAACAAAAGAAAAATCTTTGCTAAAGAGGTCCAAACAAACCTTTCTTTTGAGCAAACACTTCCCACTTTGTTGGAGGTCTAGGCTTTGGAAGCTGAAAAGCAAATGGAGAAGAAATTTCAGATGTGCAATCACATAGAGAACCATTACAATATACTGAAATGCATACCAGAGGTAGAGATCAGCTAGCAACTTAAAATTTACATTTTTAGCATAATTCCAATGCTGAAAAGAAGTAATCGTTTTTCCTTACTCACGCATTCACCATTTAGCATAATCTCTACGCTATTCAATTACACTCCAGTTGTTACAAGATCGGGCGGATATTCATTACACAAGACGTTGATACACCCCATAAGAAGCCACCATTAAGTGATATCAGTATTGCCATTCCAAACCATTCATAGGGCCAAAGTTTCAAGCCAAGTCACCAATAGCAGATAGACAAATTTACCCTATTTCTACATATATATATATATATATATATTCACACATATAACATTGTTATCCTGACCAAGATTAAAAATTTCATGAGGTGAAAAGAGAGAAGTAGAGAAAACGAACAGCCTTACAGGTTTAGCTCTGGGAAGCTTTGTAGTAGGGGCAGGCAGCTTAACAAGAGGGCCATCAGGGTCTTGTGTTGAAGGTAAACTGAAAAGGGCATCTGCTACTGCTTGTACTAACTTCGTGCCCTGTTCAAGGGCTTCTTTTATCATCTCCTCCCTGTTAATAATATACATAAAAGATGGACTATAAATCACAAACTTCCACACCACAGTACCCAACTTGGGAACAGATTATTAATCATTGATAAGCAAATTTCACACTTGTACATGAACTGGATATAAGTATAACTCAAATTAACCCCAGATAGAAGAAAAAGAAACCTGGAAGAGGGAGGAGAGACGAATTGGTGATGTGGGTCGAAGGCCATAAGATTTCCAACATCAATCTCGTAATCCGCCATATCTCTCCGTGTGTGTTGAGCAGCAGAGGCGGGGAAGAGAAGAAAAGAAGTGACGGCTGTGTAGGAAGAGGAGGAACCCTGATTATGTATATTGTATACTGAATGGTACATAAATCCCTTAACCGGCCCGCAAACGTATTTTATAAAATTAAAAACAAGTTTTAAATAATATAATATATATAATCTAAAAATAATATTTTTATTTATATAACACATTTTACTTTTATCTAAAGGAAATTTAAAATTTTGTTTGAACTCTTATTTTTAATTTATTTTGATAAAAATTTATTTTCGCAACCAACAAAATGTGTTCTACATATTTATGATTAAATTTTTATAATATTTTAATTTTAATAATATTAAAATTTTCACCCATTATATATTATTGAATCATATGATTTTTATTTATAACACCACTTGATTTTTTACATCTCACCAACTCAATTTTTTTAATTAAATGTACAAAAAGTAATATATTTTATTAGTGCATAAGCAATTAGTTAACAACAATAAAAAATATAAAAAAACTAAAACTGACAATCCGCCCGTTAAATTCATTAACTGACCTAACCGAACTGCTAGATTTGAAAAAATAATTATATAATTTCGGGTTACTATTTTGTCCACCGTTCATGTCGGATAGGGTTGAAATTTTTCTTTAAAACCGTCAAACCCGACCACGTGCAAAGTTTTTACTTTATTAAATAATTCATTTGTATATAAGATTGAATATGAAATACTTTTATGTATAATGGCTTAATTTTTTTAGTTTAGAATGAGAAAAATATTATTATATGTACATTTGTGATAAACATATTTATATTATATAAATTTAACTACATTATTTTCTTTAAATTTTAATTGAATCAAATTAATTCATTTGTAAAATAAATATGTAAATTATATATGTGTACATGTATAATAATATATATATATATATGCGTATAATTTTGAGTTAATCCATTTTTTTATAATGGTCTGACTGATCGAACCAGTAACCAATGACCAGTAAATTGTCCGCTCGATCACCTATCTGATTTTAAAAACATTGTTTTATCATATTATGGATTAATTCTAGTATTTATATTCAATTCATTAAAAAATTATGTTAGGGTGTGTTTGGATCGAGTGATTTGAAATCCATGGATTTCAAATTCATCGACAAATTCATTTAAGTTCGTTTGGATGATGATGGATTTCAAATCCCTCGTCATTCATTTTGAGCTCTTTTCTCCACAACTACGGTGTCATTTGAAATCCTTCCTCCAAATCCACTCTTCAAATTCAAATCAATCGATCCAAACGCAGCGTTAAATTATTTGTATATTATGACATTGTTTTATTTATTTAAATTAAAACTATTTTTAAAAAAAGGAGAAAGAAATTGCTAAAGCATTTAATTGTAGTCAATAGGCTCAAATGTGCAGTTTTACATATTTTGACTATTTTAATGAATAGATGAGTATTTTTAATTAGAATTAAAATATATTAAAAATAATTATGAAAAGTGAAAGCACCCCTAATTTTATAAACATTAATATTTTTTTCAAATTGGTTCCTTCACATTTGGTTTCGAAGTTCTTCTACTCTTTCTTATAATTCTAATTGCATTAAAGTTTAAATCAAACTGATGAACAAGTATTTTTTAGTTCGAGTTTGACTCATCAGAAAAGTTCGATTCGTTTCATGTTTAAATTTTCTCAAGCTTG
Source organism: Verbascum thapsus (assembly GCA_963669365.1). NCBI lineage: Eukaryota > Viridiplantae > Streptophyta > Magnoliopsida > Lamiales > Scrophulariaceae > Verbascum > Verbascum thapsus. The sequence continues at coordinate 15,380,087 of OY770110.1, read as the reverse complement.
AGTCAAACTATCCGTTGGACTCTTCACTCCTACATCTATCTATTTCTCTGTCAAATTAATAATATTAATTTTACACTGATTTTTGACACTTTCAATCCTAAGAAATAAGCATTTATTCATAATTTAGTTGGCACTGAGAAATGCATATTCATACTCAAATACACAGTTACACACAACATTTATAATATGTATATAAATTATATATTAATTATTAATCATATTTCTAATATGCCCACACTAAACATGAACCTAGATTTATCGGATCTGAGGATCACGAGGTGTATATTATAATACACGAATTGACAAATTATTTTTTTTGATATTAAATTATTTTGTGATTAGGTCTATCCACATAATTGATAAATAAAATAAAGATTGTCAATTGAATCGACCAAACCAGATATAATTCATAATCAATTGTAACGAGTATAGACACCAACCTAATTAATTTTCTTATTTTTTTTTTTACAGTTTTGTTAGTATGTATTAAGTCAAAAATATATATGTAATTTATGCAATTTTTCTTCCAAAACAAGAACAATGCCTTGAATTATCAAAATTAATAAATTATTCTTTTGATTTGACTTTTTATCTTATTTTATAAGTTTTGATAATTTAGAAATTTAATTGGGTCAAAGTGAATAATTCAAAATGTATTTATGAGAAGAAAAATAGTAAATTCTTGCGCAAACCTTCTTCAATAATTGAAGGATTATTATTATTTTATCTATGGCACCAGGAAAATTCTTCATCAATTCTACCTTGTTCCTTCAATCCCTTTTATAGTAACTACTATATATATATATATATATATATACTCTCCTCCCAATCATTGATCAATCAATCAGGTTCCCTAAACTTGAATTCAACAAAAATTGAGTTCGAATCATTTTAAACTCCTTTTTCCGATCAAATTCCCACAAAAAAAACAGCATCAATTTGGATTCAATTAGCCATAACCATCAACAGACGAAATAAAGAAAAACAGAACAAAGAACGGACCCTAGCTTGTTTCAGCGATCGATAGTAGATGGCAACGCTGTTTCTGTACCATGTTGTTGGCGATCTGACGGTGGGCAAGCCTGAGCTGTCGGAGTTTTCGGAAACGGAAACCGTTGAGGCCGCGATTAGGGCTATTGGAGAATCATCTGAAGGTGGGATACCGATTTGGAAGAAGAGTTCAACAAAGACTGTGATGGAGAATGCTGCAAACAGGCAGAAGAGGTTTGTGGGCATTTTGAATGCACTTGATGTTGTCGCATTCTTGGCCAGAGAAGAGTCTTTGGCTGATCAGGATAAGGCCATGAACACCCCTGTTTCCGAGGTGGTTGTTCATAATAACTCCGTTCTCGAGGTGGTTGATCCCGGTACAAGGTTGGTTCGTTACCTTTTATTAGCATTTGTTTGTGAATATGTGATCATTGATTTATGTTGTTGAAATGTGTATTTAGGATATTTTGTTGGTAGAGATGTAGTAGACTAAAATGAATTTGAGAAGTTAAAGAAAAATCAAATCCAAAAGAAGATGTGAAAGACAGATGGAAATTAGACTTGTTACTTACATCTCATGAACAGAGTACCTAAAGTGCAAAGCAAGTATAGGCAGTAAGGCCATGTTCTCCTATCGAATTTATGAAGCGTTTTATAGAATTTTGTATGGTGTATTAAATACATCGTGTTTCCTTAGATACAATCATAATGTTGGCTCTTACTGCAATCAGGGAAGTTCAGTTAGATGACATATTAAAACACACAAGGTTCTTTGTAATGCTAAGAATACCTATGGAGCTAAGAAAATCCAGCAGCCCTCCAAAATATATAGTTACCATCGAACTATATATTACACTTGAAAAGATTGAATAAATAGCCATTGTTGTAAACTGATCTTGGAAGATCCCGAGATGGGCCCGTTTAGAAGTCAGAAGTGTTTTGAGCAATTTCTTTTACCTAGTATCATGTCTGTATCGTTTTGATGAAGTTAAGAAAAGGTGATGTGAGAAATAAGTGTGTGAAACTCTTCGATCTCTGGTTTTGATTTGGTTGGATATCTTGTTCATAGCCCTGAATGGTGAATAATTGGTCTCAAAGACAATGTTAAGTCGGCGGTGCTTGTAACTTATGACGCAATTTTCATTTTTCCTGGGTTACAAGTGACGCAAGATAATATACACGTTTGACCTAAAGAAGTTTGATTAAAGATTGTGTAACAATCAAAGGGAACAACTAACCGTGCGTCAATCAACATCCCCTTAACCTATCTAGTTATGCTTCACAAGAATCCAGAATGAGGCTATTCTTGCATATTTATTTCTTGAAATTTTTCTTTTCATCTGTTTCACTTATGTTTTTCACATTAGTTTGTTCCAATTTTGACGTAGTATTTGTTTGGAATCTTTTGTACTTTTTTATTTAATAAAAGTATTATTATGCATGATGCATCACTTATTAGAGATTTAAAATAAGCTGCATTAAGACACTTACATTTGAAGAAGTCTCAATCTCTGTCCCAATTTTACTACTGCAATCTTTTATAGTGCAAAAGAGGTTCTAACTAAACGCTCTAAAACACAAATTAAAACAAGTACATATATTGAAAAAACTTTATTGATTTTCTTAAACCATTATGTCATCAGTACGTTAGTAAATGCATGTATTAATTAATTAGTAGATTTATTATGATTTATAATAATTTCAAATATCGGTCAACTTTTGGGAGATTACAAGTTTCAGTGAACATTTGAAGGATATTCCAAATTCGGGCTGGTAATCTTGCAAAATTAATCTGAAAATCGGGTAAAATTTCTTGGATACTAAGTATCATAATTTCTAATATGCACTCTTGTAATCACATGTTCACATGCAGTCACGCCGGCAGTTATGGTATAATTCCACTTTCATAGATCAAATAATGTGTGCATTCATGACATTACACTAATATGTAAGCACCTGCTCGTGTAACTAAATTAGAGAGTAGTTTGATTTTGTTAATAGATATTAGATACACACGTGATCTTAATAGCATGAATAACTCTGGATATATATATATATATATATATATATATAACCCGTTTTAAGAATATTTTTGTCGAATCAAGAAAGCAGGGAGCCATATGGCTTCCACCCTTGTGGGCACCAATTATAGAACATGTTTAATAGGCAAAATGAGGAAGTGGACTAGATTGCAATCCACTATGTAGTGCAATGCTCCAATGAATTAGGAACGTCTCCTATTTTTCTTTTCCTCTACTTTTTGAAAAACTTGTGGTGTTATACATGATTCACTCAGTGTATGCAGACTTAAACTTGATTTCATACGATTGCCTTTTGGCCAATCAAGCTCTTTCAGACCTGTTAGAGTTCTGATCTCCCCTGTTTGTTCAAATGGGCAAACTATAAATTATAGACAGCAATCATTTCATGCATACTTCTATCATATGTCCTGTGAGAATCTGAAATGCAATATCGATCTGTAGCTTAAGTTCGAAGGAAAAATTCCATGCAATATCGATCTGTAGCTGAAGTTCGAGGGAAAAAATCCGTGCAAATTAGTACACTTGCTGAAATATATCGCTTGCATCAGTTTTCCTTTTTTTTGGAAATATATGAACTTTGAAAGAAAGTTTGTGGCCTAATATCTTACCTACCTCTTTTAATATAAGAGAGAGAGAGAGAGAGAGAGAGAGAGAGAGAGAGAGAGATAATTGAAACTACTTTATATTTATTAGCCTTAAATTATTTCATATGATAATCTAAGATCGATAGCATGATCATAACAAATCCCTCGTAGAACTTTCGATCTAATACTTTTGTCTTTGTACAAGATTGATAGATGCTTTGGAAATGATGAAACAAGGCGTGAAGCGACTCCTTGTACCCAAGAGTTCAGTATGGAGAGGAATGAGCAAGCGCTTTTCAATTCTATACAACGGAAAATGGCTGAAAAACGTCGACCCTTCTTCCGTAAGCAATAGTGCCAACTCATTGGCTAGTGCTAATAGACCATCATCTTCGACTTCGTCTATACAGGACAAGTTTTGCTGTCTGTCGAGAGAAGATGTTCTTCGATTCCTCATTGGCTGCCTTGGTGCCTTAGCCCCTTTACCCCTTTCCTCTATTGCCTCACTTGGGATCATTAATCCAAACTATTGTTATATCGAATCTTCCAATCCTGCCATTGACTCGACCAAAAAGCTTCCAAATGATCCATGTGCCGTTGCAGTTGTGGAGCCCACACCAGACGGGCATCACAAGATCATCGGTGAGATATCTTTGGCTAAACTGTGGAAATGTGATTACTTTGCTGCTGCATGGGCTTTGGCTAATTTATCGGGCGGGCAGTTTGTTATGGGGGTTGAGGATAATAACATGAGCCCAAAATCGTTGTTGCCTGATATTGGGCAAAATGAGACAAATCTAGCAAATAATGGTGGTGGGTCGAGAAAGTTGAGATCGTTGAGCAGTAGGAGTATGGGTTTTTTCAACAACTTAATGAATCCAAATAGGATGTATCGTGGTAGAAGTGCACCACTTACTTGTAAAGTTACGAGCTCATTGGCTGCTGTAATGGCGCAGATGTTGTCTCACAGGGCTAGCCATGTGTGGGTTACCGAGAGTGAATATGATGATACGTTGGTTGGTGTTGTGGGTTATGTTGATATATTGAATGCAGTCACGAGACAACCTGGTTCAGCCATTTCTGATACACATTCGTAATAATCAGCATTATTCGTTCTTGTAATGTTGAAGCATGTGTTCTGTTGACAGGGTGTTTGGCTAAGTTTATAAGTTTGAAGATGTTTTTGGTGCTTATATAAGTTGAGGCTTATTTACCAAACAGAGTTTACAAGCTCTGAAATATAAGTTGTTTGAGAGCTTGTAAGTCGGTGGGTCTTTGAAGTTGTTAATGTGTGAGAATTTTGGGAATGCTGGTGTTTGTATTTGTTACCTTTTTTTAACTTTTGTACAAATGAATTTGGTGCGTTATAAAGATTAATAGATTTGTATGTCCTCTTGCGCACGAATGTGAGTTGACATAAGTGTATTGAAAATTAATTAAGAGGGTGTTTGGCTAAGCTTATAAGCTCTCTTAAACATCTGAGAGCTTATAAGCTCTAAAAAAAAATTTGTATAATTTTTTTTAATAAGATCTTATAAGACCCAAAAATAAAAATAAGATGTTTGGGTCTTATAAGCAAATAAGAAATAAGTTAGCCAAACTCAATTTATTTTAAAATCTTAGATTTAGGATGTTGTTTAAATTCTTAAAAGACATAACAACTTTAGTTAATTTTATCCTTTCTAACGATATCCTTCTCCGCATTTTTTTATTTTTATTATTGCACAAATTCTTTCTTATAACATTTGAAAACATTTTATAAGTCCAATAAACTTATTTTATCCAAATATTCGAGAGCTTATTTTTTAAATAAGACCAAACATCTTATAAAATGTTTTAAACTATCTCTCATATAGAGTTTTCTTTTTCAGAAAACAATTAATGCATAAATCGATTCATTCATTTTAACATGTACTAATAAAAGAAGGGGTGATATGTAGCCACGTATTAGAGGCAATGGTGGCGATGTAAGCCGGTGCCCAAATTTAGCCACGCTTCAATAAGACCCCATGCATTTACCAACTCCATTAATAAATTAAACTTCACGTTAGAACATGAACATGTTCATTTATGTTTTTGAATTTTATTTTTAAATTTTGAATTATAAAATTTTATATTACCTTAATATTAATTATTTTTTATTCAAATTCATATTTTTCTCAGTGTATTTCTTTTAGTTATCTATATTAACTACATATTAATCATTTTACACATTTATCAATCAATTCTTTTTTACTTTATTATTATTAATTTTTTAATTTACATACTTACAGTTTGTATTTCTATTCTTTTTTATTCAAATAATAATTACAAAAATTACTAACTCAAGCACTCAACAAGTTATAGATCAAATCATCATTATTGATGTGATATATTTTATAAATTTAAATAATTTTAAAAATATAAAACAAACACTTATTATTTTTACACGAATTTTTATAGTAAATAAAAGAAAAAGATAAAATGTCTTGAATTTTATTAAATGTTTTTGAAAAAGATAATGGTTGTGTTTTGTTCACATCTCTAAATTGTTTGATTATTTTTTTTTTTACTAAAAGGTATTTGGTTATATAATTTATCAATTTAAATTTGAATAACTTTTTACGTATTTGATAAATTTAAAATCCGACTCAACCTCAACTCAATTAGTGGAAGTACTACAATATATGCTAAAAAAAACTACCTAATCGAGCTCGATTCAAGTTCAAACAAAAATTCTGAAGTCCAATAATAATTCAAACATATTTGAAAAATAATATATACTCGATTAAATTTATTTAGGATGCTATTTATAGGATTAAAAGTGACATTTGTCCTAAAATTAATTGTTAAAAAATATTATATTAACAAAGATGGTAAAAAATGGATGGTGGCTCAAATGTAGCCACGCTTCAATCAAATTTCAAATAAATTGCATTTGCTGCTTTTACCAAACTCAACTCAATAAATAAAACCAACAAACTCTGCATCTAAATCACAAGAAAAAGAAAAAAATGGCACCAGCAATGGAGGATGAGAAGAAATCTCAACCGACGGTTCAGATCAACAAGCTCAAATTCACCTATCCTGGAATCGACGGCCATCCTCCGCCAGGCTCTACTCCTTTGATCGATGATTTCTCCCTCGCGCTCTTCCCTGGTGATCGTTGCCTTCTAGTCGGCTCAAATGGCGCTGGTAGTTTTAGCCTTTTATTTCATCGATTTTTATCCACATTTTGTGTGTTTTTTTTTTATAGTTATGTTAAAATTGAGCCAACTATTTCATTTTCTGGTTGTGTACATGTAGGGAAAACAACAATTTTGAAGATATTAGGGGGAAAGCATATGGTGGAGCCAGATATGGTTAGAGTGCTGGGAAGATCAGCGTTTCATGATACCGCTTTGACTGCCTCTGGTGATCTATCTTATCTTGGTGGCGAGGTTTGTTTAAAATTTTATTTTGATTTTATGTAGCAGATGTGTGTTTTTGGTTTCTATAATAATTTCGTGATTTGTGCATTTGGTGATATGAATGTGTGTTGTGTGAATTTCACTGAAGTGTGAGTATCAAGTGGATTTTAAGATAAAGTCGTGATTGTCTCATTTTTGTGGAATTCGATATTCTTAATATGTACATTTGAAGAATTTATTTCCTCTTGATAGAAAAATGTGACCCTTCTTAATTGGTACTTGGAAGGAACAATGCTAAGTTGTATGGAAGATAAGTATTTCGAAATCCATATAACAAATCTCTTGCACTTAGGTGTAGTTTCGAGTTTCCTTTTTTATCACCAAATATGTTTGAATTTCACTCAATATTTCTCTAATAGGAAATCTGTAATTCCTAAATGGATTAATTGTCCCAATACGAGTAAATTCCTAATTCCTCGCCAAATAATTAGTCATTTGAGAATTGGAAATCATATTGCAGTAAATTTAAAGTGTGGATACTTAACTGTTTTGTAGTGGAGAAGAGAAGTTGCTTTTGCTGGTTTTGAGGTCCCGATTCAGATGGACATTTCTGCTGAGAAAATGATATATGGGGTAGCAGGTATCCATCCCCAAAGACGTGATGAACTTATTAAGGTTTGATCTTGATCTATACTTTCTTTTTTGCTGAAGACTTCAGTTTATTTGAAATCTTTTCTTTCATTTGTTCTTGTCTAAAAACATGCATATTGCTTTTGTAGATAAGAAACGTGTCATTGATTGTAGGTTTTAGGTGTTGATCTTTCCTGGAGAATGCATAAAGTATCTGATGGCCAAAGAAGACGAGTTCAAATATGTATGGGTCTTTTAAAGCCATTCAAGGTATATTATTAATTTCTTCTCTTATAACAAATCAATTTCTTCATTCACATGTTCTAAGTTGATTATATATTATGGCTGGTTGACTTTTTAGGTTCTCTTGCTCGATGAGATTACGGTTGACTTGGATGTTCTTGCTAGAGCTGACCTTCTAAGTTTTCTTAAGAAGGAATGTGAAGAGCGAGGGGCGACGATTATTTACGCAACACATATTTTTGATGGTCTTGAGAATTGGCCATCTCATATTGTGAGTATATATGCTTGTAATTGTTTAACATATGCGTCGTACTTTAACAACTTTTGATTATCATAACTGTTGAGTTCTCTTCAGGTTTATGTGGCTCATGGAAAGTTGCAACTAGCTATGCCGATGAATAAAATTAAGGAGATGAGCAATCTGTCACTCATGGTTAATCTCTTTACCTCTAAATGAATTTATATATTATTTGAAGTTCCATTTAATCAATCATTATATCGATGCATGTTTTATATTATACAATGAGATTTACTTACCCAAGTTATCGATCATTTCATTTCTGCCACCATGTACTCTTTCCACATGGTGCTTATTTGGCTGAAATTATTCCATAAGTGGTATTATTTAAAATTTTGATTACAGATTAATCTTTGGTTAACATCCGAACTTCTATTGGGGTCTTTTTGGTCATTGTGAGGTCGATAACTAACATCCAATTATTTGGCCTAAAGCAATTTTTTTTAAGGATATCTATTAAATATCAGTCAGAGTGCTTCAAACAACAAACTTTCTAATATGGACAATTATCTAATGGTGTGTTTGGATTGACGGATTTGAGAGCTATGGATTTCAAATTCACAGTAAATCCATTAAGTTTGTTTGGATGAATTCAAGTTATAAGAATTTCAAATCCCTTGTCATTCATTTTGAACTACTTTCTCTACAACTATGGTGGATTTCAAATAAACTCCATTTTAGAGACATTTGAAATTCTTCCTCCAAATCCCCTCCTCAAATCTAAATCACTCAATCCAAACACAGCCTAAGAGAAGCTAGAAATAAAATAAATGATGAATAACCTCTCATTTATCTGAGAATTGGTGAGATTTCTATCTTTGAGACTAAAAGGTGACAACTTTGAGAATCTGGTGTTTATGAAAACTGGTGTAGTTGCTAAATGATGATTAAATTTGCAGAGAACTGTGGAGAGTTGGCTAAGGAAAGAGAGAGATGAAGAGAGGAAAAGAAGGAAAGAGAGAAAGGCCAAAGGTCTTTCGGAATATGAGACACGAGTCGAGGGCAGCCGTGTAATTAATAATGGGTGGGCAGCTGGGAGGCTCAATTCTACTATGGCTGGTGAAGAAAATTTTGTGTTGAGCTCTAACAGGGTTCTTCGATAATTAAATCCGATTAACGAGATATTATTATTAATTACTATATCTCTTTGAAGGTATATAAAATATATAGTATACTATAAGTTGAATTATATTAGTAGCAAATGCATTTATTTTGTTTATTTGCTTTTCAATAAGCAGTTTTACTGTAGCTTGGATTGTTGATTGGATTTGAGTATGCATAATGAACTCGAGAATTTCTGGAAGGGCTCCCTCTAACAAAGGGTAAAGCCCTATAATTCTTACGTGATTATTTTTATTGATTGAGTTATATACAGTGCTCTTGTTTTGTTTTTATAATTAAATTTAGTTTGTTGAAAATTATTTCTTTATGACCCTTTTGTTTATTAGCCTTTTTTCATCTAGTCTCATTTTCTTTTTTTGGAGAAAGAGTGAAAAAGGAAAGAGTTACAAAGATTAGGAAAATTATATTTAGACTGTGCTATTACAGCCTCGTTTGGTTGACAGTATGAGATTATGAGTTAGTGTTACTAACTCATTATTGGGATCAAGGTGATACTAAATAAACTAAACTTAATAGCTCTAAGTGAAAACTGATAAAACTGTTATTTAATTCTTCTTTTCAATAATCATGGAGCCTTTATATTTTTATAGGCTCTACAAAAAGACAGAGATAAACTCGAACTAAGGTAATAAACTAAATAAGAAAACGTATTCAACTCAAATATTATTTAAATCATTCTACTAATTATAAAAATATTAAAATATCTAAATTTATCTTATTTCTTTTCCATGCCCATCACAAAGGCTATACAAAAGCGGAACGGATATTTATTTGAATTGTTTTTTATTTTTTATTTTTAGATGGACACTTGTCAATCCCACAATGATGTGACACAATTGTGATACACCATTGTGAGATAAAAGATCCGCTCCGATACAAAATACCATATTCCTTTTTCTTCATATACAAATTTGACAAATAAAAGTCAACAATGTACAATCCATAACCTTTTTCACATGGGGTTACATAAACTAGACTTTGATGCCAACATCACTCAGATCCTTTTGTTTTAAAGGGTCGACTCAAAGTGACGGTAGATTACCCATCCTAATATAAGTGTGTAAATAAATTAAACTCGAGATGAATTTGATAATTTTTTCAGGCTCGAGTTTGGGCCAAACATAGCTTGTAAACCTAAAATTCTTGAGAGGAAATTTTGAAAATTTTATTAATTATTTAATATATATTTATTCATATAATTTTTTTCTAGAAAAAAGTAGGATCGAGTTCATACTGAATTGGTGGCCCGACTTACACCCTTAACCTAACATAGCAACCAAACAACACGATAATATAATGTATTACCAAACACCCAAATAATCGATCCATATGTATATTGTGCTGATGCAGTGCAATCAACTATAAATTAAAATTAGGGGTGGCAAAAAATGGGTCCGAAACTGGGTGGTAAAATGGGTTCGAAATAGTTTCAACCTAATTAAATTAATTTGGGTTGGATTGGGTTGGGTTGGTTCCTAAGATATTTTATTTGGTTCCAACTTGGTTCCAAGTCAGATCCAATTAATTTCAAGTTAGACCCAATTTATTTGTCAATAATCTAAATTATAAAGAACAAAATGTAAGGTATTGTGTCAGGTTGGGCTTGGTTCCTTTTCGGGTTGATTTTGGTTCTTTATTTCCACATTAAAACTATTTAAAACCGACCCATTTAAGACTCAATCCAATGAAACCAACCCAAATCCAACCCAACCCAACCCACCCCACCCAATTCCCACCTCTTAAAATTAAGATTTTATAATTAATGCTCCTAACAACCAATCTCATTTTTTTCATCCATATACATAAATTTCATATCTTTAAAACAAAAGGAAATAATACAGCTGTACCAGCTGTGGTTATCTCTAATTGGTCAACAATGGACCACCATCTTTACTTTCACTTTTATTACTTTCCCTTTCACATTATAATTTCAATGCAAATATTACTGATTTCACATTGTACTCTAATTTGGCATTATATATATGAATTTTTCATCTATTACTTAGCACTTTAGCAGTTACCTCCTTACTCAATATTTTAATTGAACTTTTATCGACTAGAAATATCATAAAATTGAATATAATCTGCATTTGAGAACATTCATGCATACATTTTTTCAAAAAAAAAAAAAATCGATCAAGATATTAACTAACCGACTTAACATCTAACTAATAGTTTACTTTTTAATTCAAATTGAGACTAAAAATTAGACATTTTATTATAGTCTTGTGAGAAATTCAAATTTGTTATAAATCAGATCAAAATCAAACTCGAACTAAATTAATTAACTAAAAATGCAATTATTCATATATGTGTATATATTGCAGTGCAACATTATATTCTAATAAAGAAAACTCCACATTGTCACCCTTAATTACACAATAAACAAACACTAATCCAAATTAATAATGATCCAACCACACATTATCTTACCACTCATCAATAAACATGCATCATCACATTCTGACATATAAATATATTATTTCCCCCCAAACAATAATTAACTTCTAAGCAACACATTAATTACTTCCCCCTAATCAAAGATACTACTGCTGCTTCCAGCTAAGCTTTTGCTATTTCCACTCAAAACCTATCTGATATTTCCTCCTAAAACGCACAACTACCCTCTAAAGGAAATGCCAGAATTCCCTTGCAATAGCAAGAACACACCTGGAAATAGCTGTCCCTCAAATAATAATTACAATAAACAAAAAAAAAAGAACAGATATTCTCCAGTAACTCTTCCCTTTCACAGCAAAATTCAATTTAAAAAAAAAGAAAAAAAAAGATTAAAGATGGCAACTAAAGCAATTACAGGTCTTGGGAATGAAAGCACAGAATCCATAGGGCCTGTTTGGGATGTTGCAAGTGATTGCATAGCAACAAGGAGATGGCAAGCAGTAATTTTTGTTTTCACCTCCACAGCAAGTACACAGTGCACACATCTGAAAGCTATTTAGCTTTCTTCTGCTCTCATTAAACATCATAGAAATCATTTTCCCCTCTTCGATTACAGGCACCATCTTCATCCCCATCTCCATCTCCAGCCCATATACCTGAAAAATAAACAAAGAATCATTTTTAAAGACCCATTTTTTATGGGCTGAGATGGGAAAAAAACTGTGAAAAAAGGGTCGATTTTTAGATGAAAAAATTGATGGGATCTGTGAAAATAAAAGGGAGAATCTAACCTGATGAAGAGTAGAGGTAAAGGGTACAAGGAACAGAGACCAAAAGATGATCCCACTGAGAATTACCGGACGCATCTCTTGACTGTGAACTCACAGTTTTCTCTGTGAAGAAATTAAGGGGAAATGATTTTGAATAGGAGAGGTAGAAGAAGAAGAGGAATAATAAGGGAAATAGTGGTGGGGATGTGAAAGAGATAGTAGGTGTGGGCATTTATATATTTTCTATTATTGTCCCTCCCTAATTAATAAAAGTAGTTTTGAGTGTAGTGAAGAAATTGGTGGGGTTTTAATGGCACTCAACAATCAACTTCTTTTGGAAATGGATTCTCAAGTTTGACAAATTTTTTCAAGTTTATCTTATATTTCCATAAGGGGGAATTGGGGAAATGGTATAGGGAATGATGTAAGGTTTAAAATTTTGGCATAGGTGTAGATCTCAGGATAGTAAATTTATGAAATTTCGATGGAAACTTGAAGGCGGAGAGTAAAGGTAGACATGTTTAAGTTCTTACTATTATTTATTTCTTTAATTTCGATTCTACAGTAATTTTATTTTGAAACCTGATCTGGTTCTCGCCTAAACGAACCCTTGGAACCTTCTTCAACCCTAATATGTGATGAGTCTGCATCGAGGTACCAAATGAGTTCATCGATAAGAGCTCTTGGGAGTCTCTCTTCTGCTTTCTCTATCAGTGGCTTCTAATTTCACATGCCTTCTGCTAGGGCGTGAGCGTGGAAGCAGACACACACCGGATAGCCCATCCCCGGGAACTAGACTGGAGGGACTAATGAGGAATATCCTACCTAGCACGATCGGCGTTGGCCCTTTTAGTAAGGCTTGTACCTTCCCTCACTTCTATATGTTAATCCACTCTATATAGCCTCTTATAACTACATCTCTTAGATAGGAAGAGCTTTTGGTAGCCGCGCTCTAATTATACCTTGTCCTTCCAGACGAGGTATCTCATTTCTTGTCAACATAAAAAAGGGAGATTTTGACGTTTTGTGGTCTACTAACCATATTCGTTTTTTACGATGACCAGAATGATTTAATTAGATTAACTTCCATTCAGATCTTTCAGTACCAGTGTCGTGTCATTTTTGGAAAGTCTAATTAAAAGGTTAAAAAAATTCACAAATATTTAAGAAAAGTATCATGCTATATATACTTTATTTTCTTATCTCTTTCAATACGTTTTTCAATGGTAACTATGTAGACATTGAAATTTTGCGCCCAATCAAATGATGACACCAAGTGTAAAATATGATATTAACTATCAACTTAATCTTTTATTTATATTTTAGAATTTACCAATTTTGGTTCTAAATTAAATAATTGATTTAATTGATCTTTCAATATATATTTTATTGGCAAATCAAATGACACCACATGTCAAATTGAGGTATTTCAGCTAATAAAATTATATTGTGCAGTTCAAAAATCCACAACCAATCAAATCATGCTATGTGAAAATGTTGACCAATCAAATGATGTTTAAATCAAATGATATTTATCTCTTTAAATTAATATAACTATTAAAGAGATAATATCTATGAGATTTATCTACTTAATAAATCAACCAATCAAATATCTCCAAATCTATTGATATTATATGTTAATAAATATAATATTAAAGAGATAATCATCAAAGTACTTCAAATGATTATGACTCCTTCATCCGACGACTATAAATAGGTCCTTAGAAGCTCACAATAAAGACACAGAAGTTCATATGAAGTTAGAGAAGGCGAAGGAAGCCCTACAAGTTCTCTCTATAAAAGTTCTTCAAATTTAAGAAGATTCAAGGCGTTTAAGGAAAAAACCAAGATGATCAAGGTGAAAACCAAGGCGTTCAAGGTGAAATCATCAAATCATAACGTTTGATTCATAATTACAGTACTAAATTTATGAAGTAACGTTATAGAAATTCAAATCAAGTTCAAGGAAAATCAAAGTTACAATTCAACCTTGAAGCTTTCAACTTCCATACAACAGACCACACGTTTGATTCGAGATTAAACTATCAAGCCCTCGCATTAACGTTATAAACATTCAAGTGAACTTTGGAAAATATCAAAGAATCAAAGTTAACACCAACGTTCAAATCAATATTTTCAAAGGAAGAATCAGAGGATTATAAATAGAGATTTGTACTCCTTTTTATTTAAATTAAATACAAATTTCATTTGTCACCATTTTTTGTGTTTTAATTTTAAGAATTACAAATTTTTCTGTATAAATTTTTGACACGCCTAGTGGGACCATCTCTACTTCTCATATATTCACTTTATCAAGCTAATATAGATATTGAATTTAAAGTTTTGAAGATAGTGTAATCTAAGATGGCGATCTCAAATTCTTCAAACTCCATAAGTGAAACCATTAGCGTCAGCACAAGAAGTACATACATGAAACTACAAACATCATTAGAGATGGTCCCCTTACTTGAGTATGTTGAGGATGATCCGTTTTGCCTTAGTGATAAAATCAATAACGACAAATACAAGTATTTGTCATCCCCTCAACATTCTACATCAAGTTACTCAAATGTCGCATGTATCATGATAACAAATGTTACCACTCTGGAGGAGCAAATTGCACACTTGACAAAAGCTATTGAAGGGCTAAAGAAGCATGTTCAAAGCAAGCCACTCTAACTGCAAAATTGATGAAGAAAGTAGATGATGTAGATGTCGTGCACGAAATTGGAAAACAAGTTAAGGCGCACGATTAAGTTGAGACGTCAAATAATCAACATCTAGTGAGAAGGGAACATTCATTGTCGAAGAGATTCAAGTTTAAAGTGATGGGACAATTCGAACTGATCGACTTCAGGAGTTTAAGATGGATACTATCCAAGATAACCATGATGGAAGATCCAAGATGCATTTAACTTATGTAAATCATATACTCAATGGATTGATAACTTGTAGATGCCAACTGGCTACCAACCCCCAAAATTCCACTAATTTGATGGCAAAAAAATCTAAAGGAACAAGTAGTGCACTTTGTTGAAACATGCAATAATGCTAGAATTTATGGTAATCAACTAGTCAAGCCATTTGTTAGATCACTGGAAGGCAATGCATTCGACTGGTACAATGATCTTGGTGCTGACTCAATCAACAACTAGAATCAATTGGAGCAAGAGTTCGTCAATCGCTTCTATAACACCCATCACACAATCAACATACTTGAACTCACCAATTCCCGTCAATGAAAGATGAACCAGTCATCAATTACATTAATCCTTGGAGAAATTTGAGTCTTAACTGCAAAGATAGATTGTCTAAATCATCTACTATTAAGATGTGTATTCAAGGGATGCATTAGGATCTACGATACATTCTTTAAGGGATTCAACCAATAACATTTAAATAGCTGGTCACTCAAGAACATGACACATGATATGGAGGTGAGTATGTCTGTAAGTGGAGATGAGTCATATATCTAAGAGCATAGGAGACAAGAAATCAACAAAAGGGGCAAGTCATTCACAAATGCTTCCAATGATGAGCCAATACTTGAAGATAGTGGTGACCATATGGAAGAAAGTGATATTCAAGTTCGTCATCGCTACAACTAAAGATTAACAAACACTCCTCGATAAGAGAATAAACTGTCAGCAAGATTCCTTGATAAGAGTTTAAACTTTCAATAAATTAAAAACCCAATGGACTCCTAGACATGAGTATAAACTATCTACAAAGTTAATAAGAAATTGCTCCTGATAAGATCCTAAATTGTTTGCAAAGAAAAGCCTACTCCTTGACAGGAGTATAAAATGTCTACATGTCAAATCAAATCTAATGAAATCATTCTTGACATGAGTATAAAATGTCTACATGTCAAATCAAATTAAATGAAGTCATCATCCACACGAGTATAAAGGTCTTGAAATCCAACCAAATCATATACTCCAGGATTTCAAGATTATAAACTCAGTATAACGCCTCTATAAAAAAAATTGAACTACGTTATAAATTGTTTCATTTTTATTAGGTTACGCAGACAACTTAGACTCATCTTAGTTCAGTCATAAACTCAAATCAAATCACATTCAAAATAACTAAAAAAATCATAATCATTGATACACTCCAAGATTACAAGATAAAAACAATGTTCTATTAAGTAATCTCAAAAGTAATGTTCATGACATGGGGCATGCAAATCCCGCCATAACACAGATGACATGCCAGATGAAGCCCACAAAGTTTTTGCAAGGGGATATACCAAACTGCTGTTGGAAATCTTGATTGAGTAAATTGTGTTTTAGTACGATTTATATAAAGATTTAAGTGACTTTTGTATGTCGAAAGTGAATGTCTTTGGCTCTAATTATTCTATGTCTCGAGTAGATAAATTTAGAGTATTTAATTACTCAAATCCGATTTCGGGTGAATGAAAAATTAATTAACAAAGTGAATCACTTAAAACGTTATTCTTAGTTGGAATTGATTTTTCGATATGAACATAAGTAATTAAATGATCACAAATCATATAATCGATGGCCACGATCGTATGAGAACTAGTTCATTTAGTTGGGACTAATATGTTCGAATCGAAAAAATTAAGGACCAACTTGAAAGGACGTAATATTCAAGATTCAAAGTTTTGGGGTCAAATTCTAAGTTTGGAAAAGATAAGAGATGAGGTGCACCGTAACAGGTGCACCTTGCCGCACCGGATCAACACTCTACAAGGGAGCAATTTGATTGGGTGAGAAGTGGGGTGCACGGTACACCCGCTACAGTGGATCCGAGCTAATTGGGGTCTTTTCATCAAACAAGGCAACTTTTGGGGCTGTTTTGAAAAGCCATTTCAGGGGGCTTTTAGTCCAAAAAGACACCTTTTGGGCCCTAATGTTATGTACGAAAAGTTGCAATTTTTGACCAAAAACTCTTCATAATCTATAAATAGGCTCTCCATTTATGGAATTAAACACACCAAATATCATTTCTCTTCTCTCTTTTTCTCTAAAATACTTATTTGAGTATTTTGAGAGTTCTTTTATTTCTTAAATATTAGTTTTAATATTTTAAGAATAGTGTTGAATATTAAATGCTAAATTGAGCATTTAAAATATTCTTAAAGTTCTTGAATATTATTTTAAGAACTTTTTAGTACTAATTTAAGTACTTTGGATATTCTTAAATATTAAATTAATAGTTTAAGAATAAGTCTTGCATATTAAATGTCTATATATGCATTCAATCATATGAGTCCATCGAGAGAATTTGGAACAAGTATTTGTTCGCTAGACTCAGTAATTTGTAGTGGTACTATTATCGAGACGATGTCGTTGTATCTTGGGAGACAATTGCCGTAAACCGTAACCACCAAGAGCGGGGCAATATTGTCTTAAGGAACTCGGGTATCCCGTACCTCGACATTTCATCATTATATTGCATTTTCATAAACACCGCCCGTTACGCTCCTAGATTTTTCTCAACAACTGCGGGAAAAACTTTCGTGGTATTAAAGCTTAAATCAAAGCTACTCTTATGGCATGAATTTTATGTTGAGACGTCGTGATTTATCCACTACGAACTATGTTTTGAAGTAACCAAATTTCGGTGAACGAGTCTCGAGGGGGCATTTATAGACATTAAATTTTGCATCTAATCAAATTATGATGATGAGTGTAAAATATGATATTAAGTATTAACTTAATCTCTTATTTATATTTTAGATTTACCAAATTTAATTATAAATTTAATAATTGATATGTCAATTATATTTTATTGACAAATCAAATCATGCCACGAGATGTTTCAGCCAATAAAATTAGGAAAAATTACATTTACCTCCCCTATCATATGTCGTAATTACAGAAAAATTCCATCAACCTTTCATAATTACTCGGACCTCCCCTCTTTCAAGTTTTGCTTACATCCACCTCCCCTGACGTGATCTGCCCGTAATTTTTTCTGCCCGAGACGGTAAAATGTCTATTTTGCCCCTGCTATTTATGGGACAAAAAAGAAAAGAAAAAACGAATGAATTATGAAGACTGAAATGACCGAAATACTCTTGCCTCTATTTTATCAAAATGATCCACCAAAATTATCTCAATCAACCACTCTCTCTCTCTCCAAAGTCAACTCTCTCTCTCTCTCAAACTTACATCTTCTTCTTCCTCCTCCATTCATGAACTCTTGAACAAACCCACCAAAATGACATCTCTCAACTTTTCTATATCTTTTTTTTCATTTATTTTTCTGAAATGGGAAACAGAGCTGGAAGGCTAACATATGCTTCACCCGGAGTAGACTCCCAGCGGCGGCGGCGGAGGAGTACACCTCTATAGGATTTGATCGTTGAAACCCTTTGTTGCAGATCTCGCACACGTATCGATTTGATTCCAGTAGGTTTAACTTCACTATACATCAAACATGCTTTCTACTGAAAGATGGTAAAAATGAAATCTTGTATAAATTAATGGGGGAAAAGAAGAATTTGTGGGGCTACAAAATATACAGTTGCTACAACCATGGGGAAGAAAAGAAAAGCTCCATATTTCTTTTGGTAATATAATCAATCAGCTTTTTTCTTTCAGCACTTTTTAATTTGTCTTAGGAACTCAGTAGCTTGTAGCTCTAATTATAAGGTTACATTGTGTCATTTGCTTGAGGTGTTTCTTTATCCTTTTCAATATATTTGCTTTGTGGAATTTGGTTTGCTCAATTGGAACTTATGTGAGAAGTTTAGCTAGATGATTAATGGAAAAAAAATATTTTGCAAGAACTTATTAGTTTTGTAGTTGTATGTGTAAGTTTATTGCTAGAAAGTGCTTCTCCGGAGACGCATACGTTGTTTTGATAAGTTTGGTGTTTACTCTTATGAACCAATGGGATACACGTGGTTTGATACGTAATAAATTGGCCAATTCTTATTTATTTGGGTTATTGCATATTAAGTGTTTGTGAAAATGTCTATGCAATTATATTTGAAATGGGCTTATGTTGTTTTGATGATTTAAGGTGGAAGAATCCAATTATGTGTTTGAAGCAAAGACTATTCAAAGAATGGAGCTTTTGGTGCTTTCTACACTATAATGGAGAATGAATCCCGTCACTCCAATTGCGTTTATCGATCATATTGTGAGGAGATTTGACTTTTTGAGCAATTTAGATTATGTTTTTTTGGGATGTGATAATGTGAATGGATATGTAAGAAAATTTCACCATTATTTTGTTGGAAGTTTGTAGATTCGAGTTGAGATGATCAAATTGTTGTTTATGTGGCTTAATTTACAAAATACTTTTATTTTCATTTATTAATGTATAGTATTATATTACATATATGAGATAATTCATTATTTTAAACTTTTTGTTAAGACTAAAATAATTTAATAGTAATAGATTAATATTGTCCCCTTATGAAAATGGGAGGACAGGAAAATATTGTCTCAAAATTGACAAGGCAAAAGTGGGAGGATTGAAAAATAAAGCTAAGAAATTGTTTTATTGTAATTTGGAAAAAATATTACAATTACACCCCCTGAGGGTATTTTCGTCACTCCAAAATGTGACATCATTGACAGGTTGATGACATCATCAATTGCTGATGTCATCAGGAGTAAAATAGGAAAAGTGCAAAAGATTTTTGATGATATCAACAAAAGCCTGCCCGAAAACAAAGACAGAGGGTGCCCGTGTAAGCAAAACTTGAAAGAGGGGAGGTCCGAGTAATTAGGAAAGGTTGAGGGGATTTTTTTGTAATTACAACATATGATATGGAGGTAAATGTAATTTTCCCATAAAATTATGTCGTACAGTAAAGAAATTCACAACTAATCTAATCATGAAATGTGATAATGTTGACCAACCAAATGATGTTTAAATCAAATGATATTTATCACTTTAAATTAATATAAATATTAAAAAAAAAATATCTAGGAAATTTATTTACTTAATAAATCAACCAATCATATAGCTCAAAATCGATTGATATTATCTCTTAATAAATATAAAATTAAAGAGATAATTATCAAAGGAGTTCCAATGATTTATGACTCCTTAATTCTACAACTATAAGTAGGATCCTTAAGAGCTCATATAAAGACACATAAATTCAATTGAAGTTAGAGAAGACGAAGTAAACCCTCAAAATTCTTTCTATTAAAGTTCTTCAAATTCAAGAAGATTCAAGGCGTTTAAGGCAAAAATCAAAGCATTCAAGGCGAAGTTTATCAAATCATAGCGTTTGATTCGTAATTACGGTGCTAAACGAAATAATGTTATAAAAACTCAAATCAAATTCAAGGAAGATTAAAGTTATAGTTCAACCCTAAACTATTCTAAGTGACTTATCAACTTACAAGATGACTCTTGAAATTATAAAAAATAATCTAGACTTCTATGTACAAATTTAGCATGATAGGTCTAAACCTCACTTGAGTCGGAGCTAAAAAGGTGGGCCGTGACATTAGGATAGGGTGAATTTTGATTTTGATATTGTGAAGTATTTAATATCGTTAGTATTTAGTTGATACTTTATATTTAATTTTTAATTGTAACAAAATGGAAAAATAAGGATGATTAAGTCTCAAGCTCATATTTAATTTTAAATAAGTCAGAACTTTGAACAAATAATTCGATAGACTTTATAATAAATTCAGTATTGATTTCTAGGTTCTTTGACATGGAATGAGACCATCGAATCTGTTGGTAGAATATGTATTACTTCCTTACTATTTTGATATTATATATATATATATATATATATATATATATATATATATATGGAATCATGAGATGCATGGCCAACTTTAAAACATTAAAATTATTTCTATATTATCCGACAGTTAAAACTAATAGAACTCTAAATTAATTCGGAAATATTTATTTGAAACCTATTTCCTTCTCAGATACTAATCAAATAAATATTTTCTAAATTAATTTAGAATTCTATTCGTTCTATCTACCCGGCTAATAATATATAATAATTTTTAGTATTTTAAAGTTGGCCATCAAAATAATAATGAATTAATACATTATCTTCAACAGATTCGATGATCTCATTCCATGTAAATAAGATTGTATCAGAAAAGACTAAAACTAAGATCCATACGTTACTTTGAAGGCTTTTCTGAAGTCTCATAGCACTTCTAATTATACAATTCTACACCAAGAAGTGGCAAAAGAACCTAAAGCAAACAGAAACAAAAATTTAGCACAAAGATGCCTCCAAATTGCTAATGTGCCACAACCCACAGACGATATCGCAATTTATTAGATATTATATAAAAGAATTAAGTAATTCGAATAGTCGACTACACATTTGCAGATTCATACAACTCAGCAAGTTTTAAAAAAGTCAATCATGTCAATTGAACTTGGACTTGAATTCTGTACATCTCCATCCCATAGAAATGAATTTACAGGAAATTCTTATTTATTAATCTTACCAAGACTGGAAGAGATGATAACTTAATTGCATTTTTATCATTGTGAATCAATATTTCTATTCACCTGAGGATTTCTGTCGTAGAGCCTGCATCAACGAGTCCATCTGAAGAGAAACTTAATGCAACTGCCCCTGATGAAGAACCCAAAAACCGACGAACAGCTGGGGAGTCATTTGATGATGATGCAACACCGTTGTACGCGAAAACCCTCATTGGATGGTCAAACTTGCAGCTTGGACCAAACTTGCAGATTCCATACCGGGAATAGAAAACACAAAGAGGCTCTCCCTAAAATCAGAAAAGTAAGTTACAGAACATATGTGCTAAAAGTAACTAGATTATCAATTCCAACAAATAGTCAGATGGATTTGGTGCCCAATTCAACATATAGAAGATATACTTAACACTAGAATATGAACTAAAACTGAAGGAATAGATCCAATGATTGTTTATTTGATAACGCAAAGAAGAAACAGATTGAAATATCCGGCACAAAGTCTCAGGGGAAGAATCCGTTAACACTTACCGGACGTAAAGGCAGTCCAATTGGACTCAAGACACAGTCAGGAACAGGGGCCATTCTTTCTCTAGGATGGTGAAATTTACATACTGCACCGAATTTGCAGTCACCAGTCTTCATATAGAACTCGCATTCCGGTTGACCTGGTCTCTCAGGAAATACATTGTCGCTATGCAAAGCATAATGTCCCATGGGTAAAGAACCAGAATGATATTGAGATCCCACATATCCTGCTTCACCCTGGTCTTCACTCTGGCTGTTTCGTGCTGTTGGCTGCTGATTCTCCGAAGATAAAACTGAATCCAACCGACCCTGCAAAGAATCCATCACCAGAATTTCAGACATTACGAACATCATATCTTTTGCATAACTGGGTTCAGATGCAAAACACAGTAGAATTGTCCCAGTGTATGCAGATCTAATTCAGTAAGGCAAAGAAGACAAATATATATGACAGGAAATTTGATAGCAGATTATGGACTAACATATGGGAAATTTGATAGCAGATTATGGACTAACATATGAAGTCGAGCAAAAAAATATCTCTACATCATAAACCTCCATTGTTTTACTAAATGTAGGAAAATGACTATATGAATGGCATTCATCTGATATAAAAATTACCATATCCATCTAATACAAATTTTACCATCTTAACTAAAAATACAAGCGGAAATGGAGGGAACTTGCACCACTTTGAAACATAAGCGAAAAAGCCCTCCCCCTATGTGTGTGCATGGGAGTGAGTGAGAGAGAGAAAGAGAGAGAGCTCATTACACAGGCCATTTAGGACGACATTATGAACCAAGTTTGCTGCCAAGTAACAATATTACCTCCTACGGGCATATATCTCAAAAACACAGCCCAGTATATTACAAACATTAAGTGGCAATTAACCCCCAAATAAAAGAAGAATGAAAAATTACTTTTGGACATTGTACAATATAAAGAAAGGGCACAATTAACACCCAAGCACAATGTCCATTACTTCAAATGATTATATAGGTCTTAGTACTAGTTGCAGGCCTTAACTGGTTGCTTAGATTTCTCATAAGACTAATTTTAGATTTCATTACGAAAGAAAAAAGTTTCAGCCTGAAATATATTTAACTATATTTCCTTTCTACCTATTGCCATGTCTTACCCGAGTCTCCAGAATATCTTACTTATATGAAATAGACTCACTCTAGGTCTCAGAGAAATTTCCTTCTGTGTACGGGAAAGAGAACTTCCTTCAAGATAGTCTTTCACATTCTCAATTCCATGTAAAGTCAGACTGGGGTTTATATTTGAGGTATGACCATTGGTATACAAACAGATCTCCAGTTACAATCAGTGAAAAATATTCTTCAGATCAAAGTGCTAGGAACTAAAAATAATGCCGCAAAGGGAAACCGTAAGCCGACAACAGCATCAAGAAAAATGAAGGAAAAAAAAAAGCATAATGAAAATTAAATCATCATAAAAGTTACACTGTATGGGTTCCACCCTGAGACGGATACCACTCCTTGAGGCATAACCAGAGGTGCATAATTTGAAGGGCTTTGCCACCGGGGACTTGGGATAAAAGAAGCTCTTGACACAGGAAATGACAGATGACCAGTTGTTGGAGAATTAAGATGAGGATATGCAGCAGAACCACGTAAAGAGACCATCATATTGGATGGCTGAGGATGGTGGAATTTACAAGTGCTCCCAAATTTGCACTGCCCATTTCTTATATAATATGTGCATTCAATCTCATTCTGTACTCAATGAGAAAAAAAAATTGTTGGCATTGTTTAAAAGAATGTACTTTTAGTAATATAAAAAAGATAATTAAAAGAATTAGCAACTCTATAACAAAGTTAAATTCTTTTGCACTATTGTTTAGGTCTCTCTTTAGATTGTATTGCAAAGATTATGGGAAGGATCATGCACATGAGCATCACTCAGCAACTAATACCGACATGCCGCACAGACTAAATGCAATGTTATTTAACAGTTAATACTGGAATTCGGGATATTATGATGTGAAAGAAATGTATGGAAAATGATATACATATATATATATATATTTTAGTCAGTACCACAAGTTGATCAAAATTTTAGATCTGACTAGAAGAAATAAAATTGGCAAGCATTGACGAGAGTAAAGGTAAAATGTGCAAACCGGGCGAAGTGGATAACCCAAAACATTTAGAGCAACTCTTCCAGCAATCCCAGCTTTGTCTCTAGGATGATGAAATTTGCAAGTGGCTCCATACTTGCAGGTCCCTGTTTTTAAGTAAAACTAGAAAAGAGTTCAACGATCAATGAACAGATTAACATGAAATTGATTATAAGAAAGTAGAACATTTTAAATTTCAAGCTGAACTGACAAAAGTCAACAGACTTAAATATGCAGATTCCAGTCCCCAAAAGTAGAATATCATAAATATATAAGACTAATATGATACACTGAGACACGAAATATATGACCACCTTCTAATACGTGAAAACCATGCATCTTATTAAGATTATCATCAACATTTAGCTGAATTATGAGCATAGTGATCCTGTCTTGTAGAGCTGTGATGAAAGAGAAAATATGCCTGAAGATTGAAGTCAAACCACAAAATGCATTTACTGCACAAGTTTGAACATGAAATTTTACCAAAATATTGAAAATGTCAAGTATAGATAGTAGAGCCACAATAGAAACAAGTTCAGTATAGATGCATACCTGACATTCAGGTTGTCCGATTCTTTCTGGGTACTCGCCTTTTATTCTTGCTGTGGCAATAGCCTAGTTGAGAGTTTAGAAAGTTTATCAAACTGAGGTGTAGAGGACTGCAGAGGAAAAGGTGTAAAAGGCAGGCAAAAGTCGCATATTTAAACCCAAAAGTATGTAAAATGGAGTTAAGTTCATTCGTTGCATTCACTGATTATGATTTCCGTTAATCAAGGAACACATGTGATAAGATACTCATGCTATTCAATACTTTACACCCATATACCCAGTCGAAATCCCCTATGACCCTGGTTCAGATTTCCGGAGATGCAAAGTAGTCGCCTTGTCTTATTTTATTCCTCCAACCATCAGACTGGCTTTAGGAAGGATCACGCCATCTAGATTACAGAACAGGCTGGGGACTAGCACAATGACCCCAGAAACTGAGGGCTTTAACATACATTTTGTCAAAGTATACCATAGATGATAATTACATTCAGCATCACAGAGTAGTGTCTGAAAAAAACAGCAATTTATAGAATTTAGAGGTTTAGGTTGCTCAGTAATATTTGTTTACTTTACATCATATGAACATGTAAAGGAATTTCCTTTTGCATTCACATCACGGAAAACAATCATCAGCCATTCAAATTAATATCTCTAACCCTTACCAGCTGCCTGTTGGGAGGGTGGTTAAATCGGCATGTTGTCCCAAATCTGCATAGACCTGTTCGAATGTAGTATGAACAATCTGGTTCACCTTCACGCACTGGGTAAGGTCCAGACTCCATTTGTTCCCTTGATCTCATGTTCATTTGCCACAAAGCATCTGAAATACTAGGTGCCATGAGTTTGAAAACTCCAATGTCATTAAACATAAACTTTAACTGCCAACCTATAAATAAAACTGTGCTTTTATATAAAGGTGGAAAGAAGAGTGTCCAACTTGGAGAACTTACTACTTTCAGTTTAGCCTCACTTCAAAAGTAAAAGGTCCGTGAAAAGAAAAGCTCTAGAAAAGAGAGGTGCCCACTTCTCCAATAGTGAAATAAGTTAAGACCTAAACCAAAATCTCAGTGGAGAAAGAATATAAACTGAGGTTTCGATTTCACTTGCAATATTCAACAGAAAGAATCAAAATCATGGCAGAAATTCTTCATCCACATGACGGATAGAATTACGCGGAAAAATTGTGGTGCTAAAAGTCATCAATTTCTGGAAAAATGAAAAACAAAAGGAAAAGAAAGTTCCATGTGCAATAAACCATGTTTCTACCTCTATCTGTTACCATGGAATTCAAAGCTGTAAAAATTTTGGGGAGAACAACCAACCTCAGGACAATCCCTTTCAAATATATTCTAAAGACTGCAAAACATGGGTAAGGACCAGTTGAGATCTTAAAATGGAAATAGTACATCTAATCAATTCCAAGTAACAACATTACCAAAACAAATCCAAGCAACAACCATCCACGAGAAAATATTTAAATAGCGGTAAGGATTTAGAAGAAACTCAAAGTCCCTGGAAATGTTACCTTACAAAGAAAAAACTTACCAGTTCTAACTGGCAGCAGACATAAAAAAACTAAGACAAAAGTCTATGATGATTAACATCTTGAAAAATGGAACCTGATTATGCACAAAATATTGGGGTGGGGGGTAATACACCCTCCCTGGAGTACTACAATATTGCTTATCTGCCACAATACATTTGTTCAGGTGATCTCATGGCATTTTCCACAAGCATCTAAATTTCAGCTGATGTGAGTCGGGATTTCAAGTGCACTTTAGTCGTGAAGCGTAACTGCCACCAATATTATATTAATTGCAACCAAACCGCACGTCATGGATTTGGCATTTTATTTCCAAATGAAGCTGTCCTCTTGTATAACAACTTCATAAAAGTGTCCCACTTGAACTCAAAGTTTTAATGTGAGCGAGACATTTATAACGCAGAAATTCTAAATCCAAAAGCTCTGAATAATGGAGAATCCAGTCCATGCTCTCTATCATTTAGAAACCGAAAAAAGGTATTTAAGCCTATAAATAAAGGTGTCCACTCTCCGACTTTAGGTCCCAGAATCACCTTGGGATAAAAAATAGGCTATATTTTGGTGCCCCTTTTCGGTTCCATTTTTCTTAGCACAATTAAATTAAAGCGGAAACCTCATCAAAAAGATCCACCACCTTGAGAGTAAGACGAATGAGGAGGAAAAAATAAAGATGATAAAAAAAAAAAAATCCCAAAGATAGGAAAAAGGGGGAGTATTGTAAGGACTGCAACTAAATACCGCTCTTCAATTTATGATGAATTCAAAGACAAATAAAAACCGAGGAAACAAACAAAATATGAAATGACTTTCACATAACTTTTCTGAAGCTCAAATATATTACAAACAACTTGATGCTAGAAATGAAAAAGAGAGCAGAGCATATAATCAATTCCAAGCAATGATCATGGAAAAATTAAAAATAATATATAGAACACAGCACTACTATACAGATAAAGATGAAAACAAATAACTAGGAAAAAATGGCATCATTTTGCGCACGCGATTAATTAATTGATAACAAAAACACATAGAAGGCTAAAATAAAGTAGAAAAATAACTAACAGTTCATGCAGACATGAAAAATAAGTATGCAAACAAAGTCAATGCTGATCAACAAAAACAATTGCGTAATCGAACACGATAAAGCACAAAACCTCGCCTCTGAGTATCACGAAATCGCACAACTCCGACGAATAATCGACAGAATCATCAACGTAAATAGAACTGCAGTAAAACAAAAAGAAGAACTGGAATCTCGACCTTGTTGATGGTGTGGTTGGAGGTGAATGGAGGAGGAATATGAGGAAGCAGAAGAAGCGACGGCGGTGACCGAGACTCTCGACATTGGAATTCAACACCAACATCAGATGTCCTTCACTCCTCCTCCAAACAGTCAGAGCTCCGCCGCCGTACCACACCTTGCGCCGGCGAAGAACAGAAAATTAACAAGAATTTGCCGTTTTCACGAGAATATATAAGGTGCAGAGAGAGAGAAAGAGAGGAATGGTGGCGTTATGTTATGGCGTTCGTTGTCTCCTCTCCACAGAAAGAGAAGCAGAAAAAGAAATAGAAAAGCAGAGGAGAAAATGAAATAAAGAGCGAGTGAGTGAGAAAGGGCTTAAGTCCACTCTCGCGCGTACGATCAATCCTTACTCGCCCCTCTTTTCTTTTTAGGAAAATTCCATGTCACCTTGAAGTTGCACTTAAATAGAGCATGCATGATGACCATGAGCTATTTCATTTTATTTCTTTTAAAAAATAATTGAAGTATGATCACTTTCTATCAATTATTAAGGTAGAAATGCCTTTTTATTAAACTAATTGAGCTCGAGGCGAGATGAGCCAATTAATTATTCAAGCTCATAATCAGACCCGATAGGCCGGTCAATATATTAGCTCATTTCGAACTCACAAGCATAGATTCGCAAACCTGAAATTTAATAGGCTCATAAAATTTTCGATTTTTTTAATATATTATTATATTGATATATGTGTGAAGTGAAAAGCTCAACTCAAGCTCGACCGTTGTAATTGAGCCGGCTTAACTCAGTTTCCACACTCTACTTACAATATTATTTACAAAATTACTTACAAATCAACACTTAATAGAGAAGTCCCGCGTCCATTGAAGTATGGTGATATTAGTAGTTTTTAAGATGAAATGTTTAAAATCCCAATTATTTAATCTCTTTAGTGTTTATCTGAAATTCCAATTACTACTAATGCATTTCCCATACAAAATCATTAGGGTCCCCACAAATTTGGATAAAAGAGGTCAACATCCAAAAGGGAGCTAGGTGCTATCTAGTTTACTAATTAAATGAAAGGAACATAAAAAGGGATATAAAAGAGGAAATTCTATAATATATCGTGTTCAACAAATTCAGTGATGTACATTTGGGATGGGGCGATTAAATGTATAATATACCAAACCAGATATATTAGACCCAATATGATATAAATTTATTCAATATTAAAGCAACACTACCAATCAATTATCAACCTTGCCTTTGAAGTTAAGCTCAGTCTTCTTACCCATAACTTTCTTCTTCTACTATTGGAATACTTTATGTAGATTAGAGAGAATCATGAGAGACCAAGTCAAAAATAATAATAATTTTCTTTCTGAATTCCACTAAAAGAGCATCAAAAAGGAAGTCAAAAAGGCTTATTGGGCCGAATTCAAGTCTTCATTTGAAAAAACACTAAGGCCCAACAATAAGAACCATAAGGCCCATCATTCTGGGCTCAAGCAAGATATTCAGTATCTAGAGGGATTGATGTGCAAATATTAGCTATTAATTTAACCAATTCATTCTTCTATTTTTTTCATTCGCAGCTCTTCATTACTCTTTGTACTCGATAGCTAGACTATTAATAAATAAATTCTTATCCTCACTCATATTTTAACAATATTAAATATACAATAAATACATAAATAAGCCATTGGCCTAATTAATCATAAAAATATTGTGCATATAAAGAGTTACATCACACATGCACGCCATATTAACAAAAATATCATTTATTTAAAATGATAAAATTAATAACAATACATCTAGTACAATCTATCTGATACATTGTTCCCTCCTCCCGTCTATAGTTAAATTTTAATTGAATTGATCCCAAATACTAATTAAAGATAATTTATATAATAAATAGCCTTTGAATTAATTATAAATTAATTAAATAAAGATATGTGGTTGTAAGGGATAAGTTATATTATTTAATGTAATCTTGTATAATTAATTTTGTTGTATATATTTCCGTTACAAAGAATTCAATATACCCACTCTTTACTTTTACTTTTACTTTCGATAACTTAGTTGCATTTACGAATATTAGAAATTTTTCTCATTATTTTGTCTTCAAAGTTCAAACTTGATTTAGAAAGACTCGCATAAAATTCAATTAATGCTCAAGCTGTCATACTATTAGCCTATCAATCTAAAAGATAAGTTTAATTTTAAATTATTTACGTATCTTCTAATAAAATCAAATTTATATAATCCAGGGGTCTAACCATATTTTAATTATCATCATCAAACGCATGTAACATTAAAAATAAAAATTAATTTCTAACAAATATAAGAAGAAAATTCACCCTCCCAACTTGGTAAAGTTTTTTTTTAATTAATTAAGTGAAGACCTTTGTTGTTGATGATCTCATATTATGTTACTTAAAAATTAAAATGAATATATTAGGATCCCATAAGCACCCAACTCATTCCATTTTCCAAAATGAACATTGTACTTAGCCAAAATCAATTCTAACTTATGATCATATATGTTTATGATACAACCCACACTACTTATTAAGCTAGAGTGTTACAGTAGAAAATAGAGTTTTATGAACCCACAAAACTATCCTTATACAATTAACATTATGGCATACTTATAAAAAAAAATTAACATTATGTCCTATAATTTTATTTATTTATTTATTTTCTCTGACATTTAAATTTTATTTCAACAAACTGTATTATTTTTCATCTCTCTTGTCATCACACACTCGTGTCATATTCGTGAGTACATAAAAAGATGGGGAGCTAATTCATGGTGAATCCTGCAAAATATGAAGTATAACAATTTAAATATGTTAATATATGTGTTGTTAAACGATTATGGCATGTGGTTTTTATTGTTAAATATGTTGATGGCGCAAAATAAGTTTTAATCCTTTCCCAATCAATTATATAATTCAATCACTAATTCATAACATAACGCATCTATATAAAACGCGATCTCTCTATACCAATAAAATTTAGATAAAAAGAACTAAATAGAGTCATCATAATAACATCATAACATCTATAATATTTGCAACTAGGTCTTATTTTGTGGTGGAAGTATTGTTTTGGGTGAATAAAAGCTCCTTTTGGCACCAATGACCAATAGGAATTGGACCACATATTTGTAATTGTAAGCCATCAAGAGAAGCTTTAGAAGCACTTGACATCTTTATAAGAAGGTAAATTTTTGCAATTGATTTTTAATTTCTTCAACAATGCTTCATACCTTTGCTTGTGATACACCCATTTTTGGTGAAATAACAAGTGTAAGAAATCATAAGACAAGCAAAATCTCACTTCATTAAAGTATTTGGTACAAGAAATACATGTAATATAATATATATATATATATATATATATATATATATATTGGTGGCTTCTACTTTAAGAGAGGCAAGTAAATGAGGAACCCACCATTTAGAACTAACTAACAGAGAGAGAAACAACAAGTATTCATTTAACAATTCATTAAAACCTAATAAAATCAATTCATATATAGGTAGCATGTAACATTAGCCAAGAATATTGGATCTTCATGTCTCTGTTATCAATATCAACTCTAAACACACAAATCTGAATCTAACTTAGAAAAGAAGCAAAAAAAAAACATAGTATATATTGTAATATCACAACAAACAATCCCACTCCTACAAACTACCAAAAAATATGAGGGATAGAATGGAAAGATTTGTACTACTTCCCTTCACTGCGGGTTGCATGTCGGAATCGAGCATTACAGTTGGAATACATCAAGCTAAACGATCAAACCTCGATGCCAATTCCACTCCCACAAGTACGTCTTATATATACACACACACATATATATTTGCACTAATGTATGAAATAATCTTTTATTCACACATGTTTACCTTTTTTTTTTCTTTGCGGGCTTACTTTTATTTCGGCTGTGAAGGAACCCCTGAAAGAGAAAAGGAGGAAGAAGATGAAGAAGAGGAGTATGAGGAAAACTTGAAGAGCCCTTCAAGCCTATTGCCACTTCCAAAGTTCCAAAAGTTATTCAAAAACTTTTCTCAGTTATTTGGTAAGTCTGCAAAAACTAACCAAAATCTATAGAAACAAGTACAAAATCACAATTCATACTTAAATTAGCCATTTTCAGCCATGGCTCACATGAACTTTACCTAATAATACTGCAATTGATGCTATATGATCCGTTTTTCAGTATACAAAGACGAGTTAGAAATGGGGATGGAGATTGGTTTACCAACAGATGTGAAGCATGTGACTCACATAGGATTGGATGGTTGTGCAAGTTCAATCCTTTCAAAGGGCTGGAATAATATCAATGAAGCAGCTTTCGTTAATCTCCCTCCGTTGCCTAACACCCCTGAAAACCCCATCAACTCATTTCATGACTTTGCTTGAAATCAAATGTAGAAATTATCATATAATGGAATGGAGATGAAATATCCAAATTTAAATGTATAAGCTATTAAAAATTATGTGATCATCCAATGATTGTTTACATGTATAGTATCCCATATTTGTTTATTGTGGTTAATGCAAAAAAATATTTCGCAATTATGATTTTAGTCCAATTCTTTAAATGCAGAAGACCGTTTATACACCTAAAAAGTTCAAATGAAAATTTTCCCAGAAAGTATATGAACAAAAGTTGAAAAGGCGAAATTCAAACGTATGGCATTTATGTAGTAAATCTATCAGCAATACTTCAAGGATTCTCATATCAACTAAAGCAAATTCTTTGAGAATCTTCTTCACTCTACGATAAAAAAACTGAAGCTCGAATATGTAAATTTCAGATGAACAGTAGTTTTAAAGGGGTAGGAATGTACTTGGTTGGTCTTAAGCAAGAGTGACATTCTGCCTACCTGAATCTGAACTCAAGAATGTTCATTCTACATGGGACAAGTTGTAATGTTGACAAGAAAACAACTGCAAGGAAAAACACATCCTAGTCGACTTTCAAGAATGAAGCTCTGTCTCATTCAACAAACTCAAGTCCACATCAAAAAGGGTTTAGGTTATTCTGATCCTAAGCTCATATTTCAAGCAAAATGATTCACTTATTGACTAATATGAGTAGAACTATAATCCTACTCAAGAATATGTGTCTTTCTTTGCACTTAAGATATAATAAAGGAAGGGTACCTGGAGAATTTTCAATCTACAAAGCTCTGCAAATTTTCAATCTACAAAGTCAAGTCATATTTAATCATCTCTTGCATTAGGAACAGAGCATCTTTGCTTCTGCTTAAACCACATAAACCTTCAACAGTAACTCTCTATGCACTCAAATTAGGCTTGATGTCTTTTTGTTGCCATCTCTACTTTCACTTCTAATGTCTCCTTCACAATTTAGCCCCTACAAAGAGAATCAATCAACTCATTGCACAAAATCATTTTGCGAAATCTGTTCCCGCAAATGGACGATTTTCTTTTCATAGAGCGAGGATCAAATATCGAGATAATCATAACTCTAGCACTACATTCACTGAAGATATATCATCCTATATAGATTCTGATAACCTTTTACAAGCACCCAACGTGTAAAATTATCGGGGCAACCCAATGATGTCAAATAGCATGGATCTCGCCTCTTGCATCATCTCCTCTTTGCAATATCCACAAATGAGTGTATTGAAAGAAACAACATCGGGCTTTAACCATCTATGAACCATCAGATGGAACAATTTATGAGCCTCTCTCGAATTACCGCCCTTACGGAGATTATCAACTTGTGTACGTGATCAAATCCAAAATCAGTAAATCACCCCTCTCCTACACATGATATTATACAAATAAACCGCATCCTTATACAGATTTCCCAGCACTTCTCCATATTATCCACCCTAGAAAACCCAATCAGGAGACAATTATTTGTAGCAATACTCAGAACAAACCTGAGCTTCACCATTTTCTAAGAGCTAGAAAACTTTCTTTAACCAAACCCTTTCAGAGATAAGCCTTTATGAGCATGTCAAATACACCAGGGTCCTAGTTACAACCATTCATTCACAAGAGCAGGCTCTCATAAACATTTCCATTTCAGACCACACCAAAATGTGAATCATGATACAGTAATTAATTATGTGTGTGGATTGGAGACTTGAGTACCCATTTGAAGAAAGTGAGGGCTGCAGATGAATCAGACTGGCATCTCAACAGGACTCTGGAGAATCCATGGCTGCTGAAATGACTAGGTTTAGTGTGGCCGGAGAGCAGATGATGAGCATGAGTAAGTTTTAATCACTGAGTGAATAATTGAAAACTGAGGCAAATAGGTAACTGATTTGGGAACTGGAATCATGATTTAAAAACATCATGCTAGTAAAAATCTAAACACGGCTATGATTTCTGAGAGGTATGTAGTTATTTTCTGGCCATAATCATTCCGAAATCAATTAGGATTAGTTAGTTCATACTTACGCCGCAGATGCGGGTGGCAACGGACCACAGCGGCTATGTGCGCCGCCGTGCCGGTTATTTTTTTTTAATATTGTATGTTTTAAGTTTTAACCAATATTCCAATTATTTTGCATTAAAAAAATCATGTTTAACTTTGTTAAAATAATATTAAAATCATCTATTAAATATTTCATCTTTACTTCTTATGTAAAATTAGTTTTAAATAATTTTTTTTTGTTTAGGATCGCACGTATTAAATCCTTCTAAAAATTACATATAAAATTTCGAATAAGCCATTTTATTAAAATTGTATATTTTTACTTTAATATTATTCTTGTAAAATAGTCATTACTTTATTATAGATTCAATTATTTTACATTTTTGAAACAATCTTAATCATTATAATTAACAAAGCTTGATATATATATATATAGATATACTTCTTATATATACTATTATCAATGTAAATAAAGTGTAATTGTATTAATCAAAACTATATAAATCTTCATTTAATTTTTTAAATTATTTATATAAAATAACATGAATGTTTTTAATCAAAATTAAATTTTAAATATTCCCGAAATTTACACCGAAAATTTCCCCAAATCGATATATAAAATCATATATTATATAATATATATATATATATAAATATCTTAGTCTTAATGGGCCTCCCTTCACAAACACCGAAATCCGGGCCTGGCTCATGCAGTACAAGTAGTATATATAATCTATGTATAGTAATGGTCTCTCTATAACAATCCTTTTCGCCCAAATTCATCTCCCAAATCCATATTTTACAGGCGAAAACCAAACCCTAGATTCCGCAGACACAGATCAACATGACCGGAAAAGCCAAGCCTAAGAAGCACACCGCCAAAGAATTAGCCGCGAAAGCAGACGCGGCGTTGACAAACCGCGGCGGTGGCAAGGCCGGCCTCGCTGATCGCACCGGAATCGAGAAAGGCGGCCACGCAAAGCTCGAGTGCCCCCTGTGCAAGGTCACTGCCCCCGATATCAAATCGATGCAGATCCACCACGATGCGCGTCATCCTAAGATCCCCTTTGACGATACCAAGCTCAATAATCTTCACGCAAGCCTTCCTGGTGACTCATCTAAGACTAAGCCTGGTATCCGCGGCAGCATCAAGAAGTGAAAAACAAAACTGAATTTTATTATTGTTCCGTTTGATTTTTCTCAAGTAATTAGGAACCGGATGAAAAGTGTCATGCTTTTACTGATGTTGCTCTATGTTTGCTAGTATCGGCAATAATTTAGCAGATTACGTACTTGTGTGCTGTAATTTTATGCCGTGCTCTGCTATTGTCATGATTATTGATAAATATTACTTGTCTTTTGTTGGTAAATCAATCTTTTGTTGTGTCTTTACTTTTTAGGGTTTGGAAAATAGTTGTTGCTTATTGTTTTCTTGATTTTTGAATAGATGTCAATAAGTATTGCTGGATTATGCTATGGTTGGGATATAGGGCATCCAGTGAAACTAGACAATGATTTATGTATGTTTAAGTTAATTTGGTAAAGATCTTATTTTGGACTTTGGAGGCCATGTAACAACTGCTACTGGCTGGGGTATGAAGGGTAGACCTGTTTGTTTTACCGCATTGTTTAGAAGGTCTATACTGAAAGGGATATGGATCAGTTTATGTAATATATTAGTTGAGAGCTGTTTTTCGATTAAGTGTTTCCTTTTACTACGTGGGATAAGAAAGTAGGTGTTGATTAGATATGGATGGCGTATATGATTATAGCTTATATATGACAGATTACCAGACTATTAGTGTTGCTATATGGTGGTACTGGGATCTGATGTTTGGTAATCAAGTTTTCACGAATATATGTGCTACTTCTGTGACAATAATGTTACTATGTATGTGTGTGTGGTAGTAATAGAAAGTGGAAGCTTACATTGCTAAATGACAACTTTTCTTTCGCTTCGAGATCTATACTAGTTAGAGAAATTGGGTTCCATTGTTGTAGATATGTTTGTTATTGAATTCAAAGTCTGAGAAAAAAACGGACGCAAAGAGAAGATTGCTGGTGTCTTTGATAAGGGTATCCTGACCTCATATCTAATTCTAGCTTTGGTTCTCTTAACTAAATGTAATTGGGCTGAGGGATGCTTCTTGTGCTGGTTGCAATGTTGTTAAATGAACTTATGTTACTTATACAGGATTCGTGTTTTTTTCTAGCTTGATTTCGAGGTATCAGTTACGTTATGCAAACTCAATGGTGTGATTGAATGCATATTTCACGTACATGAACTACTTGACTGAAAGTCATGCTATACAAAGTCACTATTTTCGTATTTGTATTGCTGTTTCAAGTTGTACAATGTTGAAATTCAAATGCTTTTCTGGTTCTTCTTGCTTAAGTAATGAGCAATTATAAGTTGAGTGGACTTTGATGTTGTGGGTCATGTGGGTTATTGTGACTTGTGTGCTTTAGTTGATTGTGAATGATATGCTACTACTATAGTGCTGCTATTTGATAGTGGATTATAGTCTGAAACTTTTTTCTTTAAACCCGAAAAAGGAAATGCTTGCAAACTTCTGGATATGAGGCTATGTAATATGTTGCTTGTTATCGTGATTTTCTTTCCAAATAGTTGGGTGTTTGTAGAAGAGGATTTGTAGATTTGCTTGTGATTTATCTTTTATCTGATAGATCAAGGCTTTTGTGATCTTAAATGTGGTGTTTCTGTAGAAATTGTGATCAGATGTACTTAGATTGGGCTTTATTAGATGCTTATACAAGGTAGCGACATAATAGTGTTTTCGGGATTTGAATCTTATTCAAATGTTTCTATATGTTAATGTTTCACTTTCATTTTCTCTTGTTAAAGTCTTCCATTCAAGTGTTTGATACTCCTGTAATGACTATGTTTCTGGATTATGTGTTATGTTATTTATTATATAGTTATGATATCACTAATTCGATGCAATTAATCCGACATAACTAGTAACCTGTGACTCAATAGATTTTTCAATTGAGTTTACTTTTTAAAACATTAGCTTAAAACGTCGCATGACTAGAAGGATTTTTTTAATATCTTTTGTGTTACATTCAGTGGAGAAAATAGCTAAATGTTTGAAAAGTTTGTTTTCTAATGTTTTTGGGAAGAAGGATACTCTTAATGTAGCGACATGAGTTATGGTTACAGCATCTAATTCTAATGAGGTTCTTTCAAACTTTTTTGGTCTATATAACTATTATGTTCTCAATTATCTATTATTTTTTTAGTCAATATTGGGGTGTAACTACCTCGTCGTTGACTATCGCATATGATGTTTTTTTTACGCTGCGTGTATAAAAAAAAAAATTATATATAATGAGTCTCGCTAATAGTAAGGGTGTTCTCGTAATTTAGTTGAACAATTATATTTAAGTATGTTATTAACATATCATTATTTTGGATTGTGTATTGAGGCCTGGGCTAGAAAGACGAGTCCATGGGTCGAGCTCAACTCAATTAGTCAAAAATTATAAAAATATGTACAAAATAATCAAACTAGTGTCGACTCGGACAATCATTTGAGCTCGACTCAATTAACAATCAAATCAAACTCAAACACAATTCTTAAAACTAAATTGTAATTTAAACAAGAACAACTATGTGTTTGACTCGATTCAACTCAACTCAACTCATTTACGCTATTTATTTATATAAAATACACCAAATGATAAAATATTTGACATCTCATAAATCCTATACATTTGAATGTCCATAAGGGTCGAAGCTTTTTTCCAACTTAATTTTTAGTTGAAGGTGATAATATATAAATAAAAAACTATCATATCTCCACTTAGATTGTATTTTAGAGCGAAGAAAAAAAAAATGATTATATTTTTTTTAAAAATAAAATTCTCAAAATTATAAATAATTTTTAAAAAAAGTATAAAAATGGTAAAGTTAATTTTTATTTTAAATGACAGTGAGGTTTTTCCATTTATCTTTCAACACCAGACATCAAATTATGATAAAATATAAATGAAAACATCTTTTATATCTTATTCGAGCTTTAAATCGAATCAAACTCAATTCATTAGTTCAAATTTCAAGTAGAATTTACATCTTCGCCCCATCCCAACTGCTTTGGCATAGTGGTCCACTAACCCGACTTGAGAAAATAAAATAAGGCCCAATTAGTTAGCTAACTTTGCAGAAAAAAGGTATTTTAGAGAAAAAAAATTCTAAAAAAACTAATTTAACAGACATATCACAATATTTCTTTTAAAAATAATTATCTCAAATTCTAGATAATTTTGAATTTTTTTTGTGAAAATTTGAAAAGTTGATTTTTTCTAACTATTATTCAACATAAAAAAAAAAACCAAATTGATCAAATATTTAAATGTAGAATAATGCAATACTCAAAATAAGATTTTTTTTGACTAATTTTTATGTTTAAATTGGTGAATTTAAAAAAAAAACACCTAAGTATATTTCTTACATCACATTTTTTATACTTAAAAAAATATTATTTTTCACTTTTATCATTAAAAATAATTTAAAATAAATATCAATCAATTGGAACTAAGCTCATTTTACCAAGTGGGGCTCCACACGCCTCCAACATAACAAGTACTTGTCCACTGTGCTTCACCGCTTGTACTTACTTTTAATAATACAATTTCAGTTATAAAATAATTTCCTTTACTGCTATATATATATATATGTATATATACAAACTGAAGCATTTTGCAGATATTTCTCTCTCTCCCAATTTCTTTTTTCTCTCACTACACTTTTCTCTCTCTCCCTCTTTTGCATCGCGAAAACGCAGAGTTTCTCTGCCCTTACTTCGATTTCCCTAAATTTGGTTTATGAGGTAAGAAATTCAATTCAATTCCAGATCTGTTTCGCAATTCTTGTCATGCACCTTTGTTTTTGTTTCAATTTTTTCAGATTTCGTACTGTTTTTACACTCAGATCTG
Source organism: Verbascum thapsus (assembly GCA_963669365.1). NCBI lineage: Eukaryota > Viridiplantae > Streptophyta > Magnoliopsida > Lamiales > Scrophulariaceae > Verbascum > Verbascum thapsus. The sequence continues at coordinate 15,340,782 of OY770110.1, read as the reverse complement.
CGCTTATTTTCATTTCGATGTGATTGATTAGGTTTTGCAACAAAAATGGTTATGTAATCTCGTTTGTTCTGAATTGTTTCTTGTTCATTGATATAATTTGATATAATGTTTTTTTATGAGATGAATCTGTTAATTGAGCTCTTAAAGGAGACGTCTTTTTTTTCGTTTGGTTAGACTTTGTAATCACGATTGATGTGTGGTATATTTAATAATTATTTTTTTTCTTTGTGCAGCTCGAAGGAGAAACCCACTCTAGGGTAAGTTTCTTGATACCTTCGAAGAACTGATATGATGATAATTGTCTCTAATTTTGTTGGATAAACTATTTTCTTGCAAGATGAGTTTTTGATTTCAATTTTCTTTTGGTCAAGTTTTTCCAAGTTCTTGGTGAATTTAAAAATATTTGACATTTAATGTTTCTTTCAAAGACAAAATTATTCTTGGAGTAGTCTATCTGGCCCTGTTTCTCCTTTACACGTCTTGTAATTTATTGCTCACCGAGCTTTTTCTACTGTGTTAATATCTGTTATTTTCCCAATAGTGGCACGCGGATCAAGACCCGCAAACGGAATATTGCTGCGCCACTGGACCCTGCAGCATTCTCGGATGCAGTGGTCCAGATTTATTTGGATAATGCTGGTGATCTGGTACTTGCGTTTTTCTTTTTCTTTTCAAGTTACTTAATGGATTGTAACGAACCGAAGCCTCATTTATGGTATTCATGGAATAATAATCCATAATGTATATATTATATAATAATTTATAGGATAATGAGAATTTTAGAGGGGATTGAGAAGAGAAATTGAGAAATTAGGGTTGGGAAGAAGAAGAACAATGAAGATAAGGAAATAGACGTAATTCATTCCTTAATTCCCCTAACTACTACATCCCTCTTCTTTTATACTTGACTAAAAATAAAATAAATGAAAATAGCTAAATCAATTGACAACTTTAACTAATTTTACGACACTTTTACTCTTTCAAATATTCCACTAAATGTCTTCTTTAAATCCCGAAAATACCCCTTCTCATAGGTGAGGATCATGACATGGATTGAGCTTATAGTTAGAAAAAAGCAAGCAGTTAGTGTTTGTGTCTCCTGCTCTTGCTTATGCTTCTCTGTAAGAAGCTAAAAAAGGACAGAAGCTCAATACACCCTTGGTGGTGCTTTGAAGTGTGAACTACTTCTACTTGTTTTATGATCATTTGTAATTTTTTGGACACTTTTGTCCATTAAAGATATAGCAAAACATGATTTTACCCCTGTTTACGTGCAAATTGATTCCTAATCTCAATATTGATCAACTGCTTCCTAAGGTGTGATTGTGGTGTTTACAAGGTGCGATTGTATTTTGAGAATCTGTTGTGTGACTAAGTGTTTGGCCTCTATGCATATCAATAAATTTTGTTTGTGTCTATGTTGCACCTTGTGCGGTGGTTGGTTGGCAGTGGGGGAGTTGATGCAGTGGTGTCTGGGGCTTGCAAGCTACTTCTTCTAGGACCTGTTAATTAACCTGTAAATGCATATACAAGCACTCCCTTAAGCTTACTTGATTGCTGGGATGCTTGTGCATCATTGACTCCCCTTATCTATAGGAAAGGGAACTAATTAGGTGATTTCAAGTGATAATTGCTGTAAACATCTGTGTGCAGGAACTTGTCGCTAAGAGCATTGAATCTGCAGACCTCAATTTCTCTAGATACGGTGACACCTTTTTCGAGGCAAGTTTCTTAGGCCTTTTCTTTTGCTGCATGCCATATTAGAACTGGACTTGATTTGTCGCTAGTTCACTCTGCAGTTTCCATTTAAAGCTTGATGATATGTTCTGGTTTGGTGCTGTGTTAAAAAAAGAATATTTTCATTTGATCTGTCTTGGTATATTTATCTATCTTACTTTTGCACTCATTACTCCCTTGCTTATATCAGTGAACTCGTTAATTGCATGCATACAGGTTGCCTTCATAGGAGCACGTTCACAACCTGGCACAGTAAAACCTGATGAGGGGGAGCGCCATCCTTACTCTATAATTGACTGTGAGCCTAGGCGTGAACTCCTTTTGCCTTCTGTATTATTCTTACAGAAGATCTTGAGGAGAAAGCCGTTTCTTATAAAGAATCTTGAAAATGTTATGCGAAGATTCTTGCAGTCTTTGGAGCTTTTTGAAGACGATGAAACAAAGAAGCTTGCAATTTTCACTGCACTTGCTTTTTCTCAGAAGTTGTCTGGTCTCCAACCGGAGACTGTTCTCCAGCCACTTCTCAAAGACAACCTTGTTGCCAAAGGGCTAGTTCTCTCATTCATCACTGATTTCTTCAAGGAATATCTGGTCGAAAATAGCCTTGATGACCTGATTTCAATCCTAAAACGGGGTAAAATGGAGGACAATCTTCTTGACTTTTTCCCATCAACAAAGCGAACACCTGAAGCTGTCTCTGAACACTTTACGTAAGTCTTCCACATATTGGTTAGGATTTGGGTTGATCGAACAATATTGTTGTGTATATTTACTAAAACTAACTACTAAAGTCTTCTGATTGATATTATATAATAAGTACAGATTGGTGCTTGATAGTTCTGGTTTTGTTGTTTGCTGCTTGTTTTGGTGTTTAGTGTTTTAGTATTACATATTAGGTGTATTATTTTTTAGACGATAGGAATGTTCTAAATTTTCAAGAACTCCATCTTGCTTTAATTGTTGATGGGCTTGTTATGTTGATTTTGAGAAACAGACACCTCTTAGACTCCGCAGGTTAAGGATAGAGTGCTTCAGCTCAACTGTTTTTAAATACTTGTGGTGGCTTCTTTCCTATATTATATAGTCAACTGCAAATTGCTTTATATAAGATTGATAGGATTTATGGAACTCTTTATCACATTTTGACCTCGCGTTGTACTGTAGGGGGTACCTAAAGAAATGTGTAGCAACCTGTCTGAGAACAATATTGATGTTATAACTTGGAATAAATGTCATCCTTACAGCATTGAATATTGCCAAAAGATTCGGAGAGTTCATCTTTCAGTGGAGCATTCCCAGAGTGTTTTCATTATCACAATTGAGAGTTTTCCTTCAAGATTAATGCATATGGTGCCCCCTTTTAGTTGGCATGTTATTGTAATATATAGTAGTATCGCAGCAACTTTTTTTCCCTTCATTTGTTTGTTTGATATTGTGCTACGGTTTACCCCTTCCTGTTGCAAACTTATTTTAAGAAACGAGGGATGCTATCAATTTACCTAACAGAGTGTCCAAGTCTGTTTATCCTTCAAGAATTTCCATAGGCTTGACATGGTAATTTAACTGCTGAATAAACTCTCCAGGCAGTTGTTGCAATTTCAAAAATTCAGGCAATAAACTTGTGGGTCGTCATGATTACGATAAATTAACCGTTATTATACACTAACTATTGTAAACCATTAGCTGGTAAAATCGAAAGCTGAATTAAGTTTTAGACCTGGTTTCTCTAAATTAGATATCCGTGGAGTTACTTTGGAGCTTTTTATCTTGTCTTTTGAATATATACCTCTTATTATGGAGTTTGATTTGGCATGTATTGTTTGTGGTAAGTGGAGAGCACAGTCCTTTTCTATTCGGGCATCAATCCTTGTTCTTATTTAAAATTGTTGAGAATTTTTTTTATAACAGTTGGCAGTCTGTTAATCTCTATTAACTGATCCTGTATTTAACGTATGTTTCAGCAAGGAAGGGCTTGTGCCACTGGTTGAGTATAATGAGAAGAAGATATTTGAGGTGAAGCTTAAGGAAATGAAATCTGCAATTACGACTCAGATAACAGAGGAAGCTGATATATCTGAAGTCATAGAAACTGTCAAGCAGCATGTGAAAGATGCTAAATTTCCAGATATTGAGGTTGTGCGGATTCTTTGGGATGTCTTGATGGATGCTGTGCAGTGGTCTGGAAAGAATCAGCAACAGAATGCTAATTCAGCTTTGCGCCAGGTATTACCTCATTTCTGATTGGTTATTTTTGTGAATAAGTTATTTGATCGCTGAATGGCAGACTTATATGATTTGAAGATTTTTCGTTTGAAGATGATTGTAGCAACTAATCATCTTTTCAACGAATACCCGATTAGTAAAGTGTTGTATCTTGTTATTTTCAGGTGAAAACCTGGGCAGAATTGCTGAATACATTTTGCACCTCTGGGAAGCTTGAGCTGGAACTTATGTACAAAGTTCAGGTGCAGTGCTATGAAGATGCTAAACTGATGAAGTTGTTTCCTGAGATAATAAGGTCACTTTATGATCAGGATGTTCTTGCAGAAGATACCATTCTGCATTGGTTCCGTAAAGGAACAAACCTTAAGGGCAGGTATGTTGCTATCTTAGTAAATGCATGAACCCATAACTTGTTACCCTTTTCCAGAAATTGCAGTCACACCAAGTTATCTTGTCGTACTCCTTTTCAAATAGCCTATGTTATATGGTGCTAAAATTTTGTGCAGCCTTTAGTTTTTTCACCATGTCCATGTTAATTGACTGACAGTTCCTATGCATTAGAAGCAGAAGTATGTTTGAACTTTATTTTGTAAATAATCTCCTCCTCTATACTGTTTTTATGTGCATCTTGCATGGGATCGAGGAATTATCAGAAATTTACATTTGCTATGCAAAATGTATGCTTTTGTTACTGCATCAAACATTGTCTGTTTGGTGTTACATTTGATTATATTTTTGTTGTTCTTACAGGCAAGCTTTTGTGAAGGCATTGGAGCCGTTTGTGAAATGGCTAGAAGAGGCGGAGGAAGAAGAATAAATGATGTTTCCTTTGTTATTTTCTGCGCGCTTTTACTACTTTTGTTGGATATCCACTCTTTGAATGATGATCCTCTGCTCAGTATTTCGACTTGAATGTTAAAGTATTAATGAATTGTTTTGTCATAAAACTTCCCTTTGATTTGATGCACCATTCATAAGAAGCAGATTTAGTATCTACTCTTTTTCTTCTTTTCTTTTTTTTTTTTCACTGTCGAAGGCGTCTTTACTTGGACCCAAAATAATTGAAGCATCATTTCGAGAAACAAGTAGATCCACAATAAGATGTAGCCCTCATGGAATTTTCAGAATAGCATTCTCAAGGCGCTTTCGGGTATTGCTTAGCAAATGGTAAATATGCATATTAAGTGACCATTTGATGATACTAGTGCCAAAAACAATGACAATCTTGAAAGCAAGTCAACTCTGAAATTAGGCACCAAATGCAATACTTATGTAAATGAAATTTGAATTCTAGAAGCCCATTTCATGTGGGATGGCTTCCAAACATCTGCCGACTGCCAGTCACTTAGATTAGAAGAAATCATATGTGGATAAGTTTTCTTTTGCATGAAATACATGGTACACAAAGTGGTCCATACACAGAAATTAATGGATGAATGAATAGAAATTGATTTGGGGACCAAGACACTAACTCCTTCTGTCATTTTCGATACATAATATCTTATTTGCCGACAAAGTTTGAAAGTCTTTTTGTCACAATATATCAATTAACTAAACAGAAAATGGACCAATTTATTCCATCAGAAAAAGAAAAGGAAAACCAATCAATTCACAACTTGGACCAAGCAAACCTGTACACCACACACACATTAGGCAAAGAGTGTGTATATGTAAGCATCAATCGATATACAATTTCAACCTAAAAAGTAGCTTCATTATCACCACTATTATCCTCCACATAAAGACTTACACAGATCACACAATTTCAGAGACCACAAAAACACTACAACAAAGAAAAAAAAAGAACAAACGACCGAGAGTTGGATACTGCGAAAAATTCCAATTGCATCCACATGAGAGGAAGAACAATTCCCCGACACACTAATATTAGTCGGGGCCTCCCCTCAACCCACAAAAATAAACATAAACAAATGGTCCTATTTTATTCTCCTTTTTTCAGAGACAGAACAGAAAAGCAATCGAGGAAATAGAAAATTATAAACTCAATGTGAAAATATAAATATAGAAACAAACATTTCAACCTCATTTTCTAGCCTTTGCCTCTTCTGCAGCTTTTATGTCATCTTTCCCTGGTACAAACCTTGGCATGGTCAACATCGTGTTTACACGGGAAACTCCTTCGAGAGCAGACCATTCCTGTCCAACTTCGACACTCATATATTCATCGTCTGAGACCTTGTCCTTATTAGCTTCATCACTCCCTTCTCCAAGTGCCTCATTTCCTGTTCTCACTGTTCCAGAGCGGTTTAATCCAGTTGGACTTGGATAATCTTCTTTCATGGTGGCATCTTCCTGCGCAGCTGAGGGAATATTCTCTTTGGATTTGGTGTTAGAAGCAGTATTAGACTCGTTAGAGTCGAGAAAGAGGCAAACCACCGCACAGTCGTCAACCTTTGAAGTTGGATACTTTGATCTCCAAGCCCTTACAGCTGTCTCTACTAGAGTTCGAGCTGCATATGAACGTGTGGGGCAAGAACCCACAATTTCTACCACTTCCTTATTTGAGAGTACATCCCAAATCTGCATGATATGTAAAGTAGACGGTGAAATTACACTCCACAATATAGCTAAATTGGGATTGTCAGTATAATCACAATAACAATAAGGGTAGTTTCTGTAATTTAACCATAGTTGAGGGGGTGTCAGTATAATTATGAAAACAGTTAGGCAAGTGTCTACATAATCATCCCATATAGAACTATATCCCACTCCTAGAAAAAAGTTGTAAAATGGAATGAAGCAGATGGTGATGAATAAATAATTAACCAAAAAAGAATAAATAAATGAATCAGTAAATATAAATCTGGTTTCATACCCCATCTGTTGCCAGGACTACAAACTCATCATTATCAGTGATGCGTCTGTAGGAAATTTCAGGCACAGAGATAAGACCAAACTCCTTGAGACAAAAATCACCAAAGGCACGGGCCATAGCAAGGCCAGGAGAGTTATTGTTTGGCAGCCAAACTCTTGCCACATCAGGTTCATCTTGAAGGGCGAAAACGCGTCCTTTACATTTGCGAATCCTCTCTGCTTCGGCTGTAAGATAAGGATGGATACAAGAAAGTAAATGTGTTGTATCAGTGACAAGACAGCATAGCCTTGGTCAGAATTGAACATCAGAAGTTAATGGATCATAAATAATTGTGATTGCTGCAGCAATTTGGTTGAGACGCATCTACCTGGAAGGTTAGGTTTGAGATCCACAGTCAACTGAACTGCAGTAAATGAATTATTTTCATTTCTAGTACCTAATACAGCTCTCGAGTCCCCAACATTTCCAATTACAAGATCCAGACCCTACAGAAGATGATCAAGTTACTAATAAGTACATACACAATACTACCAAGCATCAACACTTATACATTGCTTACAGTACCTTTTTCACCAGAGTCACTGCTGTTGTTCCACTGCAGAAGCAATCAATATTTGCATGCATTCGCAGCTCCCGGTCCATGATTTTAAAAGCCTTCAGAAAAGACTCCTTCAACGTGTCAAAGACCTCCGGATACTTGACAGCTTCTTCAACATCAACAGAAGCTCTAATTTCCCCATCAACAGATAAGAAGGAAGTATCTTCAGAGCACAAACTGCCATTAGTATTTAAACTGACCTCCCTAAGAATCTCATCACTTTTTAAGTTAACTTCCCAGTTTGCACTCAGCTTCAGAGGAAGAGAATCTCTAACTCGCTTTGCGACCATGTGACCGTAAGGACCATGGCCATCAAATACCCCGCAGAAGACTGTGTCTGTTCTCGAAGCAAAGTTCTGCACAATTAATCTCACAAAGATCAGCAAGATGCAATCTCTTGTAAGAAACTTCAGATAGACAATAAAAATAAAAATTATGGCCAGGAAAAACACATCAATTTTGTGTAGGAAAACTGGATTGGAGATTTAAGGTGATTGAAAGATCAATCGACACACAAAGAGAGTGAACATATATGAAAAAAGATGTCTTTTAGGCAATAATCATATTCTTCTTAGGTAGTGCAAAGTAAATATAGACATTCCTTAGCCCTAGGCACTCAAGTTTTAAGTATGATATGCTAACATCTAATTCTACAATGTTCAAATCCAGAACACTGGGTTAAAAAAGTCCTATTTTATATTAGGATACTATGTGGTCCGTATCAGATGATGGTTAAGGAACAAAGAGGGGGATCTCAATTAAATAGAAGAGCAGCTCATGACAAACTAAATATATGTACTACGGTTGAATTCAAAATCAACAGAGATTGAAATTACGGTTTTCCACATTCTTAATGAGAACTAAACAAAAATAAAATAAAATAGGTAGAGTAATTAATAGAGTAAAGCTTCATTATTCACACAGGCGGGGGTGTAGAGTCGAAGACAAGGAGTTACAGAAGTATATATATACAACATACTTTCTCTTAAAAACCACGGATCAATAAAGAATCAACATGTTGAAGCAGCGCTTGTTTTATTCTAGTATTTTTCTTACTAAACCAGAAAGCACAATTTGTTTCAGATTAAACACTTGCAGCAAAAAGATTTAAACCTTAGAAATGGTGAAAAACAGCAATACACGAGCTCACCTATCTCAGATTATATACAGGTTTGGTCAAGTCTTTTGACAGTGATCAATAACACATTTAAGAGCTATTACTAACTTTTCAAAAATGATAGATTCTGATCAAATCGGTAAGAAATAAATGAAGCATGATCCATCTAATGATCATGTGCCATTATTTTTATAATCATTCCCACATTGGAATGGAGAGAGAAGAAGCAAACCTCCCAAACAATCATGGCATCTTGATTTGTTCCTTTCTTGCCTTGTTGTGTAAAGAGCGAAGCAATCTCGCTAGAACCATTCAAAAACATCCGGCCAGGTGTTCTGTGCAGTTGTTCCTCCCTTCTGTAGTCAAAGGATGAATTTCGAGAACCCAATCTCCTTTTCGATCCCTTTCTTTTTCTAACACCCATTGGAGAACCGGGCCGAGGGCTCCCGGTCTCACTGGACAAGCAGGACCCCATTCTTAGGGCCCTGATTATATTGAGTATGCACTCCAGACCAGCCACACTGTCACACCCTCTATATTCCGTATTTGGATCCGTCGCGAAAATCCCTGCGCGAGGTTTTCAGAATTGAACTCCCAAATGCTCAGACTCAACAATTGAATTCAGCAATCATCAATCCAATTTAGTTCACAGAACTCAACCCCCCTAATGAGCAAATTGATCAGTCCATTCACTTGATATATGCAAAGAAAAGCTTCCAAACCTCTAAAAGGAATAAAATTCCCTCTACCCTTATCCTTGAAAGGGCCCTATTAAAGAAAATTCGGTACAGAAAACAAGGTTCACAGTTGTATACACTAAATAAGCCCTTATCCTTTTCCTCTTCTTTTAAGAAATAATAAAAATACTAATAATGTCAAAAGCTAAAAGTTGAAAAATACTTGAGAGCCAAAAAGAGCAGATCTATGAACAAAAAATTATGCCCTTTTTAAACAAAATATTCCTTTTCTATTAGTTTAACAGACTTCAATTCTTAAAAAAGAAACCTAATATCAATCAAATCAATAACTCCAGAGTCTCTCTCAACCTAGGCCTCGGGAAAACCACAATTTCCAATCAATTCCAACCAAAACAGTTGAATCTCGGCTTAATATTTCCTCAATCGACAAATCACACAGCAGTAAGCTCCAAGCTCAATTATCTACGCAAAACAATAATTGAGATCAACATATATACAAAAAAGTATCGCCTTGAAATGAAAATTGCATGAGCGAGTCAATATCAAGAGAGAAATAGAGATCAACAACCTTCCTGTGACGAAAGAGAATTAGGATCGCATAAAAGCCGCCATAATTATAGGGGAGAGAGAAAGAGGGGGAGATTTTTTTGTGTGTGTGTGAATTGTTGAACGTTGTTGGACCGTCTCTGGCGTATTCAACACCTGTGATCTGATCCTACATATATATATATATACATACAACACTCTGTATGTATATATTAATACCCCCAACTACTTGTGGGGTTGTGTATATATATTTTATTATTTTATAAAACTATTAATTATAATTTTTTGATGAGATTATGATGATGATGATATAAATTGAAAAAATATGTGTTCTAATTTAATAATCCCAAATAAATGTAAGTTTATTTAATTTGGATATTGTGAGACCTTTTCCATAAAGTAAGGATATTAGTATTGGTGAACTAATTATGCTTTATGTAATTATGTTTATATCTATCATGCACGGACACGGGACACGGAACACGGCGCACAACACGACACAGACACAAAATACGGTATTTTAAAAATATTAGGACACGACACGGTCTCGATACTGCTAATAAAATGTATATATATATATATATATATATATATATCATATACGTATATATGTTCATTACTTTACGTTAAAATATATAAATTAGTTTTTTCATTTTAATTTAAATATGACTGGTTAGAGAAATAAACTATAAGAATAACTATTGTAAAATATAAACTTGTATTTGATTTGTAAAGTTATATATGTTTGAAAGAAAAAAAAATATTATAAAATCACAAAAAATAAGTGAAATAAAATCAAGTGTCACAAATAATGCATGCATAGTGGACATACCCTCTAATTACGATTACGGTGCTTATAGTTTATTTTTTTCATTTTATTTAAGCAAATAAATTTAGATTCATATTGGACACAGTATCGGACGAGTGCCGTGTCCGATCAAGTATCCAACACGACACAATGCGATTTTTTTTAAGTGTCTGTGCATCACAAGTTTATATATATGTAACTTACAGTTCCAAAATCGTTATATGGTACAAATTTATGAATATGTTATACACAATCTTAAATACATAAATAGTTAAATTTATTTTAATAAGCCAAGTTTTAAAATTAATGCGACAGTTGAAGCACAAATAAAAAAGTGATACAAATAAAAAAAATGAGTTACCTTAATTTTTTGAATTCAAATAAAAACATTAAGTTATTACTTTATAATTCATTTTTATTAATGTGTATGAATTGTCACATGTAAATATTTTTTAGTAATATTAACCAAGTAAGCCTATTAGGAATCTTAGGTAAAAAAATATATATATAGTAAAAAAAGCTTTTTTTGATTATGAACACATATATATATAACACTTGTTTAAATTACTCGGTGTTTCTATTCTATCAAATATATTAAGATATATATATCATCGTGAATTTTTAAAGTCGAATATGTTAGTCGCCTTTTTTTATTGATAAATGTAAAAAATAAATTGCATTAAATACAAAGAAATAACTTTTTAGTTTTTTATCATCTTTTTTTTTTTGTGAAGTCACGTTTAAATCTACAATTTAATACAGTAAAAACTCTATAAATTAATACTCATGGACCACCAAAATTTATTAATTAAAAGAGTTATTAATTAGTCGATAAATTAATAATTATTAATTTATATATTAATTAATATTTTATTAATTTATAGTTAAATACTCAATTTACAAACATCTTTTAAACTTTCACTTAGTTATTTTACAATGCATGTACATATCAAATGAATGGGCCAATTTGAAATAACCATTTAATCTCCCACCTTATTATGCTTGTTCAATATGTATCACTTTATGGACATTAAAAAAAATTCTATATAAATACAAGATCAAAATATGCTAACATAAACAAATCATACACACAACATGGCTTCACATGTTAAATCATTCATGTAATATGTAGTATATAAGGAATTATTAATTTATATTTTATCACTACAAAAAAGTGCACTTTTCGTGACAAAAACATTCGTAACGAAGTAATAATTTGTCACAAGAACTGCTTTCTCGTAACAAAGCACGTTAATCCTTACCAAAAAGTAATCTTTTCGTAACAAATATACATTTTCGTCACAAAAAATAAAATTTTGTCGTAAAAAGTATATTTTTTAGTAACAAAATAAATATATCGTTACTTTAAATAATTCGTCGTTACCTAAAGTAAAAGGTTCTTTGCAATTATACTTTTTCGTGACAACGTTGTTTATTTTTTGTAATAATGTTTGATTTGTTACAATAAGTTCATTTTGTAACAACAATAGTTCCTTACAATAAATTTAGATAATTTGAAAACCTTTCTTCATATTCTTGGTGGTAAAATTGAATTAACTTAATAATTTTAAAAAGAAAAATCAGATCCCTTTCTTTCCACTATCACTCATCGCCCCAACCCTAGGTTTCCACCTTCCAAAATCAGATCCATTTTGAACCCTAGGTTTACCAATCACCCTCCGCCGCCTTATGTAAGCCTCACCCCCAAACCGGTTGCCTCAGCCCGTGCCGCCTAAAATCACGCATCTCCGTCAACGAAGCCACCGTTTCCACCTTCTCATTGGTAAACACATGGCCCGCTTATTTTGTTGTTTTTCTACCTTTTAATCAATTTTTGAGCTATAGTTGATTTTTGGGGGCATATTTTCACCTCTCTGCGTAGTTAAGTTGTATAGTGGGTGGTGATGGAATTCTAGTTTTAAATTTGTTAGTGAAAAATGTTTATACTTTTGTTTGTTGGTGGTGCAATTTGTTTGTGAATTTTGACCTCTATGCAGGGTAATGATATATAAATTTTCACCTCTCGAATTTAGGCGCAAGTCGAGCTGGGTTTTTAATCAAGTAACTCGAGATGGAGCTCTTGAAACTAAGCTTGAGTTCCAGCAGCAAAGCTCAAGCTCGATCTTGAGCTTAGCAAAATCACCTGCTTGGCTGGAGTTTAGTTTTTTGACAACCCTATTTCCTTTGCTTAAGCCTCCCACTTCTCCTCCTTGAAGTTCTCGTGACACACAGTAGTATTCTTTTTGTTTCTGTCCACTTAATTCATCCATTTTTCTTATTAGCATTCATTGGTGTATCATCTTTGTGTTTTTCTTTTTCTGCAGAAACATATTTCTCTACTCAGTGGCTTTAAGTGAGAAGTTAAGCAAAAGCAGCAAAATCACTTTCAAATTGAGTGCATAATTGAAGGTTCAGAGATTTTACTCAATTATTTTCCTTTTTCCTAGGATCTTTTACTATATTTTGTATCATTTGATTTTATTTATTTCTATCTCTTTTGGAAGCTCTTCCCACACATACATCTGAGATGAGTTTAAGGTTTATGTGTAAATGAAAAGGCACCAATTAGTCAAGGGGTGAAAGATTTAGCTGGTTATATAAATGTTTAGAGTATATATAACTCTAGTGACATTTAGAAGATGACAGTTTAAGATTGAGCTAAGAGAGAATAACTATATATATTATTCTTTTAATAGATGAATATACAATGTATATTATTCTTTTCCTGTTGCATTTTGACACCTACAAATGTTTCCATTTCTTTTTGCAGGTCTTTGGAGTAAAATCCCTAACAATAAAACATGCACTTCAGAGTTCAGAAATTCAAGTATATATTAGTCACTTGGTTACTCCAAGGATAGTCTTTTAAGAGGTTTTCCTATGTTTTGTCCCAAGTTTTGTCTTTCTAGATTTTGTCTCATTGGAGCATGTAAGATGAGTTATCTCTTATTATTTTGTACCAATTAGGATGATCTCTTATAATTTGGATTGTATATGAGATCTTTTGTTTCGAATTTATATATTAAATGTTTCTTATGGAATATTTTTTATGTTGGCCTTTCCAACTGTTGTGGGCAAAAAAGATTTGTAACGAAATTCTTGTATATTTACTTTTTGTAAGGAATCATTGGTAACAACTTATATATTAATCAATTAATTATTTTGACTTTTGGTAAGGACTCTATCTTCTCACAATAGTTATTTGTAACGACAGTAACTACTAAGAAAATTATTAAAAAAAATTTATAGAAGTGACTTTTAGTAACGAAGTCTTTCTTTTGTGACGTGGAAAAAACATTTTGCGACAATAAAATTGTTACTAGAGGTATTGATATTGTAAGGAATTCTTCTTTGTCACGAATATATTTGTAACGAAATTAAAATGTTTGTCGCAAAAACTTCTAGCGACAGGCTTTACAGCACAAAAAAGCGTGACGACTATGTCGTTACCAAAAGTTCTAGTAACAAAAAAGTCATGTATTGTGACGAATTATTTCTTTACTATATGTCAAATTTGTTGTAGTGTATATGGGTCTATAGAAATTATCAAAAATGTATTATCTTATAATTTTAGCGAATTTATTAATTTAGCACCTTATCCCCGAGTCGGGATCAGCCAAAAATATTATTTTAGAGAGTTTATTAAATAATCGAGTATTAATTTATCGAGTTTCTACTGCATAACTCAAAATTCTCATAAAAATCTATATGTGACACTTGCCACATTTCATGGATATAATTTGTATTTTACCCTTTTTTTTTAATTTAAGACGAATGAGTAACTCCAACAAATTCAAATATATAATCTTTAATCATAAATCATATCGACTTCAAATAAGGGGATAAAAATCATAACTTATAACAATATAGAATTGAATTCATGATATATCATATGAAAGTGAAAATTGATACTTTTGTATTAACACGTCTCGCTTAATAATTGTATACACATGACATAATCAACGACTCAATCAAAATCCTCTCAAGAGCATTTGTCATTGGTATGTAGATGATACAAATACTATCTAAGTTACAAAAACATTTATTATGAGGAAAAAGTTTATGCAAAAATTTAGTTATTTTTTATTTTTTATTTTTTACAATTATTCTTCTTTAAGATTACTTATCTCGCACTTGACGTTTGCAGAATTTGGCAATCGTGTTTATAATACAAATATGGTCCGCCTAATTTTTCGAAATAGTATCACTATAAATCGATAATCGAACAATCCTTTATTTTTCAACTCTACACAAAATAATATTGAAAATTTGAAATATTAATTGTACGAAATAAGAGTATTTAAGCAACAAAATTTAAAAAAATATTATCACGGATTGAGTGAAAAAATCGAAATCAAAAGACAAATTTATAGAGTTGAAAAGTTGTACATTCGAAAGAGACTACTTAAGTAACTGAAATCATCATAGACATAATCATTGGTTCGTAAAAATTGTTATATCATCATCATTAGACACAATAAATTAAGCATTAATTATTGAACTCGATCGTGTGATTAATTTTCGTATAATTAGCCAACATTAATTTTTCATTCATTCTAAATTAAATTAGAGTTATTAAATGCATCAAATTCATATATTTTACAATTAGATTAACAAACAAAAAGGGTTCAATATCATTGTTTCCAAAATCATAATTATTTTACTATTAATGGAAATATTGAGTAAACATATTGAAATATAAAAAAAAAAAACATTTAATTTGTATAGTGATTCTTTCATGTGATGACAGGTTATTTTGCTCCCTCACAAAATAATGGTCCATCTCATTCCTATGTGTATCATTTACTCATGCATCCATCCTACTATTAAATATTTGCATTCAAGTACTTGTTTCCACTTTAATTACGTGTCATTTTATATTTTACAAAATATATAAATATATATGGATTATTTATATGTTCTAAGGATACCCATAACATGTATTTATAAAATAATACGTGATGAAGAATAATGTAGTACAGATCCTGAATGATAAACATTTTGTTTTTTTTTTTCTTTTGGAAATAGAAGAGAACCACATATTTATTAATATTTAGCATATAAATGTATATAATATTATTATTGATGAATCATCAATGAACACAATTGAGATAATTGATGTCAGCTTATATAAAATGAGGTCGAATTTGAGTCTGTGTCATCCAGTTCAAGTCCTGCTTAAAAAATAATAAAAAATTGAGTATTTTTAATAATATATTTTTATTAATGTGTATATTTATTATTTTCTATTAATATATAATTAAATATCAAATACATCATTATCATACACATTTAATATTATAAATATAATATTGTTTTTGCATCAGTTTGCAAGCCTTTGATTGAATATGTATATTTTACTTGGCTCAAAGACTAGCAAACTGTGTCCATTCGATACACATCCATATATATATATATATATATATTTATTTATTTAGCAAAAAGAATATTAAAAAGAATAGAAAACATTTTCATTCAATGCACAAAATTGATTTACCAGCTTCAAAGTCAAGGGTTGACTTTGAACTGACCTCCATAGTCAAAAGAAAATAATAATTCAAGAATTATAACTAATATAATTATGATGTCATGAAATATGTATTCAAGTAGGGACATATACGAGTGGACCAAGTCAAATTTTTTGAGCTAAACGAGTCTGAAAAAATGATATTGAACTCGAGTTTGGGTCCTCCCGTCAAATCTAGCTCGAAAATAGTTAAAATTGAATATTATTAATAATTTTTCAATTAATGTATATTATTATTTTCTATTAATATATTTATTTAAATATAGATAAATATAAGTATATCATTGTTCATACACATTTAAAAACACAAAATTTACAAACAAGACTATAATAAGAAATAAAAAAGGAAAATACATTTCAATATAAAAAATAAATAAAAATTGGATAGAGACTTCTACAACATTTTCTATGGAGCTAAATTTGTCAAATCCCAGAAAAAAGGGCCAAATTTAATAATCTTAAAATGTGATTGTTCTTTATGAACATATTAAAAAGAAGAAAATCAAAATACTTTTTACTATTAATTAAATGATTAAGTAGCAAAGTCCCTTTGCATCAAGAAACTTATTATGATACAAAAAGAGCATAATCTTTTATATATGGGAGCTTCATTCTATCAGATGGATGAGAGCTGCTATAAACAAGACGAACGTTATAACATTAACCCGAGACACTGATGAGCTCGAATCGGATGATATGTCGTGGGCCCCAACATCATAAGCATTTCCCGACGCCTCATCTTTAACTTTAATGCTAGTTGCGCCTAAGATCGATCAACACCAAAATATTTAGTTCGAAAACTTTCATATGTACAACGTTAAAATCTACTCAAAATATGGCCAATAAATAAAGTATAAAATTTTAAAACGGTAAAAAAAGAAAGAAAAAGATGAACAAACGCCATTTTATGATGTCATCATGTACATATACCAAACGAGAAAATCGTTCTTTTTCATTTGAGTTCTTCGAAGGGAAATCTAAATGTAGAGGGACTGGTTAGGCTTGTCAATGGGCGGTGATTGCCAAGACCCGGACCCGTTCAATAGAAAAAGGACCCGACTCGGACCCAATGACACTAGGTAGTTCGGGTCGGGTACAATTTTTATTATTTTACCTGGAAAACCCAAACTTTACCCGAATTTTACCAATTGGAAATACCAGCGGGTCTATACCTGAAGTTTACCTGTGTGTATTTACCCGACGCGACCCGACCCAAAATGTACCCCCGCCGGGTCTAACTTTTTTTGGACCCGTCGGGTATGTATTCGGATCCGGGTAAAATATTTTTTTGTGGGTATTTCATGGGTCCGATTTGAGTCTGGGTATTCCCTGCTCATGGATACTAAGAGGACTGGTACTCACAGTTGTGTTGTGCCCATCCAATGGTCATGTTATCGAGGTCGTATACGACAAGCTTGTCTTGCAGTACAATGTCTGCAAGTAAATGAAGAATACTGTTAACTTCGTGTGTTTATTCGTTTAAAGTAGGAAAAAAGTAATAAAATTCTCCGTTAATAGTTCCAAATTATTCGACAAATAATGTGGAAGGTATATAAACATGGAAAGTAAATGAAAACAAGAACAGATATCAGAAAAAAAGACATTATTGTTCATAACAGCAGAGAAAGGTTAAATCCAATATTATTTACAGAGGGATTCTTATGGATCTATCAAACTACATTTACAGTTATAATCGCCCAACAACTCTTAAAAGTGACCCGTATTTAGTATTTTCGGAGCAACATGAATTACCATTGTAAATTTTAAAAAATTCAAATCTTTTACATAGTAATGTTCCCACAACACCCTTCAATATTATCTTGGTAACGTAATAAGCATCTCTGTTTGTTATCCTACACGTATATGAATATAGAATTATAAACCACGATCATGGTTATCTTGTATGTTAGACTCAACTAAAGTAATATTTTTCGATTGCAGAAAAAGGAAAATGAAACCCCACAATAAGATTGCCCTCATAAATCCATATAACTTGTAATACATAACAAGGTAAATTTGAAATATACCTCCCAAAAGCGTTAGTTCATTCCCGTTGCTTGCCTGCATTTTGCTGCTCTGCCAACCTATGCAGTATTCATTATCCTGCATTGAAGTTACTCGAAATGAGTATAAAAATTGGATATTTTCCATAATGACAAAAAAAACTAACTTAAGGAATGATGCACAAAATATATTACCTCGAAAAAAATAAAAAAACTCCCGAGTTTACGTATTTACATCTTCATGTTTAAATATATTTTGAATAAATAGATTAAGTGAAGAAAACATTGGCAATAAGGCATGACACTTAAGAAATTGCAATTTTTTTAATTATTCTCATGCTGCAATTATATTAGTTATTTTTATGTTACGGCATTTATTGTTCTTTAGTTGTTAAACAGTTTCTTAATCTTTTATTTTTCTTGTAATACGAAAAATAATTCTTAAGAAGTTGACAACATACATGTGGAGACTTGACAAATCAATATCATATATATTTCCATAAGAAAGCGAAAATTACAGAATGCGTACGTGACAACATTGAAATATCCAAACAAAATAATCCAGTTTACTTACATGAACTTCAAATAGATACTCATTGGGATAAACTGGCAAGCTGAGTCCACCCTTAAAAATAAATTTTACAACTGGAAATCCGTCATTAACACTGCAAATATGTGCGAAGCAACAATTATTTTGATGTTTCATAAACGATGAAGTTTATCAACAAGAGAAAGAAACAACCAAGTATAGAGTTACAGAAAAACAAGAGGTATTAATAGAGTAAAACCAACAAATGCCAAGGCATTGAACCTCTTTTACACGAGGGGCAAAAAGTTAATCAAATAAATAAGGAAAAAAAGGGAAAAAAAATAAGAAATTTTGAACCTCTTGTGATAATATTTAAAGATAGAGAAATAGCAATTAAGATACTGAAATTCAATAGATCATACTGTATTACTGACCATTTTACCTTTTTAAAAACATTTAGGATATAAATTGCAAATCAGCACATAATTCTTTCAAGAGAGTTTTATTGCTTAGTGACAACACTTACTTTCCATTGTACCAAAAGCACCTGAAACTTCCCTCAACTGCATGCATTTTGAGATCTGGCTGATGAGCCATCATCTAAAGACAAAAAACATAGATAAATATACAATATGAATGATACAGCCAAGAAAAAAATGTCCCTTAAAAGTCCATTTTAAGGCTGACATTATTATTTGGGTCAGTTTGGAATTTGAAGATATACCTTTGTCATAAGCTGTTGATAAAGGTCGTATGGAAGATACGCCAAAGTTGTCCCACTATCAATGATAGTCCCTCGGCTTGTTCCCATGTCAAATAAATCAAATGGAAGGTCTAGAGATTGATCGCCCACCTCAACCGACCTCAGAATAACATTATAATGTGGCCTAAGATAACAATAGAATTTAATCATAAAATGTGTGGTAACTTTAATGAAAAATATACATGTTATAATGTATATTTATAATGTCAAGTTATAATGTCACGTACATATCTGGGATCAGCGGCGTTCTATTTACTTTTGGCTCCACTACTTCTCCAACAGCAAATACACCACCTCCCTTGTTGCCATCCAAGCAATGTGAAAAGACCCTTTTAACCTTTCCGGACGAAGCAAGCTGTGAAAGAATGGATGTATTTGCTTGCCCAAAACCAATTATCCCATCAACGGCCTGAGTAGATTGGCCCAAGTCTCCAGATTGCTTAGATGAGCACCTATCTTACATTAAAAGAAAGAAAAAAAGTGAGATAAAAGATTTGTATTTTGAATAGTAGATGCAGTAAAATTATTCTGATAGGCTAAGCCAGACTATTTAAAAAATACAAAATTCATGCTCATTGCCAATGCATATATGAACACCTCAAGAAGATTAAAGCATTGGAACCAAAATTACCTATACACACACAAGTTACTATAAGATCAGAAATGATAACGGGCCATTCTTAGGAGCTCCTACAATAATCACAACCGTCCATGTCATGGGGTTTCAAGTGGGGTCCACCGCACATGAACGGTTGTGATCATAAGAAACTGAAAGTCGTGGGAAATCCTAAGAATAGCTCAATGATAAACCTACCCAAATGCTATGGATCCATTCATGGCAGAGGTTTGAGAGTTTCCAGTCACTTGATCAAATTTGAACTCATCTCTGATAAAGTATCCCTCCGTTTTGCTCCCATCTCCATAAGTAATAGAGTACATGCAGTTCATTCCAGACTTGCAGCTTGAACTTGAACTTGTGAAAACTGATTCACAAAATTCTTGATCGCAAGTGACGGGTTTTCCAGTTGATGAGGCTGACATGTCATACTGCTTCAAAGGTATCTGTGTGGATTAAAACAAACCGAAAAAACATTCTTAAGATTCCATTTTTCAACTTGTGGGATCCTAGTTCTTCATATAAAGAGGTTCGAAACTATACAAAGAAGAGATAAAGAACCATACATTGAGACTACTTTCTGTGGGACATTTGTCACAGTTTTTACAATTCACCCATAAGATATCACTTCCTGTATCGACCTGGACATGATACTCAACTGGAGGATTCCCAATTTTGATTTGGGTATAATAGAGCCTGCACCAATATATCAAATAAACAATTAAGATAAACATTCATAGAAGAGCGGTTACCAAATAAACAAGCATGATAAACAAACTATAGAGGGAAATTTCTGTTTCGTTCCTTAATCAACAGTACCATTCAGGTAGAATTTTTTTAGATTTATTTGCAGCCACTTAAAACCAGGTAACTATACATTTCTCATAGTACAATGACAAGCATTTCCTCTGGTGATTATTTGAATGGGAAAAACATTTTTTTCTCTCAAACCGAAATAGTTCATTTCTTTTACTTATTTAAACACACTTGGGAACATATACTAGCATCACATCTAGAAGAAACTCATTAAGCTCTTGTCATTTATCAGTAACTAAACCAAAACAGGGCTCAAGCAATTAGAAAAGAATACTATAGTACCGAGAGTGAAAGCAATTTACAGCATCATATCACTATTTACTTCTCATCTCGAGATACCACAAATCCCATGAACCTTTCTCACCAATCAAACAATGTACATCAATTTAATGCCATACTATACATAGTTTGAACATTAACATCCAACAACATCGATGCAGAGCTTTACGCCTGTAAAAACCATAATCATATCTACTACATTCTAATTCCAACACCATGAAATGAATTACCTACCCACCCACCAAAGAAATTATAAGCAATCCACAAGTATATAATCCCATTTTTGCAAATCAAAATTAACAATCCCATGCAACAAATTAGAAAACAGCAACAAGAAAAATACGCATATAGATCAAAACATACGCCGCCTTAGTAGGGGAACCGTCACCGCCTAAGGGAAAATCAATGGCGGAAAGCATTCTACCATGGCGCTGAGAATCATGAGCCACCATAGCTCCCAATGGCGCCTTACCCTTGCCACGCCCACCATACTTGTGATGAACTTTAAACACCACATTATTCCCATTCACCATGCATAATATCAACGACAAAAAAACCATAACACAAACTAAATCCCTCCTCCCAGAATCCATCGCCATTGCCACCCCCAATTAAGAATTGTACAATCTATGGAAAATGTAATTATTATGTGAAATGAATGGTGGAATCTTGGGAGGGGGAACTAATTTTTTTATTTTTTTTTTGTGATGAATAAATGTTCATTTTTTTAGTGAAAGGAGGAAGAGAGATTAACGGGGACAAAAGGGGTTGGTTTAAATATAGTAAATAAATTGTAGGATTTTCATATATAGAATTGTATGTGCACAAGCTTAAATCCATGGAAGATAAAGAAATTTGATTTTCATTTATATTCCGGTTCTTTCTCATTCCTTTGTTTCTCTCGCTGAGTCTGAGCTCAGCGTGGCGTATCTGAGAAGGAGAGGCGCTTATGATTCAGCCATTCTACCTCACATTTCGCGCGCTCTCTCTCTCTCTCTCTCTCTCTCTATATATATATATATATAAATATATATATATTTGTGTAGCTGTGTCTCTAATGCACAGATACTTTAAAAAATTACAACGTGTCGTGTTTGGCACCTGATCGGACATGACACTCGTCCGATACTCCCTGACACCGTGTCCGACACTCTCGATACCGTGTCCAATATAATAATAAATTTGTGTGCTTATATAAAATGAAAAAATAAAATATGAACACCGTAATGGATGCAGTTAGAGGGTATGTCTACTATGTATGCATTATTTCATACTTGATGTTATTTCACTTTTTTTTTATGATTTTGAAAACTGAAATATTTATTTTTCTTTCAAACATATATAATTTTACAAAGTAAATACAAATTTATAACATACAATAGTAATTCTTATAGTTTATTTGTCTAACCAGTCATTTAAATTAGAATGAAAAGATTAATTTATATATTTAATATAAATTAATGAACATATATATGTATATTAATTTATATATACATATTTTATTAGCAGTTTCAAGGCCGTGTCGTGTCCTAACATTTTTAAAAATATCGTGTCCCGTGTTCATGTCGTGTCGTGCGCCGTATCCTGTGTCCGTGCATCATAGGTAGCTATGTATGAGCTTACACTTTCATCATCTTTTATTTTTTATATATGTTAAAATATGATAAGTATAATTATTAAATTGATAATATTTATCTAATATATTGGAATGTGAGATATAACATAATTTTATATTAGAGGGTTATTTTGAATTTTATGTCAACTTCAGACTTGAGAGCTATGATGAACGGATACGGGACACGATGCACGACACGACGCTGACATGAAATATGACATTTTAAAAATTATTAGGACATGACACAGTCTCGATAAAATGTGTATATATATCATACACATATATGTTTATTAATTTACGTTAAAATATATATTAGTCTTTTCATTCTAATTTAAATGACTGGTTAGAGAAAAATAAACTGTAAGAATGACTATTGTAAATTATATATTTGTATTTGATTTGTAAAGTTATATATGTTTGAAAGAAAAATAAATACTTCAGATTTCACAATCACAAAAAATAAGTAAAATAACATGAAGTATCACAAATATGTAATGCATAAATAGTAGAGATGCCATCTATTGCGTCTGATACGGTGTTCATATTTTTAGTTTTTTCATTTTATACAAGCATAAAATTTCTTTTCATATTGAATACGGTGTTGGAGAGTGTCGAACGAGTGTCGTGTCGGATTGGACACGACACGTTGTGATTTTTTAAAGTATCCGTACCTTACGGGATATAAGATAATTTTATATTAGAGGCTTATTTTGAATTTTTGACATGTCAACTGAGAGAGCAATAATTCAATAGTATATTCACATAAATCAACGATTGATTGTTTTAAATTTCTGTAGAAACTTTGAAATTTTGACCAAATTTTGAGTTTTTATGTTTGTTTATGTTTTTGAAATTTAATTTCAAGATTTCAAATCACAAAATCTTAAATCTACTTAACACTCCAAATATTCATCTCAATTTTTTTTTTCAACTCTACTTTTTCAACCTCCAATACTAACTATCTATCAATCAACACATCAGTCATTTTACACATTCATCAATTACAATTAATATATACATTATTTTACACACTCATATATATATTTATTTATTTAAATAATAATTACAAAAACAACTAATTCATTCATTAAACATCAACCAATTATCATTGATTTGACACATTACAATTTTCAACCTAATTCTAAAAATATAAACAAACACCTACTATTTTCACACGAATTTCGATGGTACGCTATTCCCGAGAAATTTTCAAAATTCTAACTTAAAAACATAAACAAACATAGATTTCTCGAATTGAAATCTCATATTCGACTAAATTTTATAAAATATTTTTCAAAATTTCGACGTAAATTCCAAATTTCCCAAAATTTCACAATAATATTGAATTATTTATAAGAGGCCACCGAAATTTTAATTGAAACTCAATTTTCATCAAAAACTGAAATTTCTCAAAGTTTAAATAGTATTTAATTCTTTTAAATTATTTAGTCTATATTTTACCACGTAGATATTTGTTTAGCTACCAAATCATATTTATTTTATATTTTTATTGCAATTTCTAATCACACTATGTAACAAGACTCACTATACATATACATAGAATATTGATTAACATAAAATTTGCATAATTATGATAGTTAATTGCACTAAAATAAATAATTATGGCGATTAAACTTACCTAACTTTTTGTTATAATTTTTTTTATTTACTTTTCTAATATAAAAACCAAAATTTCAGATATGCTCAAAAAATCACACGTGTTATAACATGTAATTGGTAGTTAGACTCAAACTTGGAAACTCCCGTCACAGTTATTGGACCCACCTGATTACTGATCCAAATCACAGAGCTTCAATACGACACCGTTTATAATTTATTTATTAAATATTATAATTATTTATTTATTTATTATCCCCAGTCCACACTTTGGTTTCTTCGCCACCCGCTGCTCTTAGCTCTTTTCACCTCCGGCGGATCCACCAAATTTCGCACACACTACACACTTTCACTGCGTGTTTTTGCAATCTTGTTTGTGTTTTATTCTGAATCTTGAGGTGCAATAGCAATGGCGACGTCTTTTGGACCAGCGACTGCATCGGCGGCGGCTGCCGTGACGGAGAATGCCGGAAATTTCTCTACTTATTTACCGCTCCACCACCGCCGTTTCAACAAGCTCTCGTTTCGCCTCTCTCATAAGCCTAAGCTCCGCTTCTCTTCCAAGGTACATACATCATGTTTTTATTAGTTGTTGCTTTGTTAAAAGATTCTAATAGATGTGTGAGATCGATCTCAGTTTCTGTGCGGATGTGAGTTTATTTGTGCAGCTAGTAGTTGTTCTAGTTAGTTGATTTGTTTCGTTTCCAACTTTTTTGGAGATCGAGCTGGGAAGATTTGATATTTAATTGCTTGCATGAAAAGGATTAATTGATCTAAAAAAAGAAAATCTAATTGAATATTTGATTTCCGGTTTTAGTTTCAGCAAAATGGAAGAAAGTAAGTATGTGCTAGGTACTTGAATGTATCTTTGCATTTTGATGGAGAACAAAGATGATTTGATTATTTTCTCATTTGATCAAAGCCTCCAAACTGCTGGAAGTTGAATCTTGAAAACTAGCAGAAAGGGATAATCAACAAAGATACAGCTTTTCAGTTATTTCAAGACAAGACTGATGATGGCGGTTAAATTTAATGGTATAAGAGTTAACATGCGTGCTCTAATACTCTGTATCTTCCTTTTTGGAAGAATAATTTCTTGGTTATGTCCTGTTCATGATACAATAGGGATCAAATGCTCTAAGACTCTAAGTTCAGCTTAAAGTCAGAAATCAAGGAAACAAAGTTCACAAATACAACTTTCATCGCCAGTTGGCTTTATTTACATCTTTTCAATTTTGAATCTCACCAGAGAATTGCTTCATCTTTGTTGTTTCTATTTCCTGGTTCCAGTGACAGACATGTAACAGATTCCTGGAATTTTTTTTTACTGTTTTTCCTATTTCTGAACGGGCATTCGTGAATTCTCATTTCGACATTGATTTACATTTTGTAGGGTTCGCAGTCTGGTTGGAACAGTTCTGCTGTGGTAAGATCTCAATTAAATGAGGTATGGTTTTCCCCATGGAATTCGTTTGAAGAAATTTTTTCAAATTTTCGTTCTTTTGTGGAAACACTTTTGGAGCCATCTGTTGCATTCAAGGTTGCTGCGGATGGATCCTCAAAGACCGTGGCCACAGAGCCTAAACAATCAGAGGAGTCACAGGTTGAAGTCAAGGATGACAAGTTCTCAAATGAGCCTCCTCCCGCTTTGGCATCAGAAGAATCAATATCTGAATTTCTTAGTCAAGTTTCAAGTCTCATCAAGTATGCATTTTCAATCCTAATTACTCCTGTTTGCAAAAACTGGAATAGAAAAATCCCTTTGAGCTTTTGCTCAATTTAAGCTGCTTTTGCTTATGTTTCTCTAGAAGAAAAAATTGCAAATAAGCAAAAAGTAAAAGCATATCTAAGAATCCAAAGGAACTTCTACCAACTTATATTTCTTCCGTTTTTAGCAAGTTTTGCTGATACACCTTCAGCTCTTTTGGCATTATTTTGACTTTTTCTATAATTCAGCACTTTTTTAGAAGCACCAAGTTTTTTCAAACATGCTTGATACCTAGGAGTGCCTCTTTTCCATTTTCATTGAATGAATGAGGTCACATCCCTTTCCACTATGCAGGTTGGTTGATTCTAAGGATATTGTGGAACTGGAGTTAAAACAACTAGGGTGCGAACTTTTAATACGTAAAAAGGAAGCCTTAGAGCCGCCTCCTTCTCCTCCTGTTACATATTTTCAGTCACAACCTCAGCCTGCAGTAATGTCTCCAGCCCCAATACCGTCCCCAGTGACTAGTTCTGCACCTTCTTCTGCACCGACTCCACTGCCCGCTCCTCCTAAAGCTCAACCATCAAAGTCTTCTCATCCACCGTTTAAGTGCCCCATGGCAGGAACCTTCTACCGTAGTCCCGCACCTGGTGAACCAGCCTTTGTGAAGGTATTGACATGAAATTGATGATGAAAAATTACAAAGATGTGCATTATAGAATGTGAACATAGTAATTTTCATAGTTTCTATGAAATGAGAGTACTGATTCTCTCTGAAGTTGCACAATATCATGTATTTGATATAACTTCAACTAAAAGTGAAAGTATATACATGGATCTGATTAGACGAATGGATAAAGTAGCTCTTCTCTCTCACTATGGCTGTCTCCCTCTAGACTTTTGTTTCACATAGTAAATTTTTTTACAGGTTGGAGATAAAGTACAGAAGGGACAGGTACTGTGCATCATCGAGGCCATGAAATTGATGAATGAAATAGAAGTAAGTAGTAATCTGTTTTATGTGCATTTATTTCCAGATACTAACAGTACACAACTTTCATTGTTTCTGCACTTTATTGTTCAATTGATCACTCTTGGTTTCTGGCATTTTTAAGCACCATTTACTTTGAAGTGCTTGAGCATGGACACCTCAATAGTTCGTTTTGTTGCATAGTGTAAAAAAAAATTAACTAAAACCAAGATCAATCAGCTCTTCTGTCTATAGGTTCCACACTCACTGATTCACGAAATAGCATTCCTTAATAATTATTTCTCTTTGGAGACGATTTCAAGAATATTTAGTTTAAGTAGCTCACGGTAACATTTCCCTAGAGACTTTTAGTTACACTTGCATCATTTTATCAGCATGTTCTCCACTTTTTATAATGACTGAGTTTGAAAAGATTATCAAGAGATAACTGTTACTGGTATCTCAATCTAATTACTCATAATTCTTTTTATGAAATTTCGAATCTTTTCTCAAAAGTAGAGAAGTTTAATGAGTACCACACTATAGCTTTGTATATGTTTTGCTTGCCTTATTACATCACTCTGTAGTATTCAAGTCTAAATTCGTAATATTCTGTTGCCAAAATCAAATCTGTGCAGGCGGACCAATCTGGAACGTTAGTTGAGGTTGTTGCAGAAGATGGCAAGCCAGTCAGTGTCGACACGGTTAGTTCACTGGACTGATTACCTTAATTAAATAACATAATCCACCCTCTTTGATACTGGTCTTAATGTTATCTGTTTTGTGTTTTCTTATCATCTACAGCCTCTTTTTGTGATTGAACCATAGAGCAAAATGCTGTCAAAAGCTACCAAGGACTAAGAGGGTTTTCGTCTTTAGATTATTGCGAAATTATTTTGTATTCCATGGTTGAGGCCTAGTTGAATTTGAGCTACATGATTCCCCAAAAATTTGTTTTTTGTCGTCTGATTTTATTACTGCTTTTTAAGTATCTTCTTAGTAATGCAGACTCTATTTAACTGAAAGAGTTTTATAATATAATTATACTCTATATTATTAAATGTTATATAGTGTAATAATGTATATTCTTTTATGGTTATACTCTATTTGTATCGCCAATACTATGAACAGCCTTCATCAAGACTAAAGAGAAATTGATTTAAGAATCATACAGGACTGATATATTCTTTATTCGCATTGCATCAAATAACAAGTATGAATTTGGTGGCCTCAGGAGAAACATCTAACAGTGATAAATGGTTGAATATACAAAAAAGATTAATTCCACTGTGAAAATACATCAAAATATCATTTGTTACTAGTACTCCTTGGTCTTTTGCCTTAATTCGTTAAGCTCGTTCTCGATTTCAGCATCTTGAAACTTTAATGCCGAGTTTGCACTTTTAACCGGTGTTCTCCCCGGTGGAAGCTCTCCCTTCTGAAAAATAGAGACGTTTCTAAATAGTATGATTGATCATAAGTAGGATGACAATTTGAGTCCATGCATATTTCCTCCCAAACTCAGTTAAATTTTCAATGGGTTGGGCTCTAACATTTTAGCATTTTAGTTCCAAGTTGGTTGGCTTTTAATAATATGTGGGTCCAACTGGGTTTCAAATTGGGGCCCAATTTAGGTCCAAACTAGGTCTAACTTATTTTCATCTTTTAGTCAATAATCTACATTCTACACAACTCTTAAACCACTTTGATTCATAATGGGTCCTTATTAGGTCCATTTTGGGTCCTTATTGGGTCCAACTATAATGACATTGGACCCAACTATAATGACATTTGACCCAATTGGACCCAACCCACTTTAAGCCCAACCCATATGGACTGACCCAAACCCAACCTATTCAACCCAATTGCCACTCCTATTCATAAGGCACCCTACAATTTTCGAGTAACAGATAAGACTACCTTGGTGCTTCCCGAGAGTTCTTTCTTCAAGCTGGCTAGGTCATCATCAACTGAGGAAGTTTCCAGTAAAGCAAACTGTAGAGACGAAAAAATCGTAATCACTACTTACGGATAAAAACGTGACTCAAAATTGTTGCCAACTACTTTAACCCAAGACTAAAACTAGCAAGGGAAATTACATAACAAAGACCTCAGTTGAATGTGCAATAGAATAAAAAGCAATACAGCTTATAATATATAAAAGCGTATAAAGCGAGCTACCTTTCCATCAAGTTCATCACCAGTTAGCTGATTAAGCGCTTCTGCCTGAGATTCCATTGCCAACACTGTCGAGAAAAAATAAAAAAGTAATTTTAGGTAATTTACATCATCCTATGTAGACAGGTCCTATACTTGTATCATATTATTCATAAGCTAACAGTAAGAACTCGATGCAAAAACCATATCAAGAAAATGTATGCTTTGAGAAACACGAGATTGCTGAGATGGAAATATGGTGGTTTTAATTAGGAGGATACAACTCATTACTGGCTTCATTCACCTCTTAAAAGTATCGCTCTTGTTTGTCAATTCATTGTTAATGAACAATATGAAATATTTTATAACAAATATGAATGAGCTGCTATATGAACAAATAATGGGTTATCCAAATATATCTCTTTCCATTCGCAGCAAACTTTAGAGGCTAGGCCATTCGGAATAAACACAATAATAACCCAAATTAACTACTACGCTTCTCGTATGATCGTGAAGATAGAATTTCCACATAGATTAAGTACGACAGTTTCATAATTCGGTGTTTTTTTTCTTTGGGAAATCCAGTAAACCCCTAAAGGGTATGGAAGGTGAAAATGTTGCCTTAGCAATACTATTTAACATCCATCTTTGCTAGAGGTCAATTTTGCAACAAAAGCATGAATTGGATCAACTCACCTTTTTCTTCCATCTTCTCGAAAGCAGACAGAGCGCTACTTGTATTTACGTTTCCTAACATCTCGGTCACTTTTGTTGCAGTCCTAAAAATGGATAGCTCGTTACAGTCAAATTCAGTAAAGTGCCAATGTGAATTTGAAAGAAACAGTAATAATGGAGGGCAAGAACAAACTTGGCCGATTGAGCTCGTGCTTTTAGAGTATCTTTTTTAGATCTAGCTTCTTGTATTTTGCTTTCTAACATCTGTCAAACAAGGAAACCAAATAATAAGACTAAATCTTATTGGTCTAACAATTAATGGATCAAGAGTTTTTTTAATATTGAACTGTTATCAAATTGTAAAAAAAAAAAAAAAAAAAGATGGTAACACATCTTGAGAATGGATTCAACACGAGACTCAACTCACCCTTGTATTGGAGACAAGATTATCAACCACACCTTTCTGCTGATCAAGCTGAGTCTTTAAAGCATTTGCATTATCCTGTAAAATTTTGAGACGACAAGGTAATTGAGAAAAATATCAATTATTTGGTTGTATAAAATCTAACTCCATCCTTGGTTAAGAGTTTTAGGAGTAGTTTTGGTATAAAATTTTCAGCAATAATCTACAGCAGATTTGTGTTAGTAACTGATGTAAATATTAGGGGCTGATTTCTTGTTTTCTATACTTGCAATAGTTTCTTGTTTTAGCATAGCATGTACATATAAATATAAGCTGATTGTAGAGTTGTATATACACCAAAAATAGGAGTAGAATAAAATCTCTCTAGCTTATTTCAACAGTCCTCAATTTAGGGGTGGCAATTGGGCGGGTTGGGTTGGTTTTTGGTCGGTTCCAATGGGTTAGTTGTTAAATGATTTTGGTTCTTAAATGGTTTTAAGGTGGAACCAAATTCAACCCAAAATGGAACCAAGCCCAACCCGACTCAATACCTTACATTTTGTTCATTATAATTTAGATTATTGGCAAACGATTTGGGCCTAACTTGAAATTTAGTTGGACCCAACTTGGAACCAAGTTGGAACCAATTAGGAACCAAATCAAATTTTATTAGGAACCAATTCAACCCAAATTGGGTTGGAACCATTGGAACCGTAGTTCCGGATCCATTTTGCCACCCCTAGTCCTCATAATAGACAATGCAAATATAATTGCACCAAAAAATCACATATGGAGAACTCGGTTGCATAATAGAAGGATCTAAATTTGGAGTAAGGATTTCAAACAACTGAACATATGTAGATTTAAACTCCACCATAATGATTCAAAAATAGATCAGAACGGGGGTTAGGGGATCCGAAATCCATTATAACTTGACTTATCTTTGAAACCCTTATATCCAAAAGTAACCTAACTTTTTCTATCAAATGCACTTGGGGCAATCGGCGAATGCTCAAACGTCCATAGAACCTTGATATTGTGGATACAAAATTTAATGCATGTCATAAGAGTTAAAGTGTCCTTACAGCATATGATTTTCTACGCTTAAGAGCTTCACGAGCAAGGTCGTCATCACCCTTCCCAAGAGCAAGTTGCGCTCTACGGTACCTGTGTTAAGTAAAGCTAAAGCCACAACTAGAAGGAAATGAAATGAGTAAATAATAGGTTATGGCCCTTACCAATCTTCAGAAGCTTGTTGTGCAGCTTTATATTTGTTCTCTAATTGCTTCTGAGAAGCCAAAACCTACAGAACATAATACAGATAAATAAAGTAATAATTTGCCTTACCTCACTTTACCCATTTTCATAACTCTCATTTATTTGTTTTTTACTCATTCCAATTTAGTGAGGGAAATAATACAGTAGCATGACGCCCCTCCACACACAATTTTTCCTCGCATGCACTATAACTTCTAGTAATGGGGCTTTTATGCGTATATGCTTGAGCAAGTTGTTTCTTAGTTTGTAAGGAAAAAAATTGTCTTTTAATTTAAAGTGAAATCCTCTGAAGGAAAGGAATTGTTACAAGTTGGTATTAGGTTATCACTCCTATTTTCTTTTCGTTTGATTTTCTCTAGTAACCAAAAAAACTCTAGAAATGAAATCAGCAAAAAATAAAGCGAAGAAAAAGAAGGGATAAAAACCTATGCAAAGTGAAAATTACGAACTACATGAAGTCAAAAGCTGCTCAAGTGAAATTTGCGCAATTCAAGTTCTGAAAATTGTTTATTTGTGCTGGGCTAATAGTATGATCCTTTTTATCAATCTGCTAATAATTCATTTTCTCTTTATTTATTGGGTTGTTTCCTAGACTTGTAAATGAACACAAACTACATTTGTTACTAAAGAACTATAGCATATGTTTGGATTCATTTGTCAAAAGGATTCAAGTTTTTCAACCGACAAAAGCATGTTTGTTTTAAACAAGTGAACTAACATAGTCTCCAGAAATGAAATTTCGACATATCAACCCAATTGATCAAACCTCGTTGATCCAACACACTTCCATTTCCGCCCAAAAACTAAGGATTCTCACAAAAGTATTTCCCGATAACATTTCTAGAATACATACTATAGGATGAGTCCAAAATGCTACCTCTGTGTTGTGCTTCTTTTAGTTAATTGTGCAATAATATAATACTTATGGAAGTAACTAATATAATGATTTAAATGTCGTTAGACATTATATAGGTCTAAGATTGAGCAATACATGTTTTACATAAATAAAACCAATCATTCTGTAGTGTTCGAGAAAAAATGTAAAGAATCCACAGGCCATTAAAACATTTACAGGCTATATTTCTTGAGTATAACACAAATTAGCCAATACATCCTCTATTAAATCTTTCCTGCAGAGCAATCTATTGCATCAAATATCTCAAAATACTTGGAATTTTGCTTTAAGATGAGTTATCTTTGCCCAAATCCAACAAAAAGGCGAGCGCATAAAGAGGTTTGAGTTTCACCTAGTTGTCGAAAGGAATTAATTCACCATATAGGAAAAAAAAAAAAAAAAAAGGAAAGAAGTAAAAGAGAAGGGATCTCAGTATCACATACTTGAGCTGTTGCTTGACGCATCTTGATCAAATCATCATTCATTTCGATAACCGTTTGTTCCAATATTTTCTCTGGGTCTTCAATGGAGCTTACTAATGCATTTGCATATGACTACACTAAGAGAAGATAATATTTAATAACATTTCAGTGCTTTAACAATGAAGCAAATAGTGCTAAAAATAAAAAATGTCAAGAGAATTATGAAACAACCTTAACAACTCTAGCAAACCGATCAAAAAGGTTCATTCGCGCACCAACAGCACCCCCTCCATGACTGTTACATGCGAGCCTACTAGAATAAAATAGTCGTATTCCTGTATATTTTGGAGTACCAACTGAAATGGGAAAGATTAGGCCACAACGTAAATACAGGGGAATAAAACACCTTAATTCATAATTAGATACCGAAAAAGATAAAACAATAATATAAAACAACAAGCATTTAGATATGCAAGCTATAAACATATTTATATTATGCATAACATAGTTTGGTGCATAAGAAAGGAAAAAAGAAAAGGTTCAGCGAAATGCATCAGATACGACATACAGGAAGGTGCTTTTCAACAAGCACAGAAAATCTCAACAAATGGTACTTAAAAACACCAACAAAGTTCACATTTTTGGGTGATAATGAAGCTTCCAGAACACATGACAAGGCTCTAAATTCTAATTCACTTGAAAGCACCTAATGCTCAAACTTACACTATCAAACCCCATTTCCACAATCAACCCACATAATCAATATAATCTAAATCCATTGATATTAACACAAACAGCACAATTAGAAGCGTAAGCAGTAGAATTTAATTAATTCATTCACCTCCATGGCCAAAAAAGGATGGTCTGAACAGTTGGGGTTTGCCAATAATGAGCCCTCTATTGGGAGCAGAGGGGGTAACTGTAGAAGAACAAGCCATGCTGCTTATCCCTGTTATTGGCACTCTAACCGCCATTTACATTAACCAATTCTTCTTATTAGCTTCTTCTCGGAGTTTCCTGTAAGATAATTGAACTGAACTGGTGGGGAAAAACAGAAAAGCACTTCGAAAATCAATCGCTGCGCCAAAATGTTCAGTGAAGGAGGCTGTATAATTTTTATTTTTATTTTTGGTTCTATTTTCACATTTTTATTTGAGTATTGTTTTGTTTGTGGCTTAAAGTTGATTTGAGGATGAGATCCTAATATGTTAAAATTGTATTTTTGTCCCACGAACTTTAATTCAAATCGTTTCTAATCTTATTTATTATAAATTTTTCATATTTAATCTTATCACTTTCAAAATGTCGACTCATTTAATTCATATTTTAACCAGATTTTTTTGAGAGATTTTATTGCATAAGTTACAAGTGATATTGAATATAATTGTACTTAGACTTTAGTTTCTAAGTGTTCACGGTTTTTTATTTTAATAATACTAAAATGCGAAAATAATCTCAAATTAACACAATTTGTGGGAATTTGTGAAATTAATATAAAACGACACTTCTAATTAGAAGAGGTCAACCACGATGCTATCTTTACAATTTTTATTTTTTAATTAATGGAAATAGAAGACGTTATTAACAATAACGTCTTCTATTTTATCAATGATTATTTAATCAATAATTACTGAAGACGGCATCTCAAATATCATCTTCAATATATTATGATTTTTTAATATATTAAAGACGAATAAAAATATTGAGGCATGATAAAAACTTGAGTAGATAGGACCTCCGCTGCCGCCACATCATCCAAGGCTCCAAAATCCGGCAAGAAAGCTAAGAAATGAGATTGAACCACGTGAAATATTTTATTAGCTGAAAACCCCTTGTGAAAAAAATATAGCCTAAAAACCTCCTGTGAAATTTTCAAATTGCATGAAACCCCCTGTGAAAAAAATATAGCCTAAAAACCCTTGTAAAATTTTAAATTGCATGAAACCCCTTGTGAATAAAAATATAACCTAAAAATCTCTTGTAAATATTGAAAAAAATAACCACTACGAAATATAACTACATTAAAAATTAATTGTTGGATAAAGTTTAATTAATATCATAAAACTTGATTATTAGTACTATTAATTAATTTGTAAATTTAAAAATTTTACAGGGGGGTTTTTGGGTTATATTTTTTTCACAAGGGGTTTCATGCAATTTGAAAATTTTACAGAGGGTTTTTAGGCTATATTTTTTTCACAGGGGGTTTCGTGCAATTTAAAAATTTCACAGGGGGTTTTTAGGCTATATTTTTTTTACATGGGGTTTTTAACCAATAAAATATTTCACGTAGGGGTTATTTGTATTTTGCCCTTGAAGATATGTCATGGACCTCATAATACTAGTAGGAATGTAAGGTGGTGGTGGTGATTTTTATGTTTAATGTTTTTGTTACATAAGAAATTAAAATTTGATTTTTATTGTCTTTTTTTATTTTATTTTAAATAATGTTCTTTTGTTGGGGGTGCATTTTATGAAATTATATTGTGGGATATGAGGTTCATTTGAATCCATATTAGTGGCTAGACATTCGACAAGAAAACGTAGATTGCAAAAACTGGGGATATTATTAATGGGTTTGGAAGAGATGTCGAGATGGTAGTGGGGTTGAATGTTGATAATAAATATTAAATACATATTATATAAATATTGTAATATATTATTTTTATGAAAAATGCTATATATTACCTAAAATTATATCACTTAATTTTCACCTCTTATGTGGCAATCCAAATCACCATCCAATTTAGAATTAAATTATTATTTTTCTTTTTATATTTATTTTTTCTACCATTTTTATTCCTAAACATTCTCTCATTTCTTTAATTCTCCTCAGATCCCTAGTTGACGCTCATCAGATCTAATTTACCTATATTAAATGGATATTATTAATTTCTTTCTCATAATTTTGTTATTCATGTCTGTCGTCTCTGTGTTAAGTTATCAACTACATTTTTCTGTAATTTTTCTTTTTTTTTTATTTTTCATTAAGTTATCAACTACATTTATTGGTCTCATTTGTGCATTAAACATGAAGCAAATTTGAACTACCTAATAAGTTTTTGAGCGAATTTCTTAAAAGACCAACACGAAATGTTTAAATTGTAAAGAGGGTGTTTCGATGCACTGAACAATTTTATAAACGATTACGTGTTATAAGATATTTTTAAAGTTTAGTTTTGAAACAAAGAAAAGATAAATAAAAGTAAACTATGATCTTGATTATTCCAAAGCAAAAGAAAGAGTTTGATTTTGGAGAAAATTTGATTTCAAGATCAATGTACGCATGGATAGTTGATAAGGCAAGAAAGTAGAAGAAACTTTTTAGGAACAAAATAAAAAAGATTAGAAAGATAAAAAAGAAATGTAAATATTAAGTTGGAAGATTATTAGGATAGTTACATAAGAAGTAAAATATAAGTGACATATAAGAGAGTGGTATATAGCATAATTCTATTTTTATATGGTATATATATATATTGATAAATAAAATACCTTTTGTGCATATTTATATGTTGTATATATTAATGAACATATATTATATTTGTGTAGAAATGCAGAAAATCAAAAGGAATTAATAAGTACTTGTAATGAAATGAAAATGAGAGTAATAGTACACTTTTACTAATTCAATAATATTTAAATAATACAAATGTAAATTATAATATAAAATACCAACTAAGTATTTAATAAATTTAAGTGATACAAATGTAAATTTGATAATTAAATTATTAAAATGACATAAAGTTCTTGAATTGTATTACAATTACACCCCTTGAGGGTATTTGGACCAATTAATGGCTTTGCCCAGCTTCATATTCGAAGTCATGAATTGGAAATTGGAGTCTTAAGACCCCTTAAAAATAATTCAGAAAAAAGCAATAACAAAAATCACAAGAGAAATGTTAATACAATTTCTTAGAATAATCCCTTCAAACTTATAAGTTTATTAGAATACAACCCACATTTTCAATTTCGTGTATATTACAATAACACCACTGACCACACAACACTCAGACACAGGAAAACCACGCAACCGCTAACATATAATTATCATGTAACCATTATACAACTCGAGCAAACACAACTTTACTAAAAGATACAACGATATAGTATTTGCCTGTATACCTTGTAAGTTGTGCTACTATAACACTGCCCTGCATTTGTGAAAGCTTTAAGAAATAAGCCTGCAATTTTAGACAAGCAATCACATGTATCTGCCAGCAATCCTCAAGTGAAAGGACTAATTGATTAGGTAGAGCTCAAACTCGTATTCAAATTGTTGACTCCAATTCACGAGACCGCTCTCCCTTCCTGATCCACTAGACGTTTTCTCATAAACTTTGAGGATTGGTTCTGCAATATCATATCAACGGATTATTAGCATTACATGACTGAATATTACCATACGCTTTTTACGAAATCATTTATGCTCAGAAAATAACCATATTGATGTCTACTGACAGGTAAAACAACCACGCAGCAGTAATTATTCAAATTACTCATCAGATTTAGAACAGATGTTTCGTCAAAATGATATGCAAGGATTCAAGTTTAATGCTTCTTCTTCTTTTATGTATAAAAATTGATTGTATCATGCAAGCGTCCATCAATGATGGTTCATTAATGTTCATTTAGACTCCCTTTCCTCTTTTCATCACCAACGCTCACGAGGGTCGATAAATAAAGTTGCTATCTCATATCCACTACTAAAGTAGATATGCTCCCTCTAATGGATCTTGGCTACCCTAATATACCACCCGTGTGTTATTCCCATTTCAGTTAACCTCCGGT
Source organism: Verbascum thapsus (assembly GCA_963669365.1). Classification (NCBI taxonomy): domain Eukaryota; kingdom Viridiplantae; phylum Streptophyta; class Magnoliopsida; order Lamiales; family Scrophulariaceae; genus Verbascum; species Verbascum thapsus. Next base: position 15,303,152 of record OY770110.1, on the reverse strand, counting down.
AAATGGCTATACCTCAATGATATTGGAAAAAATGTGAATCATCAGGTTGAATCTATGGTATCCCTGCCTTTTTAAATCTCAAACATATTCAGCTACTGGGACTAGTAGCCTAGCCATTTTGCAGACAATACAAAAAAGGTCTAGCGGAGGTAACGGTTCTCGGTTATAGCCACAACCCGTACCAAATTATACGCAATTGCACCACTTTTTACCACCACTCCTTTACTACGTAAATTATCTGGTGATATTCAGGATTTAATCCAAATACAACTAGTAAAGCAATTCTACTGAAGAACACTAAAGTTTCTTACTTTTTAAATATCAAACCACATACAAATCAATGAAGTCCTGGGACAACAAAACTAATTCCCAAGTTAGAACAAAATTATGCATCCAATTACTAGAGGAAGACTCATGAAAAAGGTATGAGTCTCACTTACCATTATATTTTAACTCTTTATTTGAAGTATGCAATTATTATATGCCTAAGCATTATCCCATTTCACACTTACTGTTGAGCTTTTTTGTGTAACTGCAAATAATAAAAAAATCTGGAAATGTATAATTCGTATACAATACACAAACTACGAAAGTTTATGACTAGCACCAAAGGTGTATTTCATTCCTTACTCCTTAGGAAGGTGAATCTAGGCATTGTATTTTTAATTGCATATCATATAGTTCAATTAAATTTATAAGAAAGTATGAAAAAGATATGAAGCTGTAAGGACTAAGGTGACACATTATCAGTGCAGACGCGAGTAATATAAATGTTGAATAATTAAGGACACAACATGTATAAAAACACAAAACCTCACAACCTCCCCGAATTCTAAACCATCCATCCACCCAAACAAAGTGTATTTGAATAAATGAATAAAATAAATCAAATCCAACATTTAAAAAAATTCACAAGATTACCCACCTCAGCAATCCGCACACGACCATCATCAATCGATACGACGCCGTCTCCGCCTCCACCCTCCTCCGGCTCCATGGCATCACAATCCTGCGGAATCTCAAAAAACGACAACGAAAACTGCTTCGAAACCACACCCACATCAAAGTAAATCAACCCGGAGCTCGGGACATCAACCTGTATACCTTTCACCGGCAGCCATAGAAACAGCTCCTGAGCGGCAACTCCGGACAAATTAGCGATCTTACCGTAATTAAGGCAACCGGTAATATTGCATTCGTATCTAACACGCGTCTCGAATTTAGCGTCGCATGGAGAAGGGGACAGCAAATGGATCTGGAAACAGCCGGAGGCTGGATCGAGAGAGAAATCGGAAATGCCTTTGGGGAAAAGACCGATTGGTAAACCGTTGGAGTTGAGGACGTCGTAAAACGTCGCCGGCGACGATAGGGGATCGTTCCCAGAGGAAAATTGATCGGCCGTAGCTAGGGTTAGGGAGAGTATTATTAGGATTGTTGTGTGATTATGTGAAGCCATATTTTCTGGAATTTTAGGGTTGGAGGGAAAAGAGGAATTAGGATTTTGATCAGAATTCTTTTGTCTGATATTTTTTGTGTTTCTCATTTGTAGATTTTTATTATTATTATTTTATTTTTATTATTATTATTATTATTATTATTATTCTCTTTTTTCACTTTCTTTTGATGTTCCTTTTTTTCGGGGATTTAAAATTGAAGAATCTGTGTCTCAATTAATGAAATATTTATTCAAGAAAAAAAATTATATGATAGAAGTGAAAAAAAATATTTGTTGGGATAAGATGTGTGTTAATGTATTTTGACTAATTTTTTTAGAGAAAAATTTATAATGATTATTGTTGATTTGATGCTTTTATTATGAGAAATTTATTTGTGTTGATATTTAGATATATTTTTTATTAAATATTTTAGTCTGACTTATTTGACTTATTTATTTATACGTAAAAAAATCATAATGGGTTTTAATTTTTACATTGTGTTTTTTTTACATTAAAATATGTTATTAATTAATTTTTGTTGTTAAAAAAGATAACCATGAAAATATTTTTAATTGATATTATTAAATATTAACTATCAAATCATGAATAGCAAGAACTATTATTTTTTTAAAAAAATTGATTTCATTGAAAAAAAAATAAAGAAATTTTTTAAGAGATACTAAATAAATAATATTTATTTTAAAAAAAAATTACTGTGGGGAGGAGAGTGCCAACCAATGTTTTAAAACCCAGCTCGGTCCGCCCGGTTCAACCGATTTGACCCGGAACCGGCCCTTAAAACGAACCGATCAGACCCACAAAATCGTTTTTGGCTCAAAATCGATCAATTTGGTCAAAAACCGTTCGACCCACCGGTCTAACCAGTGACCCGGTAAAATCGGTCCCGGGTCAATCAAACCGTTCGGTTTTTATAAATACCAAAATTCAAGCTTAAAACTTAATTTTTTCGCAAAAAATCACCAACCTTCTATTATTTTGCTCATCCAACATGATTCAAAGAAAATTTCTCAAGAAAATCTTTCATTCGAACAAATCAAATCAAATCAAAATATATTATTTGTAAAACTCTAGTCTTTTTCGTTTTAGTTTTTGTTGGTTTGTAAATTATTAAAGCTTTTAAGTTTTTTTCTTTAAAACTGTTAGTTTATTATACAATGATGTAGCAATTATGTCATTTGTGATGTACATTTGAATTTTGTTCCATGAATTCGAAAATTATATCACTTGAACATAATTTTGCTTATTTATTTAAAAAACTCTCAATTTTTTTCATGATTTTGATATAAATATATGAACTACTAATGATTTTAAAAATAGGAAATATCAAATTTTTGTGTTTTAAATTTTTATAATAAATATTAGTATTTTATTTAATATTTATTGCGTAATTATGACATCACTAGTTCGACCGGTATTGACCCAACGGTTGAACCAGTGACCCGTGACCCGGTCAATTTTCCGGTTCGATAGCCGGGTTGAGTTTCAAAACATTGGTGCCAACCAATTGAGGTTTCATTTTTCAAATTCTATTCCTTAAATTCGTTTGAATTATTATTGAACTTTAAAAATATTAATATTTAAACTGAATTTTATTATTATTAAACAAAGCTCATACAAGCAAGCTTTCACTTGAGCTAAACATAATTCAAGCTTACCTAGTTTTATCTTACTATTCATAACATTAGCAGCCTAACGTCCTTTTTTATTATTCATCATTGTTGAAAAGAACAGTTACACTCTTTAACACTTCCTCGCTTACTGTGATTGTGTAATTACCAAAATCCAACCTACCGGGATGGAAAAGTATAATCACGCGTGCTTTATGGTTATCACGATGACTGTAATTTCATCCACCTTGTGAATAGGTGATAAAAATACAGCATTTGGAATCTGAATCTTCCTCAAATGTGTCAAGAATTTGTTCAACACAATAAACGATTATCATCTACAATCATGGATGTTGTTAGTTCGACTAAATGAAGCTACACAATCCACATGAAATATATAAGGAAACCAGCATCCCTTTTAAACCAACCAGATGGAGCAATATCTGAAACCCAGAAGTCTTTTAAAGGTAGGACAAGCAACATCTTTCTAGTGAATATACCATAGCATCAATAAGTATTCGAACTTCGGATACATATATCTTAGGTGAAGCATTGTTTACCCAGCTAATAGCGATCATAACGCCTGAGGAAAAAGAAAAGGCACGTTAGATAGAGAAATTGACATGCGAATGATAGGAAGGGAACCACCAGCATAAAAAAGACATCTACTGTTCAACGAGTTAAAATGGTGACACAAAGAAAGTGGTCATTACATTCAAAACCTAAACATGCACGCGAGCCAACTATGGGGTACCAGCATTTGCGATATTAATCTTCCATGACTAATGTTGTCACTCACAAATTATTAAATAAACCAAAAAAGGGAAAGAAGTGATAACCAGACTCAAGCGACCTACAGACTTACTTCTCTTGGAGAAAAATAACAGAAATCAAAGGGAAAAAAACCAAAAGCATTTTTGTGCCATTGAATAGTAATGAATCAACCATGTTTAATGCACTAATTTTGGCATTCTCTCCTGAAATGCACACTATAGTAGTTAATTTTAAGTTCAAAAAATGGGTCTCTACATATTATCTTACTATTGATTATACCGCCAAGATGTCAAAGAACAGTACTTTTCCATTCTTTTATGTACAAAGCTTTAAAACGAGTGAAGCTATGAGGAACCTAATGCCTACAATACAATTATCGGCAATGAACCACACTGGAAAGTGATACCCATATCCATCAATTATTTATAAACTTCAATCTGACTGTAGTTACTGATTTCTAAAGATCTCAAAATACAACCCAGTAAACTTTATGTTGCCAAGTAATAAGAATAATAGAAAATAATATAATTTCAATAACCTTCAATAGGGAAAGCAAATAAAAAGAATATAAGACATCAAATGCATACCTTTGACGATCATAATCTCTTGAGTGTTCTCTTGACCGGGATCGGGATCTTCGATGACTCCTTGAGTCATAGCTACGAGAGCGGTCTCTATCTCTTTCACGCTCTCGCTCATAGTCACGGTCACGGTCATAATGCCTATCACGATCTCTGCTCCTTCGATCATAATCCTTTCCACGCTCACGGCTATCACCTCTATCACGGTCCCGACTAGTTTCCCTGTCACGATCCCGACTTTTCCGATCCTTTGACCTGAATCAAAAAAAAAAAAGTTCTCACTACTGAACCAATGCAAAATAAAGATAACAAGGTCTTCTGTAATAACAAAATTACATACAAAAAATTAAATCAACCTTCTTTCTTCTTCATAAGCTATACGCTTCTTGTCTCTCTCTTCCTGGCAGTGAAAAAAAGAAAGAAAATGCATTTGACATGACATAATTCTCCCAGTTGAAATAGAAATAAGATGGAAACAACTGAATGCAAATATTAATGTCCATCTAAAGAACGTGTAAGTTAACTGGAGAAACTCCACGACCATCTTTAATCCCTGCGCCTCTTACTCAAACGCGTATATTGACCAGATATGGCCCCTTTTCAATATCAAGTTGCCAAAATATATGTTCTATGCTCCCATTCTTCAGTCAAGATAAGATTACACCGCAGACACAGGTTGGGGGTAATGATTTATATTATAAAAGGACAATTAGCCAAACAGCAAGTGAAATACCTCTACTTCACAAAAATGCTTAACAGCTTGACGGTACTATATATTTTTGGCATAAGAAGCCAAAAACCCTGAGTTAAACTATAGCTTGGTAAAAATGAGCATATTATATATTCCTAAATCTTATAACAATAAAGCTTTTTCATTGTGTTTAAACATTGATTTAACCCCATTAAGTCATAATTCCACTCCAGCACACTTCAAACAGCACACCAACAAAAACTAACTATGATCATCTGCAGCTAACTCGCCTTTCTTCTTCCTCAAGTATCAGATATGTTGCAGATGAACATGGATCCTCCGTGAATAATCCAACAATTTTAATAATAAAAAAACACTACTACTACTAGGATAAGAAACACTCACAGCGAACAAGTAAACTGAGACTCTATAGAAGAGATTGAAAGACTATAGCAGCACCTGAACCAAAATATTCAGAGTACCAACTTAGGGATTGAAGGAATGCATGACCTTTGAGCAAAGCAAAGACACAGAATCCCATCACACAAGTAGACAGAAGAACAAATGAACTTACTAAACCCAACATCATAGAAAACAACGTAATTAACAGACACACTGCAAGACGTATGTGATACCTAATTATGTTACACCATAAGATGTTGAAGTACTTTTATACTAACATGCAGAAGATAGTTATAATCCATAAAAGAAAAAAATTAAGCGAATAAGATTAGATAATAGATTGAGTGGTCTAACCAGAAGCTCAGCTAGCTTTTCACGAATTTGGATATAGCCTAAGTGGAGCTTTCCACCAAAATGATCTGCTAAACGGCGATCACTGAAAACAACAAAAGCAATATTGTTTGTCATAGCGTGGTCAAGAGCATATGATGGAGTGTTTAGGGCCCAGCAAATTTTCTAGCCACGATGCATGATCAACAAGCATAAAATAGAAAATAACGCACATTATTTAGCAGCAAAAGTTATCCTCGTAAAACTGGGCCCAAAAGCCTGCTGGTGACAAGGAGGTATAGTTGCAATGTCAAAGTAAGTAGACGAAACTCTTATAACTACTTCTCATCCAAATGCTAGGAAGTATATCATATTAACTGAGAAGCTCAAAAAGCATTTACCTGTCATAAACACTCAAGAAAGCTCCACAAATGTCACAGACACGAAGCTTCTGGTCAGTCTGTAAGCAAGCATAACTATTACATCAGAATAACATATTGCAACAAATCCAGATCAGTTTTTACCTGTCATGTTGAAATTATCAATTCTTCCATGACAAAAGGCAGGTTTAATTTCAAATGCTTCACATAAAAAGTAAATCATAATTGCAGAATCGTTCTCAAAAGACTCAATTCCTGACGAAAGCATCAATTTGTAGCTTCATATAAAAAGTAAACCGTAAGTGCAGAATCATTTTCAAAAGACTCAAGTCCTGACAATAGCCTCAATCCGTATCTAATTTACTTCAAATTCGTTAGAGCCACTGAACAATATTTAGTTGAAAGTTTGACACAAGACATACTTAAAATGAATGAAGTGAAAACAGCAGTAACAAATTCACGAATCAAGAAGTTATTAGAGCAGCAAGATAGCGGACTGTACAAATATACAACCAACCAAACATAGAAATGATAGCAACACATTATTAAATCAAAACTATGAGAATAGCGAGACGCAGGACTCACAATTCGCACATCAGCTGCTGTGTACTTAGATGAATCCATCACAGGTTCCTGTCGGGCTGGCAACTGGATCAACTTGAAAAGTGAAAAACAATTATTCAAATGTATGTGATGAAATTGGAATAGGAAGTGGCAAACAGTACAGTCAAAGAACAACATGATAGAGCATTAGCTGGGAATGATCATGCAAACTACATACACATGCAAGCAGCATGCCAAATGAAATTAATGAGTAGAAGACTAGAAGTAAACCTTTTTGAGTGCTTCTGCCTCTTCCAATGCTTTCTGTGCTTCGTCTACCATTCCTTGTTCACCTAAAAGCACACCAAAGGTGAGCATATTCAAAACAGCCATCATGCACATATAAAGAGAGCAAGAATTTTTTGAGAAATTTTGATTAGTAGTCGTTCTCAAAAGGTACATTCTGAGTATTACACAGGACCTTTTTAACTCTTAGTAAATTAAATTTTGTTATCTATACAAAGCCATAGCAGTATCAATTCCCAAAAAATGAATAATGCCTTCACAATAGAGATTTAAAAATAAAAGAAGAAGATGAGTGGGATAATAATGGAACATATTCATGTGAAAGACAAGAAACAGCAGTGTTCCAATCTCCAACATAATAGACTACAATAGGTTTCTCAATCTACGTACACTAATACAAGAACATGATATCCATGACCAGGGAAATATTTTTAAAAAGACAACAAAAACACACATACATGTATCATGTCATGTCTCTTATCAATCGTTTAATGTCATATAACAGCTTGCATATGTTTCGAATTGTCATACTAGCATCTTACCAAGGTCTTCAGCTTTCTTTAGCTTCTCATTGATCAATTCTTGTATGCGAGGATCTGAAACAACAGCTGGCAAGGGTGCCGATTGTGGAGCCGTCAGGGGCTGAGGAAGAGATGCACGGTCCTTGTTGAAAGCTTCCAAAAGAAGCATGGACTGCCATTGAACAACACTCAAAGGTTTATTTATCTGCTATCAGCTAGATGAGTACTACTGATAGTGTAATACCAATAAAGCAAAATGTTCCAAATCTTTCCAACCTGCTTGTCTGCTCTTTTAGTTCTCAATTCTTCAACCTCTTCCAGAATCTGAATCTTCATGTCAGTCTTTCCTTCAAGATCTGTAAATCAGATAGTGTGCAGCAACATCATCAGATGAATATCAGCATGACTGGAAATTTGATCAGATATAAATGCGTGTTTCTAAAATTAGGATAATATTTGGAGGCAATACTGGCTAATTTGCTTGATCACTTATCATTATAAACACATGAAGAAAAATTTCTACACCATTAATCCAGGGAGAGAACTGCTTTCAGAAAATTGCTAATTACTTGGGGATACTCTTCTATATCACATTCCATTAACCCATCAAAACCTTATATTAGAACCACAACATTAATCTATGCTTTACATCAAATATATTGAGAAATAGTAAGCACAAATTGAATCAGAAAGAGCCAGATAATTAATAGGCTTACCAGATTTATCGGCTTCTTTCAACTTTTCTCTAATTTGCTTCGACAGTTCAATAATCTCCGGCGTCTGCAATTCCACACATTTACTTAACTGAATTGTAGATGCAGACAAAGGGCAGAAGGGGACAACACTGAAATTTAGAAATCTACCTGGGTAACTTCTGACACTGAGATTGCGATTGCCGCTTTAGCATCCTCTTCATCAAGTCTCCTCAAAGCCCTCTCAATTTTACGGTCACACTCAACAATAAGTCTGTCTATGTTGTCTTCCAAGTCCCTGTCATAATTATCAACACCTTTTGCTTTTGCTTCCTCATATCTGAATAAGAGTTCAGGAAACCAAAGGGACAATTGAATCTACAAGTTCTCGTAATGGAATAGCAGCAGTAGTCACGGGATTGATCTATGAAAGTAATTCTATATACTTTACAGTATGACACTTAACAGCTGCAGGTATATAACAGATGTGCATTTCTCATCTACAACTTTTGATATTTAAACTTAAAACAACTGCATAAACAGCAGAACAAGTATATTAGCATACATATAGCTAAAAAGATGTTTTATCAAGTCAAAATCATATTTCTAGGAAGGAAGTGCAATTTCCTCATTCAAAGTATTTTCAGGTATCCATTTGAGAGGAAGATCAAAATTGATGTATGAGACTGCTTTTTCTAAACAAAATCATGACTAGAATTTGACAGCTTCTCGAGCTAATCACATATATACGTTCCATGTTGTAATTCCAGAATTTTAACCATCAAAGAAACTTGATTCCTATCTTATCACACTAGAATTTGACAGCTTCTCGAGCTAATCACATATATACGTTCCGGGTTGTAATTCCAGAATTTTAACCATCAAAGAATCTTGTTGATTCCCGTTGATAGGGTCGTAAATACAGGGAGACACGATCTTTGTATAAATAAGTGAGCAAAAAGTTAACAATCACGATAGACAGGATACTCTTTCCTCAGCTGCAATGAGTGTATCTTGGGGCATGGTCCCTTATCCATTTTCTGCACCAAAAATTATATAAATAAACAAACAAACAATATGCATTAGCCAAATAATCCAGACAGCACTACGTATAAAAATTCATAAAATCATACACGTAATTTCCCTCGGATTTCCGAAACTAATCTGCATAAGAATCGAGAACTTCAAAATATATCAGAATTAATGCACAAAAGTTAACAGCAGCAACGAGATGTAAAATCAAACTTAATTTTCAGCCGCGAAGTATCAATTCATTACATGCTTCGACATTTCAAAAATGAAAAATAGTAAATCGAATCAAAGAAAGGCGTCGTATACGTACGGTGAGCTGGAAAAGCTCGTGAGGGCAAAGTCCGGCGAGATAGAGGCGGCAGACATCTCGATCATAGTACTTTCGCGTCACCTCCTGAGAATCGCCGTTACGATTTGCTCCCATCAAAACATCGAGCTGCTTTCTCAGCGCGTCCATCACAACTCTCTCTCTCTCTCTCTCTCGGAGGTGATTAACTGTGTGTTAGGGTTTCGTTTGTTATACTGGGAATGAAATAAGAGTTCTTATATCAAAAACGTAAATTATGTTCCAGTCCCTGCCATTTATGAAAATCACTTATTAGCCCCTTAGATTCTTCCAGTTACACGGAGGTGATATTTTTTATTATATTATTATTATTATTATTATTATTATTATTATTATTATTATTATTATTATTATTATTATTATTATTATTATTATTATTATTATTATTATTCGACTCTAACTAAAAATGGTAAATGCAGTTTCAAATTGAAATCGAACCAAAAATTTCAATTTTATTGAGCGAGATTTTGATACTCTTTTTTAACCAAACTCGGTTAGATTTACAAAAAAATTGTATAATCGTTAATTTTTTATATAAATTATATTTAATTGGACCGAACCAAATGTTTAATTTTGATTTATTTTCAAATAAAAAAGTTCAAAGAAAATAAATTTTCAATTAAATTTCAATCAAAACGCTAGACCACCCAAACCAAATGCCCCGATCCAAAACCTACATCAAATTGGATATTGATTACCTTTTGGGCGATACTACTTTGAATACCACTTTATAGCTTAAGTGGTGGTACGCGTCTTTCCAAACTTCTCAAAAAGATTTTCCTTTCAAAACACTTCATGAACACTCACACTCAGTTATGCGCGATTAAACTTCAGCGTTTCAGTTGATTTTATGTTAAGACTAGTTTATTAAAAAATAACTCAAATAACAATTTGGACACTTGAACAAAGTAGGTCCAATCTTTAATACATGGAGTTCTGCACTCTTTTAAGAGTGCAACAGAATAAAATATGCGCAAGTCTTGTGATCTTAACAGTTTGTGTCGCTTGGGAAATAAATCAAGCAATAAACAATAAGAAAAAGATTGTAAGGTTTGATGGGTGGTTATTGTATGGGTGGTTGTTGTAAAACACCACCCACCCCAGCCCAAATGTGTGGTTCTAAATCACCGGATCCATTGGACTGGGATCAATATAGAATTTCCCGGCATTTGATTCAAACTTTTTTGACATACATCAAAATTTATGTAAAAAAAGTGTATCTGACTTTTGAGTTTGACATTAAATGAGAGAGAAGTCACACACGTCAGTGTTAGCATTTAATATTATATATTTTTTTATGATGTAAATAAATATCTTCGCGAACTAAATCATAAAATAATTTATATGAAATACTATTATCTTGCCAACCACAATAAATATGTTTGGTTTTGTTTTGGTTGGTTATTTTGGTGAGAATTGTTGGTGAGAAATTTTTTGGGACACGTGCATATTTGGTGAGTTTGTGTTTAGTTTTATTTTGATATTGATTTTTTGGTGAGATAGTGTTTGTTTTTGTTTTCAAAGGGATAGTGATTGAAAATTATTATATAATATTAAGATTGTAATAATTTTTATATATAGATGAATATTTATATGTATGTAATAATAGTTGATATTTATAATGATTGATGTCTAGAAATAAATTATTATATATTTATATTTATTACATAAATATACTATACAAATGTAAGAAAATTATTTATCGATACGAATGCTAAAAAATTTACCGAAATATAGAATACTATCAAATAATACTTTTAGTCGTGTTAAAATTGTAAATTAAATCATATATGACTATTACGATTTTGTATTTTTTCATATATCCAAATTAAGTTTAAACATTATATTGTTTAAATAATATAATAGTACATAGGTCGTATTCTTTCTCTTGACCAATTTACTCATATTTGTACTATATATACCCATATGTTTATGTATCCATATGTTACATGTATAAGTACATTAAGTTGAATGATTAACATAAATTCTTAAGAAAAGTTAATAATATAATCATAGCAATTATGTGTTGAATTTTTTGTCCAGTATTAAACTAACTAGGCCATAAAATTTCATTTTATAGTCTTTTTTTTTGTGTGGCTTAGTTAGACTAAAATTATTTTGATACGTATTAGAAAATTTAGACTATTAAATTATTACATAGTCTAATTGTCGCGTATTAATATTTTTTTAATTAAATTCTATGATTAGAGTCTAGTTGTGGTTTATTAATTATTGAATTTATTGGTCAACATTTATTCTTATTTAATTGCAAAATAATAACAATTTGTAATTGGATAGTTGTAGTATGTAATTATGCATAGAAATTATATCAAAGTGTTTGAAACTATAAAATAATTTATAAAAAGTGCCTAGATGGTGAGAGGAGAGAGAGCATTATTGAGATATGAGACAAATGATGTGTGATTAGACAAGAGAAAAATATAAAATAATTATATTTTGTAGCCAAAATCAAATTTGGCCAAATATTGCTTTTTCCTCTTGGTCCAAAATTTACAAGCCAAACATAAATTGGCCAAATTTTTGGTCCAAAATGGATCCAAAACAAAACCAAACATAACCAATATTCTTGAACAAATTTTAGTATTTATAAACGCACAGATGAAGTACACAAATTTGATAAAAAGTTGAACAGGCAAGCGCTTAGATGACTCGACAAATCTTTAGATGCTTTTTCATCGCTTCATCAATTCATTGTTTTAACTTGATAGATCACATAAAATTCTATCAAGCGCTTAAAAATGAACTATAACAAATCTAAAAAGATAAAAAAAATTATATTTAAGCAATTTGATAACTTCTATCACTTATACATATGTTTTAACAAAAATAAACTTATAAAATTTGGGTATTATTTTGTCATAAAAATTCAAACACGAAAAATTGGTATAATTATAGGGTCGAGTTTATCCAACCAATTTTTGGACATCCCTTCTTGGGCTGAAAAAAGAGAAAAAAAGAATAAACTCCTCTATAGTGTGTTTAAATCGAGTGATTTGGATTTGAAGAAGGGATTTAGGGAAAAGATTTCAAATGACTGTAAAATGGAGTAATTTCAAATCCAAATGTGGAGAAAATATGTCAAAATGAATGACATGGGACTTGAAATCCATCGTAACATGAATTTATCCAAACAAACTTAAGTGTGTGGTAGGATTGAGTGATTTAATTTGATGAGTGGATTTGGAGGAAATATTTGAAATGACACATAAAAAAATGTTGTCATTTGAAATCCACCGTAGTTATGGAAAAAAAAACTCAAAGTGAATATCGAATGATTTATAATTTATTATAACTTAGATATATCCAAAGTTCCAAACGAACTTCATATTTATAATTTATTATAACTTAGATATATTCAAAGTTCCAAACGAACTTCATTGATTTATTGGCAAATTTGAAATCCATTGATTTCAAATACTTTAATCCAAACACACCCTAATGTCTGATAAATTTAAAATTCATACTTTCAAATCGTTCGACCAAACACACCCTAATGAAATTACAAACTCCTCTTCCAATTATATTAAAAGAAGCCTCCACTGAACCACTGAGTCATTCACTTTCAGCATCAACGATGAAAACCCAATCTTCATCCATCCGGTTGTTTCTCCTCCTATTAAGCCTCACCCTTCTGGTTGCCTCATCGCTCGCTTTCCGATCCGACGAGCTCCTCGCCGACGACGATGAATTCGAGGGTGGCCGATCTCCCGATCCGGCAGCCCTAAACCGACCCAATTCTATACCCTCGTCTACCCGTAGGCGGCCGTCGGATTCCAGTTCGGATCCGGACTCGAAAATTCAGTTCTCACTTGAGCACGCCTTCGGAGACTCCGACTTCTCACCCGCCGGCACATTCTCCGCTCGCGTCAAGACGTCTATTCATGGCGGTCAGGTAATATGCTGTAGTTACTCGTGCATTATGAATTGTAGCTCTTGTGTATTTGAAGTTTCGGTAGATGTGATTTGTGGAGTGGTTAGAGTATGATATAGTTTTGATTTGAAATTCTAGGTTTCGGTCAAACCCTAACTACTCGAGAGGTTGTGGTTTAATCTTGTCATGTGAGTGTTGTAGGCTCGAAGGATAGTGATTACTTTGGAGGCTGATATACTTGTTATCTGAATTTGTTGGAGTTTGCTAGATTGGGAATGGGAATACTTTTATGTTGTTATGGAATAATAGCGGTTGATTTTAGGAGAAGTGCATGCATTTTTAGAGATGTACGTGCGTTGCAATTCTTCTTAGCTCTAGAGGAAACTGTTTATGTGGTGTTTCCCTATTTTCGATTGTTTTTCTTTGTCCAAGAACAAGCAGTTCCATGAAATGTGGTGTATGGTGCAATAATTAACTTATTATGGTGCCTTTATTATGTGAGATAGATGCTTCATACTTATGGAGGACACACAATTAAGCAATGCACTCAAACTCATTATTGGTAACAAATAATAGTGATAAGGTCAATTAATTAATTTATGCCAATGAGGCTATATGCAAAATCAAGAGCTAGTTGAGCATCAAATGTGGAAACCATATTTAATATATGTTTTTATGTTTACTTTTGTTCTAAAATTAACAAGATATTATCCATGACAGACGCTTACAAAGCTTCGATTCTCGAGGGATGTTTTCAATGACGCAGAGAAGGAAAATTTCAAAGTAAATATATGTTGCTGTTTCTGTCTTTAAAGTTTGAGATTTTTCTTTAAACAGGATTTAACGAGTTTGTGAATTAATCTTACAGAGGCTGTTGGAAGCAGATGATTTCTATAGAATAAGATTACCGTCTAACGTGTTAAGCCCACCAGGCAGAGAGTATGTTATTTCATCTGTGAAGGCGGTGAGTGCCGAGTTTGAATGAATGTATGCTCTATTCGTGTATGTTATTACATGCATTTTGCGTACGTATATGCGCCTATGATACAACAAACAAAATTCCACCCCAGCATTTTTTTGGTCCATCGCTTTGACCTGCATGTTTAAGTTGAAATTTTCTTCTACCTTCACAGATTTTGTTGTGTCTCTATGACTTGTTAGGGCACATATTTCTCAGATTAAGATTATGTTCATAATACTTACTTTGAGCTTCGTTATCTAATTGCATTTTTGTGGCCAATTTCTTGTTCCAAAGGGTCTATTAAAAAACATATTTGGTTTTAAAAAGGTTAAAATGGAATATGAGTATTTCCTTTTAGTTCCAGTGCAATTCATCACACTTCTATGTAAATTGTCTTTGGAATGATACTTTAGTACTCAATTTTCTGTGCTTTAGCTGTTATTTTAAAGTGTCAAAATGCAAAACCCGATTGTGATTAGCCATGAGACCTGTTACATTCGAACTTTATCGTTTCCTATGTAACACTCTGACTCATTGGCTGCCTGAGTGAAAGTGGTGCGTTTTTGGTACTTGATTGCATGCAATAAGGTATTATATCTGTTGGCTTGAGTTGTATTCCTCTATGATATGCCCAATAAATTATGATCGCTATGTCCTTTCATCCATCTATTTATACTAACTTTGTTATTGTTAGCAATGTTAATTATTGGTCTTATTTATTTTCAGAGATGTCTCCCACGGGATGCTTTGGATGAACATTTTGTCATACACATGGTAATAAATTCATGAACCATTAAGTTTTCACTGAAAACTGTGATTGCTATGTTCTGCCCATAATTTTATAATCATATTGGCATAGGCGTCTAAAGTTAATCTTCATGTTGGTTTTAAGAAGTTGACAGTACGCTCTGTTTCTGGCCAAAATTGCCGGCATTATCTTCAATCATAACAACAAAATAATCAAGTAATGAAACTTATTTTTCTCTCTGGACCCATATGGAAGAGCTAAAGGAACAAGGAAGGGCGAATGGAGAACTATTACTATGACACTTACAGCTTAGTCCCTTCACTATCACCCACATTACACCGCTCATAGTCGACCACCTTTTTCTACTCTATTCCCCTTTCCTTCACGCCACCCCAGTTATCACATCGTCATTGAAAACTCCATCCAAAGGAGTTGTTAGAAGGTTGAAGCTGATGTTACATACAGAACCACCATTTGTTTTCTATGTCCCCAAATACTGAATACACACTCTGAATCTAAAAACAAGGTGTATCCTCATATAAAACACCGCCACATGCAGAAAGATTCTGTTCCATGCTCGTAAAATTAATCAGGCGGTTTTGAACTTCCTCCAAAGTATTCAATTCCCAAAAGCAGTTCCACGAGTTCAGTTGTTTTTTGGATTAATTTCTTTATCTTTAACCTGCTAATTGGTTGACGAATCAAACATTCATACATCTATCTTGACAAAAGGGCTAGTGGTGTGGAGCTTTACCATATCTTTGGTTTGTAGTTGGTACGTAGACCATGGATTTGTAAAATTGGACGTGCTGAATCTTTTTCTTTTTGCATTCTAGGTTTCTTTTTGGGCCCTGGGAAACTGTTTCTTCCTTAATATAAAAAATAGACATGGCACATGACGAAACAATAAGCTATTAAGATTGTTCATAGGCTCCAGCACATAGACATTGTTTCTGGTAGACAGTTTGCTAAAATGTTTCTCGACTTACAGATAAGTTAAGTATGATTAGCTTTGTATTTGAGTACAGAGTAATGACGTTATTTTTATAAAGTTGTAATTCTTTAACAGAATTTTTTTAAAGCACAAGCTTTAGAATATTTTTATTCGATTTCTTATCAGACAGGGCCAAGAAACAGCAAATCCTTACTCAAATGTTTTGGAAGCATTTACCCATTTCATAATGTTGTTAAATTAGAGAATTTGCTGCTATACGGTCAACAACTAATTGTCGCTTTTGTGGTCTCTCCAAAGATGGTGGTCTTTTTTCTATTTTATGTTATTATTGGTACATATGCAGGAGGGTGTAAATATATTAGCGGTGAATTATGGTTCTCCAGGATCCTGTCAGTATCCCCGTCTACTGAAACTTGTAAGCTTGCCCACTCTATCTTTAGTTTGTTAATATTCTCCTATATATTGTGGAGCTTGGTGGTTATTCCAAGTTTCTATTGTGACTTTAGTTAATGCTCCAATATCATTTAACTTCTTTCTAAATGCCCTAATGTTATAATGTCAGCCTACAAAGTGGTCTTTTAAGTCGCATACAGTCTTGAAGAACAGTGATCAGGCCCCGAGGTAAATTGTTTATTCACTGTCTTCCTAATCTCTGATTTTTGTGTGTCATATTATCTATTTAATTGAACTTAACTTAAAGATATTTCCATATTGGTTCTTTTGGGAGTTTCTGTTGAGTTGGAGAGTATGATATGTCATCATGCACGAAGTGCCCAAATAAACTTGGACACTTAGCAATCTTATCACTTGGAACTTGATCGCATTTCATTCTGTAGCTGTTCGAAGTTTTTTCTAGTTAGCTAGTGCTCAAGCACCAAATAGCATGACTGTTTATTAAAGAGAGTCAGAATAAATGATCTCAACTGTTTGTTAGTCTTTATTATCAAGGGAGCTTTTAATTTGTTGTAAGCCAATTGTAGAGGGTCGATCAGAATGGCAACATTCTCTCAGTTCTACGTATTTGTCAAACTCTTGCATTTCTGATCTGGCTACATTCTAATTGGAGTTATTATTTGAAGCAGAACTCCAGTGTTCACAGAAGAAGTTATTGGGGAGATTGGAGAAGGTGAAGATGTAAAGCCCCCAGAGAGATCCTTCTGGGCTAAATATGTGAGTTCAAACTGAAAACTTACCTCTTTATGTAATGATTTCTTCTTACATTCACGTAGGGCATAAGGGACAAACAGTTGAACGCTTTTTTATGTTGTGTTTTTCTCTTTTCTCAGTGGATGTACTTGATCCCTCTTGGGCTCATTGTCATGAATGCCATGACTCAAGCCATGAATATGCCTGAGGAAGGGGCTACTGGGCAACCAGCCTCACAAACACAGCAAGTAACTGCAGGACGTGGTCAGGCTACTGCAGTCCGAAGAAGATGAGCAATTCTTTTTGAGAAGGAATATTGGCGGTGCCTATCTTATCCTTTATCTTGGAGTCATAAGATTTCATCTTTGAGTTTCTTCTTTTCATTGCTTCTCTTTTTAATATGTTCTTACCAATCTAGTTTGAGTTATGGGGATGGTTGTTTAAAACTAATGTGATAGAATTATTCTAAATTGAATATAGTTGCATGCCGAAATGTTTTCTATCCTCAGAGTAATTGTAGATTTTAGAGTTGGGTTTTAAATGAAGGGCCTATTTCAGATTCCAATGAAGGAAATTTGCACGTAAACCATCATTAGCCATATCTGAATTTTTGAGAAGAAAATTTAGACCTCTTTGTACGTAATCTCAGAATGACCATTTTCCGTGAATTTGAACCCTTATCGGGAAAGAAAAATAGATAAACTTCTCCTCAGTCAATTAAAGAAAATGCTCTCCCCAGTGCCTTGCCCTTTATAATTGTGGAGTAAATTAATTGCTTGTTTGCCTATAATGGTGATATTGGTTTATATGGATTTTTTCTCGCATTCTATTTTTTCTGTTTGATCGAATGTTATTTGATTTAGAAAAGACAAAAGATAATCACCATAGTTTTATGATATACTTGTTTATCCATTTTCTTATGGTCCTGACTGAAATTGAGACACTGAGCCGTAATTGATTACATAACTGTTTGGCACTTGAGATCAAGAAACTTAAAAAGGAACATCTTCTATTCAACTTGACTTACCATTGTGTTTCTAATACTGCAGGTTGTTGCTCGTATATGACGACTTGATCTTGAACTGGAAACTGCATTATGCAGAACAATTCCTCCTAAGGGGAAAAACAGTTTGTATAAGTTGTCGCAGAATTTAGTTTCCTAAGAAACAATGTGGAATTACTTCTTTAGGACAGGTCTATGATTATCATGTTACTTTGAATTGTCATTTTTTGCGGGATCATCGTTAAATTAGTTCAATGTTCTTTTACACGAGCTTCTGTTATTTGTGAAAGAAAGTGATATTTATAATGACTATATCACAGTGTGTTCACAGAATTTATGATATCCTCTTCGCAGGTCACTCGAGTATGTGTGAGGGGTCACTTACAGTTAGGGGGTGGCAAAATGGATCCGGAACCACGATTCCAACGGTTCCAACCCAATTTGGGTTGAATTGGTTCCTAAGAAAATTTTATTTGGTTACTAATTGGTTCCAAGTTGGGTTCAACTAAATTTCAAATTAGGTTCAAATATTTTGCCAATGATCTAAATTATAATGAACAAATGTAAGGTATTGAGTCGGGTTGGGCTTGGTTCCGTTTTGGATTGATTTTGGTTCCATTTTGGGTTGAATTTTGTTCCACATTAAAACCATTTAAGAACCAAATTCATTTAACAATCAACCCATTGAAATCGACTCAAAACCAACCCAACCTGTGCAACTGTCATCCCTACTTACAGTCATCCTTGTTTCGGGTTTTATGTGGGGTTCTATTCCTCGTACATGGGTAGATGTGATTGTACCGATGGGAGTTGAACTTTTTGCATATGAAGGTCAAATAAATTTTTGAGCATGTTAGATATAACCTTGCATTTGGAGTGGGTTCATGACCATGTAGAGAGTTCATACACTGATTTTCTAATAGTATGTGCAGAGTTTCAAAAAATAAAGACAATATTGTGACCTTAACATCTTTCCTATTTAAAAGGCTGTACCAGATTCTAAAAGAAAGGAAGAAAATCATTTTTTTTTAATTTGAAAAGTCTTGGTAATTTTTGAGATATTAAAATTATACAATCCTCATATATATATATATATATATATATACTAGTGTGTAACCCGTGCTACGCACGACCTGAGTTTAATAAAAAATTGATTAGCAATTTTTTTTGAATTTTAAATACCTTGATGTGGAGGTATTTTGATCCTTCAATTAAAGATGTTGATTGTTAATATTAGGCATCCTAAATTCAAATCTCAAATTTATTGTTACTATTATGAGCTTAAATTCCAATCCCAAATCCTAATTCAATTAATAAGCCATTATGAGACTTACATTTCAATCCCAAATCATAGAGCATTTAAGCAATTATAAGCAAAATTCAAATTTACAAACTATCACAAAATTATCATTGTAAATCAGAATCCAATACAACCCAACCCAACCCTATTATAAGCATTCGACTACTTTGAAAGAACAAAAAAGCTTTCTAAATAATCAAAATACAAATTAACATTATTATCTTCGGACGTGGGAATCAAACACTCCACCTAAATCATACATAAAATTGTACATATAATTAATTAAATTACATTATATAATCGATCAAATACATTACAGACGAAACTGAAACAGGAGATGTTCATGCCATAAAACTACATTGCGCCATAGCCCAAATTATTCCATGCAAATGGATAAACACAACCAACATAGGGGTGCCCTCTCATAACATGCAGACACAAACACATACCAAGCAAAAGCATCAATTCCTCATTAATGCTTCAATTGTGTGTCTTCACATTAGAAAATAATTGGGAATAAAAAGATCAGGATTTGAAGTTGAAGAAACATGTGAAACCAGGAATTGAAGGTAAAACCACTTAACTAAAAAATTCAACAAAATTGATGAAATAGAAAAAATGGTAAGAACATTATATTAATAAGTAAGATACTTAACATTTCGACGGAATACAAAATCATTATCAAAATCTTAAACAAAATATACCAAGTGTTGAAATTTTAAATCATTATCTAATTTACATCATTATAAATCACAAAAATAATATACAAATAGGATGTCATGAATTCGATTCACTTACATTTAGACTTAATAATAATAACAATAAATCACAAAAATAACGTACTAAAAGGATGTTATGAATTCGATGCACTTACGTGATTTTGGACCCCTCAAACAATGGTGAATGGTGATCAATAGGATGAGTCAATGTAAAGTCCAATTAGCAAATGTAGACATCAAAAAATCAAATTAGGAAAAATATAATCATCAAATGCAGAATTTGGAATATTAAGAAAAATATGAAATTGGTACCTTCTGTACGTGCACTTCAATATTTTTGTAGTGTTTTTTTATTTTTATTTTTGAATTTAAATTGATAACCAACTTGTAGTGGGGAGTTAAAATGATAGGGAAGTTATTTATCATATTACTAGCATCTCTGCACGTGGTACTCGCATGCATAATTATTTTTATGTATAATTAAATAATTTAATTAGTAATTATTTTTAAAAAATATTATAATTTTTAGAGAGAGAAATGGAGATTTGAGAATGAGGGGTGGTTGGTGGAGATTACGTGGGTTTTCAATTGCACATCCCAAGGGTATTTTTGACAAAACAAAAAATGGTATGACAACTAACTAATTACAATGAAATCCCTGTTTTACCCTCAAAATTATACTTAGATTTTCAAATTATAAAAAAACCAAGGGATAAAATCAGTAAAAAGTCTCAAAATAACTTCCATTTTAGACACAAAACAAGCTTTCTTTTTATAATATTATAGATCATAAAAAATATTTTTTTTAATAAATTAATTCTAAATTATCTAAAAATTAGAATCTAAGTTTTAGAATATTTTGGAGGGTTCAAAAAATAACCGACAGCCCTCCTATATATATATTAATAGATTAATAGATAATAGATAATAGATATTACCACGGTTCAGTATTTTCTTATGCAAATGTTACGTAGATCATTATTCTTGCAGTGATTGATTATTGTATAGTATGTTATGGGTGAACATAAATTTTTAGCTTTGGCAAAACACAAGCAAAAAATCCAATAGTTATACAAGAAGAAGGTTTATCATAAATTTTGACCTTTTTAATCATCGAAACGAGCCTAAATAAAAGAGGCGAATAAAATAATAATAAAAGGAAATAAAAGAAAACGACATCGTAAGGGATCATTGGATATTGGGAAGCGCGTCCGAATTCAATTTGAAATATTTGAAATAGAAAAAATTGTTGTTAACCAACGGCACAAACGACGACAAATCACTTAATAATAAACCCCAAATTTCAAATCTACATTTCTTCCCCCCTCTCTCTCTCTCTTTCACACACGCACAGATATTCAGATTTAACGTAATTTCACCCATTATTCTCCATCTTTTTTGTTGATTTTCAATCCGAATTTTATGATTGAATTTTCGGTAATTACTGAGGGCTTGATGATCTGTTGTTCAATAGCTTTAGCTGATTTATTTCACATTGTATTTAAGATTAGTGTTGCTTATTGAAGCATGTTGATTTTTAGTTGAATTATCATTTGCAGGTTTAGAAATCATGGGTGTTGAAAATTATCATGTAATAGAGCTCGTTGGTGAGGGATCGTTTGGCAAAGTGTACAAAGGACGCCGCAAGTTTAGTGGCCAGGTGGGTGTTTGTGTTCACTTTCTATTATCTTTTGTTGTTTATTTTGATGAATTATGATCTAAGTTTCTTTATCCTGTTTATTGTTGACATCTACAGACGGTTGCTATGAAGTTTATCCCTAAACATGGCAAAAGTGAGAAGGACATTCTGAACTTAAGACAGGAGATAGAGGTACTCTGTTTATTATTTCTCATAGAAGTTAAATGTTTGTTGGTTTCTTTAGTTAGTAGTCCATGTTACATGCTATTCTTATTTTAATAATTTCACTTTGATTTGAAAAAAATTGTAGTTATTGGGTGATGTGTGTAAATATATATGCCTGGATGAGAAATTTGGCTTGCACGGACTATTGCAGATTCTGAGAACACTGAAGCATGGGAATATTGCTTTCGCTAACTGATGCATATTCTTTCTCTGTCGCTTTGTTTAACATTCCACTCAGTTTACTGTTTTCAGAAATTGGCAGTTTTGCCGTTGTAGCAATTCATTTGCTTGCTCCAGGCTAATTTCTTTATAAACTACCAATATCTAATTGTATACTGATATGGGTATTTCGAATGTTGATCTTTTTAGTCTGAGGTAGTGTATGGTTCTCCTGAAATATTTTACTTTGTTAAGAGAATGAGCTAATCTATAATTTCAAGTATTCTTTCTTGGAAAGAACTTTAGCTTCATAATAATGATTAAGAAAAAGGGAAAACTGTTTGAGGTTCACTTAAGGTTGAATATAATTTGTCCCAAAGTTTTAGAGAGAGTCTCCAGGTTCATTAGGCATTTCCTTATATAGTTTGTGCATGAATTGTTTATCACTTTAGCAGCTGAATATCAGCAAATCAATCATTCTATATATATATATATATTTGGAAGAAATCAGTTTGCATTTATCCTTGGGTCATAGTTCTTTTTGCTAGATTTTAATCTAATCATTGTGCGAAGGCCTTGCGACTTATTAGTTTCTGTAACAATCGAAGATGTTTAGGCACAATTTCTCTTTGGTGAACTGATTGCTTGTTATATATAATTTATTTACTTTATCATATGTGCTTTCAGTTGCAGTTCTTTCTTTTCCTACTTACAGAAGAGGATGAATTTCACTTTTGATATACTTATTCCTCAATAGATAGTACAGGCTTGCATCTCTTTCTTTCTCTCTGCTGTGTCCTCCTCCCATCCCTGTTCTTGCTCCTAAGATGTTTTGTTTATTTTAATACTTAAATCTAGCCATCAGCTCAACTAAGAGTTTTGAACTGAGAAAGTCAACTGTAAAATGATAGTTTGTTGTTGTTTGTCATTAATACACTACAAAGTATGCGATTCCATGTGTTCATGTTTTTTTCTTGACAACAATGTCTTAATGTTTGTTTAGCAGGCTTTTACGGATGATGTGTAATGGGTTTGTGCTTGAATGCTAATTTTTAAATACTTTGATCAATGCAGATTCTAAGAAAGTTGAAGCATGAAAATATTATAGCAATGCTCGACTCATTTGAAAGCCCACAGGAGTTTTGTGTTGTGACGGAGTTCGCACAAGTAATTGTTACTTTTTTCAAACTATCTCCAGTTGATTAATTCTTTTATTTCAGTGCCATCTGAGATATTTAATGCCAATATACTGCACCGTATTAGTAATTAAGGATATTATCTTGCAGGGCGAGCTTTTCGAAATTCTTGAGGATGATAAGTGTCTTCCAGAAGAACAAGTTCAAGCAATTGCAAAACAGCTGGTACTCAGTTCCTGAAGCTTTGCTTCTATATTATTTGATAGCCTGGAAGTTCAAGCAATTGTAGATTATTTACTCAGCATGAAACCTCATAATTTCACTTATGTGTATAATAATTGAAGTTGAAATGGTTTACAAATGTTTCAATTTATGTTTTAACCTTGCTGATTAATTTTCAGGTAAGAGCGTTGCATTATCTTCACTCCAACCGTATAATTCATCGTGACATGAAACCACAAAACATCCTCATTGGTGCTGGATCTGTTGTCAAGGTTGGTTGAGTAGCAGTTATTGTTCTTGTTCACATCCATTCTTTATACCTGGCATGTCATTAACCACTAGATCTTTAAAGAAAATTTTGACATTTAAACCTTAATTGTTTTTGTTCAAATATTTACAACTAGCAGTCACATTATGATCATCACAAAACCAGCTTGTGTTGTATTACTTTGTAACTCAAAATAATCACCGAGATACCTCATTCTCTTTTTCTCTTTATATGTTAAATAGCTTTGCGATTTTGGTTTTGCTCGTGCAATGTCTGCAAACACGGTTGTCTTGAGATCTATAAAAGGTAAGTTTGTTTTATGTTATTCCTCAGCTCTTGTTTTATTGTTGTTGCTATCATAATGACTGCTTTTTAAAATAACTTTTGACTTCTATTTTTACTACTTTATGTCAGGAACTCCTTTGTACATGGCCCCAGAATTAGTACGAGAACAGCCGTATAACCACACTGCTGATCTCTGGTCTCTTGGTGTCATTTTGTAAGTACTACTTGCTTTCGTTGTGTGTCTACAATGTATGACAAATATAACTTTATGTTTTATGAATTCGATTAGTTTCTAAAAGAAATAAAAAGTTTAGACTAATTGTTCGGGTTATTGATGAGGGTGGCTGTAATGTTTAGCCCCTTCTTAGCTTCATAATCTTATATAAGAGAATTTAACTACTTACCTTCAAAACAAGTAGGCTTGAGTCAGCTAAATTGTTCACATTGAAATAGTCCAGGCAAATACTAGCAGCATAATGATAGAGGGAATTTGATGTAGGTAACAAACTCTCTTAAATAATTGCAATTTTAGCACTACCATATCATTATGGCTAGAATTATCATCTTTCAGCTAGGAACTTGAAATTTTTATTAGTATCGAAATGAATTATGTTTCTCTTATATATTAGTATCTACTGAAAAGATGATAGGTGAATTGCCAACTTCATACTATTCCTTTCTCGATTTTACTGCCTAGTTTTTACTTTTTTGTCTAAACTAATATAAGATACATGGAAAATTACTCAGGTATGAACTCTTTGTTGGCCAGCCTCCATTTTATACAAATTCGGTATATGCACTTATTCGGCACATCATTAAGGTAACACTTGTTCACTTTCTTGTCAACTTTAACATAATGCGCATTGGATAAGTGTTTTGTTTTTATAATACTTGTTTCAGGATCCTGTTAAATATCCAGACAATATGAGCTCAAGTTTCAGGAGTTTCTTACAGGGTTTGCTGAATAAGGTGATGTCCGCAGAAGTTAATATTTGTGCACTAACGGTCCTTGCTCTTAATGAATCTAATATGTACCAACTTTCATGGGAATAGGTTCCACAGAACAGACTGACATGGCCTTCTCTCCTTGAACATCCATTTGTTAAAGAAGCTCCTTCAGAAATAGAAGTGAGAGCAGACATTTCCTTAGTGTAAATTGTGGTTATTGTCTTGGTTTGGGAGTTCTGGTTATCCAACTCTTTGTTTTATATGCAATAAATTTCAGGAACTGCATGCTGTCACAACAGCATCTCCAAGAGGAGGTGACACAACTCTGAGGCAAGAAAGGAATGCTCAAAAACCAACTGGATTTACTGGTACAACTCTAGAGAGTAAGTCCTCCATATTCTCAAAAATCAATTATGGGAATGTTACAAGTATATAGAGCAAGTCTTCAATAATTTCCCAAAAGGTACTTAGTGAATCTAACTGTCGCAAATGTTTATAGGTAGAAGTTCTCCTTCTGGTGGTGAAAATGGGATTGTTCGCAGCTCCCCGAATGATCTTGTCAGTGGTGGAGCTAACTCTGTGGTAGGTAATGCCGTGCCAAGGGAGGAGTTTCCAGGTTTTCCAAGTCAGGGAGGTGTTGTACAGTCAGGTAATTAAGTGAAGCATATTCTTCTTTTTTTATTTTCTCTAAATTTCACGTATCACACTGTATCTTAGAACCGATATGTTGCAAGGGTAGCAGCACATATTTTTGGTCTAAGCTAAAGAAAAGTCCATATGAATTATTATTCATATTTGTTTATCAATATTGAGGAACTCTATTGTTTATTTTTAACATTTGGTAGTTTAGATGTTATATTCTTTAGAAGAATGAGGTATATATTGTCCAAGTATGTTTCTGGAGAAGAACTTTATCTCCATCATAGAAATATCTCCAATAGACTGAAATTTCGACTCTGAAAATGAAACACCGTTTTGATAACATTGTCTATAAGATAGTCATTAGATCCTTTTTAAGTCTTCGTTTAGCCATATGGTGTATAATATTAAATCTGGCTACTAATTATGAGTCACTTGGATCAAATTACAAGTGCTGAACTGCCTTGTTTTATATTTAGGTTGCGAAATCTTGGACAGGTTGGAAAATAATTCTCGCACGGTTAAGGGTGCAAAAATAATTGGTCAGGACAATGAAGCACTGTCTGCTATTCTTTCGCCATTAAAAAAATTGAGTGATGGATCCCAAAACTCTTGCAGGTAGCTTACTTTCTCAGTACAAATACGAATACCTTTATGTTTATGATTCATAGAACAAAGCAATATTTTATGGATGTATCTAATATACTATGTAGGTTAGTCACTCTAATATACTACGTATCTAATAGAACAAAGCAATATTTTAATTGAGTTTCTCTTCACTGTGAGCGAGCTTCTTGATGATCATAAGTACCTTTCGTTTCTCATATAGGGATCAGGATGTCGTTACTTTTAACCAGTCGTTGAGAATTCTTTCAAATTTAATTGCTGCTGGAGCTATCAATTCAAGGGGGATTCTGGACGAAATTATTAGTGGACTTCTTGGGTTTACTTGTTCTATAGATCAAATAAAAGTATCTGATGGAAAGGACTTGATGGCAAAGGTATTTCTTTATTGTTCTTTACAATCATGCATGCCTGAGTACGTGTGAGTCAATTTTCCTTTATAATCTCATATATGTTGGAAATTTGGAATGATGAGATTTGATTTTAATCTGGGCACTCGGAGATCATACTTTGAAATTGTATTATGAGCAGTATTAGTAGCCCGAGGGACGCCAGTCACCCTCTCTTATGGGATAATTGCAACCATTAAATTCAGAAGAAGCACAGTTACATTTAACTGTATATTAGTGGCATGACTTGCTTTATTGCCTTATGAAGTTTTTTTTTTCCAAGTAAGTATTGGTCCTTATTCATGTTGCTTAATACAATGTCTTTTTACAGGGCTTCTCAATCATAAAAAGATTGCTAGATAACTATGGAGGTAGTATTGGTGATCCTTATTTTAGGCATTGGGTAACTATTGTTGGAGTATATTCACAGGTTAGTTTCATTGTTTATACCACCTTTTTGTCTAGCAGGAAATATCCAATGCATTTGTTTTAAGCTGTCATTGTTGAAAATCTGCAGGTTGCTCATAACAGAGACGAAATGTCTGGAAGAGTTCTTTATGAATGCACTTCATGTGTAGCGGTCATGTTATCTCAAGTAGCACAGTTTCTCAGAGCGTCTGTAGTCGCTTCGAACCCTGAGGCAACTTCATCCCTATCTGTGGTAAATAGATCTGTTCAACAAATTTTGGATCATGCTAAGTCTTCAGGTGTAGCGGATTGTTTGTGCTTGTGCCTGGAATCTTCAGGGTTGAGTCTCATTTCAGGCTCTATGAATTTGTTGCGAGCTGCTTGTGAAGCCTGCAGGGGAATTTGGTCACTCATTGATGCATTCGAACTTCTATCGATGAAAGGAAGCACATTATTTCCGCTAAATTCTTTGAGGAGCCATTCTCTAGTTCGACTTGACATTAATGACCGTGATGAGGGACCATTAACAGATTCAAGAGGAGTCACCGATGTGATCACAAAAGCATTTATCAAGTCTAAAGCAATACAGGTTGCTATCTATTTTTGTCTTCATCAACGCCACGAGATAGGTCTATGTGCTGGTGTTCAGGTATTCCTTTTTCATTATTTGGACGTCTTTCACATGTGACGTACCTCCATTTTATGGATGCAGGAGGTCACCTAGTTGCATTTTATTCTATTACAAAGTTCATCTATTATATTTCTGTAGTCACGATTCCGATTTGCCGCAGCTCTTTCTGTTCATTTTATCTTGTGATTTTACAAGTGACTTTTGCCTTACCCGTGAAAATAAATGATTGATTTACTATATGACAGCTTCTTTTGAGATGTTGCATGCATAGTGAAGTTATCACAAATATTCTGTGTGGGTTGCCAAGCAAACTACCTGTGACTACTGTTGTGAGTGGTGGTGGAGATGGCACAATTATTTCAGAAATCTTCTCAATACTAGCATTTTGTGCTGCTTCAAATAAAGAGACTAATGGTGCAGAAGCAGATAATTCGAAACTCAAAGCCATGGATACACGTGGCCTGATTATGCACTCATGTCTTGTACTTGCCACAGTTGCTCAGTGTTTCAAATCATCTGGAAGAAATTCTGCACTGTTTATGCTGACAACATCTTCAAAGAAGCAGTTTGCTCGCCTCTCTATCCTCGCACACCATTTTTCTTCAGATGAAAGGATGCAGTCCTCACTGCAACCTTCTTGTGCAGCATCCATGCTAGCTCTTGCATCCATACTGTCTCTTGAGATGGGAACTTTGGTTGAAAATGCTATTTCTGAGATGGCTCTTCCTTTAATTCCACGAACAGCAACGCTGTGTGATCGTCTCAGAGGCCCAGCAAATGGTGAAAATGCATTGAACATTAACATGTGGAAGGGGATGCTCCCTTGCAGGCATGGCATCAGGGATGGCTGTACTGGGTTGTTGAATTCCAGACTGAACTGGGGAGGACCTATGGCTGTTCAGCAGTTATGTGCAAGTGGTGTTCCACAGCTTCTTATTGATTTATTAGCTAACAATAATTCGAATGCTTCTCAAAAAAGATCGATCTCCTCACAAGATCAAATTGGACTATCGCCTGCTGGGGTTGTATGGACTATTTCTTCGATATGTCAATGTCTTTCTGGTGGAGTTTCAACATTTCGTCTGGTTTTGCTAAGGACAGAACATGTTAAGTGCATCACTGATTTAATATCTGATACTCATCTTAAGCTTGTTAGGTCCTGGACTGGACCGGGTGGAGGTAAATATGGCGTGAGAGATACAATAAATGCAGTGGTTGATCTATTAGCATTTCCTTTTGTAGCTGTACAGAGTGTACCTGGTCTGCCATCTGCCAATGCTTCAGTGAACAGTGGTTTCCTTCTGAATATGGGCTCTCCTGGAGGGAAGGTATGTGCTGAAGACAAAGACTTGATGAAAACAATACAAACAAACATGAAAAAGTATATTCAGATTCTTCTGGAGGTTAGATACTGATCTCTTTCTTGTTCTTCAATCATTAGATGCTAGCTATGTTCGAGAATCATTTTTCCTAGAACTCCCATTTTTTTCTGTTCGTTACACCCTAGTCCCCGCAGCATAAAGTGACTTTGTATTTCTTATTAAAATTTATCCTTCGCTGGTTGCCAAATTTTTGAAGTGAGCTTTGTAAAATGTTATTTCTCGACTTTATTTTACCAGTTTGATGGGTCG
The DNA here is from genome assembly GCA_963669365.1 of Verbascum thapsus. NCBI lineage: Eukaryota > Viridiplantae > Streptophyta > Magnoliopsida > Lamiales > Scrophulariaceae > Verbascum > Verbascum thapsus. The sequence continues at coordinate 15,273,562 of OY770110.1, read as the reverse complement.
CAAATTTCGGAATCCGGATGTGATAGTGACCTTCATTAGACAACCCAAATTGGATAAGAAGTGCCACAAAGCATGAGATGGGAATTTTTCTAATGATCCAGTTTTCCTAGTTGAAATGTATTGACAGATTGAGATGTTTGAAAAACAAATATGGCATATGGTGTTCAAGTGCCATGTCAGTCCAGCACGAACTTTTCTTCGTACTGATTGATGAACATAAGGCCTGAATTGTCCTTGATATGGGCAATTTCAAATGTATGATACATGTCTGATTTTGAGGTGCACATTCTGATTCGTTGCTTATTTCATATAATTGCTTCTGTTTTCATAGGTTGAAGTACCCGCCATCATTCTCCGCTGCTTTGACCATATGGAAATTAAAGATATTGCCAGACCAGTTGCATTTATCGCCAAACTATCTACCCAACAACCACTTGCTGTTCAACTTGTAGGCAAAGGCTTATTGGATCCAACCAGAGTGAAAAGGTTGCTTAGTAGCCCCTGCCCAAGGGAAGCCACCTTGGATTTTCTTATGATTATTTCGGATTTAGCTCGAATGGACAAGGTATTTCCATAATGTACTTCTATTTGCATGGTTGCTGTTCCTATACCTAAAATTAGACATTGTTTAAACTTGTGTTGGCTAGTGAAATTACATCTAGGCACATGAAGGTTTATGTTGAGTTGTTACATGTCATCTACTTTTTATTCTTATCTTAATTAGGACAGTACTATGAGAAACATTATGCATTTTACCCCTGTCATGAATTCTCATTCTTATTGCAAATAAAAAATATGGCTGATAGAAGCACAAGAGAGATTGGAATTCTGATGTCTTCTTTTCTCAAGCTAGCTTGACTGGAACTGAATTAGAGGAAACCAAGACTGTTTCACTCCCACCTATAGTCTTTTCAACATGCTCAGACTTATGGGTCCTGAAGTTAAGACCAGGATCAATGATAGTTTTACTTTTCCCATTCTGCTTTTCACTAAGAGTTTCATCCAAAATTCCTGCTTCCGAGTTGGTTGCTTATTTGACTATTAAGCATATTTTTCCATTTTGTCTTTTCTTTTGTGCATACTGTGAAGACCATTTAAATTGCAGAATCTTGTTACTATGAAGACTTCACCACCTTATCCATCTGCTGGAAGCAAATCGTGTTTTTCATGTTTATTCTTATTAAAAAGAGTCATTTCTTCAATGATTCTTAGCAATGTTTTTGTGATTGGAATGTTTCTGAGCAAAACTTTGCATGCAGCTATTTTATGAATATATCCATGCAGCGGATATCTTGGAGGAGTTGAAGTGCTTTCTCACGCATGAAGACCCTAATGTGCGTTACAAGACTTGCAGTGCCATTGGAAACATGTGCCGCCATAGCTCCTATTTCTATAGTTTACTGGTATAGAACACACAATAACAAGAATCATTCTCTTCTCAATGTGCCCCCATAGCTCCTACTTTAATAACTGTTTTTAATTATAATTTGAAGGCGAAACATCATATCATTAGCACCCTCATTGATCAGTGTGCTGATCCTGACAAACGAACAAGGAAATTTGCTTGTTTTGCTGTAAGTTCGTCCTTAAAGTATCTTGTTTCCAGTTGAGCCTCGTAAAGTTTTCTTGGAATAATTAAATTGATGAACATAATGTCTTTGTACAGGTTGGGAATGCTGCCTATCATAATGACTCGTTATATGACGAACTCAAAAGAGCCATCCCTCAGCTAACAAATTTACTGCTCTCCAACGAGGAAGACAAAACTAAAGCAAATGCTGCAGGTGCTCTCAGCAATCTAGTTCGCAACTCCAACCGGCTTTGTGAAGACATAGTTTCCAAAGGAGCAATGCAGGTTTATTTATGCCTCCGTCATGTCACTAAAACGTTGTTTTGATGCTGATAATTTACTTTGCATGCTAATCTGGTTTTGATAAATTTCAGATTCTTTTGTCCTCTTCTAGTGGCATCAAAATGACCTTTCTGGATTTGTTAATATATACATGAATATAAAAACGAAAACTGAAAAAAAAAAGGATTTCAGTTACTTTTTCGTTTTATATTAGTTTTGGGTGTCTCAACCACATGGATATAATACTATGTATTCTCAATACATAATAGTTCAAGGAAGTATTATCATTTAGCTCCTTGAATGACATCAAGGTGCTGTTATGTCTGTTATAAACATTTAACTTTTGAGATTGATGAGGTGTAACGATGATCATGGCAAATGTCTGGAGAATATGCATGTTATATCTATAGTTCTATATCTATTCTAAAAGAAAAAAGTTGTGGTTATTTTAGGCATTACTAAAAGTGGTGGCAGATTGTTCAACGGTTGCATTAAACCCTAGGAAGGATGCCATAAATGAGTCACCTCTAAAGATAGCATTGTTCTCACTGGTGAAGATGTGTGCTTATCCACAATGTAGGCAGTTCATTCGTTCTTCAGAACTGTTTCCTCTTATAGCACAGCTCCGACAATCACCAGAATCTACAATTGCCAATTATGCCTCCGTCATTGTCAGCAAAGCTTCAGAATCGTGATGATAACTTGTGTATTTTTCCAGCCTGGTGCTGGAAATGTCTATCAGTCTCGTTCAAGCAAAATCTACTTGTGGTATGGATGTTTTTGAACTTCTTGTATTCATGCATTAACTACGGTATGTATATAGTCATCTTCTGGAAGAAACAATTATCATTTATTATGATTATTCCAAGCATTTGTTATGATCTTCAGCAAGTAGAGGAACCCATGAAAATGAGAAGCTATACTGTAAGTTCTTCTATTGGAACTTATCCATGAAAGAAGGGATGCTAAGTTTGATGTGATGCATTCTATAAATGAGAGTACTTTTTCGATAGTTCAAAGTTTTTTAGCTTGGTATTTGTTTTGGAATTGTCTACTCGTTGTACTAGTCGGAGTTTTGGTGCGTTTCCTTGTCAAATGTACCGAGTTCTTGAGTTACAATGCTATTGTTGAATGACAAAAGTTTCTCACTAATTAAACGAGAGGTTTGTGTTTAATCTCTACCCCTTGTGTAACTTATCATGTAATGCATAGGTCTCCAAAGTTGAAATACATCTGGGAGCCAAATTTATAGATGAAGTAATAATAATTCACAACTCATTCTCTCATACTTTGTTATTGTTTTCAATGAAAGAACTAAATTAGGATTGGTGTCACTGCTGCTATCGCGCAGCAAAATTCTATGTCAGCTCGGTCAATAAATCTGGTGTAGCATATACCACACATTTGGAAGGGAGTGAGTTGGGAAGTTTGTAAGGATTTAATCCGGGGAGAACATAGCGGAATAAAACACAAATAATCCCAAATTCCATGCCCATGAATTGATCATGGTTTTTTATGTTCTTGGCTTGCTTTAAGATAAAAGACAATAAACGAATCTAATTGATTTATCTTTTGTGTTCTGCGTTGTTGTGGATTTGCGTAACACCACCATGATGATACTGAGCGACAGCTAGTGCTCTAACATAAGGCATAAATGAAAATTAGAAAAGAATAATAACACCAACGAGCTATTGAGTAAAATAAAAGGCACAAATGAAAATTAGAGAAGAATAATGCATAACTTTTAATTACTAAATAAAAAGATAACTTTAAGGAAGAAAAATATTTTACTTGTATTTTTCTCCTTAATGTAAGATCCAAACATAGCATAAAAAATTAAGTGTTCACGTGCAAAGCACAGACATCTTAGCAAGCTAGTACTAATAGAAAAGGAAGGAAGCCAAATCAGTCTTCAGCAAATGCATCTAGCTCGTTTCAATAATGGTTTAACTTTAATTGTAGTTCCCATCACCTGGAATTATGCAGAATGCCAACATACCTCAGGCAAAATCCAAAATACAGTTCGAATTCAACAAAATGTTTTAAAAAACAAGATTTGGATATCTCAACTTGGAAATAAGTTCTCACAAAATAGCTGGAAGAATGAATAATAAATAAAAGAGCATGACTTGCTGCTCCTCTATTTTGCCTGAGGGTGAGATGCAATAAAGTCAACTGCAAGATTGATGGAGTTGATTTTGTCTGCTTCACTGTCTGGTATTTCAAAACCAAACTCTTCTTCAAGAGTCATCACAATTTCCACAGTGTCTAAACTATCCAGTCCGAGATCATTCTGGAAATGAGCATTTGGAGTAACCTACAAAACGTATTAAAAAATCACGTAAATTAGGAAATCATAACAAGAAGAGGAAACAGTAACTGACCCTTGCATGAAGGCCAAATAATTTGGTTTAATTTGAGAAACTTATTAACTTATTATTCTTTAGCTCATATTCCTACTGATATTGTTTTCTAGAAATCAGAATGAACAATTTCAATAGCTGACCAGGCAAAAATACTGAAAGAAGAGTGTGATATGAGTAAGAAAGCATCAACAACAAGAACCAGAACCAACATAGAGTTGCCAGTTTAATGGTTAGCCAGCCATGAAAAGAAGCTCCGACGCAACACAAAAGACATGTTTACACCCCGATCATTTCATGACATATAACCAAAAGTTTCAAATATATGAAGACTATATTTGCAAGTATTCATACAGTTATCCAATCTACTCAGGTACTTCCGATTTTTATTTTGTTTATATACATGGAAAGATGAGAAAACTCAATCAAATGGGTCCTGACCAGACATGACATCTCACTGCTGATAAAAATTGCAGCCAGGTGTGTTATGGAGCAGATTTTGGAAGAGAATTTGAAGATTCAATCATTGATATTTTATTATTTTAATTACTTTAATTAGGTTTCCTAGTTTGAAGGATTTTAGTTATTTACTTTCCTAAGAAGTCTTTTATTTTGGTAATTAGGGTTACTAGTAGTATAAATAGGTGGCTAAGGTTCTATTATTTCTCATCAAATAATTCAACAATAATTGGGAGCCTCCTTTGGGATCAAGAAGGTTAGTTCTTGATAATTTGGGGCAAGAACGATTAGTTCTTGTTTATTTAGCTATTTCACGTTTTAATAAATTGTTTCGTCAAATTCGTTTCTATCACAGCGTGAAACAAGCAAGTTATATATTTAATTGTAACATATAAGACATCATGAATGACAAATTGTTGATTTTTCACCTATCCAACCTTGTACGTCTTTTTGTTCTGAAACGATCCCACTGGACAATGCCGAAGTTTGTCAATTAACTGAGAGTTATAAACTAAAACTCATAATTAAGACTTATAGTATAATGATCAATTACAAGCCCGTGTTCCTGATTATCTAACTTCAAAGAGAGTACACAGTAATGAACAACTCAATTTAGATATCATTAGCCACCCGACTCGTTCTAGTTTATGTTTGTATTATTAATGAAACAAAATACTGAGCTATGCAACATAGTCCAAGTTTGTAGAGAATAACATAACCAACAATGCTGCATATAAGAATGAAACATGGTCTTTAAGGTGCAATCAGAATGTACAACTCATGTTTAGTCTCGCTATCCAGCAAAAGTTTGAAGTGAAAGCATAAATCACAAGCTGTAGCATTTTTAAGAAAACATTTGCTTCTACCTTCCCTACATTTTCACCAAAGATAAAAAACAAAATAACACCACTTTCTCGATGGACTTAGTATTGTAATAGATGGTTTTGAAAACAGAAATCATTGTATTTGTTTATAACATCAACCCAGCATCTCTTATTTCGATATTGTATCTAAGCGCGCACCTTCACATAACCATTTGTGTTGCATTTCTAATTTCACATGTAATTCACAATATCAGCATTTACATCTAACTACACCATTATTGCTCCTATAACATTTACAACCCCAATTAATTTTTAATATCAAACTGAAACCAAAAACCCTAATAATTCCCCATTGTTCCAATGCTACACCAATAACATCAGTCCACGAAAAAAAATCAATCTATACACATGCAATTTTTAAGATTTCTAATAATTAGGAATTGAAATAGAAAAAAAAAGATATGGGATTTCATTTCACCTTGGAGGGATCAATTTTTTGGAAGTTTTTGACAACAGAGAGAACACGATCGGTGACCTCAGATTTGTCCAGAAAAGAGCCCTTCGCTTCATCGGAGAAGTAGCGCCTGTAAAGCTGCGACAAGCCACCGGCGGCGATAGGTCTAGGGTTTTGGTGTGGAAGCACGGGGTTTATGTGCACCTTCAGGTACTTTAGCAGTGCGTTTCTCGCCGCCATTGAGAGAGAAAGAGTATCGAACTGGGGTTATTATCAGGTCGACAAGTAGTTGTAAACAATGATTTTTATTTTCTAATGTTAAATATTTTAGATATGTATAATATAACATCAATTAAATTATTTATTGATAAAAAAAATTAAATTATTAGCTTTAAAAATTAAATAAATATTACGTGTTTTTAAATAAAAAATTTGATGAAATGAGTAGTATCATATTTTATATAAGAGTTTATGTTAAGGGGCTTTTATAAATTTTCTCTAGTAATAATTAAATATCAAAACAATTAATAATTAACAATATTATACTAGTAAATAGCACGTGCTCTGTACGTGGTTTATATAATTTCGTACAAATATTCATAATTTATATGCAATGTGAATATGTGATTAATTCAAAACTTCAACAATTAAGTAATGAATTATTTAAAAATTAAATATTCACTTATGTGAAATGAGGAATGAATATTTGAAAAAACTAAATTAAATGAAAATTAGATAACTTATAACTAAATAAAAGCTCATTTAAAATCATAATTTTTCTTTCTTTCTTTAACTGCTAAGTATTTAGAGATTTGTAGTTCATTCATATATTCTTTTCTTTACTTTTGATAATCGAATATTTCATTTCTTCTTCATTCTTATTGAGTCTTATGTGTATTTACAATAATCTTTTCATTATGGTTCGGAATAATCGATAATTGTACATTGTATTTTACTTTTTAGCATCTTTTTTAATTTTCTATTTTATGAAATTTTCATAATATATTTTTTCTCAAGATTCTTAAATATGTCACCATAAGATGGTGTAGATGATGTTTTCTCTTTAGTTTAGTTTTGGTACTATTGAATGTATTATCATTCATAAATATAAGTTTTATTTATGGAAATATAAATGAAGTAAAAAGAAATTTGTTGCACGTAAGCTTAGCATAAATAACATAAGAAATAATTGAAACAAAATAAGAAATACTTTTGTTCTTCTTAACTTCATAATTATTATTATTGTAATCTGATCTTCGATCACTAATTAATTTCTCAAAACAATGTGCTAGCCACATTTTAAATTATTATTCTGTTAATAATAATGATTTAGCTTTTACTATATTCGGTAAAATATTAGCCATGGTTGTTTATCTTTAGAAAAATAATTTTATTTTTTCTAAATATTAAATTTTAAAAAATTTCTTCTACACACTTTTTTCACCAAAGACAAATTTTCACATTTATCATTGTACATTATTTTTCACAATAATTAGGTATTTCAATTACTCTTTCTTTATCTTTTCCTTATTCACTATTTCTTTCATATATAAATATTATAAAAAGAAGTGGCTAAATTATTTTTCACAACATAAAAAAAAAAAACATCACATTTGATTTGACATGTGTTACTAATTCCAACCGTTGTAAAAAAAGTTATACATACACCTAGTCTTATAAATATTTTGAAATCACTTAAAAACTATAATTGATTGTATGTTGATTGAATTATTTGAGGTGATAAAATTAGAAAATATCAATTTACTCATATTCTTAAATATAATACTCACGACCATATACGTTAGCCATTTGTGAAACTATACATACTCTTTAGCATAAAAAACCATACACTTGATAAATGGAGGTAAGTTAAGAATACAACCAAGAAATAAGAGATTTAAATTACATTGACGCCGTGTATTTGTACCTAAGGTAAGCTTTAATAAAGGGATCTAACTCACCATCCATTACAGAAGCAATGTCCGATGTTTCATGTCCCGTTCTAACATCCTTAACCAACTTGTACGGATGAAATACGTAGTTGCGTATTTGCTGCCCCCATTCTGCCTTCACAACATCTCCCTTGATTTGTTTGATCTCACTTGCCCTTTGCTCTAAAGCTATCACTAATAGTTTCGCTTTTAGTCTGCTCATTGCTTTGATCTTGTTCGCCAGTTGAGACCTCTCTTCTGAGCAACGAACAGCTACTCCGGTTGGTAAGTGAGTAATTCGTACTGCAGTTTCGACTTTATTCACATTTTGGCCGCCTTTTCCACCCGCTCGGGTAAAGCTGATATCCAAATCTTCTTCGGGTATTTCTACGTCTAATGACTCCTCGGGAAGAAGAGGCATCACTTCAACACCAGAGAAACTTGTCTGCACAAATCATTTAACAAAACACAATTATCTTAATCCGCATTTAGTAATATATATATTATATATATATATGATAGTGCAGAATTTAGCCAAGAGATGAACTATATAAGGGTGTGTTTGGATTGAAGGATTTGAAATCTATGGATTTCAAGTCCGTCAACAAATTCATGAAGTTCGTTTGGATGTATCCAAGTTATAATGAATTTCAAATCACTCAACATTCAGCTTGAGCTATTTTCTCCATAACTACGATGAATTTGAAATGACACCATTTTAGGTGTCATTTCAAATCTTTCCTCCAAACCCCCTCCCTAAATCCAAATCACTCGATCCAAACACACCCTAAGCAAACTAAATAATCAGAATAAACAATATTTTCACGAGGGTTTCACCTCGTATACGAGGTGAGATTGATGGATGGTTTGGTTCACAGGTCGGGTATCCATGAGACCAGACCCGACCATATAACAAATGTGGACCACCAGTTTTTGGACAGATGGCAGCTCAACGTTGAACCAAATGTCCCATCATGAATAGTGGAATGAAAAAGAAAACTATAAATACTGCATTTAAAGCTCATTGTAGGGACGGTTGTTGGACCTACTTATACGAGCTGCAAGATTACGATCCTCAATATAATTACTTAAAACTACGTTAGGCTTGATCCCATTCGAGGTACGCATGTAGCTTGTTATACAAGTACAGTCTAAACAACATCACTAATATTTACTAATATTTGACTAGATCAATTACCTTATATATGCATATATGTATATATTACCTGGCGAAGGCCTTTGGCATTGAAAGGGGATTGTCGTACAATGCGGTGGGTCCCTTTCTCGCCGGATAAATAGCCGTAGGCATATCGACCCTCTATTTCAACAGTAGCAGATTTGATCCCAGCCTCTTCTCCCATTGATTTCTCAACTACTTTTGTCTTGTATCGTTGCTTCTCCCCCCACCTCACATACATTCTCAGAAGCATGTCAGCCCAATCCTGCACTGGAATTTATCAAAAGAATTTTACCAAAAACAATAAGAAAATGAGTTCATTTTCTGGATATATCAAGTGTATCTCATTAATCTCAGCACTCAATGAGGGAAAAAATGAGTTTTTGCACGTCAATTATTTCTTTCTTTTAGAGATAATTACTTGCATACCCCTCAATTAGAGCATCTCCAACCCATTTTGCCATTTTGCACCAATTTGGCGCAGCTACAGTAAATTCACTCCAACCCATAACACTATTAGAACGCTATTGACTACACCGAAAAAGAATCTTACAGAATATTCCCTTTTTTTCCATCTTTTTTACAATATTACAATTTTTCACAAATAAAGCCCAAAACTTTTACGTATTGTAATTATTGAGTAATTACCACAAGACCTTTGAAGTTTTGTATTTTATCAAGACACAATAAGTGGTGAAATTGTAATATGTTTGTTTCTACTAATGGGGTGAAATTGTAATATGCTTTTACTAGATGCAAAATCATGGTCATTTCTCAAACCTCAATCTTCTAAGTAATTTACCCTTTCTTGAATGATAATTGGGTCGGGTTTTACCTGGGCATCAGTTCCTCCTGCACCAGCAGTGATGCTGATAACAGCACCTTCTTTATCATAAGGGCCCGAAAGAAGTTGAGTCAGTTCAAATAGATCCAATGCCTTTCTCAGTTCTTTAATGATACCAGCTGCTTCTTGAAGGAGTGCTGTGTCAGTCGAATCCATCTCCTCTGTAAGCTTAACTATTGTTTCTGCATCTTCAACCTGGATTATCATGACTTAATTTTTCACAATAAACTCACTTTTGATCAAAATATTTAAGTTTGACAATTCGTATGGATGGAAATTAAAACCTGTGATTTGAAGTCATTGAGAAGTTTTATTTTGTCTTTAACATCGGTCAAAGCCTGAAGTGTTTCCTGAGCTTTAACACGATCGTCCCATAAAGAGCTATCAGCTGCAGCCTCCTCTAAATCTGCAAGATTTTCTTCTAGCTGTTTCAAACCAGCACTAGCCCTTATCTCTTCAACACGCTCCGAGATAGTCTCCACTTCTTTCCTTAAAGTATAGAAATCTGCCAATAGAGTTAATCATAATGATGTAATGGTCAGCGTATAACGTCCATACGGCCGAGGTATGCCAATAAGTAATAGATATTTATACGTTTTTCAATTATCAATGTTGGTTCTAGGAAAAACATCTGTGTATTTGTATAGCCAATGTTGCGTTCAAATCTTCTGTAAAATACCATGACGAAAATTAAGATGCACTAATATATGCTTTATCGATTACTTGCCGCTACTTTAAACTATCATATAAACCATCAGAACTAATTAGAGAGACATACTAAGAGAAACCTAGGACTCAAATAACAGTATACTCACAAACATCTGTGTATCTTGGACACAAGTGGGTCCCACCACATGGATGGTTTTTTCGGGGACCTAGAGTCCTTTTACCTACCATGAATGACCAAACTACAGATTTGAAGACTCTTATGCTCAATATTTAGACAATTTGTTAACAAGCATACGATACACGTGTGTGCACAAGCATAAAGATCTAGAGCATTACCTTGCATTGCCCATTCACTTGTTTCTGCACTTACTCCCACCTCAGGTGTTGCAAACGAAACTTTGATTCCTTCAGTAGACAATTCCCAAGAATGAATAATAATCAAAAAATACATTACAAGGTTAATCTCAACTATAGTTGGATAATCGAAAAGTAAAAGATGACGGATATGGTATGTGTTTCTTTCTGTTCTGCCATTATCCCTGAGTTTAAATGGACTCAGAAGTTATTTCTATTGAAATTAAATAGCGAAACTGTTCAGTTCTTGTACCACCCAATAGCATTTTCGCAAATTTCAAACAAAAGTGAGTAAAGATCCTCATCACAAACACAAACAAATTTTAGGCTATTAACTTTTGCATCAAATAAAAGGCATATATATATTATAATTAATCAATCATGAAACATTACAGACCCAAGTAACTAGACGAACCCAAAAGAGAAAAAGAAAAATCAAACGAAATTCATCAAATTCTTGATAAGAAACAACTTTGACAGTATACTAAACAGTAAAACAGTTAATTTACTGCCAAAGAATAACAACAAACTTACCATTTGGATAAGAAGGAGCTGGTAACTGTGAAAAACGATTACCAATGCCGTAGCTTGACAACGAAAGCGAGAATGCCCGAGAAAATCTAACTTTTGCGCACGGGGCTGGATTAAGGGATGCCGAATTTAATGATCTTGGTGTACAAAATGGGCGCTGGTGGAGTGTTGTGTAGCTCAGGGCCTCCATTTTTGTAACATGAGAGAAAATGGAGAGCCCAGAAACAAGATAAAGCTGTTGCTCTTCACTATTGTGATCGATCTCCTATAAAAGTTGCTATTTGCTTAAAAGCGATTTCTATTTCATTTTTATTCCTTTTAACTCCTTATGATTTTGAATAGTTGGGAAATAAGACAAATTCATTAATTATAGTTGAGCGCTAAAAAATTGTTTGAGTTTGTTCTATTGTATAATACAGTAGAAACTCGATAAATTAATACTCGATTAATTAATAAACTCTCTAAGATAATATTTTTGGTCGGTCCCGACTCGGGAATAGGGTGCTAAATTAATAATTCGCTCAAATTATAAGATAATACATTTTTGATAATTTCTATAGGTCCCATATAAAATATAAATTAATAATTCCTTATATACTACATATTACATGAATGATTTATTAATTTTTTTTTAAAAATGATTCAATTGTTTTTTGTTTTTTTGTTGAAATCAATTTCACCTTGCAAATCAATTTGCAATTGTCCTTGAATTATCCTTATTGTGTTTGCATAATTGCTAACATTCATTCTTACAATTGCTTTTGAGTGAGACTTGGATTATCCTTGTTGTGCTTGCATAATGCTATTCGAATCTTGTCGGTCATTATTGTTTTTTTCACACCTTTAAGATTAGAAGGCATGTCGTATGTGTATGATTTATTTGTGTTAGCATTATTATCTTGTATTTATATAAAAAATATTTTTTAATTATTGTACATGCATGGTACTATAATTAAGTAAAAGTTTGAATGGTGTTTGTAAATTGAATATTTCATTATAAATTAATAAAATATTAATTAATGTATAAATTAATAATTATTAATTTATCGATTAATTAATAACTCTTTTAATTAATAAATTTTGGTGGTCCTAAGAGTATTAATTTATAGAGTTTCTACTGTACATCAAGTCTCATATATGATTAAGAGTTTGAATAGTTTCAAAATTGTTAGGAGGTTTAGAAGCACAACTCAAAAGATAGTCCAACAAATTTTTGACAAATTTGATTAAAAACTTGATCGATGACTCTAATTATTAAAAAATTATAATTTGAGCAATTTTGAACGCAAAATCATTTAATTGAAAGTCTTAATCATCCACCGTACTGAAATAATTTTTATGAAATCTCATTTGATTAAACTAGAGTGATTGTTCTATCATTAAACCGAGTCAAGTTTGACCAGAAAAGGATGTTAAAAAATTACTTATGAACTTTTTTGATAATTGACAATTTGATCCTTTAAATTAAATTATTTTGCATAATGCATCATTAAATTACAAATTTAGAAGACTGCACCATAGAATTAATATTACTTTGCCTTATTGCACCCCTAAAAATTTCAAATCATGCTAACTTATTGAAAAATCAATCATAATCACTTTGTGTAGGTCAAAACGTCAAAATTTTATCGTGTTTTTACCAGGTTCATTCACATGCTCAGAGCATAATTTCAGCTTTCAAATACAAAACGGCGATAAAAACATAAGTAAGAATAAAAAATACATGAAAAAACTACCACAAACATGTCGCCTTAAATATCTATTTTTTTTTTAATCTTGAAGGTGGCATCAACTATTTAATTTAAATATATAAAAAAGACAACATTGAAAATGTCATTTTACAAAATTTTCACAACACTTTCATTTTCATATTACCTTAAAAAAATTAATTAATATTTACACTATTCAAATAAAAAATCCTTATTTTCCTCATATGGGTTGAAAAAATGAACTCCCCCTGTACCCAATGAACTCTGCTAATGGCGGAAAGGAAACAAAATCTCGAACCCAAGACAGCTGATGAATGGGTAAATTACTTCGTCTCAGAACCCTCCTCTTTTCACAACCCTCCAAGCCATTATTCTTCTCATCTCTTTCTTCTTCAGACCTGAACACTTCTCATTACACTAGTTACGATCGCTCTTTATCTGCCAACATAACAAACAAAGCTCTTTGCTTTCTCAACTGCTGTAAATCCTTAATCCACCTTTCTCAAATCCAATCCTATTTAATAACTTCAGGTCTTTTCCAAGACCCATCTTTCTCCGGCCGCCTTTTGAAGATTTCATCGAATTTGTCGCATGATTTGGGTCATACATTGTTGATTTTTAAGTGTATTGATTTCCCTGATGCATTCTGTGTCAACACTGTTATAAAGAACTATTCCTGCAGAAAATATTATAGAGAAACTGTGGTTTTTTATGTTGAAATGCTGAAAGATAGTGAGTTTTGTCCTAATAGTTTTACATTTCCACCATTGGTCAGTGCTTGCGCCAAATTGAGCTGCTTAAGACTCGGACAAATGTGTCATGGGCACGCTGTGAAATTTGGGGTGGACACTGTTTTGCCGGTGCAGAACTCTTTGATTCATTTTTATGCTTGCTGTGGGCTTATAAATGTTGGATGGAAAGTGTTCGATGAAATGCTTATTAGAGACTTGGTTTCGTGGAATACGATTATTGATGGGTATGCGAAGGCTGGTGAAATGGGTTTAGCTCATAACCTCTTTGATTTAATGCCTGACAGAAATGTGGTATCTTGGAATGTTATGATGACTGGGTATCTAAATTATCGAAACCCCGGGAACGTGTTGAAGTTGATTAGAGAAATGATGGCCACCGGATTTAAGAGCAACGATACCACTATGGTGAATGTTATTACAGCTTGTGGGAGGTCTAATAATTTAAGAGAAGGAAAATCAGTTCATGGGTATCTTGTTAAGACATTTCTTGATTTGAGTTTGATCATAAGTAGTACCATCATTGATATGTATGGTAAATGCGGGAGGATAGATCTTGCTCGGTTAATCTTCGATAGAATGAAGATTAGAAATTTAGTTTCTTGGAATACAATGATTTTAGGACACTGCATTCATGGTAATCCAATTGACGGGCTTAGTCTATATTCCTCGATGGTGCAAGAAAATAATCAAAAAGATGAAGAAAAGAGGATTGTGCCAGATGAAATTACCTTTATAGGCGTTTTATGCGCTTGTGCACGGAAAGGGATGATAGAAGATGGTAAGAGATACATGTATAAGATGATCAATGAGTTTAATTTGAAACCCAAGTTTGCTCATTATTGGTGCTTGGCCAATCTTATGGCTAATGTAGGTTTGGTGCATGAGGCTTTGGATATGTTAAAGAACATTCCAATTGATGAGGATATTTCTTTAGAACCTTCATTGTGGGCGGGATTGTTGGGATTGTGTCGTTTTCATGGGGACGTGACGTTAGGAGAACAAATTGCTAATAAGTTGATCGAGCATGATCCTATGAATTTTTCGTATTACAATTTGTTGGTTAATGTTTATGCTGCCGGTGGTAGGTGGGAAGAAGTTGCTTGGACAAAGGATGTAATGAAGGAGAGGGGGATCAAGAGAGTGCCTTGTTGTGATCTTAAGGACTTGACACAAATAGCTTGTAATAACGATTTGCAAATGGCGTTCATCGAGTGAATATTGAGAAATTGATAACGGGCTCGTTTAGATAACCATTTTTTTATCGTGATTCTTGGTATAATTTTTGGCGTATGAGACGATATAAATTTGCCAAATGACGAGATTGATGTTGTTGGATGAGCATCTTCAACAAGTGACAATACCTGGAGAGGATTTTTATTGTTCTATTTTGGTTTTCTTATCGATTTTGATTAATATAAGTTGCTAATGAGTTTTTCATCTTAAGTTAGTGATTTTTCTAATTATTAATATGCCATGTTTAGATAAAAGATTTTAGAAGGAAAAGAGAAGACAAAAGGCAAAATTAAGAAATCAACTGAAATGCACATCTCTTTAGGTGGTAAACATTATGTTCTCATCATTTGTAAAAATATAACTCACAGCTGAGCAACACAAATCAACTCTCAAGTACTAATTGGAATTAACTCTTATGATTTGTAAAAAAATATTTTTCTCAAACAAATCAAAATCAAATCCTATCTTCAAAATCCCAAAAATAAAGTAAAAAAATTTCACACGAAACCTCCATTTCCTCGTTCCTAGAAACGGAAGCAACTAATCGAGGCTCGGGTTTCATGCCATAGTAACACTTTCTTTTAGAGACTTCAAAACAGCTTTACAAGCAAGCTTTTTGGCCGTCTTTTTATCTTCCCCAGAGCGAGTTATTTTGATCACCGTGCCATTAGCTTCGACCTCTACTGTAACACAAGAGAGTCGATTTTCACTAGAAAATAGAGGCTTTTTCAAAACATAATGCTCCTTTTGACACAATTCAGTTAACTCTCTAACTGGATGGAGCCTCAACGTCTCGAGTGTGACCAATGGCTCGAGAAGTGGCCTCATACTTTTGAAAACTGTGTCCTTGTTATAACCCGAGTCAACAAGGATTGCCCCTGCTAGAGACTCTATCACATCGCCAAGTACCTATATCAAAAATAGGTCAAGAATTGAGAAATTATCCTAACTTCTATCAGTAAAAGTATATTTCAATTTGGCATCATGTCAGTAAAAATAAATTATATTCACTCCCTGTTTTTTGAGTTGTCCGATAGGAAGTGTCTTGATAATTTGCAAAATCTCAGGCGCTCGAGGTAGTTACCTTATAAAGCTAGAATTTGAAAGACAAGTGTATAAAGCCCAAAATCGCGCAAAAATTTATAAAATTTACTTCTAGCATAACAAAAGAATGTAACAATATTAGCTAATTACCAACAAAAATTATGCCTTTGAGCTTTGTAGAAAATGGAATGCCCGTTGAGCTGATATGGTGCAAAACATGCTAAAGTTTCAGAAGTACACGCATAGAAGCAAAATTTCTAAAACCTGATATAATTGAAGCTCCTTAAAGTTGACATTTTCGAGTTCTTAATTACCCCAGGTATTTGATGAATATACTTCCAAGATGTGTTGATAAACATTGGACAAAAATGCAGATATTTTATAGTATAGGTAATAATATTTCCAATTAAAGAATGCATCATTTATAAAAAGACTTACTTTTGGGAAATTCGTCTCAGATACCCAACCGAAAGTTGAGGTCAAATGTAATTCCTCAAAACTGTGTACAGTTTTAGCTATCTGTCGGTGAAGCTCTGGGGAAGCATGAAGTATATGTTTGTACAATCCCACCTTAATCGTTGATTGTGCATAGCAATCATTGTTCACTGATGCTGACCTTAGATCCGTTAGAAGCCCAGGCGACAGGCCGGGATATTTGTGATATAGGTGCAGCGTAATACAATAATCGAGCACTGCATCCCCGAGAAACTCTAAACGCTGAATAACAATGAAACCCACATAAGGAAAAGTCAAAACGCCTCAAATGAAATGGTCTAAGAATTGTAACAAAGTGAAGACCGAAAATAGAAATTCTAAATGTAGTATTGAAAACAGGTTAAATTGCTTTTTTCGTCCATAAGTGTCACCCTTATCATTTTTGGTCACGCACTTCTCACTTTTAGTCCCGTAAGTAGTCAAACCTAGCAGTTTTGGTCCCTTGACCAAGTTCCGTTCGAAAATAAACGGAACCACGCACGTGAGTCGTGCGTGGCCGTTACTGTAAAGGAAAGAAGCCTGCGTGGTTCCGTTTATTTTCGAACAGAACTTCGTCAAGGGACCAAAACTGCTAGGTTTGACTACTTACGGGACTAAAAGTGAGAAAAGTGAGAAGCGCGGGACTAAAAGTGAGAAGCACGGGATCAAAAATGAGAATAGTGACACTTACGGGACGAAAAAAGCAATTTACCCATTGAAAACATATACCTGATAACATCCTGGAATCTCGGGCAGCATATAAGAACCATGAGTTAGAGCCTCGACTAGAAGAGTAACATCTTGGAATTTGTAGTTCAAAAGTGACTCTAAATATTTGATATTGACATGCAACTCTGGATTGACAGTGACACTCCTAGTATAAGGTATGCTAACAAAGTCAACAGTGATGCCAAGCCATGACATGAAGGACAATGCCGCCGTTTCACCGCCAGCACTAAGAAATGCCCCAATTAATGCTTCGGTTACGTCTGCTACAGTCTTACTTTTTATCTTCCTTTTCCCAAGACAAAAAACTTTTTTGGACGAAGGCAGCTCTTCTTCTAGTATGCAGTTTGTGCAAGTAGTGCCAGGTATAATCCATGTTTTGGGATCAAACGGTTCATTGCGAATAAAGCCCTGAAATTTACAGTTGGTGGTATTAAGAAAAGAAACTCGAATTAAGGGAAAGTAGAAAGAGCTACATATGCTATGGTTGACAAAAAAGAAAACGTTTGGACATTATAATCAAAGTATTCTTGTACTTGAAACAATGTGGATATTTGTTGCTAAAGCTTTAAAAAGGGGTTAAGTAATGTTTTCCCCAGTGTTCTTATTGATTTACTTACAGGGCATCAATGATAAGAGTGACTATTTGAAACGACGAAAATGCATGTGAAAGTTGAACTAATCATTCAGAATAATCTTGTTCATATTTACAATACAAAACCCAAAACGAATCACCCTTTATATTACCGTGATTTTGCGCTCACATCCCAGCTTGCACAATGTAGCATTGGAAATTATTCGCTCTCTTTTAAGACTAAGAAGGCCCTCATGCCGATTTTGATATGTCTTGAAGAGCTGTTGAGTGGCAGCATACTTGAGAAAGGAGTCTCCAAGAGTCTCCAGAGATTCCAAATGAATGTTCTCTTGGCATTTCTTCGTTGTAATTGCCTCCAAAATCTAATGAATACAAACAAATTAGAATGAACATGAATAAAAAGATTGCTTAAAAATTTCCGATGCACAAAGATCAACTTGAAAATAAGTGTTCTACATAAGTAATTTGCATGTCTAATAAATCCTTCTCCAGATGAATTGAACATGTCAAAAAGCTAAAGAATATCAAATATCATGATTTGTCTCATTACATATCACATGAAGAAACCAAAAGGGTAGCAAGAGAAAGCAGAAATATACCATGAGAGTTGAAACATTTCGCGTGCAGTGATCCACATGCTTATCTTTCAAGGTAGCAGCTATTAGTAACGACTCAATTCGATGCATAACGGATGGGAGAAATGAGTAAGAATAAAATGTAGAAATAGATATAGGCGCCATGATGATCAAACAAAGCTCAGGTGGCAATTCATATGATCTATTACTCGGTTCTGCACCAAAAAGGAAAACTCAGTAAAATATGACATATATCTCAAATTTGAAAGTAAAGATTGAGTACACGATGGGGCAATCTTGATAACCCACCTCAATCTAGTTAGAATTGAGAAATATTTAACAAAAACCTACATCGGACTCTGGAATTTCTATCAGAAATACCACTTTTTCAAAATTCACTAAAATCTAGCCAAAAAAAGGAGTACAGAAAAGAAAAGTTTCGATGAACACAGTTAATTTGAGAAGTTTGTAACTTAATAGAGAAAATTATATGATTTCCGAACCTCTAATAATAATTAGAATACATAAACATTCATAAGTGATAACAGGATCCAGTATATGCTCCTTCTGACATTTGTAACCATTTACTTAAGTTTCAAGTCATATGACTTTATTTACATCAGGCCAAGGAACAATTAACCGGTGTGTGTGGTGAAAACTAAGAGCACGTATAACCTTGTTTTAAACAAAGTGGTTATAAAAATGATGATAAAAATAGTAAAATCACTTTGTGTCAGTTGGTACGAGATGGCATTAGAGAGTGTTCGGCAAGCTTACTTGAAACATCTTATAAGAAGCTTTAGGAACTTATAAGATGTTAGATAAAATAAGATGTCTGAGCTTATAAAATATTTGGTGCATGGTACTGCAAAATTTTATAGGCTTCAGAATCCAAATATTGTGCTAATTAAATAGTATACTATATCTGGGATATTTTTTTCTATAATATTATACTATGATATGTTGAGTGAGCTTATAAGCTATAATAAAATAACATCTTATTTTGGGAGCTTAGATAAAAAAAACTTATATAATCACACTATTACGGAGCTTATAAGCGTGACTCAAACATCTCATTATTGTAGGAATGAACTCTGACGTAAAGTAGACATTGAACAAACCTTTTGCACTTGGATTTCTGCATCTCTGAAGGTAATTGTGCACAGTGAAGATGCGTTTCCCTTTAAGAAGAGTTTGCCCTTCAAATTGCAACTTGATTCCATGCCTGAAATTAACTTTTTTAGTTTAGGCATCATAACATGTATATTCAAGACAATAGTTCCTTGCTTATTAACCAAAACATGCACCTTAGTTCATAATATTGTTTGTAAGTAGCACAATCTCCGTCTCTGAGTTCAAGATGCGTATTACCATCAAAACCGTCCAAAGTGCCAGCTATGCAATATAGAAAGCCATTATGAGGTGTGCACACTAAGGAGTTGTTTACCAAGCAATGACACACCAAACCATTCTTCGTTTGCACGTAATGCGTATCACCTCGACTTGATACGCAATTAGTGTGTTGAAACCATGGAGAATTATTCGTGTATAGAACCGCAAAAATGCAGTTCCAATCAATCAATACATTATCATGCGAGCTTAACGATGGGATAAGGAGATAATTAAGCGCATTAGTTGAACCCTTTTCCTCAGCATATTCATGAACAAGGTCTTCTTGAATGTTACTTAAATTATGATGAAGAAGAACCCTGAAAAGAGTGACTTGGAATCTCTGACAAAGGGCAACCTGAAGGCAGAAAATATATTGAAAAATCAGATTGAAAAATATTGAAAAATATATTGTTTAAGAACAAGTTACAGCATACCAGATTGGAAATCAGTCTAATATGTCCAATATATTTTACGCATACAACTAGCTTTCCCCTGTCAGCATCTAAATCAAGGGTCAGCATTTCAAGATCATTTTCTAGCCTTGTATGAACGGCCAGGATGATGCCTCGGAACTTGACATCGTATTGAAAATCAGGCTGCATGTCGATCGAATATAAGTGGTAAAGCGTCTCGGCCTCGTGGCTGCAAGAGCTAACCAATTCTTGCGGGATATATTTTGCATGTTCATCTATATATTCTTTAGATCCTGCACATTCTGATCAATGAAACAAGAAAATTTATTATAGCTTATTAAGTTAATTTCATGGTTCATGTTTTAATATAATAAGGATATAATAAAAAATACCAAATTCTTGAGCTTCAGCTTCTTCCTCCACAATATCCGGCACAAGATTATCTGTCAATGCACCGAGTTGATGAAGTCTCTTACAAGCTTCCAGGCATGCTTCTTGCTTTAGTGATTTGGCATTACCATGGACTGTAATAGCCCCAATTGGGCAGCTATGGGGAAGCTGAAGCCTGCAACTTCCGAGCTCTTTATCAATGTTGCAACGAGGATACGGTTTAAAATACCTAAAAATCAAGAACAAAAAGCAAAAAAAGTTGTACAATTTTGAGTAATCTAATCATGAATTTGTTATATTGCATCAAAATCAATTCTGAGGGTGTGTTTGGATTTGGGGAGGAGATTTGGAGGAAGTATTTGAAATGACACCTAAAATGGTGTCATTTGAAATCCACCGTAGTTATTGAGAAAATAGGTCAAAATAAATGACGAGAGATTTGAAATCCATTGTAACATGAATTCATCCAAACGAACTTAAATGGATTTGTCGAGGAATTTGAAATCCATAGATTTCAAATCCTTCAATCCAAACACACCCTGAAAGAATTTGACAGGCAAGAAGTAACTAGAACAAACCCGTCAGAAGGCAGTCGTGAGCAATAGAAGTAAAGTAACTGAACACTAGAATTCAAAGTCACAATTGCTCCTGTGCTTTCAACTTCATACCATGCCTCGCCGTACATTTCTTTTTCAAGTGGTTCACAAGGAAGGTCAACATGGCTCAAACACTCCCTCCGCATTATATTTCCACTAGCCATATAGGTATCAACTCGAGCAAGGGCCGAACCATCATCACTACAATTTGCCACAGAAAAAGGAAAAAAAGAGATAGGAATAAGCAATAATTTGACCTCAAAATCATTCCCATGTGCTGTTAAATGCATACAACATAACTGTGCAAGCATTTGGACTTGAAATGATGGGTTTTAAAACACTATAATGATTAATAAATTAATTAAATGGGTGATAGAGGTATAGTAGATTAATATTTTACACCTCTTCGTACATTACCAGCATGCATTGAAGGTTTAAGTATTGTACTTGAGAGGAATATTTTCAAGTAGAAAACTAATAAAAGTAGTGCAGCTCACCTTTTCACCATTAGTATAAAATCTGAGTTCTGCATACGAGCACGGCCACGGGACTGAATAAAGCTACAAATGGTGGCAGAAGGATCAAATCTAATTACAAGGTTGCAGTTTTGTACGTCTAAACCCTCTTCAAGCATGGAGGTTGCAACAATGATGTTCACCTGAAAGCACATCATGGTTAAGGTGATATTACCCAGTGCTCAATTCATTGGAGAAATCAAAATACAATTCGTGGGCAAATTTAAAGACATTTGATAGAGTGAATATTGCTCAACGCATAGTCTAATAGAGATGTTTTAAGAGCTCATTTAAAAGAGATGTTTTAGGAGCTTATTAGATGTTAAAATCTTATTTTCCTTTTCCTCAAGTGTTTGAATAGAATAAGATGTTTGAGCTTCTAAGGTATGTTTGTAAAATGTGTGCAAATTACGAATACACAAGTTAAAAATCTAACCTTTCCTTTGCGAAATTCTTCAATAATTGCGTTTTGTACTTTCCGACTTTGAGACTGCAAGCCGGAATTGTTCCCAGCTGTGTATTCTGTCTTCCACCCATTGAAATCTGGAAGCTCATTCAACAGACTGCGTATAGCAATGGCTGTGGCAATCCTCTCAACAAAAACTATACACCTCAAATCACTAATTCCTCTGTGCAAATACAATTAATTAGAAAGAATGTCAATAAAAGATGCTCTCAAACAAATTAGAAGCACAAATAATTGTTTCACCATGTGATGGCTCAACCAAGGTCTTAATAAAAGGTGAATAATTAAATTATTAAATAGAAGAAAATATAGCATCAACCAGGCTGCGTACGTGTTATTTTTAGGAATTCTTCATTAAGATCCCTATCATATATAAATACACTTAGGGTTTATTTATTATGTGAAATTTTTTGCGAAGATTACAGAGAAGAGAGTTTTAGAGAAAGCTTAAGAGTTGTAATCACCATTGAAAACATTATCTCGATTTCTAGTGCATAGTTCGTGATTTTTCTCCCGGTTCTCGGTTTCCACGTTAAAATTCCTTTGTGTCTAATTCGTTGCTCCATTATTGTTTGAGATTGTTTTCAAGATTGATAGACATACCAAATATTTACACAAATATATAGAAGTAGACAAAAAAAAATTACCATGATTTTCTTAATTGCATTATTATTCTATACAACATTAGTGTACAATGAAGGAGACTACTCCAAAGCAATCTTTAAAGTTGTGCTTCCTCTCCATTGAACAGCAATCCAAAAAAATTATTATTTTATAACAGCACAGTAG
Source organism: Verbascum thapsus (assembly GCA_963669365.1). Lineage (NCBI taxonomy): Eukaryota > Viridiplantae > Streptophyta > Magnoliopsida > Lamiales > Scrophulariaceae > Verbascum > Verbascum thapsus. The sequence goes on along the minus strand of OY770110.1, from coordinate 15,250,435 downwards.
GTCAATCCTACTATTCTTTTACCTACTCGAGTCAAAAACTTAAACTTACACGACGATTTTAGGAAATATTTTGAATCTTCTTGCATAGAATAATTATTATAAGTTGTCAGAAAATTAAAATGAGTGCTATAATATTTCAAAAAACTCATGGGCAGACCTGTACTCGAGAAGAGTCTCAACAAGACACATCACTTTTGACGTAAGATATCCAGCTGTCATGTTAGCTGTTAAATCATAACCAATGGACCACTGTGAACCTGTAATAACATATAACATTAATCATAGAACATATATAACAATTCCTTCAAATCTGAAGTATTTTAAATCAAAATTGCCTTCGAATATACCAGACGGCATGGATGAAGAGAAGAGCTTTACTGCATCTAGACTGAAAGCTCTAACAACTCTCTCACCATGGACATCCATCTTAACCCATGTAAAAATAGCCTCTTGTTCACGAGAGTAAACCTGTGCTGCCTATTTCCAAAAAAAAAAAAAAAAGAATTTTAGCCGTAAGAATCGTGTCAATGAGAATTTGTGCATGAAGACAAATAATTAAATACCTTCATAGCTAACCAAACCCCCAGCTCGCTTAAACAAAACATTAAGGTTGACAAAAGCTTGTCCAATTTGTCCTTAATAGATTCCGCCAAAGATTCTGATATACTTGAGTCGCTTAGAGAAAGTTCATGCTGATGAAATGCATATATAAGTCAGTAGTATAACAATGGAGAACAAAAACTAACAAGAAAATGGTGTTAAATACTAGTAAGAGAAAACATATGATTTAGCAAAAAATATTATGATTCAATTGCTTCAAATTTGAGCTGTAACTTGCAGAATTATCTTAACATCCAAAGAAACTACATATACAGTTTAGTTTTTGACAACGAAAAAGGCAAATTTCAGCTCTACAGGTGAGAAAAATAAGCATTTCAACATCGGAAGTAATTGAGACACAAAAAATATGACATCCAAAAGCTGTAAGATGAGCATACCTTTTCTATTAAACTAAGCAAACTGCATTCAAGGGATTTATGCATCTCATGAGGAATATCAATTTGCTCGTATATCTTCAATTTCGGGGTTGCAAATGGAATGTACTTGGTTAAAACCGTATCTGAATCGCACGTGAAGACCTTCACTCATAAGAAAAAAAGTATATTAGTTGACATGATATCATATATTATCTAAGTGAGACTTTTAAGTCAAACTAACCACTCCACCATGAGATATGAATATCAGAAACAAAATATGTGTTTTACTTAGAAAAGTCAAGTGGTAAAATAAAAGGCTACCCTTGTCATTTGCCGCTTCAGCATTAAATACTATACTTTCAGTAGTTCGAAAATTTCACACTACTCATTTAAATAGTACCCATGTATGGTCCAAGCTGTTGGTATGATAATATGATGTCATAAGCAAAATAATGACATCCACATATGTAATATAACGGCTCACAAAGAGAATATGATGACATCAAAATGATTACATGTAATCTGACGGCAGGGTCTCATGAGTAGGTAGTTCTGGTAAATAACTTCAGAAATGGGTGCAAGTTAAAGAAGACTACTCGATATTAAAACTTTTTTTGTAAAACAGTGCACCATGACTTCAGTTTATTTTATTTTTTGGATAAAAACGAAAAAACATAAAGTACCTTTATGGAAACAAAGCATAATTACAGGAAAATAACCATACTATCTCACTGTTGAAATTGTGCATGAATTGACAAAAATACGTCCAACAATTCAAATCTACATTTTTGAACCTCAAGAGCAACAAAAGGATTGCACTTGCAGCAACATATTAAATATAAGTCCATTAATGAAGAAGCATCCAAGATCAGAATAAAACCTTTGAATTCATAAGATTTTCAAGTTCTCTAATTTGTTTCCAGTAGGCTGCGTCAGAACCTGAAGCTGCACAGAGAAAGAATAACATTCTACTAAAGTTAGTGATAAGAAAATAAATAAATAAAATAAATAAAAGTAATAGCCTTTTTTTAAATTATGCTTCTCGACCATAGAGTATACAGACCTTTAGCCTTTATGGGGGAAGCAGTCATCCCAAATACTCTAGGAAGCTGCGGATTGTTTGATGCCAGTTCACGGTGATAAAATTCCTGCAACATTGTGTTCTTTCAATGTCGAAAATCGAAATACGTACACTTAAGATGACTTTTACATTTTTCAGATATTCCAAAGAAAGGCTGAGATATTATAGCCCGAGGCTAATATCAGTTAACTAGATGTACTGATCATCAAATCATTAAGGCCAGCCTTTGATTAATCATGTATTTCTTGATTCTAAAGCAGTCTAACAATTTGAATGATCCTAAGATATTAATGAAGTAGAGGCATAATGGGACGAACTAACATGGGCTTATAAAATAAGAAACCAAATAAACATTTTACCGTCATAATACTAGCATATGGAGATTTTCCCCTCGCATTATGACATTCATCAAATATTAAAACCTTTATCTCTTCAATTCTGAAAAACCTGTGCCTCAATGCATCAAGAAGGATTTTTGGTGTCATCACAAGAACCTGGATCACGAAAAAACGCAGACATGTAATTTTCACTATTGAGTATATCAAGTAAAAGGTCAATTTACTAATTATCATCACGACATTGGAGTCTCGGAGGGCATAGTTGTGAATATATGGTAATCAAAGTATTCTCTTCAAAATAGCTACTTAAATAAATTTGCAGTGATGTCGTAAAGCATGAAAAGTATTTAACAAGTTGGAAAACCAATATCCAAGGTTTGAAAATCTCTTGAGAAATTAAATGAGAATAGACTCAAATTAGAATACCCAAATATACATTTGATACCTAAAGGAATATATTTAAACAATGTGTACATGCCTTAATAATCCAGAATCTAGTTATGCCAACTTAATTAAATTGAAATGGCAACATTGGCATTGGTCGAAATAATTTCTTTTTGCACAAACTCAACCAACACGAAGAAAAATCTTTTGAACAAATCAATAAAAGAGAAATAAAGTTGCACACCTCATGTTTATCCTTCTCATTCTTCCATGTGGCAGCATCCCAGAAATCAACACCCAACTCACCATAATACTTGCCCACTTTCAAGTCAGTGTGCATAGCCACAGCTTCACTTTGCTGATAATCATCATTGAAATAACAAACTTCAATGTCAACATAATCAAATTTCAATGCAAATTGGAAAGCAAAATACTATCGAACAATTTTGTTGCTTAAGATGAAGAAAAAATAAATTCAAATGGAAGACTGTCTTTCAGAAATATGAAAGCTTCAAAAATCCAAAAAAAAAATGGTAAACAATTTAAGCGAACAAAAAGGAAAAATAGAAGGAAGAAAACTCTAACAAAAATATCTATAGATGATGAACTAGATCAAAACTATTGTAGGACGGGCCAGTAATCTTGACGGAGACAAAGATGCACTTTGATAAAAAGACAAATTGTAGATGGTAACACATACATATTTTTTTATAATTATATATATATACATGCATATGTATGTATATCCAAATAAAAACATGAATGCAAACTAATGCTTCACTTACTTGAGTGACCAAAACAACAGTTGGGACCAAAAAAACAGCAATGTTGGGTGAAGGCTTTTTAAGGAGATGGGCATAGCTGCGGAGAAGCATGATTGCTATCAGAGTCTTCCCAGTACCGGTTTCGAAGAAAACAATGGTGTTCTGTTTCAGGGCTTTCTCCAATGCATCCAACTGATAGCTAAAAGCAGAACAAAGAACAAATGTCTCAATAATAAGACAGATTTATGCAACTATAATTAGAGTGCCTCCAGGTTTCTTGTCCAAAGCAATTTATTCACTGGAAAAATTTGAAATTATACCATGTTTTTTGCTATCAAAATAGGCATATTTACACACACATATATAAGCATAACAAATAACAAACTACGTCCTTCACCTTTTAAATTTAAGAAATAGTAGATATGTGATTACCTTCTGGCAAAAGGGACAGCATCAGCACAAAGTTGCTTGTTTACGCCATTGGATGTCATCTCGGTTCTCTCCATTAATTTCTCCTTCGTTTTTCTCTCTTAAAGCCAAAAAGAAATCAAGTAAATCTGAATCACTATTTCGTCATAAAAATGAGTGTGAAGGATGACTGAATTTGGCTTAAAGATAACAAGTATTAGTTATTATTCATTCTAAACAAAAAGTTAACACAATTCCAAAACATAGAAACAGATAAATCAAGACCATATCAAATCAACAACTGACCAAACAGAAAACGTGCTACAAAAAACACCGAGTTTGAATTATCAAGCAAACTATATGGCATGAACTTACTACTTACTAAGCATCGGTACATTTACTTTTCAAGCAGACTATATGGCGTGAACTTACAAGTTCATGCGATATAGTGATAGGACATTGTTAATCACCAACAATTCTAAGGGGAAAACATATTCACTAATAAAAACGTCAACATTTCTGTTGTTTTTATAAACAACACTTAGGAAATTAATATAGGATGAAACGGAATATCTCATATTATACTGTATCTTTTTAAAGGTAAAAGCATACATAGAAAAGAGGACATTTAACACCACTGACACACATAGGAATTGCTTCTTTTTTATTTTTCCATAATATGGACTGTTTTATGGTTGAATTTATGACTCGTGTCAGTGTAAAAAGAAGAAAAATAAATCAACAACGTCAATCTTCGTTGATGATATCAATTTATTTTACAAACCAAGCCGATCTATTCCATGGTTACATATTGGTTTATAGGACAATTATGATATAACATGTGCTTACGTAATAAAGGAGGACAATGGGTCTAAAAGTTCATTAGATCATTAATGCTTACATTCCAATAATAGACATGTAAAGAAGCTGAAAAGCTAATAATAGCACGTTATCACAGATTAACGATAGGACGAACTAAAATTAAAAGCCTAAAATGCCAAGCGAAGTGCAGAAAAATCTGAAAAACGTAAGAGTGTATAAACGTAAGAGTGAATAAGTAGTGTTATTTTATCTTTTCCTAAGACAAGCCAAAATATTTCCCCACTTCAGAGGAATTGCTCATGTACCAGTAAAGGCCATGAGACTGATCCTACCCACTTCTACATTATCCACGTCGATTGTGATGTCAACATTTTACTTTATGACATCATCATACTCTTCCAGTTTCAAAGGTTCACAACCCTACCTTTAAAGTATCCGAGTTGGTAAGGTGAATCTTTCGGACGATTAGAAAATGTAAACCATATTACACAAGGACTTATCATTCTAACAAAAACAATAAACATGGTTTCAAATTCTTAACCTAAAAAATCCTATTAGATTCCCTGGTCAAACCAAAAATCGGACTATAGGGTGTGTTTGGATTGAGTGATTTGGATTTGGGGAGGGGATTTGGAGGAAGGATTTGAAATGGCAACTAAAATGGAGTATTTGAAATCCATCCTAGTTATGGAGAAAATAAGTCAAAATGAATGACAATGGATTTGAAATCTATCATAACATTAATTCATCCAAACGAACTTAAATGGCTTTATCTATGAATTTGAAATTCATAGATCCTTCAATCCAAACACACCCTTATAGTATTGGAAATTCCAAAATGTACGTGTTGAAATTCGAAAAAACCTTGACAGTAAAGGTTGCCCAACATTTTTCACACTTAAAAGTGCTGATCAGAAAATGTATTCAAACAAACACAAAGATAACCATGGAGCAGAGAATTATGAACTATCTTATGTAATCACTAAACCTTCAAAAAAAAAAACACAAAACAGATACCCAGAACCAAAAAAGAAACTAAACCATCAAAAAACTCATTCAAATCCAATAATCAAACCAATAATAAACCCACAGAGATAACAGAAAAGTAGTATAAAATTTCATCTTCGCACCTGATAATTCACAGAATGGAAGCAAACTCAATTGAGAAATCAAACGGCACTGAAAAATAAAGGCCCATTAAATTTGGTGAGTGTGTTCTGTACGGTAAAAGGAGAATCAAGAAAGGGACAAAAGCAAAGCTGGCAAGAGCCGCTTTGAATTCTTTTTCCTGCTGATAAAAGTAAGTGAAAAATGACGCGACTGTATGATTGTTTTCAGGATTTGAGTGTCTTTTTCTTGTATTTGTATACGTATCATACGGTATGACATACCAATTGTATCAACTTTTACCACGTGTTCTCGTACTAAATAAATTTAAATTCTATGTTTGAAATATTCTCAGTCTGTTATAAAATTCATATAATAAAAATTGTAAAATATATCAAATCAATAATGATAAGTTGATGGATGATGTGTAGAATAACTATGTTGGTGTTGTATATAATTGTTATGTATATAAAAAAATATGAATAAAAAATTGTAAAGTGTGAAAGAGAAAGTGAAAAAAGTTATTACAATAAATGATTTGATTGGTAAGTGTGTGAAATGATGTATATACGATTGATAGGTAGCTAGTTATATAGAGTTTGAAAACACAAACAAACAAGGCCTAAAGTTTTCAAATCCAATTTTTAATTTTCTAAATTCCAAAATTCAAAATAAACTTAACACACTGAATTTCCATCCAAATTTTCCCTTTTCTGACTCTACTTTTTCAATTCACTATATTACCTATCAATCATATATAGGTCATTTGACCATTTCACACATTCATCAATCAAATCATTCATTATAATTATTAATTCTCTTTCTCTTTCATACTTTACAATTTTTTTATTTATATTTTATTATTTTTAATTCACATAATCATTATATAAACAACTAAAATAATTATTCTACACATCATCCATCAACATATCATTATTGATTTGACACGTTTCACAACTTTCAAACTATTTTTAAAAATATAAACAAACAACAACTCTCACATGAATTTTGATAGTACACAATTCCCGAGAAAAAATTAAAAATTTTTACTAAAAACACAAACAAACAAAGCCTAAAGGTCTAGTTTGTTTATATTTTCAAGTATTTGTATCCCAAAATTTCAAATAAATATAATATATTTCATTCTGATTAATAAATCACATTTTTTTCAACTCTACAATCTACATTTTTAATCACATATATAACTACATATAGATCATATATACATATGTCATTTCACTCATTTATCAAATAAAATTATTTATTTTAATAATTATTTTTTCTCTTTCACACTTTACAATTTTTAATTTATATTTTTAATTCATATAATCAATATATATCGTCATTCAACATATCATCAACTTATCAGTAGTAAATTAACATGTTTTTTACAACTTTCAACCCATTCTTAAAAACATAAATAAATATCTATTGTTTTCACATGAATATTTGTAATATGCAACTATGATAATTTTTAAAAAATTTAACTAAAAATACACTAAACTTAGCTGTCCTCTAATCAATTAGAGCAATATTACTATATACAGGTATTCTACCTTTTCTGATTTTGGTAATAAATTATTATTAATAAATTGATTTTGATGGATTTGACATGTGAACGGAATTAATACATGATATTTTCTAAATTAATATGAAATAATATGATAGTTATACTTTGTGGTTTCAAACCCCACATTCAATGTTATTTAACTTTATAAAATAACTTATTTGGGATACTATAAGGTCACGTGGGTTGGGGTAATAAATATATATAGTATACGAATGGCAAAAGTTGCCATCACATTATGTATTAATTATTATTTATATCACATTAAATTATTCTTAAATTAAATTTCTTTAATAAATTTGGGGAATGAGAAAAGACTTTCAGTATTAGTCAATGAAGTTAAATCTCTTCCATGCACGTATTAAGATGATTTCTAATTCAAATAATCCTTTTCACCATTTTGGTGTTATTACCGTATAATTAATTTCGATATAAAATACTATTTTCTGCATTAAAATATTTTCTTTAATATTTATTTTTCACATTTTTTATAGTTATACAATCTTTTACAGTTAAAGGGAAAAACTTTTAAGTTTTGTATTTTCACCCTAAAAAATCTATTTTATTATTTTATATTTAAAAATAAAATCAACCAATATACCCCCATTAAGTTATTATGGTTGTAAAATCCTTCAATGTCCTAGTGTATTATTAGTTGTTATTACAATTCTTTAATTTTTCAGTTACTAAATGTATTAATTTTTTAATTATGAAATATATATCTCGTACAAGTTTTAAAATATGATTGTGTTGGGATAAACAAAATTCCAATCAATTTAAGAATAAATTTCTTATTTTGAACTGCTTTCTCTTTTTCCCTATAAATAAAATTCATGTTTCCAATGTTCAGCATTTTGTAATCATTAAATTCATCTTTCAAATTGAAGGGCTCATAAACTACTATAATTAATTGAGTTTAAGTTAAAGGCCTAAAAAACATAACAAAAAAAATTAAGGAAAGGAGATCAGAAAAAGATAGAAAAAAAAAATAAGAATACTATGGTAAAAAAAGGACTTCTTTATATTGGAATTTAGAATCTTTTTTTTTTTATTAATATTTTATCTAAAAATTGGTGTGATTGTCAATAATACAAGTCAACATCTAATTATTAATTACCATATATTGTATTTATTCACCAAAATCGTTTCAAAGTACAAAATAAAAATATATAATATACCTATAGGGCCCTCAGTTTTATTACACAGTAGAAAATAAAGGATTAATGATAGGTCCAAGAAAAGCTTATCATTTAATGTTATTTTTTCTTCATTTGGCATTAAGGCTATGCTTTATCAACTTTTTCAGCATTGCTGAAAATAATCATATGCTTTTTGAAGGTATAATATAAAAGCGAATTTTGAGCTAAGACAACCTTTTATGTGTATGAAATTCATAATTCATAATTTTGTTTTCTTAAGTTTGGTTTGGATTTTATCATTGGAGGGGTAATTGATTCCCCATCTGCTTGATAGGCATATTTTAGGAAATTTTATTGGACAAATTTAGAATAAATTGACAAATTTGAGAAATTAGAAAAATACAAGGCATACGAGTTCTTTCATTAACACGAAATTAGCCCGCTACAGCTGGTACGGGTTGTGCAAACGTGCCCCAAGATACAACAGATTCCGGTCTTCAGTAGGACCACTCAACATTCAAGAACACAATTGAACTTTATTAACTGCTCGAACTCTCAAAAGATGAAGGAAAAATATAGACATAGAACGTCTTCTATGTTTGATAGATCGATTACATTCCATAAGACCCCAATATATAGGTACATAATTAAAGACAGAATTTGATATGATTAAATTCTGACATAATGTTGACTGTGTAACTGCCGAAACGTTTCGTTAAAACAGAAATATCATGACGATTACAATTGACGATCAAGAGTTAAATTTAACGGATGTAAAATCACGTTTTTACCAGTACGATTCTATTTTTTTTTTCCGTAATTTCATAATTTCGGAAAATAACAAATTTTTCAACAAATTTTAGGTGTCCAATAGAACATCTCGTGACATGTACTTTTGATGTGATGGGTGATCACCATCCCATTCTCAAATTTATGGTGTATATATAACACATTAATACTAAATCTAAATCTATAAAATTTCTTCATTTTTTCTCAACAAACAATGATAAGAGTTGAGGAGAGGTTAATGTTTTAATGTAGGTGTGTTATATTTCATATGTGTAAGCTACATTTGACCTTTTTTTTCAATAATAATAAATTAAGAAATTAAGGCTATATTTTGATATACTTTCATTTTGATTTTAGAATTTTGTATTGGGGGTAGAGATTCTTAATTAGTAAAAATATGGGACCGGCATTAGACATTTAATTATACGTATGAGTATTATTCTTATTCTTATTTAAAAGTGCATTAAAAAAATCAACACAAAATAGGGAAAAGTGACAAGTTACACTGTATTTAAAAAGAAACTAATACTCAATATTAAAAATCAACAATATCTCTTCCTTCGTCCATTAAAACAACTTTATTGACTTTAAGATAATAGGAACATTTCTGAAATTTAATATATACTTCTGCAAGTTGAAAAATACTTTTTAATTAAGTGATCTTAATTGATTTACACAAATGCCCCTCAACTCATCTTCCTTGGCAATTATAGAGTGATTCATATAAAATTATATTGGGGTTCGAATTTCCGTGACTATGACTAAGCAATTATCTTATTGGGATATTTTTAACATTCAGGATTAAGAGGTGTTCAACCGGTTCTCGATTCGGAACCGTCGGTTCCGGTTCTAGTTGGTAGGGGAACCTTATTCGAACCGTGTAACCAGTTCCAGTATCGGTTTCCGGTTTCACAATTCCGATTTTGGGCCGGTTCCCGACTATAACCGTGAATTTTTTTAAAATATATTATGCATAAATTTATTTCGGCAATGTTTAAAAAATAAACCGAATAAAGTAAAGACAAGCATTAAAAATATTGAACAATAGATAAATAATTTTTATTATTAACAAATTTAAACAATATAAATTCGGATTCAATAATTAATAAAATACAATCACATTCCAATTTCCATGATCCTAAAATTTGGACTACTGTTATTGACTGCAATAATAATTATTAATTTATTTGAATAATATTATTTTAGTATTAAAAATGAAAATACCCTTTGAAAAATTACAATTCTAGTTATATGAATTAATATTCTAAATTAGTTTAGTAATATATAGCATGTCGCTCCCCTTACTTGTCGTTATTACTACTTATATATAAGAGCGGGAGTAGGCTGCTCTTCGCCCGGTTGCACGACGCATTGGATTCGCCCCCTTTTTTTTTTCCCTCCTCTCCCATAAAACGACGTCGTTCCTTGATTTCGTCTCTCTTCTCTTACAGGCCCATCTGTCGATTCCGCCGCATGAAAACGACGACGTTTTATTTTCCCCTTTCACCGTCTTCTTCGGTTTCCCCCAGGTCCTTCGACGCCCCTCACACAGATTACACCCGCCCTGTTCATTTGAAGAATAATCGATAAGTGAAAAAGAAATTGGGTTTCGGCAAAGTCTCAGATCTGCTAGGGAAAATAAGGGTTTCGGATTTGCTGGTTTAATTAGCTTAAAATATGAGGCAGCAAGACGAAGGTAATATCCTTTCCTCTTTTTTCAGTTTAAATCTTGTTTAGTATGTGGATTTGTTCATCGTTTGATTTTGGCTCAACCCCTAAAAACGAAGTCGTCTTTCACTCCCTCCCCAAAATTTTTTTGGGCTTCGCCTGAAATGCCCCGTTTTCCATTGGAAAAATAAGGGTATAAACAATTTAATAGCAAAAATGTAGTAATTTAAATTTTTGGTTTTTTTTAAATAAACAATTTGCAGAATAGAGTTTTGAGATACTAATTAATGAACAAGCTGATGTGTGTTGATTATTATGCATACGGTTGAATGTATAATCAAAATTATTATTATTTGTTTTTGTTATGTTTCGAACGGATTTGAATTAGGTAGTTTGAGTTGCAATTATTTGATAGCTCATGATTCTACATTTTAGATTTAATATTTTTGTAGGAATCAATGATCGAATTACAAGTGATGGTTGCGATTAGTGCTTTGGCTTCGTTTTTTCGATCGAGTCAGGCTACAACGACGATGGAGCTTGAAATTGAGCTGAAAAAACTTCTGATTCACTGAAAGTACGCGAGTGTTTCAATATTGAGATGTTTTGAGTCTAATTTGGATTTGTTGTCTCGTAAAATTGCATTTGTGATAAACGTATTTATATTTTTAATTCAAGTGTTTTTGATTAATTTTGTAGAATTTAAATAGCTTGATTGTGATACTGATTTAAGAGTGCAGAATGAGGCTCTGTGTCTGTTGTTTTTCCACAAGAGTTAAATGAGCTACAAAATATATAAGAATTTATATTTCATCTCATAAGGATTTGATATTAGTGAAGTACGATAGATGCTTTTCTTTGGTTGACATTCAGTTTGTTTTAGCTTGCTCATTTATATGGCTGAGAAAACAAAGTGTTGTCAATTTCAGTTTTGGAGAGGATTGGATGGATGTGCAAAGAAGATAGAGCTGACTTTGTTTGGGACTAAAAGTTTTATCACGGGATATATCTACATAATCTTCATTACGTTGTTTGGAACATTAACTGCTCTGCTGTACAAGGGTAAACCGGTAAGAATCCTTAGCAACTTATTGCATACAGGAAGGACATGAAAGGGGAATTTCCTGTTCTTCTGCTGGTTTTGCTGCATTCTAATCTAAACATAAAATTTGCTTGAACAGATTCTTGGCATTATTGACCAACCTGTCCTAAGAGAAAGATGGAGAAGAACTACATTGAATGGACTGTTCACAACTCTCGAAAGCTTATCTGTACGTTCTTTTTCAATAAGATATCTTATTCTTAGAAATATCTCTATAACAAATATGTACAGATGTCTTTCAGAACTTTTTATTCTGAACTCTTTAAGTTGTTTGTCTGAAACAGGTACACAACTAGCCCCCATTTATTTAGTGTGGACACTGAAGTGGCCTTTGCCCGAGTAAGCGATAAGGTCTGTCCACTTTTTGTGTGGGATACAGTTTCGATATGTATACTTCTGTCAATTTAAAATGGGAATGACTGTGCATAACAATTATAGGACTGATCTGTTATCCTTGAAAGTTTATTTATGCATGTAGCCTCATAAAATATTGCATCACCTTTGCATACACCACTAATACACTGGCGCAAGCAAGGAGTTCACTCATTTGTTATGGATACTGTATGCCTCCGAACATCATGTGTTCTTAATTTTTAATCTGATGTAGCTACGTGTTTTGAGAACAAGGTGATTGTTCTCTGATTTTTTTTGTTCTGTTTTTCCCTTGTTGAAACACGTTTGAAACTTGCAGTTAATGTGATTGTTCCGTACTTATTTGATTTATCTTCCAGATTAGGGAGTTACACATATGCATTTGAATGAAATTGCACATTGATTGATAAGATATTCATCCAAAGCTGTGTAACTTCTTGCTCCCAACGGATCATTGAAACAACATGTGACATTTTTAGAATGTAACTTGTGAGATTTAACACCTTACATAGTTTAATTATAGTCCAAATGCTAATTTTTCTTCTGAATGCATTATTATATAGATGGAAGTGGCTGGCGGTGTTTCATTTATTAAATTTCTTGATGTAGTGCAGCATATGTGAATTTCATATTTGTCTCATATATATTTTACCTGATGTTGCCCTCCATCAAGTGTGTTCATATTTCATAAAAGTATTTTGGATCATCAGTCATTAACACAATGTAACATGTTGACAACATGAACGGGGGTTTTCTTGCTCTAATGTTCAACGTTTTCGGCTACGCAGGTCAAAGTGCCACTATATGGCTGTGATTTGAAATTTTTAAATAATTAATGTGAAATCAGAGGTAGATAATATAGAAAATAGCAACTTGCAATCTATAAATTAATATATATTTTACTTTGAAAATGGCATCGTTAAATTAAAAAAATTGGCTTACGGGCATCATTACCGCGCATTGCGCGGTACCGCTTTACCTAGTAAGATTATAAATAAGTTGAGTTTAGTCAAATAATATTTCGCCATTCTTTATTCATTCTTTTAATCAAATTTAATCACTAGATCTCGACCGTCGAAAAAAAATAATAAAAAAAATTAACCGTTAGAACCGGCGGGTTGGTACCGTCGGTTCCCGATTCCTCATATCGAGGAACCGGATTCGAACCTTGTTAGACGGTTCCGGATCCGATTCTGAACTGAAACCGTGGTCAATGGATTTCGTTGGATCCAACCGATCCGGATCCCTGGTTCCAGGAACCAGTTGGGCACCTCTATTCAATAAGTCGTTGTATGTTAAAATAACAAATAAAGAGATATGTATGAAATAGAGCACTTTTCTCTTTTATAGTCAGTCTCTAGAAAATATGAGCAATCTTTAATAAAATTTGGAGTGTCAATATAAATTTTAATTATTTATTCAAGGGAAATTTTACTTTTAGTTACACTGAGTCTTAACAAAAAAATTTAGTCCTGCTGAAATTTTTGTCACAATTTTGGTCCTCTTAATATTAAAATGTGATATTTTTCAGTTTCCATCGATGTATTTTCGATCGAAACTAATTTTTCCCATAACGTTAGTAATTTGAATTGAATTATAGTTAACTAACACTTTCTTTTAGAGACTTCAAAACAGCTTTATAAGCAAGTTTTTTGGCTGTCTTTTTATCTTCCCCGGAGCGAGTTATTTTGATCACCGTGCCATTAGCTTCGACCTCTACTGTAACACAGATAAGTCGATTTTCACTGGAAACTGGATGCTTCTTCAACATATAATGCTCCTTTTGACACAATTCAGTTAACTCCCTAACTGGATGGAGCCTCAACGTCTCGAGTGTGACCAATGGCTCGAGAAGTGGCCTCATACTTTTGAAAACTGTGTCCTTGTTATAACCCGAGTCAACAAAGATTGCCCCTGCTAGAGACTCTATTACATCGCCAAGTACCTATATCAATAATCACACGAGTCAACAAAAATTATGCCTTTGAGTTTGAGCTATGTAGAAAATGGAAATCCCATTGAGCTGATATAGTGCAAAACATGCTAAAGTTTCAGAAGTATGCACATAGAAGCAAAATTTCTAAAACCTGATATCATTGAAGCTCCTTAAAGTTGACATTTTTGAGTTTCTAATTACCTCAGGTATTTGATGAATATACTTCCAAGCTGTGTTGATAAACAATGGACAGAAATGCAGATATTTTATAGTATAGGTAATAATATTTCCAATTAAAGAGCGCATCATTTATAAAAAAGACTTACTTTTGGGAAATTCGTCTCAGATTCCCAACCGAAAGTTGAGGTCAAATGTAATTCCTCAAAACTGTGTACAGTTTTAGCTATCTGTCTGTGAAGCTCGGGGGAAGCATGAAGTATATGTTTGTACAATCCGACCTTAATTGTCGATAGAGCATAGCAATCATTGTTCACTGATGCTGACCTTAGATCCGTTAGAAGCCCAGGAGACAGGCCGGGATATTTGTGATAGAGGTGCATCGTAATACAGTAGTCCAGCACTGCATCCCCCAGAAACTCTAAACGCTGAATAACAATGAAACCCGTATAAAGAAATGGTCTAAGAATTGTAACAAAGTGAAGACCGAAAATAGAAATTACAAATGTAGCATTGAAACTAGGGGTGCCAATTTGGATCCATACATATATTTGGACCCAAATCAAACTAAGTTTTCAATAGGTTGGGTCCTAACATTTTGGCATTTTAGTCCCAACTGGGTTGGCTTTTAATAATATTTTGGTTCTTAAATTGGGCCTGGGTCTATATTAGGTCCAACACATTTTCCACTTTGAGAGTTTGAGTCAATAATCTACATTTTACACTCTACAACATCCCCTTACACCACTTTGATTCATAATGGGTCCTTATTGGGTCCACTTTTGGTTCTTATAGGGTCCAACTACAATGCATATTATTTTATTTACATTGGACCCAACCCACTTTTAAGCCCAATCCAAACCCAACCCATTCAACCCAATTGCCACCCCTAATTGAAAACATATACCTGATAACATCCTGGAATCTCGGGCAGCATATAAGAACCATGAGTTAGGGCCTCAACTAGAAGAGTAACATCTTGGAACTTGTAGTTCAAAAGTGACTCTAAATATTTGATATTGACATGTAATTCTGGATTGACAGTGACACTCCTAGTATAAGGTATGCTAACAAAGTCAATGGTGATGCCAAGCCATGACATAAAGGACAATGCCGCCGTTTCACCGCCAGCACTGAGAAATGCCCCAATTAATGCTTCGGTCACGTCTGCTACAGTCTTACTTTTTATCTTCCTTTTCCCGAGACAATACACTTTTTTGGACGAAGGCAGCTCTTCTTCTAGTATGCTGTTTGTGCAAATAGTGCCAGGTATAATCCATGTTTTGGGTTCAAATGGTTCGTTGCGAATAAAGCCCTGAAATTTACATTAAGAAAAGAAACTCGAATTAAGGGAAAGTAGAGTAACCAAAAGAATGTGTTATTCTGAAATACATATGCTATGGTTGACTAAAGAGTGTACGTTTGGACAGTATAATCAGGTTGTGTCTGGATTGAAGGATTTGAAATCTATGGATTCCAAATTCGTCAACAAATCCATGAAGTTCGTTTGGATGTATCCAAGTTATAATGGATTTCAAATTACTCAGACATTCACTTTGAGTTATTTTCTCCATAACTACGGTGGATTTCAAATGACTGTATTTTAGGTGTGATTTCAAATCCTTCCTCCAAATCCCCTCCCCAAATCCAAATCACTCAATCCAAACATACCCTCAAAGTATTCTTGTATACTTGAATACAATGTGGATATTTGTTGCTAAAGCTTTACAAAGGGGTTGAGTAATGTTTTCCCCAGTTCTCTTATTGATTTACTTACAGGACATCAATGATAAAGATGGACTATTTGAAACGAAGAAAATGCATGTGAAAGTTGAACTAATCATTCAGAATAATCCTGTTCATATATACAATACAAAACCCAAAATGAATGGCCCTTTGTATTACCGTGATTTTGCGCTCACATCCCAGCTTGCACAATGTAGCATTGGAAATTATTCGCTCTCTTTTAAGACTAAGAAGGCCCTCATGCCGATTTTGATATGTCTTGAAGAGCTGTTGAGTGGCAGCATACTTGAGAAAGGAGTCTCCAAGAGTCTCCAGAGATTCCAAATGAATGTTCTCTTGGCATTTCTTCGTTGTGATTGCCTCCAAAATCTAAAAATTAGCATGAACATGAATAAAAGGATTGCTTAAAAATTTCTAATGCACAAAGATCAACTTATTTAAGAATAACAAAGACTTGATTTGCAGGCAAAAAGTTTAGCGGTGCAAGTGTTCTACACAAGTAAATTTGCATGTTATTAATTGAACATGTCAAAAAGCTCAAGAATATCAAATATCATGATTTGTCTCATTACATATCACATGAAGAGGATACAGAAACATACCATGAGGGTTGAAACATTTCGCGTGCAGTGATCCACATGCTTATTTTTCAAGGTAGCAGCTATTAGCAACGACTCAATCCGATGCATAATGGATGGGAGAAATGAGTAAGAATAAAACGTGGAAATAGATATAGGCGCCATGATGATCAAACAAAGCTCAGGTGGCAATTCATATGATCTATTTCTCGGTTCTGCACCAAAAAGGAAAACTTACTTAGTAAAATATGGCAATCTTGATAACCCACCTCAATCAAGTTAGAGTTTAGAAATATTTAACAAAAAACTATCAGAAATACCACTTTTTCAAAATCAAAAATCTAGCCAAAAAAACGAGTGCAGAAAAGAAAAGTTTGGATTTTGTAGTACCATGGAACCTTGTAACTTAATAGAGAAGATTATATGATTTTCGAACCTCTAATATTTAATAACAATATGAATACGTAAACATTTGTAAGTGATAACAGGATCCAGTATATGCTCCTTCTGACTTCTGTAACCATTTACTTAAGTTTCAAGTCGTATGACTTTATTTTACATCAGGCCAAGGAACTATTAACCAGGTGTGTATGGTGAAAAATAAGAGCATGTATAACCTTGTTTTAAACAAAGTGATTATAAAGATGATGATAAAAATAGCAAAATCACTTTGTGTCGGTACCAGATGGCATTAGAGGGTGTTTGGCAAACTTACTTGAAATATTGTGCTAATTAAATGTTATACTATATACGGGATATTTTTTCCTATAATATTATACTATAATATTTTGAGTGAGCTTATAAGCTATAATAAAAAAAACTTATGTAATCACACTATTATGGAGCTTATAAGCGCATTCAAACATTGAACAAACCTTTTGCACTTGGATTTCTGTATTTCTGAAGGTAATTGTGCACAGTGAAAATGCGTTTCGCTTTAAGAAGAGTTTGCCCTTCAAATTGCAACTTGATTCCATGCCTGAAATTAATTCTTTTTTTTTTTAGTTTAGGCATCATAACATGTATATTCAAGACAATAATTCTTGCTTATTAACCAAAACATGCACCTTAGTTCATAATATTGTTTGTAAGTAGCACAATCTCCGTCTTTGAGTTCAAGATGCGTATTACCATCAAAACCGTCCAAACTGCCAGCTATGCAATATAGAAAGCCGTTATGAGGTGTGCACACTAAAGAGTTGTTTACCAAGCAATGACACACCAAACCGTTCTTCGTATGCACATCACCTCTACTTGATACGCAATTAGTGTGTTGAGACCATGGAGCAAAAATGCAGTTCCAATCAATCGATACATTATCATGCGAGCTTAACGATGGGAGAAGGAGATAATTAAGCGCATTCGTGGAACCCGTTTCCTCAGCATATTGGTCTTGAATGTTGCTTAAATTATGATGATGATGATGAAGAAGAACCCTGAAAAGAGTGACTTGGAATCTCTGGCAAAGGGCAACCTGAAGGCACAAAATCATATTTCTAAAAACATTTACATTTTCTATATTGAAAAATATATTGTTTAAGAACAAGTTTCAGCATACCAGATTCGAATCCATTCTAATATGTCCAATATATTTTACGGATACAACTAGCTTTCCCCTGTCAGCATCTAAATCAAGGGTCAGCATTTCAAGATCATTTTCTAGCCTTGCATGAATGGCCAGGATGATGCCTCGGAACTTGACATCATATTGAAAGTCAGGCTGCATGTCGATTGAATATAAGTGGTAAAGCGTCTCGGGCTCGTGGCTGCAAGAGCTAACCAATTCTTGCGGGATATATTTTGCGTGTTCATCTATATATTCTTTAGATCCTGCACATTCTGATCAATGAAAGAGAATATTTATTATAGCTCATTAAGTTAACTTCATGGTTCATTAGAATCCCAAAAAAATAAATCATTGTTTTAATATAAAAAGGATATAATAAAATACCAAATTCTTGAGCTTCAGCTTCTTCCTTCACAATATCCGGCACAAGATTATCTGTGAGTGCACCGATTTGATGAAGTCTTTTACAAGCTTCGAGGCATGCTTCTTGCTTTAGTGATTTGGTATTACCATGGACGGTAATAGCCCCAATTGGGCAGCTATGGGGAAGCTGCAGCCTGCAACTTCCGAGCTCTTTATCAATGTCGCACCGAGGATACGGTTTAAAATACCTAAAAATCAAGAACATAAAGCACAAAAAGTTGTACTGTTTTGAGTAATCTAATCATGAATTTATTATAATGCATCCAAATCAATTCTGAAAGAATTTGACAGGCAAGAAGTAACTAGAACAAACCCGTCAGAAGGCAGTCGTGAGCAATAGAAGTAAAGTAACTGAACACTAGAATTCAAAGTCACAATTGCTCCTGTGCTTTCAACTTCATACCATGCCTCGCCGTACATTTCTTTTTCAAGTGGTTCACAAGGAAGGTCAACATGGCTCAAACACTCCCTCCGCATTATATTTCCACTAGCCATATAGGTATCAACTCGAGCAAGGGCCGAACCATCATCACTTCAATTTGCGACCAAAAAAAAAAAGGAAAAAGAGATAGGATAAGCAATAGTTTTGACCTCAAAAACATTCCCGTCTTCGGTTAAAAGCATACAACATAAGTGTGCAAGCATTTGGATTTGAGGAAAGTTTTGGAGCTAAAGACTTGAAATGATAGATTTTAAAACACTATAATGATTAATAAATTGATTAAAAGGGTGATAAAGGTATAGTAGATTAATATTTGACATCTCTTCATATATTACCAGCATGCATTGAAGGTTTAAGTACTCTGAAACTACAACAGTAAAAATACTTGAGAGGAACATTTTACTATAGTGCAGCTCACCTTTTCACCATTAGTATAAAATCTGAATTCTGCATACGAGCACGGCCACGGGACTGAATAAAGCTACAAATGGTGGCAGAAGGATCAAATCTAATTACGAGGTTGCAGTTTTGGACGTCTAAACCCTCTTCAAGCATGGAGGTTGCAACGATGATGTTCACCTGCAAGCATATCATGGTTAAGGTGATATCAATTTCATTGGAGAAATCAAGATGCAATTCTTGGGCAAATTAAAGAACATTTGATAGAGTGAATATTGCTCAACGTATAGTCTAATAGAGATGTTTTAAGAGCTTGTATAAATGCCGTGTGTGTGTGTAAATTACGAAACACGAGTTAAAAATCTAACCGTCCCCTTGCGAAATTCTTCAATAATTGCGTTTTGTACTTTCCGACTTTGAGACTGCAACCCGGAATTGTTCCCAGCAGTGTATTCTGTCTTCCACCCACTGAAATCTGGAAGCTCATTCAACAGACTGCGTATAGCAATGGCTGTGGCAATCCTCTCAACAAAAACTATGCACCTCAAATCACTAATTCCTCTGTGCAAATACAATTAATTAGAAAGAATAATATTTTGAATCTTTTTGCATAGAATAATTATTATAAGTTGTCAGAAAATTAAAATGAGTGCTATAATATTTCAAAAAATTCATGGTCAGACCTGTACTCGAGAAGAGTCTCAACAAGACACATCACTTTTGACGTAATATATCCAGCTGTCATGTTAGCTGTTAAATCATAACCAATGGACCACTGTGAACCTGTAAGAACATATAACATTAATCATAGAACATATATAACAATGCCTTCGAATCTGAAATATTTTAAATGAAAAATGCATTCGAATTACCAGACGGCATTGATGCAGAGAAGAGCTTTACTGCATCTAGACTGAAAGCTCTAACAACTCTCTCACCATGGACATCCATCTTGACCCATGTAAAAATTGCCTCTTGTTCACGAGAGTAAACCTGTGCTGCCTATTTTGTATTTCAAAACAAAAGAATTTTAGCTGTGTCAATGAGAATTTGTGCATGAAGGCAAATAAATAAATACCTTCATAGCTAACCAAACCCCCAGCTCGCTTAAACAAAACATTAGAGTTGACAAAAGCTTGTTCAATTTGTCCTTAATAGATTCCGCCACAGATTCTGATATACTTGAACGGCTTAGTGAAAGTTCATGCTGATGAAATGCATATATAAGTCAGTAGTGTAACAATGGAGAACAAAAACTAACGAGAAAATGGTGTTAAATACTAGTAAGAGAAAATATATGATTTAGCAAAAAACATTATGATTCAATTGCTTCGAATTTGAACTGTAACTTGCAGAATTGGCTTAACATCCAAAGAACTACATAAACAGTTTAGTTTTTGACAAAGAAAAAGGTAAATTTTAGCTCTACAGGTGAGAAAAATAAGCATTTCAACAAATACATTTTTCTCATCAAGTGAGGCTTGCACCTGCTATGAACTATTACTATTGGAAGTAATTGAGATACAAACAATATGGCATCCACAAGCTGTAAGATGAGCATACCTTTTCTATTAAACTAAGCAAACTGCATTCAAGGGATTTATGCATCTCATGAGGAATATCAATTTGCTCGTATATCTTCAATCTCGGGGTTGCAAATGGAATGTACTTGGTTAAAACCGTATCTGAATCGCACGTGAAGACCTGCACCCGTAAGAAAAAAAGTATATTAGTTGACGTGGTATCATATATTATCTAAGTGAGACTTTTAAGTCAAACTAACCACTCCACCATGAGATATGAATATCAGAAACAAAATATCTGTTTTACTTAGAAAAGTCAAGAGGTAAAATAAAAAGCTACCCTTCTCATTTGCCGCTTCAGCATTAAATTCTATACCTTCAGTAGTTCGAAAATTTCACGCTACTCATTTAAATAGTACCCATGTATGGTCCAAGCTGTTGGTATGATAATATGATGTCACAAGCAAAATGATGACATCCACATATATATAATATAACGGCTCACAAAAAGAATATGATGACATCAAAATGATTACATGTAAATAACTTCAGAGAAAAAACCAGAAATGGGTACAAGTTAAAGAAGAGTACTCAATATTAAAACTTTTTTTTGTAAAACAGTGCAACATGACTTCAATTTATTTTATTTTATTTTTTGATAAAAACGACAAAACATAAAGTACCTTTATGGAAACAAAGCATAATTACAGGAAACTAACCATACTATCTCATTATTGAAATTGTGCATGAATTGACAAAAATACTAAGTATTAACCTCGTCCAACAATTCAAAATCTACAGTTTTGAACTTCAAGAGCAACAAAAGGGTTGCACTTGCAGCAGTGTATTATATATAATTCATAAGGTTTTCAAGTTCAGAATAAAACCTTCGAATTCATAAGGTTTTCAAGTTCTCTAATTTGTTTCCAGTAGGCTGCGTCAGAACCCGAAGCTGCACAGAGAAAGAACAACATTCTACTAAAGTTAGTGATAATAAAATAAATAAAAAACAAAAATAAAAGTAATAGCCTTTTTTAAGGACCATACAGTATACAGACCTTTAGCCTTTATGGGGGAAGCAGTCATCCCAAATACTCTAGGAAGCTGCGGATTGTTTGATGCCAGTTCACGGTGATAAAATTCCTGCAAGATTGTGTTCTTTCAATGTCGAAATACGTACACTTAAGATGACTTTTACATTTTCCGATATTCAATATAGCCTAAGGCTAATATCAGTGAACTAGATGTACTGATCATTAAATCATTAAGGCCAGCCTTGATTAATCATGTATTTCTTGATCTTAAAGCAGTCTAACAATTTGAATGATCCTAAGATATACATGAAGTAGAGGCATAATGGGGCAAACTAACATGGGCACATCAAATAAGAAGCCAAATAAACATTTTACCGTCATAATACTAGCATATGGAGATTTTCCCCTCGCATTATGACATTCATCAAATATTAAAACCTTTATCTCTTCGATTCGTAAAAACCTGTGCCTCAATGCATCAAGAAGGATTTTCGGTGTCATCACAAGCACCTGGATGACGAAACATATTGTTAGGGCATGACGCAAACATGTAACTTTCATTATTGAGTATATCAAGTAAAAGGTCAATTTACTAATTATCATCACGACATTGGAGTCTCGGAGGGCATAGTTGTTGGTAATCAAAATATTCTCTTCAAAATAGCAACTTAAATAAATTTGCAGTGATGTCGTAAAACTAAGCATGAAAAGTATTTAACAAGTTGGAAAACCAATATCCAAGTTTTGAAAATCTCTTGAGAACTTAAATGAGAATAGAGAATAGACGCAAATTAGAATACCCAAATATACATTTGATACCTAAAGGAATATATTTAAACAATGTGTACATGTCTAAATAATCCAGAATCTTCTACCAACTTAATTAAATTGAAATGGCAACATTGGCATCAGTCGAATAATCTCTTTTTGCACAAACTCAACCAACACGAAGAAAAATCTTTTGATTAAAACAATAAAGAGAAATAAAGTTGCATACCTCATGTTTATCCTTCTCATTCTTCCATGTGGCAGCATCCCAGAAATCAACACCCAACTCACCATAATACTTGCCCACTTTCAAGTCAGTGTGCATAGCCACAGCTTCACTTTGCTGATAATCATCATTGAAATAACAAACTTCAATGTCAACATAATCAAATTTCAATGCAAATTGGAAAGCAAAATACTATCGAACAATTATGTTGCTTAAGATGCAGAAAAGATAAATTCAAATGAAAAGACTATCTTTCAGAAATATGAAAGCCTCAAAAATAAAAATAAAAATAAAATAAAATTGGTGAACAATTTAAACGACAAAAACCAAAAAGAACAAAAGAAAAATAGAAGGAAAACTCTAACAAAATGTCTATAGATGATGAACCAGATCAAAAACTACAGTAGGACGGGCCAGTAATATTGATGGGGACAAAGATGCAGTTTGATAAAAAGACAAATTGGATGAAGCCACATATACATACTATAATTATATATATGTATATCCAAATAAAAACATGAATGCAAACTTACGCTCCACTTACTTGAGTGACCAAAACAACAGTTGGGACCAAAAAAACAGCAATGTTGGGTGAAGGCTTTTTAAGGAGATGAGCATAGCTGCGGAGAAGCATGATTGCTATCAGAGTCTTCCCAGTACCGGTTTCGAAGAAAACAATGGTGTTCTGTTTCAGGGCTTTCTCCAAAGCATCCAACTGATAGCTAAAAGCAGAATAAAGAACAAATACGAATGTCTCAATAATAAAGGATTATCAACAGATTTATGCAACTATAATTAAAGTGCCTCCAGGTTTCTTGTTTGAAATTGTACCATGTTTTTTGCTATCAAAATAGGCATATTTATACACACATATATAAGCATAACAAACCATCTGAAAAACACATAACAAATAACAAATTACGTCCTTCACCTTTTAAATTTAAGAAATAGTAGATATGTGGTTACCTTCTGGCAAAAGGGACAGTATCAGCACAAAGTTGCTCGTTTACGCCATTGGATGTCATCTCGGTTCTCTCCATTAATTTCTCCTTTGTTTTTTTCTCTTAAAGCAAAAAAAACCCAAGTAAAGCTAAATCAGTATTTCGTCATAAAAATGAGTGTGAAGAATGAGTGAATTTGGCTTAGAGATCATAATAAGTACTAGTTATTATTCAGTTCTAAACGAAAAGTTGACACAATTCCAAAAAATAAAAACAGATAAATCAAGACCATATTAAATAAACAACTGACCAAACAGACAATGTGCTACAAAAAACACCGAGTTTGAATTATCAAGCAAACTATATGGCATGAACTTACTAGTTACTAAGCATCGGTACATTTACTTTTCAAGCAGACTATATGGCGTGAACTTATAAGTTCATGCGATATAGTGATAGGACATTGTTAATCACCAAAAAATTTAAGGGGGAAACCTAATTACTGATAAAAACGTCAACATTTCTGTTGTTTTTATAAACAACACTTAGGAAATTAATACAGGGTGAAACGGAATATCAGATATGATACTGTATCTTTTTAAAGGTAAAAGCATACATAGAAAAGAGGACATTTAACACCATCGACGCACAAAGGAATTGCTTCTTTTTTATTTTGCCATAATATGGACTGTTTTATGGTTGAATTTATGACTCATGTCAGTTTAAAAAGAAGAAAAATAAATCAACAATGTCAATCTTCGTTGATGATATCAATTTATTTTACAAACCAAGTCGATCTATTCCATGGTTACATATTGATTATAGGACAATCACGATATAACATGTGCTTACGTAATAAAGGAGGACAATGTGTCTAAAAGTTCATTAGATCATTAATGCTTACATTCCAATAATAGACATGTAAAGAAGCTGAAAAGCTAATAATAGCACGTTATCACAGATTAACGACAAGCCGAACTAAAATTTAAAGCCTAATATGCCAAGCGAAGTGCAGAAAAATCTGAAAAACGTAAGAGTGTATAAACGTAAGAGTGTGATATTTGGCTATAAATGCCATGATAGATTATGCAAGAGCACTTTATCTATATCTATCTATATCTATACTATTATAAAAGAACGAGTTATTTTTTTACATTTTTGATCTACCTAAAATAGCCCTATGAAATTCTATTTTTAAGGGTAAAAGAGTAAAAATAAAAGTTTAATTATATTAGGACTCTACTTACATGTAACTAAAATTACTCTTATATTTTATGCAAATTAATTATATTAGGACTCTATTTACATATATAACTAAAAATTACTCATATATTTTATGCAAAATATAATTACAACTAGTAAATGAATTTAATATGTATACGTTAATTAAACAAAAGGTGGACGTCCGATTAAATTGTTGGTAGAAGTTTGAAACCTTTGTGACTTTTGATTAAAAAGGAGTTCTTCAAATTAATTGCACTATTTTCACTTTAAATATTCAGAAAGGATTTCGTAGGCCACTGGTTAACCCCTTTACGTTTTATCATAAACTATTAATAGGGTAAAATACCAATTAATTGTTAGGTTACGCATTAAGTTTGAAAAAGCAAATCACGTAAATTTATTAAATTCTTTTCTTTTCAAAACTTAAAAAAAAATTATTATAATATTAATAGACAGCATAATCACTCTTTTATTCTTCAACATGTAAAAATAATAATTGCTTTTTATTTATAAGAATCAATTTTAATTTTTTAGTTTCAATTAATCTTAATTATTTTAATATCTAATATATCTTCAAAAAGGTTATTTAATTTTGTCTAAAAATTTAATATAGCTCATGATTTGAAAAGGTATGAGTACAAATTTGGAACAAAATTTGAATTTCTCTTAACTAAAGTTGCATAAGTTAAAGGATATATAATGAATTTTGAACATTTTGTATCATTTCAAATTATCAATTTGATCAAAACGAAAAGATAAGATTATGTTTGTTTATGTTTTTTAGTAGAAAATTTAAAAATTTCTTAGCGGTCAGCAACAGGATTTGTTTTATTAATGTGAAATGTGTTTTTAATTGTTTATATTTTTAAAGTTCGTTGAAAGCTCTACATTGTGTCAAATAGTAATTAGTAGTTGGTGTGTAATAGGTTAAATAATTGTAGCAAAAAGAAAAAGAAAAATGTGGTGTGTACATGGTTATTAATTGATGGTTGTGTGAATTGATAATGCATTTACTAATTAGCGGTTATTTAGGAGATCAAATAGTAAAGTTTAAAAAATATGAATTTGATATAGAATAGTCGTGAAATAAATTTGGGATTTTTTTGATCCAAAATTTCAAAAATATAATAATAGATATTACTTAATTTACACCAAATAGGCAGGATTACATGTAGTTAAAAATGTAAATAAAAGTAAAATAACATGTTTATTAAGTTATGATTTTTTTTAAAAAGCCTAAAGCCCCAAACTTGAACTTAATTAAGTATAATAATAGATATTACTTAATTTCCACCGAATAGACAGGATTACAAGTAGTTAAAAATGTAAGTAAAAATAAAATGATATTGAAATCTTTAATGTTTTTAAGCATATAACTTGAAAACTTAAATGATAAGTGTATATTTCACTAATAGTCTCTAAAATTATTTATATATCGGTTTGGCCCTTCAAATATCAAATATTATGCTATCCCAAGAGTTCAATTTTAGTTTTACTTTCATCCTTTTAATCGTATTTTGGTGGATTATGTCAGATTGAGGAGTGTATGAATCTGGAATACTATCTTTTAGGGAAAAATGTGAAATATATATGTTGTTGCACATGTGAGGTGCACATAATATGCGATTCACCCAAGATACACCAAAAAATTGTCAAAAGAGTGAAATAGAAATAATAGCGTAATATTTGGTAGTTTAAGGACCAATGTAATATAAATGTGAAATTCATGTACTCAAATGGTAGCCCAAATATTTATTTCTTATTACATATATTTATTAATAATATGCACGTTCATATCAATATTACCATCTGAAATTCAGTTATACACATGATATTTTTAACCTCAATTGGTTCATCACATTCAATAATTTCATAATTGTTCAAAAAATTGCTAAAAACAGTGAAATTAAAACAAAGGCTAAATTTAAGAAACGTTAGCACAAGATTTGATAGTATGAGTACCAAAGTGATACAAATATGAAATTTCAGGGATTACTACTGACTTTAGCCTGAATATTTATTTCTCATTATATGCATTTATTAGGAACATACATGTTCAGATCAATATTACCTTCTCAAGTTCAATTTCTTAAACTGAAATGGTTCATTCTTATAATTGTTTAATATATTTTATAAAATAGACATATAAAAATTCTTAAAAATTACATAAAATGTGAATGATAAGTAATAATTCTGCCAAGTGCTGATTAAGTCCCTCAATTTTAAGAACACGGGGTCAATAAAATAATTCCACCAAATAATGTAATAATTTTTCAATTAAAATCAATTTACTCAACTTTCAATCATATTGATTGAGCCAATGAACTTAGCATATGTCTTAGTGTGGTCTGATCAATTGTCTATAAATTTTGACTGATAAATTAATCACACGAAAAGACATGTACGATATTATTACTTCTTTGCTGTTATCAATAAAATTTTAATATTAAATAGGAAAAAAGACATATTCGATATTACCAAAGTAAACTAAAAGAAAATTTTAATTTGATTTTTTTTCCAACTCCTTTGCAAGTGAAATCCCAATGGTGTACATAGACAAAATATAGAATCAAAATAAGTAGCTTTCATCATTAGCAATAATTATCAAACCAAAATATCTAATAATAGGAAGTAAGACGTAAAGATTAAATCTAAAATTATACAAAAGATAATCAATAATTAGCTAATATAACAAGAAAGTAAACGGAGGGACATGTAGCTATTTCACTTAGATAAATTATTGTATAAGTTTTAAATTAATAACATTTTCAAGTTGAAAAATAGCAACATATATGAACAACGAACGTGTTGTTTACTAGTGCTAGCAAAAAACAAGAGTTATTTTATCTTTTCCTAAGACAAGCTAGAATATTTCACCACTTCAAAGGAATTGCTCATGTATCATCAGTAAAGGACATAACACCTTCTATATTATCCATGTTGATTGTGATGTCAACATTTTACTTTATAACATCATCATACTCTTCCAGTTTCAAAGGTTCACAACCCTTGGTAAGGTGAATCTTTCGGATGATTAGAAAATGTAAACCATATTACACAAGCAAGGACTTATCATTCTAACAAAAACGGTTTCAAATTCTTAACCCCAAAAAAAAAAAAAAAAAAAAAAAGAACCCTTCTAAATCCCCTGATCAAATCGAAAATCGGACCGTGATACTATTGGAAATTATGTGTTGAAATTTGAAAAAAAAACTTGACAGTAAAAGTTGCCTAATATTTTTCACACGCTGATCAGAAAATGTATGCAACAAACACAAAGAGAAGCTTGGAGCAGAGAATTATGAACTATCTTATATAATCACTAAACCTTCAAAAAAAAAAAATACTAAAACATCAA
Source organism: Verbascum thapsus (assembly GCA_963669365.1). Taxonomy (NCBI): domain Eukaryota; kingdom Viridiplantae; phylum Streptophyta; class Magnoliopsida; order Lamiales; family Scrophulariaceae; genus Verbascum; species Verbascum thapsus. The sequence goes on along the minus strand of OY770110.1, from coordinate 15,221,575 downwards.
AAAAATATAAACCCACAGAGATAACAGAAAAGTAGTATAAAATTTCATCTGCGCACCTGATAATTTCACAGCAAACTCAAAGAGAAATCAAACAGCAGAGCATTATCGAGGTCTAAATAGTTAAATTTGGTGAGTGTGTTCCGTTACGCTAAAAGGAGATTCAAGAAAGGGACGAAAGAAAAGCTGTATGTATAATGATTATTTTCAGGATTTGAGTCAATTCAAGGGGTCTTTTTTCTTGTATTTGTTGTATACGGTATGAGATACCATGATTTATATAATTACTAGCGACTCTGCACGCGGTACTCGCGTGCATGACTATTCTTAAATATAATTAAAAAATATACATAATATTAATTTTATAGAAATATTATAATTTTTTGAAGAGAGAAATGGGGATTTTAAAAAATATATATAATATTAATTATATAGAAATATTATAATTTTTTGGAGAGAGAAATGGGGATTTTTTTTTTTTTTTTAATGACAAGGGAACCCGCAGCCGCTACCGTTAGGTGCGCACTGGGTAAACCCCGCTCTTGTGCAATAGCCTGCAAACCACACAAGAGAGGTAAACCAGCTTAGGTTGCCCATAGCTGACAGGTTCACAGTAGAGAAGGCAAATAGGCATTCAGGATAGAAATGGGGATTTTGGGATAGTGGGATGGTGGTGAAGTACGTGAGTTTTAAATTTCATATGCAAATGACAAATTTAACCCTATTTCTAACCACTTGTATATATTAGTCTCAAGGGTATATTTGGACAAACGAAAAATGGTATGACAACTACCTAATTTATGATGAAATCTCTATTTTACCCTCAAAATTATAGTTACATTTTCAATCTACAAACAAATCAAAAGGACAAATGCGTAAAAATGACAAAAATAACCTCCATTTGTGAGACAAAAAAACCTTTCTTTTTATAATAGTATAGATAGATATATATTTTATTACATTTTTATTTAATTATTATATGATTTATAACTGTCGCCCCGCCCAATTTTGAGTTTTTTTCGTTTTTGGTTCCGCCACTGAGTATTTAGAATATGGATAAAAAATCATTTTTTTTTGTTGTTATGTGTTATTAGAATTTAAAAGTGTTACACAATAATGGTCTCGTTTTTTATAATGTGCGATTGGATATTTTGTATTATAAAATGCATGCAAAATTCGAAAAATTAAAAAGGTCTTGTTTGTTTATATATTCAAGTATTTGTATCACAAAATCTCAACTAAATATAATATATTTAATTCCAATTAAAAAAATCGCATTTTTTCACCTCTATATTTTTAATGACATATATAACTACATATGGATTATATATACATCATTTTAGTCATTTATTAAATAAAATTATTTATTTTAATCATTATATCTTTCTCTTTCATATTTTATAATATGTAACTTGTATTTTTAAATTTTTAATTCACATATTCAATATATATAATTAAATAATCATTCAACTTATAATACGTCAACTCGTTATTATTAATTTAACATATTATACAACTTTTAACCCATTTTGAAAAACATAAACAAATATCTATTATTTTCACGTGAACTTTTAGTAATACGCAATTACCGATATATTTTTAAATTTTTAGCTAAAAAATACACTAAACTTAGCTGTCCTCTAATCAATTAGAGCAATATTACTCTATATACAGGTATTTCTACCTTTTCTCTGATTTTGGTAATAAATTATTATAATAAATTGATTTTGATGGATTTGACATGTGAATGGAATTAATACATGATATTTTCTAAATTAATATGAAATAATACGATATTTATACTTTGTGGGTTTCAAACCCCACATTCAATGTTATTTAATTTTATAAAATAACTTATTTTGTATACTATAAGGTCACTGGTTGGGGTAATAAATATGGCATACGAATGGCAAAAGTTGCCATCACATATTCACATTATGTATTAATTATTATTTATATCACATTAAATTATTCTTAAATTAAATTTCTTTGATAGATTTGGAGAATGAGAAAAGACTTAAGATTTCGTCTGTTTGTCAAGGGAATGGAATCAAAATAGAGAATATGATTCCCAAAAATCAAATAACCTTGTTTGATATTTTTTATTTGATATTATGAAATGCAATCTAATTCCCAAAATATGAGAATTATCATCTAAAATAAGGGAATTACATTACCTTGTTTTATGGAGGTAATGTGATTACCATATCAAGGTAATCATAAATGCACTACTTTAATGTCATTACTCATTACTACCCTTATATCAAATATAATACAAAATCAACAAAATAGTTATTTATTTTTTCATTTCATTTAAGTTATTATTTATGAAGAAATAGTTTCGTATTTTTAATTTATTTAGAATATTTTCATTGTCAAAATAGATCGTAATTTCATTTTATTTGATATTTATTTATTGAATGAAATTGAAAAATTGCTGTGTTGTTTTTGCGATAGTACTTTTTGAAATGGTTGTTGGTCACATATGATTAATATATTTTATTTATTAACAATAATATGTTTCCGACTTAAAATAATTATCAATGCATTGGTATATGAAAAATGCATACATGTAATTTTTTTAAAAGTCGAACAATATGTAAATAAAAAATAAGCATGTTCAATTTAATTATCATTTTTCTAAAAGAGGATAATGCAATTGAACCAAATTGATATCTTATTTATTCTTTATTATTTAACCAAATTAAATATATATATATATATGTATATACACTTATGTATATATATAATATCAAATATTCTACTTTGTCATAAAATTTATAATTAGATTATACAAATATGATTTAAAATAAGGGTATTTATGTCAAAGTCTTTAATTTTAGATTCCATTCTTTATTATATGTATTTGAACAAAATATAAAAAAGAAAAAAAATATATACATCCTTACCCAATTTTTTTGTAGAAACCAAACACTATCAATGGAATCAGATTTCTAGTAATCAAATTACCAGAAATCTTATTCCCATTTTAGATTCCATTTCCTGTCAAACAAACGGAGCCTTAAAAAGAAATTAATACTCAATATTAGAAATCAACAATATTATTCCTTCCTCCATTAAAACAACTTTATTGACTTTAACATAATAGGGACATTTCTGAAATTCAATGTATACTTCTGCAAGTTGAAAGTAGATTTACAGAAATGCCCCTTAACTCATCTTCCTTAGCAATTAAGAATAGGACCACCTGATTTGGCTTGAATTTTGTTAGGTAATGCAGACTAAATTAACGATCTAAGATGACAAATTCATGCTTCATTGGATAGAGATTAATATTGTACTTGTACTTGTACTTGAGTTAATCAAACTGCCTATATACATAACTGTCTATAATCAAGTCAAATTTCGAAGCTTATTAAACTAGTTAAGTTCTAATAGTAGTTTCTAGTTTCTACCATCGTATTTAAGAGTTAAATTCGAAAGTACTTGTAGGGGGTAACAAGCATGTTTAGTTAAATAAATCTAAAAAAAATAAAAAAAATATGTCTGTGTGTCTAAGTGAACTGATCGAGTTCACTCGTACTGAGTGCAGTGTCACATCACATGACATGAAATTTTACTTTTTTGTTAGATTTTTTAGGCGTTTCACTATATTAACTCTTCCATAGTCACTGAGAATCAAATAACATGTATTATTCGAGTGATTCATATAAAATTATATTGGGTTTGAATATCCACGACAAAGCAATTATCTTATTGGGATATTTTTAACATTCATGACATCCTTGTATGCTAAAAATAACAATTAAAAAAGTATGTATGAAATAGAGCATTTTTCTCTTATATTGTTTCCGAAAAGAGTTACGTATCAAAAATCTCGTGAAGTTATAAGCTATTTAGGGGGATAATTTGTTTGTTTATGTTTTCAAATCCTATTTTCAAATTTTTAAATCCCAAAAATTCAAAATAAACTTAACACACCAAATTTTCATCAAAATTTACTCCTTTTCAACTCTACTTTTTCAATCTCCTATATAACTACCTATCAATCATATATACAATCTTTCACACATTTACCAATCAAACCAATCATTATTTCACTTTCTCTTTAATATTTTATAATTTTTTACTTATATTTCTTTATTTTTTATTCATATAATCATTATATACACAACCAAAATAATCATTCTACACATCATTCATCAATCTATCAATATTGATTTGACACATTTCACAACTTTCAACCTATTTTTAAAAACATAAACAAACAACTACCATTTTCACACGAATTTCGATAGTACGCAATTCCCGAGAAAATTTCAAAAATTTTACTCGAAAACGTAAACAAACATAGCTAACTTCTTAAAGTTTTTGTTATAACATTGAGAGAAGTTATAGTCAATTTAATTAGTCTCAAGAAAATATGAGCAATCTTTAATAAAATATGGAGTGTCAATATAAATTTTAATTATTTATTCAAGAGAAATTTTACTTTTAGTCACACTGGAGTCTAGCAAAAATTTTAGTCCTCTTGGGATTTTTGTAACAATCTTGGTCCTAAAAATGGTAAAATATGATATTTTTCAGTTTTCCATTTGTGTATTTTCGGTTGAAAATATTGATGAAGAGGTTAATGAAACTAATTTTCCCCATAACTTTAGTCATTTGAATTCAGTTATAGTTAACTAACACAACATGAGTCTAGCACGGATCTTTCCAAGAATAGACGGATGTGACTAAAATTGCCACATTTTTTATTTCAGTTGAATCAAAAGTGTCATTAAACTTTCTATGATACTAAAATTGTTAAGAACGAGAGAAGATGAAGAAGAACATGTATTGAATATTGAATTGAATGAATAATGTGTTGCACATAAAGATAAGGAGCCACGGTATATATATACTCCAACTCTAACTAACTAACAGAACAGAAATAAAAGCGTGTTTCTAACTAAACATAAAACGCTACTCTCCAAACCTAATATATCTTAATAAAAATTGATTTGATTGAGTTTCAATAGATTTTTCTCTTTATTGAGTTGTAGTACTACTTCATTTTTGTTATCTTTGTGAATTATTCATGTTTTTTTAATATCTTTTTCGCCACTTTTACGTGTAATATAGATCATATTAATCTAGGCTAGAGACCTTAGATCACTCATGAATCTCCTTTAGGTATGTTATGAGCTTAATTTTGATTTAATCTTGAATAATAGAACCTCAAAAGTTAGTTATTAAATTCGTAGAATTCAAAACCATTAAACTCTAAATTAAAACCTACCATTATTTAATATGAAATCCAGAACCTCATAAATTTATAATTAAAATGATTATAGAGTATGTTTTAACTTTTAATAATTAGATCGATTTGGTGGTCCGACATACACAATGGTTCGGTTTGCTCCTTCACACCTTACAATTCCAAAATCCACACGAACCTCGGTTCAACTGGCGAACCGTGCGAACTGATTTCGATTCTTTCAAACCGTTTTAAAAGACAATTCCGAGTTTCTCTAGCAAAAAAGTTTTATAATTTCCCTTTTCTTTTCGTACTTCCTTTTCTCTAAGTTTAGCTCTATGAAACTATATTTTAATATTTTGTTCTCTCTAATTTTAATCGTTATAATGTTAGAATATATTAGAATATAGTTTTATATAAAAAATTTCCTTATGTATTATGTTTTCTTGTCTTTATCTTTTTCTAGTTTAATTTGTACACATTTCTCATCATCAATAATATTATTAATGTGATTTAGGGTTAATATGATTATTAGCTCTATATACATCTCTAATCATCAATAATATTATTAATGTGATTTTATATTATTAACATTGTATCAGAACATTGGCTTCAATCTATGGTATCTTGATCTTTCACTTCCGTCATCTTCAAGTGGCCGACATTGTTCGATGCACCTTATTATAGTTTAATTTTTTTTTCTTTTCTATCTCTATTATAAAAACATATCTAACTTTTTTTTTCTTGTGCATATAATTAGTAGTAGTGTTCTTTTTTCTCATGGAGAATTCAAATTCTCAAAAGATCATGATCGGGGATACCCCGATCATTAAAGTGACTCTCTCTCTATATATATATCCTATTTCTCTCTTGTATTAGTCTTTTTATGTGTAATCACTCATCTTTGGAAAATAGGGAGTTCGAATTATTGTTGCCAAACTGTCTATATGCAGCCGCATTTTTATCTATATTATAATTCTTGAAAATCAGAGTTGAGTAAAAGAATGAATTCATTATTATGTATGTATGTTGAATCAAACACTTAGCAGAGTATTTATACAAGAAGAATGAAGGATTAGCCAACAAGAAAACTAAACTAATCCTAACTAACTTTCCCTCCGCTTTTATTGCTTTGCTGCTATAGCTGTTGTACTCTCATCCTGAGCTTCAGCTGCTTGTACCTCCTTATCTTGACACTCCCCCTCAAGCTTGGTGGTTTGATACAGGTTAAACACACCTAGCTTGAAGACCAAATCATTAAACTGACTTTTCCACAAAGCTTTGGTTAACACATCAGCTAACTGTTGATGTGTTCTTACAAACTCCGTTTTGATTGCTCCTTCCAATATTTTGCTTCTCACAAAGTGACAATCTAGCTCAATATGCTTCGTTCTCTCGTGGAATACTGGATTTGATGAGATGTATAAGGCTGATTTGTTATCACACTTCAGCAAAGCTGGTTTTAGACAGGTTATTCCCAAATCTTGAAACAGCCTTTGTAACCAAACTATTTCACAAGCTGTAGAGGCCATTGATCTATACTCGGCTTCTGAACTGCTCCTTGAGACTGTATTCTGTTTCTTTGACTTCCATGAAATTAAAGAGTTCCCAAGTTTGATGCAAAAACCTGTCACAGACTTCCTGCTCATGGGACAAGTGGCCCAGTCTGAATCTGAAAAACCCTCAAGTTTAAGTTCACTATCTGCAGACAGCAAGATCCCCATGCCTGCTGTTCCTTTGATGTATCTAACCACTCTCCTTGCTGCTTCCATATGAGATTGTTTAGGAGAGTGCATAAACTGGCTTAAGGACTGAACTGCAAAACAAATGTCAGGCCTAGTGTTGCTTAGGTAGATTAACTTGCCAATGAACCTCTGATAAGTGGACTTATCAGATAGCAATGGATCAACAAGTTCATCTCCTTTGCTTTGATCAAATTCCACAGAAGTAAGTTTAACATTGGGATCTAAAGGAACACTGACTGGTTTACAGCCAGTCATACCACAATCTTTCAATAAATCCAAGGCATATTTCCTTTGGTTGAGGACAATACCTTTTTCTGACCTTGCAACTTCTATGCCAAGAAAGTATATCAACTTACCAAGATCCTTCATATAAAACCTGTTACTCAAGAATCTTTTTAGCTCATTAACCAAGTTAATATTACTTCCAGTGATGAGAATATCATCCACATACACTAAAAGAACAACAATATCATTACCAGTGTGTTTTGTAAATAGAGAGTAATCATTGAGGGATTGAGTGTAACCTGCTTCCTTCATAGCTTCTGTAAACTTGTGATTCCACTGTCTAGGTGCTTGCTTGAGTCCATACAAGCTTTTATGCAGTCTACAAACCTTAGAAGCTCCCCCTGAATGTAAATTCTCCCCCTGACTGCAAAAGCCTGGAGGTAGCACCATGTACACTTCCTCAAGTAAGTCACATTGCAAGAATGCATTAGTGACATCCATTTGGAATAATGGCCAATCCTTGATGGCTGCTAAAGCTATAACAGCTCTGACAGTCACCATTTTAGCCACAGGAGAGAATGTGTCAGTGTAATCAAGACCTTCCCTTTGTGTGTAGCCCTTGGCTACTAACCGAGCTTTAAACCTTTCTATCTTACCATCAGAGTGATATTTAACTTTAAACACCCATTTGCATCCAATAGGATTTTGTCCTTTGGGCAACTCAACTATATCCCATGTTTTGTTGAGCTCTAGAGCTCTTAATTCCTCTTCCATGGCCTGCCTCCACCGAATATCTTGCACTGCCTCACTGTAGGACTGAGGCTCTCTGATGGTGGAAAGTGATACTAGGAAAGACTTGTAAGAAGGAGAAATATGATCATAGCAAATACAATCAGAGATAGGATGAGCAGTAGAAAAGTTTCCAATATTTGATAAAGTAGGACAGACATAGTCCTTTGTCCAATCAGGAGGCCTTGTATCCCTGGTAGATCTCCTCAAAGTGGGACTGGCAGGAGTTTGGTTAAAAATAACAGGCTCATTATGTAAAGACAGATTATCAGTGTCCACAGAAGCATCATTAAGAGGATGAGTATCATAGTAATCCAATGGTGATTGGTGTAAGAAATTAGAAGGAGAAGAGATAGACTTGTCAACAGTGAAAGGAAAAATATTTTCATGAAAAATGATGTCTCTTGAATACAGAAAGCTACTGGTGTTCATGTCAAGGACTTTATAAGCTTTCTGAGTAACTGAGTAGCCCATAAAAATGCAAGGTTTGGACCTAGGTTTAAATTTGTCATATTGAGGTAAGATCTTAACAAAGCATAAACAACCAAACACTCTTAAGTGTGTGAGATCAGGAGGTTTATTGTACAAAATATGATAAGGAGTGCTCCCTTGTAAGATATGTGTTGGTGTTCTATTAATAAGATAGGTGGCAGTCACAATGCAATCTCCCCAATATTTAAGGGGAAGAGAAGACTGAAATAAAAGGGCTCGAGCCACATTTAACAAATGTCTGTGTTTTCTTTCTACTGTGCCGTTTTGCTGCGGGGAATAGCTAGCAGAAGTTTGGTGTAAAATCCCAAGAGATTTGAATAGATTTTGAGCATCATTAGACATAAACTCTTGCCCATTATCCGTTCTTATCTTTTGAACTGTAGTTTGAAATTGAGTAGAGATGAATTTAAGAAAATCTTTAATCACAGATAAAGTATCAGACTTGTGAGATAGCAAGAAAGTCCATGTAAATCTAGAGAAATCATCGACAACAGTAAGAAAGAAACGTTCACTATTGTATGTAAGACATTTATATGGCCCCCATATGTCAAAATGTAGTAATTCAAAAATTTTTGAAGAAAAAAAAGTTCTCTTATTAGGGAAAGAAGTCCTAGAATGTTTAGCCATAGGACATATAGTACAAATTTGTGGATCATTACAAAGGTGAGAACCAATGCCTGGTAACAAACTAAGTCTAGCAAAGGGTATATGCCCCATTCTAAGATGCCACAGAGAGGCTTTATTGTGGTGATCAGCCTTGTTAGAGACTACATTGATGCTAGAAGAATACTCAGAAGGACTCTCACAAGAGGTGCCTGCAGTACTTAGGTAATATAATCCGTTTATTGCTTTACCAATCCCCCTTATTTTTCCACTCCAGGGTTCTTGAAGAATACACAGGTGAGGATAAAAGTTGGCAACACAGTTATTGTCCCTAACATACTTAGATATAGATAAGAGATTAAAATTAAAGTCAGGGACATGTAAAGCGGATTTAAGATATATATCTGAGGTTACAGCTATATCTCCACTGTGTTTAACAGCAGCAACATGACCATTAGGCAAAGTGACTGAGGCACTTGAGGCCTGTAAGGTGTGTGGTATAAACATGGATAGATCACAGGTCATGTGATCATTAGCTCCTGTGTCCAAAATCCATGTGTTGTGAACGAAGGGTTTAGAGACCGAATGAGATATACCTGCCATAGTAGAAGCATCTAATGTATTGGCATTGGGTCCATTCTGCTGTGAATTGACTTGAGTTCCGCTTGCAATCATCTGCAATATCTGTTGATATTGCGAGGGGCTGAACACTGGTGTTTGTACTCCCTGTGCAGATTTTGATGCCTCTGTTGAGGGGTGATATTCACCAAGAATTGAAGTGTTGGCATTGTCATTATTTGTATTAGTGGCATTTGCAGTGGGGTTTTGAGATCGTGAGTTGTTATTATGACCACCTCTTCTGCCTCGCCCTCTCCCTCTAGAAAAGTAGTTAGGAGGGTACCCATGGATCTTATAGCATGTGTCCTTCGTATGCCCGGTAATTTCACACTTTTCACAATAGAGGGATTCTCTCTTGTTTCCATAATTGTGAGAACTTCCTCTATTGGAGTTGACAGAAGGGTTTTGATTGTGTCCTTGGGAAAAAAATACTTGTGAAGAGTCATTGTTGACAGCGTTTGCATAAAGGCCTCGTTGTTTTTCTTCATTTTGAAGCATAGAACACGCTTGAGCGTGTGTGGGTAAAGGCAACATCATGAGGATCTGAGATCGAAGGGCACTGTAGGATTCGTTTAGGCCCATAAGGAATTGCATTACCTTGAGGTGTTGGGTGTGTTGTAGATATTCTTTCGAGAACACGGTCGTGGTAAACGGAACAACAGACTCGTACTCATCCCACAACTTCTTGAGTCTTGAATAGTAACTGGAAACTGAATTGGAACCTTGTGTAATGGTGCTGATTTGTTTGAATAGAGAAAACATCTCAGCACCACTTGTTTGATCAAACCTTTCTTTGAGATCACTCCATACTGATGAGGCGAGATCGGCATATACAACACCACTTAACAATTCACTGCTTATGACGTTGTGAATCCAAGAAAGCACCAATGCATTGCATCTTTTCCACTGGGGATAAAGTGTATCAGATTTGTCCGGCGTGGGATACGAACCATCGACCAAGACCAGTTTGTTTTTTGCCTCCAAAGCGACTGTCATCTGCCGACTCCAGACTTTGTAATTTTCGGGGCCTTTCAAGGGATCCGACACAAGGATGATGTGTGGAGAATCTGAGGGATGAAGATAAAGAGGGCTTGAGAAACTGACAGCAGTTTCTGATTTGTCTTCGATTGATTTAGCAGTCTCCATTGCAGAACGTTAGAAAAGATTTATCACTGAAGAAGAAAAGATTGTTTGAGGATATGGAGAAGAAGAAGGAGGGCTTTGAAGAAACCCTAAAGAGACGAGATGAAGATTTGAAGGTATATAGAACCTAGGCTCTCGATACCATCTTGAAAATCAGAGTTGAGTAAAAGAATGAATTCATTATTATGTATGTATGTTGAATCAAACACTTAGCAGAGTATTTATACAAGAAGAATGAAGGATTAGCCAACAAGAAAACTAAACTAATCCTAACTAACTTTCCCTCCGCTTTTATTGCTTTGCTGCTATAGCTGTTGTACTCTCATCCTGAGCTTCAGCTGCTTGTACCTCCTTATCTTGACAATAATCGCTCGCCCTTGGAGTACATAAGGACTTGGCTATTGCCGCCGTCTCTCAAGCCGGACACTGCCTGTTAACTTTTTATTACGATTTTTTTCATGAATTTTTGTTACAGTCTCAAATTAAGATCTTCACGATTCGACTGCAGGAAACTGTTGGAATAAATTATGATATAGTTTTGTATATGATCTCTTCTTAATTATTATGTTATTTTTTTATATTTATATTTTTCTAATTTAATTATGTTTACCTTAATGATCATGTCTAACTCTAAATATACCTTTCATCATCAAAAATATTATCAACATGAATTTTATATTTTACTCGAACACATGAATCCTTGCTTTTACCACAATTGTCTTTCGTATTTGTTTACATATATGTGTATTTTTTGTATATAATTAGCTCTACGATTTAGGGTTTTTGTTATTGATATGTTTTACCAATATCATTTGGCTCATATCTATTGTTATTATTGTACTTTTATGATAGTGGGTTTAGTCTTGATTTTTTTTTTAAAAAGAATTCCAGCAATTTTGATTTTTTTTTTTAAATTTGAAATGTATAGTCTTTACTCTCGAATTGATGCTGCAAGAAAATGACATGTCTTTTGTGACTTCAATGTGGTTTTTGACAATGACTTCTCCTTCCTCTAAATGATAAGGTTCAATGGACTTCTCGCGACGTCGCGGGCAGCGAACCGCCCACGTCGCCGCGATCCGTTGCTTCTTCTCCGGGAAAAGAAGTTCACGACCCGTGGGCCTTCTACCTCCACGCGGCATTGCTCCGTCAGGCTTTCGCCCATTGCGGAAAATTCCCCACTGCTGCCTCCCGTAGGAGTCTGGGCCGTGTCTCAGTCCCAGTGTGGCTGATCATCCTCTCGGACCAGCTACTGATCATCGCCTTGGTAAGCTATTGCAAGGATCATCTATTCCAAAATGGTATTCCATCTTCTATTCCAACTATTAGATGTTTGACATTTGTAATTTGAATTAATCCTTGTTTGGCTAAATTAAAGAATAGATAAATTAGGAAACACAATAAGATAGTTTTGGGAAAATCATCATAAATGGATCTTAATTAAATATTACATCTCAATTAAGGAAAACAAGGGAATCATGTATTTGATTGCAGATTTGTTGTGTATAACTTATTCTTACAATTCCATAATAAATTCAAATTTATTTAATTTCTTATCCTTCAAGCAATTTTTAATCCAAAAACACGAAGATACACATTTGTTCCTTATAATCACCAATTAAAAACTCCATTGTTTTGATTACAAATCCATTAGAATCCAAAAACCCATTGTTTTAATTACAAATCCATTTGAATCCAAAAACACGGAAATTCAAGATGTGTTATGTTTCTCCATTGTTTTGATTACAAATCCATTAGAATCCAAAAACCCATTGTTTTAATTACAAATCCATTTGAATCCAAAAACACGGAAATTCAAGATGTGTTATGTTTAATTAAGATGTGTAACATTTGTTTTCAAAACTATCTTATTGTGCTTTCAATTTATCTATTCTTTAATTTAGATTAAATAAATAAAAAAATACAATCCATTTTAACAGATATATATATATATATAAAAGAAAAGTTGCATACATAAGTTTCAATTCTCATTAAAAACTCGTTAAATTTGAATGCAAGCAGAAAATGGATATGGTTAAGAAGATTGTCACAAATATTATATATATATATATATATATGTATATTACTAAAAATATTTTGTATATGATCAATAAAATTAATGAGTTTCTTAAATAATAGAGTCATCTGATTGTGTTTCTTAATTTATCTCCTTTAATTTTGGTTAAGAAGATTGTCACAAATATTATATATATATATATATATATATGTATATTACTAAAAATATTTTGTATATGATCAATAAAATTAATGAGTTTCTTAAATAATAGAGTCATCTGATTGTGTTTCTTAATTTATCTCCTTTAATTTTGGTTAAGTAAAAAAAAAAAAAATACAAGCCAAACATGGATTAATTCAAATTACAAATGTCAAACATCTAACGGTTGGAATAGAATATGGAATACCATTTTGGAATAGATGATCCTCACTGGGTTTTTGACACTGCAAAATGAACCTTTCAATTATAAATTGTTTACAATTGTACAATTTATAAAACTTATAAAATAAATTGTTCTTGGGCCTAAAAATTGAAACTCAATGGGCCAATTCTTTCACAGATGGATCCAAATCCTACTTGGGCTGAATAAACTGGGAGGGGTAAAATAGGGAACTCAAATATTCACCCGACCTAGGGTTTTTGTTATCACTGCGAGTTCATAAAACAGCAGACAAAACCATCAAACAGCTTAGGCCTCTCTCTCTCTCTCTGCTCAAGTTCACCGGAAAAAATGGTAAATTCTTTTGCTGTTCATTTAATCTTTTCTAATTGATTTTGATTATTGAAAATATTGTTTAAACGTAGATCTGATTTTTTTCGAAAATCAATAGGTAGATCCAAATGTATTCGTATATATACTCTCCTGTTGAGAAGATCGATAAGAAGATTGTGGATTCTGAGTTTTTATGTAGTAGTATAATATAATTTTTGGATGTTGGATAATGATAAACGTGTTCATGTTAGAATTATGCTACTAAAATTTGTTTGATATGTGAAACAATTATTTTTATGTTTCGTGATTACTTGAACAAATGGAACAAGTTTAAGTAAGAAATCTTTATTGTAATATCTGTAACATTTTATTTACATGATCTCCTCCCCTTATCCCTATATAGCACTGTGTTTGAAAGTCCTTGAACCAGCTCTATTCGTGTTCTGCATTAATGAGTAGTGGTCCTTAGTAGCCCCTGACACTCCAAATCTTGATGTAATCATGCCTATATCTGTGTGTTGTAGGCCCGCCACATTAATGACTGATTGAGTTGCATTTTAGTTCTAGGAGTACATTCAATGGCCTGTTTATGAGTATTTGGCTAGAAGAAAGCTGATACTTATCCGTGTTGTATGCATGAAGATGAGGGAGAAGAGAGAAAGGGGTGTCCACATGGTGTTTTTGTGTTTGGTGGCTGAAAGTACATGTAGACTTACAACTGTGAGGTTGATGATGTAGTGGGCATGAAGTAATATAAATGACACTCAAAGTTCGATTGGTTGTGGAATTAGTTCTGTTTGAATGTGCTTTGAACAAATTCTCACTCCATGTTAAGTATACAATGAGTATAGAAAGATCTGGGGTGCTTTAATAGCAATTTATTATGGCGAAGATTTGTTGTTAAAAGGTTCTATGGTTTTGGATGAATGGCTTGATTTATGTCAATATACCCGCGTTTCAAGTTAATGACAGAAATTTATAGATACCATTTAGCTCCACTTCCAAAGAAGAAATCTTATCCAATAACAGTAGAAATTATTTGATACAGATGATCAAATGTATTTGCTTTCTATGCAACGATGAAAAATGAGAATATTAAATATTACTTTATGCTTGTGAATATAGTTCTTTAAACTGTATTCATCGGCTCTGAACTTTACACTTTCAACTAACACGTGTGCCAAATCTGTGTTTTTCAGCCTAAGCAAATCCATGAGATCAAGGATTTCCTTCTTACTGCAAGAAGGAAAGATGCACGCTCTGTGAAAATTAAGAGGAGCAAGGATGTTGTGAAATTCAAGGTTCGTTGCTCTAAGTACCTTTACACCCTTTGCGTGTTTGACACTGAGAAGGCTGACAAGTTGAAGCAATCCCTCCCACCAGGTATATTATGGCTTGATGTGCCTGGTCTTTTTCCCTTCTTTTTTGCATCATGAATCTTAATTGCCAATGTTAAACTGTTGTTTTGATGCATTTTTTACTTCTCAAGTAGTTTTTGTTTGGTTGGGATCATTTTTATGATTTCCTGGAGCATCCGAGAATGTCGAATAATTACAATCATTCATGTAACCATTAAACTGTGATTCTAATGGTACTTGAAACCAGCTGTTTACAAACACAAGCTGCAGTTTTTGATTTTAGGAGAATGAATCTTTGAGCACTTTCTGAACGACCATCATGTAGATTTGTCTATATTGGTGTACACACTTGTTGCTGGAAAGCTGCTGCATACTTCTTTTCTGGGGCATGTTCATTTATTACATTTAATAAGTGGTTGTCTAAACATTTTCACGTTTCTTTTGTAGGTTTGAGCGTGCAGGACCTGTAGAGTTGGTTGGAACGACAAATTTCTTTTTCCTGTTTGCATCTAGTAATGAGAATTGTAGTAGGCACAACTTCTCTTGGTTTTGTTACATGTCATTTTGCCCTTGAATTCTATTTTTGTGATTCTTCGTAAACTGTCTTCTTTCCTTTGGATTTGTAGTCAAGACTAATCAAATTTGAGTTAGTTATTTGTCCAAAGGACTGTTTGTTGGATTCACATCTCACTCATCTTGCAACACAATTTCTGAATCACATTATGCTTACATGACATTGAAGTTGGATATCGACCCTAATAACTTAGTTTAGGAAGAGTGACTCTTGGGAAATAATGTGTTTACGAAGTCCTTATATAATTATAATTATAGGGGAGTAATTGAGTCGAATGTACATGTGTTCAAGATTGTTTAAATTACAATTGAGATTTAAAAATTGTGTTTGAGCTTAGTTTGGTTGTTCATCGAGCTGAGCTCAAACGAGTTTTAATTAAAATTGATCACAAGTCGAGCTTGAGTAGATCGAATATTTTATATATGTTTTTGTTATTTTTTTACTATCCAGCCGAGCTTCAAAATTTATCTTCAAGTTTGGTTTGATAAATTATTAATTTGAGCTCGAATTAAGCTTTTAGCGATAGAACTCGAGTATTGAGTAGTATGATTCAATTTTCAGCCCTATATAGTTATGGCTAAATCTAGTTTTAAACATGATTGTCGATTTGTGGGTTTCAGTACATGGGTCATTTTGATTGTTCCCTGCGTTAATGTGGTATTTGTTGTTTATTATACGTAGGCTTTTAGCCCATCTTTATGTAGCTTGCGGCCCTTGAGATATCTACATTGTAAAAGAATAATATACTTCCAAAGCGAAATAGGTTTTTCTATAGTGTGGCATAGGCCTGACATTGGGCGGGCCAGACCTAGACTCGGACCCAAAACTTTGGGTCTGGGTCCGGACCCAGACCCAAAACTTTGGGTCTAGACCCAGACCCAATGGGTCTCATGTTTTGGATCTGGGTCTGGACCCAATGTTTTGGGTCTAGACCTAGACCCAATTTTTTTTATTTTATTTTATCTAAAATACTTTATAATTTTGTAAAATAATATACACATCAAATAATGACTTTTACAAGTTTAGGAATGTTTGTCTCTAAACTTTTAGTACACACTCATTTCAAATAAAAAACAATTGTATAATTGAGTTTTATCATTATTATTGTTATTCCAAAATTTTAAAAAAAAAATTGTAAAAATTTCTGTCTCATGAGCACAATTATAAAAAAAAAATTATAAAAATTTAATGTAGATGCTTAATAATTTTTTTATTATTTTACAAAATTATATTTTAGATAAAAAAAATAAAAAAAAATATATTGGGTCTAGGTCTAGACCCAAAACATTGGGTCCAGACCCAGACCCAAAACATGAGACCCATTGGATCTGGGTCCAGGTCTAGACCCAAAGTTTTGGGTCTGGGTCCAGACCCAGACCCAAAGTTTTAGGCCTGGGTCTGGCCCGCCCAATGCCAGGCATAGTGTGGCATGTGAATTTCACACAGGGCCAACCAAAAGAATTTGCCGATACAAATTAATTTTACAATTTTAGAATAATAAATATTAGGGCAAATTGTACTTCACCTCCTCAAAAAATTTGTATTTTGCACTTTACGATCTAAAAACATAAAAAAGAAACATCACCCCGTATCACTTTGCCCCAATTACTATTTTCCGATCAAATTTTGATCGGAAATCATTTAAATAATTTTTCTGTTATTCTCTCACATGATCGGATTTGGGCCTAAACCCATTGTACTTCTCTCTAATATATCATCTTAGAGTTTCAAAATTCTCTAATAAAGATGATAATGTCCTTGACGAAAAATTATTTAAATGATTTTCGATCAAGATTTAGCCGGGAAATCGTAATTGGGGCAAAATGATGCATATATCAAATTTATAGAGGGTGATGTCTCTTTTTGTATTTTTAGGAGGGAAAGTGCTAAATACAAATTTTTCGAGGCGCTGAACTGCACTTTCCATTAAATATTAAAATCTTGCTGCTTTTTAAAAGAGATACATTTGGCCATATTCAAGAAGTTGCAAAGTAATATATTGGAATATCCATGTAAGATGCTTTTTTTTTCTTCTCAAACAAGTATTTTGCTTGACTTCTCATATTTAGGGCCCTTGAAGATGGGGGTCAAGATGGAGAATTTGACAGTGGCAAGTTAGATAATGATAGGCTTGGCAGCAATTAAGGCGTATAATTCTTAATACAAATCATATTCTTCATTTAAAAAGTTGACTAAATA
This sequence comes from Verbascum thapsus, assembly GCA_963669365.1. NCBI lineage: Eukaryota > Viridiplantae > Streptophyta > Magnoliopsida > Lamiales > Scrophulariaceae > Verbascum > Verbascum thapsus. Next base: position 15,203,903 of record OY770110.1, on the reverse strand, counting down.
CCTCTTGTAAAAGAAAAGGCTTTTAATTTGAGACATATAAAGTAAATAATATTAGTATCTTCAAATGAAAATTAAATGTCAACTTTTATTATATTGAGAATGTGAGAGTTTTATTCAAATGAGTTTACACTTTCAATTTTATAAAAATCAGATTTTCTATTCCAAAACTTAATCCTAATAAAAATTAAACTATAGAGTATTTTGAATTAATTTTTAGTTTTAATTTGAATCCACACACTACTTAAAATCCAGTTCATAAATTTTCCCTTATGCTCAATATGAATGCACAAAAAGATCACATGCATTAATTCTACATTGAAAAACATGAATACGAATTAAGGTTCAATTGCTTTAATTGCTTTGCTAATTACATTAAACTCCCCTCTATTTTTTTTATTATATTTACTTTTTTTAATCATATTATTTTCTAATAAAATTAGTGATGTGGAAACAATTTCAGATATAAGTGGCAATGTCATGTAATTAAGTATAATACAAGATTGATTCGATAATTTATCGAATCAAGCTTAACAGCATTTTACTTACTGTTCGATAAATTTTAAAATTCAATTGATAAAAGATAATAAAAACATGTACAAAATAATCAAATTACTTAAATTCAATTCGTCTTCAGCTTCCTCATTTTGGGTCGACTCAATTAACATTTAAATTAAATTCAAAATTACAAACATAATTTTCAAAGCTTAACTATAATTCAAAATACCATTAGAACAGCTATGATTTCGATTTTACCCGATCCAACTCAACTCATTTACTCTTTTAGAAATAATGATGAATTATTTATGTACTTATTATATAATTTTAAAAGGAAACTTCTCAATTAGATTTTAATAAATTATTGTAATTTTCTCAATCAAGAATATTTTAATTGAAGAAAGGACAAGTGAAGTGAGGTGTAGCTTTCATGATCCATACTCCATAGTGTAATTTGGATTACCTCAATCAGCACGTTGTTATCATTTTCTCAAGACGATCTTCCAAATGCCACCTACCCAGTTTCTAGCAATCTCCAAATTCATTATATAAATTAATCCACGAGATTTGAACGAATCCCACCTACCATTCATCTCCAAATCCAACAATCATTTTCCATAACCCATTAAAAAATAGTTTAAAAAAAAATGCTCCGGGATTACTTCTGCTGCTGTTGCTGCAGCTCCCGGAGCTCAGACCCGGACGGCGTAGCCGACCGGGACCCGGTTCTCTTGGTAACGGGTATAGGCGGGTCGATCCTACACTCTAAGAGTAAGAAATTCGGGTTCGAAACCCGGGTTTGGGTCCGAATTCTGTTGGCTGATTTGGAGTTCAAGAACAAGGTCTGGTCTGTGTACAATCCTGAAACAGGTTCAAAAATCTTTGTTCAGGTTTTCTGAAATTCGCTTCGTGTTTTGTGATTTCTGTTGTTTAAAGTTTCTGGTATTTGTTTTTGTTTTTGTAAAGGGTATACAGAGTCATTGGATGCTAATACTGAATTAATAGTGCCTCAAGATGATCATGGGCTTTATGCCATTGATATTTTGGACCCTTCTTTTGTAAGTTTTTTCTGCACTTTTGATATAGTTTTGCTACTAATCTTTATCGGGGGCTTCAATCATGGCTATTAATATGATGGTTAGTTAGAGATCAGATTTTTACTAATTGTTTGAATTGACGGTCTTCTGAAGAACTAACATCTAACTAAAAGAAGACAATGGGTAAAAAGGAAATTAATGCAGGCAAAGTTTAATTGATTTCTTGCATTTTTTTTAATCGAAATAAAGAACAATGTCCTGATATGGCCCGTTTGTAGCATCTTAAGGTATCCCTATTTCGATTGAGAGAATGTTTTGATTCATATTAGTGTTGGCCTCAACCTGGAAATCAAATTTACCCTCTGTAGTTCATAAAATATTCTCATTTGCTCTACGTCTTGACAGCGTCATAGTTTCATTTTCACGCCTCTTATAAACTTGTGTCTTATGTAACTTTTTCTTGATGTTCCAGTTTGTAAAGCTTCTGCATTTGAGCGATGTGTACCATTTTCATGAAATGATTAAAATGCTTGTTGGATGTGGGTATAAGAAAGGAACAACTTTGTTTGGATATGGTTATGATTTTCGACAGAGCAACAGGTAGTCAGTTTTTAATATTTGTTTTGAGGTTATATCCTTTTCTTTTTAATATTAAATCTATTAGGATCATAAAACCTGTTTATTGTATTGTTGCAGAATTGGCCAGTTAATGGATGGCCTAAAAGAGAAGTTGGAAACTGCATATAAAGCATCAGGAGGAAGAAAAGTCAATATAATTTCACACTCAATGGGTGGATTGTTGGTGTCATGTTTTATAGCTCTTCATGGTGATGTATGTTGATTCATTTTTTACTCTTTCGAATGCAAATCTTGCTGCGTTATACTTATTATATTTATCTCCATCGATTAAGCAAATTATCTGGTTGGATCTTGCATATTGAATCATCATAAGAGCCTGGTAAATTATTTTTTCAAAAGTGTTATTTTTGCTATTTTAACAACAACATATTCTTGCCTCTCATTTCATATTTGACCCTTTTAATTTCTGCCGGACTTTTTAGTCTATGGAACAGAGTAGCTTCATTTCGTCATACGTATTCTCAGTTAACTGTTTTATGAGGACACGTTTCATTATCTCGCCATGTTACAATTCGTGATGTATCATTAACAAATTGACGCTTTTGTAATAGTTCCAAATAGTAGAGGCTTAATGGTGACTTAGCCTTGAAATTGCAGATTTTCTCCAGATATGTAAACAAGTGGATTACCATTGCCACTCCATTCCAAGGTAGAAATTTTTGCATTCTATGTTATATGGCCCCAGTCAATTCAACATGATTTTAACTTTCAGAATGATACTTTATACGGTGCAGGTGCACCAGGATGCGTGAATGATACTTTACTCACGGGGTTGCAGTTTGTTGACGGCTTTGAAAGCTTCTTTTTTGTATCAAGATGGTCAATGCATCAACTGGTAATCTTCCACAATTGAAAAATATATGAGAATTCATCAATATTTCTAAGATACAGGCTTAATAAGAATTCTAATTTGAGACCTTAACTTGCTAGTCTAATATGTTAACTCAGTTGTTTTTTAAGTATGTGCTTGTTTTAGTCCCTTGTTCCTGGTTTTACGTTTATGAGTTTATTCGAACATGCTTAGCTGGTAGAGTGCCCGTCTGTTTACGAGATGTTGCCGAACCCTGATTTCAATTGGAAAAAGCAACCAAAGATTAAAGTATGGAGAAAGCATTCTAAGGATGAAGAAACTTCAGTTGAATTGGAAACATATGGCCGTAATGAATGCTTCACTCTTTTTGAAGAAGCATTAAAGAACAATGAGGTATACTCCTTTTCTCCTACTATCATTTGTTTAATCCTTACCGTTCATGATTGATCATCTAAAATCCAAGTGAGTTCATTCGGATGTGATTATTTAAGCGGAACCAACTAACGTTATCCTTGCAATGATTAGATTCAGTCATTCAAGTGGTTTCAAAATTATTTTGATCATTTTGTGTTTTTTTTTTTCCACAGTTTTCATCAACTTTTGCAAGTTATATGACGATATTTTCTTCGTTTGATTACAGCTAAATTATGGTGGAAAAACAGTGGCTCTTCCCTTCAACTATGCGATTCTTAAATGGGCTTCTGGTACACGGGAAATCCTCAATGAAACACAACTTCCCAAGGGCGTTTCTTTCTACAACATATATGGAACATCTTATGACACACCCTTTGATGTTTGGTAACGTACCTGGGGCTCGTGAGCTCCCTTTTTCTTTCAAAATATTTATATATATTTCTTATATATTATATAAAGCCATAATGAGCACGAGCTTGAGCTCAAAAATCACTTATAACACCCCTAACTTGGAAATCTCTTGGAGCCCGAGTCCTCAGCCAATTGCAACCTTCCTTGTACAATACACAGATCATGTTTTAACTTTTTATATTATTTGGGCTGTATTTGGCAGCTATGGTTCGAAATCTTCTCCCATTGACGAGCTATCTGAGATATGCCACACGCTGGTAAGAATATCTCATTTTTCGGAAACTTGCATAGAGCGTCTAATGGATGTTATTCCTATGGTCTTTATGTACTTAAAATATAAATAAATACATTGAATATTCGTTCATACTTGACCATTCTACGGTTTTTCAGCCGGAATATTCGTATGTAGATGGTGATGGGACAGTCCCGTCTGAATCAGCAGTGGTGAGTAGCTGTAGTTCATACAAAATTGCTATTCTTTTCATATTTTGTCAATTCTATGTCTTATATATATATATATATATATATATGCAGGCAGATAGGTTTGATGCAGTGGAAAGAGTCGGAGTTTGTGGAAGTCATAGAGGGCTATTAGCCGATAAGAAAGTTTTTCAGCTTATACGAAACTGGTTAGACGTTCCTGCAGATGTGCAGCGGCCCAAGACGTCCAAAGTCATGGACGCATATGAAGTAAGAACAGTTTCCTCATAAATGTCTACCAAATTGTTGACATGATATGTATATATACATATATACATATATGTGAATTGTATTCAAATTTCAAGGTAGTATAATTACAATGGACAGGTTTGTATTATACACTTAACATGGGGTTTTTTTATTTCATGGGCTTCTTGTTTTGGTTTCTAAAAATAACAAAACAAGTCGATGATTGCTATTTATGATATTGTCAAAAGGTAATGTCTTACCCTATCACGTTTACAAACAAAAGGGAAAATGTTTTACAATAATCTCAATAAGGAAAATTGTAAAATTCGCTAAAAGTGGTTTTTTTTTTTTATATGTTTAAACAATTGATGTTAATATTTTTCAATTTAAAAAATTCACCCAAGTTTTCATTAAAAAGAAACTAACATTCACGATTAATATATATGTTTTTGATTAAATTTATAAACTGAACTCCTTTTAACCTTCTTGATAAGAATTAATCAATTGTAATTCTAAGTACAAACTTATTCATATATAACTTTTATATTGATACGTAATATTAATGATAATTTTAATTTCAACGTTTTAGCCTTGTTTAAAAAGTTTTAGGTTTAATTGTTAGTTAAATTAATTACACATAAATGTAAACTTGATGGATTTTAAATATTAATATGTAGATCAATAAAATTCAAAATTGTACATTATAATATTTTGGTGAAAAATATTCCAATTTTATTTAATCAACACAAAAATTATGATGGTAATGTATACAATACGTGTTTAAATGCATAATTTTCAAAAGGTTACAGACAAAATGTATATATTTCAAAGTATCAATTATCAAAGAACCTTTAATAGAATTATCCTCTTTTTTCGATCGAAAATAGACAAAAGAGGTAATGTGCAGTATTTACCAAAAATAAAAATGTTGAGTGTATATTTTAATAAAACAGGGATCAAAGTGCAATTACCCAAAAATAGGGGTGGGTGCAATTATCATAGAGATAGAGAAAGAAGATTGAGTTGCATTTAAGACTGTGCAAACAACTGTTAAATTATTTATAAGAATTCAAATTATTTAATAAATTATTCAGTACTCAAGCCTAATATTATATATATAATATATATATATTGTATTTAATAAAATTGTAATTGTTTCCGAGGAGGCACGGGTGGTCCGACGATTTCTCCAATACAATCCCACTTCCCACCACCCCTCTCTCTCTCTCTCTCTATATATATATATATAAATATATATATATTATATTTGTATATAAATATTTTGAAAATATTTACATGCATGCACTATTCAATTATTCATCATCATAGTATATATAATCTTATTCTAGTTTTATTGCGTTGTCATATATTTTTAAAGTGAGAAAAAACCATGATTACTATTATTTGGGTGTATATTGAGTAAGTCTCATTTTTATATTATACCTTGTAAATCGATACGAGAGTGAAATCAAATTTGATTATCTTGTATTTGATATATCATGCAATGTTTCAAAATTACTAGAGTTATTATATTTAATATCGAATTTTAAAAGTGAACAAGGAAAAAATAATTATATTCGGTCACCAATATATATATAATAGGGAAAAATGCAAAAAGAATCCCTGTGAAATATTTTATTGGCTAAAAATCTCTTATGAAATAAATATAGCCTAAAAACTCCCTGTGAAATATTTTAGTTGCACGAAACTCCCTCTGTTAATTTGGTGAAGCACACGCGCCCCATATGCGTTTTTCAGTGATTATTGATCACTAAGTTATTAAGCAATTTACTTTTATGCCCTTTCATATCTTGATTATTGACTTGTCAAACCCTAATCATATAAAAAGTAACTGATCAAATCAAATTTATCATAAAAATTGTAAAAGATTAATTAAGGATTTTAGAAAATTATAAATATAATAAATATTTTATTAGTTTGCACAAAAATAATAACATTTTATTTTTTCTACGTCTCAAGGTGACAAACATGATTTTGCAATTAAAAAAAAGAAAAATATGAACGCACTTTCTATTATTTTGAATTAAATACATTTTAATATGCAATTTTCTTCCAAAAATTGAAGGAATATTCAAAATCCTAAATTATTTTATGGCCTCTCTCTCTTAAACACACATATGGAAGTCAAAAAAAAAAATATATAATATTTTACTTGATTAAGTATGAAGGGTATAATGGGTATATTAAGAAAAAAAACGAATTAAAGTAAATAGAAAGAAATAGAAAATGTGGAATTTCAAAATTACACAGAGGTTTTCAAGCTATATTTTTTTCATAGGAGTTTTTCGGCCAATAAAATATTTCACATGTGGGTTTTTAGGATTTTACCCTATATAATATAAAGTTTTAAAGATAGATATTACGCCCTTCTAATTTCTATAATGATTTAAACAATAATTAGTTAATTACTGAAAAATGAGATTGTATTGTTAAAATTAAATGAGATATAAATACTTTTGAAAGAACCAAATATATTTTCCTTGGTAAAAAAATGATGCATGGAGTAGTATATATAAATTGAAGACATGGAGCTCCATGGTTACCCTACCCACCTATATATCTATATATATATATTTTATGCACACACAAAAAAACATATACGTATATATTTTGATATGGAAAAATTTACCCATATGGTTACCAAAAGTACCCTTATTAAGGTTCTAAATTGAAATAGTCGACCCAGAGCTACTAGATATACAACACCGAGGCAGTAAATTGTCTCAAAAGATCGACATACACATCACACATGTATATATATATATAATTTCACATAAATATGAAGAAAACTTGATGTGCCTAAACCGCAAGCGCACGGCTTCGGTGTAGTACAAAAGATATCGTTCCCACGAAGACCGAATAATCAAGTACTAATCTATCACTTATCAGTAATCTAAGCCTAATCAAAAGCACGAGACAAATTGTAAAGAAAACTAAACAGAACGCAAGAAAATTGATTCGAGTTATATATGATTGGAAATTCCGGAATTAGGGTTCACCACGATAAATATTATCGACTCAATTATATTACCGATGAAGTTACGACCGCTACTTATGAAGGACACTATCCTATTGTACTCGCTACCTTCTGTCGAAGCATAACAACATACCTAAGCTAATTAATCAACTACTTTCGTGATGATTATACTAGACCTAGACTCATTGATCTCTATGATAATGCATCGATTCCTCAAAAGACCTAAAACTACTTTCGTGATTTAGGATCCTAGGTTTGAATACTAGGGTTCCGATATAGATGTCACCTTTCAGAATTTTCACCTAATATCTATGAACATGCAAATAAGTGGCCAGCAAATTCACAAGCATTAATAAACAAGAATTCAAATCATAAGCATACGCGATGTAAAATCAACGATTCTATAATCTATATCGATAACATATTATCGGGCTATTCCCGGTTCCAGAATAATATGAATTACTCCATAGATGCGAAGAAACAATCAACAATCAATAAAGTAAACATGATAAAACGACAAGAATTAAAAGAGATTAAATAAAATAATTTCGATTAAACCCGTTGTCGAATAATCCGTTTACAATAATCTTGAATTTCGTCTCTCGATCTCCGATCTTTACAACCCAACTCAAGAAAATAAAGTTCGAACCCTAATACAATATTTGGAGGGGGTATTTATATTTAATCTAGATCATTAATCCGAAATTGGGCTGAATATGGGCTTTCCCGCGTTTAGACTGTGATAAGCGCGCGCCTGTACGCGGGATTGAACGGCGCCTGTACGCCGACTAATACTGCGCTTGTACGCGGTATTGAACGGCGCCTGTACGCCGTTATAAATGGCGCCTGTACGCCGTTATAAATGGCGCTCGTACGCGAGAACGCTTAAATTCTCTGCCTTCGTTGTTGGGGCGCGGTTTAACACGGCGTACGTACGCCGTGTATTTTGGCGCTCGTGCGCCGATTGCAACGGCGCTTGTACGCCATGTATCAGCTGCCTTCAATCACTTCGTTCTCGATTTTGGCCAATAATTGGTATTTGTCTCTCGCAACATAGAAATTCCCTACGGCACTTAAAAGTGACATTAAACGCATTTGCGGGATAAAAATATGATGCAATTACATAAATAAACGTGTCGAATGAGTGATGGGAATTGCATAAAAATGAGGTTTATCAACCCCCCCAAACTTGCTTTTGTTCGTCCTCGAACAAACGGTAAAACAAAGAAAACAAAAACAAAAACTAAAGATAAACTCATTTTCGTAGAGTATACGATTGCACTTAGCATGTGCAACAAGCCTTTAAACCTTTTTATTACCCAAAAAGGACGAGTTATAGTCTCGTGAGGGTTTGCAGATGATATACCCACAAAATCACAAAATCAATGAATCTTCGCTAAATCGAAATGTGATGCAATCGTACAAAAATCGACGTGAACTAATGACTCGACATATTTAGAAAAAGATCATGCATTTGCTTAATCATTGGTTACATCACACCACATAGTTAAACAAGCTTCTAGAAAGCACTGAATAAAGCCATCTTTAAGCATTATAGTCGAGTGGCGTTTCTAACAAAATTTGAGCGGCGCCCATCCATACCAACTAATCTAACAGATGTTAGGGTCTAACTGGTTCACAATATTGAGCTTTTAGCGTAGGTCACTTATGCAAACGAGCTCATACTTGATAGGATTGTGCAATGTTCGTTCTCTTAGACTTTCTATGGCACCCGTTATCGAGCTTTGGGTCAACGACTCCCAAGCTAGATAGCCATAGGGCGTTAAGTTTTAAGATACTCCTTCGGACTTAATCACTCAAGTGTCAAAGGTCACAGAACGAACTAATCCATGCAGTAGCGATTTTTTTTTTTTTTTTTTTAATATTGTGCCAGAAGACATTGTTCTAAGTTGGTAGACTTGGAGGCCACTACCTATGTGTTTCGAAAACGGGTGATCCACTCAACTCCTATGCCTTGGACTACTACGTATTAGTGACTAGCCAGAAAATTGTAACTAAGCAGATGATATCGCCGACAAAAAAGATTATGCGTTATATGTATTAGAAAGTCAGGCTTTCATATCACCTAGTCAATCGTTGTACGACGATCACAAAGATAAAGCTAGAATCCATAGTAAAAGTGTTATGTCTCCGTAAACAACCCCCAAACTTGAATCGCACATTGTCCCTAATGTGATAAACGTGTGTATGTATTCATGCATAAACGTAAAAAGGGACATAACCTTGGCGAGAGTCGAGACAATCGTCCTGATTTTGCTAGGTATTGTATCCAGAAGACTGTAGAGAAACAAAACACTGGAGCCCAATGATGATGTAGTACTCGAATCGTTGAAGTCGAATGTAGTTCCTTTGATATCCGTAGCTGTTATGAATGAAAAACAAGAGATATGGTGAGAGAGAGGGATCGATGGTTGTGTGAGGATTGTGCTTGAGTGTGTATAAGGATGAGAACAGAAATCTGTTTTTTTTTTTTTTTAAAAATTCGACTCTGCGTACGTACGCCTTTTTGAACTGCGTACGTACGCAGCATATATTGGCGTACGTACGCCGTGTATGTTTGCGTACGTACGCGGTTTGCTTAAAAATCACTGCCTCCGTTGATTGTACGCCGATTTACTCGGCGTACGTACGCCTTGTAAATCGGCGTACAGGCGCAGTTATATTCGGCGTACGTACGCGAGATATGCAAAACTCCCTGTCCTCGTTGTTTGTACGCCAATTTAGACCGCGCACGTACGCCATGTAAAACTCGATTTTTTTTTTTTTTTTTTTAGAAACAAAAAGTAAAAACTTGAAACGAAACAAAACAGAAGGAAAGAAAAACAAAAAGAAAACAAAAACAAAAATAAAGGATACATTTGGGTTGCCTCCCAAAAAGCTCTTGTTTTACGTCTTTAGCTCGACGTTACCATGCTTAGTGTAAATCCCGAATCGGACCCGATGACTTGGCAATTCTCCAATCGACTTTAGGGTCTCGATTTTTAGGTAAAGAAAACTCAGGCACCGGTTGAATGTGAGACCTAAATCGCCATTTTTTGAATTTTTGGCGAGAGATCTTTTTGTCATGTAATACTTTGATGCCTTCATCGTTAGTTCTTCCACTCTCATGCACATTTGTCAATGGCGGATTCCCCTCAAATAGTCGAGCAATATCAGCGATAATTTCATCTTCCTCCTCGATCAAGCCATCAATCACCAGTCGTGCCTCTAACGGATCTTTATAGTGGTTCTTAGCAAGCTTGTCCTTGGTTATAGCTTCGTCAATCCTGTAACAAGAGTTCTCGATAGAGCTGTTAGCAACAGATTTATATAGACTAAATTCAACTCTCTCATCCCCAATATTCAAGGAAAGCCTTCCGTTTTTAACATCAATAATAGCTCCTGCTGTAGCTAGGAATGGCCTACCAAGAAAAATGGGAATTTGAGAGTCTTCATCCATATCGAGAACGACGAAGTCTGTAGGAATAAAAAATTTTCCTACTCTAATCGGTACATCTTCTAGCATACCTACCGGATACTTCACGGATCTATCAGCTAATTGCAGAGTAATCGTGGTAGGTTTTAACTGACCCAATTCTAACTTACGTGAAACAGAAAGTGGCATAAGACTAACGCTAGCACCAAGGTCACACAATGCATGATCAAAACTAACGTTACCTATTACGCATGGAATCGAAAAACTACCGGGGTCTTTAAGCTTAGGAGTTAATTTATTTTGAATTAATGCGCTACACTCCTCAGTTAAAGCCACGGTTTCATAGTCCTCTAGTTTCCGTTTATTAGAAAGAATTTCCTTCAAAAACTTAGCATAAGAAGGCATTTGTGTAAGTGCATCAGTGAATGGAATATTAATGTAAAGTTTTTTCAAAACTTCTAAAAATTTTCCAAACTGTTTATCTAATTTCGCCTTAGCTAATCTTTGAGGGAAAGGCACGGGTGGTTCATATGGCGGTGGAGGTACATATATTGGTTCTTTTTCGCTTTTATCAATTGTTTTGTCAATAGAGTTGTCGGGATGAGACGATTTTTTCTTTTCGACCTTCTCAGTTGACTCTATTTCACTAATCCTAGTAGACATTTTTGGATCCTCATAATTAGTTTCATTCCTTAAAGCAATTGCATTACAATGTTCCTTTGGATTTGTCTCAGGTTGTCCGGGAAAGGAACCAGAATTCCTACTTGAGTTACTAGCTTGTTGTGCAATTTGAGTTTCTAGCATCTTATTGTGAGTTGCTAAAGAGTCGACCTTAGTTGCTAGTTGCTTAATTGCATCATTCACTATCTCGTTTTGTTTAGTTTGGGATACTACGAAACTCTCAAGAAGGGATTCTAAGTTCGATTTCTGTGGTGGAACAGGATTGTAAGGCTTCTGTTGGAATCCAGGTGGCTGCCTAATGTTAGGATGTGGAGATGCGTTTTGGTTTGTATTGTACGAAAAATTAGGGTGATTCCTCCAACCAGGATTAAAAGTGTTTGAAAACGGGTCGTTCTTTTGGTTGAAGTTATTCACAAAGTTGGCTTGTTCCATAAAGGGATCTTTAGGTAAACTTGCTAATTGACACTCTAACGCAACATGACCAACCATACCACATATTTCGCACATAGGGGGTGGGGTAGTGACAGAATTAACATGCATATTCATGGAATCTAACTTCTTAGACATAGCCTCTACTTGTGCAGAAAGTAGAGTAATAGCATCAATATCATACTTACCTGGGGTCTTTTGTGGAGTTGATCTTTCGCTTGACCACTGATAGTGGTTCAGTGCCATATCTTCGATTAAGTTGTAGGCTTCTTCGATACCCTTATTCATCAGAGCTCCTCCAGCTGCTGCATCGACTGACATCCTCGTGGTGTAAATCAGTCCGTTATAGAAAGTATGAACGATGAGCCATTTTTCCAGCCCGTGATGTGGGCACAGTCGTAAAAGGTCTTTGAATCGTTCCCAGGCTTCATAAAGTGATTCACCTTCTCTCTGAGCAAAAGTCGTAATTTGATTCCTCAGTTGTGCAGTCTTGCTCGGGGGAAAGTATCTCGCTAGAAAGCATTGCATGAGTTGATCCCATGTTCTGATTGAGCCCGATGGTAAAGAGTGTAGCCAAGCTCTCGCCTTGTCTCTCAGTGAAAACGGAAATAATCTCAGCCTGATAGCATCCTGAGAAACCCCGTTCATTTTCAGAGTGTCGCAGTACTCTAAAAACATGGACAAGTGGAGGTTTGGCTCTTCAGTAGGTCACCCCCAAACTGATTCTGCTGAACCATTTGCAGAAGGGATGGCTTGAGCTCGAAATTGTTGGCCTCTACAGTAGGCCTGGCGATGCTGGAGTGAAGTGTCTGTGCATTCGGCGCTGCAAAATCCTTAAGACATCTCGCGTTCGCATTCGCATTTGCAGCCGGGTTTGCGTTCGCGTTAGCGTTTGCATTAATATTTACATTCACGTTCTCTTCAGCCATTGTAACTTGTCTAAGCTGAGCTCGTTTCAGTCTCTGTAGTTTTCTCCTTGTACGAAAAGTTTTCTCGATTTCTGGATCTAGTTCAAAATTGATCTTGTTTCGCATACAAGGGAAAAATTGAATCCTGAAATAAAACAGAAAAATAAAAATTAAAAACTAAAAATAAAATAAAAATGGCTTAGTCTCACTAATATATGATAAAAACTAATTTTGACTATTCAAGTCCCCGGCAACGGCGCCAAAAACTTGATGTGCCTAAACCGCAAGCGCACGGCTTCGGTGTAGTACAAAAGATATCGTTCCCACGAAGACCGAATAATCAAGTACTAATCTATCACTTATCAGTAATCTAAGCCTAATCAAAAGCACGAGACAAATTGTAAAGAAAACTAAACAGAACGCAAGAAAATTGATTCGAGTTATATATGATTGGAAATTCCGGAATTAGGGTTCACCACGATAAATATTATCGACTCAATTATATTACCGATGAAGTTACGACCGCTACTTATGAAGGACACTATCCTATTGTACTCGCTACCTTCTGTCGAAGCATAACAACATACCTAAGCTAATTAATCAACTACTTTCGTGATGATTATACTAGACCTAGACTCATTGATCTCTATGATAATGCATCGATTCCTCAAAAGACCTAAAACTACTTTCGTGATTTAGGATCCTAGGTTTGAATACTAGGGTTCCGATATAGATGTCACCTTTCAGAATTTTCACCTAATATCTATGAACATGCAAATAAGTGGCCAGCAAATTCACAAGCATTAATAAACAAGAATTCAAATCATAAGCATACGCGATGTAAAATCAACGATTCTATAATCTATATCGATAACATATTATCGGGCTATTCCCGGTTCCAGAATAATATGAATTACTCCATAGATGCGAAGAAACAATCAACAATCAATAAAGTAAACATGATAAAACGACAAGAATTAAAAGAGATTAAATAAAATAATTTCGATTAAACCCGTTGTCGAATAATCCGTTTACAATAATCTTGAATTTCGTCTCTCGATCTCCGATCTTTACAACCCAACTCAAGAAAATAAAGTTCGAACCCTAATACAATATTTGGAGGGGGTATTTATACCTAATCTAGATCATTAATCCGAAATTGGGCTGAATATGGGCTTTCTCGCGTTTAGACTGTGATAAGCGCGCGCCTGTACGCGGGATTGAACGGCGCCTGTACGCCGACTAATACTGCGCTTGTACGCGGTATTGAACGGCGCCTGTACGCCGTTATAAATGGCGCCTGTACGCCGTTATAAATGGCGCTCGTACGCGAGAACGCTTAAATTCTCTGCCTTCGTTGTTGGGGCGCGGTTTAACACGGCGTACGTACGCCGTGTATTTTGGCGCTCGTGCGCCGATTGCAACGGCGCTTGTACGCCATGTATCAGCTGCCTTCAATCACTTCGTTCTCGATTTTGGCCAATAATTGGTATTTGTCTCTCGCAACATAGAAATTCCCTACGGCACTTAAAAGTGACATTAAACGCATTTGCGGGATAAAAATATGATGCAATTACATAAATAAACGTGTCGAATGAGTGATGGGAATTGCATAAAAATGAGGTTTATCAACCCCCCCAAACTTGCTTTTGTTCGTCCTCGAACAAACGGTAAAACAAAGAAAACAAAAACAAAAACTAAAGATAAACTCATTTTCGTAGAGTATACGATTGCACTTAGCATGTGCAACAAGCCTTTAAACCTTTTTATTACCCAAAAAGGACGAGTTATAGTCTCGTGAGGGTTTGCAGATGATATACCCACAAAATCACAAAATCAATGAATCTTCGCTAAATCGAAATGTGATGCAATCGTACAAAAATCGACGTGAACTAATGACTCGACATATTTAGAAAAAGATCATGCATTTGCTTAATCATTGGTTACATCACACCACATAGTTAAACAAGCTTCTAGAAAGCACTGAATAAAGCCATCTTTAAGCATTATAGTCGAGTGGCGTTTCTAACAAAATTTGAGCGGCGCCCATCCATACCAACTAATCTAACAGATGTTAGGGTCTAACTGGTTCACAATATTGAGCTTTTAGCGTAGGTCACTTATGCAAACGAGCTCATACTTGATAGGATTGTGCAATGTTCGTTCTCTTAGACTTTCTATGGCACCCGTTATCGAGCTTTGGGTCAACGACTCCCAAGCTAGATAGCCATAGGGCGTTAAGTTTTAAGATACTCCTTCGGACTTAATCACTCAAGTGTCAAAGGTCACAGAACGAACTAATCCATGCAGTAGCGATTTTTTTTTTTTTTTTTTTTTTTTTTAATATTGTGCCAGAAGACATTGTTCTAAGTTGGTAGACTTGGAGGCCACTACCTATGTGTTTCGAAAACGGGTGATCCACTCAACTCCTATGCCTTGGACTACTACGTATTAGTGACTAGCCAGAAAATTGTAACTAAGCAGATGATATCGCCGACAAAAAAGATTATGCGTTATATGTATTAGAAAGTCAGGCTTTCATATCACCTAGTCAATCGTTGTACGACGATCACAAAGATAAAGCTAGAATCCATAGTAAAAGTGTTATGTCTCCGTAAACAACCCCCAAACTTGAATCGCACATTGTCCCTAATGTGATAAACGTGTGTATGTATTCATGCATAAACGTAAAAAGGGACATAACCTTGGCGAGAGTCGAGACAATCGTCCTGATTTTGCTAGGTATTGTATCCAGAAGACTGTAGAGAAACAAAACACTGGAGCCCAATGATGATGTAGTACTCGAATCGTTGAAGTCGAATGTAGTTCCTTTGATATCCGTAGCTGTTATGAATGAAAAACAAGAGATATGGTGAGAGAGAGGGATCGATGGTTGTGTGAGGATTGTGCTTGAGTGTGTATAAGGATGAGAACAGAAATCTGTTTTTTTTTTTTTAAAAAATTCGACTCTGCGTACGTACGCCTTTTTGAACTGCGTACGTACGCAGCATATATTGGCGTACGTACGCCGTGTATGTTTGCGTACGTACGCGGTTTGCTTAAAAATCACTGCCTCCGTTGATTGTACGCCGATTTACTCGGCGTACGTACGCCTTGTAAATCGGCGTACAGGCGCAGTTATATTCGGCGTACGTACGCGAGATATGCAAAACTCACTGTCCTCGTTGTTTGTACGCCAATTTAGACCGCGCACGTACGCCATGTAAAACTCGATTTTTTTTTTTTTTTTTTTTTTTTTTTAGAAACAAAAAGTAAAAACTTGAAACGAAACAAAACAGAAGGAAAGAAAAACAAAAAGAAAACAAAAACAAAAATAAAGGATACATTTGGGTTGCCTCCCAAAAAGCGCTTGTTTTACGTCTTTAGCTCGACGTTACCATGCTTAGTGTAAATCCCGGATCGGACCCGATGACTTGGCAATTCTCCAATCGACTTTAGGGTCTCGATTTTTAGGTAAAGAAAACTCAGGCACCGGTTGAATGTGAGACCTAAATCGCCATTTTTTGAATTTTTGGCGAGAGATCTTTTTGTCATGTAATACTTTGATGCCTTCATCGTTAGTTCTTCCACTCTCATGCACATTTGTCAATGGCGGATTCCCCTCAAATAGTCGAGCAATATCAGCGATAATTTCATCTTCCTCCTCGATCAAGCCATCAATCACCAGTCGTGCCTCTAACGGATCTTTATAGTGGTTCTTAGCAAGCTTGTCCTTGGTTATAGCTTCGTCAATCCTGTAACAAGAGTTCTCGATAGAGCTGTTAGCAACAGATTTATATAGACTAAATTCAACTCTCTCATCCCCAATATTCAAGGAAAGCCTTCCGTTTTTAACATCAATAATAGCTCCTGCTGTAGCTAGGAATGGCCTACCAAGAAAAATGGGAATTTGAGAGTCTTCATCCATATCGAGAACGACGAAGTCTGTAGGAATAAAAAATTTTCCTACTCTAATCGGTACATCTTCTAGCATACCTACCGGATACTTCACGGATCTATCAGCTAATTGCAGAGTAATCGTGGTAGGTTTTAACTGACCCAATTCTAACTTACGTGA
This sequence comes from Verbascum thapsus, assembly GCA_963669365.1. Classification (NCBI taxonomy): domain Eukaryota; kingdom Viridiplantae; phylum Streptophyta; class Magnoliopsida; order Lamiales; family Scrophulariaceae; genus Verbascum; species Verbascum thapsus. The sequence continues at coordinate 15,186,897 of OY770110.1, read as the reverse complement.
AACAGAAAGTGGCATAAGACTAACGCTAGCACCAAGGTCACACAATGCATGATCAAAACTAACGTTACCTATTACGCATGGAATCGAAAAACTACCGGGGTCTTTAAGCTTAGGAGTTAATTTATTTTGAATTAATGCGCTACACTCCTCAGTTAAAGCCACGGTTTCATAGTCCTCTAGTTTCCGTTTATTAGAAAGAATTTCCTTCAAAAACTTAGCATAAGAAGGCATTTGTGTAAGTGCATCAGTGAATGGAATATTAATGTAAAGTTTTTTCAAAACTTCTAAAAATTTTCCAAACTGTTTATCTAATTTCGCCTTAGCTAATCTTTGAGGGAAAGGCACGGGTGGTTCATATGGCGGTGGAGGTACATATATTGGTTCTTTTTCGCTTTTATCAATTGTTTTGTCAATAGAGTTGTCGGGATGAGACGATTTTTTCTTTTCGACCTTCTCAGTTGACTCTATTTCACTAATCCTAGTAGACATTTTTGGATCCTCATAATTAGTTTCATTCCTTAAAGCAATTGCATTACAATGTTCCTTTGGATTTGTCTCAGGTTGTCCGGGAAAGGAACCAGAATTCCTACTTGAGTTACTAGCTTGTTGTGCAATTTGAGTTTCTAGCATCTTATTGTGAGTTGCTAAAGAGTCGACCTTAGTTGCTAGTTGCTTAATTGCATCATTCACTATCTCGTTTTGTTTAGTTTGGGATACTACGAAACTCTCAAGAAGGGATTCTAAGTTCGATTTCTGTGGTGGAACAGGATTGTAAGGCTTCTGTTGGAATCCAGGTGGCTGCCTAATGTTAGGATGTGGAGATGCGTTTTGGTTTGTATTGTACGAAAAATTAGGGTGATTCCTCCAACCAGGATTAAAAGTGTTTGAAAACGGGTCGTTCTTTTGGTTGAAGTTATTCACAAAGTTGGCTTGTTCCATAAAGGGATCTTTAGGTAAACTTGCTAATTGACACTCTAACGCAACATGACCAACCATACCACATATTTCGCACATAGGGGGTGGGGTAGTGACAGAATTAACATGCATATTCATGGAATCTAACTTCTTAGACATAGCCTCTACTTGTGCAGAAAGTAGAGTAATAGCATCAATATCATACTTACCTGGGGTCTTTTGTGGAGTTGATCTTTCGCTTGACCACTGATAGTGGTTCAGTGCCATATCTTCGATTAAGTTGTAGGCTTCTTCGATACCCTTATTCATCAGAGCTCCTCCAGCTGCTGCATCGACTGACATCCTCGTGGTGTAAATCAGTCCGTTATAGAAAGTATGAACGATGAGCCATTTTTCCAGCCCGTGATGTGGGCACAGTCGTAAAAGGTCTTTGAATCGTTCCCAGGCTTCATAAAGTGATTCACCTTCTCTCTGAGCAAAAGTCGTAATTTGATTCCTCAGTTGTGCAGTCTTGCTCGGGGGAAAGTATCTCGCTAGAAAGCATTGCATGAGTTGATCCCATGTTCTGATTGAGCCCGATGGTAAAGAGTGTAGCCAAGCTCTCGCCTTGTCTCTCAGTGAAAACGGAAATAATCTCAGCCTGATAGCATCCTGAGAAACCCCGTTCATTTTCAGAGTGTCGCAGTACTCTAAAAACATGGACAAGTGGAGGTTTGGCTCTTCAGTAGGTCACCCCCAAACTGATTCTGCTGAACCATTTGCAGAAGGGATGGCTTGAGCTCGAAATTGTTGGCCTCTACAGTAGGCCTGGCGATGCTGGAGTGAAGTGTCTGTGCATTCGGCGCTGCAAAATCCTTAAGACATCTCGCGTTCGCATTCGCATTTGCAGCCGGGTTTGCGTTCGCGTTAGCGTTTGCATTAATATTTACATTCACGTTCTCTTCAGCCATTGTAACTTGTCTAAGCTGAGCTCGTTTCAGTCTCTGTAGTTTTCTCCTTGTACGAAAAGTTTTCTCGATTTCTGGATCTAGTTCAAAATTGATCTTGTTTCGCATACAAGGGAAAAATTGAATCCTGAAATAAAACAGAAAAATAAAAATTAAAAACTAAAAATAAAATAAAAATGGCTTAGTCTCACTAATATATGATAAAAACTAATTTTGACTATTCAAGTCCCCGGCAACGGCGCCAAAAACTTGATGTGCCTAAACCGCAAGCGCACGGCTTCGGTGTAGTACAAAAGATATCGTTCCCACGAAGACCGAATAATCAAGTACTAATCTATCACTTATCAGTAATCTAAGCCTAATCAAAAGCACGAGACAAATTGTAAAGAAAACTAAACAGAACGCAAGAAAATTGATTCGAGTTATATATGATTGGAAATTCCGGAATTAGGGTTCACCACGATAAATATTATCGACTCAATTATATTACCGATGAAGTTACGACCGCTACTTATGAAGGACACTATCCTATTGTACTCGCTACCTTCTGTCGAAGCATAACAACATACCTAAGCTAATTAATCAACTACTTTCGTGATGATTATACTAGACCTAGACTCATTGATCTCTATGATAATGCATCGATTCCTCAAAAGACCTAAAACTACTTTCGTGATTTAGGATCCTAGGTTTGAATACTAGGGTTCCGATATAGATGTCACCTTTCAGAATTTTCACCTAATATCTATGAACATGCAAATAAGTGGCCAGCAAATTCACAAGCATTAATAAACAAGAATTCAAATCATAAGCATACGCGATGTAAAATCAACGATTCTATAATCTATATCGATAACATATTATCGGGCTATTCCCGGTTCCAGAATAATATGAATTACTCCATAGATGCGAAGAAACAATCAACAATCAATAAAGTAAACATGATAAAACGACAAGAATTAAAAGAGATTAAATAAAATAATTTCGATTAAACCCGTTGTCGAATAATCCGTTTACAATAATCTTGAATTTCGTCTCTCGATCTCCGATCTTTACAACCCAACTCAAGAAAATAAAGTTCGAACCCTAATACAATATTTGGAGGGGGTATTTATACCTAATCTAGATCATTAATCCGAAATTGGGCTGAATATGGGCTTTCTCGCGTTTAGACTGTGATAAGCGCGCGCCTGTACGCGGGATTGAACGGCGCCTGTACGCCGACTAATACTGCGCTTGTACGCGGTATTGAACGGCGCCTGTACGCCGTTATAAATGGCGCCTGTACGCCGTTATAAATGGCGCTCGTACGCGAGAACGCTTAAATTCTCTGCCTTCGTTGTTGGGGCGCGGTTTAACACGGCGTACGTACGCCGTGTATTTTGGCGCTCGTGCGCCGATTGCAACGGCGCTTGTACGCCATGTATCAGCTGCCTTCAATCACTTCGTTCTCGATTTTGGCCAATAATTGGTATTTGTCTCTCGCAACATAGAAATTCCCTACGGCACTTAAAAGTGACATTAAACGCATTTGCGGGATAAAAATATGATGCAATTACATAAATAAACGTGTCGAATGAGTGATGGGAATTGCATAAAAATGAGGTTTATCAACCCCCCCAAACTTGCTTTTGTTCGTCCTCGAACAAACGGTAAAACAAAGAAAACAAAAACAAAAACTAAAGATAAACTCATTTTCGTAGAGTATACGATTGCACTTAGCATGTGCAACAAGCCTTTAAACCTTTTTATTACCCAAAAAGGACGAGTTATAGTCTCGTGAGGGTTTGCAGATGATATACCCACAAAATCACAAAATCAATGAATCTTCGCTAAATCGAAATGTGATGCAATCGTACAAAAATCGACGTGAACTAATGACTCGACATATTTAGAAAAAGATCATGCATTTGCTTAATCATTGGTTACATCACACCACATAGTTAAACAAGCTTCTAGAAAGCACTGAATAAAGCCATCTTTAAGCATTATAGTCGAGTGGCGTTTCTAACAAAATTTGAGCGGCGCCCATCCATACCAACTAATCTAACAGATGTTAGGGTCTAACTGGTTCACAATATTGAGCTTTTAGCGTAGGTCACTTATGCAAACGAGCTCATACTTGATAGGATTGTGCAATGTTCGTTCTCTTAGACTTTCTATGGCACCCGTTATCGAGCTTTGGGTCAACGACTCCCAAGCTAGATAGCCATAGGGCGTTAAGTTTTAAGATACTCCTTCGGACTTAATCACTCAAGTGTCAAAGGTCACAGAACGAACTAATCCATGCAGTAGCGATTTTTTTTTTTTTTTTTTTAATATTGTGCCAGAAGACATTGTTCTAAGTTGGTAGACTTGGAGGCCACTACCTATGTGTTTCGAAAACGGGTGATCCACTCAACTCCTATGCCTTGGACTACTACGTATTAGTGACTAGCCAGAAAATTGTAACTAAGCAGATGATATCGCCGACAAAAAAGATTATGCGTTATATGTATTAGAAAGTCAGGCTTTCATATCACCTAGTCAATCGTTGTACGACGATCACAAAGATAAAGCTAGAATCCATAGTAAAAGTGTTATGTCTCCGTAAACAACCCCCAAACTTGAATCGCACATTGTCCCTAATGTGATAAACGTGTGTATGTATTCATGCATAAACGTAAAAAGGGACATAACCTTGGCGAGAGTCGAGACAATCGTCCTGATTTTGCTAGGTATTGTATCCAGAAGACTGTAGAGAAACAAAACACTGGAGCCCAATGATGATGTAGTACTCGAATCGTTGAAGTCGAATGTAGTTCCTTTGATATCCGTAGCTGTTATGAATGAAAAACAAGAGATATGGTGAGAGAGAGGGATCGATGGTTGTGTGAGGATTGTGCTTGAGTGTGTATAAGGATGAGAACAGAAATCTGTTTTTTTTTTTTTTTAAAAATTCGACTCTGCGTACGTACGCCTTTTTGAACTGCGTACGTACGCAGCATATATTGGCGTACGTACGCCGTGTATGTTTGCGTACGTACGCGGTTTGCTTAAAAATCACTGCCTCCGTTGATTGTACGCCGATTTACTCGGCGTACGTACGCCTTGTAAATCGGCGTACAGGCGCAGTTATATTCGGCGTACGTACGCGAGATATGCAAAACTCCCTGTCCTCGTTGTTTGTACGCCAATTTAGACCGCGCACGTACGCCATGTAAAACTCGATTTTTTTTTTTTTTTTTTTAGAAACAAAAAGTAAAAACTTGAAACGAAACAAAACAGAAGGAAAGAAAAACAAAAAGAAAACAAAAACAAAAATAAAGGATACATTTGGGTTGCCTCCCAAAAAGCTCTTGTTTTACGTCTTTAGCTCGACGTTACCATGCTTAGTGTAAATCCCGAATCGGACCCGATGACTTGGCAATTCTCCAATCGACTTTAGGGTCTCGATTTTTAGGTAAAGAAAACTCAGGCACCGGTTGAATGTGAGACCTAAATCGCCATTTTTTGAATTTTTGGCGAGAGATCTTTTTGTCATGTAATACTTTGATGCCTTCATCGTTAGTTCTTCCACTCTCATGCACATTTGTCAATGGCGGATTCCCCTCAAATAGTCGAGCAATATCAGCGATAATTTCATCTTCCTCCTCGATCAAGCCATCAATCACCAGTCGTGCCTCTAACGGATCTTTATAGTGGTTCTTAGCAAGCTTGTCCTTGGTTATAGCTTCGTCAATCCTGTAACAAGAGTTCTCGATAGAGCTGTTAGCAACAGATTTATATAGACTAAATTCAACTCTCTCATCCCCAATATTCAAGGAAAGCCTTCCGTTTTTAACATCAATAATAGCTCCTGCTGTAGCTAGGAATGGCCTACCAAGAAAAATGGGAATTTGAGAGTCTTCATCCATATCGAGAACGACGAAGTCTGTAGGAATAAAAAATTTTCCTACTCTAATCGGTACATCTTCTAGCATACCTACCGGATACTTCACGGATCTATCAGCTAATTGCAGAGTAATCGTGGTAGGTTTTAACTGACCCAATTCTAACTTACGTGAAACAGAAAGTGGCATAAGACTAACGCTAGCACCAAGGTCACACAATGCATGATCAAAACTAACGTTACCTATTACGCATGGAATCGAAAAACTACCGGGGTCTTTAAGCTTAGGAGTTAATTTATTTTGAATTAATGCGCTACACTCCTCAGTTAAAGCCACGGTTTCATAGTCCTCTAGTTTCCGTTTATTAGAAAGAATTTCCTTCAAAAACTTAGCATAAGAAGGCATTTGTGTAAGTGCATCAGTGAATGGAATATTAATGTAAAGTTTTTTCAAAACTTCTAAAAATTTTCCAAACTGTTTATCTAATTTCGCCTTAGCTAATCTTTGAGGGAAAGGCACGGGTGGTTCATATGGCGGTGGAGGTACATATATTGGTTCTTTTTCGCTTTTATCAATTGTTTTGTCAATAGAGTTGTCGGGATGAGACGATTTTTTCTTTTCGACCTTCTCAGTTGACTCTATTTCACTAATCCTAGTAGACATTTTTGGATCCTCATAATTAGTTTCATTCCTTAAAGCAATTGCATTACAATGTTCCTTTGGATTTGTCTCAGGTTGTCCGGGAAAGGAACCAGAATTCCTACTTGAGTTACTAGCTTGTTGTGCAATTTGAGTTTCTAGCATCTTATTGTGAGTTGCTAAAGAGTCGACCTTAGTTGCTAGTTGCTTAATTGCATCATTCACTATCTCGTTTTGTTTAGTTTGGGATACTACGAAACTCTCAAGAAGGGATTCTAAGTTCGATTTCTGTGGTGGAACAGGATTGTAAGGCTTCTGTTGGAATCCAGGTGGCTGCCTAATGTTAGGATGTGGAGATGCGTTTTGGTTTGTATTGTACGAAAAATTAGGGTGATTCCTCCAACCAGGATTAAAAGTGTTTGAAAACGGGTCGTTCTTTTGGTTGAAGTTATTCACAAAGTTGGCTTGTTCCATAAAGGGATCTTTAGGTAAACTTGCTAATTGACACTCTAACGCAACATGACCAACCATACCACATATTTCGCACATAGGGGGTGGGGTAGTGACAGAATTAACATGCATATTCATGGAATCTAACTTCTTAGACATAGCCTCTACTTGTGCAGAAAGTAGAGTAATAGCATCAATATCATACTTACCTGGGGTCTTTTGTGGAGTTGATCTTTCGCTTGACCACTGATAGTGGTTCAGTGCCATATCTTCGATTAAGTTGTAGGCTTCTTCGATACCCTTATTCATCAGAGCTCCTCCAGCTGCTGCATCGACTGACATCCTCGTGGTGTAAATCAGTCCGTTATAGAAAGTATGAACGATGAGCCATTTTTCCAGCCCGTGATGTGGGCACAGTCGTAAAAGGTCTTTGAATCGTTCCCAGGCTTCATAAAGTGATTCACCTTCTCTCTGAGCAAAAGTCGTAATTTGATTCCTCAGTTGTGCAGTCTTGCTCGGGGGAAAGTATCTCGCTAGAAAGCATTGCATGAGTTGATCCCATGTTCTGATTGAGCCCGATGGTAAAGAGTGTAGCCAAGCTCTCGCCTTGTCTCTCAGTGAAAACGGAAATAATCTCAGCCTGATAGCATCCTGAGAAACCCCGTTCATTTTCAGAGTGTCGCAGTACTCTAAAAACATGGACAAGTGGAGGTTTGGCTCTTCAGTAGGTCACCCCCAAACTGATTCTGCTGAACCATTTGCAGAAGGGATGGCTTGAGCTCGAAATTGTTGGCCTCTACAGTAGGCCTGGCGATGCTGGAGTGAAGTGTCTGTGCATTCGGCGCTGCAAAATCCTTAAGACATCTCGCGTTCGCATTCGCATTTGCAGCCGGGTTTGCGTTCGCGTTAGCGTTTGCATTAATATTTACATTCACGTTCTCTTCAGCCATTGTAACTTGTCTAAGCTGAGCTCGTTTCAGTCTCTGTAGTTTTCTCCTTGTACGAAAAGTTTTCTCGATTTCTGGATCTAGTTCAAAATTGATCTTGTTTCGCATACAAGGGAAAAATTGAATCCTGAAATAAAACAGAAAAATAAAAATTAAAAACTAAAAATAAAATAAAAATGGCTTAGTCTCACTAATATATGATAAAAACTAATTTTGACTATTCAAGTCCCCGGCAACGGCGCCAAAAACTTGATGTGCCTAAACCGCAAGCGCACGGCTTCGGTGTAGTACAAAAGATATCGTTCCCACGAAGACCGAATAATCAAGTACTAATCTATCACTTATCAGTAATCTAAGCCTAATCAAAAGCACGAGACAAATTGTAAAGAAAACTAAACAGAACGCAAGAAAATTGATTCGAGTTATATATGATTGGAAATTCCGGAATTAGGGTTCACCACGATAAATATTATCGACTCAATTATATTACCGATGAAGTTACGACCGCTACTTATGAAGGACACTATCCTATTGTACTCGCTACCTTCTGTCGAAGCATAACAACATACCTAAGCTAATTAATCAACTACTTTCGTGATGATTATACTAGACCTAGACTCATTGATCTCTATGATAATGCATCGATTCCTCAAAAGACCTAAAACTACTTTCGTGATTTAGGATCCTAGGTTTGAATACTAGGGTTCCGATATAGATGTCACCTTTCAGAATTTTCACCTAATATCTATGAACATGCAAATAAGTGGCCAGCAAATTCACAAGCATTAATAAACAAGAATTCAAATCATAAGCATACGCGATGTAAAATCAACGATTCTATAATCTATATCGATAACATATTATCGGGCTATTCCCGGTTCCAGAATAATATGAATTACTCCATAGATGCGAAGAAACAATCAACAATCAATAAAGTAAACATGATAAAACGACAAGAATTAAAAGAGATTAAATAAAATAATTTCGATTAAACCCGTTGTCGAATAATCCGTTTACAATAATCTTGAATTTCGTCTCTCGATCTCCGATCTTTACAACCCAACTCAAGAAAATAAAGTTCGAACCCTAATACAATATTTGGAGGGGGTATTTATACCTAATCTAGATCATTAATCCGAAATTGGGCTGAATATGGGCTTTCTCGCGTTTAGACTGTGATAAGCGCGCGCCTGTACGCGGGATTGAACGGCGCCTGTACGCCGACTAATACTGCGCTTGTACGCGGTATTGAACGGCGCCTGTACGCCGTTATAAATGGCGCCTGTACGCCGTTATAAATGGCGCTCGTACGCGAGAACGCTTAAATTCTCTGCCTTCGTTGTTGGGGCGCGGTTTAACACGGCGTACGTACGCCGTGTATTTTGGCGCTCGTGCGCCGATTGCAACGGCGCTTGTACGCCATGTATCAGCTGCCTTCAATCACTTCGTTCTCGATTTTGGCCAATAATTGGTATTTGTCTCTCGCAACATAGAAATTCCCTACGGCACTTAAAAGTGACATTAAACGCATTTGCGGGATAAAAATATGATGCAATTACATAAATAAACGTGTCGAATGAGTGATGGGAATTGCATAAAAATGAGGTTTATCAAAAATCGAAACTCGAAATTAAATTCTTAACTAGAATAATGATAATATATAGACATTTTAATGCAATTGTACATTTTTCTTTCGTAAGTATTAATATCCTATATTTTTCACTCTTTTACTATTAAAAAGTGAAATAAAAACATATGAAAAATCGTTATCTAATATCAACATTTAATCAATTACCTATGCATCATGAATATAGAGACAAGCCCCTCGACTAATTATTTAGAAGGAATCGGACCTAAGATTTCTTTTGTAGTATTGAAATCTCACTTTTACTAGTTTACCTAAGCTTAATTGACGACTTGAGATATTTGTGTTCGGAATATTAATGCATATGTGAAATTATACATAGAAGTGTATATAAATCTGTCAAACTTGTCCGAAATGATCCGAACTACTCAAAAATCGTGAGTTTGAAAATATTTAGATAGTAAAGGTGAGCTAAAATTGTTGTCATCCATCACGTTCAGATCAATTGATGAGTTTAATAATTGCAATTCGCCTAAACTGTAACACTACCATTGCTTATATGTGTGATACATTTGTGTATATATATTTTTGAAAATTAGTGTCAATCTTTAGGAATACTTTATACATATATATACTCTTTATTATGTGTTTGGGAAATTTAAATAAATTGGGTGAGACTTAAGTGTAATGTGAAACCTAGATAGGTAGAGGATATGGTAAATGGTTCCCATTATGGTCAAAAGTTGACAAACTCTATTCTCTATTATCACACACACATGGTAGCTAGACTAAGGTTTATGGCACGTTATGATGATATTACCGAGACCCATTTATTTTAATCTTTTTTTTTAAAAAAAAAATTATTATTATAAGTTAATTAATGGCAATAGAAAATTGTGATAGGGGGGGTGGCCATGTGTTTTTACCGTCTTTTGATTCTCTTCTTCAACGGTCAAACTTAACACTCAGTTTTTTGCACCCTTCGAGACACAAATCTCTCTCTCTCTCTCTATATATATATATATATATTATATATAAAATATATTTTTATATATAAAAATATATATGAACCCACATTGTTCGTAATTGGACACATTAGCAATTCTGAACATAAAATGGGTTCATCCCCATAAAATGTTTGCAGTATTAATCATCTATGATTAATCTGAATTATTAAATTATATTATATCGATCTCACAATTGATATTTTGACACTTAAAAAAATTAAGAATAGATAAAATTCTCACTTCTCACACAATTAGGGTTGAAAAATAGCATAATTTACTAGAGTTTGATTCAATTTAAGTAATTTGTTCAAAGTTCAAACACGAGTTCAATTCAAATTAATTATACTAGACAATAATTTCCAAACTCAATAATATTTAAATAATCTTGGGCAATAAATTTATTCAGCTCAACTTTTAAAACAAAATGAATACATAGAGTCCAACTACAAGGCAAAGTAAAAGAGAAGTAAAAACGACATTTAATATATATATTTTTAAAATTTTGTTATGAGATATTTTTCCCCTTTCTGAAAAGGGTCAGTCAAATTCTATTTGGAATAAGGATATATAGCTTAGGAATAACAAACGATATATATTTCTCCCAATCTGTCCCTAAATCTTGAGAGAATAAAATTATATAGAATTAGGAATTAATTATTAATTAATTATAACCCCAAGAACCGGAAGACAAGGGTTAGTGTCCTCTTATTAGGGCACATCACATACTAATAAATAATAATAATATTATTAATTATTTGATCACCTTTTGTTTTCTAGCTTCTGCATGCCAAGTATTCTTCCCTCATTCCACATATATGTATATACACATATATGTATATATATAATGAAAAGATATGTATATACAGAGGTAGCTGACTGTGTCAGTCCATGCATGAATTATTGTATATAGATAGAGAGAGAGAGGAGAGAGAGAAAGTCCCCCGTTTGAAGCGGGGGAGCAGTTTGATGATTGATTTATATATAAAGTAGATATATATATATATTACATATGTGTGTGTGTGTGAATATGGAATGACTGTGTGAAAGTTATGGGTGTTTTTAAAAGGCAGTCTGAAAGCACACACCTGAATGAGAAGAAGAAATAGTGTGACAGATGCGCATCTTTATGATGATATATGGTATGGGAATTATGGGTTTTGGAAATTCTGACACTCATTTCAATTATTGCATCCAACTAGCTAGGTCTAGATTGTAATAGTTTTTTTTTTTTTTTATTGTAATATAATTGTCACCTAAAAATATATAAACACGATTATTTATATAAGATATTATGTGAATTTTATAATTCAAACAAAGTCATCTGCACAAATATGCTAAATTATTGTGATTGTATGTAATTATCGCCTAAATATATATGACACGATTATTCATATAAGATATTATGTGAGTTTTATAATTCAGATAATGTCATCTACATGATGCCAAATTATTATGATTGTATGTAATTGTCGCGTAACTATATATAAACACGATTATTTATATAAGATATTATGTGAGTTTTATAATTCAAGTAATGTCATCGATCTATATGAGGCCAAATAATTGTATGCAATATATTGTCGTGTAAATTTATATAAACACGATGATATTTATAATTCAGATAATGTCATCGATCTATATGATGCCAAATAATTGTATATAATTGTCGCATAAATATATGTATAAACACAATTATTCATATAAGATATCATGTGAGTTCTATAATTCAGATAATGTCATCTGCATGATACTAAATAATTGTGATTGTATCGAACAATCCACGGAGAAATTCGTCGGCCACTATTATAGAGTTGTTTGATGCATTTGTGAACAATTGATAAAATTACTAAAGGTCCAAGCACATATGAATGTATATAAAAAAGGCATGGTTTTATATTAATAAACTTTCCGTTTTAGAGCCATTGTAACTATTTTTGTGAAAAGGTTGTCATATATACTAGTTATATATTGATGGGGATTGATATTGAAACTCTTAGTAATATGAGCTTCTAGTTAAAATCACTTCATAACTGTTAAAAAAAAACAAATCTTTGGTATTTCATAATTTGACATCTTTATATATGGTCATTTGGTGTTATAAACAACCTAGCTAGTCAAAATTATTTTACATGAAATGGCATTTTTTTAATAATAATCATAAGAATAATTTATATCTATAATTAAGTGAGAACTTATTTTTAATTAATATGAATAAGTCTCAGCACAATCTGCATAACAAGTTTGATGAACACAAATAAATCCAAGAGACATATATTATATACTATTTAAAAGAAGTAAATGATTATTGAATAAATTAATATGATAATATTAATAACACATATAGGCACTTAATATAAAATTCTTTCTTGGAGAGACAAAAAGTAGTGCAAGCTGTGCGTGATTTAATAGTATAGAGTTTAATCAATATTCAAATAATTAATTAACTAAAGTTAGGAGAATCTGTGATATCGTTGAACGTTCAACGGAGGAATTAATTTTAGAGATAGTTTTAAAATTACGAAACCCCATGTGTTAATGTCACCCTAATAAATATTAATTAATAATTAAGTAACAAGATAAGTTCAATTTAGATACTAATTGCCTATTTTTGGATTGACACCAAATTTTTATTTAATATATTGATTAATTAATTCAAAAAATAAATGTACAGTAGGGGAACAGTTCGATATTTTATATTGCTGCTCGTGTCCACTTTTCATTAATGCTTAAGGAAACAAATTGTAAACCCTAAGTTATTTATAGGTACTAGTTATTGATCAAATATATAAATTAATTCACTTTACAATATTTACATATAATAGTAATTCGAGAGATTAATTTAATTAGATAAGATTTAATTGTATAGAAGACTATATATATATATATATATATGTAGTTCATGTACTAGTATGAGTTATAATTGTTCCTATGGATTAGTAGGGAAAATGGATTATTTTTAGGAGATTTTGGATCTTCACGTAAGATAGAAATATAATTATTCTTAGCATAAATAAATATTTTATTCAATCCTACATAAATAATTATAATTATATTGTTTTTGAATTTTCTAAAAATTATCCAATTATTGGCATCTACATATCAAGATGTAGATGAGCAAAGCAACAAATTGTTTGCAAATGTACACATGACCCAATCAAGTGTTTTCAAACTAAGTGTTTTTAATGTTTAAATAGCCTATATGTACCAATTAAGATTTCATATTTAATGGAAGGACAATTCTACCCCTCATCAACCCTAGTTTGGCTTCTCACTTGCTCGGGCTTTTTTGATATAACCCCCCGAGGTATGTAACTTTGGCAAACAACCCCCCGAGGTTTGAAATTTTGGTAAACAACCATTTCTGTTTAGTTGACCGTTAGTCAACAGTTAAGGTCATGGGCAAAATTGTAATCTAATAATTCCAAACAAATATATTAATTTTCAATGTATTTATTTGGAATTACATTGAAAATAAATACATATTAATTTTATTTATTTGCAAAATTGTAATTTAATAATTCTAAACAAATATATTAAATAAATATATTAATTTTATTAATTTTATTTATTTGCAAAATTGTAATTTAATAATTCCAAACAAATATATTAATATTACATTGAAAATAAATACATATTAATTTTATTTATTTGCAAAATTGTAATTTAATAATTCCAAACAAATATATTAATTTTATTAATTCCAAATAAATACATTAAAAATTAATATAATTGTTTGAAATTATTAGATTACAATTTTGTCCTTGACCTTAATTGTTGACTAACGGTCAACTAAACAGAAATGGTTGTTTACCAAAATTTCAAACCTCAGGGGGTTGTTTGCCAAAGCTACATACCTCGGGGGGTTATATCAAAAAAGCCCCACTTGCTCATATCATAGAGGGTTTTTGGGATCAGTGTCTTGCCTGCCCTTCAACTTAGAAAAGCACCCCATTCATGACCAACAAAATCAAGAGAGAGAAATTAATTAATTATAAATAATAATAATAATAATAATAATAATAATAATAATAATAATAATAATAATAATAATAATAATAATAATAATAATAATAATAATAATAATAAGATATAGCAATTAATTATCAAAAAAAAAAAAAAAGAAAAAAAAATCAAGAGAGAGAAATGAATGTGTGCATATAAATCTCCTCTTTAGTTTCCTTTCATTTTTTGGACCTTTCATCTTCATCTTCATCTTCATCTTCAAACTTAAAACTCTTGAGGTTTTTTACTCTTCCTCATGCATGAACTGCAACTGGTTTTCATCATCTTATTTCGAATATTAAATCACTAAAATTATCCTTTTGCAGAAACAAATTAAACCCTAATTTGTAGTATCAAATTAAAATGGGTTCAATGAATAATAACTGGTTAGGGTTTTCTCTTTCACCTCATCAACAACAAGATCAGTTAGATTTCAACTCAGGTTCTACTCATCATGAATGCTTTGATCTCACTTCTGCAGACTCAACCACAAATCTCCCACTTCCTTTTGGCATTTTAGAAGCTTTCAACAGAAACCCTAGTGCTCAATCTCAAGGTAAATAATTAATCTTTTCATTTCATGCAGATTTTCTGTGTGTAATATTGTAAAGAAATCAATGAAAACCCTAAAAACAGATTAAGGAAATGCCAAAATATGTTATTTGATATTTTTATTGTGTTTTTCATAATTTCTTGCAGATTGGAACATGAAGGAGATGAGCATGAACTCATATCCATGCAGCAATCAAGAAACCCCAAAGCTGGAAAACTTTCTTGGGCACTCATTTACTGAAAATAATCAAGATCAAAATAAGCTTCAATCTCCTTCTAACCCCATTATTAATGGTTATAATAATTATTCAAATATGTATCATGAAGCTGTTGATCCCAACTCACATATAAATACAAGCAATAACAACAGCAGTGCTATGGGACTCTCCATGATAAAGAACTGGCTGAGGAATAATCCGGCGGCACCACATGCGGCGGGGAACAAGGAGGAGGCGGCGGCGGCTCCACCGCCAGGGCCAGGGACTGGTTCACAAAGCTTGTCACTTAGTATGAGCACAGGCTCACAATCAGATAGCAAATTACAGCCTAATAATAATGGAGTTGAGAGAGAAAGTGGAATAGAGTCGGTGCCAAAGAAATCTATAGATACATTTGGACAAAGGACATCTATATACCGTGGTGTAACAAGGTTCTTAATCTTGTTCTTTAATTTATGTATTTTTCTTTTTTCTTTTTTTTTTGGAAATTTATTGCAGAAGATGCAAGATTTTTTTCTTAATATCATTTTGCATCTGAAATTGAATGTATTTTAATTTTTTTTTGTTTTGATATTGGTTTATGTACCATGGTGTTAAAAGGTGTTACTTTTTTTATAAAAAATTTGGAAAACATATTTTGTGGGTTTGGGAATATTTTGCAAAGCGTGCATGTTTTAACCTTATTTTGCATTTGAAAATGCAGTTTCTTTACCTTTATTTTTGGAAAATGTTTTATGGGTTTGGAAATACAATGATAATCTCATTTTAATTTGCACTAGAAAAATCATTATTTTTGTTTATAATATTTATTTATGTATCATGGTGAGGATCTTTTTCTTTGTTTCTTTTTTGAGAAATATTTTGTGGGCTCCGAAAATTTATTGCATAATAAAGTTGCAGCATCTCATTTTGCATCTGAAATTGCAATTTTCTTCTTATTATAGTACTTATATAACAAACTATTTTCACCTTTTCTTTATAACATTCTTACATGTTTCTCTGGAAAAAAATGGGTCTGGAAAAATAATGCAAAAAGAATTCAACTTTGAATATTATTTTGCATCTAAAAATTGCATTTTTTTCTTTCTTACTATGATACTAATTTCATGTACATATTCTTCATTATGTGCAGACATAGATGGACAGGCAGATATGAAGCACATTTATGGGATAATAGTTGTAGAAGAGAGGGACAAACCCGTAAAGGAAGGCAAGGTATGAAAAATATTGTCTCCCATTATTACAATAATTTTTTTTTTAAAATATATATATTATTTTTCAATAACTTTTATGAGATTTCTTTATTTTAACTCTTGTTTTCTTGTCTCACTCTATTGGAATTTGGAATGATTCAATCTTACTTCAGTTTACTTGGGTAAGTAAATGTTATTTTATGTTTCTATAATTACCTCTATTTCCCTATTTTAATACATTCCAATTTTATTTATCAAAAATAAAATAAAAAAGACATTCAAAATTTATTGATATGGTGCATCATAATAATGTACTTTGTCAATTTAATTTTTCTGAAAATTTGTAGGGGGATATGATAAGGAAGACAAGGCTGCTCGAGCTTATGATTTAGCAGCACTAAAATACTGGGGAACCACCAGTACTACAAATTTTCCAGTGTGTATTTATGCGTGTATTTAATTATTAATCATGTCATTTTTTAATAAATTAATTATATTTACCACTTATTTTGTGTTATATATAATTCTAAAATATTCAGATGAGCACCTATGAGAAAGAAATGGAAGAAATGAAACACATGACAAGACAAGAATATGTAGCATCATTGCGAAGGTACGTAAAATATTTCATAATTAAATTTTCATCATTAGTTAACAATTTAAAAAAAAAAAAAAAAACAATAATTTGAATGTATTGAACTGATTATGTCAAGGATTATTACATCCTTAATGCAGGAAAAGTAGCGGATTCTCTCGAGGTGCATCGATTTATCGAGGCGTTACGAGGTAAAATATCAAAAGAATACAAATTTATAATAGGATAATCTATTTCGGTCCTATTTTTTCAATTTAAAATTTTCTGCAATTAAATTTTGAAAACTAATTAAACCATAAGTTGAGCACATAAAATGATAATACTATATATGAAAGATCCCTTTGATAATGGAAATTTACTTCATCTTTTATCTATTTCAATTTTGTTTTTCAATTCGAAATACTATCATTGCTGATTAATTATATATGATAATTAGAACTAATTCAATTTTTTTTTTGTTATTTCTCATAACATAATGTTCATTAATTTACAGACATCATCAGCATGGAAGATGGCAAGCAAGAATTGGAAGAGTTGCTGGGAACAAAGATCTTTACCTGGGAACTTTCAGTAAGCATTTGTTACAATTTTTATAACACGTAAATTGGTTGTTATCTTGTTCATTAATTACGTGGCGCCTAAATATATATTTCGAAAAAATTGCATTATTAGTCCTGAAATAAAATTGTCAGTATCACAACTTACATAACTATATTTAGTTTGCCACTTTCTAAAGTCACAAAAAACTTATGTAATTTAATTTTCCAAGTAATTTCGACATATTACGATCTTTACGACAGTCTCGAAACATCTTATATATCCATTAATCACATCTTGAATTTCGATTTTTTTTGGTCAAATTTCTAAATTAGGCACACAAGAAGAAGCAGCAGAAGCCTATGACATAGCAGCAATAAAGTTCCGAGGGCTAAACGCCGTTACAAACTTTGAGATAAACAGATACGACGTTAAAAGCATACTCGAAAGCACAACTCTCCCTATCGGAGGCGCTGCTAAGCGTTTAAAAGACGCAGAAATGGCTCAACAAGAATCCAACATAAACCATGCAGCAGGCTTTGCATTTCAACAACCCTTAAACATGTACCCTTTTGCTCATCAAAGACTTTGGTGCAAACAAGAACAAGATCAGCAGCAGCAAATTCAACTGGGAAACACTCGAAATTTCATGCAAACTTTGCATAATTTTGATCATTCTTCGTCCATGCAAACCGGGCCGGGATCTAATTCATTCGTTTACGAAGCGAATGAGAATGGATTTGGGGTGCCAATTATGGGCAGTTTTGATCAGGAAAATAAAGGGTCAGTTGGATATGAAGGCATGTTTGGATCATCAGATAACGTCAATGGTGGTTATGATCATCATCAGCAAGCAAGAAATTTGTATTATCAACAATCTTCATCATCTTCAAATGGGATATTGGCTAATGTTGTTTACGACTCGGGCTCGACTTGTAACGAGAATTGGATTCCTACTGGTGTGCCGGTTTGCCATGGAGCTTCGACGTTTACTGTGTTTAACGACACTTAAAATGGGATGCAAAAGAACTAACTCAAAATTGAAGAATTTTCAGGATATGTGTAACACAAAACTAACTTTTTTTTTTCTTGTTATTTTTAGGTTGTTAATTTGCTAGAGAACAAAATTATTAGGTCTTTTGATTGTATTAGGTTTTGCTACTAGAAAATTATAGTTAGGACATATGGCCAGAGTTCATTAATAGCCTGTGAAAATATTATTGTTTCATCACTGGCTATGAATTTTGGGAACTTTGGTTATAAATTTGTGTCCTCGGAGAGTAAAAAAGTTAACTTACCAGGCTTTGTAATTTTGAATTAGCACTAGAATACAAAGAATGGGATTTTTCCGATGTTTATGTGAATTACAAGTAAATTAACATGTTGAACACATTGAATTTAAATTATATGATCTTGTTAACAAAAATTTAAAATCTTAATAATAATTTAATTAAGTGAATTATTTTATTAAAAATTTATGTTTGAAAAATTAAGTAGTAATTGATATGAAATAATTAATCAATTCTTAAAGGAATTACATTAATTGAAAAAGTAAAATGGTACTAAATATTTACTAAACAAATAATTCGGATAGATGGCCAAGTTTTAGTTAGTAATATTATATATTCAAATAATAACGCATTTAAGTGAGTTACTAAGATTGATTTAATATATGAAAAATCTAATTTTGTTGAAACTTGAAAGCTCAAGCCATGTGGTGTAAATAACATTTATAATATGTTTTAGAACATAAAAGAATTGAGAATTGAATATTTTATGAGATGATTTTGAAATTCAAGAGTGACTTAACAAAGAAGAAGCTTTTAACATGTTTTTACTTATTAATTTTTAGAACGAAAAATCATAACCTAATATTGTAATAAAAATCATGTAACTTTCATGTGTTAGTCTAATTGTTTTTAATTATGATTAAGTATTTATATGTAAATTTAGTGTTGAGTTCTAATGTACTTATACATATTAATGTTATAAATATGTTCCCTATATAAATGTATGAATAACAAAATTATTTCGCCATATGTGAAAATACTTCCACACCCTTACTCAAATTAAAGTCCTAGTTGGAAACGATTTAATTAAATATTAATTGATAAAAAAAGATGCATACTACTAGTAGGACACTATTCATTAATTATAATAAAAACAGAAAATATAGGAATTCATTAGTAGTTGGATATTATTAAATCTAATCAAGAAATAATATTCTATGTTGTTTAGGAATAGGATCACGTGCACAAATAACATAAGAATATTTGATTATTATTTACTTAAAAGCACATCACCATTTAATTTTTGAAAATATATATTTTACCTTTTAAATAACTCCATGAATAGTGTTGATTACCAATTTATTAAAATAGAACTCCTTTTAATTTATCTACTTTCAATTGACTATATGTATTAGAAAATTACTACAAATTCTCTAACATACAGTTTTATATCCTAAAAACTCACAAAATTATTTTTAAACCTAATGTATACATCATATCAGCTTTTGGTTAAAAAATCTAATGCATAATTGAGGGTTGATAATTTTTCTAACAAAATTTTCATAGTAGGACACTATTATTAATATCAGATTATTACTTCGACCAAGTAACTTTGATTAAGAAAAATATTCTAAGAAAATTAAACCTTATTTTGACACGTCCAAATAAGAAAAAAAAAATAACATTTTTAAGACATGAACTATTGTTTTCCATATTATAGAATAGCTTATATTATAAAATAAGATCAATTATTTTCTTGCAAAAAATATTTATTAAATTTTTTGTTTTGAACTTTAATATGATACAGAAGTTAAAATTATAATATGCTTATGAATTTGATAAATAATTTTGTATAGAGAGATTCATACATATTCAATTAATATATTAAAATGAACAACAAATGCAAAAAGTATGTGGTTGAAAATAAAATTATACAGCTATAGTGAGAATGTGGTGTTTTTTTTATATAATTTATCTGAATATATGAATATAAACAAGTATGTTTAAACTATACATTTTTCCTTTCGAATCTCAAAGTTCATAAATCTTACTATATAAATAAATATGAAGATAGACACTATAATTCATAACACTATCAGAAAGACGTTGTGACAGACATAATAATCAGTAATAAATAGGAAAGATACGTAAATTAATAATTATAGATATTAAATGCTATAAGCAAAATATTATTCTTCCACAAATTATTTAAAATTCTATTATGTTTAGATTTTGAAAACTTAATTACATATGAGAAAATAAAACAAAACAATATTGTAAAAGTGGTGAGTTTAAGTTGAAAATTATTAAAATAAAAACTCTCTTCTCTAAGATAACATCACGTCATCCCAAATTTAAAGGTATATTTTGACAAATAATAAGTATTCAATGAGATTAATTTGAAAATATAAAAAAAATATTCCGTTCGTGTTTTATTTCGGTTATTATTATTAATGTTATTTTAATATTTTAATGAGTAGTTTTGAAATAAGAAGTTCATTTAGAGAAACTAAACTTTATTAACATATTCATAAATAAATAAAATATGACAAAATACAAATATTATACTTGATATTAAAGAGATATACTTCTATTTTAAAAATATTAATATATATTTTTTAATCAATTTGTGAATGCAACTTTGTTAGCTAGAATGTTTATAAATGATATATAAGTCAAAGCTATTACACTCAAATTTATTGCCATTATGTATATTACTAAAAGATCGCATGTGCTTAAAGTTATTCATTAAAATAGATAACAAATGTAAAAATGTGAACAAAATTAAAACAAATGAGTGAGAATACAATATTGATGCACTCTATATTCGATATTTTTAAAAAAGATTTATAGACATGTATAAGAAATAACTTTACTTGTATGTATAAGTGATAAATTTCCATCATAAATATATTAGATTCATCATCATATACATGAACATGCTAGAAAATTATTTAGATTCTAATAAACCAAAGTATTTTGCTTAGGTTTATATCCAAGATATATATAATTAAGATTTAGAGGAAATTAAAGAAATTATTTAATCAAAGAAAAAATAGTTAGATCCCCATATTTTTTAAGATTATTCAGACAGTATGCTTATTAAACTTAATTATATATGAGAAGTTATATAATGCGATATGATTGACTCTTCACACTGATAATTTTTTAGCATGAGGTGTTAGAGATAAATTGGAAGAAAAATGAATAATAAAAGAAGTTTACCCACCATATTTAACATACGACTCATTTCATTCTAATTTCAAGTGTTTACATTAACGGAATTTGAGTTTTAATTGAGAATTGTAAAATATAATTTTGTTTAATATTTGTAGTAACTAGTCATATTTTAACGGAATTTGAGTTTTAATTGAGAATTGTAAAATATAATTTTGTTTAATATTTGTAGTAACTAGTCATATTTTAACGAAATTGAACTTATGACTTATTTTACGGAATGAAATCTTATCTTGGCACCTCCTGTAGGAAGTAAAGAAGTAATTATGATAAAATACGTAAAGTAAATACATAAACGTATCACGTGTATTTTGAAAATACTATATTTCAGCTCTTTTAGTTTATATATATAAGGATGCATAAGTTGAAACTACAACATTTCTGCAAAATTTATTTTTCATATTAGAAGTTGGCGCATCTTGAAGTTATTAAAATAACTTATAAATATAAAAGTGTACATGAAATTAAAATTGAAGAAGTAACTGCGGTGTGATTTCTGCTTATAATATACTCTATGTTCAAATTTATAAAACATCCATAGTTATATACTTATATGTGATTCACTCTAGTTACCAAAAAAAACACACACCATGTAATAGTACACCAAGCACAGGCATTATGCAATTTAGACATTCTAATATCTCATATTCACATCTGCCTGAATATCCAAAACACACAGAAAATTACATATCAATTAAGTTTCATACAATACAGAATAAAAAGGGATCATCCTATAAGAAACTCACTTTATGCACAAGTTGATTGGTCAGCAACATTAAAGCTAGATCTAACTTCTGCATATGCATTTATTCAGTCCTAAGATATCAACAACGTATTTATCTAGCTAGTATAGAATATAAGAATTCTATTTCCATGGGAATAACAACTGTTGTAGTGGGACGAAGACTACTATGTAATATACAAGGATGAATTATTAGTGAAGTAGGGGCTTCATTTTTCAGTTCACCTTGGTCGCTGGCACATTTCGCAAAGAGTAGATGATCTTTCATTGGCATATGTGCAGTGCTCACAAGACCAGTGATCTGAACCGTCGATATTATGAGATCTGAAGGATGTAGATCCCTTGGCCCGAGCTCCTCTTCCTCGGCCACTAACACTTCTTCCTAGATCCTTTGTAGGTTTCACATCAGATAGACCATTTTCTAAAGCTCGGACAAGGTTCACGAAGAAATTCTTTGTCACACTGCAATGATAAGAATGAGATTTAAAATATTTTCCACACTCTTCAATTTCTAGTATTCGTGTTTATACGTTTATTTTTCCTATTAGTCTACCTCTTAAAAACCAAGGTCCAAACATAGCACAAAGCACCCGTCAAAACCTTTTGAGCAGTATGATGTAGAAGAATCATACAGCGAAGTAGTTAAATAAGAGAGGTTTAATCACCTTGTCAATCCTGCTAGCTTTGTTCGGAACTCATTGAAGTCCTTCGAAGGGCCATCAGAATTGAGGTAACCCTGAAATTCTTTTTCTGCACATAGATGAAGACGTTCTAAACCAGATTCCGCCTCACCTATAAGTATTAAAAGAAAATGCTATATACAGTCAGGAAATGAAGACAATGATAAAATAAATTTCTTAATTGGATATATATCGCAGACCTTGTAGATACTCAAAGAAATGCTTCTTAGCATTTTCGTCCTCAGGTAGATAATATCCATATGCATATGTCCATTTCAAAACCCGTCTACACTCAATAATCTGTAAAACACCAATGTAAGCAGTTCATATAAATATATATATGATGTCTTAGTTCAAGAGCTCAGAGAATCAGGACGGCTTTGTGACCACTTTACTAACTTTAAAGATTTAGAACAAACGTCTTTTTTTTTCCTTTTGGGGGGTAAGATGTATGTAGAACAGCTTGTTTTCATCCACAGTTGAAGAAATGGGGGAATTGATCTTTGTTCCAACTAATTGGTGGGTGATACAAGTTAAAGATGTGTTTATAAGCTAAAATCCTTATCGTGAAGCTTCAGTAAAATTCAAGATACTTCAACAATATTGCTAGATATGTTTAAAATTCACATATATGCAACCTTCTCTCTTAGCCATCTAGGCTGGAGAAGCAAATCCTAACACGTTTATACTTTGCTTATTTTCAAAGACATGTGCATCGCATATGTACAGGCTATTTAATTCTCCACTAAACAGTAGAGATCAATCAATGGCACATCAAAAAAATATTACCTGTTGCCAGGCCTCTACAATGAACTTAAGCTGAGATTCGGGTTGACACTGTATATCACTCAGCTTTTGTATCTGCAGAAGAAAGATAACATCAAAGCACTTATTCAGGCCACCGAATCAGACTACTTCTATACCCATCTGTAGCAACTACTGATTAGAATTCCAAGTGTTAAGCATTCATTAACTTGGACAAACTATAGACTTTCTGACTATTAACATGTAATGCATCAAAGCATTAAGGTAAAAGTTCTCTCTTTATCTTATGGCCATGAACATCAATTAATTTGAGTTTTAACAATTTTGTGATATTAATAAATCATGAATCACAAGTAACACTCTTTTTCTATGAAAACTATAAATTAACAGAATGCATTTATTATGCACTTCAATAAAATCAAGCACTTTTATAAAAAAGCTTATGACTCCTATGTCCTAATATCATTTGGGTACACGGCGAAGTGAATGAGATGAGAAGGCTCAAACAAAAGCTACTTTCTGTATTTTCTGATGGAAACATGAAACCCCGAAGAACTGTCAGTTTACCAAGTTCTATATTTTTCACCAATGTATATGAATCCCTGTGTAACCGCTAAAGAATACATGTCGGCTCCCCATTCAAAACATTAAACACTAATTGGTCAGACCTAGAAATCAGAATAGTTCCCAATGCATGAACTTCCTATTCGCACTTCATGTGTCACAGTGATTTGCTAACAGGATGGTTATTTCTCGTGGTAAAAGGAAGAAATAATCTTCAACATTCATCTGGGTCCAATGAACATTAGAAGAGTTCTCGCTTAGTTCAGCAGTGAGCCCACTTATCCGCTAGTTCTGGGTCAATCAAAATTCATTTTTGAGAGACAAGAATTTTCGGTTGAAAGAAACTCGACAATTGCCATTAATCAAAATTACCAAAGCAAATAAAATAGCCAGTAAGAATATCTGTTTAAATGACAAACATGTTAGCAAAGGCCAAAGAGTCGCTGACTGAGTAAAGGCTGAAAAAATGCTGGAAATTAGGAAACAGCATACAAACACAGTAAATGAATAACTCAGAAATGTAACCCATTCAGAAAGTTTCTGCACAACAAAGTTGATATAGCATGATGACCTATCAAGAAAAGTTACCAATGCTTTCAAAATGAAATAATGCTTTTACAACTGCAGTCCAACATGACTAGAGAAGGTTCAAAATATATGATAGCAAGTCTATCAGTTGTAAAGAGACTTCTTCAGAAAAACACATGTTAATGATAGTATGCTGATAAAATTCTCCTTTGCAGCAAACGAGGTCAAGACAGTGCAAATCTAACATATGAAAAGATAAGTAAGCTTCACATCGGAAAGGATGTTTCTTACATGTACTTTTTGCACCTGATGCAGATTTTCAATGGCTCGTTGCCTAGACTGCAAAAAGGTAAACTATGAATTTAGACAACAATCATGCACAAGAGACAAAGAAATGAGGAACTTACATGATGCTTTAAATGAGTAATTTAACATTAAACACATCCAGGAGGAAAAACATTAAAAGTTTCCAAAATCCTCTCATAGCAATGCAAGTTTGCTTACAGAAAACGTTACCTTTTCCAGTTAAGATAATTGAGATTCAGATTTAGATGTTACTATGTACTTAACCCTGAGAATGTGCAAGGGAAAGCATATCTCCACAGAAGCTGAGTGGGTGAATGATGAAAAGATCCAACTCAATACACACATGAGTGGACGAATAATCCATCTACAAATAGGCTATACCTACCGACTGGTTTGTAGCCCATCTTTCATAGTAATGCATATATTTTTCCACAGAGGTTTTAGCCATCTCTCTTCGTTTTTTTTCTTCATCATACTGCAACGGGAAGGTAAATATAATTAGATACCACATATGATATCCTAGATACATACATGACAGAACTGTTTGAAATGAACTAAAAAGTAATAAACCAGATAAACTTACCACTCCTTCTTGCTTGGCAGCTTCATAGCGGTTGCATGCATAGAATCCACCAGTTACTTCACCGTGCTCCGACCACGCACCAAGACAGAGCCTGCAATTATATCCCATTAGATGGTACACACAGATGAGAATCATCACAGATTCCATAAGATATCAGACACAAGTGCCTATGTAAATTAAAGATTAATGTCTAGTATGTTGAGTATTCTATCAGAAAGCAGAAGAGGACTGAGAAACAACAAAAATAACTACGCAGAATCTTAAAACCAATGTATATATGGAGCAAAAGCTAGTCTACATATTAGGAACTGTTGAAACCATATGATGCTTTTACTGATAAAAAAAGCAATTAAACTTACCAGCAAAACTCAAATTTACAAGGTGGTGTGCAAGTGATATGCATGCAACCTTGGTTCTTCTCAATCGGCCGCTTGCACTTTGGACAAGGCTTGGAATTAGCCAATATCCTATAGTAACATCAGATGAATAATAATTAGAATTGGCAGTACGTGCAGTAAAATAAACTCTACAAAGCATACTATACCATAAGAACATTTTATTTAGCCCAACATCAACATCAGATGAGCAGCAAGTAGTGGGGAGAAAAAAAAGATAAACTCAAAAATAAGGGATAAATGGAGCTTCAAGACTTATTCAATTCAATTCTCACTATATAATAAAAATTTCAACCAGTGGATTTACTTCTGTATCATCCTCTGTTGGCATTGCATCACTACCTTATTACAGTTTATGAGGATGATAATAAGACTAAACAGCTCAGCACCCAATACCAAAAATTTTCAAACAAAAACATATTCATTTGATAGAATATCCGTCGATATAAAAGGACAGCATAAAAAAAATATTAATGTTGGAATGTTAACAAAATTGCCACACAACTACGGCATTTCGTTATGCACCTGTCTATCAAACTTTTACATATTGAAACAAGACACGGCAATGAGTTTGGTGTTAATACCAATACAATGCGCAAAAAGTCAAAAAGACTACTTGAAACAGTTTTTCACGAAATGTCTCATTCCAAGTGCTGCAAACTACTAGGCATTTTGCAAGAAGAAAATGGGAGTACTGTATTTGTAAACACAGATTTGATATATACAATGCCAAATAATTGTACGAGGATATGGATCGTCATATTCACGAAAAAAATATGATTCACCATAAGAGGAGTGCGGGAAATCAAGTATCTGTTTATTGCAAGAAGTAAAGGAAAATTAAGAGCTTTTTTATCCAAGAGAAACTATAATTAAAAGAAACATTTATACAGAGCAATCTATCATGGGCATCAAAATCGGAAGTTTCATTTACTTTTATATGTATATCATATATAGGCTTCGGTAGATTAATCAGGCGTGCGAAAATATTAGAGATATCATATATTTTATTTGCAGAAGAATATGCATCATCATATATAGGCATTGGGTAGATGAGAGTTGTGAATCCTGAGTGGAAGGATAATGCCTTGCAGGCTTGTAAGCATATTATATACATGCTTGTGTGTTAGATATAGCATAGTTAATCATTTTTTTAACAGCTATAGCATAGTCATCTACAGCTGATTTTTTTCCCTAAGTAAAGCTGTACAAAAGATCAAAATAGTTTAAGACAACATCCCTCACCCTCCCCCCCCCACCCAACCCCCGCCCCTGCTTATTCACTTGCTCTAAAATCAGACAGAAATTTCAATAGTTGTACATATATGCACACACAAACTATTTCTATCTAAAACATATTTAGAATAAAATCTTGCGTCTCAAAAATATAGAAAATAATTTTTATCCAGAAAACACATCAACCATCTTTCCTTTTTTTCAAAAAGACCAACAGCAATCTTTTAGACTAACATCGTCAAGATTTTGCGGTTTTCAAACTATATTATCCTTGGGTTTCAAACATTAAATTTTTCATAAATTAAATTAATTTTTATATAAATATTTGGACTTTTAGAAACGGTAAAGTAAAATGACAAATCAATTCTCGTATGTGCCTTTTCCGGACTTATAACATCTTAAATAACTTAAAAATAATTATTTCGTTTTCGGTAGATAACCAACAAATTACAAAAGATCATCAGAATTGGTCAATTCATAAATTTGAGATACCCAAAAACTAAACCTACAGAAAATATTAACTCAATCACTCATTATCTGAAAACCAAGTATAATTTTAAACAATAACAGTCTCAGTGTAAAAGCTATGATTACTTTTTTTTTTTAAATGAAGATTTAGCAAGCAATGGTTTCTTAAATGCAAAATATTAACACTGATCTCAGATATAGATAATTATTTTCAAGGGTTTCTAATAATTCTCCATTAAAACAACAAACAACTTTTCCACATTTTTCTTATCTGGTTGCCAATATATATCTCAAACTTTAAATGTCAATAGCTAAAGAAACACCAAACAAATCTAGAAGGAACTTGTAGGGAATAGCTAATAAACAAACTACTCAAAAACCTTGCATTTGCAACAGCCAGAAAAATTAATATTTCCTGATTAAGATGTAGCATACCAATTCATATTTTCAGATTCAGCACTGTTCTTTAATATCCACTTGGCCACTGTTTCACAATCAACTGGGCGGTGGGCTTCCTCCACACACTGCAATAGCCAATAGAATGAATTTCTTTACAAGTAAATATTGCCTGGAAATTTACAGGTTAAGAGAGAAAAGACAAAAAAGAGAAGGTCTGGATATAACAGAGACTCACACTCCAGCAAAAACTGTGAGAACAGCTGCACGTGATATCATAGCTCCCACTACCAACAGTAAAATCCACGGCATAATCACATCCCGGTGCTGGACACCACTTTGTCTATGATTAAGCAGCAAAAAGAAAATGAAAAATTCTGGATTTCAGGGAACTTAGAAAATACTGTAACATAGATTGAAACACTAATTGCTTTTACTCCTTATCAGTATGAAGTACTCTAGAAAATCCACAGAAATTGATAGTCTCCCTCCGCTAGTTTTACTTTTTGGAAAGAACAAAAGTACGCCGAAAGGGCATATATTTTACCAAGAACATCATCAGAGTTTCTAGCATTAAGTTAGCAACTCCTCAATATAAATTGAACTTTTTAAGGAGAAAAAAAGACATGTATGCTTTGTATAGATAGTAGGTCAGGTCAATAAAGCTTCACTAACCCATTTACCTTCCTATTATCTTCAACGAAAGATCGCACAAAGTAGTGGTTATATTTCTCTATATCATTCTTAGAAGCCAATTTAGTCACCATGTCATGGCCAACAGCAGCACTGCAGGATGAATCAGGACAACGTAACATCAAACATCCAGGACCATCATTGATGGATGTGCTAATATACCCTGTGCCATAAAATCATAGGTAGAAATTTAGATAGGATGAAACATAAATCTCAATAAAGATTTACTGAGTAGAACTCCGAAACAAACCTTGCCAACACACAACACAAAAGGGATGGCCACAGGCAGCAGCACTCATCCAATTACGAGGATAATCTTCAAAGCAGATTCCACAAGTTAGCTGCAGGTAAGTTGAAAGTTAATTTGCCAAAAACATGTAGTGAAATCCAATAGCAAAAGGGGGTAACTCGCAAAGCAAATTCCACGTTAGCTGCCGAGAACATAGAAATTTAAGTTGCTGCGTTATATTGTAGTAAGAAGAACCCCAAAAGGAATTCCATTGTATTATGCCAGTTCAAACAGAAATTTTATATAACTTTCTCATCTCATGATCACCTCTTCAGCATCAGGAAGAGGAACGTGACTTTCCAATAAACCAACAGTTTTGCGAACCTTTTCTTCATCTGCGAACCATTCATCATTCACTTTACTGACGCTCCTGCGGGTTAGGATCACATCAAGAAATGCTTCAGCACATAAACAGAAAATCTTCACGAACAATCTTTACACAGAGTACTTGAGCAACAAAGAACATCACAAATTTACGTCTAGTTTTCACAACATCCCCATATTCACTTAAAACTGAAGCGAACATTAAATATATATTGTAAAGAAGAAATATATGATGCATTCTTGCAAATTCATGTATTTTGAAGTAGGAAGCTCACGGTGACAACTGACAACAAGGGTTCAGTATGAAACTGTTTACCAGTTATAATGGCGGAGCAAAATGGCGGCAGCAACCCTCGAAATTGAGAGAACTGCAGATATCTTCATAATACTTTCCTCTTGACGTTGCCGAATACCATCTTCATTCAAAATAGTATAATTCTGGGAGAAAAGACTAAAACAGTTAAAGTAACCATTACTAACAATTTCATTCGCAGAAATTCATAGTATACACATCTTCAGCAACATAATGAAGAGTATATCAATTGCAAGCATATTGAAGTCACTTGGTAATTAGACAAAACTGAATGAAATCAAAGTTTCTGACTATAAATAATAGTAAAAGGACATTTTAATTTCATCGTTAACCTTATGAAAAGAACCAAACTGTAGAACAAAGAAAGATGTGTATAACATAAATGTCGACTATATCAACTTGAAAAGGCCGAATTGAACCTCAACCTTGGGCAAGTAACCTTAGACCAATTCAATTGTACTGAGCTATCCGAAAATGTTATCATCCAATTCAATGAGTTAGAAGGTAAAAGGTGAGCAGATCCGAGACTTGAAAAGTTTCATTTTGATTGAAACAGAATAAAAGAACTAGTAGCATCAGAAAGTTAAATGACCTCCTGAATCTGTGAAAGCAGCTTTGGTCCTGAAAGAGCTCAATGTACCCCAACTATATGCAATCCAAAATGGCATTAAGGTTTATACGCAACCAGTTAAACTCTTCGCTGTAACTTTAAACCAAAGTTCACAGACTCCCTCCCCCCTTACAAAGAGAAATGGAATGCAGAAGAAAATGAGAAGGAAAGAATTCGGGTAGAAGACTCAAATTTACTCATGTAGCATCTCATTCACACAGATGAAAATGTTATGTTTGATAATCCACACACTAATAAATAAATACATTTTATTACTACTGCAAAATTACCATTAGCTCAAATTCAGTCTTAGTAACAAATCCAGAAAGAACTTGAAAGAGGATTCTCTGTATCACAAAGATCGAAGACCATCTAGCCGAATACTTTTCAATCCAATGTGTCTTGAGTCAGCCTACTAACTACACAGTTCATATCACCAATTAGAACGTTACAACGTAACAAGTAAACTTTCCCCCAAACTATATTATCTACCATAATAATCACAAGTCATAACTAATGCCTAGAAGAAATATTCACCCTTAATCAACCAAAAGCCCCCATGTATCAGAAAACCAGAGTAATACCCCTTAAAAACATTATCCGCATCAAGAAACTTAACAAAAACTCAGCTTTCAACTTCAAACAAGCGTCACATTCCATCCACATATTACTAGGTAAAAACTATAAAGCCGAAACTACAATTAACAGATTAAATGGACAATTCCGCATTCTCCAACCAAAACTTCAATACAACCATAACTGCAATCATATTTTTGGGATATATCTTAAAGTCCTAGGCCGAAAATTAAGCACAAGGTAGGCTGAAAGCCTAAAACTTTCGACGTTTATTGTAATATGTACATCTTTCATCAATTGTGAAATTCTCATATCTTCTCCCGTGGACGTAGGCAAATGTCGAACCACACAAGTGTCTATGTCTTTTAATCTTTTATGCTTTTATTATGGTATTTCATCTAACAATAATGATACGAAATCATATTGAGCAGATAAGTTACATGACTACCTAAACACATTTGCCAACGGCCTAGAGCAAAAAATAAAATAAAAAATACATTCCAAAAACAGAACCACAAGTGATGATACATGTAAAACTACGTAAATAACCTGCGATCGAATATTGTGGTGGTGGTGAGAGGAGGAGAGATCAGCAGAATCGTCTGAGTCGTGATCCATGATACCATCGTATTCCATGATGACATCATCCAGATCAGAATCATATTCATCATCATCTCCGCCGTAGAATTCTTCATCGTCGTTTGAATCCTCCATCATCATCACCGCCATCTCGTCGTCCTTCGATTCCATCCCTCCCTTCTACTGTCTCCAAATTGCATCTATCTGCGTACGTAAAGTTTTTATGTGTAATGAATATACAATGATTCTGCTAAATAACCTCAAAATTGAGAGAGAATGAAGGAATGGTGGGAATTTCGCTTTTATAGCTGACGAGGAAAAGGAGGGTACGACTGTCGATGCGTAAAGTGCAATAGAACGATAAAATACGTTTTCTCTTTAGATTTTGTAACAGTAATTACCATCTATTTTTATGTCCGATTTAGATTACATTTAACTTTTTATAGAAAAAGAATGTTTTATATAAACAAATATTATTACATCTATACTTCTATACTATTATATAATTTTGTCTCAGGAAGAAAGTTATTTCTAGCATTTTAATTTCTTTTTATAAATTAAAAATATAAATGTAATTTTGAAGCTAAAATAGAGATTTTATCATAATTCAATAGTAGTCACTCTATTTTTCATTTGTCAAAATATATCATTTCTCTAGATTCTCAAATCCTCATTTCTGATAATATTAATATTACTTATATTCTTTAGTTATACTTAAAATAGTTATGCACGCGAGTACCTGTCGCTAGTATTTTAAAAATAATGTTAGTTGTCTTTAATTTTATAAAAAAATCACATTTTTGAGCAATAACATACTTCTACGAATGAGTAACAAAAGTCAAATTGAATCCTGATTGGGCTCGTCTCCACAATCTTACCAAAATATTTTGTCAGGCGAATCGAAGCCTCGCCAATCTACATTCACGCCATTACAAATAATTTTGATTGAATCCGAACTGCCAAGAGCTCATTACCCCTCCAATCTCACTTTTCCGACCAGGGGTGTAAATAAGTCGAGTCGATTGAATACACACAACCGAATACATAGTTGTTTAAGCTTATTTAAACTGCAATCGAGCTTCAAAATCAAACAGCAGACTGGCCACAACGTCTATCTCTACCCTAAATGCCAAAGAAGAATGAGAAGAAGCCCGAAAAATAAATCAAAATAGAACCCGTAGAAAATAGAACCCACCTAGTTTTCTGGGAGAATGCAATAAGAGCACAAGGAAGCAGAGTATGATCTGATTGTTAACCGAGTCGAGCTTTAATCTAGCCAAACACCGGCCGAGATCGAGTAATTTGATTATTTTGTACAAATTTTTGTTACTCTTTTTACTAATTGAGCGGAGCTTCCAAAATTACGAACGTGGAAAAGTTGTTCAAGTTTGGTTTGATAAGTTATCGAACTGAGCTTTTACTGATCGAGCGCAAGTGGAATATCAAGTAGCTTGATTCTATTTTCAGTCCTATTCCTAGCCACCTTAGAAATCCGAATAGAGTTGTAACTGCAAACTAAAGAACGAGCTCATCGCTACAATTCCACTAAAATGTTACTAGAAGTAATGGGTCAGAACGAACTTAGCTGCCATAAAATCTGCGATCTTTCGACCAGCTAAACATCACCCCAAAACCAGACCTAGAAAAGCAATTTCGTGTACTTCTATAGCACTTGCAGTCAGGGGAAGATGAAAGCAAATGACAAAACAAATATACATATAAAGACAAGTATTTCAACTCAACTAAGCATAAAGAAACTGGTGACAATAGAATTTCCAAATGGCATATTTCACAGTGTTATGCTGAAAAGAATAGCATCGAAACTCACAAGTGAACTAGACGTCGAGTTTCAATCTCCAGCTCTTCAACTTAGTAATAAAGGCCAGATGTAACTGTATACTTACTAAAACATATAGATAACCAAGGCATTCATAGTCTTGTTAAGATGGCTGTACAAGTCTCTCGTCACAAACCTACCCATTTCTTAAAGTCTAATGCTGCTTCTCTCTTTTTCAATTGAGATTCTGTCTGGAATTTCGGTGCCTTGCCCTTATAGAGTGTTTTGTGGTATTTCATAAAGAGGGTTCTATACTTGTACTTGTCTATGAACATATCCCCTTTCTCCATCATTTCCACTACTTCATTAGCTCTCGTGAAAAACCCGCCTCTCACAAACGTATAAAGTACAGAATCCAACAATTCCACATCAAACTTCATTCCACTGCCCAAAGCAAAAGATTTCATCTCACCCCACAATTCAGTTACCTCAATATATTTCCCACCTACAGCAGCGTACCCCGTTACCATAGAGTGAAAAGTTTGCGCATTTGGAGCATGCCCCAAACTCCTCATTCTCTTTAAGGCCTTCTCAGCGTCTTGCATTAGCCTTTTTTTGCAAAAAAAATGAATCACATTATTCCAATCATGAACACCACAATCCACTTTTTGCCCTTCCTTGATTTCTTTCAACAGTCTCGACATTAAACCAGCTTCATTGCCCTCAGTGGAACTTACGACTAATTTTTCAAATTCTTGATGGCCCCCTTTGGGTATTTTAGCCTCTTTCATTTCTTTGAACAGATTAAGGGCGGTTTTGGTATCCTTTTCAAGCACTCGGGACTCAATCAACGCTTCATAAGAAGTTGCATCCAGCTGAATCCCAGCCTTACGAGCATCTCGTACTAATGATGTTACTTCGGCCATGCGATTTTCTTTGCGATATGCTTTGAGGAGTGAGTTATACAGAGTGGATGTCGTTCTAATGCCAGCCAAGCGCATTTCGTCTAGAAGATCGTGTGCTTGATCTAACCAACCAAGAGAAATGCATGAATTGATAACATAAACCAGAACTGAATTGTCAGCAGATAAAGGGGAGTCTTCTTTCTCGGCCTTGATTAAAAAATCTGCCAAATCCTTTGTTTTACCAGCTTCCAAGAAAGCTTTAACTAATTTCACATATGTTCTCTCTGTTGGCTGGAGAATACCTCTTTCACTAGTAATCAATTCGACTTGCCTCTGTAACTTCATAATCAACCCATCGAGTATTTCTTTTGTCTCAGCTTCAAGTCTCAAAAATTTCCGGTCCCGACAGAAATCTTCATAAGGTAAGATATCCCTTTGAAGTAATATAGGAGAATTAGGTCCTTCAGATCCCAAATCACACAAATTATTGACAGAAACATCTTGATTGATTGATGTACCACCTCTTTTATCAACTTCAAACATTAAATTAGCCATACCAAGAGAATTCTTAGCTTTCTTTGCCTTGCAAAGCATTTCCAGAACCATGTGGGATGCAGAATCAATATCACCAAACTTCAAGTGACAAGAAAGCAGGCAATTGTAAAACTGCCGAAGCTGAACATCACTTACATTATGAACCTCTTCAATATGTCTCCTAAGCTTCTTCAGTTCCTCTCTTCTACCATTTCTTTCGTAAATATGGGCCATGATGATTAATAGAGTTGCATCAGCTTTCATATGTATTCGAGGCATCATTTCGAGAAGCTGCTCTGCCTTCCTAGTAACGCCAAACAGAAGGCATCCCGCCAAAGCAATGTTAAAAGCAGTTGCATTAGGCTTCATCGCTATCAAAGGTTCGTTACACTTTTTTCGAGGATCAACCCTCCCGTCTTGGAACAAATATCCTATTTCAAGAACCAACTCAACCCCTAGGTACGCCCCAGATTCATTATCTGACATATAAGCTATAATTGCAGACCACACTTTCACATGAGGCAAATGTTCCATCTCAATGAGCTTCCTCAAAAGGGTAGATGCAGGAATAGGGAGTCCACACTTAGCAAGGCCCAAAGAGAGATACAATAAAGTCTCCTTGTCCAATAACGTCTGTTTGTGCTCCTCTAAGGCTTTCTCTACCAATCCATAAGCCTTTTCAAGCCACTGAAGGCCAGAACTCTCTGTTAAACGCGAAATCAACTTGTTCACAATTGATTTTCTTGCAAACCCTTCCACCATCATATGCCGCTCATGCAAATCCCATGCATCATTAAGCCTATGTTCATTAATAGCAGTCTCCAAGTCCTCATGAAGTTTACCTGTATCTCGAGCCTGGACTAAAATTGTTCCAGCCATAGTTGACAAATTGTGTGAAGAATGCTCCAATCCATGTCGAAACTTGGAGACAATTAAAGAGTTGTATCCCTCTTTCCCCCTGACAGCCTCACAAGGGCATTTAGAAACTCCACCAATAAAACTAAGCAAGATGTAACTCGCCGTTCCATGGCGGCTCATTTTTCTTGCAAGTATCATTTGCCCAACAAGTAACACCGGCCCACAACCCTCATGTTAAATCACATAGCGTATGCTGACATCTGTGTCGAGGATGACAAAAAAAAATAAGCAATAAGATTTGGTGGGATGTCATGTAATGAAATAATTACGACTCAAACAATGGAAACGAATGAAAATACTCTCACTGGGGCATTTCGTCAAACACAAAGTGGCGACATGACACAGTGATATATAGCTATTTATCATACAAAACATGATTGAGTAATGAATAAACTTACTATTCATGCCTTGATTTTCATATCGTTTTCGTAGATTAAAATACAGAGTGAAAAAAGGAAAAGCTTTACCTCGCTTCGGAGCGGCGGTGATGAAAAATATCGATGTTGTGCGTATTTTTAGTTTATTCACATTTTTTTCGTGTATATATTTAATCTCATTAAGAATATTTTATTTTATTTTAATATCGTATTAATCTGCATTTCATGCTATATTTTCGGTATAGGATATCTCAAATACTGAAAAACAACAAACAGAATTTTAAAAAAAAAAAAAATTGAAACGGGTCAATAAACCCATTTTTTAGATTTTATTTGTTAATTGATCTACGATTTTCCGTGCACTTTATTTGGTTTTGTTAATATTCATATTTTGTTGTATTTTTCTTTTCAATAACTTTTGCCATGTATAGTATATTTTTATAGGAAAAAAAATTATATTAAATTTGTTTTTTTTGTTTTTTATTTCATAGTTAAATAATTAGGTGGTTATTTAATTATCTAATTTTGTACAAGAAAACGACATTGCTTATATAGTTATACCATAGGCAATTAGCATATGAAATTCAAATTGTTGGGAAAATTCTAGTAGGAGCGTAACGGGCAGTGTTTATGAAGATGCAAAATGAAACGTCGAGGCACGAGTTTTGATTACTCGCTCTCCTTAAGACAATATTGCCCCGCTCTTGGTGGTTACGGAATACGGCAATTGTCTCCCAAGATACAACGACGGCGTCTCGGCAATAGTACCACTACAAATTCCCGAATCTATCGAACAAACTCTTGTTTGAAACTCTCGTTTTTCAAACACTAATTATATATGCAAAGAAACTTTCAAATTCACAATTTAGAACTTTGAAAGTAGAAGAGAGAAGAGAATGTATTTTTTTTTTGGTGTGTTTTAATTCCACAAATGGAGGGTCTATTTATAGATAATGAAGAGTTTTGGGTCAAGAGTTACAACTTTCCATAAATCGTAGGAGGGTTATGTCCTTTAGACAAAAGTTGCAACTTTTCATAAAGTGTAGGAGAATTATGTCCTTTAGATAAAAGTTACAACTTTTCATAAATTGTAGGAGAGTCACGTCCTTTAGACAAGCACCCCTCCATCAAACCTCCAAAAGTTGCACACATTCAAAACATATATAAATTATGTTTTGACCCCAAAACTTTTCAATCTCGAACGTCCTTTCAAATTGGTCCCTCAATTTTTCGACTTGAACATTTTAGTCCTCAAACTAAATGAACTTTCTTTCATACAATCGCGGCCGTCGATTGTATGATTTGTTGATCATTTAATCGTATATGTATCTCGATAAATTGATTCCAATTATGAACAACGTTTTAAGTGACACACTTTGTTAATTAATTTCTCATTCACCCGAAATCGGATTTGAGTAATTAAATACTCTAAATTTATCTACTCGAAACGTAGAATAATTTGAGCCAAAGACATTCCACTTTCGATATACGAAATTCACTTAAATCTTTAGATAAATCGTGCTAAACACAATTTACTCAATCAAGATTTCCAACACAAATTAGGAGTAACTATAAAAGTATTTGAATATTTATGTTTTTTTTATTAATTAACCGTTGTAATCATGTGGAAAAATAATACAATTATTTGATACTTGACTAAAAATCGATGTTATTGATCAGTTGAGTAGATATAACAAGCCAAACTTAAATTATTTTTCTTTTTCATTGCACAAGTTTTACAACTCGGATTGAGATTAGCTTGTTTGAGCTCAATTAAATCAATAATTAAACCAAACTTTGATACAATTTTTTATATTATATAATATTTTCAACAAGTTTAAATATTAACATGGAATTTCCATAAATTTAACAATCACAGCAAATCGAACTTTAATGTAAATAAGGTTCTTTTCATTACCAAACAAATAATGTTCATTGCTTCATATGATCCATGAGTACTCACATGTTATGGACATTGTCATACTATTTATTATTACAAGATTATGGATATTAGTATAGAAAAAATTAATGATTTAATTAAATTTACCTCTCAAATAAATCAAGTTGGAATGTTTAATCTTTTTATAATATCATTTGTTAACTAACCAAGTTGAGTTCCATTTTATAAATGGTGTTCAAATTTGACTCATATACCCAAATTTCTACTAAATCTTTTCTTCATTCTCATCCTCAAAGAATTCACTTGAAATAGAAGCCTCTTCTCATACTTCATAAAATTTTGAAAATGGGATTTATTAAAAAAAATTTAATCAATGTTAGTTTTATATTTTATTTTTATTATTTAAAATTGAATTTTACCCCTGAAATTATATATAATGTATCAAACAACCTTAAATAAATATCATGGTCACCTACCCTCAAAAACAATGGCGAAGCCAGGAATTGAAAGTGAGTGGGGTCAAAGTACTATAGACGTGGATCAGTTTATTTTGGGTGGGGTGACAATGTTAAATTTTTTAAAATATACATGTGTTTCAAAGAATTTGGGTGGGGCGGCCGCCCCTGCCCACCCCACCCTGTCTCCGCCACTGCTCAGAAAGAAGAAAATAAAAATGAGATGATAAATGTGTCATGTTACGAATGTCTTGACTAAGCCAATATGTTATACTTTTAATTTTTAAATTATTATTTAGAGATAAGAGACAAATAATATTTATTAAAGGGTTGTTTAATACATTCTTAGGTATATGGGAAAAAAATGAAAAAAAGATTAATATTGTAACTAGTAAAAAATATTGGAACGTGTTATGAAATCTCGTAATTATGGAACTAAAACTAGAATCAACTATCTTATAAAACTAAAATTAGGATTTTTCGGGACATTAATTATGGACTCAAACAGGATGTCATGAATTGAATATGAGATTTTCTAAATTAATTACCTTGGAAACCATGCGATTTTCTTGCTCGCATAAAATAATAGATTTGGTACATAGGATGACGGGTCTTTTATGCTATCTTATTTGAATAGAGTTTTTTTACACTGTGATGAATAATACTATTTATATTTTATACAATTTAAAATAAATATGTGCGCAAATATCGTGTGGGCGCATTGCTAGTATTCTTAAAAAAAATTCTATATATAATTTTATTTGCTAAAGCAAATTATAGAACCGTCAAAGATAAAGAAATAAAATACAGCCCAAAATAGATTACACCAACATATTTTCAACGTACATCGTGCATCACTTGTTGTACCTTCCCCCTGTCTATATAAACCCTAAACAATTCCATCATTAACTATCACAGACAAAAATCACAGATAAGCACGCACACCAGTTCACCTCTCCGTCGGGAATATGCCTTCCGCCAACCCCACCCCCGCCGCCGCCGCCGCCTTCGCTGGGACCAGCCGAAACCCCAACCCCATCGCCCCACTCTCTTCCAAACCCGAGCACAAACCGTTTCCCAATCAAACCACCACAGACATGCTCGAACCGTCATCATCTTCTACCTCCGGTCCAATTCGGATCAACGGATCCGAGCACGACGCCGTTCTATCAAAATCCCAGTTGCTGGCCCGACCCGAAGTCCTCAAACGCCGCGCCCGGAGAACGAAACAATTGGCCCGGATTTACCGGGACAATTATTGGGAGTTAATGGAGGAGATGAAATTAAAGTACAGAGAGTACTGTTGGGAGTACGGAAAGAGCCCCTTCGTAGAGGATGAGGCGAGTGACAAGGTCACTCCGAATTGCACTGTGGCTGAGAATGGTAATAGTAACGGGAATTATTTGGGACTAAATGTTGGTATTGGCAACGTGTCGAATAGATGTGCTGTCCACGGGTGCAAGGCCAAGGCGATGGCCTTGACGAGGTTTTGCCATATGCATATACTGGCTGATGTTAAGCAGAAGCTTTACAAGGCCTGCGAGTTCTCCGTTAAGAGGTTCGTTCAATAATTTTTCGCTAATTGTGTATTTTAGCGCCCGTAATTTTGTTATTTAATTGTAATAATTGTAATTGATGCATCATTTGATGTAGGCATGTGATAGTTACTCCGCTTGTAATGATTACTTGTTTTATAGGGTTGTGCGATATATTGTTAGTGGTTTATGCTGCTCGCGTTATAGCGGTTGCAGTTTCTTTTGTTGATCTTACTTTATGCACTTGTTGCTGTATCTTACGTGTGTTTTCCTTGGAAGAGTCGGATTGTTTCGTTGTGTGACAGAGTGTTCTCTGCTTCATGGAGACTGGGTTTACTGCTAAGTGTGTTTTCTTTTTGGAGCTTGTGTGTTATAGATAGTAGTTTTGCCTTCGCAGAAGGGTAGTGTGGTTTGTATTTACTTCCATTCAGAAAAATATTTTCTGTAGAGAGTTGTGTGCTAAGTTACATTACTCTGAGTGCATATGTAAGTGGAATTAAGCATTAATTTTTTATTAATATAACTAAAACTTGGTTATTGATCTAAAATACGTACATGAAGCCTCTGTATTGTTAGTATATGGTTTCAAAGAAAGGATTTTTTCGCATACTGAAAAGTATAATGGTCAATCTGAAAAAATGACATGTCATCAGTACATAGTTTACCATTTGGTGCTAGTCTATCTTAAACAACATGTTATGGCAAGAATTGATTGCATCATATTCACCAAAGTATGTATCTTTGTTCTAACAACAGTAAAGGAAGGTGCTAAGTCTTTGATTGTTTAGTTGACGGTTTATGAACTAGGTTGCATATTGTATCTGGTATCATGGTGTATTTGCTTGTGCTGGTAAGCTTACATAATCTTTCCAGAGTGTGAAGTGCATATGATATATAATATATATATAGTACATCAAATAACTTTTCCCTTTGATACTTTTAAGATTACAAACGTGTCTTGCAAGTGTAACCTCTGGTATTTTGGTTAAGAATCATATTGGTCTTGTTGAGGGCAAACTTTTGTGGGTGTGGGTGTGGGCTTTGGTCCTTCCAAGAGTTGGTGGGGCTAAATTCAGGAACCCCCTGCTCCCACCTCCCCTTCTCATTGTAATCCCTAGCTATGACCCAGAGTGCTTTAGAATAGATTGCCAATTTCTGGTGGAGCCTCATAAATTATTGTGCTTTGAAGTTTGAACATTTGATAACATTTTGGGTGATGCTTGGTAATTCAATTGTGGATGTAGCAGGAAACCTTAGATTAAATTTCAAACAATCAGCAATCGGTGTAATGTTGAACTCACCATTACTAACAGATTAAGATTCTGTTCTTTTCAAACACCGTTCTAAGGGTTTTAAAGCGAGTCAAGTAGTCTTGAGTGG
Organism: Verbascum thapsus; assembly: GCA_963669365.1. Lineage (NCBI taxonomy): Eukaryota > Viridiplantae > Streptophyta > Magnoliopsida > Lamiales > Scrophulariaceae > Verbascum > Verbascum thapsus. Next base: position 15,145,363 of record OY770110.1, on the reverse strand, counting down.
AACTCAGCTTGAGTTCTAGCTATTTCAAGCTTGAACTCGAGTTATTTCAAACATTAGTAGAGCTTTTCGAGCTCAAGCTCACTTTATAGTTATTCATTAGCTCGCAACCTGACTCTCGAGCTTTCTGATATAAATTTTTTATTATTTTATATGTGACTATATATACTCAAATTTCTTAAGATTAATACCTCACATTTTATATACAACATATTTTCATGGTACTTCAATATTGCTATTCTTTTTTCTAAATTAACCCAAATAATATAATAATAGAATTTGATATTTCACTTGATACTTTGCATTGAGTGTTTCCATATACAACTGAAGTATGCTTTACTACACGGTTTACTAAAGTAGACCGTCTACGCCCTCCTTTATTTGGAAAATAAATATTGAACATTAGATGCGTAATTATTTATCTTATCTTAATATTTTTTTAATGTTTATTCTTATTGTACTTTCGTAAAATAATCTGTGAGATTTTTCCATTATTCAAATTCATATTACAAATAAAATTATCTTTTGAAAATACACTACGAAAAGGATATTCCAAACTCATAAAATTTTTCATATCTATCTCTTATTCTCAAATTTATTATTTATACAATTTATTAGGATCTATAAGTGTATATAAGAAAATCTTTATTGACTTGGTTATGTCATTAAAGTACTGTTAACAATACTAGTAATAATATAACAATAATATGTAAAATAGTACAATATCAATGTGATGCATGTTTCTACTTTCTACATTATAAGTTTAATTACATTACCTCAAATTTTGTAAATATTCTTACATAAAAAGTATGCAAACTAATTTTATCCTTATATGTAGTTTTATAATAATTACCATTTTACTTCTGCACTTTTAATTATGATATACATTATTAACATGATGTTTTAATACATTAATTAGTAATAGAAGGTGGAATCAATTTCGTTTTTCAAAGAGAATAATTCAATAAATTTTTAGCTCGAGTTTTATTCATCTACTTCGGGCTTGAGCTCAAAATATAATCGAGCTTAAGCTAAAAAATCTTCGTCAAGATCGGTGCGAGTTCGAATCGTTTACACCTGTACATGTTCTCATGGCATGTTCCAGGATACCAATTTTTCTGAGATTTTTTATAACAAACCTGTTTATTTGTCAATTAGCTTATCGTATAAAATCATGCAATTTCTAATAATTGGGTGTTAAGATGTTACCTTTGTTATATGGGTGCGCCATGGGCATCTTTGTTGACTCCATAAATTGACTCTTAATAGATCCGCACTACAATTTCTAAATCCCTTTTTGCTCTTGCACAAAGAGAATGGTCCCATTTTGGATAAATAGGAACTATCTTATTCTTTGCCACCATCGTTGAAAACCATGGACATGAATCTAAAAATGCTATATGCGTTTAACTCTACTATTCTTGCCGATGTACGATTTTAAGGATTTACTCTTTTAGGGGGCTTTGCTTCTTAATCTAAACGATTAGATGTGATTTAAAGATTTACTTCTGAAAATGGCCCGCTTGTACTTTAGCTTCTTTGACTTCATCAACTTGGTAGATAATGTATTCGATCTCTCTAGACTTTCACGTAGGTGAAATGATAAAAGAAACAAAGGAATTTTCTTACTTCTAATAGTTAGTGTCCTAAAAGACTAAAAATATTCAATCCTTTCCTTGAAAACTATGAATAAAACTACTTTTGTCTTGTGACAAGGGAATCTCAGTCCATATTCCATACCAAGATGAATTGCCTTCCAAAGGTTAACATATGTTACATTTGGAAGATTATTTGCAATGATGTCTTCTGGAGCAACATTTAATCCAAATAAGAGGAAAGCAATCTTAACTAGGTTTGGCAAATTTGGCTATGACTATGTGTGAGCTAGGGCTCTTGTCACTTAGCAATATATAGTCGTCATTGAGTTTCAAAACGTGATAGTATACTCGACTGGATGCAACCTATACTGATGGGTTAACTATGTGTCAGTTATACAACTTGTAGTAGAAAACATTGACTAAGCTACTTGGAGTTTTTTTATGTTTTGAATTAAGGTGGGTTGTTTACATACCAAGTTCTAATACCTTCACTTTGTAAATATTTTAGGCTCACTTAGTAGGTTACCAGTACTTTTACAATACTGATATCTTTTTTGGGAAGTTTCGAAGTGAATGTTTATTTCCTAAAATAATTTTTTTCCCGCAAACTACTCTTTTTCACATAATTATTTAAAAACAACCAACTCTTCAACCATTGAGGGAATTATTCTAAAGTAATAAAAGTTTTCATTCATTTAGACTCTCATCTGAATTTTTCAACTCAATCAGAAGTAACATAATATTGTGACCAATGGAGCAGTAATATTAAAAAAGCATATACAGTTACTTGCAGTTGGGTTGCATTTTCTTTATCAAGGCTTATTTGGGATCGACTAGTCAAAATCAATTCAAGCCAGTGACAACCTTAAGCTTGTAAGAACTCAAATCGAGCTTGGGTTGTTCACATCAATTTGGCTTGATTTATGTAGACGTAGATGACATTCAAAATAGCTTGGATGTGATACCGCAACTGCAACATGCAATTTTCGTTTACACATTAATGGGTTGAGCCAATTATTGAACATAGTTTTCATGGGCTCATCAAACGCAATATTTTAGTTTCCTTGTTGAAATTGTATTGGATCTTTATCCTGCTAAATGATGTGTGCTAATCTACGATACATGGGAATGAACACGGTGGCACAAACGCCGTGGTACAGACATAAAGTTATTAGGATATGGCATGGTTTGGACACGACTATGCAATATATATGCATACATATATGTATGTAAATAATTGGTTAAGATAAAAATAAACTCGTATGCAAAGAGAAATGCGTAAAGTAAAGAGTCTTACTTGAGAAAAGAAATATTCAACAATTCGGACCCCTCAAATACATTTTCCTTTTTGAAGATTTTAGTAATCTCTAATCAATGCAAGTATAAAAAGGGACCACGTGTCCATTACACCATCAAATGTGTTCAAGATGCCATTAGCGGCATTCAACACCATATGCAAAGTTTTTTTTTGTTGTTTAAATTTTGGACAAAACCAAATGCTTTTATGACACGTCTATGTGCCATCTTTATTGTGTACGACACTGGCTACGTGATTTGTGTTTTGATAATGTTTCATTTGTAATTTGTTTTCATGCTTGTATTCTTTGTGAAGAGTTATTATGTCTTAGATCTAAAATATGGAGGTAGACACTGAGTTGTTAATCTAGGTAAAAATTGGAACATTATCTTTTCAAAGAAAATATTTCGTGGAATGAGTACCCGGTGATATCGTCCGTAAACATTATTAAACTTTCATCTATATATGCCTGCACTGTTATTATCTCAGGGCACATAAGAAGTATGCTTACCTTGAGTACCTTAATGTACATGGAGTTCCGATCTGAATCCTCTATACATATATTTGACAAAATTATGTTCACGGGTAGCTTAGGATGTGGAGAAAGAAAACCGTAATTGTGAAGAAAAAAATAAAGACTCTCCATCGTAATCACCAATGTATACATTTGTCACACATATGTGCACAAGAAGTGTTCCATGGTTGTGTAACATAGGATTTGGACAGACGAAGTCCTGATGCTAGTGCTGTTTTCTCCTATTTCTCAGTAAAGATGTGATGATGTGCCGTTACCCTTTTTTCTTTATGTCTTCTCCTGTAAAATCTCCACAAACAGCAAAAAAAATCCATGTACGAGGCATACCTAGTGCGGCGGCCAAAATATAAGACCATGAAGCATTTAAGACTTAACATTGCATTTGCATTGATTTGTTGTCTTTTCGCATTTATTTATATGCAGCTTGACGACCAACTAAATTTCATACTTGTCCTCTAGTTGTCATCCTGTAAGACGGTTGCATATTTGCAGATAAAGCTTCCCGTGCTTTAAAGAATCTAGTTTATTGTTTCCTTTTACCTTGTTATCTGGTATTCTTGATTTGATTGCGTGGGAATGTCAAACATTAAGAACAACTCTATGATATTTTAATGTAACCTTTTTAGGTCTAGCATTTCATTTGGTATCATAAATGATAAGAGTATTCTGAAGACCAGAATCGGTTATCATGGTCATAGTATCAAAGCTGATTCTTCTCCTTGTTTTGGGAGGTAATAGCTTATATTCTAGGCTGTAAAATTAACGTGTTATAGTTGAGTGGTTGCTATTAATTTCAATGACGCGTCTTATGGATTATTTAGATTTGAATCAGAATAGTGATATTTGCACTATTTTTTCCCACATGATAGGATCGTTTTTCCTTGCTTTCATGGATGAGATCTTATATGAAGGCTGTTATTATCTATTGCTCTGTTTTGTGGTTTAAAAAGATTTTCCTTTCCTTTACTGTCAGATTGAATAATCTTGTATAACAAAAGACTATCTTGAATGAAATCTTCACATTTGGGAAGGTATCTTGTGGTTCTCATGACAAATTTGTTGATTTTATGTTCGGATATTTTCTTGTCATGGAAATATGAGCTAAACCTTTTTGGATGCTGATTTTTATCTCTTCTCGAGACATTTTGCTCTTCCTAAACTGATAAATTCCCCTTTTCTATGTTCTTGTGTATTAGTTCGACTACAGGACCTATACTTTGTGGGAAACCGATATTGAAAACAACAGTTCCTTCGTATTGCCCACCCCATTTCGCAAAGGCTGAAAAGCATATGGCACGTGCTCTCAAAAAGGCTGGTCTCAATGTCTCTTCTACAAGTAAACTTGCTCCTAAGTTCCATGTCATTGTTGCTGAATATGTTCGCCAAATCCAACACAAGAGACGAGCCTCTCAGAGGGCAAATTTGCAAAATGCACAAGTTAAAGAGGAAAACCATTCTTGAAGCGAATCTGCAGATTGTATATCAAGAAACGAAAATGATGAGGTAGTGGATTTAACTTGTAGTTTAATATGAAATGTTGTGCATATTAGAGTATTTGTTCTTTAACGATAGCATGGGAATAGTGTTGTGTGTGCAAGTTAACCGTAGAGAGATGAAAATTTTCATTACCGATGTAATGCAACTTTACATGTGTAGGTGTGCTTTTAGGGTGTTTGTATGCAAATTTTCGACTACATTCTTTGGGTTTTCGTCGTTAATGGTTGATTGTGAAGCTTTATGATCATCAGTTGTCTTGATGAACATGATGTAGATGTAGAAACAATTTTGTTTTGCTTTTATGATTCAGGCCTAGCTCATGAAAAGTTGAAACACATCAGTTTTATTTGTTATGGATAGATTTATAAAGTAGTTAAAGACCTAGTTTGTTGAGTACTATATGTTGTTGGATCATTTTTCATCTTTTGATCCAACGGTCAATCTAATAGAAGGGTTTATATGCCGAAAAGTCAAACTTCGAGGGGTTATTTGCCAAATAATGATATCTCAGAGGTGGTAGATGCAAAAATTCCCCATGTTTGGCCGTTGGACACTAGTCCATCGGGTCAAGCTCTATACTTTGAGACCGTTTCACAATCGTAAAAAGATTAAATAGATGATTTTTTTTAAAGCATGAAATCATTTTATTATCTTTTTCAGCATTTTCCATTTTGAAAGACTAAACTATTTATTCATTTCTTTTTTTTTTTTTTTGCGAAATGCATATTTTTCATAATTTCAACTCAAAAATGTATTTTGCACCATCTTACCGTTGCTACATTAAATTCTCCCTAATACTAACACAAAATACTATTTTCTGCACCAAAACGGTTGTATTAAGTATCATCTTATTTTATTCTTTGACAATCTTTCAAAATTAAAGCACGAACTGTTATATTATGTACATTTCATCCTAGAAAATAAATTTATTGTTTAATATTAAATTTTCTATTTTTTTAATTATTAAATGTATCAATGTTTTTAATTATGAAATATGCATTTTGTACAAGTTTATATTATATTTTTAGTTAACAAAATTATAAAGTGAAGTCCATAAGGATAATTATAAATTCGTAAGAATTAAAATAATATTATTTAAATTTCATAAATTTATACGGGTTAATTTAAAAATCAAGAAAAAAATAGTCTAAAAAATAAGATCGTTGCACCTGATTCAATGAATACCTAATCCATCAACACCAATTTGGATATGCTGATTGATTTCAGGTCCAGACCCAATAAATTATTTTAAGTCTATGGGTTTGAACTCGGGTTTGATGGGTTCAGACCTAATCCCAAACCCAATAAATTCTTTTAGTTAGTAGATTGTTCGCCATTTCTAGATCAATGAATACAAAAAAAAAAAAAAAAAAAAAGCCTTAACCCACGCCAATTTGTCTTGATGGTCCAATAATTACTTAGGTCGGGTTCAAACCCAATCACATACCCAATTATTATTTTTAATTAGATTAGGATCTGGTCTAGATTTAATAATATATTAAATTTGGGTCTAAATCAGATTCAAAATTTTTGACCTTATTTATTTATTTATTTATGATGAAACACAATCGAATTTGAATTTGAATAAAACTCACTGTCCCATTGTCAGACCTACTCTAAGTTCTATTATCTTCTAAGAACAAGTGGTGTTCAATATCTCTTATCTATAGACATTATGGGTTGAGTTGTCGCATGATGACCTATGTACGAACATTAATTCTGTTGCATAACAATTGGTTCAATCTTCAGATTGCTATATTCAAAGCAATTATATTATTCGTATGTAACAAATATATTTGTACTTTATAAATAAATAAATAAATAAATAAATCTCTTGCAAAGTGAGGTAAATTACGTACAAACCAACATCATACTTTTCTTTTATGTTTCCCGTAATATTCCATGATTAAAAATCAAAGAATTTTGAGTTACATCAAAACCCTTTTTGTCCTAAATGAGGTCAAAATTTCTATTTTTAATGATTCTTTTTTTTGTGTTGTTGATAAATAATTGTTGATTCTTATTTGAATGCGTAAGAACCTCGGATGGAATAATTTAAAGGTGATCAAAGTTTGTTTGTTTACTGATATACTTATTCCCATCAAAATCTATACCTGTCAACTTTCCTAGAATGCTGGTGATTGATTATTCCAGTGCGTATTAGAATTTATTTTTGTGTATTAATTTTTTTTAATTATTCAAATTTAATTTTGGATGAATGAGAAATTAATGAAGCAACTGAACATTGAATAATTGCATGCATCTATAGTATCTAATGACGATTGTTTCTCTAGCGAACTAGTGATAGAGATGATGCATAAAATGCAACTACAAATAAGTTTTGAGGGTGAGAATATGAGTTTTCTTCTTCTTGTAGTTCAAAAGTGCATAATTATGTTATTTTGAGATACAACGTATTTTTTACTCCAAACTCTTTTAATTATACATACTAGGCTTATCAAATTTCTCGTATAGTTTATTTCAGTGCACGTTCATATTTATATTATTTTGAGATACAATGTATTTTTTACTCCAAACCCTTTTAATTATATATACTAGGCTTATTAAATTTCTCGTACAATTTATTTCAGTGCACGTCCATATTTATATTATTTTGAGATACAGTGTATTTTTTACTCCAAACCCTTTTAGTTATACAACCACGCTTATCAAATTTGTCGTACAATTTATTCCAGTGCGCGTCAAAACCTAATCAAGATAAGTTGATACTTTTTATTTATTCCAATTCCTTTTCATTTTCTACATATCTCTATTCTTTTTCATTTGAGATTGATAGTAGAATAATTTCTAACTAGGGAAAGTTCTGAGAAAAACTTCTATTTATAACCCTTTTGAATTCTCACCAATCCCTTTTTTCATTGCAATTGGGCTCCATCTTGACTTCTCCTTTTTCAAATTGTGTTTTTATTTTTATTTTATTATTATTGTTATAATTATCAAGATATTGAATATTCATAATTAGTGGTTCTTTTTCTCTTTGGGATAAAAAGTAGGACCTTATCCATCCACTTCATCCTTAGATAATTATTCAATCTTTTCTCATATGCAAAAATGATGTTTTTTGTTTGTTCCTATTAATCCATCCCTTTTGTTATCAATCTTCAAATATGGATAAATTGACATTTTCCATTTGGCAATTTTTATTTTATTTTATATGAATTCTTCATATATTAATTGAAACATAATATGGGTCTTGCAATTTTAATATATAAAAATGTAAAGTTAGAAAATCTAGCTTAAATTAGATATTATCATTGACGTAATTTATAATTTGTTAGATAATTAGTTATGTGTTCAACTTAAAATGAAAAATAATTGGAGGTACCAAAAACTATTATAGATATCTTAATTTCGTTTGATGTTTTATTCATCTAGGTACTTGACATATTTTCACTTTTTATCACTTAAAAAAGTTATAGATTTTTTAACAATTTAAAAGAAAGCAACTTTTCAGTCCAGCATATTTGTCTAAGTAGTTTATTATAATTTATATGTAAGATATTTGTGATCCAATTGTCCAATTGATCCCGCCAATTCATATGATAAAGTTGTTCTCCTTTCCTAGGTAGTCGGTTATCTCTCACCAATCAAATTTATTCTCTTAGGACACGATTTGATGATTCAATAGATACTTTGTCACCTTTTAAGATTCTCCTTTTTTTCTTTTTCTTTTTTATAGCAATTTAAATGTCCTCATGGAATTATGGGGTCACATACAAAGAAAATAAAAATTGAATTGAAGCCAATAGGGAAGAAGATGTTAAGGAAATAGTTTATAATCGGAGAAATTTTTACGAGCGAATTCAATCATATAAGTAATATCACAAAATGATTTGATCGATTGTGATGTATGATTGATATAATACTCACTACAACAATCATCTTATTTTTATCACCAAACTAGCTTCTAGAAGCTAACTAAAATTTAAAATAAAAATTAATCAGATTTTTATTGTCAATCCGATTTTAATTCATTATAAGATTTCAAATGTTGGATTTGATTTTGTCTAAAAAATTAATTTCACTAGAAGCCCAATCCCCAATCCCAATACTAAGCTTGGTTAATCAGACAACCAAATACGAGTCGAATTCGAGAAGCTTGATTTGTTTTACATATTTTTATTTATTTTACTAATCGAGTCGAACTGAAATCAAGGTTAAATACATATCAAAAGCAAAAAATTGTGCAACCTCGATTTAATAAATTAACGAACCGAGCTCAAACAAATTCTTATTAATCAAACAAAAATGAAGTATTGAATGAATATGTTGGTTATTATTCAAACTCTACGTGAAAGAAAAGGAATTTATTCAATGACAAAGGTAATAACTACTCTATTGATGGGATTTAATACTGATGAGGGATCAAATAGTAGTACACGTGAGGGTCACATGGGGATGGGATCCGACCCAGCTCACGACGGACCAGATAGAATATTTTTAGATAGTGGAGATGCGCTTTGTAATTTCGAGTTGCCTACGTACCTACTTTGATAGGATCAAGCCTCTTCGTAGTTCTCAGCTATTATACTTCTCAATCTCGTGGATTTGGAGAGTATTTAGTAATTTTAATTTTAGGAGTGTAAACCAAATAATGATCAGTTTAGCTAATCAAGATAGTATTTATAATAAGCTTTGGTGGGTCATGGGCTCGTCTTATTGGGCCGTGGGCCCGAGTCCCATTGTGCGGTCCATAACCATAACATATTAATATTGCTCTTAACATATTAATATTGCTCTTAAATTACTGAAGTACCCCTATTCATAATTGGGGATTCATCATATGCGCCATACTCCCGAGTGCTTGACTGCATGGGCTCTCGAAAGTAGAAAGTCAGAGAGATATAATATTTTTTTTTAGGAAGATGGCTCGAGGCGCAACCTCCAGGGGGTCGAGGCCGATGGCCTAGACCTCATTGGGGTCAAGGCCGATGGCCTCGACCTCTTTAGGGGTCGAGGTGTGAGGCCACACCTCGACCCTCATGAGGGTCGAGGCCATTGGCCTTGACTAGATGGCCTCGACCACATGGGAGGGTTGAGGCCGGTGGTCTCGACCATGGGAGGGTCAAGGTCGGTGGCCTCGACCTCAAGGGGGTCGAGGCTGGTGGCCTCGACCATGTGAGGTTCGAGGCCGGTCTCGACCTCTTTAGGGGTTGAGTCCTCATCATCGACCCATGGGTTTTAACCTCTTGGGGGCGAGGCGAGGTTGCCCCGACCCATACTTGGGAGCCTCGAACCATTTTTTTAGGGGCCAACGCGCTTGAGAGGCTCGAGCTTGATTATGTTCGGGTCCTCTCACGCTCGGGAGCCTCGGAAGCCTACAACTATAGGTGCTCATAGGGGAGTTACACTAGATAACCTCAACCTAGAGTCTTAATTTTGATGAGGAGAGCTCCTGCACTTGGGAGCTTCGAGCCTCGGATTTACTTTACTCATTTCATTGTTTGGTACAATGACTTGAACGTTTTTCGATTACTTTTTTCGATCTCTTAATGTCATTCCTCCATCTTATGCCCCTCATGTCGATGCCATTGGGCTTGAACGTTGTTGTTGAGGCACGGTGGGTTCGACACTTAGCGCGATTTCAAGATTTATGTTTGGTGGGGCTTCCAATGTCGGTAAGCATCAATCCTTGTAGGTAGGTGAGACTAGCAACTTGATAGGGAGGAACTCTCACACTTGGGAGTCTCAAAACCTCATTTTCGCTCGTAGAGGGGGTTATCCTAGGTAATCTCGACCTCGAGTCTAAATTTGTCGAGGGGAGCTCTCACACTTAGGAGCTTTAAAGCCTCATACTTGCTCGTAGGGGTGGTTATCCGGGGTAATCTCGACCTCGAGTCTAAATTTATTGAGGGGAGCTCTCACACTTGGAAGCTTCAAAGCCTCATACGTGCTCGTTGGGGGCTACTCGGGAAAACCTCGACCTCAAAGCGTCACACGTGCTCGTAGGGCGGGTTACTTGGGGTAACCTCGACCTCGAGTCTAAATTTTATCGAAGGAGTTCTCACACTTGAGAGTTTCAAAGCCTCATAGGTGCTCGTAGGGGGGATTACCCGGGGAAACCTCGACCTCAAAGCGTCACACGTGCTCGTAGGGGGATTACCTGGGGTAACCTCGACCTCGAGTCTAAATTTTATTGGGGAAGCTCTCATACTTGGGAGCTTCAAAGCCTCATACGTGCTCGTAGGGGGGTTAGCCAGGGGTGATCTCAACCTAGAGTCTAAGTTTCGTTGAAGCGAGCTTTCACACTTGGGAGCCTCTAGATTCATAGTGCTCGTAGGGGGGTTACCCAGGGTTGACCTCAACCTAGAGTTTAAGTTTCGTTGAGGGGAGCTCTCACGCTTGGGTGCCTCTAGCCTCATACGTGCTCTTAGGGGGGTTACCCAGGGGTGACCTCAACCTAGAGTCTAAGTTTCGTTGAGGGGAGCTCTCACGTTTGGGAACTTCTAGCTTCATACGTGCTCGTAAGGGGGTTACCCAGGGGTGACCTCAACCTAGAGTCTAAGTTTCGTTGAGGGGAGATCTCAAGTTTGGGAGCCTCTAGCCTCATACATGCTCGTAGGGGGTTATCCACGGGTGACCTCAACCTAGAGTCTAAACTTAGTTGGGGGGAGCTCTCACACTTGGGAGCCTCAGCCCCTATCTATGGTAGAGTCGGGGGTAATGAATTCCCGACCTTAGGTTTAGACATTAGATAATACTTGAACGAAAAAATTTCCTTTGAAACATACAAGTTGCTAAAAATGTGCTCGAAAGGGGCACATTATTAAACGCTTGGCTCTAGGCCAACTCGATACATGATCAGAAATAAACAATTAAATACTAACAGTGTGCTTGAAGGGACACATTATTCAACGATTGGCTCTTGGCCAATCTGATACAAGTTTGAAAATGAATAAATAAACTTTAAAAACTCCGCTTAGCTAGCAACATTGTTCCTACTAAGGTTAGTAGCTCCTCAAGGGATCACTCCATTGATTGGCAGATTGTCCATTCCTTCATCGGCAGTAATCATGGACACCACCTCTTGCAGATAACCTCTTTTGATCAACTTCTCTATCGCCACTTGCAAGTAATGGCATTCCTCGGTGGTATGTCCTTTATCTCGGTGAAAACGACAGTACTCATTTGACTTCAACCTGGTAGGATTGTCTCTCATCTTCTTTGGCCATCTCACTATCCCCTGCTGCTCTGCTATGGCTAGCACCTGCTCGCGAGATAGTGTTAGTGGGGTGTATTGGGAGAAGCCTGGAGGAGGCATATGCTTGCGTTCCTTAGGCTCTGGAAGTTTGTCATCTTCCCGTGCTTTCCTCTTATTAGCGCATGTCTCGGCCTTGACGGGGCCAAGCGCTTCCTCGATTTGGATGTACTTCTCGGCTCGAGCCAACAATTCGTCCAGCGTGGATGGAGTTTTTCCAACTATGGACTCCTTGAACCTGCCCGAGCGGAGGTTCTGCTGCATGATGCCAGAGAGCAACTCATGATTGACGTGAGGCACTTCTGATACCGCCGTCGAGAAGCGTCTCACATAGTCCCGAAGTGGCTCTCATTCGCATTGAACGATGGTGAATAAGTATGACGTAGTCTTGGGGTACTTCTTATTCATAGAAAAGTGACGTAAGAACCTTCGTGTCAGTTGCTCGAATCCGTTAATGGTACCGAAGGGCAACTGGTTGAACCAGGACAAGGCTCGATCTGATAGGGTCGTCCTGAAAATTTTGCAATAGACTGCGTCACTGAGGTCGTACATGTCTGCCTTGGCATTGAACTTGTCCAGATGATCTTGAGGATTCCCTACGCCATCATACTCGCTGAGGTGAGGAACTTTTATCCCTTGCGGGATCGGCTCAGCTAGTATAACAGGACAGAAGGGGCTCCTTTTTAGTTGTGTCACCGCCAAGGCAGCGGTCTTTAGCTCCTCATATACGCCCCGCAGTGGAGCTGTCTCCCCTTGATGGGGGCGTCTCTGGTTGGAGGCCTGTTTCAGGTGGCTCCCCTCGGGGGTCGGGGACCTCCGATCTCGATGAGGGGACCTACGGGGCTTCTACTTGGATTGAGCCTCATCGGAGGTATGTGACCTTCGTCTTTGGAGCGCAGACATGCGAGGCTCGTGTCGGGATTGGGTCTCCTCGGGGGTCGGCGACCTCCGACCTCCGCGAGGGGACCTACGGGTCTCACACCGGGATTGAGCTTCCTTGGGGGTCAGAGACTTTCGACCTCAGCGAGGGGATCTGTAAGAGTCGTGCTTCTTGTCTCAGCCTCGAGGGGGTCGCTCTTGAGAAGAACCAACGCTATGCCCAGCGATTCGTGGGTTTTCTCCACATCTTGAACATCCGAGAGTCTCGATGTCACTCACGCGTGGGTCGGAGATCTCCGGCCTCTGTGCGGGGATGGATGGACTCGGTGCCATGAGGAGCGCTCGCGGTTGCCACGACCAGACGTCGTATGAGATCGCGGATCCTCACTCCCTCGTGGTGGGAGTCCCCGAGGAGTAGGCGCGTGTCGCACGAATCATGACCTTCCCCTCGTGGGGGAGTCAGTTGTCCTGCCCGTAGGCTGGGGTTCCACCCGTGGGGGGTTGTTCAAAGCATACTGCTGGACTGCCCGTGTCGCTGCTCTGATGCCATGAGTGCTTTTTGTGTGATCTCGATCACCTCTTTCGGGGGGAGGGACCACAGTCGGAGCAGCTGGTGGGGGAAGCAGATTTGGAGTTTCGCCAGTAGTAAGGTTTGGATGAGACGTCGGAGCAGGAGCTCTTCTCCTGACGCCTCATGCAGAGGGGGCTACTGCCCGTCCTATCATCCGTGGTACGTGCCTGTGATCTAGTCTGCATTCTCAGTGAGTGGGTCGATGTTCCCACAGACGGCGCCAAAATGATGCGGGATCAAATAGTAGTATCATGTGAGGGTCACGTGGGGATGGGATTCGAACCGGCTCACGACGGACCGATAGAATATTTTTAGATAGTGGGACTGCACTCAGTAACTTCGAGCTGCCTACGTACCTACTTCGATAGGATCAAGCCTCTTCGTAGTTCTCAAATATTATACTTCTCAATCTCGTAGATTTGGAGAGTATTTAGTAATTCTAGTTTTAGGAGTGTAAACCAGATAATGATCAGTTTAGCTAATCAAGATGGTATTTATAACAAGCTCTGGTGGGTCATGGGCTCGTCTTATTGGGTTGTGGGCCCGAGTCCCATTGTGCGATCCATAACCATAACATATTAATATTGCTCTTAACAATTATTTTATTAAATTACTGAAGTACCCCTATTCATAATTGATAACTCATCAAATACCCTTTGCCCAAATTCATTCCAATTTCACAGAAAAATGAATTCCAAAAAGTAAATGAAAATGCACAAAGAAAATATTTTATTATATTCTTCTTGTGTATCAATGCACAACTGAATCCTGCACCAAGTGCACCTAACTATTTTTCAGTTGATCACTCTCTCTTATGATGTCATTTCAAACGTAAACAAATACATACACATGAATACATATATATGATGCATGGATGAGTGTGTATCTATAAATAGTTGAAGTTGCATGCAGAAAAATACAAGAACTAGTAGATGAATTTTCTACTACCTTTTTCTTTTAAGAAGGAAAAAAACCAACCCATTTAGTAAAATAATCAAAAAAAATTATATATATACATATATATATATATATATATATATAATATTAATTAAGAATGCCTAGGGATAGGGACCCTCTAGTGGTTGGTAGAGTGATAGGTGATGTATTGGATCCATTCACAAGATCCATAGGACTTAGAGTTATTTACAACAGCAGAGAAGTTAGCAATGGCTGTGAGTTTAGACCTTCCCAAATTGTTAACCAGCCTAGGGTTGAGATTGGTGGTGATGATCTTCGTACCTTCTACACTCTGGTACGTACACATACTTACACACTCTACTGTGTGTATTTTTTTGTATCTATTTCTTCTTTGCATGCATAAACAACACTCTACAAATCGGCTCGTTATTTGCAGGTTATGGTGGATCCAGATGCTCCTAGTCCAAGTGATCCTACTCTTAGAGAGTATTTACACTGGTGAGACTCTTAAGATGAATATTAATTTCCATTTTTTTAGTGTTCTTGGTTGAAACTTCAAATATATATATATATATATATATATATATATATATGATTTATACAAAATTGTTGTATATCTGATCTTAATATATAGTTTAATTATGTGGGGTGGTAGATATTATTCATATTATTTCTCCTTCTATTAATTCTTATTTTTCCATTTTTGAGTTTTTGCCATAACAATAATTGTTGCTTGCCCTTTTAATGAATAGTATCAAATCATATCACCTATTTAATAATGTTGTGGAATAACTCAAAATGATGCTGTAAAATAATTCAAAATGTTTGAATTTCACTCTGTTGGTAAAAGTATATATTTTCTGTATAAATAGAGCATGCAAATCACAGCCCAAATACATGTCACTTAAAACTAGGGAGAGTTTTATAGATTTAAATTGCATTTTCTTCATCTTCTTAGATATTACTATATAATCACGATTATCGTTTATTTATCAGCTATAGTTGTTTTTAGCAAAATACAAATATTGGGTTCTATAAGAGTAAATAAAATGTAATTTAGAAAATAAGTCCAAAAAGTGTAAAATCCACTTGTCTTCTCTTTAAGGACGAGAAAAATATCTTTCCTTTAACACGTAAGCAAGTTATTGTCCACTGGTTTTTTTCTTCAAAGTCTGAAAATCTGAACTTGGGAAGTGACATTAATATCTTTGTTATAATCATGAAAAAAATGATTTTTTTTTCAAAAGGAGTTGAATTTTTTTGATCAAGTACCCGCACAAAACAAAAGGCTTATACATCATCATAGATATGACATTTTTTTAAGGTAATTTGACAATAAATTGGGTTCAATATTGTAGGCCAGTAGTTTATAATAAACCGACTCATTAAATTAACTCGTTTAGTTATAAATTTTCCCACAAATTTAGCGACCTAATTTGTAATATTTTAATTTGCTCCATTATTTTCTTACATATTTTGATTAATAAACCATTTGGAACATTTATTTTAGTAATTATGTCTACTAAGCACTAACTATGTGTTAATTGTTGACATAATTCACATGGATTATTCAATAAGTAACTTATAATTAATCTCATTGGTTTTTCTTGTAGGCTGGTGACTGATATTCCTGCAACCACCGGAGTATCATTTGGTGAGTGATCTAAATTAAAACACTTGGATGATTTTACATATAAAACTATTTAACTGTAAAATTAAATAACAAAAAGTGCTACAATTTTGTGAATTAAGAAAAAAAATGGTTTACTCCAATATAAAACAAAAGTGAAAGTTAATTGAATCCATATTTTTATATTATACATATATATATTTGCTTTCATGTCAAAGAATTGTAAGGTACATATTTATTATAATATCCGGTCCCTCAAAAAAAATTACATAAATTAAAATAATGCAATCACTTTAAATTAGACTCTTCCATGAAAAGCTATTTCTTTTCATTGAGTAGATAAGACTTAAAATGTGTATTTATGTGTATTCATTTAAACTTATCCTCTCTAAATCAATTTTTTTTTCTATATTTAATCCCAACATGATAAAGAACCACAACTAAGAAATGTTCCCAAAATTGTTACCTTTATTTAATTTTTATCCTATTTTTGACCCCCACATAATTAAAAACTACAACTATAAAATATCTTCAAATATTAGTAGACATTATTGAGATGATATCTTTTTATATTGGTGGGATAGTTATAATTTTCAACACTTTTTTCGTAAGTGATAGTAACGTCTCGTTTACATCTTCAAAGTGTCGAAACTTGTAAGGAACTTTGACAATATCTATTTTAACTAATTATTTGCATTACTTAACAATTAGGGCCAACACATTTCAATATTCTTTTCACATCTAGATCATTTTCCCAACTAAAATATTGCTAAAAATGTACATTTTTATTTCATTAGCTTATACAAATTAAGGTATCATTTGTTACACTTATCTAATAACATTTTTTGCCATTAAGTTTATAATAATCACTTGATGTAGGGCAAGAGATAGTTTGTTATGAGAGTCCAAGGCCATGGATGGGGATCCATCGGTTCGTTTTCGTATTGTTTCGACAATTGGGTCACCAAACGGTGTATGCCCCAGGGTGGCGCCAAAACTTTAATACTAGGGATTTTGCTGAGCTCTACAATCTTGGCTCTCCGGTGGCTGCGGTTTATTTTAACTCTCAACGGGAGAGTGGTACTGGTGGAAGAAGACGATGAATCGAATTTCGACCATAAACAAAAATAAATGATCTATATTACCTATACTTATTTGAAAGATACTATGATTGAGTGAAATATTACTTATAATTAAAGTTATGTTTGCATGTAAATTTGTGTGTGTGAAATTGGCTTGAGTTTAGGGTATAATAGCTATGCTGCTAGTACCCTTGGTTTCATAATATAAATAGGCACAATTTTCTCTCACAATTTGTAGTAAAAGAATGTGATGAAATAAAACTTCTCTTATGCTATATAACTATATGAGTATAAAAATATGGATATATTTCTTCCCATTGTGAAAAGACTATTTAACCCTTTATAAAAAATGAATGCTATAACTTACACATCTAACAATTATTCCCACTAATCCTATCATTTAATTAAAAAATGAATACAATAAAGTAGACCTCTAACATATTAATCCTAATATTTAGTTCCCACTAATTAGGATACACTATTTTCATAATAATAATATAATCTAAAAAAATAAATATTTTAAAAGTGTTAGACATTTATACTTTTATTGAAAATTATAAATTAGACAAATTTATATCTCATTAGTGAATATTAATTTGAAGTAATATGGAGTGTCCTTTTTATGATTCATTAATCTTGGAGAGGAGTAGTGATTTTTATGTGTACTAAATGAATTGTATTATTTTTATTTTCAATAGATAGTTAATGGTAAAAATGTAAAATAACAATTGGACAATGGATAATTGGATATACTACAAGGGTAAATGTGTGGACTATAGACATTATAATTTATTAAATTATGTAAATATTAATTTTTAAACATTACTAAATTAATTATTGTAAATAGAGATTATATATAAATTGATAAATTAGGAGTTGGTGACTATTGGGTTTTGATAAATAGTTATCTTAATTAAATTAATTTAGAAAATAATTTCTTAGTAATTGCTATATTATTTTAAAATTATTAAATTGTTTTCAATTTATATTATCCATAATTATACTACATATTATTCAAATGAGAAAAGTGTAACAATCTAAAAAGTTATAGATAATGATCAATTAGAAATTTGAATGGTCTTCATCATTCTTGCGAATAAAATTTATTAATACATCATTTATTTATTTATTTAACTAAAATGCCAGTTATTCCTCCGAATGCATGAAATATAATTCAAAATATATTATTTTCATAATAATATGAAAAATATATAATTAAATAATTCTATTCAAACTTATGGTTATTCTTAATAATTGCAATCATAACAATTTCAAACTTTGCTTTATTTTGTATTTCTACATGCAAATCAAAAGTATAAAACATGTATATTAGTAGAACATTTAAAAGTTAGTTGAAATTTTACGTTATTTTGTCATATCTTAGGTTTTTTGAGTTTTTGATTATATTTCTTTTGACTAATGCTTTAAATAAATTACATACCTCAGCTTGACAAATATATTTTTTGAAATATTTTTATATATAGTAAAATATAATTATGGAATAACACAATTAAGTAAAAAAAATTGAATTATTTTAGATATTTTTAAGTTTGTTTAATTTATTTGTTTCAATAACAAAAATTACATTAAGAAGAATTTTTTAGGTTGAATTTTTTTCTTTTTCTATCTATTAATTTAGTTAATAATTACTCTAAAATTTCGTTAAATATAAAATTTTAAATGAAAATTATGTATAATCTACAAACGTAGACATTGTCTTTAGTTTATATCATTGGTTCTAATTAAATTAGTTTCTACGCAAATATAAAGTTTATATGCAAATTATTTTTTTATAAACTATGCAAAGGAGATTTCTATAAAATTATTTTTAGATTAAACCTTTACATAAATAATTGGTATATCAATGTAAAAGAATTAAAGATGAAATTATTAGAAGGGAAAAAATATTTGAAGTTTTTTACAACACTAAAATAAAATTAGCAAGGGTTGGATAGCTAAAAAGATTGTTACAACACTAGAGCAATTTGTATCAAGGATGCAATTTTTTACTATATTTTCTATTTAAAAGAATATGTAATATTGACATTGTGACTTTTATAATGTATTGTCTCTTCTATGATGACCTTAACCTTCTAGTAGAATCAGATAATTTCTCATAAATGGGTAAGTGTGGAGTTTTCCTTTTTAATTGCTAATAATTTCTAGCAAAATGCATATGCATTAGCACGTGAAAATTAGTTTTATACAGTGAAATTATAATAAATATTCAAAAAAAAAATTGAAATAATATAGAACTTATAAGTAGTTCATCTATTCAAATATTGTCAATCTTTTAAAATTATTTTATAAAGTAACATAGTTAAGATCATATAAAATATTAATTTTATGTTCAACTAATTTTCATATATTTAGTCAATACTGCTCTTAAAAATATTTTAAAAATCATCCTATCAAATAGAATATAATATATAGTTAACGAGCGTGAACATGTTATTCAATGTATTAAATATTTTTTTTTATTGTAGATAGTTCAAAGAATGAAAAAAAAAGCTTAGTAGTTTGTAATGTTATTTTTCTATTAAAATTGAACTTTTTACTCAAAATATGAAATGTTTTTTCATTAACCGAGTGTAGGAGCTTTTCACCAATTAAAATTTCAGTTTACCAAGTTTTTAATAATTACTTTTAGAAAATTACTAAAACTTTTATATAATATATTTTACATCCAAAATTAAAAGCATTTTTTTTTATCTCAAATGTCAATCCTGTAATCTTTTTATTTAAAAAAATTAAATTAATAATTTTTGGACTAAATTATCCTTGATTTAGATTGAATAGAAACATGCTATGTTTGTTTATGTTTTTGAGATAAAATTTTGAAATTTTCTTGGAGATCGCGCATTATAGAAATTCGTGTGAAAAGGTTTGGTGTTTGTTTATGTTTTTAGAATTACGTTAAAAGTTGTAAGACATGTCAAATCAATAGTGATAGGTTGATGGATGATGTGTAGAATAATTGTATTAGTGATGTATATAATGATTATGTCTATAAAAAATTAAAAAATATGGATAAAAAATTGTAAAGTATGAAAGAGAAAGTGGAAAAAGTGATTATAATAAATGATTTGATTGGTAAGTGTGTGAAATGATGTAGATATGATTGATAGGTAGTTATATATTTGATTAAAAAAGTAGAGTTGAAAAAGGAGAATTTGGATGAAAATTTGGTGTGTTATGTTTATTTAGAAATTTTGTGATTTAAAATTTTGAAAATGGAGTTTGAAAACATAAACAAACAAGACCAATTCTTTGAACTTTTCAAGTTGATGAATTTTATAATACAAATTTTATTTGTCAATCTTAAGTATTTCAAATGTTGTTATACAAGGATGACAATTATTGATGACATTTTGAAAAGAGCTGGGAATTGAAAAAAAAAAATCAGTTTTTACAAACTTTATAAAAGGTGAAATATTAAAAGTATTATCAATTTTTTTAAATCTTTTAGAGCATTTTATAGAAGTGCTTTTTACAATTGAAAAAAAATATTTCAAAGTAAATATTTGTAAAGCTGATATATGGAATTTATTTAAAGCATTATTCAAAAGAAATATAATCAAAAACTCAAACAACTATGATATAACAAAATAACGTAAAATTTGTACTAACTTTTATATATTATACTAACATGCGTGTTTTATACTTCTGATTTCCATATGTAAATATAAAATAAAGTAAAAGTTTGAAATTGTTATGATTGTGATTATTAAGAATAAAAGTAAGTTTGAATAGAATTATTTAATTATATATTTTCATATTATTATGAAAATAGTGTATTTTGAATTATATTTCACTCATCGGGAGGAATAATTGTCATTTTAGTTAAATAAATGAATGATGTATTAATATATTTTATACACAAGAATGATGAAGAACATTAATTATGGTAGATAGAGATTATATATAAATTGATAGATTAGGGTCGGTGACTCTTGAGTTTTGATAAATAGTTATCTTAATTAGATTAATTTAGAAAATTATTTCTCATTCATTGCTATATTATTTTAAAATTATTAAATTATTTTCAATAAATATTATTCATAATTATACTACATATTATTCAAATCAGAAAAGTGTAACAATCTAAAACTTATAGATAGTGATCAATTAGAAATTTGAATGGTCTTCATTATTCTTGTGAATAAACTTTATTAATACATCATTCATTTATTCAACTAAAATGCCAATTATTCATCTGGATGAGTGAAATATAATTCAAAATACACTATTTTCATAATAATATGAAAAATATATAATTAAAATAATTCTATTCAAACTTATGGTTATTCTTAATAATTGCAATCATAACAATTTCAAACTTTTGCTTTATTTTGTATTTCTATATGGAAGGCAAAGTATAAAACATGCATATTATTTATCAAAACTCAAGAGTCACTGACTCCTAATCTATCAATGTAATTAAGTTCCCCGCTTTAGTATAGCCTTCGAAATAACTGATGTATTATTTAAGAATGTTCATGACTACTGTAAGAAATCATTTCAAATAGCCAACATATAAGAGGTTATACTTTTGGACTCATTGCTACAATCAAAGTTTTTATGATGTATCATTGAAATTAAAAAAGAAAGAAGATGTATCCTTAAATGGTAAATGACAGACAAGCATGAAACTTTAACAACAAAAGTATAAAACATGCATGTTAGTAGAATATTTAAAAGATAGTTGAAATTTTTCATTATTTTGCTATATCTTAGTTTTTTGAGTTTTTGATTATGTTTCTTTTGACTAATGCTTTAAATAAGTTATATACCTCAACTTGACAAATATTTATATTGAATTTTTTTTTCAGTTGTAAAAAGCACTTCTATATAAAATGCTACAAAAGATTTTTTAAAAATATTGATAATACTTTAAATAGTTCACTTTATATATTATTTATGACATTTTTTATTGAAAGTTATAAATTAGACAATTTCAATTCTCATTAATGAATATTAATTTGAAGTAACATGGGGTGTCCTTTTTATAATTCATTACTTTTGGAGGGAAGTAATGATTATGTTTACTAAATGAGTTGTGTTATTTTTATTTTCAATAGATAGTTAATGGTAAAAATGTAAAATAACATTTGGGCAATGGATATACTACAATATAATTTATTAAATTATGTAATATTAAATTTTAAACATTACTAAATTAATTATGGTAGATAGAGATTATATATAAATTGATAGATTAGGAGTTAGTTACTCTTGAGTTTTGATAAATAACATGCATGTTTTATACTTTGACTTTCATATAGAAATACAAAATAAAGCAAAAGTTTGAAATTGTTATGATTGCAATTATTAAGAATAACCATAAGTTTGAATAGAATTATTTTAATTATATATTTTTCATATTATTATGAAAATAGTGTATTTTGAATTATATTTCACTCATCCGGAGGAATAATTGGCATTTTAGTTGAATAAATGAATGATGTATTATTAAAGTTTATTTATTAGACCATTCAAATTTCTAATTGATCATTATCTATAAGCTTTAGATTGTTACACTTTTCTCATTTGAATAATATGTAGTATAATTATGAATAATATATATTGAAAAGAATTTAATAATTTTAAAATAATATAGCAATGAATGAGAAATAATTTTCTAAATTAATCTAATTAAGATAACTATTTATCAAAACTCAAGAGTCACCGACTCCTAATCTATCAATTTATATATAATCTCTATCTATCATAATTAATTTAGTAATATTTAAAATTTGATATTTACATAATTTAATAAATTATATTGTAGTATATCCATTTAGTAAACATAAAAATCATTACTTCTCTCCAAGATTAATGAATCATAAAAAGGACACCTCATATTACTTCAAATTAATATTCACTAATGAGAATTAAAATTGTCTAATTTATAATTTTCAATAAAAGTATAAATGTCTAATACTTTTAAATTATACATTTTTTAAATTATTATTATTATTATGAAAATAGTGTATCTTAATTAATGGGAACTGAATTTTAAGATTAGTGGGAGTAATGTTAGAGGTGTACTTTATTGTATTCATTTTTTAGTTAAATGATAATTGATATAATTATTATATTATAACTATTAAGTGATATTATTTTTATATTATATATCAATATAATGCTTATTATAATAAGAATATTATTATATATATATAAGTTTTGTCTCTTTACTTGCAATTAACTATTTAATTTTGTAACATTTCTTTTCCTAATAAATGATATTATTCATCAAAACACCAAACCATACAATGTAAAGACGGTTTTCGGTGTTGGTTATCCAGTTACAGAAACGACCCCATAGGCTTTCGCTTTCGCGTCTCTCTAAAATTGCAGTCATGGTAAAATCTTGGTTTATTTAATCATCAGGGACTCCCAAGCACACGAAAATGGAAGGCTTGTTATTCAACAGTATAACATGACTTATATGTTCGTGTCAACCAATGCCACTAACTATCTGTTCAAATTTTTTGTAAATAAATGAAGTGGATTATAAAAAGAAAATATGTAGTTCTGTACATCTGATTTCGATATGAAGTGGATTAAAAATCATCATGTCTATTCATTTATTCAATTCAATGTTAATAAATGATATTGTTATAAATAATCATAATGTCCATTCACTTATTCAATTCAATGCTTATTATAATATTATTATTATTATTATATATATAGAAATATTGTCTCTTTACTTGCTATTTACTATTTAATTTTGTAACATCCATTTTCCTAATAAATGATATTATGTTTATATTATGTATAATAATATAATGCTTATTATAAATAATAATATTATTATATATATATATATTATCTCTTTACTTGCTATTCACTATATAATTTTGTAACATACATTTTTCTAATAAATGATATTACTTTTATTACTGTTATATATATTTTCTCTTCACTTGCTATCCACTATTTAATTTTATAACATTGTTATAATTAATATTATAACTATTACATGATATTATTTTTATATTATATATCAATATAATGCTTATTATAAATAAGAATATTATTATATATATATAAGTTTTGTCTCTTTACTTGCAATTCATATTTAATTTTGTAACATACTTTTTTCTGATAAATGATATTATTTTTATTACTATTATATATATTGTCTCTTCACTTGCTATCCACTATTTAATTTTGTAACATTGATATAGTTATTATATTATAACTATTAAAAATCATCATGTCCATTCACTTATTTAATTCAATGCTTATTATAAATATTATTACTATATATATATATATTAAATGTTGTCTCTTTACTTGCTATTCACTATTTAATTTTGTGAATCTCATTTTCCTAATACATGATATTATTTTTATATTATATATCATCATGTTCATTCACTTATTCAATATAATGCTTATTATAAATAATAATAATATTATTATATATATAAATATTGTCTCTTTACTTGCTATTCACTATTATACTATTATATATCATATAAAAACTTGTACTAGAAATTAATAAAAAGCACAGTAGACTACGTGCAATGCACGTTCTTTTTGCTAGTTTAAAGTAAAAGGATGATTGCCTTTACGAATTCTTTCTCTCAATTTAAAATTTTGATATTGAAATTTACTTAAAGCATTATTTACTTAAAGCATTATTGAAAAGAAATATTATCAAAAACTCAAAAGAGCTAAGATATAACAAAATAACGTAAAATTCTACTAACTTTTTATATGTTATGCTAATTAACATGCATGTTTTATATTTTGACTTTCATATAAAAATATAAAATAAAGAAAAATTTTGAAATTGTTATCGGTGCGATTATTAAGAATCACTATAAGTCTACGTATAATTCTTTAATTAAATATTATTTTTTATATTATTATGAAAATAGTGTATTTTGAGTTATATTTCACTCAACAGGAGAAATAATTGGCATTTTAGTTTAATTAATAAATGATAAATCAAATAGGAATGATCAAGACCATAAAATTTTCTTAGTTATCTTCAAATTTGTAATTGGTTACTACATATGACTTTTAGATTGTTAATACTTTTTTCATTTGAATAATATGTAATATAATTATGAATAATATATATTGAACATAATTTAATAATTTTAAAATAATATAGCGATCACCGAGAAATAATTTTCTAAATTAATTATATTATACTAAATCATCATATCCTACTAATTAAGATAACTATTAATCAAAATCCAAGAGTCACCAACTTCTAATATTTCAATTTATATATAATCTCTATCCACAATAATTAATTTAGTAATGTTTAAAAATTAATATTTATATAATTTAATAAATTATATTGTAGTATATCCATTATCCGATTGTTATTTTATATTTTTACCATTAACTATCTATTGAAAATAGAAATAATACAATTCATTTATTAAACACAAAAATCACTACTTCCCTCCAAGATTAATGAATCGTAAAAAGGACACCCCATTTTACTTCCAGTTAATATTCACTAATGAGAATTAAAATTGTCTAATTTATAATTTTCAATAAAAGTATAAATGTCTAATACTTTTAAATTATATATATATTTTAAATTATTATTATTATTATGAAAATAGTGTATCTTAATTACTTGGAACTAAATGTTAGGATTAGTGGAGTAAATGTTAGAGTTTTACTTTATTGTATTCATGTTTTAGTTAAATGATAGAATAACATGATTTTAAAAGTTGCATAATACAATTAGGCAAATCCCTCAAAGTTTGAATAAATGTATAAATTTAACTAATTATTGCAATATACAATTAATTAAAAGTTGACTGAGGAGATTATTTAATTTGTAGTCAAGAACTCAAGATATTCATTTAATAAACAAAATCCAGAGTTACGTCCTTGTCGAAAGGGACTCAAATTGCACTTGATTTTTTATACTCAATTTACAAGTCTATTCACTTCCTTAAACTTTATATTATGGTTTAATTCCATTATATAAATGGCGTTAATCCCTTGTTCATTTTGTCCTGCCAACTTTTTCAAGTACAAGATATATGTGTTCCCAAATTTAATAGGAAATAACTATATCATATAATATATAAATATATAATTTATATATATGGATTTAATGTGGGTTATATCTATTTGGGTTTTATTTTGGTGCATTAATGACGTTCATGGCAAGTATTCCAAGATTTTTAAAGTGACAGATTATGGTGCCATTAGAGATGGAGTAACTGATAGTAGCCAGGTAATTTACAAATGTTTAAATTGGTGAATAGTGTATAAATCTATATTAACTGGAAGATTTTAAATTCATATATATATATATATATATATATATATATATATATATATATATACTCAAAAATTTGTTCAAAACATGGTTTGACTAAGCTTAAATGTGATCCAAAGTGCTATTGATCAATCATCTATACTTTTAGTGTTCTATAAATTATATTCGAATTTGATGAAACAAATCTCAATAAATCAACTTTTCCGTAGGGGTGGAAATAGGCCAGGCCGAGCCGGGCTTTGTAAGGCCTAAGCCTGGCCTACTTGACGGGTAATAGGCCTGAGCCTGGCCTATTACCCGTCATAGGCTTTTTTTTAAGGCCTGGCCTTTTTAAAGGCCTGATAAGACCTGAAAGCCTATTTAACAAAAAGGCCTATTCTCACCCCTATTTTATTTTATATCACTTAATTTCTTATATTTTTATTCAATATTTACTCCATTAATTATTATTTTATAACATTCCCCTACTTATTATTTTATATTTTTGATAACATTTTCAGTTACCTAATTTCTTTATTATTGATACTAAACAATTCAATGAAGGGTTAATTGATTTTTATGTCTAAAGGTTAAAAATGTAAAATATTATATATAAACAGGCCGGCCTGACGGGCCTAATAGGCTTTTTTGTAAGCCTAAGCCTGGCCTATTTAACTAAATAGGCTTTAGAAAAAGCTTGAACCCGGCCTTTTTATTAAATGGGCTAGGCCGAGCTAGGCCTTAAATAGGCCGAGCCGTAGGCCCCTGTCGGACGGCCTGGCCTATTCCCACCATTTTTTATTGAAAGTATTTTAACAAGAAGGTGAGAATTAAATCATTTAAATTCTTGCTTAGACCTGGTATTAATAATTAATCCAAATGGCCCAAATTATGTACGCTGAATTAGCACACTGATCTAGATAATTTTTAATTAGACATAATCTACATGCTTTTAACGGTTAATTACTACCTCATTTTAAAATATATATTTTCACTCGGGTCAGATTTATTTTTAGTGGTTTTGTTTTTTTACTTGATGTTTTCGAGGAAAGAGAGAACTGTTAAAATAATAAAAATATAATAATAATAATAATCTAGATTCATTGTTATGTCTAGATTCACTAGTCGAATGAAGAGTCATGTCTAGATTCATTAGAAGTTGAAGAGTTGGGTAGTTGAAAGGCCATAAGTCATGTAGCTAAAGAGTCATCAAATCTTAGCCATTAAATTGAATCGATCTTAACCGTTGATTCGGGCTTTGTATTAGTATAAATAGGGGTCTTTCTTTCATTTGTAATCATCCAA
Organism: Verbascum thapsus; assembly: GCA_963669365.1. Classification (NCBI taxonomy): domain Eukaryota; kingdom Viridiplantae; phylum Streptophyta; class Magnoliopsida; order Lamiales; family Scrophulariaceae; genus Verbascum; species Verbascum thapsus. The sequence goes on along the minus strand of OY770110.1, from coordinate 15,117,585 downwards.
AAAAATAGAGTTGAATTGAAATATAAAATACAAGTTTCCTCCACTCTCTTCACAAAAGTTTTTTCAATTATTTTCTCTCCATATTCTAACAAAGTGGTATCAAGAGCCAATTTTGTTTGGAGATATTCTCAATTTTGAAGATGTCAAACGGAGCACCTTTGCAAGTTCCAACTCTCACCAAAGATAATTTTGATAATTGGTGTTTACGGATGAAAGCTTTGTGTGGAGCCTATGAAGTTTGGGACTCCATTGAAAATGGAGTTGACGGAAATGAAGCAGCCGCCAAGAAGAAGGATCAAAAGGCGCTTGCACTCATCCATCAAGGATTGGATGAGAAGATGTTCGAAAAAGTTGCTAGTGCAACCACGTCGAAACAAGCTTGGGATATTCTTCAAACTTCATTCAAAGGAGTTGATAAAGTCAAGAAGGTGCGTCTCCAAACATTGAGAAGTGAGTTCGAATCTCTACGCATGAAAGATTCGGAATTAGTATCCGATTATATATCAAGAGTTTTGGTTATTACTAACCAAATGAAAAGATATGGAGAAGAGATGAAAGATAACCGGATCGTTGAAAAAATCCTACGATCATTGGATGTAAAATTCAATTATGTTGTTATCGCCATTGAAGAATCCAAAGATTTTGACACCATGACCGTGGATGAGCTTGTCGGATCCTTACAAGCACACGAAGAAAGATTGACAAAGCCGGTTCAAGAAACACCGGAACAAGCTTTGAAAGTAAAGCTAACATTAAAAGAGAATGAGACTTATTATGGCACGTCTCAAAGAGGTCGAGGACGTGGTGGAAATCGAGGGCGTGGCCAAGGAAGAGGCCATGCTCGTGGAAATGATGGGAGAAACAATAATAATCTTCGCCATAATGATGAAGGACGACAAAATTTTAACCAAGGAAGAGGTCGTGGACGAGGTAGAGGACCGAGAGGATCGAGAGGAGGAGGAAGACAAACTCAACAAAGGTATGACAAGTCAAATATTGAATGCTACAATTGTCATCGTTTTGGCCATTATGCTTCAGAGTGTGCCTATATCGAAGAGACGAGTAATCTTGTGGAGAATAACAATGAAGATGTCCATCCCACCATGCTACTCGCTTGTAAAAGCAATCAAGAAGAAGAAAATAATCAGTGGTACCTTGACTCCGGTGCAAGTAGTCACATTTGTGGAAAGAAAAGTTCGTTCGTGGAACTTGATGAGTCAATCAACGACAATATCACTTTTGGAGACTCTTCACAAATTCAAGTGAAAGGAAGAGGTAACATTTTAATACGCTTGAAAGATGGTAGTCATCAATTTATCTCCAACGTTTACTATGTGCCAAAAATGAAGAGTAACATCTTAAGTTTGGGACAATTGTTGGAGAAAAATTATGACATTCACTTGAAAGACAAAAGCTTGACAATGAAAGATGAAAATGAAAGGATCCTAGCCAAGGTGCCAATGACAAGAAATAGAATGTTTTTGTTAAACATTCAAAGTGATGTCCCGATGTGTTTGAAATCTTGTTTTAAAGATTCGTCCTGGCTGTGGCATATGAGATTTGGGCATTTGAATTTTGATGGCCTAAAGTTGATGAGTAAAGGAAGAATGGTAAAAGACTTACCCGCCATAGACCATCCAAATCAACTTTGCGAAGGGTGTCTGCTTGGCAAACAAGCAAGAAAGAGTTTCCCAAATGAGTCGATGACGAGAGCTCGATATCCATTAGAGTTGATACATTCAGATGTATGTGGGCCTATCAAAGCCATCATCGCTTGGTAAGAATAATTATTTTGTACTTTTTATTGATAATTATTCTCGGAAAACTTGGGTGTATTTCCTGAAGGAAAAATCGGAGGTGTTTGAAACCTTCAAAAGGTTCAAAATTATGGTGGAGAAGCAAAGTGGTTATCAAATCAAAGCTCTTCGGTCTGATAGAGGTGGCGAATTTACATCAAATCAATTCAAAGAATTCTGTGAAAAGAATGGTATCTATCGCCCCATGACAGCTCCATATTCACCACAACAAAATGGTGTAGCCGAGAGAAAGAACCGAAGTATTCTCAACATGGCAAGGAGTATGTTGAAAAGTAAAAATATACCGAGGGAGTACTGGGCCGAAGCTGTTTCTTATGCCGTCTACTTGATGAACCGCTGCCACACTAAAAGTGTTCATGAAAAAACACCACAAGAAGTTTGGAGTGGTTATAAACCAAGTGTTTCACACTTGCGGGTATTCGAAAGCATTGCATATGCACACGTACCATATGAGAGAAGAAGTAAGCTTGATGATAAAAGTCAAAGGTATGTATTTATTGGTTATGACGAGAACTCAAAAGCATATAAATTGTATAATCCTTGCAATGGAAAGATCGTAATTAGTAGGGATGTTGAATTCGATGAGGAAAGTACATGGGATTGGAGTACTTCACATGAAAAAATTAATCACAATCCGCTCATTATTGAAGAAGAAGAAGAAGAAGAAGAAGAAGAAGAAGAAGAAGAAGAAGAAGAAGAAGAAGAAGAAGAAGAAGAAGAAGAAGATATGGTGCAACCTATCACTCCACCACCATCGCCTCCAGCACAAAATGCACAATTTGATGAAGGGAGTTCAAGTGAAGGGCCACGAAGGTTCAGAAGTACAAGAATTGTATGACAACACTGAGGAGGTATGAAATTTAAGTGAATTTACACAATTTTGCTTATTTTCTGAAAGTGAGCCAGTAGATTTTGAGGATGCCATTGAAAACCAAAAATGGAGAGATGCAATGGATGAAGAAATTAAAGCCATAAAGAAAAATGATATGTGGGAGCTTGCATCACTTCCTAAAGGCAAAAGCACTATTGGAGTCAAGTGGGTGTACAAAATCAAAAGAAATTCCGAAGGTGTGATCGAGAAATATAAGGCAAGGTTGGTTGCCAAAGGATACAAGCAAAAGGCCGGAATTGACTATGATGAGGTATTTGCCCCAGTTGCCCGTCTTGAAACTATTCGTTTAATAACTTCTTTGGCAGCTCAAAATTATTGGAAAATTCACCAAATGGACGTCAAATCTGCATTTTTGAATGGTGTCTTGGAGGAAGAGGTGTACATTGAACAACCGTCGGGTTATGTGGTGAAAGGACATGAAGATAAGGTCCTAAAATTGAAGAAGGCTCTCTACGGCTTGAAACAAGCCCCTCATGCTTGGAATAGTAGAATTGACAAGTATTTCCAAGCAAGTGGTTTTACCAAGTGTCCGCATGAACATGCTCTTTATGTAAAATTAGAAAAAACCGGTGATATTTTACTTGTTTGTTTGTATGTGGATGATTTGATTTTCACAGGAAATAATTCGACGATGATTAATGATTTCAAGAGAGCTATGTCCAAGGAGTTTCAGATGACGGACATTGGTTTGATGTCCTACTATCTTGGCATCGAAGTAAAACAAAGAGATGATGGTATTTTCATATCTCAAGAAGGATATGCTAAAGAAATTCTCAAGAAGTTCGAGATGGAAAATTGCAATCCTGTTAACACCCCCGTGGAGTGTGGAAAATTATCAAAGCTCGGAGATGGTGAGAATATTGATCCCACATTTTTCAAAAGCCTTGTTGGAAGCTTGAGGTACTTGACATGTACAAGACCGGATATACTATATGGCGTTGGACTTGTGAGTCGATATATGGAAGTTCCTAATACTTCTCATTTGAAGGCGGCTAAAAGAATTCTTCGATATATCAAGGGAACGCTTGATTATGGAATCTTATACAAACATTCTCAAAATTATGAGCTCGTTGGTTATTTTGATAGTGACTGGGCCGGTGATATTGATGATCGGAAAAGCACTACCGGGTTTATTTTTTTTATGGGAGATTCCGCATTTGCATGGAGTTCTAAAAAGCAACCTATTGTGACTCTTTCTACATGTGAAGCGGAATACGTTGTTGTTACTTCTTGCATTTGTCATGCTATTTGGTTGAGAAGCTTGTTGAAAGAGCTTCATCTACCACTAGAAGGTCCAACAGAGGTACGTGTTGATAACAAGTCCGCTATTGCATTGGCAAAGAACCCTGTGTTATATGAAAGAAGCAAGCATATTGATACTAAGTATCACTTTGTTCGAGATTGCATCACCAAGAAGGAAGTCGAGCTTGAGTATGTGAAATCTCAAGACCAAGTTGCGGATATTTTCACCAAGTCGTTGAAGTTTGATATTTTTTGAAAGTTGAGGATGTCTCTTGGAGTAATGAATCTAGCTTAAGGGAGGATGTTAAAATAATAAAAATACAATAATAATAATCTAGATTCATTGTTATGTCTAGATTCACTAGTCGAATGAAGAGTCATGTCTAGATTCATTAGAAGTTGAAGAGTTGGGTAGTTGAAAGGCCATAAGTCATGTAGCTAAAGAGTCATCAAATCTTAGCCATGAAATTGAATCGATCTTAACCGTTGATTCGGGCTTTGTATTAGTATAAATAGGGGTCTTTCTTTCATTTGTAATCATCCAAAAAAATAGAGTTGAATTGAAATATCAAATACAAGTTTCCTCCACTCTCTTCACAAAAGTTTTTTCAATTATTTTCTCTCCATATTCTAACAAGAACAACCGTGGGTAGGATATGGAGTAAGCGTCGAATATTTGTATTATTATTATTATTATGTCGAAATCATTGAGATTGCGTCATTTCTTTTATAATTCGACCTTTTATGTCATTTTTTTTTTGAAATATTATTTATGGAGAGTTTTGAATTCACACGAGTAATTCTACGGCTGAGTCGTTAAATTTTTTATCGTAACCGTTTGGTATTGTGTTGTGATGATGTAGGTTTTCTTGAATGCATGGAGTAATGCATGTAAAACTAATGGAAGCCTAATTGCAGTCCCAAAGGGAACTTTCTTTGTGAAACGAGCAAAATTTGAAGGGCCATGCAATGGAAAAACATTTTTTAGAAACAAAGGAACCCTAATTGCTTCTTCTCATACTTGATCACATGATGAAGACGATTGGATCTTATTCTATAGACTAAATGGATTAACGCTTTTCAGAAATGGCACTTTCGATGGAAGTGGACCATCGGCTTGGTCCCAAAACAAATGCCATACTTCTGCAAATTGCAATCCTCTCCCGTTGGTAAGTACTATTTGGTAACTTTTGTCCCATAAAATATGACGATTCTAGTATATATCAATTGGTGACTCTATATTTCATCTCCAAAAATCAAATTAATCACATATTCTAATGTAAAATAATGCAACGTTTAAAATAAGATCCATTGTGGCTATTTTTTGACATCTAAATCGATGATTTTGACTAAATAATTTATTATAAATTATATTCAAATAGTAATCTCAATAATTTTTTCACAACAAAAACCATATCACATCAACCATAATCATTAATTACATATTTTTCTCTTAAAAATTTCTTTTAAACACACATCTCACAACATATTTCTTATTCCTAGAAATATTTTTTTCTTACTTTTGTCATGAAAAATAATTTTCAGAGATGGATATTACATCCAATTGGGCCCTAATTATTATAGGGAAGAAACATTTGAAGTTTTTTACAACACTAAAATGAAATTAGTTAAGATAAAATTTATTTGATAAAATAACATAATTAAGATTATATAAAATATTAATTTTACATTCAATTAATTTTCATATATTTAGTCAATATTGCTCTTAAAGATTTGTTAAATTTCATCATATCAAATATAATACAATGTATAGTCAATTAACGTGAACATATTATTTAATGTATTAAATGTTTTTTTATATACATTGTAATATTTATATATAAAATATCGAAATCCAGAAGATAATAGAACAGCATCATTGGGGAAATTTCTGTCCATTGGTGCAAAGATTAGTTCTGGGCAAGCTCCAGAACCTGTATCTTCGATTCCATTGGTAACCTGCATTAATGACGACATAATCTTACAAGAGAATGAAGTTTTCAGGGGGGATGATGACTTTACTTGCAAATAGTATATTGAAGAAACATTAGCAGGGCAATCATCCAAAGGATCGAATCGGATTACTTCGAGTGTCTGAGGTGGAAACAAGAAAAAAACATGATAATGCAATGGAATATACTGAAACAAATCAATATATTACAATGAAACTTAAGCTAAAAGGCAATAAGTTCTATATCCAATTTCTTCCCATTGTGAAAAGACTATTTAACCCTTTATAAAAATGAATGCTATAACTTACACATCTAACAATTATTCCCACTAATCCTATCATTTAATTAAAAAATGAATACAATAAAGTAGACCTCTAACATTTACTCCCATTAATCCTAACATTTAGTTCCCACTAATTAGGATACACTATTTTCATAATAATAATAATATAATCTAAAAGAATGAATAATTTAAAAGTATTAGACATTTATACTTTTATTGAAAATTATAAATTAGGCAATTTTATATCTCATTAGTGAATATTAATTTGAAGAAATATGGGGCGTCCTTTTTATGATTCATTAATCTTGGAGGGGAGTAGTGATTTTTATGTTTACTAAATGAATTGTATTATTTTTATTTTCAATAGATTGTTAATGGTAAAAATGTAAAATAACAATTGGACAATGGATAATTGGATATACTACAATATAATTTATTAGATTATGTAAATATTAATTTTTAAACATTACTAAATTAATTATTGTAAATAGAGATTATATATAAATTGATAGATTAATTAGGAGTTGGTGACTCTTGGGTTTTGATAAATAGTTATCTTAATTAGATTAATTTAGAAAATAATTTCTCAGTGATTGCTATATTATTTTAAAATTATTAAATTATTTTCAATATATATTATTCATGATTATACTACATATTATTCAAATGAGAAAAGTGTAACAATCTAAAAAGTTATAGATAGCGATCAATTAGAAATTTGAATGGTCTTCACCGTTCTTGTGAATAAAATTTATTAATACATTATTTATTTATTTAACTAAAATGCCAGTTATTCCTCCGAATGCGTGAAATATAATTCAAAATACACTATTTTCATAATAATATGGAAAATATATAATTAAATAAATCTATTCAAACTTATGGTTATTCTTAATAATTGCAATATAACAATTTCAAACTTTGCTTTATTTTGTATTTCTACATGCAAATCAAAAGTATAAAACATGCATGTTAGTAGGGGTGTAAGTCGAGTCGAGCCGGCTCGCGAGCCGGCTAGAGCTCAATCAAACGAGCTCGGCTCGAGCTCGAGTTTTTCGAGCTCGAACTCTTAATCGAGCTCGAGCCCGAGCTCAATCCTTTCTAAAAAAAGGCTCGCGAGCTTTTTTATTATTTAATATATTATTATATTTATTATTATATTAATAAATATATATTAAATAATTAAAAAATATATATATATATTAAATAATTAAAAAATATTAAAAAAATTGAATTTTGAATTTTCCTGCCTAAATTTCACGGGCTCGGCTCGAGTTCGGGCTCGGCTCGAGTTCGGGCTCGAGCTCGCGAGCTTGGGCTCGGTTCAAGCTCGAACCAAAGTCCAAGCTCGTATAGTAAGGCTCGAGCTCGAACTCGAGCTTGAAAAAATGCCAAGCTCGGCTCGTTTACACCCCTACATGTTAGTAGAACATTTAAAATTTAGTTAAAAATTTATGTTATTTTTGTCATATCTTAGTTTTTTGAGTTTTTGATTATATTTCTTTTGACTAATGCTTTAAATAAATTACATACATCAGCTTGACAAATATGTTTTCTAAAATATTTTTTTTAGTTGTAAAAAATACTTCTATATAAAATGCTCTAAAATATTTAAAAAAAATTGATAATACTTTAAATAATTCACCTTTTATAAAGTTTGTAAAAACTGATGATTTTTTCTATGCCCAGCTCTTTTCATATTGTCATCAATAATTGTCACCTCGTATTCTAGAAAATTTCTTGACAACATTATTTTGCTTTTTACAACAACATTTGAAATACTTAAGATTCACAAATAAAATTTGTAGTTAATATTTACCAAATTGAAAAGTCCAAAGACTTGAGGTTTTTATTCAATCTAAATCAAGGATAATTTAGTTCAAAATTATTAATTTTAATTTTTTTCAATAAAAAGATTAGAGGATGGACATTTAAGATCAAAAAATACTTTCAATTAATTATTTGGATATAAAATATATTATAAAAAAGTTTTAGTAATTTTTTTAAAATTAATTATTAAAAAATTGGTAATCTAAAATTTTAGTTTGTGAAAAGCTCCTACATTCGGTTAATAAAAAAATATTTCATGTTATGAGTGAAAAGTTCAGTATTAAATAGGGAATGAATATTTACAAACTATTGAGCCTTTTTTTATTATTTCAACTATCTATAATAAAAAAACCATTGAATACATTAAATTACATGTTCATGTTCATTGACTATACATTGTATTCTATTTGATAAGATGATATTTAACATATTCTTACCTTTTTTTGGTTTTCTTTATTTTTTTCATGTTCTTCATCATCTAAAGTTTATGACCAAGAACACCATGCCCACCTCATCAAACCACCACCATGACCACCTAATCTTCCCACATCGTCCACCATACCGCCACTACAGTCCCGCCGCGTCTGTCGCACACCAACAAAATATCGCACACCAACAAACTAGATCCATCGAGATCCATTCAAAAACTAAATTCATACATTTTCTTATCGAGCAGAGGAGATTCTAAATTAGAAGGGTGTGTAGGATGTTAGGTATAAAAATATTCTTGTTGGGATAGGAGATTTTAAAGTTGAAAGGTGTGGAGAATATTGGAGGTTAGGATGTGGTGGGGAGGAAGAAGGTAGGTGGGGGTGGGGGATAACTTATTTAAAAAAATAAATTAAATGGATAAATTTGGGGTTAAATTTGGATATTTACTTCAATATTGGTCAAAATCAAAATCCAAGTCAAGTCAAAATCCATAAGTCAAGTCAAAATCCCCAATTTGAGTCAAAATTTCAAAATTTTCCGGCAAAAATTGAATATTCCGGCCAAAAATCGAATTTTCCGGCGAAATTGTATTCAAATTGCCAGACCTACCACACATTAGTGTACTCAAATTGTCATCCCCCATATTAGTGTACCAAATAAACGTGTTAAGCAACCTATAATCCATTTTCTACAAAAGTTCATACCATCCAACATCTTGTTTTGTAATCATAGGCTTTCTCGAAATCAACTTTAAATATAAAATATTCATCTTTTTTCTTTTTCATGAAGTCCACCACCTCGTTCAGAATTAGAATGCTATTTAAGATTTATTTATCCCCTACAAACTTAGGTCGGCAATCCGAAATCATCTTTCCTACTATTTTGGCATGGACTTGGTCAGTATTTTAGATACACCCGATTAAAGAGATTGGTCAAAAATTATTGATAGTTTGTGGGTTACCTTTCTTGGGAATTAGTGTTACGAAGAATGAATTGCCGCTTTTAACTATTCTTCAATTTCGATGAAACTCTTCCAGGAATCTCATAATGTCACTCTTTAGGATCGACCATATGCTTATTAGTGGTAACATTTAGCGCTTAGATGGACCAATCATACTTAAGAGATCATTAGTTGTTGCTATACTGCTTCAATTTACAGATTCAACTATAATCTATACTGCTATAAAAGCATGGATATTGGAAAGTGTTTCTTCCCATTGTGAATAGACTATTTTATCCACATTAATTCATTTAATTAGCATTCTTCACCTATTAATTTAATTAATTAGTATTACTATATAACTCCTTTACAATATGTAACTCCTTTGAAATAAATAACAATTAACTATTAGTATTTCATTTCCAATAATAATCTATCCATACTACTATAAAACTATGAATATTTTTTGTTGTTTCTTCCTATTATGAAATGAAATTGTCAATTAATCTTAATAATAATAATAATTATTATTATTATTATTAAAAACAAATCATGGCTATATACTTATTATAAGTGATGTTATACATATATGTATCTATATAAAGTGTCTCTTCACTTGCTATTCATCAATTGTAGCACTCTTTAATTTTGTAACAATCATTTTCCTAATAAATCATCCACTAAAACATATATCATCTCAATTTTTCTCTTTAATGACACAATTATAATTTTTAATTGTAATAATAATAATAATAATTGTTACTAAAAATTATGACCATTTACTTATTTTATGATAGATAATATTATTATACATGTATATATAATTATTAGAATAATCCATGGACATTCACTTATTCTATGATAAATGATATTATTATATAGAAATATATAAAATGTCTATTCACTTACTATTCATCAAATTGTAAAACTCTTCATACTTTTAAGTGTAATTTTTTTGTTTTTTTTTCATTGTGAAATGACATTGTTGTCCTTACTTAATTTTTAATTATAATAATTATTAACAACAATCATGGTTATTTACTTATTCTATGATTAAACATTGAAATACCATAACTACCCTTATTTAAACTTAATATTTATAAAATATTGCTACTAATACCATGATTATTTTAGTTTATTTATAATTAATTATTTTGCTCATAAATCATAATAAAAATTAATTACATAAATAGATATATAAAAAGAGTTTTGTAACAACAAATTCTTTTTAACATGATATTATAAATTAAGAACATAATCAATGATAGTTAGTAGAGTCTATGGAGAGCATTCTAACTTTTCATCTCCCAGAAATTTTAACATTTTAATTGATAATAATAAAAACTAGATGACCTTTGCTTATCTTAACTAATGTAGAAAATTAGTAATTGTTAAGCTATGTATACTTTGTTAGAATTATCTTTCTTTTGCATAGTTTTTATTTTCTTTAAAATCTTTCATTTATACTAAACAATCAATAACTTGAGGCTCTTGATGGAATGAAGAACTCAATCCCAGAAAACGTTCATATGATCTACTCACTATCAAATGACCAAAATGATACGAACATATGGTGATGCAGTGCAAATTCGATGAATATGGCATTGTCTACTAATCGAGTCATAACTCCTTGTAGAAAATTGCAATTCATGCATGGCCTTTTGCATTAGAAAGCCAACATGATTATCTTTTCATTCGTATATTATACACATTCAGAGTCAAAGTAATGCAAAACACATGATCTTTCAATGTTCCATTAGATATATTAATATTATGATTTGATCAACGTTTTAGTGAATAAAGAAAAAAAAAAGTAAAATGTGTATAAAATAAAAGCCAAAATTCTATTACTTTAAGCAAGGAACATATTTTCTTTTTTTCCTTAAATTTAAAATTAATCAGGTGTTTACGTGCAACGCACGTTCATCTTTCTAGTATTATCAAATGTGAGCACTGAGAAACAAAGCCTTACAAATTGACAAAGATAAAATCATCTAGAATTAAAACCCAATAACTTCTATAAATTTGAGTTACAATGTTCTAATGAAAGTCAATCTTACACAATTTTACGTCTAATATAAAATATATTTTATCATCGTCAAAATGTTTAATATGAAATTTCATAAATTATTTGAGTGTTTTAACTTTAAATGGTAAAGTGCCACTGAATCAAAGTACAAAGATGTAATATTAATTTACTATTTTACCCTAAAAATTAACAAAATAAGAAACAATTTAACTTTTAGGAATAGAAAATTTGAAATACGCGCTTGAAATTATATTTGGGAACAAGATAAACAGAAAATGATAAAAAAAATTAGTTTTCTTAATAATTATAGTAAAACACGTAGTTAGTTATTACATATATTTTATTTATATAAATCTATTTTTAAAATCGAAAAGTGAGTATATTAAATATAATATATCGAAGTCGAACGTCCTCGAGTTAAATGGGTCGATTCTCGTGTCCACAAAAAGAACTAGGGGTGGGTCGAGTCTTGTGTCCACAAAAGATTTTAGTTTTCACTAACCTGTTAACTCGATACTATCTCAAATTGTATCTTTCTGATCTGACCTTTTATTTTTATAACACTTTATTTAGTTAAAAAATATTACTACAAAAAATAAAAAATAAAAAAAGAACATTTATCTTAGACTCTTAGGCCTCAATTGGCCAATCATCCTCCAGAAAAAATTATTTCAGAGTAGAAAATCTCATAAAACTCACTTGGTTGGTAACTCACAAAAAATTTCTTAAAAAAATTCTCTCAAAATTTATGAAAATTCGAAAAAAAATCTTTAAGAAAAAGAGAAAAATGATGTTTATTGTTCATAATTTGATAGTTAACACTGTCGATAAAAAAGGTTTTTTACGTTATATTTTAACTAAAAAAATTAAATTAATCACATATTAAAATATAAAATAACACAACATTCAAAATAAGATCAATTATGACTATTTTTTAATGTCAAAATCGATTAGTTTAACTACAAATATTTAATAAAACTTATATTTAAATATTAACTCAAACAAAATTTTTCACAACAAAAAGAATATCAAATCAATCATAATCATTACATATTTTTCTCTAAAAAATGTATCTACACTTACTTCTAAAACCACATTTATTATCCTTAAAATTATATTTTCTCATTTTTATCATCAAAAAAAATTCTTTGAAATGAATATGCCATCCAATTGGAACTAAGCACATGGACAACTTTTTCTCTGAGGAAAATAAAAAATAAAAAAAATTATATTCTTTCAATTTATTCACCAAAATCCTTAAATCAAAACGAAATGTAAAAGAATTTTTTTTAATATTAATAATCAAAACCATATCCACGTGGTCTACGGATGTGAGTGCCAGCTCACCACGCAAAATAGGGAAGAGCGCCAAAGTGGCGGACAAAATTTCAGGCGCCAAATAATGAAAATGAAATTATTTTCCCTCTCTTTCACCGGTGGGAATAAATTTAGGGTTTCTACTTTCGGGATGTTGTTATAGTAATAATTAGTTTGTGCAGTATCAATCCAAGAAACTCTGTTGTTCTACATCTAATCCTGCTTTATTGCGGTCAAATTTGGGGGGAAATCTCCAAAAATCCTAGAAAATTCGATCTCGGGCTTGTTAGAGAAGGGATTATTGCATGCCAAAAATGGCGGAAGTTGAATCGATGAAAATTGACGGTGCGGATGGATTGAAGCGTCAAATCGGCGGTCAAGATCAGAAGAAGAAGCCACTGAAGAGAAAAAGAGTGGAGCCTTGTTTTAACACTGAAGAGAAACATGTCAAAATTAACGAGTTCCGTAATGAAATCAACGGTCTGATTAGATTCTGTAAAGATTTAGTCATTGAGAACAGAGAGGCGTTGCTGGAAAATGTTGAGAAAGTTGGGAATTCATCTGCTTATTTGAATGGTGTGATTGCATGTTTAATGGAAGAAAGTGATCTTCCTTTGTCAAAGCTTGTGGATGTGGTTTTTGAGAATGTTAAGTGCAGAAATGGGATTGGTGATAGTGTTACTAAGGCTAGTGTGAAGAGTACAGTGCTTATGATTGGGCAAAGATTATGTTATGGAGTTACAAATGCAGATGCTGATGTATTGGAGGATGAGGCTGGGTGTGCTCTTTGGTTTTGGGAGGTACAAATTTGGAGTTAAATTTTGCTGTTTTGGTATATGTTGTATATGGAATTTGTTATTTGGTATTTTGTTGACTTATGTTGATTAGCATTGCATTAGGTAGTTAAGCCAATCATTTGGTTCCTGATTTAGCCCCAATCGTGCCTGGATTGTGTGTTGGATTATATTGTATATCATGCTTTTCTTTGCATTGCATATTGTTCTTGTTTATCAATTATGTCATAGACTGGTTATTGGATTGACTTTTAGCTTCAGTATAGTGAATAATTTTGTTTCATAGCGAAAAGTCTGTCAGATTATTATATGGAAGCTCTCTTTGTTATGCACTTGGAGTATTGAAGTGTCTCTAGAATTGAGCTCAATTTTTCTGTTATGTTGTGGCATTTAAGTAATTGAGCACTTTTTGTATCGATAAGAAGTGCCACATGATAAGTGCATGTGAATGCATGTTGTATTTGTTGCTGGATTCCATTGAGTCAGTCCCATGCCTCAGGACGTTTTTCTACCCACCCTCTATTCTTTGTAGTCTTTGCAGTAACACTTTCTTATATTTTTCTCTAGGCTTTACGCCTCTCTTTGGCTTTGAATAAGCGTATTATTGTCTCACTAAATACTTTCTCTATAATAGACAAGAGATTTGAAATTGCTGCCGGAATTTGCACGTGTATCTTTGAAAGCTCACCGAACTTGTCGCAGAAAGATCCATGAGAGGATTAATGCTGTTTTGGGTAAGTTCTTGATTTATCTACATCATGGTGGTTCATATGATTCATTGTTGAATTATTCATATTGTATCATAACAGTTTTCATTTAATTTCTATTGTGTTGTGTTTATGTGACCCACATTTTAAATGCACAATTTGATAGAGATATAAGGTTCCATGATATTGATGCACAATTAGTTCTTTAGAGTTTAGAGACCTACTTTTGGAAGTTTATTTTAATCATTCCCCTTCGAGGCTTTGGCTTGTCCATTTCAATTGTTTAAGATATTCTGTATAACAATAAGAACATGAAGTGGATAGGATTCATTAGGAGTTGAGAGGGATGTATGAATTTGAGTTGTAAATTTATAGATTATTTAGTTTGATATGCTGGAAGCTTTAAGAGAATAAATCTTCAGATATATCAAGCTTTAGATTTTGCTATTTTAAATTGAGTATCCACTTCTCCCATTTTTTCTTTGGGTAATATTTCATACCTGTTGATATGCAATTTTTATTTGTACAACTTTTCCTGCATGATTCCGCAGCTTTGCTGAATGATTAATTTCAGTTTTCCTTAAAAAATCTGCTAATGACACTGTTTACCCAGTAAATTTGGTCTATTTCAGCAATGATAAGTGCACTGGAGAAGTCGGAGGACGATCAGAACTGCCTTCAAGAGTTGATGAAAGCTTGGGAAAGGCTCCGTAAAGTTTTAAATGAGGCAGATATCCGACTCTTAATGGAGAACATGTCACAGAAAAACGGGGCTGAAATGTATGTATCCTAGGTAAGTTGTACAGTGTGCTTTTGAGACATTGACCTAAATCAGGACTTTTTGATGTTGAAGGGCGGAGAAGAAAGCCAAGAGAGAAGAAAAACTATTACTGAAGCAAATGGAGAGAAACAAAAGAAAAATGGAGAATGAGAGGAAGAAGATGGACCGAGAACTTTTGAAGGAAAAGTTGCTAAGTGTATGTCCCGTTTCAACCCTTTTATGTTGTGTGAAATGTTGTTTGAATTGGGCCCATTTTTATCTTCAATTAGAAAATTATTGTTGAGTCAACCTTTAGCTAGATTGTAAGGATTATAGCAAACGGAACAATGGGAACCAATAGACCAGACCTCTTGTCTCTCTAAATATTTTGGGGTAATGTCAGTTTTGGTCTCATGTTTAATGAAAGTCGCTTAAATGATGACTTAAGCATTCTAATGTTCAAATCTTGTTTCACCCAAGTCCTTTTGGACATATTTAGCCTTAATTTCAGATTCCCTTTAGGCCCTTCACGTGAGGAATGAAAGCTCACATTTAAGAGTAAAAACATCCAGGAAGACTTAAGTGAAACAAAACTCAAACATAGAGATATAAACGTCACAATGACATAAGGGACTTAATGATTCTACCATTAACTATAAGGGACCAAAAATGATGACAACCCTTTTTTTAGAAATTCAAAGTATGTTTTCTTGTGTTTTTGTGTCTTCCATTGTTCAATATGATTTACTTTTGAATGTGATGAATTTACATACATGCCCTTTCAGGAAAAAGTGCAGAAACAGTTGCAAGAAGAAGCAGAGAAGGAGAAGAGGCGACGCGAGAAAGAAGAAACGGAAATAGAGAAGCAGCTTAAAAGGCAGCAAGAGGAAGCAGAGAAAGAACAAAAACGCAAGGAGAAGGAAGAAGCCGAGTCAAAGAAACGACTTGCTGTTAAAAAACAAGTGTCACTCATGGAGCGCTTCCTTAAAAGATGCCAACCCCAATCAATTTCCCAAAATGACAGTTCTAATACAGCAACCACACCTGAAACACCTTCAAACGTGCATGAAAGAGTGTCTGTATCAGTTACTCTCGCAATGGATTCTGTCTTGGCCCAAAATGATGGACTTGAGTTAGAAGACTTATGGAAGTAGGACTCCTTCACCTTTACCTTATGTGTTGATATTCTTTAGAACTTGTAGCAATGTAGCTAAATGCAAGATTCTTTTTTGTTTTACCTTTTGCAGATTTCACTTGAGTTCATGGCGCTGTACTGGACGTACGATGCATTCAAACAGGAAAATGCATTGGGGCATTCGTCGAAAGCCTAAAACTGAACTTGTCAAGGAACTGAAGCTTACTACAAATAAAGAACCATTTGATGAGGACTCCAACATAGAGAAGCTTGTCGATGGGTGGGTTAACGCTAATGTGTCTCACATGAACAAGAATAGTAGTCCTCTCCCCAGTGGTCAAAAGCGAATTCGAACTAAGCAACTTTTGCAGTTTGATAAGAGTCACAGGCCTGCATTTTATGGTGTTTGGCCCAAGAAAAGGTGAGCTGTATTATTCGATTATATCTGTGTGTGCTATTTCCATGAATTCTCTGTGTTTCTTCTCAAGTCAATGAAAAATAAAACAGGAAGCAGACTTTTTGTTTCTCGGAAAAGTAAATTTTCCCTTTATTTTCCAACAAAGCATCCCTGTCTCCTATGGAACTTTTTATGTTTCCTATGTTTTTAACGAAAGTCTTTTTATGAGTACTTGAATGTGAACTGTTTGTCTCACATATTACAAACTTAATAACCTTAGTGCTAATTGATAATAAAAAAAGGTGTGCTAATGCATCTATTTATTAAGGTACTATAGCTATGTGTTTAGTTTTGGTACACTATATATATGTATAGTTTATTTAAATTACTCCTGTATTTCACTGCATTGAATCTGGATTCATATATCACATAATTACTTTGGATATTAACACCAAAATATAAAAGACTAATTACATGGCTGACTTCAAAAATATAAAAGTTATTATGGGTATGCCCATATTGTGTATAATTACATGGCTGACTTCAAAAATATAAAAGTTATAATGGGTATGCGCATATTGTATTCACAATATTTTTACATTTCTTTAAGTTCACAACTTTCCATGTTTTTCCAAGGCATTCCTGAACTCTTCTTATATTAATTGGATCAAAACACATCCTAGAAATGGAAATTGATCCATGCTGCTGGAAGAGTGCTCTCTTGGCTAGTATTATTTACTGGTGTAGAGACGTAAGAACTATAGGTATTGGCTTGCCTGTAATATAAAAATTTGGAGTATTTACTCATCTTGCACTGATGCTATAGATGTCAAAAATAATATTTGCTAATGTGATTATGTTTCTCCTTGTCCAGTCTAGTTGTTACTGCACATCATCCTCTTGTAAAGGACCCAGATGTAGATTATGAGATTGATAGTGATGAGGAGTGGGAAGAGGTAATCTATCCTCGTTATAGTTATGGTTATTGTCATAAAATCATTTAGCAACTGAAACATTCGGTGGTGTAGGAGGAACCTGGTGAAAGCCTATCAGATTGTGATAAGGATGATGAAGATGAAAATATGGAAGGACATGTAAAGGATGATGATGATGAAGATGAAAGTGAAGATGGTTTTTTTGTTCCCGATGGATATCTCTCTGAGAATGAGGTATCCTACCTTCTAGCACCCTACATGTCTATTTATTTTCATTATTATCAGATAATATGTCCAAATCCAATCACTACCCTCTTACTTAAAGTTATTATTTAGTACCCCCAATTATCACTACAAGTTTTATGGATAACAATGTGAAAATTACAAAATACTTTCATTTTTTCGATGCTCACTCTAAAACTCCACACCTAATCAAGAGGATGCTCTAATTTAGGAATGAAGAAAAGCTAACGGCTAGTTTTCTTATTCTCCATTTTTCTTCAGTGTTCATATTTTGCTTAAAGCTTTATTCTTTATCGGCTTGTAGGGAGTGAAGGCTGATGAAATGGAATCTGATGATTTGGTTGAGGAAGTAACAAATATACCTAATTCAGAACAGCAAGCACATAGTGAAGAATTCTGTACATTACTCTTGCAACAGAAACATCTGAATAATTTGACAGAGCACGCACTTAAAAAGAACCGGCCGTTGATTATATTGAATCTCATGCATGAAAAGACCACATTGTTATCAGCTGAAGAGCTCACTGGTACACCTAAGATTGAGAAAATGTGCTTGCAAACTCTGTCTATTCGTCCTTTCCCTGGTTTCCCAGACATAAACGTGTCAATGGATAAAGATGTGGTTGAAGAGAAGCAAGATGCTTCCCCTAATAACTCAAGCACACATACTGCAACTGGTGCAACTATTCTGGATGCAGACTTGCCTCAGATTGTACGCTATTCATCTTATTTTAGACTTGACAAAATTACTTGTTTAACATTCTAATCCAATTGGTGACTTGGAGTGTTTAGGTGGCGTTTGGATTGATGGATCTCGATTTGAGGAATGAATTTGGAGGAATGATTTCAAATGATTGAAAAACAAACATTCAAATTCCATGATATAGATTGAAAAAATAGTTCAAAATGAAATATCGAGGGATTTGTAACTCATTGTAACTTGAAATCATCCAAATAGCCTCAATGGATTTGTTGCTGAATTTGATATCCTGTGCTTTCAAATCCTTCAACATGTGTAAATTATTTTTCTTACCATAGCTAACATGTTTCGTCGACTAAATGTTGCAGGTATCCATCATTCAGTCATGCCCATATAGTATTGGAAAGATAACAAAGTCATTGCATGATAAGTTTCAAGCGGTCCCGAAATCTCAACTAAGAAATAAAGTGCGGGAAATTTCTGATTTCTCTGACAACCGTTGGCAGGTATTAAGTTTATTCTCTTTAAGATCCATTGTTTAAGTAGTTAAGGTCTAGTGCTTGTTTATATTTCTAAAACTCACTTTATTTGGAACAGAATACTCCTAATTTAACCAACATGACATGAGGTGGGGTCTAGTCAACATATTCTTTTGTCAGAGGCCCCATGTTTATATTTTAATATATCTTGTCTTAGGATCATCGGACCGTACCCACTTGAGTAGTATCCAATTTTGTTCTAGCTGTTAGGTTACACATTGATGTCAGCATTTTTACTATGTGAAATCACTGTATCTTATCCAACGACTCACAACTTCACTTACACTTTGTTTGGCTGGGGATTTCGATGAAAAAAAAGCAACGGAAAGGAAAAGTTTTTTGTTTTCCATCATTTCCTTCACCAAATGGCTGAGCAGAAGAAATTGGCTCAAATTAGTACTAGGTTTTCCCTCCTATTTTCTTTTCTGTTTCATTTTCTCTAGTAACCAAACATGGGAAAGAATTTCTTTGTTTTGTTTTAGGTTCCCTAGCAATTTCCTTGAACCAAACAAAGGTGATTATGATGAAATATTCCTCTATTTTAGGACTAGAATTAAATATTTTGTTAATTTGAGTACGTTCTTTTTAAAAAAAAAAAAAATTAATCACTGAGCCCTATCTTTATTCAATTGTGGCCAAGGTCAGACTTTACTGCTGGTTTTCTGAGACTATATTTTAATTTACTGATTTTATTTCAATACTCTACTCAGGTTAAGAAAGATATTCTGAGCAAGCTTGGCCTCTCTATATCACCAGGTATTGATCATTACCTTGGTACAATCTGACCTGAATGTTAACAACTTGAGGAATTCTCTGGTTAATTTTACATCCGTATATGTCTAGGACCCATAATCTCGAGACTTCTTAAGAATAACCCATAATAATTTCCCATTTTTAACTAAAAAGTTGATCCTACTTGTTTGTATATTTGCAGAAATGAGATGTGGGAAAACAAAGAGCATAGCTACATTCTTGAAAAGATGCTTGCCTCCATCTGGTCAGAATATGAATTTGAATGAAACATCCCCAGAATCTTCCAAGAAACCTAGAGTTGTAGTTCAATCGCAGCAGGAATTCTCAGTTGAACATTGATGATTATATGGGTTTTCCGGGTTTTTGCTCATGTAATTAGTGACCTCCAAGTACTAAACAAGTTTTGTCAGATGATGTCCTTTCATGATATGTTTTGCACTGTAAGGGATTAAAAATGTCATGCAAATACTAATATGTAGCACTTTTTTCTTTTTCCCTTTGTGCTTATTTGTATTAAGTGTTGATTTAGCTTGCTTTTGTTATTATATGGGACGAAATTCAATTTTACATTGACGAATTTGGACTTTGGAGTTAGAATTCCAAATACAAGGATGGTTTCTTGCTAAAATGAATTTTCGGGTTCTTGGTGTTTTTATTTCTATGTACAGTTGTAATATCTTAATTTGAATAGTTTGATATAGAGATCCTAATCGATATAAATGCAATTAGGATCCTGAGATGCATAAGGACTTGTGATGTAAGGAATTGAATACAGACCATCTCATATATCAAACGTTATGATGCATGAATATGGGGATATGGATAGATACGGGGATATGAATATGATATGGATATAAAAAATGAAAAATTTCAAAATTGTAGGATATTATATGAAAGGGATACGATGATATATATTATAAAAATTTGAATTATTTTATAATTCTCGTTAATGAATTTCATAATCAATTGATTGTAATAATTTCTAAATATATAAATATTTTACAAATAACAAATTGATCAAATAGTTTGATCAATTATTAAAAATAGAAGTACTACTTTTTCAATTTTATTTTATACACTTACTGAAAGTATACAAAAATATTAAGAACCAAAACACAATAAACACATAATTGCATATTACTAAAAATAAAATAATTTTATCAATATATGTATTTACTTTTCATTGTTCATACTCAGCATAACAATAACATATGTAAACCAAAAAAATTATAAATATATCCATAAACGTAAAATAATTTACTTGATGAACTATGATGGAAGGAGATGGTTCGATTTGCAGCAAAAAAAAACAGAATTTTGACCATAGTTGCAATGAAAAAGAATTAAGTGACTTTCATATGTCGAAAATGGAATGTCCTTGGCTGAAATTATTTTACGTCTTGAATAAATAAATTTAAAATAATTAATTACTCAAATTCGATTTTGGGTGAATGGAAAATCGACAAAGTGCATCACTTAAAACATTGTTCATAGTTGGAATCGATGTATCGAAATGTACATAAATGATTAAATGATCACAGATAATATAATCCACGGTTTGGACTAAAATGTTCAAATCGAAAAATTGAGGAGTAACTTGAAAGGATGTAATCTTTCAAAATTTAAGGTTTTGGGATCAAAATATAATTTATGGAAATAAGGAGTTGGAATTGCACTATGGATGCATGGTGCAACCGCGCACACAGGTTTCCCCTCGCAAGGAACCTTTGGGTGGTTTTGAACAAGTTGAAAAGTTGCTTTTAGGGGGCTTTTCGTCCCAAAGTCACATTTTTTGGGCCTTTTTGCAAAGTACGAAAAATTACATCTTTTTGACGAAAAACCCTTCCTTCTCTATAATTAGGCCTCCATTTATAAAATTAAATACACCACATATCATTTCTCTTCTCCCTTTTTCTCTAAAATACTAATTTGAGTATTTTGAGAATTTTTTTATTTTGTAAATATTAATTTTAAATATTTTAAGAATAGTGTTGAATATTAAATAATAAATAGAGCATTTGAAATATTTTTACAGTTCTTGAATATTATTTAAAAACTTTTCAGCACTAATTTGAGTACTTTGATATTCTTAAATGTTAATTTACTAGTTTAAGAATAAATTTTGCATATTAAATATTTATATATGCATTTAATCAATCAATCGAAAGAGTTTGGAAGAAGTATTTATTCGCTAGACTCGGTAATTTATAGTGATACTATTATCGAGACGATGTTGTAGTATTTTGGCCCAAGATTCTTGGGAGACAATTGTCGTAAAACTAACCACTAAGAGTGGTGCAATATTTATGCATAAGCTGGAAATTTGTCCAAACAAAATTTCTTCAGAAATTTCCAAATAAAAATTCTTCCGAAATTTTCTATTTCAATCAATGAAATGAGTTTTTACCATCTTTATAGATGGATACTCCGATGAGTAATGATATATACCACCATTTTCATACCACCGATTTTTCACTCTTTCTATTATTAGTAAATAATCATTTGGATTTAATTAATTCAATTGAATTCAATATATTCACACTTTCTAAATCAAGGGGAGGTGAAAAATCGGTGGTATGAAAATGGTGGTATATAGCATTACTCTACTCCGATTTAGTAGGTTTACTATTAAATTGGACTTTGTATAAATTTAAAGTGGTGATGACTGATGTGTATGCATTTCTAAATAGTTAGACAAATTTAAGCTATTACAATTTTACAAATAAAGAAACTCATAAAATTAACGATAAATGTGATTATAACGAAAATGATATACAATAAGCTATGACGGAGTTGTTGTACTCGCTGCAGAAATAAATTTATAATTGAAAATAAAAATTCACAATTTTTTTTAGATTGAAAAATATTTTCTCAATTTTTTAATGTAAAATTATTTTGAAGATTTTTTAGTAACTTCTTGAATAAATCCTAAGATTCTAAAACGACCATGATTTAGATTGGTAATGTGAATATGAATTCACAATCCACCCCTCAACTCAGTAATCTTATTTGGACTCAATTAACTAGATTCGATTTATCTATAAATCAATTATCTCATTACACCAATTTTTATAAAATTACAATTGGTTAATTTTTAAATCTAAAAAGGGCAAGAGTAGTTAAATGACTAAATCTAGATTTATTAATTCTAAACGTTGGAATTTTTTGAATAAAAGGTGTGGAGTAATTTTTCAATTGCAAAATATTTTCGTAAAATTTTTAAATTGAAAAATGTTTTCTCAATTTTGTGAATTATAAAATTATTTTGAAGATTTTTAGTAACTTTGTGAATAACAATGATTTAAATTGATAGTGTGAATCTGAACTCACCAACCCACCCCTTGACTCAAAATTTTATTTGGACTGAACCTTGACCTGTTGTTCAGCCCAACACATAAAAAAGAACCCAAGCGTACCTTGAACTTTATAATCGGATTCCTTAAAAAAAAGTAAAAATTGATCAAAAATCATTAAGGTATTGCATAATAAATTTCTAATTTTGAAAATCAAAAACACATAAATGATGATAAATGAGTTTTATATTAACTACAAGTACTGATCTCTATTTCTAATTCTCTGATTTGTTTTTGGGAATTTTGGATGGATGATGGAGTAGAACTTGCTTCTTTAATCTTTTTTAAAATTGATTTGAATATTTATACGAGATCTTGGCAGCTTAATCTCGGATCAAACGTGTGATTTGTGGTATGAAAGTTGAAAGTTTCAAAGTTAACTTGTAACTTCAATTTTTCTTGAACTTGATTTGAACTTCTATAACTTTACTTCGTAGATTTAGCACCGTAATTACGAATCAAACGCTATAATTTGATAAATATCTTCAAAAACGTTTGGTTTTTGTCTTGAATGTCTTTAATTTTCTTGAATATGAAGAATTTCTATAGAGAGATTTTGGAGAGTTTCCTTCATCTTCTCTTACTTCAACTTCAATTGAACTTTTGTTGTGATTATTTTGAACTCCTAAGACCCTATTATAGTCATAAATAATCTGAATTTGTTTGATATTTATTTCTTTAATTTTGTATTTATTAAGAGACAATATCAATAAATTTGGTGTGATTTGATTGGTTGATTTCTGAAGTAGATAAATTTTCTAAATATTATTTCTTTATATTTTTATTAATTTAAAGAGATAAATATCATTTAATTTAAACATCATTTGATTTGTCAAGATATCCACATGACATGATTTGATTGTTTGTGAATTTTTAAATTGGCTGAAACACCTCGAATTGACATGTGGTGTGATTTGATTTGCCAATAAAATATACATTGACCTAACAATTAAATAAATTATTTAATTTACAATTAGGTTTGGTAAAGCATAAACTAGAAAATAAATGATATTAAATTGACACTTAATATCGTACTTTGCACTTGTCATCATTTGATTGGACGCCAAATTTCAAGGTTTATAGGTAATATACATGATCAAACTATTCTAATCGAGTTTCAAATAGTTTGACTCACTATTTCGAACTTATATATAAAAATTGATCAATTTATTTAAATTGAATTAAAAAAAATTGATTAAATTTATTTAAATCGAATATATAGTTTTTGAATTTTACATCAAAATGATCCATCCCATGCATGAAGGTGTTGTACCTTGGTGGAAAGTCCCACATTGGCAAAGCATCATAGGAAGCATCGCCATTGTGAAGTGTTCAGTGGGCAATGAAAACCCTGTTTAGCATAAAACTATGGGCATTGCCATTTGTAGATACCCATTTTTGATTTTTTCTTCCCCTTTTTTCCCTCGTTTCCATTGCCTATATATAAGCGCTTTTGTCTCTGGGCACCTCCCAATTTGCTTGTCCCATATCACTTTGCTTCTTTTGAGCTTCATTCTCAGAGCCCATAACCTGTTTGATAAGAGTCCTCAACCAAAAACCAACAAAGAAAATTGAAATTCCTATCCCTGAGTTTTGTTTCTGAACAAGAATTGAGAAAAAAATGGCACTGAAATTTAGCTTTGCACCCCACAAGATCCCTTCTTTCCCTGGTTCTGAATTCAGATCTCACAGGGTTTTCATGGCTTCAGCTGTTCATTCTCCTTCAATGTAAGTCTCTCGCTATCTCTCTCTCTCACTGTGATAAATGTTTATGAATGATTGAAACCCGTTTTGTCACATTTTTTTATTGAAAAGGTTAGTCATTATTTCTTCTTTATTGCTCTGTTATTTTTTGGGCTATTTGTTTTTCATTTGGTTCAGAAAATTAAATGGCCATTTCAAGATCGGAAATTTACAGGCGGGTTGCTGTGTTTGATTTGAATTCGTGGTAATTTATATGATAAGCAAGTTGCATGGTGGTGATCTTATATATTTTAGCCATTTTCATTACCTTCAATTTCTTGTTCTTTCAGTTGATTATATATGCCATTTTACTTTTCCCAGATTGCTTATGAAGATATTTTTTCAAGTATACATTTCAATTAATATGCCCAAACGAGTGCTTATCCATTAGGCAAAAATTTTATGTGAATTTGTGTTGTGCCCTTCAGAAGATGTGATCAGCTCTTGGGTAGATCTTAACATATAATACCACAATATGATTGGCACCCTCTTCTATTGGTTGAAAGTTGATTCTCACTGTTTGTTGCTTATTTATTTATTTTAAGAAAACTGTCTAAAGTCACTTTTATTTTATATTGTAATTTGTTTAAAAAATGTATGTTTCAGCTACAATGCAGAGTTGTTTGTTACAGTTCAGCTTCTTTGAGATTTTGAGGGACAGAGAAGAAATAAGCATATTAATTTAAGAATTGGTGTGTTTCAAATTGTATAACAAATTGATTTTTAATCTCTTATATTAATGAAGATTAGGTAGGATTCTTTTATATAAGTATACATACATTTACATATATATATATATATATTATATTATCAATATGGTTGCTAAATGCCCCACGTATTCTGTGCTCAAGTACTATGGACTTGAAGAGGTTGGTTGGAATCATTATTTCTTGAGTATGTCCAAACTCTTTCTGGGCTCAGCAATTTTGTACCTGTAGTACTGACTTTTGTTTTTGCACACAATGTGGTGGTTGGTATAATTTGTCCTGTTTTTTCCTTGACTTTGATACTTGTGTCACTCTTTTGTCATCAAGAAAACACTTGTAGTTTTATTTCTCTTCTACTAAATTTTATTTTATGCACCTGGTGAAAACGATATATAATTCTATGTCGGCATATGACCCGGCCCACTTGTAATGACGTTGTCTAAGAATAGAAAAAATGTAATTTTCTTCATTTGTTTCCTTTTATTTTAAACAATTATCGAAAAAGATCAATATTGTATACCACCATTTCCTAATTTTGACAAGAAAGTAACACAAATACTTGAGTTTTGATGAATTTAATACATCAATACTTTCTGAATCAATGCAGTGAGGTTCGAAAAGACAAAAAGCCTTTCACCCCACCAAAAGAAGTACACGTCCAAGTGACACATTCCATGCCACCAGAAAAGCGCGAGATCTTTAACTCATTGAACGATTGGGCTAAAGATAACATCTTGGTGCTCCTTAAGGACGTCGAGAAATGTTGGCAGCCCAATGATTTTCTGCCGGACCCCGCTTCAGAAGGGTTCAACGAGCAAATCAAGGAACTCAGGGAAAGATCAAAGGAAATTCCCGATGAATATTATGTGGTTTTGGTCGGAGATATGATTACTGAAGAAGCACTTCCGACATATCAGACAATGCTCAACACTCTCGATGGAGTTAGAGATGAGACGGGGGCTAGCCTAACCCCGTGGGCAATTTGGACTAGAGCTTGGACGGCTGAAGAAAATAGGCACGGAGACCTTCTCAACAAGTATCTTTATCTGTCGGGACGTGTTGACATGAAGCAGATTGAGAAGACTATACAATACCTTATTGGTTCAGGGATGGTAAGATAAGTTTTTTGCTCTGATTTGCTTCTGTATTTTAAATTTTTACATTGAGTTATGCTCGTGTCAACAAATTTATTTCTGGCAAAAACATTTCGTATCCTAGAAATTTAAGCAGGATGTTGTTACTTCTGTCAGAGAAAAAGCAAAATGTGAGGTCTAGAACTTCACTCAACATCGGTATTCCCGGAATTTTCTAGTGTTGGTTTTCTAATATGTGTCAATCATTTTCCATATGGCATTATTACTTATAGGGTAATTTACATAGACACCTCCCTGTATGAGAACCTAATTACAAAAACACCTCAAAGCTTGTGAAATTATTGTAACTTCCTCTGCCAGTAACAACATATTATAATTTCATTCCGTATACAAAGCAAATTACAATGTTGCCGCTTTGGTTTTTGAGTTATCACGGGTTGTCAGAATGAAGGGTTGTTCATGTAACTATCCCTTATCTGAAGAATCTCGACTTTGTTCTTGTATGTTTGTGTATTCAATATTTCTACCCAAAAATTTCCATTCTTTTACCTAATTCCACCAAAACTAGGATTTAGTTTCAACATTCTCGTCTCTGACTAACAGGATCCTCGCACCGAGAACAACCCGTACCTCGGATTCATCTACACATCATTTCAAGAAAGGGCGACTTTCATTTCTCACGGGAACACAGCCCGTCTGGCCAAAGAACACGGAGACCTAAAGCTAGCACAGATATGTGGCATCATAGCTGCAGACGAGAAACGCCACGAGACAGCCTACACCAAAATAGTCGAAAAGCTCTTCGAAATCGACCCTGATGGCACAGTGCTATCACTTGCTGACATGATGAGGAAAAAAATCTCGATGCCGGCCCACTTAATGTACGACGGGCGAGATGATAATCTGTTTGAGCACTTTTCTAGTGTAGCGCAAAGGCTTGGAGTTTACACTGCAAAAGACTATGCTGATATTTTGGAGTTTTTGGTGGCGAGATGGGAAGTTGAGAAATTGACGGGTCTTACAGGTGAGGGGCGTAAAGCACAGGATTACGTGTGTGGTTTAGCGCCGAGGATTAGAAGGTTGGAAGAGAGGGCACAAGGGAAGGTGAAGAAGGGATTGGGTGCTGCGCCTTTTAGCTGGATTTTTGGCAGGGAGATTAAGCTTTGAAATCGAGTTTCAAAATGGTAGGTTTATTATTAGGTTGTTGTGTGTGTGATTTGCTCTGTTTGTTTGATGCTTTGATGGTTGGGTGTTTTTGAAGTGTAGATACAATGTGTTTTGAGTTTGCTGATGATGACAATCGTTGGTGGTGTTTTATGTAGTTCTGAAACTTTGTTCCTGCTTTTTACCCGCCTAGTGTTTATTATTGTATTAATAAGTAGTTTTTGGGGGGTTGTATATATATATATATATATATATGTATTTATATTTTTATATGTATTAGTAAATAATACATTGCTATATATGTATATAGCTAAATAGAAGAGAGCCCCCTAAACTATGAAAAGATTCACATTCTTCACATTATTACTTAGGCTGATATCACATGCATTATTTCTTGATGAAAGTTTTATTTTAATAATAATTATAAATATATATTGAACAAGTGATCTTATTTACTATTTAATTTGAAGTAAATATCACGTACTCATTAATTTCATAACAGGATTGATTAATATAGTATGAGAATATTTTGATTAAAAAAAATAATAATAAGAAATGTAAATCACGACCTGGAAATCAGAAGAATATGAAGATTCACTAGGACTTTATCTTTTCTGGCACTAAGATGTAAATGAAGTTTATTTATATCTTAAATATAACCTACCTAAGACTTAAGAGATGTAACTGAAATTTTATAATGCTACTACTATCAAAGATTATTTATTTTTTGGATGACGAGGGAAACCCGCAGCCGCTACCGTGAGGTGCGCACTGGGTAAACTCCGCTCTTATGTAATAGCCTGCAAACCACACAAGAGAGGTAAATCAGCCTAGGTTGCCCATAGCTGACAGGCTCACAGTAGAGAAGGCAAATCAAAGATTATTTATTTAATATTATAAATCTTGTCTAGTTATCACTATAAAGGTTCAATATTGATTTAGCTTGTAAAATGTGAATAGGCCAATTCAAGTTGAGGCTCGTATAAGATCAGAATGGGTTGTGAAGAGTATATAGACTGCACTCAGGTTAGCTGAGCTACTTACGTACTTGTTATTAAGATCAAGTCTAAATGTAATTCATTATGTAAATATGGTCATTTACGAGGTTCTTAACTCGGTAATAGATGTGAGAACGTACTATCAGATCTATCTTGTATAACACAATATGGATTTACTGTTTATTCAGCCAAAAGTCCAGTTCATGTCATTAATGAGGACTATTTATAGGATTAGCCATGTTGTACGGATATGTTACTGACATGTGGGCTGCCGTACACGTGTCCTTTGATAAGAGTACTAGATTATCTGGGTTAAGGATGTAATTGACCCAGTTCTCAAATAACACGTAAGTTTAGTAGTGTTTTGCGAATAGTTATCTCTTAATTTGGGATTTCTGTGTAACCAGATCGTAGACTACGACCATGTGTACGAGCTATGTAGTCTATGAAGTATTCCCCTATATCAAATATTTAATATTCCTTTTTTGTAATAAGATGTGATAAATATTTGTTTTTCTAAAAAAAATCGATATAATCTAAGTTAATCACAGTAACCAATTAAATTATAATTGTAGTAATAGTTAAATTAGTACATATGGTGGTAGTGTTTTAGAGACATCCAATATCCAGGTACCTTAATGATCAAATCATATAACTTATCAGTTAATTTAGTAAATCTAATTTAATATTTACATGTAGAAATCGTTGTTAGAGCTGAACTTTAATTAATAAAATTTACAAGTTCAGATATTCATTATGTATATTATATCCTTAATCATGATGTTTAAAGCATTTAACACACGCAATATAAAAATTATTTAAATATCTTATACTTATTATACATAAGTAAATGCTACATTGCAAATATTTATATGTTTATAATATTATTTTACAAACTAATATTAATTCTATTACCTATTTAAGTATAGCTATTTAGTAACCATTGATTAGTATATTATTCAAATATCTTTTAGTTATTATTTATAAACAAATGCTAGATTGCAAATACTTATTTATTTGTAATATCAATTTACAAACCAATTAGTTTGATTGCTTCTTTAATTATTGTTATTTAATAACCATTAATTAGAACATTTTCATAGCCTAAATATGAAAATGTTAAATAATTTTTTAAATAATTATTTACATAAATAAATATAACTTAAACTCACTATTCTATTAGTAAATGTACTAAAACAATTCATAAAATCAACCAACTAAATATATCTTTTAAATGACTAAGTTTATATTATGATCGACAACTTCAACACATCATATTGAAGAAATATATTATAGTCATTAAAAATTAGTCAATGAGAAAGGGGAAAGTAGACATGTTCATACGGTTCTGGTTTCCGGTTCTGATTCTGGAACCACCGTTTCCGATTTCGGGAGGGTTCGGAACCGTATTCGAACCGGTTAGAACAGATTCCTGGTTCCACGATTCCGGACCGGTTCCCAGTTTTAACCGGGTTTTTTATTGTAATTTTTAAAATATATTATGTATAAATTTATATCGACAATGTTTAAAAAATAAATCGAAGTAAAGACAAACATTAAAAATATTAAACAATAGACAAATAATTTTTATTATTAACAAATTTAAACAATACAAATTCAAATTTTATTTGATTTAGAGACCAAAGTGATAAAACATGAAAATTTAGAAATCAAAGTACAAAAAAAATTGGCTAATTCATTTAAAAATCTGAAAATGATTAAAGTGAGATAATAGTATAATTTCGACAACGGTAATCTAACAAATTTTACTTTAGGGATGCAAGCGAGATAATTTGATACTTTGGGGATTATCAGTGGTATTATCTCAATTAAAAATATTAAAATATTTTTAATATTATAAGGGTACACAACTTATACTTAATTGAAAAAAATATATGAGAAATAAGAACTTCTTGCTTCATAATAAAATAAACATACGGGAATATATGGTTTAAAATGTAAGTTAATATTAAATGAATATGGTTCCGTCTCTGGTTCATATCAATCTACATAGGTGGGTTGAATAATCAAACTTCAGTTTGGTCTGATTATATCGATAATCCTACTTATATAAAATAAGTAGTTTTTAGTGCTTTGCATATCTCAATATAATTAAATAAATCACATTTTTTTACATATTAGGTATAATTTACATTGCAATAAAAAAACTTTCAATGTTCCATTATACCAAAACATTCCTAATATAGAGATTAAATGATCTTATACATTGTCATTTATTTTAAATTTTCGATAATAAGAGAAAATGTATTGTTTTAACTCATTCCTAAACCCTAAACTTAATCTAACGGACTTGATCGTGGCCGTTGATTTCAAACTGAAACTTGATTTCTACCGTCGATCGAATTTGAAAAGAAAAAAATAAGGGCAAAAAACCGTTGGATTTGCCGGTTCCTAGCCGTTGGAACTGGTTCCGGTTCCTCATTTCGAGGAATCGGAACTGAACCGTGCCACCCGATTCCGATTCCCGGTTCCGAAGTGGGAACCGTGGTCAACAGTTCCAGAACCGTTGACCACAGTTTGAACCGGTTCGATTCCCCGATTCCGGTTTCATTTTGGGCACCTCTAGGTGAAAGAGAACCATATTATAGGAATTAGGAATATGTGCCTTTAGAATTTTTCATGAGAAAGGTGAAGGAGAACTATATTAGTTAGTATGTATTCTTTGACATCAAGATCTTTGTATAATATAATTTGTCATGTTCAAATTCTAGTCAAGATTCATTTAAAAGAATATCCATTTCTAAAATTAGATCCATTATTTTTTGTGAACTAATAATATACATTAAACAACCTTATCTATTATTACTTTAAAATGCATGTACCAATTAACTTGATAAAACTATTAATTTATTATTAATATAACTTGAGGGTAATTGGGTTTTAACAAGAAGTTCATCATGTAACTCATTCTAAATCATTCATACTTTTGTAATATATAGAGATATCTTGTTTAAGTTTGAGGATTCAATCAGTTTACTTTTTCTTTTTTCTCAATAGTTTTCTTTTGTATATTTTTAATATTTTTTTAATGGCTCAATAACTGAATATTTGTGTATTATTTTCGTTTCAGAATTATTATTTTTTATTACTCTATTTTCTAAAACCATGGTGGTATATTTATTGATCATTTAAAGTCTCTCGTCTTTAAACCTCAATCTCAGAGTTATAGTAGGTTAGATGCATCCCTTTTGTTTAATTCCACTATTGATTGTGTCACTTTATTAATTAAATTGAGTTTATCAGCTGAAAACACAAAAGTAAAAAGATTGCTTATTGTTTGCACAACGTAAAAATAACTAAACTACCATCAGAAAAGATTTTTTTCTACAAATTGATAACATTACCGTATTTTAATTTTTCTATTGATAAATAAAGTGGTTGTTTGACCATATTTTAAATAAGGAATGCTACTAACTCCGGTAATTTAGTTTTATAAATATATTTGAAAAATTAGACAAACTTCGTAGATTCTTTGCAAAATTATAATTAGTTGAATGGTTATTTAAACAATTGAAACTGAAAAATAAAAGAGAAATATTGTAAAATTATAATTAGTTGAATGATTATTTAAACAATTGAAGCTAATAAAAGAGAAATTGAAGCTGATAAAAGAGAAATATCAATATATTCAAACTCTTTAATAAAATACTTAAAAAGAAACTAAGCCCTTAACAAAAAAAATATAAATAATAATTTAATTAAATAAATACTTAGTAAAGAAATTATAAAAATCATGACCTTATAAATAATTCAACTATATAGATAATTTTTAATTTTAAAATATTATATATTTAAAACTTAAATAATAATTTAATCAAGTGAATTATATCAATAAATAATAATCATTTAAAGAGTAAATATTAATTGGCATGAAAGATTGACTTATACATAAAAAGATATATAAATCTTATCTTAAAAAGGTGAATTACAGATTATAGAGTTGTAAGTGATTATTTTGATGGATAATAAATAGTTCTGGTTTAGGGTCATTTCCCCTATGTGATTACATACGCCAGTTAGTTGGTGATCTGTTGCTAGTTTTGCAACAATAAATAAGGTAGGAAAACAAAATAAGTAACATTTTGGACATGTATATCAGTTTTTTTAATTAATAAATTTATATTTATTAATCTATTCCTAATTTAGTTCTAGAGTCCTACTATTCTTTATTTGTTAGTTCTAGAGTAAACACCATACTATTGTAGATATACAACTAATATTTATTATTTATTATTTTATTCTTTTTCCATTAAGAAAATAAATTAAATTTTAATACATATTATGTAGATAAAAAATTTAAATAAATATTCATATTTCTAAAAAGGAATAAATAATTCTTATTATTGATTAATTTGTATCGGGATTATTTCTTGTGGATCCCTTTTCGGTGAAGTTTGTTTGGTATTCAAATCGTTTTTGTAGTAAGTATTTAAGTTGAATCTCATAATTCATTTTTTAATAGTTTTGGTCCAAACACTATTTGGCTTAGCATAAAGAATTTCAAGCCATATGATTTTATATTTATGAGTTATAAATGCAATCAAACAACCGAAAAAGAACAATAACAAGAAATGATATTTTTAACTATTATCAATCAATCACAACAGTAATTACAATAAAATTAATTAAATAATAATATATTTAAACATAAAATAGATAAATAAATTAGACCTGAAAAGGCCATGGATAACCCTTCAAATCCTCATCATCCTGAACTTTCCCACTCCTCATGGCATACGTTGAATTTCCATTATTACCCTCCACGTATGCATAATAGTTCAAAAAGAATGCCAACGTCAGCACCACCCACTCCAGGCAAAAAATCAATACGCACAATCCCCCAGCTAGCTTCAGTATTACCACGCCGTCGTCTGTCCTCACGTACGATTTCAAGTGCCCTAGAAAATCGGACGGCCGAGTGAAGATCAGCACCGACACGGAGCCTTGGAATATGGCGGTTAGGACGGTGGCGATCATGTGCGCGCCGTAGAACTTGGAGCTGCCGCGGGAGGCGGCGGCGCAGCCTGAGACAGCGCCGGCGATGGTGATGATGTGGAGGAGGATGAGGAGAGCGCCGATTAGGGAGGGGATGAGGCGGAGGGATAGGGTTAGGAAGATGCAGGATGAGGCGGCGCCGAGGAGGATGTAGTTCGTGAGGAGGAAGATCTTGTGCGTGTGGCGGTGCGAGGTTTCGCCGCCGGTGTTATCGATCGATAAACCGCCCATTTTTTTCTATCTCTAGATCTGTGATTTTGTTGAAGTGAATTTTGAATTGAAATGTTGATTTGTTGAAGAGTGAGAAGGGGGGGGGTGATATAGGGGGTGATCGGAGGTGTAACGGTCAGATTTTGGGTGGAAAATATGACCGTTGGGATGGGAGGAAAAAAGAAAGTGCAACGGCTATATAATTTAATGGGCCTTGTTGAGCTGATAGGATCTTAGAATGAGAAACAAAAACAAGGCCAATAAAGACTCAATCTAAATACCATATAAATTATCCCTAAGTTGGTAAATATTAAATTAAGAAAAAACATGTATTTGTTTGAGTGATTTGAGTTTTACAACGAAAAGTTATTTTTAGATTTACAATAAAAACTCTATAAATTAATGCTTATGAGACCACCAAAATTTATTAATTAAAAGAGTTATTAATTAATCAATAAATTAATAATTATTAATTTATATATTAATTAATATTTTATTAATTTATAATGAAATACTCAATTTACAAACACCTTTCAAACTTCCACTTAATTATTTTATAATGCATGTACGTATATCAAATGAAGGGCCCAATTTGAAAGAACCCTTTAATTTTCCACTTTATTGAGCTATGAGAAAACAACACCAGAAATTCTTACAATGATAAGACGAGATTTAAGGTGAAATTAATTTCAACAAAAAACAAAAGACAATTGAGTCATTTTTTCAAGAAACTTCATAAATCATACATGTAATATGTAGTATATATGAAATTATTAATTTATATTTTATATGATGACTATGTAAATTATCAAAAATGTATTATCTTATAATTTTAGCGAATTTTAATTTAACACCCTATCCCTAAGTCGGGACCGACCAAAAATATTATCTTACAGTTTATTAAATAATCGAATATTAATTTATCAAGTTTCTACTGTATAAGGGATTAAGGCTATACTTTTGAAAAAAGACGAAATTGAAACCTTAAGGTTGTCTTTGGAATTCTGATTGATGGATTCAAATGACTAAACTAAAATTTGAAGGAAGAATTTGAAATTAGATAAAATAGCTCAAGATTCAATAAATTTGATCTTGTTAATAATGTATATGCATGGCCAAAACACATTAAACGCAACAAAATGTTGGTGGATAAAAATCAAGCCATGCAAAAACTAGCATCAATAGCAGCACAGTTTTCTTGCCTCAAATCAATTCACTAACAATTTACAGAACAGAACAACAATTAGCTCCAACTACTAACTAAAATAAAATTTCACATGATGCTGCTATATACAAATAAGATGTGCATTTCCACTACAAATTTTGTATCTACCAAGTGGAATGGTAACAACTTACATGTAAAAAACTATCCGATAGAATGAACCTAAACCTTTGAAGCAAAAACGTCATCGTCATCATCTTGCACAAAGATATATGATATGATCTAAAAGTCGGATTTGATTAGCCTAGTTCTGGGTTTTATGGTAATGTCATCAAAGGGATTGCGCTGCTCTACATGGATGTAGTCTCGTGTTTTAAGAACCTGCAACATTTTTCATTTTCATTTTCATTTTCATTTTCACATCTAAAAATAAATTATAAAATGATGATTTGATAATTTGGAAATACCAATGATTCAAAAAACATCCTCGATGCTTCCTTTCGTGATTTTCCAATTAAGAGGTTGTCCATCGAAAGAGATTTCCTTCCCATCTCTGCCTCCCTCACAAACAACGTCTGAAGATACTTGGACACAGCCCTGCAAAATAAGACACATATTTATGACCCAATTTTACAGTCTGCATATAGAAATATATGTATATATAGAGTACTAAAATAGCATAAACTAAACACAATTGAAACATTTCTCTAGCTATTTCCATCATTTAATAACGAGACAAAATTACCCAACTTATTTCTCGATCATTATTAATTTCAGACCCTTTGGAACTAAGCAAGATTAATTTAGATAAAACTACTAAATAACCCTCACAATTATCAGAATAGTTTCGCCAAAAGCATACCTTGTACGAGAAGACCACCCAGTGTTCTCAGTGAATCGTTTCTCTTCATCATCAGGAACATGATCATCAGCCATTTCGTCTAGCTCGTCATCATCAACATTTAGAAACTCTGAATGATCAAAAGAGAAATGGGTCAAGCGTAGCTAACCAAGATAAAGAAACAAAAAACAAACAGCTTCCATATTATTTTTTCCCAATATAATCAAATTTAGATGCGTGACGATTCAATGATCAGATCAAGCTGGATCACAATAAATATTCAGTTTGTGTAAAAGACCTTTTGATAATTTCTTTTCAGTTTGGTTTTGGTATTATAAACTCTTTACCCAAACAATACCCACCACTGAGTTGCTCACCCATTGATATACATATATATGCCCAGACATAATAGAGAGGACTTGAGAATATTCAACCCACGAAAGAAAATTTTGACGTTTTAGTATAGTCTCAATGTTTGAAAATCTTGCGGGTTTTTGTTTTCTCTTCCCCCAGTTAAAAATGTAACATTGTGGGTAAATCTAATTAGTAAGAGAGAAGTAAACCTGTGTCATCTCCGAAGGCCGAATACTTTAGTTCCTGCATCAAATAGATACAAAATTACAAATAGAACAAAACATAACCAGAAACAGAAAAGTTTAAATCCAACTAAAATGTAAGCTTGGAGCAAGAATTTTGATAATAAGCTTCCTTCTCAACTGAATACCGGAAATGGTAATCACTGATTATCTAAATCCAACAAGCCCCTCTAATAACAATCTGAAAAAATTGTTGCCATGTTTTACATCTGAGTTCGAATTTTATATTGTTTATGCAGAAAGTAGGCCCGTCCAGACAATATCTACGTAAGAGAACCAAAAAATTAACCATGAGGCCTTATGCCACGTCATCTTTATCTCATGATCAAGATTGAGAGGCACTATTTATTGATAATGGCACGTCTCAGCAATAAGCTTCCCACGAAAGTATAGTTCAGATGAACTTATTTAGTGGTTAAAACCTTTTGAACTAGGCATATACAGTAACACCGATTTTTAAGTCAATGCTCACTTGTTTAAACTTCCAGGAAGCACTTATAGGTTTCTCTATCTCTTGTAGTTGTTTAAACCCGTAAGCGGTTAGGTGAATCATCTCATAACCTATCTATCAAGTTTGAACATTTCAATATAAATCCTCAAATCATATTCCAAGGGTTAGCAAGTAGACACTGAAATAGTAGCAAGTGTAGAGAATATCACATAAAATGAGTAAAATATAATACAATTACAACTAGTAAAATTCCACGCCTTGTACATAATAAGGATAACTACATGCATTCCCTTTCACTTATTGGGTAATTACCGCGAGACTCATGAGTTTTCTAAAATATCATAAAGACTCCTTGTCAGGCCGACAATTCCAAAAACAGGGGGTGAAACTGTCATATGTTTTTACTGACTAAGGAAGTTAAAGTAATTTCTCAAACATCGAGGTGTTTTTTCTAACTAGGATTTCATTCAGGGTTGTCTACCTAATTTATCATAATAATACTTATGAATTTGCGGTAAACAAGAAATGACTTACATCTCGATTGTGCACATCCAGACCAGAACTTTCGGCATCCATCACATTGCATTGATAAGCTTGTTCTGTATTTTCACCATTATTCATCAAACCATCATCCGGCACACCTATTTGTCCAGGATACAAAGAATCTGCAACATGTTCCCCAAATACAACACTATGAGTTTCACCATCTCGGGCCACCTCTGATAGAACATCGTTGCTTACTACAGGTTCAGTCTCAATCCCAGCATTAATACTGTCATCCTTCTCCATAACTTCAACTCTATTAATAGCTTGTCCGTTGTCAACATCCATTACTGCAGAATCCAACTCAAGGGAGAGCAAATTTTTCTTTTCACCATTTTCTTGATTTATTTCTTCTATTCCAGCTGCATCAAGCAAAACCTCCTGCCTTGAAATATCAGCTTCAACATCACTAGTACTAACTTCTTGATTCGTCCCATCAAGTTCTCTCACCACACTATTACTCAAAAGAGGATTCTCAGTGGGCTCCACCACCTTGTTATCTCTGTCTAACAATACTTCAGTGGGTACTCCCACTTCACTTGGTTCTGCAACATTAGGCTCTCCAGAACCCTGATCATTTTCCAGGTTCGGGTTTTCACCATTTTCAGCATTTTGGGAAGTTAAATGTGATTCTGCTGCAATTTCAAGAGAAGCATCATTCTTGTCTCCATGAGAAGCTAACATAGGTTCAGCGGCCACGGTTTCAAGGGAATTATTATTTTCATGATTGTCGAAACGTAACCTGGGCTCAGCCACAATCCCAAGAGAAGTATCGTTCTTGCAGACTCTGATTCTACTCAAATCATTCATTTGACTGTGCAAAGATGCCAATTCAGCTGACATGCCTAAGAAGAAAGTCAAAATAATAAAATGATAAGTGAAGATGGTTTGTGTCTAAAAAGGGCTTTTTATTTATTTTTTAAAAAAATGAATACTTGAGAAGAAAATTGGCACTCCCACTTAACAGATAATCAAATAAAATGATAACAGCTACCAAAGACAAGAGACAACATAAGCCAGTGATCTCTCCAAGTTATAGAGATATCTATATTCAAAGATCTTATATGCATTCACAATCATGCATCACGATAAAACTAAACACCAGCTCATGTCTGAGAAACCTAAATGCAGGTCCATACATAACAAATTTACAGTAAATAGATTATTGCTTGGGAAATTAGATTCTTCAAGGACAAAGCATTTCAAGTAAAGAGGTCTTAAACAGTCACTATATAACTTAAATGATGTCATACACATCAAGCAAAACTAATCATATGACGAGAATATGCACTAGCTTAGATGGTAAGTTATTAAAAATGACTGCTAGACGAAGTTTTGGACTTGCAAGGATAAATTATTCAAACTCACCAGGAAATATTGCTCCAAGAAAAATTTCATCTTCCAAATATTGTTTCTCGATCAATGAAATTTCAAGGCGTGAACAAGGAGCTTTCTTTCTTACACGGCGTATGTCTTCAGTGTTCATCAGTTGTTGCCGTATTGTGCTAACAAGTACCAGAGGCAAAATAAATTTTCAAAATAAAACAGACAATATAGTAACAAGTCTCATACTAAAACGCTGGACAATATATGCCTGGCTACTGTCACTAAACAGGATAACAGACTAAATTACATGCCTTTCATAGCCAGAGTGTAAAAGGGACCAATAGATAGTCAACTTAACGGAAATTGATATGAGAAACTCAATTTAGTAGCACATGAATGAAGAAACTAAACAGCCGAATGTTGTACATAAAATGTAGTGGAAAGTGGAAATAATAAAGTGATGAAGATCTAATCAAAGTATATTTTTTTCAACATAAAAAACATGCATAGCATATAATGCACATGTTATTTCTGATAATTATTCAATACTCTAGCAATCTAATTTTGTATTCAATACGGAAGACAGAAAAGGTTGCATCAAATGGATTTTATACATAAATGGATAAAGGTGGAACATACTCGCCATGCAAAACCATTGTATCATCCATAAGCACTTTTCTTTTGGAAGCACCGGTACGTGGAGCAGAACGAGTACGTTTCATAGACGTCACTTCAGAAAGACGAGGTGTTGGCTTTACTTTCAAAACTGAAGATTTTCCAGCTGAAACAACGTTGACATATAAATAAAAGCCGCTAAATGGAAAAGTAAAGATTCAAAATGAGAAAGTTCTCGCCCAGGCCCAGTTTTGCTGAACCCAACTAACCAACTAGCCAGTGTTATTTTACTTGACCTGTGATAGGTCACTCTAAAGTCTAATAGAAGTGTATTCTAATTACATGATAAGTGTAATTCACCCATTTTCCAAACTGCTTGGGTTCAGTCAAAGTCAACCCCCATCCAGGCTATAATTTCCTAGTTTTAAGAAATAAATTAAGGAAAATTAATATACCTAAAATGGAGGATAACAAATCATCATCGTCCGGAACAGATTCAACAGTTCTTTTAAAACGGACTAGTCTGGAAGATTCAACAGAATTCAGACTCTGCTCTGTCAGTGTACTTTCGGTAAAACTACGCTTCTTGCCTGTAACAATTTTACTCCCTGTGTCAATCTCGTCAATTCCCTTAGATTCTCCAGGGCTACACTCTACTAGCATGTTACTATGTACATCCACAGGGCCTTCTGGTACTGAGAGCAGCTTTTCAGGAGCTGGCAGGTCAGCTTCAGCAGAATTATTTAGATTTTCCACCATACTATCATGTGAATTAGCATCACGCACTTGAACATCGCGTTCACGGCAAGCTGCATGAATGTCTTTGGCTGCATGTTCTGATATGTTATTTTTTTCCGTCGACGTTTGTTCTGAATTATCAAATTGGCAGCATGAGTTTCCCAATAAAATGAAGACCTTAATATCAAATAGAATTATTAAATGAAGAAAGATGCAAGTCTACCACTTCTCTATTAGATTCAAGCAAATCCTACAAAAATCTAAAAGCAGTTTTTTATTCCAACTTTTCTCTTTCAACCAGACATTTTTTTTCGCTTGCATCTACTCCTATCAACTTCCGACAAATTGATTTTATACAGTGCAAAACCGCCTTAGAGCCATTGACCACTAGAATTTGCTATAGGTTCAATGTGTTATATGTATTAATACTTCGATAAGAGGAAATCATTCAAGCTCAGTATAAACTAAAACCAAAACATTTATAGGATATATAGGCAGTATTCTACATATAATTGAAATCAATGGCAAAAAGTGGGGTGAGAATAAATAGAACTTCTTAACCAGTACAAATTCTCCATTATGTACTTTTATAAAATGGATTTACTATCCAAACACAATTTAGCAAGATTGAAAACCTAAAGGGATAAATTTGGGCTTAATTTGAATTGCAACTAGATTGGCAAGTTCAAGCTTATTGGGACAAACCTATTAGTGTCTCCTCCCTTCCAGACGTTGCTAAGGCAGCAATATCTGATTGTAAATCAGCATCAATGAACATGCCACATCCCAAATTTGTTATGTCAAGTTGTTCCAGGTTTGAATCACATGGCCTGAGAAAAGGAGTCTCCTTGGACCCCACTTTTTCATGGAGATCAATGTTCACTGGGGCCAAATCCATAGATTCTTGACAAGTCTGGATTTCATTGATCTGCGAAGAAGACCCATCTTTGTTCTTGGAAGCTAAATCTGATGGCTCGGGACATGATTTCTCCTGATCACTTGCAATTCCAACACTTCCAGAAATTTCAACCTTAGGAGATTCTTGATCTTTTACTGACACATTTTCATGAATTCCACAAGCAATTTTCTCCAAGCCAATTTCACAAGGACCTTGACTATCATCACAGGGTTTGCCAACCGGAAAAGAGTTGTTCTCACCTTTTCTAGCAGCATCAATCTGCGAATCTTCTAAAAGAACATCAGATGCCTCAATGATCTTATCAACCGATTCCGAAGATGTGTTCACATTTTTAATTTGATCAAGTGAATCTAAGGTAGCATTAAATCCCGACGAAGACTCCTCCACTAAAACATGAGCTGTATTAGATTCAACTGGAGATCCTCCATGTGGAAGCACTATAGCATTTGCATCAGCGTCTGTATTATCATGAGAACGTTGATCCACCTCTTGTTTCTCCTCAAAACGGTTATTTTGGGCATTTTTTGTCATAGTGGATTCTACAAAATGATTTCCTGATTCGAAATGGTCATCACAAGCTGAAACTTCTTGGACATTGGATAAATTTGGTTCCTCTGCCAGCCCAGGAGTACATGGAGCCTGTGCATAGTCCATGAGATCCCCATATCCATCAGCATCATCAACCTGCCCGCAAAAAATAATATTAATTGGATAAATTCTTGATGTCCACTTTGGCTTAAACTGGATGTTGTTTAAAAATCCAAAGAGAATATAAACCGATAAACCTATATATTTCAGCACAAGAAAAATAGGGTAAGCTATCTATTAAAAAGGTTTATAGCTCTTGAGTAGTAACTACCATGGTTCCTGAACTGATAGCCCTTGTTCCAGGATGTTCATCTTGCTTGAGAGGGGCCATTGATCCAACAGAAGCCGGCGGATCAGCACTGAATATAAAAGAAGATAGAGTGAGGAACAGCACTGCTTGGAATTTTTTTAAGATCAATAGCATCAATCATCAAGGCACATACCCTGATAATTAGAGCTAGTACAAGATAACAGATACTTCAAGAGGATGCAAAAATAATGGCTAGTAGTAACGCCCACTTAAGAACATGAAAATCTTATATCAGATATTGTAATTATATCACGACAATCCGTAGATAAGAATACAATAAAGAATCGTTGAAAAGAAAGGAAAATGCACATAAATTCTCTTTTCCGTTATACCTTTTGGTAAGTGGCACATACATTTCTCTACCTCATTCACATTATATGGAGTAGAGTACTAGACCGACAAAATCAACACAGCAACTAAGAAAATTTAGTGACTCGATGTTTACCAAAAAACTCCTTTTCCATGAAATTAGAAGCCTTGTGATTAGTGAACTTACCAACCAAGAAAATTTAGTGACTCGATGTTTACGTAAAAACTCCTTTTCCATGAAATTTGAAGCCTTGTAATTAGCGCCACCCATCCATATAAACCAAAAAATAAACATGGAATGCTGTCTGAAATAGAGTTGGTTTATCACGCATTCTCTCTATAACTTCAAATCTAGTAATGGATCCTAAGGGAAAATTTATGACGACATATATATTCTACTGTTAGGTATCACACACAGGACTTAATATAAAGGCTATGTTTCTTCATGTTTTTGAGTTCAAATTCCGAAAACATTTCAGGGAATGTGTATTATGGGTACTTGTGTGAAAATGATGTGATATATGATGTGTTTGTATATGTATTTAGGGAATAGTTGGAAGTTGTAAAATTTATCAAATCGAAAATGATTGGTTGACGTATGATGTATAAAATGATTGAGTTAGTTGTTTTGTGTGATAAAAGATAGTGAAGTAGGAAAGAGAAAAGATGATTGGTTTGAGTAGGTAATTATCAGTTAGAGATAGTGTGAATAGATGTATTGATGGATGATAATTAATTATGAAGGGGAACGAAAATTGAATAAATGTGTTTATGGGTGAAAATGGTTTGTGGTGGGGATTTTAAGAAAATGGTTACGAATGGTACTTACATACCTATACAAACAAGGCTCAAGTGTTGTAGAATTACTACTTCCAGTCAATGACATTCTAAATACCACAGGTAAGTCAAGTAAATAAATGGAAACAGTCAGCAATGCTGCAAAAAGTTTAATGTGAGTCTAACCTTTCACTGGCATCTCCGGCAGTATCAATCTTGTCCAAAAATAATTCCTGTATGCGATTGACCATTGAATTAATCAGTATTTAAGCTCCAAAGTACAAAAACTAAAAGGACAACAAAGAGCACGATGTACCTCATCAAGGTCTAAACCAGGAGCATCACCATCACCAAATCGCTCTGAAAAGAACATGAGCAACATTAGGAGGGAGAGAAATATAGCAGCACCAAATTAATAAACATTAAAACTCCCATAAATCTGCCATCATATAGGTTGATTGCTGCTATTTTCAGTATATGTAGATGAGAAGATGCAACTGTCAGAAAAACCCATAAATCAAGAGGTCGTGCAAGAATACGCAAGAATGGTACAGACCGTCCAATCCAAACTTTGATGTTGAGTAACTAATGCCTTCCACTGTATCTTGAAGGGTGATTTGCTCTCTTGAACTGATATGATGATCTACAAAGTTACTGCAAAGTTCAAAGTTGGTATGTTAGGAGGGATAGAATAGAATGAACCTGCTGGAAGTATAAATGCTACAGAATTTCTTTCATATTTCTAGTCAATAGCCAGAAAAGATGCACACGAGTTTGTTTATGAACATGTAAATGTTTCCTACCATTTATACCTCAAATGGAAAATAAACTTATTATCCTTTTATTTCTGTTTTCCCCATTAAATCCTATTTTCACAGATCACTTGTTTGAGCTTTGTGTATGCAGCTCTACTTAATGCGAAAATATAAAAAAAAAAACAGTACAGCTAAGTCTAATGAGCACCAAATTTTTAAAACCACTAAAAGTTATTTTAAGAAATAGCACAGCTCTCAGGAAAGACATTAAATTTTTAAGAACTAACCCATGGAAAATGTCATTTTCTGGCAGCTCAAAATCATCAAGATCAAATGTTTCGG
Organism: Verbascum thapsus; assembly: GCA_963669365.1. Lineage (NCBI taxonomy): Eukaryota > Viridiplantae > Streptophyta > Magnoliopsida > Lamiales > Scrophulariaceae > Verbascum > Verbascum thapsus. Next base: position 15,073,331 of record OY770110.1, on the reverse strand, counting down.
GCAGTGTTATGGAGTGGTATGGTGCCTTTGACTCTTCTGGAGGTAGATCCACAGCGGCGGAGCGAAAAGCCTGCTTAACTTTGAGTAGAGCCTCACTGCAATCGTCAAAGAGGTAGTTCACCTTTCTGTTATATATTCTCACCACACCAAGCAGAAGATGGCTGGACAACCGAAGTGCTATGGGGACATCGGGAGAAAGAATTGAATCTGTACAAAAAAGCAGATTATATTAAATAACGGTTAATTATTTCTTCTCCCACAATAAATGACTAATAATCAAATAAAGAACTATCCAAGTTCCAAAAAGATGTTTCTTTATACCAAACAAAGAAATTATGATAACATAGAATGAAGATGAACTCAGCATGCAGATATGTGAGAAACCACGAATTCTTTTTAATGCCAAAATACAATTAGATAGGGGCAAAAAGCCTAGAATGCAGTTTACATTGTAAGTATTTGAAGTGGTATCACTATTCACTACTATATATTTTACTCTCTTTTTCGGTTTCCGTATTTTTTATTTTTGCATATGTGAAATATAAAGCTATATGGTGTTTGTTTTTATACACTTCTAGGCTATATTTGGTCCGTGTGTTGTGATGAGGAAAATTTTTTCTCACTTCAAAAGACAGAGCCTAATAATTTCCCTTTCTGTTTCCTTGACAACTTTCGAGATGCAATAGTAGCACAATGAACATTGAGGCAGGAACTACCACAGAGACACTATAAATTCTATACCATAATTCCAAATACCCAAGACGCAACTAGCCTCATACAGCTGTGAAGGAAGTTCGGCAACTCAGCAGTGAAGAGCATGCTCAACCAACAATCTTAGAATGCGAAATCCCGTTTTTTATATTGCATCATATTAGCATTGAAGCCATTTAATTATTGATGTGTTGATACACACATTTTGAACAAAACATGAATCTTAATCAGCTTCCATCAAGTAGAAGAATCGCTTCAATTTTATGCAAATTCTTGCCAACATAGATTACTCTTCAAACGTGCTAAACTTATAATTACTGAGCCAATGGTAATATTATTTACTTGAAAGATGCATTAATTAATGACAGTTGAAAAGTAAATGTACATAATGTTTAAAACATTAATTCAAATCAGCTTCGTCTTAGTTTAGGATTCTTTCCTAATTTATGTAAGTAAATAACTAGGAATGTTCATCAGATCTCAAACAAAAAATGTCAAGATCAATGAAACTTGATTTAGTAGATTTATATAAAGTATTATGGCTATAACTGTACTGCATTAACAGAGTGCGCTATATTTGACCACAATGAATTTGTTGTTAACTCGTCATACTCAAGATTTGGAACAACAAAAATCCCAGATACACGAAATACATCTAAAGGGAGAAGATTTCTAGAGTAAACAGTAACTCGTACCATTCATCCTAACTTTATTCATGTACAACCGCCAACTGTGTATTGATACTCAAGTAAGAGATTTGCATGAAATGTGGCATAAATATTAAAAGACTGCAACTTTACCTACTGAGTCTCCAATATCAGTATCAGCAACCTGATTCTTGCGAAGCTTCCGCTCCAAATGTGCCGCTATCCAGATGGTCCCTAGCGGACCCTTTTTCGCCAATATGAATTGTGAATAAAACATTTTTCTGCAACTGCTTTCGATCCCTAGTCAATAATTTATTCTACTCTAACAAATACCAACAATATTATTACTTCAAATCCTTCTCATCCACCTCAAGTCTTCTAAATATATATACACACACAATCAAAAACTCAAACTTCACGGAAGAAAAAACAGTAAAAGCACCGAGCTTTTCACTTCAGCCAGGACCCACATGTAAAGTCAAATATATCTCACAATTTCCATTCTAAACCAAACCCCAATCTGTAAAACCCTAGATTCTGCAAAAACACCTACATCACACAATTTAATCCACCAAAAGAACCCAATAATCTCTTACAAGTAACACTCTCCTAAAAACAAGCCAAAAAATTACCAACCACTTAAATCAAGTAAACCCTAAATGAAGCTGCGACAAATTCAATTCCAGCTAAAATGGAAGTACAAAACACAGTACACAAAATAGTGCCGCTTGCTTAATTAGATAAGTATGCATACAACTGATCTGCAAGAGTTTTGTAGGGAATGAGAGAAAATCTTGCATTCGTGAGTGAAATTGAAAGAATTTTCTTGATTTTGAGTGAGCAAAATGATGTTTGGTTGTGTTCGTGAGTTCTTCTTTTTCGTTTGTTTGTTTAAAAATGGAAAAAAATAGTTGTGTAGCACATTTGTGCGGCTGTGATTCCTCGTGGGGCTGGAAATAAACGGTGTAGATTTGAAGTTATGGATTTTGAACTAACCGGTCATTGAACATAAGCATGACAGCCCATGACGTTAGCTTTTCTATAGGATGAATGTTCAGTTTTAAGTGTGTTATTTTGTCATAAAATATACATACAAACGACATAGAGTATTTTAAGTGTTTTATTTTCTCATAATGTATTTTTTTAAGAATATTTGATAGCTTTTTCGATCCTCCTTAAAAATATTTTAGATATTTAATTTATTACCTATTCCTAATTTCTTTTTATTAGTATTTTTATTAGTTTAGGTTTTTTTATTGTAACTTTATATATATTTTTCTCATCAATTATTTATTTATAAGATTTTCTTAATCTAATGTGATAGAGTCATACTTGAGTCATGGCCATTATGGGCCTTATCTGTTTATGTTGTCTAATGTCATTTTTAAGTTTTCAAATTATAATATTCTAAATAAACTTGATGTTAAATTATTATTCAAATTTAATTTTTCTCAAGTCTAATTTTTTAATCACCTATATAACTATCTAGCAATCATAATATATATCGTTTCACATAGTCTCCAATCAAATCATTTATTATAATGACATTACTTCACTTTCTCTTTAATATTTTATAATTTTTTATTTATATTTTTTTATTGTTTACATAATCGTTATATATACAACTAACAAAAAACCATTCATCAACCTGTCATTATTGATTTGACATAATTAACAATTTTTAACCTACTTTTAAAAATATAAACAAACACCTGTCATTCTAATGACAGACAAAATTCTAAAATACGTCATTTTCAATAAAATTTCAAAATTTTAACTCAAAAACATAAACAAACAAATCCATGTATCTTAATCTCTCTTTTTCGCCATTCTCTAGTTGCAACCCCGCTCGACACGCCTTATCTAGTTTAGGTTTTCTTTATTTAGTTTTGTATTTTCTATCTTTATCTTTGTCTATATTTGTTGTCGCACCATCTATGCATCGCCGCCTACTATCTTTTAGTGTCATTTTCATGTATTTTAATCAAATCGTAATGTTCGAAAATCTCTTGTTTCGATTGGAAAAAATTCAAATGTACGTGTTTTCTAGCCTAAATTTATTAGTGTTTATACCATTGTATATCTCATATACGTTTAATCGGTTTGTTAAGTGTTTGTGAGGGTAAAATCATTGACGCTGAGAAGAGCAAAAAACACATGAAAAGAGAAATGTTGGCGCTCTCCTAAAATACAATCACATATTGAGCTCTAGATCTCAGCTTTTGGTAATTCTTATTTGGCTAAGACAAATACATTCAAGTCTTATAAATAAGTCGAGACTCGGCTTAGAAGTTGCAGGCTCGATAATACGCGTGAAGTTATAGAAGAAATTCTCTTTTATTATCCTATTCATACAAAACCAAGTTATTAATTAGCTTAGATATTAATAAGCGAAAATCTAGTATTTAGGAATAAATTTTTCGTGGAAACAACAACTTAGGTACTACATGATAAACTAAGCACTACGGTTTTACACACCAAGACTGCGGAAGTGTTAAGAATATTTAAGATATTTAGTTTATTATATTTCCTAGTCTCTTTTGTTTTAAACTTTGTATTAATTTATGTTTTCTACTATTCATCATGAATAATATTATTTATCACTTATAACTCAAGATGTATATGTTTTTTAGTTTAAACAAATAGTACTCTTATCATTCTCATACGATTGACGAATCTATATATTACACATTTTATCGGGTAAATTGCACTTGGCACCCTTAAAAGAAGGTTAATAGGCACTTTGTACTCTAAAGGAGAAAAATAGCACTATGTACCCTGAAATTGACTAAGTTTTTGCATATTGCACTCTATTTAATTTTTCAACTTATACCAAAAATCATCCAAAAATTGCACTCTATTTAATTGTTCAACAAAAAATATCATTTTTAAAGGATAAAATATCCATGAAATTCAAAATGAATTTCTAAAGGTAAAATAATCAACTTATACCAAAAGTATTATATGCTCCATTTATGGAGGTTTTAGCAAAATAAATAAAAAGTTCTCAAAATTGTATTATATAATTGTGAAGTAGAATAAAAGTGCCCCATTTATAAAGTTTTCAAATGTAGTCTTCAAATTTTATATTTTTTAAATTTAGAAAGTAGAAAATTGTATTTTGAATGTCGTCTTCAAATTTCTTATTTTAAAAGGTAGAAGAATGCATCTCAAATGTCGCTTGTAATTCTTTTTTCATTTTTATGTGACATACGTTTGACCCAATTTCAAATTTTAACCATTTCGGGAATCTAATTTTATTTCATTTAGTTCACATTTCGTGACAGCAAATTGGTTCAATCTTGTGGATTACTTTAATGATGACAGAGTATTTAATGTCGAAAAGAAAAAAGAAGATAAGTCTTCTTCACTCATAAAAAAAAATATGCATTTCTAATTAATTATTTTCGGGGGTTTGTAGGAAGAATCACAATGAAGTGGAAATGAGCGAGTGACTAGAGTTAGGTTGATGACATATGAACGGGGGAATTCACTTTTCTTTTTCTGAATATTTTTACCCTTATTGAGATGAGATTTTGAGTGAAAAATTATATAGGGTACAACTTGCCAATATTAACTCAATTCAAGGGTGTATAATATTTTTTTTTAAGGTGTAAATTACCCTATTTTATCAATAATAAAGTGTTAAAATGTATCTAAAACACACAAACCTACAATAATGTATTATAGTAATATTACCATACACAAATATTAATCTAGTTTACAAAAGAAAAGAGAAAAGGAGCCGATAGCTTGCCTCCACACACACACGCACAAATACAAAGAATCAAAGATGATGGGATCAAAATGTTGTTCTTCATCGGTTATCTCGTCAAATCAACAATTCCAGACCATCGATGGACTGCGGCACCTCGCTGAAGCTCGTCGATTCAAGGTAATGCTTAATTTCGACTGTTATTTACTTGTGATTTTTCATTTATCGCTTTAATATTTATTTATCGGGTTGAATTTCTGCATTTTTCATTTCAATTAACTTGTTTTTCCCGTATATTTTCATGGCTCTTTTAGCAATTTAGATTGATTTTAAGAGGAAACTTGTTATATTGTAAACAGCAATTCTTTTTCTTGTTCTCTATCCTTGTTTTTGTAAAGGGAAATTGCAGCCCTAGTTTTATAGGACAGAGCTTGTTGCATTTTTAGTCTCGTTATTTACAAACGTGCAAAATAGTCCCTGTAGATGCCACTTTTGTCAGTTTTAGTCCCAACCTTTAAAAAACAGATGGATGCAGGATGCGGTTAGTTTGGTTATGTGTCATTTGTCGGTTATATGTAAGAGCCATGCATTAGACATGCAAAAATTCATTCAATTTTTGACGGATAGGACCAAAATCGTAAAGTGTGCATTCTATGGCACTCACTTTGCAAGTTTGTAAACAACGTGACAAATATTACAACATGCCGTATACTATAGGACTAATATTTCACATTTCGCCACTTGTAATAAAATTTTAATGGTGGATATAGTGTGATTTTACCTGTGTTTTCTTTTCCTCTCAGAGTCTTGTGTGTTTCTTATAAATGTGTTGTTTTTGCTCTTTATTTTTCTTTGTATTTCCTATTCCGTTTGGCTTAATTCTTTGTTGCCAAGCTTTTTGTGTTTATTGTGCCCACCACGTTTACCAGCCAGTGATAAATGTTCAATGGTAGGAATTGTGCATTTAATTTATTTGCTTATAATACTGATTCAGGAGCAAGGGCAATGCATGAAGCATACTACTCTTTATTTTAGTACTTGTATTGCAATTATTAGTATTATACAAGTTAATGGAATTCCAGATTAAAACTCTTCTTGAATAGAACACTTTTCAGCCAGATACAAGCACCAAAATCATAGATACTGCTTGATCGTCGAGTGAGGTACAGCCTCTGAAACAGAATGTACAATGATTGTTTAAATACTTGCTTTTGCATTCCAGCAGGGGGTAGGGATTTCTGTTTTCGGTAAATAAATTAATGCCAATAAGCAATCATTATGTCATTTTTGGATCTTCTGCACTATCCGGAAATCCTATAATCAATCGTAGTTTTTTTAACTTAAGTAATAAACTTTATAGGTTTCCTTTGCAACTTTTTCCTGAATGTCTAGTTTTGTTATTTATAAGGAATAAATCAAATTCCACCCTTGTAATAGTCATTTTTAAAACATATATACCATTGTGTATGAGCAGGCATGGTTCTTGGATCAGTTTGGAGTCCTGCATGATGGAAAACAGCCATACCCAGGTGCAATTGCTACATGTATGTTCTCAACTGTTAGCTTTGACATTTTGGTAAGATTGATTGTTCTGTCGATAGATCTTTTCACTGTAAGTTCAATGTCAAAATTGAATAAGATTTTGTGATCTTCTCTGGATGTCTATGTTACATTGCAATGCAGTGGAAAAGTTGGCAACTTCTGGTGCAAAGATGGTGGTTATAAGTAATTCCTCAAGGCGTGCATCAACGACCATGGAAAAATTGAGTAGCCTTGGATTTAATCCCTCGCTCTTCTTGGGAGCCATAACCAGTGGAGAGTTAACACATGAGTATCTTCTGCGGTATAGTTTTCCACAATTATTACATGGTTTCTTTCTTTGTTTCTTCTCTTTTTTTCTCAAAAAGGAAAAGTCTGCATTTAAAGTTTCTTAGATACTTTTGGTTGATTCAAACTAGTTATCATATATCAAGCCAGTAGAACATTAAGCACTATTTTGTTCATGGCACCTGACTGAGATTGTTCCCAACTGGGTTTGAACCATTGAATGTGTATACAAGGATGCTATAAACTGAAATGAAGACATCATCATACATAATTCAATGGATCACACACCAGTTGGACGTGCGCCGAAATGGGCAGTACGGCTACACTCATTAAATACTTCTAAATTCACTTTCTTTAATGTGCTAAGTGGAGGGTATACTTCTAAAAATTATCTGATTCATGTACTCATGGTCACCGTACTTATCTTGATTCCACTTGTGTGTTGATATAGTGGGTTACTGCTTAGACTCATATTTTATACTTATTATGGATGAGAGTATTGCTGTTTTAGAAAAATAAGAACGTTGTTTGATTACCATTTCTTTGGAGTAACCCTTTTCATGTCTATTAACCTTCTAATATTTTTTTAAAATATTGGAAATTGTAAGTTAAGTATGTATTTTCTTCTAACTGAAAAAAATGTCTCTATTAATATTGCAAGTTGCTGCATCATCTGTTTCACTTTTACTGATCCTAGTCATTATTTTGCGTCTGTTTATTAGTCGGTGTGTATTGCATTCTAGCCCCAATGTACATTTTTTTCCCCTAACAAGTTTTAATTTTTCACCTCTTATGATATATACAATGGTTCATATTACGTTTCCTTGTTTAGCCAATGGATTGTTGTCAAACGTTTTTTATATTCTCAGTGATAAATATTCACTTTGTGTCAGGTGTGGTTTCTCATTATGTAGGCAGTGATCTGATTTAATAATATTTCTTTTAATTATAATAAAATTATTCACTTGCCTATAAAATGAAATTCTAGCCAACTTTGTGTTGAAAACCATCGACAAGCTTGTATTCCATCCTCATACCTATCCACTTCTTAACAATGCTTGGTTTGACTCAAATTAGTGTTCACTAGGTACTATTGTGAAATTGACAAAGCTTGCAATTTCTGTATTGGAGTACTATAGTCATTTCGTAGAAGAAATTTGATATTTTTTCTAATATGATAAGTGTCTTGAAACTTGCTTTGAACAGGAGGGATGATACATGGTTTGCTGGACTAGGAAGGTCCTGCATTCACATGACTTGGAGTGACCGAGGTGCTATATCTCTTGAGGTATGCTAAATTCATCTACCTTTGTAATTCTCTGGAATATGTTTTCTATCTTGATGTTTTGTATCAAAAGTTACTGGATATTTGTAATAAAAAGTTACTGGGTGTTTCTTCCTGCAAATTGTAAAAGACTTATAAAACTTTGTCGATATTGGTTCTAAAACGTTTGTTATAAAATGAAACTTTTGGGGCCTTCCAGTTTAAGGTTAAAATGGGTAAAACTGTTGCACAGTTATGTAACTATAACTATCAAAAGCTTCAATGTGCTAGATGCTGCTATAATGCTATGATCTTTATTTATAAGATTTCTATCAAGCTTTTGTGGAAGTTCACTCTATAGAATTTGGTGAATGTCGGTAAAATGTTTATTTGGCTGAAGCAATTTTTAAATACGAAAAGTACAAAATTCTCGAGGATGAATTTTGCATTTTTGCCTTTCCTAACAGTTTGGTACCAATGTCTGTAATTATAGTTGGAAGTAAATAAATGTTTCTTTAATAATCTAGGTTTTTCTTTAAAGATTTAGTGGGACTAAACATATTGCTTCAGGGTTTAGGGCTCCAAGTAGTGGATCATGTCGAAGAAGCTGAATTTGTTTTAGCTCATGGTACTGAAGCTTTGGGTCTTTCATCTGGAGAAGCACTTCCCAAGAAACTTGAGGAACTTAACCAAATTTTGGAGCAATGTGCAGCAAAAAAGATTCCTATGGTGGTAGCAAATCCAGATTTTGTTACTGTTGAGGCTAGAGCTCTTCGGGTGATGCCTGGTAAGGATTTATCAATGCTGTGTACTTTCTCATCTGAGTTTGATGATAAATTGCGTATTGCATGTACACACAGAACCTTCTTCTGCGTATGTTCTTTAAATTGAGTTTATCGGGTGATGCTTTTATATAAACAGGAACATTGGCAACTACGTACGAGAAGCTTGGCGGGGAAGTGAAGTGGATGGGCAAGCCTGGTGAGGTAATTCTATTGAGACTTGGAAAAATCTTATATGAATGTCATCAGCTAATTTGCATGTTTATCTTATGATTTCTATGATATTGAATTATGCCAAATTGACATGTTTGTTACTTGCACAATTACTCAAAATCTGTTGTTTCTTTAACTTGCATGATGGTTTTTTGGTTTAGAGATCAGAGTTGTTCTAGCTAGAAAACAAAATTTTAGATTAATACAAAAAGAATTGAGAAATAACAATGCTGAAATTCGTTTCTCTCTTGTCTGAGTAGTGATCACTTTGGTCCCAAAGTTTTTACAAATGCTCTAATTGATACACTAATTTTTGTCATTAATGTCAATTTGATATAAGAATTCTTACAGCTGCTCCAATGGTTCCCCAGCTTGTCAAATTGGTACGTATTGGAGGGGATCCTCCTAAAATATTTTATAATGATAGGTGCACACTTTTAGAGTTGAGTATACTTTTATCAATATAATTGTTTATAGTTTATCAATTTGACTGTATAATTCATATAATTATGATAATGTATGTATAAAATTGAGTAACAGTAAGCGATCAATTAGTAACAAAACAACTACCTTATTAAAGGAAACTGAAAGATAAATGCACCTGGATAGCAAGTGGTATTTTGAAATAAAAGTTTATGATGTGAGTTTTATAGTTAATTTCTGAAAAATGAGATTCAAGTAATAGTAAAGAAAATAAGTGGTTTTCTAAAGGTGGGACACTGATAATGAGATTGGTAGGAATCTTAAAATATCTAGAGTGGTTTGTATATACTCTTTAAACTCTAGTTTAGTTTCAAATCCAACCTGGATAGAGGTTGGTAATTATGAAAATAAAGATTTATAGTACGAGGTTTAAATATTATTTCTAAAAATTGAGATTCAATAGAAACAAAAGTAGAGAAAATATTATTCATAACCCTTCATTGCATATTTTTAAATCTCATCTTCTCCATTTTGTTTCTTAGTCTCAACTCTTTTAAATATAAATATAATCTCATCTCATGAATTTTTATTTGCAAAACTATCGCTTACAGCATATTTTAATTTCGTTAGCTTTACTATTGAAAAATTATGAATATTTTGAACACCTTGCTTATGGTTTTCAGTACTCACTTATAATCATGGCATAGTAATGAAAGAATTCTATAGTTATATGAATAATGATGAAATTTGAAATTAAACTAAGGTTTCAAAAAATGTCACTATAAAACATTCTAGACCAAAAACTTAGATAGAGTCCTTCCAGTAATTTGACATTTACGGCAAAAAACTCACGTGCCATTTGAGCATTTGTAAAAAATAAAACTCATTTATCAATATGAAGTAAATGGAAAACTCAAATTAGAACATTAACGTCACGTTGCTGGTAACCTTGTGTACGAAAGTGATATTTGCTCTTATTGCTGTCATCAGGGTGGTAATTTTCCTTTATAGATCTTGTCATTAAAAGGAAAATGTTGGTACTGAATGTATATTTTCGGGCTCTAGCTTTCCTAGGATTGATTCTTAGTAGCTCCCAATATTCACAATCTTAATATATTACGATTATTAGTATGTGATTCTTATACGACATTTTGAATGACGAAACAGATTATATACAAATCAGCCATGGCAATGGTTGGTGTGGATGCTGGTGATTGTATTGCTGTTGGAGACTCTCTCCACCATGACATAAAAGGTGCAAATATAGCTGGGATTTCTTCAGCTTTTATAACTTGTGGGATTCATTCTACTGAACTTGGACTCAATGAATTTGGAGAAGTTGCACAAGATTCTTCTGTTCTTTCTCTTGCCACAAAATATGAGGCGTTTCCGACATATGTGCTTCCCTCATTCACATGGTAACATGCTATCACGGTGAGCATCTTCGTTTCCTAATCTTCCGTCATCTTGGATTACTGCTTTATTCACTCTGTTCAAGAAACTTTTGCACATTTCTTAGTAGTTGAAGCACATAATTATAACTGATTTAAGTTATACTCAATTATACATTCAGTTTATCCTTTCTTTCTTTCGAGTTATGTGTACTTTCTTTCTCTTTTTTTTGGATGACGAGGGAAACCCGCAGCCGCTACCGTGAGGTGCGCACTGGGTAAACCCCGCTCTTGTGTAATAGCCTGCAAACCATGCAAACCACACAAGAGAGGTAGTACTTTCTTTCTCTTTAATTCAATGACAAAGCCATGTTTCTTCTATTTTAGTAACTTGTACGCTCTCTCTATCTATACTATTGTAATAGTATAGATAAAATAAGTGATTCTTTCCATTATGAAAAGACACTTTTGTCCATACTCTAATTAAATTATATCTTCTCATTGGTTAGACTCTAATTTATGTAATCAATCCAATAACTCCTTATTAATTTTCATTAGGGGTGGCAAATGGACGGGTTGGGTTTGGGTTGATTTCAATAGTTTCGTTTTAAATGGGTTGGGTTTTTGATGATTTTAAGGTGGAACCAAGTTCAATCCAAAAGGGAATCAACTCAACCCAAAAGGGACCAATGCCAATTCAACTTTATACCTTGCATTTCGTTCTTTATAATTTAGATTATTGGCAAACAATTTGGCATTTAGTTGGGCCAAACTTGAAACCAAGTTGAAACCAATTAGGAACTGTTAAAGCAGGAATAATACATTTAGGCGAAATTTAGAATCTTTAATTTATTCACTTGCCTAATATAGACTATAGCTTTTGTATAGAAATAGCGTGTTATGATTGTATATATAAATAGTGACATTTCCCTTAACGGTAGTGCTAATGTGACAGATTTCTGTCAGATTAGTAACTAACAGCCAGTTATTTCATTAAAAGCATAATTTGTCTAATATTTAATTATTTATTTCCAATTGCCAATTTGCCACTAATTTCTTTCCTTTTTCCTTTTTTGTTTGTTTCTAGCCAGAATTTATATGTTCTTTTTATTTTGTTTTATGAAATTTATACAAATGATTTCATTCTCATTTTCGGCACACAAAAATGCATTCAAACTAAATATATTTTATTAGTCACAATTTAAAAACTTATCAATAAAAAATTCAAGCATTAATTACTTTTGATAGCTACTATTATAGATAATAATATACAAATCTAAATTCAATTTAAGTTGTGCATACATTAAAGATCGAATTTAGTTACATTTAGATCATAACATCAAATTTGTGCTCGGTTTGACTTTAAATTTTAAAAAAATTATATCAAAATGCACAAAAAGAAACTTGTCAATTTGGACTCAATTTGGACTCACTCATAATCAAATCTAATTAGATTTTATTTTGCTTTGGATATTGAATATAGTAAAGAATGAAGACGTAAATTTATATAGATAATAGGGAGAAAAAAATAAATTATACATTGTTTATTTTAATAAATTGATATGTCAATGTTATCTATCTATTGGTAGTCCCTACGAGTGATTCATATGAATAATATGTGGTACCACCTACGAGTGATTCATATGAATAATATGTGGTACCAAAGTGGTACCATATATTGGTACCACATATTATTCATATGAATCACTCGTAGGGACTACGAATAATTTGATAAATTGTTAAAATTAATAGTTTTTAAATTTATAATATATTTTCAATTAGTACCTAAAGAAACTAATATAGTTTTCAAATATTAATAGAAAATATGCTTATATGTTTGCCAAAATTATAACATTATTAATTAAGTACAATGAGGGATAAATGAAATACATTGATAATATGGTTTAATTCAAAAATATGAATATTATTCCATAAATCTGAATTTCATACGAGAAATTTAAGTTTTTCTTCTGTAAATATATTAATTTTTATAACTATTAATTGAGGATAATATTATAAATTATACTAAATGTTAAATATTAAATAAAAAAATATTAAATGTGAATTATTAATTTTAAATAAAAGAGAGCAACCTGCTAGGCAGGTTGCCGGTACTTTATAATTACAATTTTGTGGCTCAAAATGGCTGTAAGGTAATAATATCTTACAGACCTGTCAGTTAGTCATTTTCCTTCCCTTAAAGATATATTTTTCCAATAATAAATTTCTTAGGATTATAATTGAGTGTGGCACGTACTTTATGCTAGTATATATAAGATCGCCAACACGGTTCACTAGTGAGTGATCTCACTTTCTATTTGAATGTATCAACCTCATTGGGGATGTTAGAGCTCATTTTGATCCATTGGAGGCAAGAGGTTATTTCATAAGGTGTTGCTGAGGCTGGTGATAAAAATATTTCATATATTCAGACAAGTGCGCAAGTTTTGACTAAATGAATATTATGTGGGGGTGGTATATTTTTTTGCTGATATAGCCACTACCGATATCAATCAATTAAACCTAACATTTGAAATATTAAAAATGTACTTGCGCGTGAAAGAAATCGTCTTGATAAATTCATATAGGTTATCAATTTCAAAATTTGAATGTAAACTCGTTTGGATCCGGCTCCTCTCTAATACCCCTTCTCACCAATTATATTCAATACTCATTTGGATGAATGCCACCTCATTAATAATTTAATCTAACGGTTTAAATAATATTTAGTTAACTAAACACTTTAACTCAAACTAAATATTTAATATTATCTAATTAAATAAGGAAAACTACCAGTCAAATCTCCTAAAATTTCCCCTTTCATTCTCTCCCCTCTCAATCACTTATTTAATTAGAAGAATTTAATTATTTTCTCATCTCTCCTAAAACATAAAAAATATAAATAATCTATTTTCCTTCTCTAACATTAGAAATATATTTAAATTAACTTCATTATTATTTATTTATTCAACTTTATTTTTATTTACTAAAATATAAATTGAATATATTTTCTAAAAGAAAATTTCAATATCTCATCATAATATACTGACCAAGAGAGAAAAAAAAAAACCAGAATCGAAAGTTGAAGAGTTAGTTGTATAGAATGTTAATTTTTTTAAGAAAAAATGGAAATGGTGGGGAGAATCCATAAAAGATTTTGTGAAGAATTAGGCCCCAATTGGATGGCTACTTTGTTTCCAAAAAAAATAATTTCAAAGTAATTTTTTTAAGAATATCAATTGTTTGGTAGGTTAAGAAAAAATTCTTGTAAAAATCGATTTATAATGTTTTGAAGAATAGTAGAATATGTTTTGAAATTAAACTTGTAAAAATCGATTTCTTTCGCGCGCAAAAATTTCTTCAAAATCGGCAAAAATTTCTTCAAAATCGACTTTGAAATTAAACTTGTAAAAATCGATTTATAATTGTTTGGATGGCTATTTATGATTTGACAGTTTACACAATCGATTTATAATGTTTTTCCGACTATTTTTCAACTCCAAAAATTAAATTAATCACATATTCTACTGTAACATAATACAACGTTTAAAATAAGATCCATTGTGACTATTTTTTGACATCTAAATCGACGAATTTGACTAAAATGATTTATTATAAATTATGTTCAAATAACAATCCCCACATTTTTTCACAACAAAAATCATATCACATCAATTATAATCATTACACATTTTCTCTTAAAAAATTAATTCAAACACACATCTCATCTCATATTTCTTAATCCTTAAAATATTTTTTCCTTACTTTTATTATGAAAAAGAATTTTCAGAGATGGACATGCCATCCAATTGGGTTATTTTCTTATTTTTGCATAAAAACGTGGAGGGAGAGAGAAGGAGTGGAGAAATTTTAGGAGGTTTGATTGGTAGTTTTCTTATTTAATTAAATAATATTAAATATCTAACTTGAGTTAAGTATTTAGTTAAGTAAATAAAATTTAAACCATTAGATTGAATAATTAATGAGGTGGCATTCATCCAAATGGGTATTGGACACAACTGGTGAGAAGGGGTATTGGAGAGGAGCCATATCCAACTCGTGACGTGATTGGTATACTGGAATGTGGGAATGGAATGAGCATTCCTATGTTCATTCCTATTCTAATGATTGGTATGTTTTTTGTTGGGAATGCTCATTCCTATTGAAATCCATATTCCCAAAGTATGAGAATAGTGATTTCTTCCATACATCTTGGGATTGGCTATTCCTTGCCTATCAGGAATCAATCATATTTTTTTTTCTTATGATATTATTTTCTTCATACTAATATAAAATTTTTGAAAATTTGATGAATGCAATATATATATTTTTTGGACTTCTGATTAATATTCACAAATTATTTTAAAAATAATATAAATTATTAAAAAATTCAAAAAATTATTTAAATGCATTGAAATAACTAAAAAATACATATTATTTTTCATTACTTAATTATAATAAATATAATTTCAAATGTAACAAAAATAGGAAAAAAATACAAAAATGAATTGAAAAAATATAAAATAATATTGCGTTTAACAAATAATATCTTATCCTTAAACTAGTTCATCAATAAAAAGTATTAGAAAATGTGAATTATTATATAGACAATATTACATATATAACTCTTCCAATCATTATATAATAGCTATATTTTTCCCATTTTTTCATCATGTCCCGTGTTATTTTTCTTTAAATAAAAAGTTCAAAGTCTCAAATCATTTAAATTTCATAGAATTAGATTGGATTCAAATTTGTATTCGAGTTTAATAAATAACTCAAATATACGAATATACAGAATTAAAAAAAATCTCATATCTCGAATTAATTTCCTTTCTCATTCCTGCATTATACCAATCATAGGATTTATGAAATCAATATTATTTCATTCCCATCTCCATTCCATTCTTTATACCATTCCATTAACACATAATTCCATTCATTCATACCTCTATTCATATATGATAGAACACAAATATTGTTGTTTGTTAACTTATCCTCGATCATGTGTAGAAGAAGTATACCCTTAAATAGCACAACTGATATCAATTTGTCAACCAATAAACCATTTTTTAAAAAATATTTTACTAATTGTAGCTGTTAATTCTCTTGCCCATGAGAGTCCAGAATATATCAGATAAAGGTAGTTGATTTAACTTCGTATAAATAATTTCATTCAATTGAATTATTCAATACTGATTTAGTAATTTTAACCATTAATTTTGAGTTCAATTAACTGACTATTATAAGTAAAGCAACACTTCAGTACTAATAAAATTCTCAGTTGATCAACTTGGATCCCATTCTTTGTTACGTAGAAATGATAAAAGAATAACTATATATTTCCCGGCATTAGAAAAAACAAGAAGGCATGTATTAGAATGTTGTCATAATAAAGTACAAAACGTTAAAGGTTTATGATACAAACATTTTTTATACTTATTCGATTAACGTATGACAAAAATAAAAGTGATTGTTCACTAATAGATCATTATGAACACCCCATTCAAACGAAGATACACGTGCAAACGATCCGATCAGAAATAATGGAGTAATAATACACTCGACTTAAGCACTCCTTATTGGAAAAAAATCTCATAAATTGAACCACGAAAAACTGAATAACTTACATGGACATGAACAGTATTTTCAAACCTGCAAAAAGCTGGCATATTTGGCACCAAGAAATAGCCTTTGGATGCAGAGCAAAGCATTTTTAGTGACCTCTGCATTTTCATGGTTCATCAATTTCATCACCCGCTCCTTCGCTTTGAGGTCGTTCACAATGACACGGCCAGCTGGATGGGTTTGGATGAACTGTGAAAGATCATAGCAAGCAACTGCAAGTGTTCTTGGATCCGTTGACGTATCTAAAATTGTGATCAGGACTCTCAGTATCTGCAAAAATAGAAAGAAAAATATCAAATGAAATAAGAAAATATTGATTGAGTTGCTCCAACTAAAAAGAGGAGAAGAAATGAAAAACTGGATTAAAGGACGTGATGATTATTAGAGAAACACGTATTAGGAATAGGTTATAAGAACAAGTAATGAAGTCGAAACAATCAAATACGCTCCTGTGGTGAGACTCCAATTTTAAAACAAGACACGCTGAGGTATGAAAAATTACCATAACTTCGCCCATCAGTAAAAGTAGATTACAATTTCACCACTTGTCAGAAAAAAGAAAGTAACAATTCCACCTCTTGCTTCTCGAGTTGTCAGGATGTGACAATTAGTGTCCTCGTAATTCGAAAAACTTCAGGGGTTCGTGGTAATTACTTATAAGTGAGGGGCTAACATGTAATTTTCCCTAGGATACATTAAGAATTAAGAATCTGAATGCACCTAAACAAGGTATTTTTGCTTCTGCATTGATTACAGAAGACTAAAAAAGGCTGCGGATTATAGATTAGTGACTTCAAAATGGAATCTCTTATTTGAGAAATGCGAGGAGATCGAAGTGAGTCCAACAGGTAATTGTTTTCCACAGGAATAGATAATATATTTATGGTTTGTTAGAATTTTCCACTGGCTGCTAAAATATTTTCCACTTTATGGTTCAGAAAATTATTACTGAGCAAGCACAAGTTTGAACTTTAAAATAATACCTGAAAATCATGTTCTTCAAAGTTTGTAATGTTTTCTCGCCAAAATATAGGATCTTTGTGCATAGGTGACCAATCTAGATGTCCAAGGAGAACTTCCTGCTTATACTTATCAAAAGAACTCAGCTTCTTGATGTTGTCTTTCAGTCCTTCTTCCAGTTGATTCAGAGCTTCCAGGAGGTCCTTTTGGAAGAACAATAATAACTTCAGCAGTTAAATATCAAGGGCCAGTAAGGGCTCAGGAAGATCATCCAAGTAGTTATATATCAAGGGCAACAAGGGCAACTTTATCCTATTTGCATGCACTCTCCATTGTTATCATGGCAGGGTTCACATTGTGAGGGGTATTTAGGGGATATGGACATTTACATACATTACCAGACCACTTTCAGTTATTCAGGGAAGAAAAGGAATTTGACAGACACAGTTATCAGCAATTAGTAATGAAGAAAACAATTCCTTGTCCGAGTCATCCTGCTCATTTTACATTTAAATAATTTTTTATGCAATAAATGCAATTAGAAAAATATTTTTCTCACCTCATCACTCCATGCCTGAGCTTTTAAACTCTGGACAAGCTGCGGAAATCCCAGGCCTACCATCTCCGCACCAAATGTCCCTTTGTGTAGCAAATTCCTAAGAGTCAAGATAACTACCCTGACAACCTAACATAGGTTGATAAAATCTCAGAGAACCTCCAATCATATGAAATTTCCAATACAGGAAGTTCAGAAATGTGTGTATTGGGGATATAATAAGTTTCAAACTATAATAAAATTAAGGAGGCAGATACATCATATAGGATAGCCATCTTAAAAAGGGTAATATATAGGTTGATCTCAAAAAATACGTCAAAACGGAACATACCTTTTCCTTTGTAGATCCTTTAACAACTTCAATCAACCGTGGCAAGGATCTAGAAGTTGCCAAGTACTCAATTGCAGGCTCATAGTATGACAGGAGCCATACACAAAGGCAAGTTTCATAGAGGAGCTGTTTGAAGTTTAAAATTAAAGGATGTCAACAGACAGTAACAGATAAAAAATCAGACATTACAATTACAAAGCCGAAGCAACTTCTGATGAAAATAAGATAAGATTCTGAATCCAAATCACTAACTAACTTAATATATTTTTAAAAATTTGAAAATAGAAACTAAATGTGTTCCATGTATTGATCTTACCTGGATGGATTGTTGATTGGATGCAGGAGATATCAGAGGAACAAGCAACTTCACTCCATCTGCTTGGACAAATGAAGATCGTACAACAGGCTCTTTCAGTAAAGTTGCGAGGCAATTAACAGCTGTTGGAATGCCCCGGCTAGGATGAGATGGATTTTTCAGCTGTACAAGCAGACAAGTATTGTACAAAGATTGGTTAGTGATAAATATAATAATATTCCCCATTCAGCGAGACTAGCATGCTCACTAGTTCATTATCAACTGACTGCTAGATAAGCCCATTAATCTTCTAGATAATCATACTAATTAAAGATTGAAATTCAAAATTTACATGCGCAATTCAACTTGCAAAAAGCAAGTATAAAAATGTCACTAGACTACAAACTAATATCTATGCTCTTTGATGTTAAAAATGGTCCATCTATATGTATTTTGATTTCTATCATTTCAGCACCCTAAGAGGTTAATACATTCGACTTTCAATAGCCACGACAATAAATTACTTGTACTTGAGAAACTTAAATATCCATCCCGCCACTAAGAAATACTTGGGTATCAACAATTACACAATGGCCAAAAACATTTCAAATTCGAAGTTAGTTGACATAATTTAGTTTACCAGTTTTATGATAAAATTCATATATAGGGACTCTATCATCTCAAGTTGCAAGCTGAATTATCATCATGTTACATGATTTGCATGCATAGATCAATAACCGGCTTCTTTGATGGTCCATGCATCTTAATTGGTTTTACATCACCTTGAATGCAACCTGATACAGAGTTGCACATCTTTCCCGGAAGGATGATTGAGAATCAGAATTGTTTTTAGTTAACCGTGCAACAAGATTTCAAGCTATCTCCTCAAATTTCTATAACAAATTGGATTAGCTGTGATTACTACTTAAACTTAGCAATCATCTTTCTTTAAGTCAAAACTGGATTTCCTGCTGAATCTTCCGTTTTTCTTGTGCACTATTTGGATTTATGCTCACTCTACGGTTTGTAAGAGCCACATGTATTTACATTCCTAGTTAACAAAACACTCAGGTCTCAATTTGCAACAAAGTAAGACCCTATACAGATTACCCTCAAATTTTTGTAGAACACAAAATTTTCCATCATCTAGAACAAAGCTAATAAAATAAGGAATGGAAACACAACCTGCGCACACAACCACTCAACCAGTCCCTTCAAAACATCGTTTATAGTAGAGATCTCCTTCTTTGAATTTGATGCCCCATTAGCAATGACAATATCCTGTGATTTTGGCCTTCCACTGGAATTATAAGAAGAAAAGTTAGCAGAATTACACAGAGCACAAATAACATACTACATATGCCAAGAGATGGGTGTGTTTCATACCTTACTATCAAAGAAAGTATCTTACAGCTCTTCTCTTGTATAAACCAGTTACCTTTCCAGAGCAATCTGCAAAAGAAAAAGGAGCAGCTATGCAGCTGAGTCAATTACTACAAGGTCATGAAATTACCATGTCAAAAAGTATGATCTTTTGCAAGTGAAAATCAGCACAAACTAAGATGTAACTGAAGTACTTCAAATATAATGATATCACAAAGTACAGATCAAAACTAACTTGCAGCATTGGCAATTATAAGCTATGTAATATTTCATAGAAAATTTAGTTTCTACTTTTTCTATTCATTTTTGTGTTGGGAAGACTGGCATTTTGTGATCAAGATATTTAAATCAGGGTAACACATGTCTGAAATTGTAACAGAAACAGGAATGGCCTCCTGTGAGTTCTCTAAATGACCGGAAAATGATGTGAAATGGTGCTGATCTATGGTTTCCGTTTCATACTTGATGGAAATGAATAATTTTTTGTCCTGACAAATATAACATTCCGAAACTAGCAAGTTCAGATTCTTGCCTTAAGAAAGGTTCATATACATCCTCATTGGCAAGAGATTTATCGTGAAATAGTCTTGCTCTTTTGGGATTTGCTGCCATGTAGAAGAAATACAGAGAATGAAACAGTCAGTTATTTGAAAGTTGAAATGGCAAATTAAAGTAAAGAGACGTGCTGATTGTCAGTTACCTGTGAGTATTTCATCAATCAGAGCTAAAACATACTCCACGGTTTCCTCCTTGAATATGTCGCGCAATATGCTAACGAAAACCAGAATGTAAGCTGGACCATCCTGCAACAGTTTTTTCACTTGTCAAATAACTACTTCAGCTTATAAATTCCATTCATAGGCTACTTTCATGGGCTTTTGTGTCACTCCAAGAACAAATAATAAGAAGCTACATATATATCTGCACCTCCATTAAGGCATTTGTGTATTGCAAGTTGCAATTTGCAACACATCAAAGGATTGCTAACCACTGGAACACACTATTATAAGTTATAACTGATCGTGCACATTTGGATAAAAATAATTTTTTTAAAGAGTATAACAAATCACTAATAATTGGTGCTAGCTGACTATAAATTCGAACTAGCTCACCCACCAAACAGATGTAAACTAGCCAAAAAGAAAATAAAATTGGACTTCATATTTCAAGAAACCCAACGAAACGTCAGAGGGCACACGGCATTTATAATGAAACATAAATCCGATATATATACCTAGCTAAAATTGTAACATAGTAATAAGCAACCGGCCAAATGTTATATTATACTTAACATGACGATGCCTTTAATTTTCGAAATACTAAATGTATTGAGTATAAAAATTTACATCATCCAGCAACTGAGCTTTGTGATTCTCAGGTTTCTTGTCGTAGCGCCTCAACAGCTGAAGCCCTGTCCCCGTGATCAGCTTAGTGGTCATATAAGTCTCCCATGGAATATCTCTCCTCAAAACCTTCACACAATTAACCAACACCACAAAATTACAAAAAACAATTCGCAATTTAAAGTTTAAACTGCAACCTAGCAACGAATCAAACAATCTCCACAAATAAAATCACTAACTTCTGACTATTGGATCAGCCTCTAAACAGATTAAAGAAAAACAAAAGAAATTAATGCCAACTTTTGACTTCAAAATCTGAACATTGCGAAAAGAAAATCGAATCCGCAATTGTTTGTGCCAGCCAGTGTGCATATATGTACATATATATGCACAGAAAAAGTGTATGTATAGGTCGCAACATACCTGGTCAGTTGAGAGCTCGGCTTGATCCACAGCCATGGCGGAAAATTTGCAATGAGCGATCGATGAATCGTTTGCGACAGATCGAAATCTAGAGAGAGAAAGTCTGACTCAGAGAGAGGGAGAGCGTGAGCAGCAGAAACCAATTAATATATGCACAGATAATATTCATATAATTGTAGAAGAAAAAAAATGGAAAATTAAATTGGAAATTATTTACGGGTCGGGTTAAAGTATTTGGTTGGGCCAAATGGTTGGCTTTTGGACCCAACTATTGTGGCAAATATGTGGGCCATTGTAAAAAACCCATGTATTTAAGATCGAATTTGATTTTTCAGTAAACAACAAATTCATTACTAATAAGAGGGTGCTTCACTAAGCTTATAAGTTCTTTTATAAGATAAAATCTTATAAGATGTTTGAGAGTTTATAAGCTCTTTAAGAGTATTTGGATATTTTTCTTTAATAAGAACTTAAAAAAAAAAAAAAAAAGATGTTTGGGTCTTATAAGCAAATAAAAAAAAGTTAGTCAAATCCACCTTATTTCAGAATCTTAAATTTGGATATTGTTTATATTCTTTAAAGACACAATAACCCTAGCTACTTTTCTCCTTTCTAATAATACATTTCTCCGAAAAATGTTTATTTATTTTATTGCACAAATTATCTCGTATAATATTTGAAAACATATTATAAGTTCAATAGACTTATTTTATCCAAACACTTAAGAGCTTATTTTTTAAATAAGACCAAACATCTTATAAGGTGTAAGAACTTATAAGATGTTTTAAATGAGTTTAGCCAAACAGCCTCTAAATGAAAGTGAATTTTTTTTTCCTATTTCAAAGTAAGGGAGTAAAATTTTATATTCTAAATTGGTGTTTCATATCCTATTTTATATATTTAGATGATTGACACATGTAATTTATAATTACACTTATTAAGAAATGTTTAACACTTTTAAATATTTTTAAACATATGCAATAAAAGATGTAACACCAATTTGAAATAGATAATTCTTTCCCCCAAAATAAGGGTGCTATTCTAAAAATCTTAGTCCGATAAACCGGGCATATAGTCACGTCTCTAGGCCATTAGTGTCGATCAAATAATGATAGTAGTCAAAACATCTCTATGTTGTATTATATTTATGCACTTCGCAATATTATTCACTATATAGATTGCTTTATAGTGTATGTTATAAGTCGGTGTTATCTAAATTTTGATCCATATATCTATGAGTTCCATATTTTTGAATTTTGATTTTTTTTAGCTCGTAATTTTTGATAATCAAGATTTTAATTTTGAACTGAACGATCGGTGCCATTTACCAATAAAAAGAGATTCTAAGTAGGCCTGAAAATTTTATTAAACTACTCATATGTGAATTGAACTATAATTTTTTTTTTCGAGCTCAATAACTTATCAAATCAAGTTTGAACAATTTAAGGTTCATTTTGAGCTCGATTCGATTAACAATTAAATCATGCTTAAACACAGTTTTTAAAGTTTAAATAATATTAAACAAAGCTCGGGACTCAATCCATTTACCACCTTCCTCTCACCTGTAAAGGTGTCAAGCACTTGACAATGGGCCTAACAGGCTGACCTGTCCCTTAATTAATGGGCCTAACAAACTACTTGACAGTGGGCTAAGGCCGGCCCATTCCATAACAGAGAATGGGCCGGCCTAACCCATTATAATATATATATATATATGTATATTATTTTTTGTTAACCACGCCCACCCACCCACCCAAGCAGCTCCTAGACAGCGGAGAGCCGTTTAATTATTTTTTTTCCTTCTATAAAAATTAATACATTTTTTCATTATACTACATCAATATTTGAAATTATAACTATTATACAAAGTTCTATATTTAAAAATTGAAGTTTGAGAATTGGATTTGGAGAAGCTCATTTTACAACGTTCAATCTTGAATTCTCGATCCCGTTCCCGATCCCGAATTTTTGAGCAATAATGCTTTTGTGGTGTTTTTTCTTGAATTTAATAAAGAGGGACCAACAAGCAGAAATATTACCTTTTCATATTATCTAAAAAAATATTATATACTAATTATATATACTACAATATATTGTTTGTTATATTATTTTTTATAATATAATATTACTAATTATATAATTATATACTAATATATAATATAACACTTCTATTTATATATTAATTATTAAAGAAAGAAAAAAAAAAAGGAAAGCAAAAAAAATTAAAAAAAAAGAAGAAAAACAATAAAAAAGGCCTGACCACTTTAGACCTAACAGGCTGGCTTAAGGGGCAGGCCCCTAAGATCAATGGGCCATAACGGTCCGGCCGGTTCCGACCCGTTATGGCCCTTTATACACCTTTACTCACCAGTCACTACTCATTACCACTTACAGGACCTTTACCAAAATCTAAAGCACAAAATTTGGATACATATTTGAAAAATATAATAGCGCGGCATTCAACTGAGAAATCTGCAGTTGCGATCGGAAAATTTCCCCCATTTCTCTCGGTAAATTATGCTGCTTTTTGTTCGCACACATTGTACCGTATGAGCGAAAGTATAGATTGTGTATATGTACACAAATTAAGCAATTAAAATATTGTTAGGGTTTTTGAAAAGTTTGATAATAAAGTGATCCTATGGATTCAACTCCGTCTACTCCGAAATGGAATGTCGATCGCCCTTTCCTAACCGGTCGATTTCACCAGGTTTTTTCCGGCAATCCCATTTAGTGTTTTGTTTCATTTCCAATTTTTTCTTACACTTTCCTGTTTGGGTTTGTGGAAAAGGTGTGTTTTGTCAGTTGTTGAAAAGTTGTTTGTGTAGGAAACTAAGTATACATCTGGAGGTACTGAATCAAGGGGTTTTTCTGTGGATTTTTCCAGGTATATACTATCAATTGTTTTTGTTCAAGTTTATCTTTTTTGTGAATGACTAGATTTGAAACAATTTTATTTTATCATTTTTTTTTTTTGCAAATTCCAGTTGATAGAGACTGAGGTTTTATATAGAAATTGATCGCCCGCTGTAATTGTATTCATATTTGTTTTGTCCTAACAAAGTTTATGTTTAATACTCAGATATATATTTTTTTATAAATTCCCAGTTTGATTATTATAATTACAACTATTATTATCATTGTCGTTGTTGGCATCAAGTTATGTGATATGTCGTTATCCTTTTTCTTTCACAAGCGGTTCCGGAGTGGACAAGCCCATAGGTTGCTACCCTGCTTCAGTTCAGGTAATGTTTCGTGTCTATTTACTTATGTTGGCGTCAATAGTAATAACCTTTGAATGTGTGCTTCAAACATTTCTATGAGACTGAAATTGGCATATTATGTGCCTTGGATTCTGTTGTAAAGAAAAGAAGTAAAATAATTCATTTTGGGTGTCGAGGCTTGTGCTTGTATAATCTTTTCAGGCCTTGAGAAACTATGAATACTGTATGCTAATTTTATGTGCAGGAATTGATTGTTATTGATGATCTCTTGTCCGCTTTAGTTGGGGTTGAGGGACGGTACACTTTAATTCGAAGAGTTCATGGGAAGAATGACAATTTGACCTTCCAAGTTGATGCATCAATGGATTTGGCTCTTCAGGCAAGAAATCACTTGAGTTGTTTATTTTCAGACCAAAAGAGATGGATGTTTTACCCTTCCCTTAAAGAACATGTTATCATGATTTGTGTAGTTGTTTGACTTATTTGGATTATTATAATGATTCCAGGAATCTGCTAAACGGATTTTTCCTCTTTGCGAGAGCTACTTAGTCATTAACCAGTTTGTTGAATCAAGGTCCCAGTTTAAGACTGGTCTTGTCAATCACGCTTTTGCAGCTGCACTTAGGGCACTTCTTCTTGTAGGTTTCTCTCTCTCTCTCTCTCTCTCTCTCTCTATATATATATATATATTTGTATCTCTCTCGATTTGTTAATATGTTCTTGTACCAGTCTATTACTCATCAATTGCATGATGCTGCGTTGTCTTTTGGAATGGCTTGAAGAAGAAAACATAGATTAGATTAATTTTTGGTAGTGTCAGTTAGCATACCATAAGTTACATTGTCTTATTATGTAGTCGCGTCTAGAGATTTGTGGTAATGTTATCTTTGCCTGCTATAAGTTGATAATGCGGAATTCAGTTAATACGCATATTGTTGGTACTCAAAGGATCCAATAATTTAATTGTTAAAAAGGCTAGTTGGAGGGGGCAAGGAGAACTTATCTCAATGTGACGGAGCCAATATGGTATCTTTTGAAGGATTTGAAGAACTCATGATAAGCTTATAAGATGAATTAGAAGTACTCAAAATATTCAAAACACATTCATTCATCAAAGATTAAAAGATGAAATAGATAGTTTAACAGGTATGTATATGTCACAATCCTAATCTAGGTCAAAATGGTAAAAGTGACAGACTAAGAAAATTATGAAATGTGTCCCAAAAGTACTCGAACAAACGATCAAGCATGTATATGAAATATTGGGCTGAAAGGCAGCTACATAAAGTATGAATAACGTGTGGAAAATGATGGAAGTCACTTTTGCATGGGGTCAAAGATAGTGAATTTTGGTTTCTTTAGCGCCAAGGAGTTGGTCGATGTGTTGTTAATGGTGCCCGATGGCGCAAGCTCTACACCTCTCTTCAGCATGGTGCACACCTTTATGGTGCGTCATAAACAAGAACCCAGTTTTGGTTATTTGACCTAGCAATATCCGATAAAAAATAAAATGGTTTTTGGTCAAGATTAAAGGTTTTTTGGATGAAATTAGTTGGTCAAATAGTCAAATGACAAATTGGGGATAATTGGAATAATACCCAATGTTTAGAAATTGAAAAAACCCTAAGTTCTATCCCTCCCTCAGTTCTCAGACTTCACTGCTGCTCTCTCTTCTTCTCTCTCGCAAATCTGTAAAATTCTGGACTAATTGTTTCTTTATTTGATGCATTGAAATACTTGACATTTAGCTCGTTTTATTTTTGATTTTTTCTTGAAAGCTTGTAATTTATCTTGGTTATTGTTGTTAAAACTAGCATACTATTGATCGTAGTAGTATATATAATTATTTTATTTTTGTAATTCTTGCTTCAAAAAGTCGTGTGCTGGGCCATGGGACCTATATAGCGGCTATTGCGCCATTCACCATTAATAACTATGGTTGGTCCGCAACTCCTCCTAGATAAAAAGTAATTGGCATTCGGAGTCCGCTGGCATTTCTGTTTGTTCTCCCTTGGTCCAAACTCTCCCAAACATGCACATGTCTTTTGTTTTATATCAAAATAGTACTGTGCTTTTTCCTTACCGTGAATCTATTTTCCTCAAATACATGCCATATTTATATATTTGCGTGTAAAACTGATTTGAGCTAGTTTCTGTGTATTTGAAGGGAAGAGAACTAATATCATCTAAATAAATGTGCATGTTAGGATTACCAAGCCATGGTGGCTCAGCTTGAA
Source organism: Verbascum thapsus (assembly GCA_963669365.1). Classification (NCBI taxonomy): domain Eukaryota; kingdom Viridiplantae; phylum Streptophyta; class Magnoliopsida; order Lamiales; family Scrophulariaceae; genus Verbascum; species Verbascum thapsus. The sequence goes on along the minus strand of OY770110.1, from coordinate 15,045,978 downwards.
CATCAATTTCGATTGAGAAAACTTTCAATTCAAGGATTATGGTTTTACTGCCAGGTTTGACTGATAAAACTAACTTATTTGTGCTGTTTCTCTTTAGCATAGAGGTTTTTTCTCATCTTATTCTGATAATTTCTTACAGCCAATGATGGGGTCAATGCAAGCGTTATCCATTGTGATAAAGAAGGCTTCAGCCAATAATTTTATTGGCTCTGCTGTTCTTAACCTCTTGCAAAGCCAGGTATAACACCATAACATAGTAATGTTCTTGAAAGTTTTAGCAAGATTAAATAAAGTGGTTTAACTGTTTACCTGACAACCATATGTGCTGAATAATTTCAGGCCAAGGCTATGGCTGGTGACCATGTGGTGAGGTCTTTGTTGGAAAAAATGTCACATTCTGCAAGCCAAGCATACCTAAGAATATTAGAAAGGTACAGTTGTAGTTGATAACTCATTGATTACACCGATATCACTTATGTAGTAGTTTAATGATGTCAGACTAACTACGCATATAATTAATGAAAAAGCTTTTAGCTGCCTGTCCAATAAAGAATATAGCACTAGGCTGGGATGCACCAAAAGTGCTTTCTGCATTTTAGGCTAAAAGGAAGCTTCGACAGCTGCTTAGAGTGCCTGCCTTTTTTTAATATTTGCATCAGTACTGTTGATTGAGGAAGTTGTATTGAAATTCATTTAAAAGCTTTTGAACTGTTTTAAATGTCTCCTTGAAAGTAACTATGTTTTCTTCTGTTGTAATTTACGTCTTTAGGAAAATAGAATGTACTTTATCACAGAGCGAACTGTTGATCATATGCACACGTGCAATTGAGGACTATGTATCGTCGTCAACTCCATTACTTTATTCACTTGAGTTAGTATTATTGCTGAGCGGAAACCTATTTAAATTACAGGTGGGTTTATGAGGGAGTAATAGATGACCCTTATGCAGAATTTTTTATTTCCGAGAACAAGTCTCTTCAAAAGGTATGGTTATGTTTAGAAGTATATGGACAGACTTGAGCTGTAGGAGCTGACAACATCTTACTTTTAACAGGAAAGTCTCACACAAGATTATGACGCTAAGTATTGGCAACAGCGCTACAGCCTGAAAGATGACATTCCTAGTTTCCTTGTAAATGCTGCTGAAACAATTTTAACGACCGGCAAATATTTAAATGTTATGAGAGAATGTGGGCATAGTATTCAGGTTTATGTATAATACTTTTGTGGGTCCATTATTTCTTTAGATTGAACGTTCCTGTATAGACTCTTATCAAATGTTTTGAGTAGGTTCCTGTGGCAGAAAATTCGAAGTTGACGACAGTTGGGTCTAATCATCGTTATCTTGAGTGCATCAAAGCTGCTTATGATTTTGCTAGCGGTGAATTATTGAATCTCATTAAAGAAAAGGTTCGGTTTTGGATTAGAAGTTTGATTTTTTCGTTAATTGCTTTCTCGTGCTGTATACATTTCTTTATTTGATGAATTTCCATTTTGTATGAACAGTATGATTTGATGGGAAAACTGAGGTCAATCAAGCACTATCTTCTTCTTGATCAGGTATGGCTAGTGTATAAATTATAAAACATATCATATTATCAATTAAACAGGAGACCCAAGAGTCTTATGGCTGTAATTGATATCATAGAAACTAGTTTATTAGCTGAGTCGGTGACCAAGATTTTATTTTTCTGTTAAGTCTACTGCTCAAATATCGGAGGAATTAATTATAAAAGCATTGGTCTGTTGATGTTTCACTCTTGTGATTTTTGGCAAGTTAGTGGTGGTTCAATAGGCAATTTCAGGCTGTATTGCTCTCATTATTTGTTTCCTTATTCTTTCTAAAATGAAACTCCTAGATAAAGAAACCTTTCCTTTATGGAACTGAGTTTAATATATTTTTCTTTTATTGTTATTGTTATTTGGTGTTGGTGGCATTTGGTATCGGATTGTCCTCAAGCTATTAGATTAAAAATCTCTATGTTTCTTTCTTTTGGTTTATATTTGGTTTCTGGCTTGTTCTTCTGTTAGGGTTTTGTGATTTTTCAAACTGAGTTATGGTTTAACATTGCAGATAGCTATGAATATTTGGCGAATACTGTTCACATTTGCTTTATTTTTTCAATTGACGTTTCAGGGAGATTTTTTGGTTCACTTTATGGATATAGCTCGTGAGGAGCTCGGTAAAAAGCCAGATGAAATTTCTTCTGAGAAACTGCAGGTGTGTTTTCACATATATTATATGGCAATGGACTTGTCTTATCTTTTTTTCAGTAATCTAATGAGAGAAACAATTATTGCACTGGGTGCCACTTATATGAATTTTGTTCCTGTTTTGAATAGTCCCTTCTGGACCTTGCATTGCGATCCACAGCAGCTGTAGCCGATCCGTATCACGAGGACTTAACCTGTTGTGTGGTTAGTCCTTAAGATTAAATTGTTTTCACCTGTACGGCATGACATTATAATATACCACTTCTGAAAATTGACTACATTTGTTCTAGGAAAGAACTACTCTGTTGAAAAGGTTGAGTACGCTCAAAGATCTTCAAATCAGCCAGAAAGATTCCATCCGTAGTGATCTAGAGGAACCTGTGAGCATTACAGGCTTAGAAACGTTTTCCTTGAGTTTCAAGGTTTGTGTTTATTGTGGCAGCATTGACCTTGTTCTTTGTTTCTGTCTCTTCTCTCGTTAACTCAGAAAAAAATTGCTTTAGAACTTGTAGTTTTCTGTCATAAGCAAGAATCTAAATTTCAACGCATTATGTGGAGTGCTTGTGTGTGAATGGATTTCCTTGGTAGTAATAAGCTATCTTGTTAACTAGATAAACAGTTAATTTGTTGTGTGAGTACTTTATGCTTTTAAGTGACTTCTACTTTCAAACTCGGTCCTAAACATGAGTAGTTTATTATTTAAATAGTCTTTTTGTTGATGATAATGCCATTATATGGACATTTGAATTTCAGGTTCGATGGCCATTATCTCTTGTTATCTCACGAAAAGCTTTAACAAAGTATCAGTTAATATTCCGGTTTCTATTTCACTGCAAGCATGTGAACCGGCAACTTTGTGCAGCATGGCAATTACATCAAGTATGGCAGCGAATATGCTTTGAATCTTTTAGCTATCTCCTCAGTCTCTACTTATCTTCCCTGACACTTGTCTGATACTGTAGGGTCTCAGGAGACACGATATGCAAGGGATAGCTATTTCTGTCTCATCTTTGCTGTGCCGTAGTATGCTTAAATTTATCAATAGTCTTCTCCATTATTTGACTTTTGAGGCAGGTTTTCCAATCGACTTGTACTTCCATCTACTTCATAAATACATCAATTGTGAAAATCAGTTAGGAATTGGTGATGTTTTGCATGATCTTCCTCTACCGTTTTTTCAGATCTTTTATTGCAATTCGGTATTTAATCTTGCATTTCAAATTTCTATGCACGTCAAATGAATATATTCATGTCAGATGTACATTTAAGAACATTTATATACTTGGCGAGCATTCATGTTATGAATCACTGCTAAATTTTGTTTATCATGGTATAATGAGTGCTTTCAGGTTATCGAGCCGAATTGGCATGTGATGCAGAATAGACTTCAGACTGCAAAGAGTATTGATGAGGTAGGAGGTTATACTCTAATTGTCATACTTGTCTATTTGAACTGCTCAATCTCTCGTGAAAAACCTGTAAAGTAACATACTGTTATTACGTTTGGAATTATTTGGACTAGTACTGGTACATTTCTGTCTTCTCTAATCTCATGATTCAGGTTATCCAATACCACGACTTTTTTCTGGAAAAATGTTTGAGGGAGTGTTTGCTCCTTTCGCCTGATCTTCTCAAGGTACGTTGTGTATACAATTACCACTATGTATTACTTTTTTGAGTTTTCAATGAGTGAGAGGTTGTGCATGTAATTATTCCAAACAATTATCTCATCAAGCGTTGTGCTTTATGCATGCCGCTTGGCAGTGTGATTGCAGTGCATTTTTGTTCTTGTTTAACATATAAATTCGAGAGGGTGGTATGGTTCAATTTCCTTTGCTCAGTGATGACTTACTTGTATGCAGAAGCTGGAGAAAATGAAATCAATATGCCTCCAGTACTCAGCAGCAGCTCAATGGTTGATTAGTTATTCGGTAGACACGCCCAAGACTGACCATCCTGATCTGGATAAATACAAGCAGTTGAAACTAAGGACTCGATCTCATACTTCAAAAGTAGCATCTGAAAATGCAACAGTTATTGAATCTATCCTGTATGTTCTCTCTCTCTCTCTCTGTCTCTCTCTCTCCTGTGTGTGTGATATTCAAAATACTAGTTGGTGACGAAACAGAGGGGTGGCAATTGGGTGGGTTGGGTTGGTTTTGGGTTGGTTTCAATGAGTTGGTTGTTAAATGAGTTTGGTCCTTAAATGGTTTTAAGGTGGAACCAAATTCAACCCAAAATGGAACCAAATTCAATCCAAAAGGAAACCGAGCCCAATCCGACTCAATACCTTACATTTTGTTCATTATAATTTAAATTATTGGCAAACGATTTGGGCCTAACTTGAAATTTAGTTGGATCCAACTTGGAACAAAGTTGGAACCAATTAGGAACCGAAGAAAATTTTCTTAGGAACCAATTCAACCCAAATTGGGTTGGAACCGTGGTTCCGGATCAATTTTGCCACCCCTAACGAAACTCGATGCAGTGAGTAAATTAATAAGATTTCTGATTTAGAATTATTTGAGATTTTGAGTAAAAGGCTGGAAGAAGAAAAAATTGAAATATATGAGTTAGCCATCATATAGTCTACGGACACCTGATGCATTTAGAAAGAGCTTTTAACAAAATACCCCTTATGTTAGGCCGATGCTAAATGCCCTCCCTTGTGAAACATTTATGCAAAATACACCCCCTATATTATTAAGCCTTGTTCAAAACCTCTATTCTGTCCACAATTACCTGAGTTTGAGATATACTCGTGCCTAATCAGAGTAGAATAATTTTTATGCGTCAAAACATCATTTTATGCACTAAAAGACCATTTAAACCTTATAATATATATTAAAACAAATTCAGAATAAGATATGATCCAAACCCTTTTTAAATCTTTTCATTTTCTTTTTTCTTCTCCATTTTCCCATCAACACACCCCTGCATTTCTTGCCACGCCACCAGCGTGCCACCTCTGTCCCGCTATATTGTACCATCCCTCGCCAAGCACCAGCCTTTCACCACCGGAAATGGCGAACTAGCAAACTTCGCCACAAAATCTTCTCACTTTGTTAGTCTCCACCATCTCCTCCTCACTGCTCCGATTTGCCTCCACCATTGGCATTGTCATCTGCCTCATGGTTTTTTGTCTTTTCCTTTTTTTTTTTTGGTAATGAAGAAAATATCAACCATTGATTGGGATAGTGATTTAAGGGATGAGATTTCTCCAATATTATTTTGAATGAGAATCTTATCAAATTTAAGATCGAATGGGTAATACAATCTATGAAGATCTAATAGCCAACTTTTTTAGTATTTAGAAACTTATTTATCATAAATACAAGGGTATAACAGTCTTTTCATCAAAAATTAATGATATTACGATTTTTCGGTGATATATAGTATATAAATTGTAGTTGAGATGATGCATAATGTGCAGGAAGTTCGAGAGGGAATTTGCGGGTGAGCTTCAGAGTCTAGGACCAATACTAAGCAGCAGTTCGCGTGCTGAACCATACTTGACTCATCTCGCACAGTGGCTTCTTGGCGTGGGACGGGAATGAGCTCAGGAACTGGTATGTCTGTATATAGCTATAGCTGTTTCTTGTGAGGATCTGCAATTCTGCTCTATCTTATTCAGTGTTAGCCATTTCCTCGTCTTGCAACCTTTTATTCATTGTCCCTGGATTTTTGTGATTGGTGAATTTTTGGTGTAGGAAAAAGGGATCTTTGTGGGTTGTTGTATGAAGTCATGTTTGTTATAATTAGTGCAATAACTGTTTGTTAATCTTTCTTTAGAACCTGACAAATTCGTTGATACTGAAATTATGTTTGCTATCATATCAACCTGCATTGAACAGTATGTAAATGAACCGAGTCGAGTCGGATAAAATATTGTGTTTGAACTTGAAAATTTGTATTTGAATTATTTGACTGTTAATGGAACTGAGCACAAGTTGTTTGATCTTTTTGCACATTGTATTATTTTGACTAACTAATCGAGTTGAAGCCAACCATCTTTCTATTATATTATAGCAAGAAAGAAGTTATTTCACTTAAATGCTAATTTCTCAAAATTTTGATTTTTTTTAAATGATAATTAATATTTATCATTCTATAACCAACTTCCCCACTATCTCAACTTCTATAAAAAATATTATATTTTCACTTTGCAAAATTGAAAAAAGAAGAAGAAAGAATCTATATTTTCCACACACATACGTGAGATCATTCTATAACCAATTTCCCCACTATCTCAACTTTCATAAAAAATATTATATTTTCATCTTTCCAAATTTAAAAAAAAACCTATATTTTCAACACACACAAATGGCAAAAACTATATTTTCACCCTTCTCAATCAAGAATTTGTATATTAATTTATGAGTAATGTTATATACCATCGTTTTTATACCACCGATTTTTCACATCTCCTTGATTTAGAAAGTATAAATGTATTAAATTCAATTGAATTAATTAAAAGTGAGCTTTTATTTACAATTCAAACAGGATTTCGGTCTTTGTTAGAGCAAGAATGTGATATTTTTAGAATGATATGCCGTGCGTGGCACAGGGTACACGCTAGTTTACATTGTACAAGGAAGTAGTTATTTTAACTTAAATGCTAATTTTTCAGAATTTTGATTTTCTTTTAATAATAATTATTCTTTCATAACCAACTCCCCCACTATCTCAACTTTCATTAAAAAGTATTATATTTTCACCTTTCAAAATTAAAAAAATAAATAAATTAATTAAATTTTCAATAGACATACATGAGAAAAACTATATTTCATCCTTCCATAACCAACCCCCACTTGAAATTACACTTGAGATTATAAAATAACTTTTTAATATCAATTTCTTTATTTTAACTAAAACTTTATACCATAAATTCAAATATTTCCTACCGTACATGCTACATTTCATCCAATGAAGTTTTACAATTAATGAATGTTTATAGACCTATTTTTTAAACGTAAAAAGTAGCATTAAATTATTTTGTATATAGATTATAACATATATACTATTTTAAATATAAAACTGGATTTTTTTACAATTCAAAAGAATTTTGCTCTTTATCAAAACAAGAACGTAACATTTTTAAAATGATATGTCGTGTGTAACATGGGGCAGACGCTAATTAAATCTTATGGAACAAAGTTTTCATATGCTTCAAAGCAAGAACGAGTGTGGAAATATTTTCAAGCCATAACTTGCTATAGTATCAAACTTACTTTCTTATGGAAAATATGTAATATTAATTTTTTAGTAACACGATGTCACTACATTGAATTTTGTTTTTAGCAATATGCTTTTTAGGTCTTTATATTAAAAACTATAAACTACATTTTGCTATTTCCACTAAGACATCATATTCGTTTTTAAGAAATAAAAAAAGTCGTTATCACCGACTTCATTGAAAAATAATTTATTTAAAAAATAATAATTTCTTTTATTAACAACACGATCAATTTCATAATAAATATAATGTTTATAAAATCTTTTGATGAATCATTAAAATGATAACATATCCGAAGAGATCAATTTTAATCTATTGGTTTCCATCCATCAACAAATATTTTTTGCAATATCAACAAAAATTTTCAATCCTGATTTGAGCTATTTTAGCTATAACGAGCACGAGTATTAAATAATTTTATTCGTCTTTCGTTCCTACTTCAAAGAGTAAAAACCAGTTTACACCCTCAAAATGATGCTTTTAGCAATATTCCAACCCCAGAAATAAACCCTATTTTGGATTAAATCCACAATTCCAGCTACAAAAATTGAAGGGGCAAAAATGTCATGATAAAGTGACTTTATAATGCATTTTCATTATCATTATAATTAACTAAAAACCATAGAACCAGATTTATAATCTACAGCAGATCTTACAAAATTTTGGTTAATGCAATCCGTCAAAACATAATATTTCATTTCAAGACTGGTTAATAAAAACATATTTTAGTTCGATTCATCAATTAATATAACAAATTAAACTTGATTTTTTTTATTTGCTAAGTCTTGAAATTCAAGATTAATTAAAACAAGTTTGAACTAACGTTTTATTTTGACTCGATTCGACTCGTTTAAGACTCTATTTTAGGAAATTAAATTAAAAGTTGAGGAAATTTATTGTCACTGTCATTTGCCAATTATTGCTATGAAGCCCAAAGCCATAGAATTATTTGTTTGGACTTTTTTGACCCAAATTTTTCCCATTCACTTTTTAATATCAAATTGGGGTAGGAATCAACTTGCCAAATTTCAGTGTGCAATGTTTGTGTTTCTAATTTTGTGGGTGCAAATTGCCAAAATGCAACCTTTTGAGGATGCAAAATGAGATTTCCTCAGACTTCTGAGTTAGAATATAAGGATTTTTGGTTTTATAATCTTCTTTTGGAAATAGTTTTCACTGTAAACAAAATAGGAAATAAATTTTATACAAAAAATTACCTTTAGGCTTTAGCACACTGAATCAGCTCAAAAATAGTTCGATTTATTTTGAGCTTTTCTAGAATTTCTCAAGCAAATTTCATTACTTTAATAAGATTTTACGATTTAATTGTTGTTATTAGGTGCTACTTGTTAGATTAGATAAGAAATTAATGGATACTTAAATATTTGTAAATTTTGAAATATTAGGTGAGATCTATTATTGATGGTTTAGTTAAGTGATCATTGATTTTTTTTACATTAGATAATTGTTTTTTATGTAAATGAAAACTCAAAACGCTACTCTTAGAGTGTACATTGGGTAAATTTTGATCTTGTATAATAACATACTAATTGCACAAGAGAGTTCAATCTATACCAGTCTAAATTGTTCATAACTCACAAACTCACAGTATAAAAGACTAAATAAACTTTATTATCGAACTCGTAACCAAAGCCACAAAATTCAACTGTTCCAATAATTTTACTGGGGATTGCTCCCATGTTAAATAATTGTTAATTGTTAATTGTTAATTGTTAACTTTATAGTTTAATGAATAAAATTGGTGTTAATCTCATCTTGGAGAAGTTAATTTTGAAATAATCCATAAATAATTACATATCAAATAACAAAATAAAATGGACCTACTACCTACCGCAATAGAGTTAATGAAAACCATTAAATATATTTATTTTGCTCTCTTAAATGCAATTTAACATGTAGGGATATAGGGATAAATCCCTATTTAAGAGAATAGTTTGGTGACCCACCACTAGGAGCCAAATTCTTTTTGCTCCATGTCTCTCTTTTTGTAGTTTTCTCCATAATTAATTGTGTCACCATCCAATTTCTTTATTTATTATTTTTTACTAAGATAAACAAATTGGAAAATTTCATGTCACAATGCATTCAAAATGTTTGTCATATTGTTTTTTGGTATACTATGTGTCTTTATATTATTCTATCGAGCTAATACTTTATAACATAGAATTACCAAGAAAAATAAAAAAAAGTTAATGATTACTCAATTTATAATTTAAATTGAACGTTTTAAAAAAGAACTTTAAGTTTTTCATCGTTATTTAATTTATTTTTATTTATTGCTCAGGTGGACATTAATTTTTTCATCGTCGTTTTGGGTTCAGCTCACAAAACTGGGTATAAACTTTGATCTAAATATATAACCTCGTAACACAGCCTTTCTCATAAAATTCAAATTATAATACAAGCCTAACATTACTTTTAAGATCGACCTTATTCCACCGTCGAGCTACATGTCCCTTCGAACATCACACAAATCATCGAAAGCTTGGAGATGATTGGAGGAAAAAAAAATAGAAATAAACTTGAAGATAGTAATATATTAATTTAAAACGAGAAGTTTGTTAAAATGACGATATCAATATGAATTAATTAAACACCGATTCGAGTAAATATAAAAGTAATTAAAAATATTTAACATTATTGACAAACTTATCATGGTATGGGTTGAATGGAATTGAACATTAATAACAAATTTATTACGTTAGGTAAAAAAAATTTAATATTACACAATAAAATCCAAATCGAATTATGACAAGCTCAAATTAACATATGATAATACTAATAAATACAACTATAATATATCATTCAAAATAAAGTTACCAATTCCAAAAAAAAGAAAGTTAAAAAAAAAACACTATTGTAAATGTAATTAAATAAATTTTGTCAAACATGAATTTCATTACAAATCATCACGTTTAATCTTAAGTCGTGCTGTTATATTGTAGAATTTGTTTATATTATTTAAAAAATCGCACTTTCACAATCCACCAGTTTAAGAGTGGTCCCCACCAGTAGTTACACTCTCAAGCCGCCGCTCACAATTTCAGTGACGTGTCACTAACCTCACCCCTTGGTGCACCAACGCATCTTCCCAAACATAGAGTAATTTTTCATGCTACCGCCGGTAATCCTATACTCTTCACTCGATTTTTTCATTTCTTCCTTAGCCTTTTAAAAAAAAAGTTTTTTGACACATTTTTCATCACTACAGTATCCTCTCTGTCTCTGCACTCAAATTTAGAGAGAGAGAAACAAGAGCTATGGCTATGGCGGCGCCGAATTGCTCAATTACAGGCGGTGTGAAGCAGCAACACGCGCCGCGTTTTACCAGTTTAAGCAGCATTGTGCAATTTGGAAGCGTTAATTTGAGGCGCCATAAGCAATTGATTCTAGCTCATGCAGCTGGAAATGATGGTGGCGGTACGGAGAATAATGGTGCTGTCGCCCAGAATTCATCTCCTTCGGCTCCGGTGTCTGCCGCCGCTAATTCTCGGTACCTACATTTCTCTGTGTGTGTGTGTGAGAGAGAGATTCGAACCTGCATGTGAAGAATGTTCTTTTCCTTTTTTAGGAAAAAAATATGTTCTTTTCTTTTTTTTTAATAATTAGGTTTGGTGGCGTAATTCTGTGAATTGATGGTGATGTTTATCATGTGATTTTTTTTTAAAATAATTTAATTTGGTGTTAGAATAGTTAAATAGTGTTTGCCTTGGTCCACGTTGATTTAATATATATATATATATATATATATATATATATATATATATATATATATATATATATATATATGGGGTTGATTTCTTGCTCTTTTTCCCTTTTTTGTTTAATGTTAATTTTGTTGGAATAATTGTATTGTTGCATTTTTTTATGGAAAGATATTTAAAATTTAAGGCGTAGATTTTAATCATAAAATTGTTGCCTCTACTGATTAATATACATTCACTAACTCCATTCTGGGGGCAATGCAGAATGTTCCTCCAAATTATTCTAGATGATCCTCCATATTGTGTTACTGATTTTTTACCAGTTTATCATTGACTTTGAAGTATCAAAGATCACACTCAAGTGAGAGAGGAACTTTTTGTCCGGACCGGGTTTGACAACACCCGGACCAATCACTTGGAGAGTGTTTTGTCGCCTTGCGATTGGTGATTGGTCACTTTCCCCGAACTGTATACCAATCATAGGCAAGAGTGATTCATTTGCCAGATGATTAAGCATCGGATTGGATGCACCTGATCCAAGCTAAATTTTTTGGAACACACAAGTAGTTGTGGCATTCCAAATGTGTACAGTTGGGCACGGGACGACTAGTACACGAAAATCGTGCAAATCATTTTAACAAAATTTGTCGTACTCTGTTGACACGACAACTAACTGGATAATGTGTGACATCATTGTACAATCTCATAACGTTTTAGCGCAAATAATTCTTTATCAAATTATCACCCTTTAGAAATTTAATGCTAGGACCTTGTAACTAACGCCCAAGGGGAAACTTTTCTGTTTCCTTTCGCAGCTTTTTCTCATCGAGTCTTTGTATAATGGAATAAGAGCATTCAATCAGATAAATGAGTTTTATTAGTTCATTATTATTTTTAAATCCAGTGCAGGGTTAATAACTTATGTCCCAGAGCTTTCTCAATATTCATATTATTAGTTGACTGTTACTTTTAAATCCAACGTTCGGCGTTTTCTGTTTTGTTTTGTTTTTCTTCTCTTCCAGTATCTCATGAAGTCGGGTATGCTTGTCCCATATGTGTTTTCTTGCCTTCTCCAAGATTCGAATCTCATTTTTTTAATATACACCATAGGAGCGATTTACGTCATATACATTATGCATTGCCTAGTAGAGTAAACATGTGTTTGAATTCAATTGTCTCAGGCCAAAACGACATACCATCTCAGTCTTTGTTGGGGATGAAAGTGGTATAATAAACCGAATAGCTGGTGTCTTTGCTCGCCGAGGCTACAACATTGAGTCTCTTGCTGTTGGGCTTAACCAGGACAAGGCTCTGTTTACTATTGTTGTCTCCGGAACAGAAACAATCTTGCAACAAGTTGTAGAACAACTCAACAAGCTCGTGAATGTGCTAAAGGTATGTCCCTATGTGTAAATCCGAAATGGGATTCTGTACTATATTTCAACTTTTAATTCTGTATTAATTTATTGGTGCTTTCAAGATATCCATGTTGTCTTGTTGTTTTATTGTATGGTTTTAACTATCAACAAGTAAATGCAAAATTTTTCTGTTTGCTAGCACACAGGCATAACAACTCTTTCTGGAGTCAGTGATGCTTAAGAATGAGATTTTCTAATATCTTATTGTGTAGTCTATATGTGAACAATCTTGGCTTTTCGTGAGACAACTTGTATCTGCAGGTAGAAGATTTGTCAAGAGAACCACAAGTAGAACGTGAACTGATGCTCATAAAGCTCAATGCAGACTCCAACACTAAAGGCGAGGTATCCGGAAGTTCCTTCTCCACCCTCCACCCCCTCAAAAAAGAATAAAGTTAATTCTTATGGCTGTTTTCTTACTTTTTCTTAGAAAGATACTGATGATTCTGTAAATAGTCTTTAGAGCATAATCTTATGAACACTTCTAGAGAAAACTGAATGGAACTTTTTGTCTAGAATCGCAGCATTTGATCCCATTTGCTAAAATGTATTGTGAATATGTTGCTGAATATGCGTATTAGTTGCATTAAACTAAGATCTCATGCATTTTTTAAACTTTTCCAATGTGTTCTATCAAATATTATCTCAAGCAAATGACCAAATCCCAACTCCTGTAAAGAATGGAGGTTTTTTTTTTCTTTTTATGTAGATGAATACGTGCATTAAATGTTACTCTAACCATATATCCTAGGAGAAACTGTTTTTGAAGGAGACCAGATTTGGTTTGCAGAAACTAAAAATAGGAAGCATGAATTTACTGCTTCAAAAAGATCCAAGTGTTTTTGTATACGCTTTCGCTAATATTTATGAACTAAGTTTACTAACTTTTCAAGTCCCATCTAGAGAATCTCCTGACATATTAGTGAACCCGTAATCTGGATCATGTGTAATACAGGTAATAGATTGACCAAGTCTAATTATGGCTGTTGTTTTGATGTTTGGCCTTAATTTTCAGATTATGTGGTTAGTAGACATCTTCAGAGGAAATGTCGTGGACATATCAGAACACTCTTTGACAATCGAGGTTAGTTTTATTTTCATGTTTTCCAACTGTTGTGCTCCGATTGGGTTGTTAAAAACTGCCATTTGAGTTGCCCATTGTATAAATATGTGAGCCGAGAAGTCAATTTTTAGAATATTAAGAACTTCTGCAATAATACCTTAGTGAGTATAAGCTTTATGTAGTTTGTTTGTAACATGTCATCTAAGACACCTTGATAAAGCTGAACCAGTTTCATCGTTCACCAATCACGTGCTAATAATTTGGAAATTGGAAAATCTCTGGACAATTGAATGGCATTTCCAGAATATTTCTAGTTTCTTAATATATGAGTTTGACTATTCATTGTCCTAAAAGCGATGACGTTGAAGCAAAATTGACAATGCCGGAACCACTGAGCTACTATAGTAAGTTTGTGATTGTTTTGGGCCTTATTGTAATTATCCTTAAGTTCACAACTATTGCTAATTAATTCAGAAGCTGAGGTTCTGATTATCTGCGAGTACTAGAAATATTGTCTTAACCAACAACCTGCAAGAAAGTCATACTCAGTTCTCAATACGTTCCCCTTCCTGCTAGATACCTTTCCCTCATTCGCCTGTAATTATCCATCGCTTGTTCCAAGTATCTACATTCGATGAATTTATCTTGTCTTTGATCTTTGCATTGTACTATATATGCTGTAATTCAATATTCTTGCTTACCATTGGCATAGGTCACCGGAGACCCTGGGAAGATGGCAGCTATGGTGAGAAATCTCACAAAATTTGGCATTAAAGAACTTGCAAGAACAGGGAAGGTAATTTATTTGGTGATACTGCAGTAACTGATGCACTCATCAGTAGGATACATAACCGTGTGCCCATTATGTTCGAGCCAACTTTGACCATTGTACTGATGAGATATCTGTATTTTCTTGATTTATAGATTGCCAATTGATTATTTTCCTTTTCTTGTGGTTTGAATGTATCCTTTCTAGATAGATATGCAGTAGTGGGGTGATTCTTCGGAATCCAAGTCTCATTCAGAACCATTTCCTTGGTAGATCTTACATGGATCCCACCACATGACTTATTTAATAGTCTTGGGACTCGAAGTCTTGGGCTTCTGAGAATGACCCGGCTAGTGGCGTTATCTTACGAAATAGTAATATGTAGACTCTAGTAAAGTAACCAGAAGACGTATTGTGCTCATTTTGCATGTATATTAGTATCAGGTCAAAGATCTTCAAAGTCGTTTTTCCCCTCGTCTAATTTTATAATTGCTATCCACTTCCCATTATATTTTATTAACTTCTAAAGTTAATAACACTTGTAGATTGCATTGAGAAGGGAAAAGATGGGTGAGACAGCTCCATTTTGGAGGTTTTCTGCAGCTTCTTATCCAGATCTTGAAGAAACAGTACCCATTGAAGCTACTCCAGATAGTGCCAGTCAGAAAGTCATGGAAAAGAGCACTAATGGCAACCTTATAGATGTCACAGGGGTACATATGCTGAGCTACTGTTTGTACTATTATGTATTTATTTGTTATACTATTTTCTCTAGATGATCATTGTGACTGGTGAATTGCAAAATTAACGTGAATTTGTATCATTAAGACATTATAATTTTATAAGGTCAAAGTATCTTCTGGTACCCAAATGGCCTAATGATTGGCTTATAAGAAATATGGCTTATTGCCAAGGCATTGGATTTTTCAAAATATGGCTTTGCTTCGGATTATCAATTTCCTCTTCTTTGTTTATATGATTTCATAAAGTACTTGGAGCCATATTTTGAGTTGTAAATTGACTTCGAGCGTGGCTTGTTAATTTTTTATAGTATTATTTTTACCTCGCCATACAATATATTAAAATACGGTTCATGATCCTTTTCACTTTGGATTCTGTGTCAAATCAACAGAAGACTGGTGCTGTTCGACCACAATTTCATTTCCTAGTTACAATAGCCTTTTGGGTAATATGCGTGCTAATCTCATCATGTCACACCATAATGAGTCCTATCTTTTGTTATCCTTGCTGCATTTGCCTTTGAAGCCATATTACATGCTATTTTTTGGTCATTATGGTTTTCCTAGTGAGATTATTCATTCTCTTGGTAAGTTAAAACTGAATTCTGATATTTTAAATCTTTGACTGCAACCTATAGTTGTAATACGAATTCTACCATATAATGAAATTATTCATCTCAACTTTCAGCATGGTTTTCATCTTTCTCTTCAATTGTTGTTTCGGTTGGATTAAACTTGTTTTCTTGATTTTAGGGTGATGTTTATCCTGTGGAATCCTATGATGGCTTTTCTAATCGAGTTCTTGATGCCAACTGGGGAGTGCTCTACGACGTAGATGTAAGTAATTTTTCCCCCAAAGAAAAATTCATTGGATAAGTTAGTAGCTAGTTTTTCTTGGCTCTTTTTCCCTTGAGGTTGAGTTTGGATTGGAGTGGACAAAGGATTTGAGGGAAGAATTTATATGATCCACCTAATCCATATTCCACCACAATAACTCAAGAATTATCTCAAAATGAGAGCTCAAAGATTTGATTTATGGATTTGAAATCCTTAGCTCCAAATCCTTTAAAACAAAACCATTCTTAAGAGTTCATGTTGTAGTGAAGCATTGCGAAAGCTTTCGCCTGGAAAACACTTGAAATTAACCAAGATACGTTTCAACTTTAAGCAAATCATTGCAACAATGAAAGTTCACTTTCGAATTGACTTTATTCCACGACTTGTGCCCCAATAAGAGGAGGTGTTTACCATTCTCATTCTCTAATTCGAACTGATTAGTGAAATTATTAATTTGTACATCAGATTTGTATCTGGGGCATTATTTCTTATTTTTATCTTACATCCTCAGTCAAGTGGGCTTCAATCACACACTTTGTCCATGCTCGTTAACAACTCTCCTGGGGTTCTAAACTTGGTCACTGGGGTTGTATCTCGAAGAGGGTACAACATTCAGGTCATATTGTTCAATCTAATGCTTTATATAGTAACTTTTTAAATCATGTTTTTTCTTTATTTCATTGATGTTGTCCTAAAAAGCTTCTCAAAAAATTTCTGTTCAGAGTCTTGCTGTAGGCCCTGCAGAGAGGGAAGGGATTTCACGCATAACAACTGTTGTTCCTGGGACAGATGAAAGTATTGGCAAATTGGTTAAGCAGTTTTATAAGTTGGTTGATGTTCATGAGGTGAGGGAAACAGATTCAAACAGTAGTTCATTTTCTTGTTGTGGTGGTTGATAATTATACAGTGTTGTGACTCATATAGAAGAGCGATTTAGGAATTTGAAGGGGGCATATTTTTGATTTCACATGTTGAATCTTATAATGACTTGAGGGGAAGACTATGGGGCCTTTCTGAAAAATATCGTGAATTTTTATTTAGTTAACATACAAATCTGAAACTATACCGACTTAGGGCGTTTATGGGGCTTTTATGAGATATTGAGTTTTTATTTAATTAAAACATAAATCTAAAACTATACCGACTTGAGGGTGCAGCTATGATGCATCTCTACGAAATTTTGAATTTCTATATAGTTCACATATAAATTTTGAAACTATACTTGAGGGGTAGTTATGTGGCCATTTTCAGGACATTTACTTGCCCCCTGAAGTTTGCAGTAAAATGTAGTGTTTTATACTCTTTATCACCTGTTACTGTTACGGCCATTTGATATTATTAATATATCATTTGCCTCTAACAAATATTTCTTATTCTCTATAGGAATGTTTTAATTGCTCTGCTAATTCTAAATTTTCCAATAGATTTCTGAAATTTTTGAAGAAAACATTATGTTACATCTGTTAATTCTATGCAACTTGGTTCTAGCACTGTCATGACTTGGTTATACTGTTTGGTGCACTTCGAAGACACCTTGCTGAATTTCTCTTCAACTTTTTGAGACTTCTACATTTCACGAAGTTGATTTGTCCTACCCAATATTCTATACATCTCATTTATCCAGTTTTGTAATATATAAGAAAACGTATTTCTTAAAAGATGTCTTCTTTTGCCTTTTTAATTGAAAAATGAGACGACTCAGATAAACTGCCCATGAATTCTTCAGGTTCAAGATATTACACACTTGCCATTTGCTGAGCGCGAACTCATGCTAATTAAAATTGCTGCAAATGCTGCTGCAAGAAGGAATGTTCTTGACATCGCTGGTATTTTCCGGGCTAAACCTGTTGATGTCTCTGATCATACAGTAACATTAGAGGTACCTTTCTTGCTGGACTTTTGCATCCTAATCTTCTAGCTCGAGATGAATTATGTCTCGAGCTATTTATTTCTCTCCATTTCTTCTTTTGGATTTTATGCTTCTTATTGTTGGGATCGCCTAGACCCTCGGGTGAAACCTCGCAGCGGAAATAGAGTTAAAAAATTATTAGAATCATTTCACCCAATTAAACGCCTAGCATTTATGCACAATTAAAATAAAAGCGTAAATGTACCGTTTTGATTAAATCTCGTAATTCAATCAACCATCTTGACTTCTTGATGACGAATACAAATATTACGTGATCACCAAAGGTCTTAAAGCACTCCAAGTGTCGTGCCTCTAAGCGTTGTATCCACACCTTGAACGCTTCCTGCTAGCGATTCGTAATTACGACTACGTATAGGATCGTATATAGTTGATGGAATATATTATTCTTCAATCTTGAAGAATATGAGAGTTATCAACTTAGGAAAAACTATGATTTTTGGGAGATATATTTTTCTCATTGTTTCTTGCCTTTCTCACGAGAAGAGATGAAGAACCATTATCGAATTGTTACGTAGAGACTCGAAAATAAGGTTTATAAAACCCTATTTTCGTCCATATGTTAATACCATGAAGCCCTCAAAAAAGTTTCCTACTTCATGTATCACTCTACTCTTCCATATGTTAATACATATCAAATCCCACTATATTAGGAACTAATTCCTTATATTTAGGATTCTATTATGCATTAATTCTCCACCAAAATCCAAAAGTTACTTTCTTAATTAAATTGTCTTCTAACAATTTTATTTCAACCCATTAATTAATTATATTAATCTCCAAGACTAATTAAATTAATTAACTCTCAAGATTTATTAATTGGGCTTTCATTAATAAATCCCTTGGGCCTAGCCCATTAATTAATCAATCCCCGATCAATTAAAAAGTTCAATTAATTAATTCAAGCCCAAGACTTAATTAATTAATTTATTCCATCATGAATCAATATCCAATATTAATTCATCTAGGCCCAATTCAAAATTGGCCATCTCGTACATACAATCGGGAAACTTATTCAAGTTAGTGTGTGACCCCTTAGGTTCATTCGAAAGCTAGCAGTGAGACCATTTCCCAAATGGCTCGGTAACAATTAACCAATCATTACCTCAATTAATCATTGCGCCAAATGATTAATCTTGGTCATGAATTAACCACCAATTAATTCACGACTCTCACAGATTGAGTTCGATGTCTAGCAACGTCGACTCAACCCCTAGATTCAAATGATTATAACAGACCTCTCCTGATCACGATCGTAGCATGTGTCTCATCCTTCTGTCAATTAAATCTAGGATTTGGTTACGAGTCGAAATCCTACTAATTTAATCATATGACTATGTCAATTGGCGAATGACGACTTATGTCAACTAAGCAAGGATCACACACCTTCTTATTGACTTGCTTTGGCCAAAGACTTCAAGTCTAGTTATTCCCAAGACAGCATAGGAGATTCACTAATCATAGATTAGAGACAGATCCCATCTTGGAATCGCCTGCCAAATCACATAACCAGACTACACCCAAAATAGCCCATTGTGTGATTATCCTGTAATCATGAACTAAATCAAAGTGCAGTGGGTAATGCATTTGAACAGCCGCGATCCCTCAAGTCGTGAGGATCATCACAAGCCTACGTGACCGTGGAATTTCATATTCGACACGTCCACCAATATGAATTTCCACTGGGGTTGCTCAATTCACCATCCGCGATGTGAACCCTCATACGTTGCATAGGTTCTCAACCAATACCCATGGAACAAGGTACATTCCTCCAAGGAAATGCAACGCACAAGCAAGTCTTGACGAGTTATTGATATCCCTATCTCAATAACTCTATGACTTGGAACGCTTTAAGGATTACAGCCGTTCGAGTACATCCCATGATCACCATCCAATGCGTGACCGTACCCATAGCTCTATGTAACCCAAGGGACTTTATTACATATATGTAAAGACATAAGATATATAATAAAGAAGATGCCATATAATAAATAACGATTTAAACAAGACTGTTCTCGTAGTGTTGCTAAGTATTTGGCAACCAATTGGCTTGCCGGGCACCCAACACTAACAATCTCCCACTTGCCCTAAAGCCAGTTGCCCATGTATCTAATGTCCATCCCAGATGTCCTTCAAATACCTTTGGCTCAAGGGTTTGGTGAAGGGGTTTGCTATAGTATCTATCGAGTCTATACGTTTCACTCGAACATCACCTCTACCAACGATCACTCGGATCCATTGGTATCGCCTCTTATGTTTGGATCTTTAATGAGACCTTGGCTCCTTTGCTTTCGCAATAGCCTCATTGTTATCACTGTATTGCCATATATGATCAACAATGAATGGAATTACCCCAACTCTTGGGCGTATTTCCTATCCAAACAACCAGCTTTTCAATTTTCATTGCTATGTACTCACTCTCTATGGTGAACTTTAGTCATAGTCTCCCACTTTGAGACTTTCTAACTTAGAGCTTCACCAACGAGTACGAATATGTATCCGGATATCGACTTCAAGTCAACTACGACTGACTAAATAACTAGAGTCTATAAAGCACTCAAGTTCGAATTCTCCCATTGCCATATATCAAGAAAACATCCTTTTAGTCTTCCTAAGAAACTTAAGGATCGTTTCCATGGCAGTCCAAAGGCCAACCCTTGGATTGGCATGATATCGACTTTTCACATTCAGTGCATAAGTCACACCAAACCTAGTACATAATATAGCATACATTTTTGCCTCTAATACTAAGCACAAAATGTATGTGAGACGTTTTCCTTCTTTCTTCAGATGCCGTAGGTGACACCATCTTAGAAAGGTATAAACTATGTCTCATTGGCAAGAATCCCCTCTTGGATTATTCCATGCTGAATCCATCAACACACTATCTATGTACAACGACTAGGAGAGACCCAACATCTCATTGCTTCTATCTCGGTATAACTATATACCTAGCACATAAGACGTCTCTCATAAGTCATAAGTCTTTCTTGGAGAATTGTGTCGACAACCATCCTTTGACTGATTGCAACATCCCTACGTTGTTTCCAATGAGTAAGATGCCATCAATATAAAGGATAAGAAAACGCAACCTAGCTCCCACTATCCTTCTTGTACACATGCTCGGTCTATACTTACTTTGACGAATCCATACAACTTTATAGTTTCATCAAAAAGTATATTCCAGCTTCGGGAAACTAGTTCAAGTCCAAAATTGAACCTTTTTAGCGTACACACTTTGTGTTCGCTTCCACTAGATGTAAAGGCTTTCGGCTGCGCTACTCTTCCTCAATGTTTCCATTAAGAAAAGTAGTTTTACATCTATCTGCCAAATCTCCTAATCGAGATATGCAATAGTGGCAAGAAGTGTCCGAATGGATTTCGGCATCACTACTGGCGAAAAAGTTTCTCTCAAAATTAATTTCTTGCTTTTGAGAATAACTCTTCCCCACGAGGCGACCCTTATAGGTTACCATCTCTCCATCTACCCCAAGCTTTCGCTTATAGACCCAATTGCAGCCGATAGGCCTAAAGCCTTCAGTTGGGTCTACCAAGGTCTATACCTTGTTTGGGTACATGAAGTCCATCTCGAATCTCACGGCTTCTTGTCAATTTCCCGAATCGATGTCCAACATCGTCTTCCCTTAACACTTTGGATCGACATCCAAGGGAGTTTGTGTACTTAAAGTAAGTGGCATCATCTAGTCCTCAACCATGGTCTTTGTGAGAGCTTGTGGTTCATGAGTTTCCTCAAGTTCTATACTTGTGCCATTTATAACGAGTATCCTTTCCAAAAGGGTGGCATCATGAGAAACAAACAGTTTTGTTCCTTCAAGCTATAGAAATAGTATCCATATAACTCTTTTGGATACCCCACAAATTTACATAAAGTGGGCCTCGAACCCAACTTGTCTCCCACTAACTGCTTGACAGCAGAGCACCCCATACCTTAAGTATTTATAGGCAGGCGCTTTTCTAAACCACATCTCAAATGAGGTTTCAAACACACTTTAAGACGGAACTATAAACATGTATGTGCAGCAACTTCCAAGGCATAACCCTAGAAGAATGTAAGTAAGTCTATAAACTCATCACGGACCGAACCATATCCATCAATGTTCGATTTCCACGCTTAGACACACCATTTGATGTAGCGTTCCAAGCGGAGTCCATTGTGAGAAAATTCCAAATTCTTTTAAATAGTCTGTGAACCAATGTTTTAAAACCCAGCCCGGCCCGCCGGTTCAACCGGTTTGACCCGGACCCGGCCCTTAAAACGAACCGGTCAGACCCACAAACCCGCTTTTGGTCAAAAACCGGTCAATTTGGTCAAAAACCCCGGTAAAACCGGTCCCGGGTCAATCGAACCGTTCGGTTTTTATAAATACCAAAATTCAAGCTTAAAACTTAATTTTTTTCGCAAAAAACCACCAAACTTCTATTATTTTACTCAACCAACATGATTCAAAGAAAATTTCTCAATAAAATCTTTCATTCGAACAAATCAAATCAAATCAAAATATTATTTGTAAAATTCTAGTCTTTTTCGTTTTAGTTTTTGTTGGTTTGTAAATTAAAACTTTTTAAGTTTTTTTCTTTAAAATTGTTGGTTTATTATATAATGATGTAGCAATTATGTCATTTGTGATGTACATTTGATTTTTGTTCCATAAATTCGAAAATTATATCAATTGAACATAATTTTGCTTATTTATTTAAAAAACTCTCAATTTTTTTTTTTATGATTTTGATATAAATATATGAACTAAAAATGATTTTGATAATAGGAAATATCAAATTTTTATGTTTTAAAATTTTATAATAAATATTAATATTTTATTTAATATTTATTGCGTAATTATGACATCACTGGTTCGACCGGTATTGACCCAACGGTTGAACCAGTGACCCGTGACCCGGTCAATTTTCCGGGTCGATGGCCGGGTTGGGTTTCAAAACATTGCTGTGAACTCACTGGATAAATATTCTACTCCTCGATCAAATCAAAGAGCTTTAATATTTCTACCAGTTTGCTTCTCTACTTCATGTCTAAACTCTTCTCAAAAAATTCAGACTTGTATCTCATAAGATACATATAACCACACCAAGAACCATTGGTAAGCTATGAAGTAGGAACAGTTCACTCATTAGACCACATACATCCCAATGGACCGAGTCCAAGGCGTCGGTGGCATGCTCCATTTGCCTTCCAAATGGTGATTTGGTCATTTTCCCTTTTAGACAGAATTCACAAGTTAGCATGTCATCTAAATCTCCAAGATCTAGTAGACTAGCTAACTTTCTAATTCTATCTTTGGAAGCATGTCCTAATCTTGCATGTCACATGTATGTGTCAGGTAGACTACTAGACTTACGTTTGCTCACATTGTTACTTTGTTGAGTACATATAGTAGAAATACTTGGGGATATAGTATACAAATCATATGTTAAACTTGCTTCCAGAATTAACCAAAGAACATAGACAAACCTTTGTCTTTAATTGATAAATAATATCCCTCTCTATCCAAAACAAGGACAGAGATAATGTTCTTTGTTAAATCTAGAACAAAATAACAATTATTTAATACTATTTTCTACTATCTATCTTTAAGTAGACGTCCCAATGGCTATGGCAGCTACCATTGCTCCATTCCCAGCCTTAGGGTCATCTCTACTATACTTAGAGACTTACTTCTTGTCATCACTTGTAAATCATTACAAAGATGAGCACCACAAGTGGTGTCTAATATCCAAGAAGTACCGTTAATCAAAAGATTAACTTCAACAAATAACATACTAGTACTAACCCTCACAGGCTTTGCATAGTTCATCTTTTAAGTGTCCTGTAGGACCATAGTTGTAATATTCGCCATAAGTTTTCATTCTCTAAGAACTCAACACTAATTGGCAGAATTAGGACCAGTAAGCTAAGTTCATTTTAAAAGATACATGCGAGTGGTTTCTTAACTATTAAGAAATAGGCGAACAGATAAATAACATTCAGTTTTAATACGTTATACACATATATCATGGACTTTTAATAATATGTGTTCTCCCACTATTTTATTCGAATTCCATCACCCCCATGAAGAAAAACGAGAAGATAGACATCTTCTTAGTGGGCTTGAGATCTAACCATAAATACTATACACCCCGATTTTACGAGCCCATATAATATTTATGATTAGTAGACTCGCCCGCCCTTCCACAACTCTTTTGTGGTTCTCAAGATGGTTTTGCCTCACCTTTCATATACACCCCGATTTTACGAGCCCATATACTAATCAGTGTTAAGTCTAACCCCACCAAATTATCGTAACTAATAAACCCACCCAAGTGTCCCACGACTCGTAGTCAACACTTGGACTAGCGTATTACTACGGGCCTGTAAAGAGGCTTAGTAGACCACAGCCTTCTAGGCACCATACCCGCCCCTACGACTCGCAGTCGACGAATATGGTCTTCGCGGCATTTCACATGTTCTACTAGTGGTGGAAGGTAGGGTATAACAAAACTTTCGGTCTTTGCTATTCCCATTCTAGACTTAATATTTAAACGAGGGAATTCAACATGCAAGGTCTCATCAATTTTAGCATTTATCTTGTTTAAGGTGATCATGCAATAACATATCACATATATACAAAACGAAGATAAACACCTATATCTAGCATGCTCCATAAAACGGTAAATCATAATATCACATAGGCATGCCAACATATGAGATATAAAGCATCATAAATTTACCGAGCAATATAATTAATTCGACTTGTAAGTTAATGGGATTTTAAAGTCTTTGAAATCCAATATTCAAAACTTCATTTAATTTCGTTCTAATTTTCTTTAGCAATTCACGATTCCCTTAAATTTAATTAAGGCCATCTTTTTCGATCAAATATTCTTTGACCAAAAATTAATGATTCCATAACCATTATTGAATCACAAATTCATAAGAAAAATAATAAAATTAAATTTTATGCCATTGCATAACATCATCGTTCGATAAGTAACGAAAACAAATCAACGATAACGACCGAAAAATAATCAAACATGAACGTAGCGCTCCTCGATGGCGACGTCGCTGCGCCGCAGCGCTGCCCAGCAGCACACGCAGCTGCGTTTCTGCGCGCAGCTGCGTTTTAGCGCACAGCGCGCAGCCCGGCAGTGCGCGCAGAAGCGTTTCTGCGCGCAGCGCCGCGGCTGCTGCGTTTCTGCGCAGCCGCGCGCTTCCCGGCAACGCGCGCAGCCACGTTATGTGCAAAACGCCTTGCGTTATTTTCGAGGCAACCTCGAGATCTAGGTTTTCGGTTTTTTCAAAATTCCAAACAACGAACAATCAAATTAATTATACGTTTACATGTGAATCAACTCGAAATTTAAACACATACCAACTTCAATCGTGCATAAACCTTAGCTCTGATACCACTGTTGGGATCGCCTAGACCCTCGGGTGAAACCTCGCAGCGGAAATAGAGTTCAAAAATTATTAGAGTCATTTCACCCAATTAAACGCCTAGCATTTATGCACAATTAAAATAAAAGCGTAAATGTACCGTTTTGATTAAATCTCGTAATTCAATCAACCATCTTGATTTCTTCTTGATGACGAATACAAATATTACGTGATCACCAAAGGTCTTAAAGCACTCCAAGTGTCGTGCCTCTAAGCGTTGTATCCACACCTTGAACGCTTCCCTCGCTAATAACAATCGTGCTAGCGATTCGTAATTACGACTACGTATAGGATCGTATATAGTTGATGGAATATATTATTCTTCAATCTTGAAGAATATGAGAGTTATCAACTTAGGAAAAAACTATGATTTTTGGGAGATATATTTTTCTCATTGTTTCTTGCCTTTCTCACGAGAAGAGATGAAGAACCATTATCGAATTGTTACGTAGAGACTCGAAAATAAGGTTTATAAAACCCTATTTTCGTCCATACCATGAAGCCCTCAAAAAAAGTGGACTCTTTCAACTAGAATCCTACTTCATGTATGTCTCTACTCTTCCATATGTTAATACATATCAAATCCCACTATATTAGGAACTAATTCCTTATATTTAGGATTCTATTATGCATTAAATCTCCACCAAAATCCAAAAGTTACTTTCCTAATTAAATTGTCTTCTAACAATTTTATTTCAACCCATTAATTAATTATATTAATCTCCAAGACTAATTAAATTAATTAACTCTCAAGATTTATTAATTGGGCTTTCATTAATAAATCCCTTGGGCCTAGCCCATTAATTAATCAATCCCCGATCAATTAAAAAGTCCAATTAATTAATTCAAGCCCAAGACTTAATTAATTAATTTATTCCATCATGAATCAATATCCAATATTAATTCATCTAGGCCCAATTCAAAATTGGCAATCTCGTACATACAACCGGGAAACTTATTCAAGTTAGTGTGTGACCCCTTAGGTTCATTCTAAAGCTAGCAGTGAGACCATTTCCCAAATGGCTCGGTAACAATTAACCAATCATTACCTCAATTAATCATTGCGCCAAATGATTAATCTTGGTCATGAATTAACCACCAATTAATTCACGACTCTCACAGATTGAGTTCGATGTCTAGCAACGTCGACTCAACCCTTAGATTCAAATGATTATAACAGACCTCTCCTGATCACGATCGTAGCATGTGTCTCATCCTTCTATCAGATCTCCCGATTAAATCTAGGATTTGGTTACGAGTCGAAATCCTACTAATTTAATCATATGACTATGTCAATTGGCGAATGACGACTTATGTCAACTAAGCAAGGATCACACACCTTCTTATTAACTTGCTTTGGCCAAAGACTTCAAGTCTAGTTATTCCCAAGACAGCATAGGAGATTCACTAATCATAGATTAGAGACAGATCCCATCTTGGAATCGCCTGCCAAATCACATAACCAGACTACACCCAAAATAGCCCATTGTGTGATTATCCTGTAATCATGAACTAAATCAAAGTGCAGTGGGTAATGCATTTGAACAGCCGCGATCCCTCAAGTCGTGAGGATCATCACAAGCCTACGTGACCGTGGAATTTCATATTCGACACGTCCACCAATATGAATTTCCACTGGGGTTGCTCAATTCACCATCCGCGATGTGAACCCTCATACGTTGCATAGGTTCCCAACCAATACCCATGGAACAAGGTACATACCTCCAAGGAAATGCAACGCACAAGCAAGTCTTGACGAGTTATTGATATCCCTATCTCAATAACTCTATGACTTGGAACGCTTTAAGGATTACAGCCGTTCGAGTACATCCCATGATCACCATCCAATGCGTGACCGTACCCATAGCTCTATGTAACCCAAGGGACTTTATTACATATATGTAAAGACATAAGATATATAATAAAGAAGATGCCATATAATAAATAACGATTTAAACAAGACTGTTCTCGTAGTGTTGCTAAGTATTTGGCAACCAATTGGCTTGCCGGGCACCCAACACTAACACTTATGACTTATCATTTATGGCTAATTTGTAAGTTTTACTTTTTCCCCAGCTAACAGGAGATTTTAATAAAATGCTTGCACTCCAGAACTTGTTGGAGCCTTATGGCATTTGTGAGGTTGGTTTGATATCATTCTCTTTTGTCTAAATTCACCGGTATATATGAATATATTTATATGTATATATATATATACGTTTCCCTGTAAATTATTTGATATCGTGCTGACATTGACTGTATGTACATTTTCTTATCAAGGTGGCGCGGACAGGGAGGGTTGCGCTGGTGCGGGAATCAGGCGTAGATTCCAGATACCTTAGAGGATATTCTCTTCCCTTGTAGAATTGTCATAGTCTCAAATATACTCTGTTCCTCCTATGTTGTCTGTGGTTCTACATTTCTGTCTTTCTTAAGTTCCGGTGACAGAACTTCTGGTTTTGTATTATAAATTTTGGTGGGTAGAAAGAGAGCATCGGGTAAGGTTATGAATGATCACAGTATGAGAGAATTGTTCCAAATTGTCGTGTTTTATAGATGATTGATTGGTCTAAATAACATTTCTCTATAATTTTTAGACAGTTTTTAGAGACTTTAGGTTGCCAACGACTATCACAATAATCATCTAGAGATACAGAGGGACTCATGGTGTTTTAGAGAGTTTTGGGGTCTCTATATGAACGGGATGAAGATTAAATTTTGATTTCGGAGGTGAAAGTATGAATAATCTTAGTGTTTTTTTTTAATAAATTCACTATTAAATTGATGAACTATTTAAAAACATTCCACTTTCCACCCAATAACCGATTTTAATAATTTCGAGAGTTATATGTCTTATTTCTATTTCAAGACTAGATTTTGTGAAGCTTCAAGGAATAAGTAAAAAAAAGAATAAGAGCGGGAGGAAAATTTTTAGGCTTTGTTTGTTTGTAAGAGATTGGAATTTAAATAGAGTATATGATTCTAAAAAATCAAATAATATTATTTGATATTTTTTTATGTTATAAAATGCCATTTAATTATTAAAATATAGGTATTCTCCTATCAAAACACAAGAATTATTATCGAGGTAGTTGTAATTCACATATCAAGATAATCATAAGTATAATACTTTAATGCCCTCATTACCTCTCGGTCAATTATAATATAAAATCGATAGAAATAGTTATTTATTTGTGCATTTCATTCAAGTTGAAATAAATTGCATTTTTCCTATTTATGGATAAATAATTGAGTATTTTTAATTTACTAGTAAATAACGTTCGTTGAACGTGAAGCATATGATCTCGTTAAGTAATTCATATATATAATTGTTCAACCTAAAAAATGTCAATAATTTAAATTAACTAAATAAACTATCACTTAATAAGTTAGTTATTTGAAAAAAAATATTGATTGATATAAATGAACTAAACGATTCTTGAAAAAATTAATTAAGTTAATTAAAAAGTGAAACATGCATAACAATATAACTTTATAAATGTTTATGTAAAATCATGCTTCATTTATATGTATATCTTGTTTAATTTTTAGGAATCAAACGCTTCACTTCTTCTTTCTTCTCAGTAATTTTTTCGCGTGTTTTCTGTGATTTTTATTATGGCTCAAAAGTTAGACACTTTTGTAGTATTATTTGTTTCTTATTTCACAATTATTCTTTTTGGTTCTCCATTCGCTAAACTCGGGATAGCGTAGTTTCAAATCATTAAATGTGTCACACCTTAAAACCTTAATCTAAAATTTCGCAAGTCATAGTACGTTGGCATAAATGATGCATCCATTTTTGTTTGATTTTCACTAATTGTGTTTTTTTTTATTTATTAAATTGAGTTTACTTAAGAAAATAAAAAATAAAAAATTGCATGTTATACATACAGTTAAAGTACAATATGGGAAATAACTAAAACAAAATGAGAAAGGATTTTTTTCTTTATTTTGATAACATCATCGTATTTTGATTTGCTATTGATAGGAGATTCTTTAAAATAAAGTGTGTGTTAACCATATTTTTAATAAATATTTTTCCTACTAACTCTTGTCGTTTAGTGTCATAAATATATTTGATAAATTATACATTTTTTTTTACTTTGTTGAAAAATTATAATTAGTTGAATGATCAAGTTAAACTCCTAAATAAACTACTTAAAATAAACTAAGGTATTAAAATTTTCAAAACTAATCATTAATTCAACTAAGTAAATACTTATTAAACAAATTATAAGTCATTATTTCGTAAAGTAATTTAATTGTATAGATAATTTCTTATTTTATAGTATCTTTTATTGAAAATTTAAATAATAATTTCATTAAATATATAATTATTTTAAGAATAAATATTGATTGATATGATGGGTTAAATTAATAATTATAATATGTCATAGAACATAGAAGGTGTTTTCACAATGTGATCCAAAAATATTTAAGCCTTAGAATAGAAGATGTTCAGGTAGGATAGTTGATAATAAATTATTTCGTGACATGATTTCGAGAGTTAACAATTACTTAACAAAGAAATAAGTTTTTTATATTTTCTTATTTATTAATTGTATGAACAAAAGAAATTTAACTTAATATTGTAAAAAAATTTGTGTAATTTGCATGTATAAACTAACTATTTTCAATTAAGATTTACTATTTATATGTAATTTTACCGTAGAGTTTTTATATGATATATATAAATTTATATTTTTATTGTAGATATAAACAACTTATTTTATTATTTAACTCTTTTATTTTTTAAAAGGTGAATTACTTATTGTAGAGTTCTTTTAATCTATATCTATCTATAAGTATATATTATTACCTAATGTATAAACTTTTCATAGTGTTTCTTTCTATTCTAGAAAGACAATAGAACCAAAAAAACTTTTGTGCTACTATTCTCAAACATATATATGTGAGCATAATTTGGAAAATAATTAGATTAATAGTCCTAATCCATTTTACACCACGTATTTCTCATAAGGTGGTGGCTTTTTCCACATGAATGGATAGAAAATTCACACTCGTAAAAAATATGGTGTATGCTAGGCCGGGATTGTTGGTCACGGTCTATGAGTCTAGTATAATATATGCCACATGATTTCTTGAGGCCCTTTACCATTTTAAAGTTGTTATTTTTCAAATTGGTATATATGTTTGAGGATTAAAATACCTCACAATGGTACAAAATGATCATATGATCATTTCTTTTAACTTTTGGAAGGATAAAAATATCCAATTTTGTTTATTTAATGTTTTGTCAATATGTGGTTGATGTTGTTTGATTAATATATAATATATATATATAATATATATATTAATAGCCCTTAACTTATGCATGGATACTTTTGTTTACTTTGCTTATAATAATGATTATTGATATTTCGAAGCTTGGTCTCAGTACTACACATCTATTTATTAGTTTTTATTAATTAATTTTGTTTAATAAGTTATAGAACTCAAAAATCAACAAGAATAAGTAATGGCTATGGTAGAAAAAAAATTAAGTTAAACAGTCTAATATCAATTGTTTTACTCATTTACAAATCAATAATAATAATAACCATTAGAGTTACAATTAATAAAATGGATAGATTTGATATTAATAATAATATGTGATAGGTCCCTACTGATAGAAAGAGTATGCACATAATTTAATTAAACGATTATATATATAAGTACAATATTTGATCTTGGATTGTGAAGTGAGACTTAAGCTTCAGGCCCAAGATGAGTTTATGGCTCAATAAAGATATTATAAGCATCAAAATTAAGAAAAATATCATTATCTATTTATACTCTAAAAATTATAAAAAGTAATTAAATGCTCTCTAAGTCTTTCGAAATCGAAGAGTACAATATTTGAGAACTACAAATAAGCTTGATCCTATCACAGTAGGTATGTAGGCAGCTTGAAGTTACCCATTGCAACCATCAATCTATTAAAAACTACCTGTTATGGGTTCAAAACACGTTCCCATGTATTATTCAGGTGATTCATATTTATCTTTAAACCCTATTAATATCCCATTCCCATTTACCATATTTATTATTAATTGAGATTTTCTTAAATTGGTTAAATGACTATCACGATTCTTTAGTATAATATTTTCTTTTGCTAATTGATTGTTTAGAATAGAAAATATAATATTTTTGTATAGGCATTAGGAAGGGTGCTGCATTTTTTTTTTCATTTTCTAATTTTTATATCTATTTTGACTCTACCACACTAATATGTAATTCCGTCAAACTATCTTTCCTCACTCAAGCTGTATAAGTCTTTTAGGATGATTTATCTATATGAGATAAGTCCATTTACACTTTTCATATAACCACATCACTAACACTTTTATGTACCTTAATTAAAGTGGCTAACTTCATACATTAGTTTCTAATTAATCCGAACTCAAATTTAATAAATTCAAACTGCCAAATGTATCTAATGGAAACAAAGAATCATTTGAACTCAAAAAATTCTCGTATCCAAAATATATATGCCACTCAGATCAAAATTGTACCAGAAACAAATGGCATCATAAATCATCTGTCGATACTAGTTGAGAAATTTTCGTTATATACATGGATTTAAGACTGAAAACTGAACCAATCTACTCTATACTTGACTCGAGCTCGATCACTAATAGCTTGGTTCGATAATTATATCAAGCCAAGCTTGAACAACTTTTTTGGGTTCGATAAATTTTGAAGCTCGGCTCGATTAACAAAAAATAACAAAAACATGCACAAAATATTCAAACTACCCGAGCTCGACTCATAATCAGCTCGATTAAAGCTCATTTGAGCTCGGCTCGATAAACAATCAAACCAAGCTCAAACACAATTTTCAAAGCTCGATTGTAATTCAAACAAACTTGAACATCCATGCATTCGACTCGACTCGACTCGACTCATTTACACCCCTGTGCATGGTTTTCTCATGAAAAAGAAAAGATTCAAATAAATTACATGTAACTGACAAATCAGGCAAATAATACAGAATAAACGTGATACTTTTCCCAAAATATAAAGAGAAAAAAGTAGGCAAATAATACATAATACATGGAAACAAAAATTAGAAAAGTTTTTTATTCATGAGCTACACGAATGACTTGCTTACCTATGTTATTCCCAGTAAACAGTCCAGCAAATGCAGAAGGACCACTTTCCAACCCCTCATTCATGTCCTCTATATATGTTATCTTCCCTTGCTTGTAAAGACTACTTATATCCTCCAAAAACCGAGGAAATAGATGCAAGTAATCGCTCTGCACAAATCCCTCCATTCTTATGCGCTTTGTTATGACATTGAACAAGTTTTGGATCCCTCTTGGATTAGACATGCCGCTTTGAGACACCATCCCACAAAGAGCGATTCGTCCACGGATTCTCATGTTAAGGAGCACGGCCTCTAGCATGGCGCCGCCCACGTTCTCGAAGTATATGTCGATGCCTTGTGGGAAGTATCTGTATTTGATGAATGTAATATAAATCATATAGACACCCCCTTGTGAGAGTTTAATTCCAAAGAAACACCACAAACTTTGAGAAATTACAAAATAAAATTCAGGGAGTCATAAAATCATATCACAATTACACAGCTCCAATTAGTTAAATATAGATTGGGATTATTGCAAAAGACCCCTGTGTTGATCTGAAATAGCTAAATATACCCCCTATGTTCAATAAATAGGCATAGTGCTCCATATGTTATTCAATTCAATATCATGCATAAAGCCCCTCTCCCGTTAGAAACTAACTCCACCAAATTGTGAACAGTGAGCAAGTGTGCATATTAAACAAAATAATGGGGGTAATTTGCCTATTTTTTTAACATATCGGGTATTTAGCTATTTTAGATTAACACAGGGGTCTTTTATAAAAAAACCAAATAGATTACATTTTCATTATGTGGTTTCGGAGTTGTTTGGATTTGATAGGAGGTAGTTTCATAATTTGTAAAACCTAAGGGGATTCGTGGTAATTACCAACTAATGGAAAGTGCATGTAATTGTCCCTAATTATTGTTAATGTGAAAGGTCATAACTTAGGCACAACAATGACTGCGTAAAGTTAGACACTTCGGTGGAAAAGGACATGATTAGTATGTGTAAAATGGGGGATAATAACTTTTTTAGACCCCTTGTCTGGGAACTAATTCAATTTCAATCCTTTTGGCACAATGCCCGTCTAGTTAGTCACTTAGTCCCTAATGCTTCAATATTTTTAGACAAAAATTTAATTTTCCCAATGAATGGGAATATCTTCAGGTAGTTTATGCAAAAATTTGAGTAGCTCTAAAAAATAACCGTAGAAGGTCCGAATGAAGGCTTTAACCAACCTTTTAAGAGCTGCATCAAGATCTGGTTCTTCTTTATAGTTGAAAGCTTCATCAAATCCAAGCTTATTCTTCAGCAGATCAACCTCAAACATGACAAATGTCGACACTCAATGCAACGAATAACAAGTTCTAAGCACAAAATATAGCAAAAAAAATGATGATTTTGGATCTGCCAAAAAGAAACTCACTTTATGGCTGGATCCTGTGCTTCCAACAACATAGCAACCGTGCAACTTAGCGAGTTGGCCAACAAGCTGGCCAACAGCTCCCATTGCAGCAGACACAAACACATAATCATTCTTTTTAGGAGCACAGACCTCGTAGAATCCAGCATAAGCTGTAATGCCTGGCATGCCTGTAAAATGTTATTGATCAAACAGTTGTCCGAACACGAACAGATATATGCAGGAATGGAGCCAAAACTTTAATCTTATTGGGTTCGGGGTCTGTATTTAAACGGGATGGTGGCTTAGAATTTTCCCGTTTTTGGTGTGTCCATGGACTTTGAATCTTTGAGATTATAGATAAGTGAATTGGCAGTTGTGCGGTATATCCTCCTCTTCCGTGTCTCTGAATATGTGTAAACACTGACATATACATATATATGTATATATGTATATGTTGGTAACAATAAGATCAAATGTGGGGTTTAAGATCAAAAGAAGCTGATTTTTTTTAAGGGATCAGTGCAGTGACATGTATGGAAAGTGTTCTTCGTTGTAAATACAGCCGAATTGTTAGATTACCAAAAATGTACACAAATCAGATATAGAGTATTATATGTTTCATTGAATAATCAGATAAATGCACAAATGCATGCATATGGTTCATTCTTAGGAGTTTCCTGCACTCCAATTTGTGGACAAGCATAGTCACCCGTGGTGAGACCCATCTATCATGTGGTTGTGAATATATTGCATTTTTTAGTCCTCGGAACTCTAAGAATCACAATTATCTATATGTACATTTGTGAATTCGAAAATTTAAATATAGTGTGCATACATTCACCAAATGAAAACAAGGAAAGAGTTGTCTCTAAGGGAAGACCATCTAATTATTCGGAAAGGCTCGACTTAAACCCTCGGTAATTCTAATGTAATTAATAGATAGTACTAAAGTAGGTTTTTAAGCTAACAGAATATATATTTCCTAGCCTAGATTTTGTCATTGGGAGTTTCGAAATTACATACCAAGGAGGCCGATATAGTGTGACAGTGGAATATCATCTGGCTGAACTTTAGTCAACTGCTCAGCTTTGTGAATTAAGCTATACTCTTCCCAACCAGTAAAACCCGAAACTATATCTCCTGGTTTGAAGTTTGGGTTATCAGAGTCGAGTACTTTGGACACGCCATATCCTTCAATGACCTTTCAAGAAAATGCAGTGATTAAACATTAGTTGACAACAGTACTGGCTATAACGTACGAGACAATTTCTGATTAGGAATGTAAATACGAGGGACTAATTTCGACAGAGAGTGACTAGAGAGATGAAATCAAATTCATGCTAAGATGAAGGACCGAAAATGTAAATAATCTCATCCCTTCTTCTTCGTTTTATTGCAGCTACAACAGTAGTGATGACACTGATATTAGGTAAACAAAACTAAAGCCAAAAGGTGATTATTATGCAAAAAAAGGCTGAAGATCAAAACCATGAAGCTAAACTAATATGCAACCACGTATTATACGGAAAAATACTCCAATTTTGGTCAAAGAAAATTATTTTTTGTTTAAATTTCAATATTGTAATAAAATTTAATTGAATATCCTAAAACTAGCAGCTGAGTATCAAGAACTGGAAAAAAAAAAAAAAAAAGCTGTCAAAAATGAAATGATCTGGTGAAAAGGAACTTACAGAACCAGGAACAAAAGGTGGAAGATAAGAGGCATAGAAATCGAGCATACGTTCACACATATACGGATCGCAAGACAGAAATAGATTCTTAACCAATAACGCTCCTGATCCTTTTGGAGCTTCCAGCTTAATCTTGTTCCCCGATTTCAACTCCATATCAGTCTCCTTTGGAATTCCTTGTGCGTAATTCTTCAACAAAATCTGCTTGTTTTCAGCCATTTTTCCCCCACTTCTGCAAGTTTGATGCAAAAATCAAGCGATGAACTTTCACAAGTTTGAACCATTTTGAGAAGCTATCTAAAACCAAAAGTCAAGGGGGAAATTTATATAATAATGGTTTGGTAAATGGTTAACTGGTCAATTTACAAAGAACCCCCCTACTTATTCTACAATTACCAAATGCTCTCCCTTTTATTATAAATTATCTACACATCCCTCATGTTTAAGACATTTCATACTGGTTAAAAATTCTTATGATTT
This sequence comes from Verbascum thapsus, assembly GCA_963669365.1. Taxonomy (NCBI): domain Eukaryota; kingdom Viridiplantae; phylum Streptophyta; class Magnoliopsida; order Lamiales; family Scrophulariaceae; genus Verbascum; species Verbascum thapsus. The sequence goes on along the minus strand of OY770110.1, from coordinate 15,009,923 downwards.
TACACATTGATACCCATATAAATAAACCAATTGAGAGATTTTCAAGTGAGGGAGAGTTTTTGTGATCAAATATTTCATTATCGGAAAGTCGGGAACTTATTGCAAGAGTTTAATTACAAAGGGATTTCATCTGAATTTCGCTCCTAGTGAGTCAACCTTCTTAGTTTTTATTGGCTCGAAGCTCTTCATTTTTTTCTTCTCTAAAAAGAATTTATTTAATATTTCATTATGGATGAATTAATTAGTATTGATGCTTTATTACACTGTCTTTTATGAGATGACTCATAGACCTTACATATTGGAATTCTATATCATTGATATTTTTTTTTCTCTCTTTCTCTCATCCTTCCCCTACATACATGGTTACCAGATACCCATGGAGAAGCTCATTATAGTACTTGTATGCTTCTAGCCGGAATCTTATTAAAAATGGGAGCGTATGGATTAGTTCGGATTAATATGGAATTATTCCCTCACGCTCATTCTATATTTTCCCCTTGGTTGATGATAGTAGGCGCAATGCAAATAATCTATGCAGCTTCAACATCTCTTAGTCAAAGGAATTTTAAAAAAAAGAATAGTCTATTCTTCTGTACAATTGTTATCATATTGGTTGGTATGTGACATGTTTCACTTGAATTTTTATAATTGTATTGAAAATCTAAGTAACGACGCGTTTCATAATGCAAGAGACCTATTCATGTCGGTCTACTCCCGAGGAATTTCATACGTAAATATATGAGATTATGGGGTCTTGAATGAAAATAAGTGGTTTTTGATATAGTACCTAATAGTACTCCATTATCCTGTAAACTTGAATACTTCTACTCTTTCAATCTCAGACATCATAGTGGAATTTGACATAGCAATATTAGATTGTTATTTTACATGAGATTCAAAAGAAAAATGGAAGAAAAAAAAAAAAAAACAAATAGAAATCTTGTTATGGCAAAACCCAATAATATTTCATCAAAAAAACTTCAATTTCTTTTACATTCACCCACACCACACCACACCACACCACACCCTACATGCATTTGTTTAGAACTCAACCAAAGACAAGGGCAGAGAAAACTAAAACACTTCTCTTCCCTGTCTATTAACTATTCATATACAAACAATTCAAATGTACAAGCAACTGTGCATTATCAAACAGATTTTAGTTTGCTCAGCAAAAGTTCCCCTTCAAGTATGAAATACAGGTAGGCACTCCTCCGAACAAAAAGCAACTGTTACAACACCAGCATGGACCATATGTTATGGTTCCAATGGTATATACACAATTAAGATTCTCGTAATAAGTAGTGTCTTCAAACAACATAATGACCAATCACGTACATTGTGGCGGGCCCAAGTGAGTTAACTACGATGCCGGCTATGTTATTGTGGGACCCGAGACTCTAGGTCTTAGTACAATGACAATTATCCTTGTGGTGGGACCCAGCATGGTCTACTACATGGACGTTTGTGATTGTCCTAGGATCAAGAGTCAATCAAGCAGATTTCGCAAGTGGTCAACCACATCACATGAGCCACTGAGGTTATGAAAATCAGCACGGTGAAGGAGATTTGATGTGACGGGGTTTGGGTTGTCGTTTTTTCGATTCATAGGTGTAAGCTTGCCTGTGATGCTGTATCGCACGCGTATACGGTAACATTTGGTCTCCGCTGTGCAGCTACCCCGCACTTTAACTGCTAGTATAACTTCCTTGTCTCTCGCATCTTCACACCAGAAGTTTTGTGGGACCCCGTCAACAAACTCTTGTAGTGTTTGGTATTCCTCATGGCGAATTGATATTTCACTAATATGATCTGCTTCGATAACTCCTGATGCGGGATTAACCTGTTTTAAATTTGGAACCATGTCAATAACTAGTAAATGGAAAAGCATAAGATCAAGAATAAGTTGTGGAAAGATTTGAAAATCTTCAGGAGCGGGTTTGTCTTGAAACTTTTTGATACTGCAAATGTTTGCTGATCATCGAGCAAATAATAGAATTTAAAGTGTTTCAAATTAAAAGACGACACAGGCTTAGATCAGTTAGTCATTCATTGTTTGGCATGTCTATTATGCAAAACAAAGGTTATACTTCATCTTGTGTAATGCATAGCTCATGTATGGCTTTTTTGTGGTTGATTATATATTGTATTCGGAAATTATTTGGACGAAAAATTAAATTAAAAGAATACAATATAAATCAAGGGATATATTTAAACAGTCAAAGTGATACCTTTCAATGTAGTTAAGAACGGTTCGTGTATGGCCCTTTTGTGCTTGATTATATTTTGTACTCGAAAATCATTTAGACAAAAAAATCAAATAAATATAGCAATATAAGATCACGGGAACAATTTAATACGGAAGAAGTGATTTCCTTCTTTTCATTGTTATTTGTTTAGGCAAAATGAAAAGAGTGCGGAAAAAGCGTCATTTCTTTTTCATTTTCAAAGGCAGTAGTTAAAAATGAGGAGGATGATAGACCAAAAATTAAACAATTAAATTACATTTCAATTAATAACCCAAAAGGAAAAGAAAAAAAGAATTACGCTTCATTTCCATAAGGAGCATAACGCATTGTCTGAACACAGTGAAAAAACTTGATCGATGCTAAAAATTCTAAGGCCAAACAAACCAAATAAATACACATTCATTTAATAGCAGTATCATATAGAATTAATGTAAATTAGATAATTACCTGAAGCCAGCGGGGGAAGCCAAAAGAACCTCTAGGTATGTGATCAGATGCTTGTCCATCTTCTTTAATGGTTGATAGACCTTCACAACTGATTTCATATAGAGCTCTGTCTTTCTTGCATTTATTGGTGATCCTTAATATGGATGTATCCTGGTCCTGAAGGATTATGTTATTCGTGCTCACAATTGCTTCAGGAACTTTGGCTAGTTCTTGAAGCAAACGCCTGATTTTCTTATTTGATCTGATTATGTTTCCAAATTCTTGTCTTCGTACTGACTCGTCAACTCGAGCTAACTCCACGCTGAAAATACAACGAACAGGCTTGTGATCACTGTCAGTTACATCCATGCAAGCTTCATACCTGTCAAAGATGCCTAAACTTGAGAAAGAGAAGGATAAAGAAATCCAAATATGCTGAAAATGTGAGAAAGAATGTTGGTCCTTATGTTAACGAGATAAAAAAATCATAAGATTATTCAGACCCATTTTATATATACCTTTGGTCCTTTAGTGTTTATACCCGGAACCCTTCAAAGTTTTTAATAATGGAAACCTTTTAGCCCTTGTTTGATTTCCTTAAATAATTTCAAAATGTACATTTCATGTATAGTTGTCATGAATGAAAAATAATAATAAACAAGGTGTTTGCCTCTCCTTTAGTCATTTTCTTCATCAGTCCAAACAACATAATTTGCTTTCCAAGGAACCTAAAATTTAACTCCGATAGTAGTGAGTAAAGAAACTAGGGAGTTGACCCTACTCCATGACTCTTAAGACTCATAAAATTCTAATCAGAGGAGAGCTATTTCTGATAAGAAACTCATCTACGGTGAGGATAACATGATATAGGGCTCTATATATACTGTCCCGAGAGAATTTTTCAAAACCAAATGAAACATAGCCTGGACGAGCTGGAAGTTACTTTTCTTAAGAGCAAAACCAATCAATGAGACTAAGTGATCAACTGAAAATAAAGTGCAATAATATAATAATATTCATGGGGACACAACAGTATGCTATAACACCTCCCGATAAACCATATATCATCTAGTATATTGATAAATGCAAAAGAATCAAATCCATCTAAAATAACTTACTGTAATACCGACGAGACTACAGGGCACTCCAAACTGCAGGTGGATACTGAAGCTGAACGACTATCACGATACAAAATTCTATCACACCAGGCAGGAATCCGTTTCTTTTCTCCAGCATCATACCCTTAAAAAATATAAATAAATTCGAATCAGATCTTCAAAGAAATGAAGAAGAGAAACACAAATACCGGAACAAGTGAACCCAATCCAGATCCAGCTTATCTGCCTTACGAAAAATGTGGGTAATTTGCACTTTGCACCTTGAAAAGTAGTGGGCTAATAGGCACTTTGCACCCTTAAAAAGAAAAAATAACTATATACACCCTTGAATGGGGTTAACATTGGCAAGTTGCACCCTATATGATTTTAGGGTGCAAAGTGCCTATTAGCCCTCTTTTAAGGTTGCAAAGTGCAAATTACCCCGAAAAATGTCGAATGAAGAATCAGAGAGCACAAAATTTAATTTCTAATACCTGCCAAACCTGGTTGGTGCTTTTCGAATTTGTACGTTGGAGGAAATCTAATAACAGCTTCTCGCATTCCCTGGAAGACATTACCGGCTTTCATTTCTGCTCGAAGTTGATCCCTTTCTCTAAGCCAGTCAAAGCATCTTTGAGAAACAAAATCCCGAGCTTCGTCATAAGATATGCCATCTAGTCGATAATTGAAGTCCCCCAGAAAGACAACCATGTCTGCCTCAGAAAGCTCTGGCATCCCTTCCGAAATGTTAATACCCATAGCCTGTACAAGCATCGATACATACCTTGTTGAAATTCTATCCAAAAATATTTTCTTATTCTCTCACTGTCCCAAGTTTATGGATTCTAATTCCTTCAGGGCTTGCACCAAAATAAGACTCCATTTCCTAAAAAGACCTTTTTCTATTTTACCGAAACTTTCCTTTTAAGTAGGATAAAAGAAAATTAGGTGCACATCCTATCATTTATTAGGTAATTACCACGAACTGCAGAGATTTATCAAATTACCAAGAAATCCCCTGTCGGTTTAACAACTTGTAAAACACGGGTGAAAATGTAATCTTGACAGGGGTGAGATTGTAATTTACTTTTAATGACAGGGAAAATTATGGTAATTTCTCGAACATCAGGATACTTTTTGTACTTCGGTTTACTTTTTGTACTTAGGTCTACGCAGAGGGTGTCCATGTAATTTCCCCTTAAAATAATCATGTGACACCACTAACCCCTACTTTTATGAGCTGTGATGTAAAATAATTCAAAGCTTACACGTCAAAAATCAAAATTCCATGCTTGGTCAAATTAGAACCTTGATTTGGGGATCGGGGGTACTAAACAAAGATAAGCAGATAACCTCGAACAAGAAAATCAAGAATCTAGATAGCAGCAGTATGTACATACATTTGTAGAGCGAAGCGTTTGAATTGCAGATGAGACGCCAGCTGCAATAGAAAGGACCAATGGCAAGCTCGAACCATAAACAACCGATAATAATAAGATAGAGCAGGCTAGCAAGCAACATAAGATTAAAGGCAGCACCATACCAGCAGCAGCAATTTGAAGATTGGATGGACGACTAAAAATCATTGTTCGATATACATGATCAAAATCAGCATTTCGGCGAGTAACAGCCTCCAAGTGTGCAGCAAAATGACAATTCACAAAGCAGATCATCCGACCATACACTCTCATCCTCACGCCAACAGCTCCCTGCCAGTAAATCCTTATGTTAAGTTTAGCAACAGATATGGGAAAATACTAAGCCTCGACCAATTTATCAAGAAATTGCAAGTGGCTAAATACTTATACTCAACTCGAGTTTGACCACTATTGCACATTTGAGCATTGATACAAATCAAGCTTGACAATCTTTTGATTCATTCCACAAGATTTGAAGCTCGAATTAAACTTGAGTCAATTACTTAAAAGATAATAAAGCATGAGTAATATACCAGACTCCTCGAGCCCGGCTTGTTTTTGGATTGGTTAAACCTCATTCAAATTCTGTCCACTTAAAGATCATAACAAGCTTACAATTCAACCCCGTAAAGTAGAAATCAAGCTTGAACAACACCTTGTTCAGGTATAATACTAATGTAGGTTACATCGACGTCTCTCCACATTGAAAATGAAAATGTCATGGAAAATAAGTGGGTAAATATATCCCCCAAAATCGTTATACTACCATAAAATCAGTAAACAACTATTTTCAGTATTTACATCATGTAAACCAAAATTGGAACTATTCAGTAATAAAACAATTTATAGTAGCACAGGCATAGGAACAATACCTTATTCCCAATAGCTCGGCCCAGACCACAAGGAACAGCTGCAACATCAACATCCCCAACATGGCCACGCATGGTGTTTCTAACCCTACAACATAATTATTTTCAACGAAAGATAGAATATTTACAAAAAATGAAGGTACTAACAAGAGCAAGACATGGGACCGGCACACTAATGTCAAAGGAGATGACAGACAACAATGTCTACTGATGAAGATATATCTTGTGTATTGTTCCATAGAATAGAATTGCAATCACAATGGTCCTCAATGGAATACAAAACAATTATAGAAAGTCGACGAGGAGACGGAACCAAGTATTAAGCCAAAACAACATTTTGGTTTAGATTAAAAACCCAAGACTCAAGAGCAAACTCAAGAGAAAGCTTTGAAAGTGGAGTAACTAAGACTGAAACAACTGCAATAACACTAACCACACAGAAATGAGCAATCCTGCCAACTGCCTGGAGCCAACACTTAAAAAGGTAGACCCCTCATCCAATGTTTTTCCAATCATGTCTAGCCACCATTGCCCTGCAGAACTACCCTCAAGACCCATCTGCAAGTAATGCAAATTATATATTAAGAAGTCTGAAAAAAATTCAACTGAATGATTCAGTAATCAAAAGGAAAAAAGAGAGAATAAAGCAGCAGCTAAAGTTAATAACAATCTAGAACAAGCTCCAAACAATGATGGAACATGTGAACTTATCATTTCTTTTGGGACAAATATGTTCTAAAGAATGCCAACTAAGGTCAAGAATGAAAATGAAGAATGTGACAACTTATATAGCTTTGGTTTCCAGCTCCCCATCCCCACCCCCACTTCCATGAATTGAGAATGATAATAATATATTTCAAAAAATAAAGAGCTTATTGATAAAACAGAAAAAACAAGGTAGCAGTTGCTAGGTCATCTGTGGCACGAGCAGATTGTGTAAATTTTAGTAAGTTGGAAATTCTTCCACCATAGAGCAATTTGTGAATGTTAAGAAAATTGAATTAGTTAGTACATTTAACTTAGTTGATTCGAAAATCATTTAAAAAATATATCATAAGCTGCATTTGCCCGTTAATTTGTGGTACTTGTTTGATGTTTTCTAAGTTTTAGTGAAATAAACTTCAATTTGTGAATAAAAGCCGAACTATTTAGGATAATTGTCCTTTCCCATTACGGAGGTGAGTAAGATCCCACTACCCATCTGCATCACTAGTCATGACCTAGACATACACAAAGAATATTTCACTAAAAATGATAGGAAATCTGAAAATAACAAAGAACTAAGAAGAGAGGTATTATACGGTTTCTTTAGCGGCAGACATGGCAAGAAAACCAGCACCCATTTCCACCTCCTGTAATCCAACAACAATAATATCAATGTCCGCAGCAGCCGAGCCCAGCCATGAAACAAGCGAATCAGGAGCTGCCCTTCCTTGCGCAACATTCCATGTTCCAGCCAAAATTTTCAAACTCTCTAGCCTCGTGTACAAAAATTCCTTCCCAGCCAACTCTGAACGGAATATATTATCGAGTGGCCCAGGAGAGGTGATGCTCCATCCACGAATACCACCGTGATTAGCCAGGGTGAAAATATAACCCGCCCCAACAGCTAAATCTATCACTGGGCTATTGTGGGCCACCCATTCTCCTAGCAAATCACCATTGAGATCCAAAACCTGCACAGTGCCACTCATATACCCTACCCATATTCTAGACCCTATTGTACAGAGGCTTTGAACAGCGAAAGAATGGTAGTGTAGGTCCCGCAAGAAGTTACCATTCCCATCCCACTGCACAAGCAGCCCATTTGAACATCCAGTCCAAATAATTCCATCAATAGTTGCTACCAATGCTTCAGTTCTCCGATTATCATCTCCAAAAGTGCCTTTTACAGCAGCCCGACGAACAGCGTCTGCTGCTCCCAATATAGCATTACGTGAACGTTGAAAGAAATTAAAGGAATTTTGTGCCTTTTCCTTTGAACCAGATCCATACTTCATTCTCATCTCCTCCTCCATTAATGGATCAAGTGACAGGTTTTCAATCTGACCATCAATGTTAAACACTTTCAGTAACTCTCTTGTTCGAGCATCCCTGTGCAATGGAGAAAAGTAAAATCTCACTGAAAGAATTCTAGGGGAGTAAAAACGATGGATATTGAAACAATAAGCAGAAGAACCAAAACCAGCAAAAACATTATCAATTGGCCTCTTATACCTTTCTAGAAACCCACTAACTTTATTTCCTACACCTATTTAACCATTTTCTTGACATAGAAACCTCAGGTGTAAGTACTTGTTGTTCAAGCTGAGAATGCCCAAGTACATGAAATCATAATTTTTGAATTGCAAGAAAGCTTCTCCCTTAAAAAAATTATCAGATATTGGGGGCAACTATTTCCAATTTTGTTTCCTTGGACCACACTGCAATGAATGCATGCGTCTCTGGCAAATTCCCAAGGTTACAGAAACTTGATGTGTTTCAGAAGATACATATATTTTTATATAGTGCAACACCGGAATGCCCCATTTTCAGTTTTCGTATGTTTTAAAGCCATATCCATACACTAAATTTTATGCTTAAAGTATCAAATACTAATTTGTTTATGTTTTTAAGTTAGAATTTTGAAAATTTCTCGGGAATGGCGTACCATCGAAATTCGTGTGAAAATGGTAGGTGTTTGTTTATGTTTTTAGAATTAGGTTGAAAATTGTAATGTGTCAAATCAATGATGATTGGTTGATGTTTAATGATTGAATTAGTTGTTTTTGTAATGATTATTTAAATAAATAAATATATATATGAGTGTGTAAAATAATGTATATATTAATTGTAATTGATGAATGTGTAAAATGATTGATGTGTTGATTGATAGGTAGTTAGTATTGGAGATTGAAAAAGTAGAGTTGAAAAAAGGAAATTGAGATGAAAATTTGGTGTGTTAAGTAGATTTAAGATTTTGTGATTTGAAATCTTGAAATTGAATTTCAAAAACATAAACAAACATAGCCTAATATTTCACAGTAAAACTCTCCTATCAGACAGTAATTTATAAAGAATGATTTTAATGATGACATACCACAAAGCAAATGACTGATAACTGGCACACCAGACCTTTGCCCCAATACGGTCCGATAGCATATGCCTGACATCTGAAGTAAACATGTTACTGCAGGAACCATTCATGGTTACTTGGCTCCTCAGGTCAATGTATGACCTTTCTACTAACAAAGAAGCCATGTGTTTTTCTCCAATTGTTAGTGAAAGCGACTTTTCAATCGCTTCCCAAGGCCAGATCTTTATTGCACCACCCTCAGATCCGGACCATATATCCCCTGTATTAAATAGAAAGATACAATATTACTTAAACTCAAGATAATTAGGACTTGTTAATAACACAGCAAAAACATTTCTGCACAACCATAAACACAATGAGTGGACAATATGGATCTTCAAGATGAACTAGATCAATCAAATTCTTAAAACAAACTCAAGAAATCAAAACAATAAATAACTAGTTCATTGAAGAAATATGGAAACAACAACACTTGTCCTGACAATATGTAGCAAGGAGGCACGCATACAAGGAGCAACAAAACATGATGTACATACTAAGACTAATCTAAAGCCCTTCGATGATATGTAACCTCTCTTTGTCTTGAGGTGTTAGACAATCAACCTAAATATGTATTGAGATATAGAGAAGCTTGTTTTTAACAGCTATATACAGAATCAACAAAAGATACTGCAATCAGAATACCAATTAATCTTGAATCTGTAAAGCATAATACTAAAATATATTTATGTTATGCGTATTGATTCTGTTAATATAAAATTTACTTTTAATGACTTCTGTATGACTCGAGAAACAAAGACCAGAGTCAATTAGCTGAGAGCACACCCCCACGTTCTTTTACTGATCTGACATAAACGAGTTGGTTTTCACAAAATATGATCACATATTTGTTGCCCGAACGGAGGTGGATATTACATACTTAATCGTGAAACCATTCAGTTGAATATGTGATTTCAACTGCGAATGATCACAGATACAGTGGCATCAAAAGTCTAACTTCTCTACGAATTCAAGATATAAAATCTTCTCCAATTTTAGGAACTCTGTCTTTTGCTCAATGGAACTTCTGATAGCTAACCCCATTTTCCTCATGATTATTTCGTATAAACCCAAGCTCATTCACATTTCCACAAACAATTCTTGCAACCAATAAGTTGAAAAATGAAAGACACCAAACGCAGAAGTAATTACTCAAGAAGAGCAACAAAGCCATTCTAAATTAACAAATGCAACAAAATTCACTTTTACACTCAAAACAAATACCACAGTCAGCTGAGATGCAATAATTTCTACGTTCACTAATATATACGAAGCTAAATTAAAAGAAATAAAAAGACTTCGTAAAAGGAACTTATACCATAACAACAGACAACCATGGATAACACTGGCCCTCGATGTGCCTGCCATGAAAACACCTCCTGAAACCCATTCCTACTAGCACCACTGCCTCTTCCATTCAGTTTTTCACTCGAAAAATCCAACATCTTCCAACACATGATCCTCCCATCCCTATGTCCAGTCCACAGCACTCTATTCCCTCCATCCCCCACCACACACACAGTCGCAGCCTCCACGTGCCCCGACTCCCAATACCTCAATGTCCCCTCCTCCTCCTTCCCCTCCTCCTCTGTCGCACCATAAATATCATTCTTCAGATCCCATACCCTAACCCCACACTCCGACCCGGCCCACAACTGCGGCCCATTAACATCATCCACACAAACAACGTTCCTCAGGAACCGCCCCACTTGAGTCTCCCTCAAAGGATGCGGCCTTATCTCCAGGCTCGGCGGCCGGTTCGGGTGAACTGCCGCCCGAATCGGCGGTCTGAAAATCCCACCCCCGCCGCCCGAACCAGTAAATTCCGGCAGCGGCAGGTCAGGAGATGAAGAGCTCGATAGCTTCCGATCGAGAAATTGAAGCATGTAATCGAGCCGCCGCTGGTAATTCGAAGAACCACTGACATCAACTTCGTCGTCATCAGACGATGAGGAGTTGTAGAATCTGTCGAAGATTCTTGGGGCTTTTTGGTAATTCGACGAGCTATCGTCGAAGCTCAACTTCCGGGAATCAGTTTCATCGTCGGAATCGGAGCGAATGGCGAATTTGTTGGAGTAAGAGTGAAGATCGGTGACCGGAATTAAAGGGTCGTCGTTTAAATCATCCATGGGAACTGGAATCTAGGGCTTTTGCGGAGAATTTGGGAGATTTCACCGGACAGAATGGAGAATTATTAGGGTTCTTCAGTTGAAGTAATCAAGCTGTAATGGCGGAGTACGTCGTCGTTTTGACCCGCCAAAACTGGTATAGCTACACAACTACCACGAGCCGGCCATTTTGAGACAACTAATGTCAACTATTTACCAAACAATAATACAATTAAATTTTTTATGTACATAATTGATATATTTTATGTGGATTTTCAATGATTTGAAGAAAAAATGTTTATATATTCATTGGGATCGATATTTAATTATGGGATCTATTAATAACAATTACATAATGTTTAATACATAAAAAAAAAAAAAAAAAAAACTCGATTGTGACCGACACTCTTGCGCGTATAAAATTATTGCAAAATATTCTAACAAAAGTTTATTGAAGTCCGTAATACAATTATTTTATACATAAAGTGTGTTTTTCTTTTCTTAGCTAAAATAGTCACGTCAAAACTCTAATTTATGGAGCTTAAATTTTATTATTGTTATAATGACTAATTATAGTAAATATGCTAATAAATAATTTAAAGTATAAATTACATTCAAATTAATCATAAAATTATAGGTTCGTTATAATTGACTATCAATTACTTAACAGTTAATTTTAAATAGAATAATGTTAAGAGCATGTTTATCATTTATTATTAGGTTTGTGTGGACAGATGGCAAGTAGAATTATCTTCTTGTCAAGGGGACATTACTTGTCAAACATGATTTTGGTCGATTTCCACGTAGCGATAATGTCGTGAGACTCATGACATTGTATCTATGTATAAAAAATTAAAAATTGATTTTTTTTTGTTTTGTAATTAAGCCCAAATTTATTTTTAGTCACATTTATTATAAATTTATCATATTTAGATTCATAACTTTTAAAATGTCAATATATTAGCAAATTGTCCATGATATAATGGAAACCCCATCAGTCAACACTACCAAACCTTTTTTTTTTTTTTTTTTTGAGATTTTATACATGAATAATTGATATTTTACTCAATATCATGTAACTCTTATCATAAAGATTTTCAAAAAAGTCTGATCAAAATATTGAATAATAGACTAAACTGTTAGATTTTAAACTGTTAGATTTTGGACAGTAAAAGTAAAAGTGAGATATGTTGAAAGTTACATGACTAAATATAAAACATTCATAACAAATGAGATCATAATTTAAATTGAGCTAAACTGGAAGACGAAAAGTGTAATTATATATATATATATATATCTTATTTTTTTGATGGACAGCCATTAATTATTAATATAAGGAAATATTATTTATCCGATTAATTTAATTACATGATAACATTGTATATATAAAAAATCATCCATTACATCATTGATCCTAGTTAATACTTAATAGGGGTCAATAAGCATCATCATTATTAGTGCAAATATATTGGATATGGATTATTCGCACATGCAATTTATAATAAATTCCATTTAATAAAATAAGTAAGAAGATTGCATCACTCTTTGAATATTTGTCTACTACACTCTTCAATTTTAAAATATTGATAATAACATTTTTTTTCTTTTCCACTAATTTTTCTAGTGAAAAGACAGAAAAACATTCCACTTTAGAACTAAAAAAATGTTAAATCATATATTTAATTGGAGCCTGGAGGATGAAATAGTGTCATTAAATGATATTATAATAAAAATAACAATAAGTAAGGCTTTGTTTGTCTATGTTTTTTAGATGAAATTTTTAAATTTTCTCGGAAACGGCGTACTATGGAAATTTGAAATTTTATGTTTTTGTTTGTTTATGTTTTTTAGATGAAATTTTGAAATTTTATCGGGAATTGTGTACAATGAAAATTCGTATGAAAATGATAGTTGTTTGTTTATGTTTTTAAAAATAGGTTGAAAGTTGTAAAATGTGTCAAATCAATAGTGATAGGTTGATCGGTGATGTGTTGAATAATTGTGTTAGTTGTGTATATAATGATCATATGAATAAAAAGTAAAATAATGATTGATTTAATTGATAAATGTATGAAATGTTGTATATATAATTGATAGGTTGTTATAATAGGAGATTAAAAAGTATAGTTGAAAAAAATAAAATTTGGAAGAGAATTTGGTGTGTTAAGTTTATTTTGAATTTTGTGATTTAAAAACATAAAAATGGATTTTGAAAACATAAACAAACAAGGCCTCAAAATTTCATCTTAAAAACATAAACAAACAAAGCCTTATGCCTTGTTTGTTTATGTTTTCAAAATCCATTTTCAAATTTTTAAATCACAAAATTCAAGATAAACTTAGCACATCAAATTCTCATCTATATTATACTTTTTCAACTCTACTTTTCAATCTCCTATATAAGTACCTTTCAATTATATATACAACTTTTCACACATTTATCAATCAAATCAATCATAATTTTACTTTATCTTTTATATTTTATAATTTTTTTATCTATATTTCTTTATTTTTAATTCACATACTCATTATATACACAACTAACACAATTATTCAACACATCACCCATCAACCTATTACTATTGATTTGACGCATTATATAACTTTCAATCTATTTTAAAAAACATAAATAAACAACTATCATTTTCATACGAATTTACATAGTACATAATTCTCGATAAAATATCAAAATTTCATACCAAAAACATAAACAAACAGAGCCTTAAGTGTTTGTTTATATTTTTAAAAATATGTTGAAAGTTGTAAGACATGTCAAATCAATAGTGATATGTTGATGTATGATGTGTAAAATAATTATGTTAGTGGTGTATATAATGATTATGTGAATAGAAAAAATAAAAAAATATGAATAAAAAATTGTAAAGTATGAAAGATAAAGTGAAAAAATGATTACAATAAATGATTGATTGGTAATTGTGTGAAGTGATGTATATGTGATTGATAGTTAGTTATATAGTAGATTGAAAAGTAGAGTTGAAAATGGAGAATTGAAATGAGAATTTGATGTGTTATTTTGAATTTTAAAACTTGAAAACATAAACAAACAAGGCCTAATAAGCATCTCAAAGTTAAGTTCTCTCAAAGATACAATTTTAATATTTCTAAACTTATAATTAATTAAAAATTATTTTAATAGTGAATTATTATGTACCAATATATACTAGTTAAAAGTAATCATTTGTTCTCTCTAATGCACCTAATGTGAAATATGTTAGTATTTTGCTTATTTAATTTTAATTTGTGACATCATTCTTATTTTTACGAAAATCACGATATAATTAAAAAAAAGTCATATTGTATTTAGTGTAAATTCAAATTCATAATTAAAAATTTATATTGATAATATGGACGTTCTTTATTTTTTAATTAAAATCAATTTCAAGAAAAACGAAAAAATATCATGCTTCCTGCTAGATTTTCTGCAACCAAGAATGAAAATATATTAAGATAACAACTGGTCTATTTTGTATAGCCGTAATAATATTAGATGTACATCACGTGAATATAAATTATGTGATTAGAATTTAGATGTACCATAATTTTCTTTATATACATTTGTACACAACAAATTTGTAATTCTGAAAACAAAAAACACAAAAATGGTGACAAATGAAATTATATTGATCAAAAATAAAATATTGGGGTACAATCTCTAATCTAATCCTCTGATTCTTCCTTCAAAAATATCGATTTGAATGTTGGAGTTGACTTTGATTTTTTGATCTTCTCCAAATTAGACTTGAAACGTTAATTCGAGGGCTTGACAACATAATCTCGGATCAAACGTGTAATTTGTTATAGGGAATTTGAAATCTTCAAGGTTAACTTGTAGCTTTGATCTTCTTTGAACTTGATTTGAACTTCTATAACATTAATTCGTAGGTTTAGCACCGTAATTACGAATCAAACGCTATAATTTGATGAACGTCTTCAAGAACGCCTTGATTTTTGCCTAGAACGCCTTAAATCTTCTTTATATTTGAATAACTTTCGTAGAGAAAATTTGGAGAGCTTCATTCGTCTTCTCTAGCTTTGATTGAACTTCTATGTGTTTATTATGAGCTTCTAAGGACACTATTTATAGGTGTAGGATGGAGGAATCATAAATCATTTGAAATTACTTTTGATAAATATCTCTTTAACTAAGAGATAATTATCAATATATTTGGAGTCATTTGATTGGTTGATTTTATGATTTACATAAATCTCCTAGATATTATCTCTTTAATTTTTATATTAATTTAAAGAGATAAATATTATTTGATTTAAATACCATTTGATTGGTCGATATACCCATGTGGCATGATTTGATTGGACGCAAAATTAAGTTTTGGATATAATCCCCATTTTTATCAACTTTCAATTATTCAAAATGCACTAAGCTTTATAGGCAGAAATACACACTTCAAAATTAAAGCTTTTAAGCATTTTGTAATTTTCTACATAATTACGTGTGGATTTTAGCTTTAGCTCATCAGACCATGTGCAATGCTTGTTCCCTTAGGCTTCTATGACACCCATGTAACGAGTTTTGGGTCAACGACTCCGAATTTAGATAGCTTTAGGGCGTTGAGTGTCGAGACACTCCTTTTGGACTTAATCACTCGAGTGTCAAAGGCCACAAAATAAACTAGGTCTTTATTTGAGTTAGCTTCACATTGTCATAATAATCCGACACATCAATATTTTCAAATTTTAAGCATTCATTATGAAGCCATAAATGCGACAATTAAACTTTATACCTTGTGAAAATTTTAGTTAATATCCTTGGAAATTACTCCTTATGTGTCTCAAGATGAAACATCCACTCAACTCCTCTACCATAAGATTGTGTGCAAAGTGTCATATAAAGACGTTAATCCTTATCTTTGGTCGACATGAGCAAAATCGAGATATGCTTGTTCCATTGGTCCAGATTATATATTGAAGTCGATCGTGCCATTTTTCTTAAGTTAATTCTAGCAAATTGTACAAATTGACAAGCTAGAACTCATAAAAAAAATCGCATGTCATATGAATAGCTCAAACGCCCTCAAACTTAAACAAAACAAACTCATACTATATATATATATATATGCTAAGTCGAATTTCACCCCCAAATTTAAACTATAACATTGTCCTCAATGTTATCGTACATAAGTAATGGGAAAGAAAAACTTAACCTAATGGGATGTTGAAAAACATGCCCGAATACTAAAATAAAATTTTCGTTCCAAGTAAAAGTGGTGCATCATCTTTATCATCCAATGTAAGCTACTCATGTACCCTTTACGAAAAAACAAAAAACATAGCATGCAAGATTTTTTGTGTTAAAGAAAACAAAAGAAAGAAAGAAAAAAATAAAAATAAAAAATAGAAAAATAAAAAACACTTGGATTGCCTCCCAAGAAGCGCTTGTTTATAGTCATTAGCTTGACTTTACCATGTTAATTTAGTTTTGTAAATCCCGAATTGGACCCGACGACTTGGCAATTCTCCAATCGACTTTAGAATCTCGATTTCTAGGTAAAGAAAACTCAGCTGCTTGTCGAATAGAAGAACTAAATCGCCCTCTTTTTAATTTTCGGCAAAGGATTTTTTTATCGTGCAAAACTTTAATACCTTTCTTGTTAATCCTTGTACTCTCATGCACATCAAACTTTAACTTATCTTGTTCATGACGTCGAAAATTCTTCTCATCTCCAGCGATGTTTGATGTCAATGGCGTATGCCCCTCAAACAGTCGAGCAATATCAGCGACAACTTCATCTTCCTCCTCAATAAAGCCACCACTCATCAGTCGTGCCTCTAGTTGATCATTATAGTGGTGCCTAACAAACTTGTCCTTAGTTATTCGATTAACTTCGTCAATTCTATAACAATAGTTCTCGAGAGAGTGGTGAGCAACAAATTTATATAGATTAAATTCAACACTCTCATCCCCAATACTCAAAGAAAGCCTTCCATTTTTTACATCAATGATGGCTCCTACTGTAGCTAGAAAAGGCCTACCAAGAATAATGAGGATTTGAGAATCCTACTCCATCTCGAGAACAACAAAGTCTGTAGGAATAAAGAACTTACCAACCTTGATAGGTACATCCTCTAGCATACCTACTGAATACTTAACAGAACAATCTGATAACTGCAAAGTTATGGTGGTAGGCTTTAAATCACTCACTTCCAACTTTTTCGTCATAGACAATGGCGTGAGACTAACACTAGCTCCAAGATCACATAAAGCATGATTAAATCTCATATTGCAAATGACACAAGGAATTGAGAAACTACCGGGATCTTTAAGCTTAGGAGGTAATTTATTTTGAATTATAGTGCTACACTCCTCAGTTACAACGACAATTTCATATTTCTCTAGCTATCGTTTGTTAGAAAGAATGTTCTCCAAAAATTTAGTATATGAAGGCATTTGCGATAGTGCGTCAGTGAAGGGAATATTAATATATAGCTTTTTCAAGACTTCTAAGAACTTCTCAATCTGTTTATCTAATTTTGCATTTGCTAATCTTTGAAGAAAATGTATGGGTGGCTCGTAGGGTGGTGGAGGAACGTAGATTGTCTCTTTGACAATTTCATTCTTTTTGGTTGGTTCACTTTCCGTCATCCCATTGGGCATTTTAGCTTCCTTATATTGTGTCCCACTTCTTAAACTAACATCTTGACAGTGTTATTTAGGATTCGCTTCGGGTTGGCTAGGAAAAAAACCGGAATTCCTAATGGATATATTAGCTTGTTGGGCAATTTGCGTTTCTAACATCTTATTATGGGTTGCTAATAAATCCACTTTAGAATCTAGTTTCTTAATTGCTTCAACCACAGTTAGTCCTTGTTGTCTAAATTCATCATTCTATTTAATTTGCGTCACAACAAAACTCTCAAACAGAGTTTCTAAGTTTGACTTTTGTGGAGGGGTGGGATTATAAGGCACCTGCTAAAATCCAAGTGGTTTCCTAAAGTTAACCTGTGGACCTGCGTTTTGATTATTATTGTACGAAAAATTTGGGTGGTTCCTCCAACCAGGGTTGTAGGTATTAGAAAAAGGGTCACTCTTCTGGTTGAGGTTATTGAGAAAATTGGCTTGTTCAAGTGATCTATTATTAGGGAATAAATTTCCTAATTGACATTCTAATGAAACATGCCCAACCACACCACATATTTCGCACATAGAATTGTTAGTGTTGACAAAATTAACATGCAAGTTTATTGAATCTAATTTCTTAGACATGGCCTCTACTTTTGCAGAAAGTAAACTAATAGCGTCAAGATCATACTTACCTGGTGTGTTTTGTGGAATCGATCTTTCGCTCGACCATTGATAGTGATTCAGTGCCATGTCCTCGATCAAATCATATGCTTCGTCAACACTTTTATTCATCAGAGGTCCTCCTGCTGCTGCATCGACAGACATCCTCGTATTGTAGATCAACCCGTTTTAGAATGTATGGACGATGAGCCACTTCTCTAGCCCATGGTGCGGGCACAGTCGAAAAAGATCCTTGAATCGATCCCAAGCTTCATACAACGATTCACTATCCCGTTGAGCAAATGTAGTTATCTGGTTCCTCAGTTGTGCAGTCTTGCTCGGGGGAAAGTATTTCGCTAGGAAGCACTGCATGAGTTGATCCCAAGTCTTGATGGAACCAGACGGTAGAGAATGTAACCAAGCTCTCGCCTTGTCTCTCAATGAGAATGAAAATAACCCCAGTCGAATGGCATCTTGTGAAACTCCGTTCATCTTTAGAGTGTCGTAGTACTCTAAACACATGGACAAGTGGAGGTTTGACTCTTCAGTAGGTGCACCCCCAAACTGATTCTACTGAATCATTTGCAGAAGGGATGGCTTGAACTCGAAGCTATTAGCTTCGTTAGTGGGTCCCGTGATGCTAGAGTGAAGGGTCTGCGTGTTGAGTGCTGCAAAATCCTTCAGAGATCTCGCGTGTACGTTCACATTTGCGTTTGCGTTCTCTTCAGCCAGGGCTCCTTATTTCAGTTGAGCTCGTTTCTGATATGAATATTATTAGAGATTATATTTCATTTTATTCCTTTTAAATTATAGAATTATTTCCCTTTTATTAGGATTCAAATATGATCGGTTTCCTTTTTATCAAGATTCGAATCTAATTGTTTTTCTTTTATTAGGTTTCTTTTATTTGAGAAGTTTACTTAATTAGTAAGTTTGATTTTAGTAGGAACTAGATTTAGAAAAATATCATTTTATATAGGATTTTTACCCAAATTAAAACTTTTGTTTTTTGCCTATAAATAGGCTACGTTTTTCATTAATAAAGTAGAGAATATTTTTGAGTAAATTTTGTGAGTTTTAACTCTCGTCGTTCTTTAAGAATATTTTTGAACTTATCGGATTTTGTATCCGTGGCATTCGTTCCCGACTTATCAAACAGTTTTCCATCCTATTTGTGGCGTCACCATAAATTCGTTCTGAGGTTCGTGTTCATTTACTTCATCGGGTTGAGGTTTTCATACCAAAGTTCGTTGTCGCAATCGAATTCGGGTTAAAGATACCCATCCATCCATTCAACTCGTGAGCAAATTCAGATCTTGGAAAAATTCCACAATGAGTCAACCTGGGTGTCCCTGCCTGTGCTGCGGTGGCTGTTATTTTCGAAACCTAACAAACCTGAAAAGATGAGAGCTATCACACAACCGGCTAATCGGTTAAGAGGGCTGGTATCGGCTAAGTTCAGTGTAAAGCGGGTGAAACCTGAAAGGAAGGGAAAGCCAATTGGTCTAGACAGACAATAAGAAAAGGGATAAGAAGGCAGATTTGTCCAACCAAAAACGACTTGTGAGGAGCCACCATGTAGATAAGGGGTATGGGTGCTTCTAATCTGGAAATACTCTATCCCAGCTAATCGTGCCTCGCACACTCACACCAGGGGGCATCCATCACTCAGCTAGTTGAGATTTACCTCTTACCGACCTTGATATGTGGAATCGTCTTGCGCCATATGTACTAACTCAACCTATGGGTCATAGGAATGAACTGTTTTGACCCGATCTGTCTCCTTTGATATATTGGAAAACTTTGAACAGCATGGAGTCTCACGTTTCAGATCCTGTTCATTAAGATTCCCACTTGCCTCGCCTAAGGGCTCCCCTGATAGATTCGTCACTTTTGAAAGTAAAAAACGGTGTATGGTTGCTCGTTATATGGC
This sequence comes from Verbascum thapsus, assembly GCA_963669365.1. Lineage (NCBI taxonomy): Eukaryota > Viridiplantae > Streptophyta > Magnoliopsida > Lamiales > Scrophulariaceae > Verbascum > Verbascum thapsus. Next base: position 14,989,447 of record OY770110.1, on the reverse strand, counting down.
TGAAGAACAAACACTAGCTCAACAGCGCTAGAGATGTCTAAGCCTTACGGAAACTGAGCTTTTCAACCTAAGTCAAGAACAGGAAGAGAAAGAGAAAGAGAAAAGCCTCCCCTTCCTCACCTTAGATCAATCAGGTTCATTCCGAACTGTGTCACCAAAACAACTCCAGGGAAGATTCGTATCAGTTTGTGTCTTTGTAACTTTCTCCTTGCACGAAAGGTCTTTTCGATTTCCAGGTCAAGCTCGATAGAAAAATCGATGCTGCTTTGCATACACAGAGAAGAACAAAGATCCTGAAAATACGAAAAACAAAAACTAAAAATTAAAGCTTAGTATCACTAAAATATGAAAAGAACTAATATTAACTATCAAAATCCTCGGCAACGGCGCCAAAAACTTGATGTGTGTAAGACCGCAAGTGCACGGCTTTCGTGTAGTACAAAATATATCGTTCCCACGAGGACTAGATAATCAAGTACTAATTCCTTCATGTAATTGTAATCTAAGCTAAATGATTATTTGTTGTAAATACTAACTAGCAAAAGGAAAACAAGAATTCGAAAACGAGTTTAAAACAATTGATTAGAGATTCTAGAATTGGAATTCACCACAATAAACGTTATCTACCTCATTATGTTCCACTATCAAACGTGAATGCTAACATTCCAATTATCTTCTTTCGAAGTATAATAGCATACCTAAATTAATCAATCACCTACTTTCATGATGATTAGGCTTAATCTATGGATTCCTCAAAAGACTTAAACCTACTTTCGTGATTTAAAAACCTAGGTTCAATTTCTATGGGTTCCGATATCAAGATGCCACCTTTCAGAATTTTCACCTAATATCTACGATCGTGCAAATAAGTGGCCAGCAAATTCACAAGCATTAAGCAACAAGAAATTAAATCATAAGCACACACAATTACGAAATCAAGAAGAACGTAAATTAGTTTGATAACATATTATTGGGTTATCCCCAATTCTAGAATAAATAAAATTACTCCATAAAATTAAAGAGACAAACAATGAGTATAATTATAATGAACATATCAACAATAATTAAAAGGAGAGATAAAGAAAAAACTCTAGTCTCGATTAAATTATCGTTGAAGAGTTGAATACAATCATGCAAGATCGGCTTGTTCCTTTTCTCTAATATTTTTGAGCCTTGAAAAACGTAATTTGAATCCCTAATCTAACGTTTCTCTCCCTTTTCAATTCAAGGATCCCCTTTTTGTATTCGAATAATTGATATCAATAAATGATAAAAAAAGAGTCCTAGTTGGAGTTATATTCCTGGAATATTGGGCGTTTAAATGCCCAAACATTATCCCATTGTTCCCAGCTTTTAGGGAAAATGCTGGAAAAACGCTGGCAACAGTGTGTTCTTCACATTTTGCTATTTTTTTAGTTATTTTGGATCGCTCGTTTGACCATTTTTCTGTTTGATTTTGACTTTAGTGTCTTCTAAAAAGTTGTAGATGTATTTCGTAGCTTTACAACGCAACTAATTTGGATCTAATCCAAGTTATAAAACTAGAGTTATGATTTTTCTACCAAAATTGCCATTTTGGGTTCGAAATAGAATATGTTTTATAACTTTAAGACCTCCAAACGTTTGAATTGGATCTTGTCTTATTCATAAGACTTTTAGAGAATTGTCTTAGCTTTGTAACCATATAAGAATCATTAACATTGGAGGTCTATATCCCAATATATTATTATATTTCCGAACATCACCAATTTACCTCTTTTCATACGTTTTTTCGCCATTTTCTCGAAATTAATGATTTTGGCCTACAAACATGTAAGAAACCTATTAAACGCATATGAGACATAAATCATGACATAAAAATGATATAAAAATGACTAATCTTAGGCTAGAAAACACGTATAATCGAGGTTTATCAGCTTACACTGGCAAGTCGTCCGTGTCTTTTGTGGGATTTTTTGTCATGAACTTTACTTTTGGAATTACCTAATAGAACTTTATTTCTATCTTGTAATCCTTGAGTGAATTCATGATTTATGAATTATCTTAACAAAAATTCTTTTGAATGAGTGACACTACTTCATAAGGAGATGTGGTTTGATTTGAATTTATGACTGAGGTTAGAGGAGTCTAAGTTGCCTATGTACCCTATTCAAAGAGAGTCAAAACGTAGTTCAAATATTTTTTTTAGAGGCGCCATACTCATTTTATACTCTTGAAGGCTTAGAGTACATGATTTGGTTGAATTTTTAGACTTTTTATACTCGTGTCAATGAGGTTTTCACTTGATTTGATTTGACTTATAGACCTTATAAACTCGTGTCAAAGAGAACTTCATTTGGTTTGACTTGACTTGTAGACCTTTTAAACTCGTGTCAAGAAGAACTTCATTTGATTTGACTTCTAGACCTTTTATACTCGTGTCAAGGAGAACTTTATTTAATTTTTAATTTATTGAAAGTTTAAACTCTTATCAAGGAGCCTTGTTGATAGCTTATGCTCTTATCGAGGAGCGTTTGTTCAACATCTTTAATCGAAATAGTGATGACGGACTTGAACGTCACTTTCTTCCATATGATCACCACTATTTTCAGGTATGGGCTCATCATTGGAAGCTTTTGTGAATGGCTTACCCCTTTTGTTAATCCCATATCTCCAAGGCTCTTAGATACATGGCTCATCAATTCCACTTAGAGTCATACTCAACTCCATATCATGTGCTCGGGTGGCCAACTCTTCAAACGTTGTTGGTTGAATTCCTTGAAGGATGTATCGAAGACTCCAATGCATCCCTTGAATACACATTTTAATAGTGGAGGACTCAGACAATCTATCTTTGTAGTTGAGACTCAGATTTCTCCAACGATTAATGTAATCGATGACTGGTTCATTCATCCATTGACGGGAATTGGTGAGTTCAAGCATGCTGACTGTGCGATGGGTGCTATAGAAGCGATTGATAAGCTCTTGCTCCAAATGCTCCCAGTTGTTGATTGAGTTAGCACCAAGATCAATGTATCAGTCGAATGCATTGTCTTTCAGTGATCTAACAAATTGTTTGACTAGTTGATCGCCATAAGTTCTAGCATCATTGCATGTTTCAACAAAGTGTGCCAAATGTTGCTTTGAATTTCCTTTGCCATCAAATTGCTGGAATTTTGGGGATTGGTAGCCAGTTGGCATCTTCAAATTATCAATCCTTCGAGTATATGGTTTGACATAAGTCAAAGGCGTCTTGGATCTCCCATCGTGATTGTCTTGGATAGTACCCATGATAAACTCCTTAAGTCGATCAACTGGAATCATCAGATCACTTGAAACTCCTCGACAATGGATTTTTCCTTCTCAACTGGATGTTGATTCTTTGACGTCTCAGCTTCATCGTGCGCCTCAATTTGTTTTTCGATTTCGTGCATGAAATCCACATCGTCTGCTTTCTTCATCAAATTTTTAATTAGACTGGCTTGCTCTAGAACATGCTTCGTTAATCCTTATCAACTTTTGTCAAGTTTGCAATTTGCTCTTCCGAAGTGGTAACATTCGTCATCATGATACATGGGACGTTCAAGTCACTTGATGTAGAACATTGTGAGAATGACAAATACTTCTCTTCATCGTGATTGATTTCATCACCAAGGCGGAATGGATCATCCTCAACATGCTCGAGTAAGGGAACCATCTCTAATGGGGTTTGCAGCTTCGTGGACATACTTCTTGTGGTGACGTCAATGGTTTCGCTTATGTAGTTTGCAGAATATGAGATGACCATCTTGGGTTCCACCATCTTCAAAGCTTTAGCTTGAGTGTCCATTTGAACTTGACAAAGTGAAGAGATGAGAGTTAGAGATGGTCCCACTGGGCGTGCAAAAAATTTGTACACAACAAATTTGTAATTCTGAAAACCAAAAACACAAAAATGGTGACAAATGAAATTTATATTGATCAAAAATAAAAGATTGGGGTACAATCTCTAATCTAATTCTCTGATTCTTCCTTCAAGAATATCGATTTGAATGTTGGAATTGACTTTGCTTCTTTGATCTTCTCCAAATTTGACTTGAATATATATAACGTTAATTTGAGGGCTTGACAGCTTAATCTCGGGCCAAACGTGTAATTTGTTATATGGAATTTGAAATCTTCAAGGTTGACTTGTAGCTTTGATCTTCCTTGAACTTGATTTGAACTTTTGTAACGTTAATTCTTAGGTTTAGCACCGTAATTACGAATCAAACGCTATAATTTGATGAATTTTTTCAAGAACGCCTTGATTTTCGCCTAGAACACCTTGAATCTTCTTTGTATTTGAAGAACTTTCGTAGAGAAAATTTGGAGAGCTTTCTTCGTCTTCTCTAGTTCTGATTGAACTTCTGTGTGTTTATTATGAGTTCCTAAGGACCCTATTTAAAATAGGTGTAGGATGGAGGAGTCATAAATCATTTGAACCTTTTGATAAATATCTCTTTAACTAAGAGATAATTATCAATATATTTGGAGTCATTTGATTGGTTGATTTTATGATTTATATAAATCTCCTGGATATTATCTCTTTAATATTTATATTACTTTAAAGAGATAAATATTATTTGATTTAAATACCATTTGATTGGTCGATATACCCACGTGGCATGTTTTGATTGGACACAAAATTTCAATATCTACAATATTGAATATAAAATCAACGGTACCAAATACATCATCAAATGGACCAAATTAAGTTTCTGGATTAACTTACACTTAATAAGTGTATGCTTTGATATATAGTTATATACTATATATGTTTTTTGTTATAATGTTCGAAATTTTGAGGTAGGATCAGTTTTGGTGGGCTCTTTGTTTGCATGTCCAATTAGAGTTTCTGGGCTTCGGATTAGTTGTATTGGGTTAGCCCATGAATATGTAAGGCCCACATAAAAGTTTGAATTGGGCTTGTTATATTATTTTTTATTATTATTAAATTTGCATGAATTCATACAAAACAAAAAGAAGTAATTGTTTCTTTCAACCCTATTTCCCCTTCACTTTCTAAGTTAACTAAACCGAAAATAAGCGATTATTGAATTATATATCTGTAAATTTTAAAATTAAATGATTATTGATTAGAGTTTAAAATAGTTTATTTGGTTGTCTTTCTAAATGCAATTTCTGATTTTAATTCTCTAAATTTAATAAATTTTTAGTTAAAATTTTTCACTTATAATAATTATTTTTTATATATAGTAGAGTTTACAAATACTCTCTATAATCTCGACTTTGTCCAAAAATACATGTATCCTATACAGACTACGCAGTAGAAATAATACTTTTAACCAAAAATTTTGCCGCTTATCAACTAATTAAGGTGATCTGTTACACCAAAATAATATTATGTTTACATATACTCACTCTATTAACAAACATGTTATACATCTACAATAAGGTGGAAATTAAAAGGAAAAAGACATAAATTAATAAAATATAACTGTAATTTTTCTGATCTATATATTATAATTAAGGGTGTTCAAGATTTCGGTTAGATTTTTCATTTTTTTTCCTCAAAATTTTCGGTTGCTTGGTTCAGTTCGGTATTTAAAGGCGCTGTTAATCAAATTGAACCGAAATGGAAATATGTAATATATAATATATATTCATTTTTATTATTTACTTATATATAATTCATTAATAATATATAATAAAAACATTAAAAAGAGTATGTAAGAGCAGATTAAAAAACGAAAATACAAAAAAAAAAAAAAAGGAAAAAAACCGAACAAAACATTTTTTTTTCATTTTTTAAAACTTTCGGTTTATTCGGTTAAAAAACTAATCGAACTGAAGCGAATTTTTTCAATTGGGTTTTCAATTTGTTATATCGAAAAATTAAAATTTCGGTTAATCGATCCGATGCACACCCTATGACCATCAAATTATATCACAATTCAATTTTTAACGCTAAAATCGATGATATAAATACATATATTTGACCATGTAGTAGTTTTGACTTACCAAGAGGTTTCCCATCCTACACAAAGAAGAAGAAGAAAAAAGATACAGCAAATTGTGTGTGGTAGAAAATATACAGCACATAGTACACACAAACAGTAAGAGAGATAAATATACAGCACATAGTACACGCAAATATACAACATAGGGAGACAAAATGCATGTAATAGGAGTAGTAGTAGTAGTAGTAAACTAGTAATTAAGGTGGGTGTAAGAGAGATATCTCTATTGCTCATGATATGTTGTTTTCTCACATGCACCCAGAAAAATCCTATGGCACATCGAATTTAATAGAGCCGATTTAGTGAACCTCGCATATTTATCACATGTTTGTAGGGACGGTGGTTTTCACTTTTTACGTCGCAGTAGACGGTGTATCTGATACGACACACCGACTCTATTGAATCTAATATCTCATAGATGAACCCTTCAGATCAAAAAAATACTATGCCACATCGAATTCAATAGAGCAGATTTAACATACATCACATTCTTGTAGAGATGGTGGTTTTCGCTTTTCACGTTGGAGTGGATGGTGAATTTGATATGACATACCGATTCTATTGAATCTGATATCTCATAAATGAACTCTTCAATTCGAAAAAATACTATGCCACACTGGATTTAATAGAGTCGATGTAGCATATATTACATGTTTGTAGAGATGGTGGTTTTCACTTTTCACGTCGCATTTGACAGTGAATCTTATATGATACACCCACTGTACTCTATTGAATCTGATATCTCATTGATGCACCCTTTAGATCAGAAAAATACTATACCACATTGGATTCAATAGAATTGATTTAGTATACATTACATGTTTGTAGAGATCGGTGGTTTCACTTTTCATGTAAGAGTGGATGGTGAATCTGATATGACATACCGACTCTATTGAATCTGATATCTCGTTGATGCACCCTTCAGATCGGAAAAATACAATGTCACATCTACGGGAATAACACCTGGTAGAGAGACCCAGTCTTGAGTGAAATAAATACCGCGACTTCGATCTTTTTCAATAAAATCATCACGCAGTAAATCAACAAAGCCCAAAGTGATGTCTCTTTCTCCTTCAAGTTTACCTACTACGGTACCAGAGTGAATATGATCTCCACCAGACATACGTAACGCTTTAGCTAGTACACGGAAGTGTATACCATGATTCTTCTGTCTATCAATAACTGCATGCATTGCACGGTGAATGTGAAGAAGTAGGCCATTATCTCGGCAATAATGAGCCAAGCTAGTATTTGCAGTGAATCCTCCTGTTAAGTAGTCATGCATTACGATAGGAACTCCCAATTCTCTAGCAAATATAGCTCTTTTCATCATTTCTTCACATGTACCCGCAGTAGCATTCAAGTAATGCCCCCAATTCAACATGCATCACATGTTTGTAGAGATGGTAGTTTTTACTTTTCACGTCGAAATTGATGATGAATCTTAGAAGAAGAAGCGAGTCCAGATAAGAGAGACTTCAACTCCCCACAATTCTGGTTATGTTCTCGCAAGAAGATCAATAAATGCATTTGGATGACTGTTTTTAAAGTGTGTTTTTGTTTTTGTAAAACAAAAACTTGAAAAATGCGTTTGGTTGGGCTTGTTCTCACTTTATGTTTTTAAAGAATAAAACTCCAAAATCTGTTATTTTGTAAAATAGGTTTTACCTGTTTTTAAGTTTTTCAGAATACTTTTTCACTCCAAACTAGAAAAACACGGCAGTTAACTCTCCTCATTTCACTCTCCTTTCATCAAAACACATAGAGAGAGAAGAAAAGAGAAGAGAAGCAATTTTTTTTAGAATAGTTAACCAAACAGAATTTCAACACTATTTATACTGCAAAATTGTTTTGATAAAACTGCTCTACAAAACTATTTTGCAAAACATCAAAGACAAAAACAATCCAAACACACCCTTACCTTTTTAATTTGTAGGAAAATGTGCACTACCAAACTCCAAGAAGGAATGGAAAGAAATAGTCAAGGCCTGCAAGATTTTGCATTTTCAAGAGAGGGATAAAGTAATAGGATGATTAGTCAATTCTAAACAAAAAACTGTATATTAACTATTTCATGCATCTACGTACAATGCAACAATTGTATGTAAATTATAAAATCTTGTATGTTCTTACATATAAATAAATGAAATAAAATATTATTGATATCTCTCAAAATTCTAAATAATTAAAAAAAGCTCTTGCAAGTAAAGATAAATAGTGGATTTCTTTTTAATTCATAACTTGACAACTAACACTATCTATTAAATTGAATTTTCAGATATCTTTCGACACACAAAAAAAACGAATTAATTACTATTTTAATGTAAAATAACACAATACTCAGAATAAGACCAACATTAATTATTTTCAGTATTTAAATCAATGAATTTAACTAAAATATTTGTTAAAATTTTATATATCTATCAACCCAAATAAATTTATCATAATAAAAACTTTCATATCAAACATAACCATCATCCAAAAATACTTCTCACGAAATAGTTCTTATCTTTAAAAATATATTTTTCTCACTTTTAATTAAAATTAATTTTTTTTAAAATGAATATATCATCCAATTAATTCTCATTTTCTCTTACCTTTGTTGTTGGGGTTGGGGTGAAGAGTAGGTGATGGTGTTGGCACTGTCCCATTAATGCAGAGAGGGGGCAAAACGGATATAAGCAATTATTTTGCATGATATGTAATGTAATGTCTTCTTCTTAACTATACATACACACATATACATATATATATATATATGCATATATATATATATATATATATATGAAGAGAAGAGGGCAGAAGGTTCAGAGGGACAACCCGAAATAAATGCTACTTTTTTTTTCTTTTTCGTTTTGGCATTTGGCTTCGTAAGGCGTGCTTCTGTCGGGATATCCCCCTACCTTTAAAACCTTCCCTTTCACTTCATGCACAAAATTAATAATAATAATAATATACTATTATTTAACTCTATATATATATATGCATATATATTGTGAAGATTCACAAATGAATGGTTAATTTTCGTGGGCTCGAAATCATATGAATTTATAGTAGTAAATTGGAAAGTTTGTTTTAAATTTTATTTGTGATTAGGATTTATTTGAAAAAAATTTATAAGTCACTTGATTGGATCATTAATGCATATTAATAATGCCAGTCAAACCAATAATATTTAACCTTGATAAGATTATAGAGTTTGAAAAATTGTGTGTAAACTGTAAACTTGATTTGATTAATTGAATTTCATTAGAGTTGAATATAAATTGAGCTTTAAAATTATTGATCATAAAATATCTATTAAAAACATGATTAATATGTTATAATTAACTGGATGAAATAAGCTTTTATAAGGGAAATTATATTTTTGGTACATTTCAACGAGAATTTTAGCAATTTGAATATGAGTTTTTCCAGAAAATGTCGGTTGGCTGAAATTTTGACTTAATTTAGAATTTTGTACTTGGATGAAACTAACATTAATTTTGTGGATAGTTGCGCATGTGGAAGGAAAATTGATTTTCAATTTGGAAATTTACTCAAAAAATATTGTTTGTTTTAACTTTTATGTTATTTAAAATTTTGAAAACTTTGATTCATATATTTTATTTAGGTTAATTTTCTTTTGTTTATCATAAATAAAATTTGTGAATTAATTGATTTAAAATTATAATAATAGAAACTAATATTTTATACTTTTCAATAATTTTAATATTTTTAATCTTATCTTTTTATTTTTCAGTTTTATTGTACAAGTTCACTTATTTTTTCTCATTTTCTATATTTGTTTTTATATATTTACGTACCATTTTACAATTTATTTATTTGTTTTCTTATTTTTGTCAACGAAATTCTTTGATGCTATTAAAGAATAAATTTATTTAAATAGAATAATTAGTTTAAGATATAGTTTATAATGTTTTCTAATATTTAGATTATTCTAATATTTTTATTTTTTCCTACTTAACCAACTGTTTTAATTTTCCAAAATTTTCAATTTTTTTCTGAAATATCTTTTTCCTTTTTGTTTTATTCTCTCAAATTTGTACTAATCCTCTTTAATTTTATATATACTTGAACAAATATTTATACACCGTAATATCTCTTGTAATTAAAAAATATATATATGAGATAACTTTTAGGAGTACACATGGATCAGTTGTTCATCATGGAAATCAAATATGTGACCTCATGGTAGATCAAATGTCTGCCAAATAAATTAGCATAATTTATTATAACATGAATTGGCCAAAACAAGGATGTTTGGTATAAGCAATTGAATTCTCAAAGTCATGAGGTTAATTGTCTATTTCAACACAAATCAAATAACTTAAAAAATACCCAAAAATATCAAGGAAACAAGGGAACCAAAAGAGTAATAATAACTAGGATTATATATAAGTCAAGGGATATTCTATAACAGACTAGATCCAGTTAAGCCAATTTATTATTTTAGTAAAAAATATATGTTAACATATTTAGTGAAATGAATTATAACAGATCAAATTTATTGGATTCGATATTTTGTAAAATTATGCGATTTGATCCCATGTACCAAAGGAACAAGTCGATTTATTACAGACCGTTAAATGATGAAATATTTTAGTAAAAAATATATGTTAACACATTTAATGAAATGAAATATAACAGATCAAATTTATTGGATTCAATCTTTTGTAAAATTATGCGATTTGATCCCATGTACCAAAGGAACTATAGCAATGTTTTAGGGTTTTTTGTGTGGAAGAGCCAATCTTATCTCCCTCCCCAGTAACATACGCTGACCTAACATAATAATGCCAACACCACCCCCTTCCCTACCCCACCCACCCCACATCCATATACAAAATGGACTCTTCCTGTTTGTTCTCTTTTAATTCTCTTCTGATCATGAATCAGATCAATGGAACTCGTGCAGCACATATACATATACATATATATATATATATATATATATATGTACGTACTTACACACAGTGATCACACACAGAGATAGATACAAAGAGGGGGGGATGGCCAGTAATATTGAAGCGTGTGAGCAGTATCCATGCATAGAAGAGACCCTACACATTTATTTATACTTGAGGCCATCATTGCACAGCTACTTCATCATTGTCCCATGCAATGTTTTTTGACTATCTTTCAAATCAAATTAAATTTTTTAAAAAAAGTAAGAGAATAAAAGTTCAATGATATTTGTACATAATCCACAATATATAGTTCATGTTAATTATCAACATCATAAAGTCAAACTCTTAAAGTTTATTAATTATTAATTCTACTTTTTTGTATTATTTAGGAATAGAGACTAATTAATTATCATTTAATGGTTGTTTAATGTATCATCTTTAGTTGTAAATAAAATAAAAATATATGACTAATATTATTTTGAAAAATAATTAATATTGTAACTAGTGTGAAATATTATCATGTTTTAAAAACAGTAAAACATGAGACATGAAAAATTAAGTTTTTTTTTTCCTATAATAACAGTATAACTAACTTAATAATCAATAGAAATAAATAATTTTGAATAAGAGCGCATTAATTGCATGAATTTTGTAGAGTCTAGTTGTTAGGTTACCTCAATAATGCCATTAATTTCATGTAACAGTTTCAAGACAAAACACAAATGTTGCTGAAGTATATCTTCCATTTGATGTGTTATGTGTAAGACTTACTAATTATTAAGAATTTTGTTGCACGAATTTGGCAGTTGCCACACTTGATAATAATATTTAAATCTGTGAATAAAATGATAACTTTTTTATGAAAATTGTAATATTAGTTAGTCCCATAAGGGTATATTGCAATCTTAATTTTTTTATACATTCTTGCGGAATATGTCTCATATAATTTATAATTTTTGCAATTTGGTTCTTTGCAAAATATATCTCATATAATTTATGTAAAATCATAATATACTGAGAAAAACTAAAATATTAAGGATTTGAAAATTTATACATCATAAAAAATGAGAATTTCAGAAGGAAGAATTAGAGAAAACACCTGATAAAGAAAACAGAAATAGAAATAAAAACAATATTGAAAAATCGGAAGTTATAAGGAAAAAAAAGGATATAATATTATATTTTCTTCATTTTTTTAAAAATTAATATTATATATTAAATATAAAAATATGTTATCTATAGAAACAAAAGAAAACGTTTTAATTAAATAAATAAGTTAAAAAAAGCAAAAAAGGAAAGAAATTAAATTGAAAGTGTTTGATTTAAATTCTTAAATTAGAAGTTCATTTTTCCTTGCAAATGAAAATTCGAGTATTAAAGGTTAATTTTTCAACCAATTGTAAAAAAATCTTCAAATTCACGCCAATTTAGCGTCCAAATGACGTGTTCAGGAAATCAAAAATTTCTATTCTAAATCCTGTTCCATCTCCTATTTCATGTATTAGATGTTTGACACGTGTTAAAAATCATATTCCATGTTCATCCGTGGATTTCGAATTTCCTGCATGACTCGCATGCAAATTTGCCAAAATTGACCTTTCAATGTATCACAATTAAAAACGTTTTTTTAATTTTATCAAAATTGCAATTTTCACTAATTCATAATATTAATTTTTATTAATTATGTGCAATCTAACTACCAACAAAATAAAAAATCATTACAATAATCAATAATCCTAATTTTCCAAACGTGAAATATAGCTAATTAAATAATTTATTATGATTATGCTTAAATTTGGAGTCTTAATTGAGGCCTTTTTTTTGAAAGAAAACATAAAATAGGTAAGGACTTCCTATCATTCTCATACATGTAGAAAACTTCAAATAATAAAATAAATATAACAAAAAAAATTCCTCTTTCTCTCTAAAATTTTCCTGTTAATTTTAATTTTATTTTCAGTAGTTTCACGGCTGTTTACTCTACTGTTATAAATTATATAATAGAGTGCTTAATAGTACAATATCTATAAAAAATTGATATATTAAAACATGAGGAATTACTTAATTAACTTCGAATAATGTCATAACTCACGTGATTTATATAATTATTGTATATATTTATAAGATTTTAATAGTATTTGAAAATTAACAAAACATACATCTCAATTTTAGAAATCTGTAAAATCAAAGTTACAACTAATAAAACTCTTCTCTAATCGTGGTTCGACGACACCCAAATGATAAAATTTATCACATCGTAGATACTAATTATTAATATTTTTAATTAACATGCGACAAATTTCATGATAGTATATGATAATAAATGTAATTTATTTGCTAATTATATGAATAATCAGTACGCAAATAATTGAATCTAACAGCGTTAGATTGATAAATGAATATTATCAATTTATCTAAGAAATGCCCTTCACAAAAACAAAAACAATAAGAAATGTGACAAATAATTTAGCACTGAAAACAAGAAGTAAATTATAATATCAATAACAAAAAACAAATAACAATAATTTAATAATTAAAAGTAGTTTAAAAAGTAATCTTAATTTTTAAGCACTGTATAATAATTCATTCTTGGCTCTTAATTAACTAAATCATTCCCACGAACCAAAACCCTAAGACGGCTCAACCGGCGCACGGCGGCCATCCGCCGCAGCCGTCCCCGCCGTCCGGGCCTGCTGAAACCCACTCAACTGCGCCGCAAGAAGACTGCTAGCATCATTATATCCATTACCTCCATGATCGAAGGCTCTAATCACAGCCTGCTGGTTGTTCACAGGGAACAGCTGGTGGTGGTGGAAGTGATGGTGGTCGCGCGCCGTAACGCCGCCTCCGCCGCCCAGTAAGTTAATCCCCTGGTGGTGGGCGGCGGCGATTATCCCGTGACCTGAAATCCCTAAATTCTGGTACTTTGAGAGCTCCGTCTTGGCGCAGCTGAGGTCCATCTGGAGCTGCCGGAGCTGGTGCTGGAGGAGGGAGATAACGCCGACGCAGCCGTAGACAGGGTCGCGGAGGCGCATGTCGGCCTCGTAGGCGAGAGAATTGACGGCGTCTTCACGCTGGTGGGGCTGAAGCTCGTTGAGCAGCTTAGTGACGTTGCTGGCGCCGAAGACTTTGTGGACGTTGGCGAATTTTTGGGGCTGGTCCGGCGGGAAATAAGGGGCGAAGACACATTCGGGCTGGCATTTGCGGCGGAGGAACTTGCATGCTGCGCAAGGGGAGTTGGAGGATGAAGACATAGTGATACCTAGCTACCTGCTGCTTGCTTCAGTTATATGTATTTTCTTTTTGGTACTGGTAAAACCCTGAAAAATTATGGGGAAAAAATTGAAATTAAAATATTCATTCATGGATCTGCATTAAAAGAAATATAGGGATTTATTAAAAAAAAATTACAAAGAAATGAAAAGAGATTTTGTGTAAATGGAGAGTGAAATTTGAAGGAAGAATATATATTAAGAAAATAGTTTTTTTGATAAGTGTTATTGAATGACCTAACTAGTATTGAGAGTGCATAAATTTCAAGAAAATTTTATAATTTTCTAAAAAAACAAAAAATTCTTGTATAAATACCTTTTTTTGGTACTGAAACCCTGGGAAAATTAAAAAATATGGATCTTCTAGCTAAAAGAGGCTGAGAAAAATAGGAAGACTTCTTATCCCAAGTTTTGTGTAAATGGAAAGTCTTTCTCCTAAAGAATATTAAAAAAGAGATTTTTATTCTATAGTAAATATAATTTCAAGAAATTAAAATTGAATTCAAATTTTCTTGTTTATGGGGTCCAAGAAAATTAAATGAAATCTGCAGGGCCATCATTGAAAAGCCTTTAAGACACGAAATGAAATTAGACAAAGCAAATCATTGAACAGCAATAAAGAAATAAACCCATAAAGTTGATTGAAATATATAAAAACAGATTGAAATTACAGGAAAAAGAATCTGAACCAAATCTGGAAAATGAATGTTTGATAATATACCTGCCCTTTAATATGCTCACCTCGTAGGATCTGTCAATCAATCAATTTATGTCTATATATATTTGTGTTTAAATACACCTCTTTTACCAAAAAAAACAATATAATTTATATATTATCTCCTCTTGACGGCTGGAGATTAAGAAGAATTTTAAGTATTGGGCTGTCATTAACAGCTGTTAATTAAACACACGTAATTAATTATATATGGGAAAGAAATTAAAATCATTTCTCTTGCTCAAGAACACTAATTAAAACAAGTTTACTTTGTATCATTTTTTGTAGAGTTAAAAATTGAAGAATTCAAAGTATTTTTATTAGGATTTTTGTATAAAGAAACACACACAAAAAAAGGATTATTTTTTGAATTGGATCTCGTGAAAGTGAGAGTTGATAATATTTTTTGTTTCCTATGTCACACAGATATCAAAGTTAAACTCTTTTAAGCAGATCTTGCTTAGAATTTATTCATTCATTCTCACATGAGTCAGTAAATATATAATAATTATATATAGAATATAACACACATATAGAGAGAGAGATTACTTGACTTACTTGTGAAAATGAGAATAAAAGTTGTTAAAAATGCACACTGAATAATTCTTTTTTTCCTTGTTGAAATTTCAGCCTCGATTTCTGCGGTCAAATATAATTTGTTTTCCTCTTCTACAGTTCCCTCTTTGGCTGGTGTGCAGTTTGACAAACAGATCAAACCAAGTCTCTTTTTTCTTCTTGAAGAATTATTTGATTCTGCAAAAATTCCCTTTTTCTCAGTCAAATAATAATAATTACATACTTTTTATATAAATATATATGAAGAAAACTTTTTTTGGTGGGATTTCAAGAATCATGCAAAATGGGCTTTCTTTCAGGTGCAACCTTTTCGCAGACAGAAAGATGGTGGAAACGGATTTAAAGGAAAACCCTTAATTTTCTGAATCTCTCATTCACATATATAATATATATATATATATATATATATGTATATATAGAGAGATATAGATATTGAAAGTGTGTGTTTGTGTGTGTGTGTGTGAAGAGGTGAAGGCGGAGGAAATTCCCCCAAGACCAGAGGCTATGGAAACGGGGAGAAGATAGAAAAAAAGTTAGATAATACACTCACAGTGTGTGTTTTGTGTGTCTTCTTGTGTTGTATGTATAGTGTGTGTGTATGTGTGTATATGTGTGTGAAGTAAGGAGGTATAAGTATAATCATACTGACTATATATACATATATATATATATGTGTGTATATTACATATTTCAGAATGCAGAGATTTGAGAGCGAGTTGTCTAGTGTCGTGACATGACCTTTCCTATTAATCTTTTTTTTAATTATCTTTTTTTGTGGGGTAGGGGGTTGGGGTAGGGTGGGGTGGGGGTGGGGTGGGGGGTGTTGATATTGTGGTATGTTTCCCTTTGTTTTGTGTTTCTGCAGTTGATTTGAGTGATCTGCCCTAATCCTGAATTGGCTATTTTTGGCATAGTTTGGGTTTCAAATGTGCTATATAGATACTCAACTAGCGTCTACCCCGTGCTATGCACGGAGTATAATTTAAAATATCTCTTTTGGAAACTCATAATTATCATATTTATATCCATTAACTCAATACAAAAAATCATTCAATAAAACAATGAAAAATTTTAAAATATAGTTACTTAATGAGAACTGATAAAGTAATATGATCCAACTTTGTTAGCTAAGGTACAAAATGGTCCTTTACTGAATAAAAAAAACTTATAACCAATTGCAAATCATTGATGTGTGTGAAGAATTAAAATGCTTATTCATTTATAAAGTTGTTTAGTGATATTTTTTCGATACGGTAGTAAATATGCATAATTGGGAGTTATTGAACTTGTTTCGAATATTATCTTGAATCTCCTCAAATATATGGTGACTATATGAAAATTAAAAAGATAATTAAACATTGATCTTAATCTACATGGCCTTCCATAGGCCATATATATATACTATCATAACTTGCTTGTACTCTCTTAACTTTATGTTATATAGTGGCCGTATATGCACAACACAAAGAAATAGATCAAATTTTAGTAATATTAAAAAATCATAATATTATGACAGCTTATTGTTCATGAGAAATATAAAATAGTGTAACTGAATAGTAAAAAAATCCTTGTGCCAAATAAACAATAAATTATTTATATAACCCAACAATACTTTTCAACAAATTTGTTTGGTGGAAGAAGTTGAGAACATTCTTTAAGAAAATAAATAAATAAACAATTTGTTGTCAAAAAGAGTACCATAAAACAATAGAGCTCATTCATTCTAAAAATTTATTTCCAATTTATTTTTCTTTAAAGACTATTATAATCCTACTATTATTATGAAGAATATTAAAGAGGTTTATTAAACTAAAATTGAAATGTAATTTTTTTTTAACATATTCTTTTCTAAATAAATTGTCCAAATATATATTTTTAAGATTTTTAGGTGATATATTTGAATTTTAATCGAGCAATTTTTTCTTTAACTTTAATGTAGAAGATGAAACAAACTTATATAAAAGATTTGGTGAAATCCATAACTTCGTAGATAAAAAAACATTAAATATAACCAATCACATTAATATATTTAGTGACTAATTATGTAAAGTCATGGATATCTATCTATCAAAGTAAATATATTAAAGGACTAAATTATATAATAATAATAATAATAATAATAATAATAATAATAATAATAATAATAATAATAATAATAATAATAATAATAATAATAATAATAATAATAATAATAATAATAATAATAAGTTTAAGGCCAACATACAAATTCTCTTATTCTAACTCTACTCAAGCTTATTGTAATTTACAAATTCTCTTATTTTCAGACTTTTACAAACTTCAAGCTTATTTCGGCTGGCTCATTAGTCTTTATCAAATAAAAAAGTCCTCAATATAATCATAATAGTTATTATTCATTTCCATTGAAGAAAACTGAATGCCATAATAAATTATAAACATAAGAAAATATGTAGAGATATATAAAAATATTTTTTTTACATGAATATTGACTATTTCAATTCCACACAACTAATTAAACCAATAAATTATAAAAAGAATATTAATGGAAAAAATTATTTAAAAAAATTACTAATTACACTTAATATCCACTCAAACCAAATAAAGATAAATAAATAAATAAATAAAATATAGTAGTCTGCTTCCACATTTGCCAACTTTGTGTCCATGTAAGTCATCTGATTTATGTCTGCCATAGATTAACACTAATAGAAAATTAAAATAAAAAACAAATAAAAAATGAATAAAAAATTGAGAGTAATAACATAAAAATAAGAAAGAAATAAAACTTTATGATCTTGTAAATGGGATGTTAGACTATGAACATGCACAATTATGATATTACAATGAAATGCCAATTTATAGAGAATTGAGAAAAGTAGCCATTTAATTTTTAAAAGAATTAATTGCTCATTTTATAAGCTTAAATTGTGGACATTAAAAATTATAACTATAGTCAATTACTCATTTAATTAACATCAATTATGGACGTCAATATTTACAATAATAGTGAATTACTCATTTAAAAAATCAATTACTCATTTTGTCATTCCAAAAGAGTCAATTACTCATTTAATTAGCATCAATTATGGAAGCTTATTGTTTGCCCTAATTGTCTGTAAAATCTTTTCTTTACTATTTTTAGAAGTCGAGATGTAAGGAACAAATAAATACGATTATCCCAATATTGTTCAAATACTATTAACTATAATTTTTTATTGTGGAATTTCATTTCTTAATTAATACAATAAGTCTATTTACATCTAACAAATCTTAAAAAATTAAACTTTAGTCAACATATTATAATCTCCTTTAATTGTTGGCTTACTAACAGGAACTTATCAGAAAACTTGTTATAACCGCTATCAATCATGAATGCAAAATACATTATCCAAATATTGTGTTAGTTACCAAATAAGTGTTTTTATATTCTTAATTAATATGTTTAAATTCAAACTTTCAAATTACACACTCAATCAATTCAATTAATAAAAATTTTCTCAACAATAAAAAAATTAAAATTACCGAAAAAAAAAGATAGAGAGTAAAGTGGGTCTCACACCGCTTTGCTATAATATATATAAAGATAATGATATTAGTTCTCAATTATTTTAATCAATAAAAAATAACATTAAAAAGTAATGTAGTGAAATTTAGTACGTGAAGCATATCTATACAGGTTCACATATAGATTTGAGGTGCTAAATTTTCATAATTTTGGAATATTAAAATATAAATTCGACCAGAAGATAATTTCTATAATATTAAAACAATAAATCAATTAAGTTGTTTTTTATTTATAACTTGTAAAAAATGAAAAATTATTTCCAATAACTAAAATTATAATTATAATTATATTATTAAATTAAATTTTCTTTCTAATTCTCATAAAGAAACTAAATTTAAATTCAAAATTTAATCTAATAAGAAAAGGAAGAAGGGAATAGAAAATAAAAATCGGAGATTTGTCTTCAACCTTCAAAATTCAATATTGAACGCTATTTGCCACATTCATAATCTAAAGTTTTCCCCAATTTTATTAAATATATATATATATATATTAAAAAAAATATTATTACACTCCTTTGCACATATATATTAAAAACAATTGTTAATATACAATGAATTATTTAACAACAAAAAGAATACAATAAACAGAAAAATAGTACACAATGGTATTAACTACAAAAAATAAAAATTAATGGAGTGAAATGATTACCTCAAGCATATATGTATACGTATTCTATTGCTCCATTCATAACCACTCATCGCCAAATAAAATATGGACTAATAATTTCGATCGACTAAGAAATTCTCATAATGTCATTAATGTTTAAGACTAAATTAAATGAAGAAAATCGAATAAAATTGAAAGCGTAAAATTCAAAACTATTGAAAGATGAAAAATAAAGAACTAATAAAATAAAATACCTCAAATCAAATCAAATTCAATTTTGTAGATGAAAAAATTAGTGAACATGGAGAAACGTAAAATTAATTTGTGAAGCAGAAAAAGTATGGCATAATTTATAAGATTTTAGATTAAATGAAAATAATTTATAGATGTATCAGTTTCCTTATTAACTGCATAATTCCATCAATTGTGGAATGAATTAATACGTAAATTTAGCTAATGTAAATTAAATATTCCTCCTAAGGATTTTGATTTGGTAAGTCAATTTTAAAATAAAGTTTAAAATTTAAATTTAAGCCTAATGTGAACGTACTTAATTTAGACCATTCTTTATTTAGATATGCTAAGAATTTTACATGGTAAAAAATTTTGGTCTTTCCATTTGCATTAATGATCACAAATCACAATCAAAACATTGTAACTCTTCCCATTTTGGTTGCAAGTGAATGTAATAGGAAAGTAATTTAATTTGATTATCTAAATTAAGAATAGTAATCAATCTTAAAAAATTTAAACCAACCAATAAGAATTTTTCATTTTATTAAAAAAATTCAAAATTCTAGAAAATTAGGATTAAAGAAAAACTGTGTTATAATATAGTAGAAGATTAGGGTTTTCTTTTCATCTTCAAACTCTTTGTTTTTAGTTCTATTGAGTGATTAGATTTTTGTTTTCATTTTGGTTCAAATCGGTTTTTCACACGTATATATAGTAATTCGGTAAAATAACCGTTGTGTATACTTTTGTTAGATTAACTTCATATAATTTGATTGGTTTTATGATTTTTCTCGAGATAATTATTTTTTTGGTTCTTGCGGATTCTGCTCATTATCTCATTTATATAATTTTATTGTGTTGACTTTTTGGATTTTAGGTAGAAGTGGTGGGCGGTGGGCCCCAATTATTAAAATCGAGTTCTTGAGATATATGAGAATACAAGATTTTGATTTTTAGATAATATACTTCAGATTTTGTGGAAAATAGTATGCTTTTAGAGTATCTTATATCGTCATTTTGTGGATGAATACTTCATTTATGAATATTTTAATGTTCGCTTTAATCTAATATAAAGCTCGCATGGAAAATCATTTGATTTAGGTTATTTCTTATTGTTACGTGGGGATATCAGGTTTAGCAGTGACCGTGATTGACTAGTCAATGTCGTCCTTCGATTTTGACCAAATTATCATTTTAAAAGAACTAACTTGCAATTATCTTAGCATTGTTAATCAAATTATATTTCGAGATCAAGTTGATATTAATATCTAGATAAAAATTGAATTTTAGGAATAGGATCACACTATAAATAATATAAAATCTTGACTAAAATAATTATCATTAAACTCAATTTTTGACTTGTCCTAAAGTATACTATTGAAATATATTTAGTGTAGGACATGAAATTTCATTCATTAATACCATATCATAAATTACAAAATATATCATATTTAAGATACTAAATCAATTTGATGAGATTTACTAATTAATCCAACCTTTACATCAAAGAAACTTATCATATTTATGATAGAAATAAAAAAAAAATTAAATAGTTCAATCATTCAATTTAAATAGGTGTTTTGATGTCTATTTTTAGATTTATTGAAAAGAAAAACTAGTAATTAGGGCACCTTAATGTTCATTATTGTTCTAATAAGAAACCAAAATGTTTAATTGAAAGAATTTCTTTGATTTCATCAAAGTATTCTTATTATTACATGGAGATATTCAGGTTAGCATCGTGATTGACTACTCAAGTCGTTCTCCATAAAAAAAACTTAATTATATATAATTCATATAAATTTATGCACATATATAATATCATTGATTTTAAGCAACTATATATCTACAGCCCTAATTAATGCACAAATATAATAATCTCATTTTTTATTTGAAATTGTTTTATCAGTCAACTAAAATAAATTATCATTAACAAGGAACTAATATGAAATTATCTTAACATTGTTAAGCAAATTTATTCGAGATCAAGTTGATAAAATATTTATTCAAGTGTTCAATTCATATTATTGAATATCATGAAGAGGACCAATATACTGCATCAATTCAATAATTCTATACAAATCTATCTTGACAATATAAGATCTTGACTAATATAATTATCATTAATCTCACTTTTCGACTTCTCCAAATGTATACTACATTGAATTATCTTTAGTATAAAAATGGAAATCATTATATCCATATCATATATTGAAATACTATCAAATTTTAGATATTAGAAATCAATTGTTTTGACATTCCTATTAATCCAACTCTTACTTCAAAGATACTCAATCCTAATTATGATACTAGAAATCCAAAAAATAATAATAATAATAATAATATGCAATTAATAGGCATTGAAATTGAATCAATTCCTCCTAAAACCCAAAATAAGAACACATAATATATTTCCCAAATTAATAGATATACAAATAATTTAAATCTTATACACGCAATACATTTATATAAAATAGAATACGAGATTAAATATTATGTACGATATTGTATCCTCAATCTATAGGAGTGGGATTAATAGTTGCATGTTTGAGTTTGGGCTTCAGGGTGAATGGGACCAAAGTCTAAATATCAATATAAACCCATTTTAAACAGTAGTATTTAAATTTATAATGCGGCTTACATTCTTGATAATACAATTTATACAGACAAGCTTAACCATTTGATCATTTATGTTGCAATTATTGTTTATTTATATTTTATAATTTAGAAGATATTTTTTTTCATTGAAGCACAGTTTCTGCTCATGTCTTTACTAGTAATAAATCAGGATTTAATGATGTTAAAATTGCAATTTTTTTACACTAAGTTGACTTTTACATCGTTTTGTTATTATAATTCGGCCTGCTGGCAATTTGGGCAGTCTAACTTGCAAATATTGGCAATTTCAATTCAAATTTCACCCAAAAATTTAAAATTGGATAAAAAAAAAATCATTTGGCAGAAAATTTGAGTTAAATTTGGGGATGAAATAGATGGAAAATTAACCTTCAGCTTGGGGATTTAACTAAAATACTTTTAATTTTTTTATTATTATAATAAAGTTTGTGTAATTAATATATCTATAAAATAGTTTAACATAGAAAATTATACAATTATATGCATAAATTCAACCTAAATTATTATTTTTACTTAGTATCCTTTCAATATAAAATCAATAATATTCCGAAGTTAGATGTCAACTTTCTCTCCCCACATTCAAATTAAATTCCCACCAAAATGATATTTTCTAACTTATTTGAAGTTTCCAGCAAAATTTATACTGAATTACTAATTTTAGCACGTTAGTGTACCCAAATTAAAGACATGCTAAATTATGTAACAAAAACGCGTACATGCCAACTTGAAGTACAAAATTCACAATGTTCCCACTTAATGATGCTGACAATAATAACAATAATGATAATATCAAATATTGTTTATTATACTCATTATTGTTATTAAGTACTCGAAAAATTAACAGGAACAATGTGAAAAAATACGACATTAATAATATTTCAAAATCTAAGTTGATTACAAAGAACATTCCTTCACATCTCTTCTATATCTTCCTCACGTATATATAATCAATCGTTAGCAGAATTTCAGAATATTATGTTGAAATGATTATTCTAAAGTCGTACGCAATTCAAGTCCAAAAGATTACAAAGAAGAAACAATGGAAAAGGCAAGGAAAGTACAATTCTTTCGGGTCCTATCTGAAACACGAAAAGTCCTATGGCAAAAGTGTCTTCAATTGCGTTCTAAACAGTTCCGAAACCGCAGAACGAACTTCCATCTGGAAAAGGAAAAAGGGGTACACTGTTAGAATTCTACAAACAATGATTTGATATTGTACAATCTACATTATCACAACTCTGTTTAGAATATTTATTATCCCTTTTTTTTATCAGGCATTATTTCAGCTTGTTGATGCTCAATTAAATAGAATTTGAGTTTTTTAGTACATAGAAATTTGCATGTATCGCAATATAGCAACTTAACGGGATCATTATATGCATATTCTCTAGTTATTGGGTAATTACCATGAGCCTTTAGAGGTTTGTACATTATCAAGAGAAAATAAGACAGCAATGAAATGTACATATATGGAAATGGCCTTTATATGTTCCTAATTGATAATGCAAATCGAAGTTGCGCGAATAATCCGGGTACCTGGTCACAGCAGACAAGCTTTGCAATCAACGGATAAAACTCCCTGAGGTGATTTTTTAAAATACGTGTGTTCATTTCGCATATACCTTTAAGAACCTGGAAAACCATGGATTAAGCTTATAATTACAAATTTAGAAAGAAAAACTCGGACAACAGACAAAATAGAACTTGGGGAAAAAATTGTTATGCAATGGGAATAAATTTTTCGGAACTTATCCCAGTTAATCATCATATTTTCATTCTACTTCTTATGATACACTTCACTTGCCTAGAAAGTAATACCTATCCAATTTCCCTGTTATTGGAGCTTTATTAAGGAGGACTCGGCCATAGATGTACAAATATTAGGGTTTACCACCAGGACTAGATTGAATTACGTTGGCTTCTTAAAAAGTGAATGCAGATCTCCTTAAAGAGACGTAAGATCACTGAGCACAACTTAACACAAATGAACCACATTACATTGCCCAATGAAAGACAAACTCCAACACCAGAACCGTAATTTTATAATCTGAGGCTGACAATCTAAAGCGACTTATAACTAAAACTCATGTCCTTAAATAGAAGAATATTAATCTCGAGATAGTCAAGATTGAGGACTTTAACAAGAGAAGGCTGAAGAAGGGGGTAAATGAGAAGATTGAATAAGGTGAAGCAATATTGTAATTTGTGAAAGATGTGGAAGTTTAAGTTGTTAATTAATTTGCCATATTTTTGCCACTATATTTCAGAAATATTAAAGTGGAGACTTTCTACAATACCAGGTGTTAAACACGATCCATTTATGTACGACTGAGCCAAAAGCCACCACGCCAAAGGTTCAACCAGAAGATATCTCAACATATTTATAAAACCAAAAACTTTAAGCTCAATAAAGTTTGAAACAATGTTTGGAACTCCTGCAGTCACATCTGTTTTTCGTATTCTTTAGGATATATTGCACAAACCATCCGTCAGGTCTAACTACACTAAACGCCCTCTTGTTTTTATAATTTATACGATGTAGCAAGTATTTTTCCATCCAATTTCACCACCCTTCAAGCCAGGTAAAAGGATGGAGGGTAGTAGTTGTAATTATAAAGATGCATCTTGTGTAAATAGACCTTACCTCTGGGTGGTTTTTGTAATTTACCCTATTCATATTTCCAATTCTTACTCTACCCCAAAAGTAAGATAAAAAATAACAAGACATAACAAGGGGAGCAGATATGAAATTATGCACCGGTTATCCATGACATAATTATACCTTCACAAGTATCGGAGATCGAAGTTCTAGAACTCGATGAACATCCATATTAGTTATCTCTTCCATGCTAGATTGGAACTCAGACGCCTCTTTCAGCACCTGTTCACAATAAGAGGCAAACTTCTCTTCTGCTACTGCTTCAAGTTTCTCGTCTTTCACTTGTTCCTCTTTATCAATATCAACTGGTGATGTTGTCTTTTGTAGGATATCCAGATAGATGCAACTTCCAGTCATCTCCTGACGGAGAAGATTCATTGGTGGTCTATTCAACGGGGAAAGAAAAAACCATGTTACAAAAATACTATGTCTCATGGAAGAAACAAGACATGACCGAAAGTTATTATAAATTTTAGTTATCACACATAAGTAACCTTTCAGTGGGACGTTGATGCATTCGCGATCTGAGACTCGAATAGGAGTTGTATGAGGAAGCAAACTCAACGACAGAGAACACAATTTCCATCACCGTGATCTTCTGTTCTGTATTCAACTTGTTCAAGAATTTCTTCTGCAAGTGTTCAACATGTCAAGATAATGTAAATAATATTATTCTCAGAGTATCTTAGTTATTCGCACTAATCATGTACTTTCCACCACAAGTTACAGGTAGAAGGCTGACTTCATTTTAAACTTAATGTTATGTTTCTCAATCAGCATCTTTATATAAGTAATGTTAAGAGATGAAACTAGTTTATGATATTTCCTCAATGTCAAATGACTTGAACAATTATGTGAAACGAAGTGTTAAAGCTAACAGTATGATTTTATGATTTTCCAAGTTTAGTGGAAGGATATAAACTAAGCAAATAAGCCAGAATAAATGCAGTAGATTGACTCCTCCCGTTAAAGGAAAAATCTGAAAGCAATTTTTAATCATTAGGATTGACCAATCAAATAGAAATTATGATAATAGGCTTTAATTCAAAAATCAGATATTCAAGAAACTGATTAGTTATACCTGAATACTATCAATGGCACCTAAAAGTAACAATTGTGTCATGCATTTGCTCCTAATGGTTTCCACGATTGGACTTTCCTCCGCATCTTTCAAATCAGGTCCTGTAGCAGTATCTTGAAACTACAAAAGGAAAAGTGAAAAACCTTTTCTAATCATATTTAGGACATAGTCCTGATGAGGGACTCAGTTGTTAAAACCTAAAAAGTGCAGTTAACAAAGCATTTTGCAGGCAGAATGCAACAAAGTAAATGTCACCAGAATGTTACTCTGACTAAATATCTTTCGTGACCTTCCGTGCTGTGATGACCAAGCTAATCATTTCATACACAAAACATTACCAGAAAAGAACAGATTGGTAATTTGTGGAAACAGGTAGTCACATTTACAAGGGTTTCAGGGGTGGATGGGTAACAAAAAACGTGTTTCATCTCCAAAACCTTAAATGATTGATGCATTATACAGTTTTTGTGCATGAAGACATGATACATTAGAATGCTCATGCATATATCACTAGCATTGCTTTAAGATAGGAATCAAGCTTGTACAACTTTCTTGGCTTTGAGAGTTGATCTATAATCATCAAAAGTTATGTCCCGTTACATCAAATAAATAAACCAAAATATCTGTAACCGCGATTTGAGAATTGAAAACAGATAATATTTTGGTTCCATGGTTGTCGATAAATGGTGCTTCCTTCAAGCTTTGATAATCATTATATAAGAGCTTCACAAATCTGATAAGTTTTACCAATCCCTATAGGTCATGTCGCCAGAAATATAGCATACAGGATTATGTGCTATAGATAAGTCTTCGCTTTTCTTGATAGCTATACAGTTTCACAAGCCCATATTTCTACTTCCTAGTATCATTTTCTAACTAAAGTTTGCCTTTTCACGATCTTGAGCATTCTGGGCATAGCTTGTGCCTTTGTCTCTCTTACTTCAAGAAGCTTGCATGTTAATATCATTAATCGACTGTCCCTCTCTAAAGAATTCTAGCTACAAAGGAAATAGAAATAACTTGTCTGTAAAAAAGTGTGCAACTATGAAGTGGCAAGACAAGAGCTTCCAAACATACACAATTAGAAAATTGTTTGCCCATTGAAGCAAAAAAAGAACAAGAAAGCTCAATTAAATACAAATTATAATTCAAAGAACCATAATACATAAACACGCATAATTAAAATGCAAATACGAACCTTGGATGGAGAAGACGATACCATTACATCAGATGTTTGGTTCTTCGGTTTCGAGGTAAAACTTCTCATCAATACATTGTCCATCATATTTCCCATGATCTTCTGCCCTATTGTTTGACTATGTTGAAGGCCTCCATCATCAGTTGATCTTGTAGCTCTGCCAGATGGCGATGGCACGCCTAAAAGAATTTTGAAATTTTTAAGCTTTTGAAATATTTAGTATATCAATATGCAGGTAGACAAGCTCCATAATTAAATAACATTTTGAATTTGTTAACCTTCAGATCCCTCCAAGTCTACCGGGCGCACAATTTCATGATTGTGATCCAGTGCAATTCCATCAACGCTTGTGTTCCCATTTTCATGGACAGTATGGCGAGAAGAGTTGTCCAAGTCTCTTGCCAACACATTTTGATGTTTCATGTTCTCAAAACCCAAATCATTGAGAAGTTCAACAGGTTGGGTTGTGTATGAAGCATCCCTAGTCAAAATCAATTGGTACCGTGAAAACAAAATAACATCAAAATACAAAAAAGGCAATGCAGCTTGAAAATTATGAATGGAAGACAAAAGATGTCTCACTTCCTGTGCGTGAAGAGAGAGAGAGAGAGAGAGAGAGAGAGAGAGAGAGAGGGGGGGGTGGGATGTTACCTTATACTTTTTAACAAAGTATCCCAGTCGTGATCACTGAACTGGTGTCCTCCAACTTCAGTAAGATGCACTAATGCACCCAAAGATATTGAAACTACTGACTGGTCTGTTTTCTTGGCACAGTCTAACAGTAAGCTCAGCAACTGAGGCAGCATAAAACACACGTCCTACATCAATCAGAGTCATCAATTAGCAGGGAACTATTTTAAAAATAAAAGGAAGACATTTCCTATAATTGTTCCTGAACCTAAGAAGCATAGAACTCTGCATGGTCTGATGACACTAATAAATAGTAAAAAGGAGCAGCTCATTGCCCCCACCATAAGGAGCACCAAAACGAGCAGCAATTCTCACCCAAAAGATGTTTCTTTGAAAATGTAAAAATAGTGGTACATTTTTGTATGGACTCGCAAATTCATAGAAGAGTCAAATTTCACTGGCCCACTATAAGAGAATAAAATAAAGGTGAAAACGATAACCTGTAAGGCTTGATAGAAACCATAAGTAAAGAGCTTTTATAACGTATAGTACCAATAGCACATATTTTCACTGGGAAAGATGCCTCAGAGGCAACAAAGTTCAGATAAACAAATCAAAATTCAACATTGGAAAAAATGGCATACATTGATACATCAAGAGAATTTAAGACGTGATTAGTTTCTCATTTCATGAGTGTTAAGCGAAGGTGTGTTAGTTTCTGGTACTATAAACAAGCAGTAATTTACTCATCAGGAAGACAGTATAAATTAACTTAACAGCTGAAAAGTAGGGAGGAACAGAATAATAATGTTAACTATTAATTATATTTCATCAACCAATTGTGCTACCTTATAAAAAGCATTGAATAGGTTGCACAGCAACTGTAGTGAATGGACAGTGCTTTCACGACGCCATTCATCACCAGAAGACGTAGAGTTCTCTTTTACGGCATGTCTCACATTATCAAAGATAGGAAACAGCACCTTTTGGAAAATATTCTCCCAAAATGAAGACGAGAATTTGCTACCTCTCTCGTTCAGCAAATCGAACAAAACCTCAAGTGCACAATTTCTGACCTCTGCTCTTGGATCAGAAGTCAGATCAGAAAGACCAGCGAGCATGGGGAACCAATAATGTTCAGTGACATCAAAATTTTCATCTGCAGTGACGTCAATAGGTTTCAGGGCTCCACCTGGTATAAGGCCCTGGGATGAGAAGAAAGGAAAACAATGAATAACCTAAGTCGACATAGAAAAAAATGCCTATATCAATCACTGGTCATTTAGAGAATTTTACGCAAAAGAGACCAACTAAATCCTTGTAGTCATTCCATTCCGAAAAGGATAACCAAAACATGATGTGCCTTGGAAACAGCATGCTGTAAAGGAGTTCTACAAAATTCTTTTTATAAACAAATAAAGCTGTGACAGAGATATATATATAAATTCCTGTTCGTCCTTGTTTTATTTCCTCTTTCTCTCAATTGCGTTTATCATTGTATTTGTAAGGCATTTAAATTTCTGTCAGACAGCATGATGAGATTGCTTACTTTAACTGCGAATCATAATTATCTACTCTAGAATATGTCCTTCAGAATTTTTAAATAATCCAGCAGGAAAGGTGACTTTCTCAAACCTTAGCTACTCAAAGAAGTAGCAATAAGATCATTGAGAACAGTAAAAAGTGAGCTGGAGTAAGGAATAATCACAGTCATGCATAAGGATTCATACATATATCAATTAGTTATGTTCTAGTGTTAAGGAGAGTAGACAATGAGGAGATCCCAAATAATCGAGAAAACCAAAGCAATTATGAACAAAATAACAAAACCACATTCTAAATGTACTGCTGATTGTTCATCCCACAATATGACTTTGCAAATAGCCATATGTTAGTAATTATATGGCTACCACTACTACACTTATGACAAACACAAATTTCATTGTTACCCTGATACGGAAATTCGTTATGTGAAGAAACTATCACAAGAACAACTGAAACAATTATCAACATATGAAGAGTACTAAATACTTGAAAACAAACCTCTGCAAGGCGATCCTCGCATATGCGGAGAAGAGCAATGGCCTTCAAACTTATACGGTGTGAACTCTTATTATTGGCAAATCCAATCAAGCAGTTTACACAATCCATAAAGCAATCCCCAGCAACCTGATCGAAGTGTTCCAAGACAACTGCACCATTCTTCTGTATTAGACATGATTTTAACAAATTCCTAAAACTGTTAAACATAGTATTTCACAAGAAAGAAACAGAAAAAATTAGTTCCAACCCTGTTCCACGTTTTCAAATGCATTTTCAACAATGGGCTCAAGGTCATCATCTGCAGCAGCTGTGAATATCATGAACACACTCCGCCAACCGGACTTTATGCTTCCAACTTTAGATTTTATCATCTGTCATCCACACTCAATTAGCTGATATCACACAACAGTAAAATTCAAAAAGACAAAGTATAACATCAGGCATAAATACTTGAACGATGCAATCCACTATAAGCCTTCTTATAGAATCACTTCTGCTGCCCCGGATGAGAATGACAAATGGTTTTAAGATATCATTCTGAAAAGTGAAGTTTGCAAGCTCAGCACGCTCCAAATATTTCATAGCAAGTTGCCTTAGAGAATCGATGGCATACATAGCAACTTTTTCATCATGATGGCTCCCAGCAAAGATAAAATGGTTGGCCAAGACGGACCATATTCTTGCCCAAACCTGAAAATAGATCAAATAATGTATAAACATCTAGCAAGCACAAACATTTATAAAACTCATCCGTGTCTTTCATACAAAGATGTGCATATCCTGGTTAACGAGGCAAGAGAAATCAGTGTAAAAAATGTATGTGTGAGACCGTGCTTTGGGTTACTAAAAACATCTTTCATAATTGGCATGTGGCAAAGATGATGTCAAAATGATTGTTGGAAAACCACAACATATATAATGAGAAACTACGCTCATAAATTTGTATAGAGTATATAAATTGCAGAAGAACCATCTAAGAGAATCACGCATATTTAACACAGACCTATAGATGCACCAAACAAGAAAAAAGATGAAACTAGTATAACTGGTAAACCTAATAAATCTTGGACTTCAGAGAGGCCTTAATAGAGCAAGAGTGGAGAAAGATGACCCGTATTGCTGACCCACATGAGTAAATAGTTGAGTTGTGTTGATAAATGTGATGTAAATTATCGACAAATGCATTAAACAATGGAACTCACACTATTCACTTTTTGGTTTTTCATGAATAGACATTTCAAATGATCAGACTATTCGGTTTTATTGATGTTATAAATATGTTGTCTTATTTAGAGAGTAATGCTTGTTGTTATAAAGCATCCTCATTATGGAGATATGACTGAACAAGAGGCAACATTACTCTACATGACATATAGCTGAATTAGCTTACATTAGAAAACTTGGAAAGGGAAATTAGTCATAAAAGCACCCATGAAAGTTACTAAGAACACAATAAAATAACTTAACATTATTGGGTGAAGAAATTACCAGGCGTATACGAGCCATATTGTAATAGCTTATTTCAACAACCTTTTGCAAGCTAAAAACACGAGCTGGAACCTGCTTCAATTCTTCCGCTGACACACTACACAAAGCAGTGAAAAACTCCACCACTGATTCACTGGGCAATTTGATGCTGTTCACAAATACGTTCTCAGTTGGTTTGGCAGAAAGCTCTCTCAGAGATTGAATAATAGCATCTCTAGAGATTTGATTCGATCCTTGCATGACAGTTGCAGTCATTGCAGGCCATGATACTGTATATTCGAGGCGCGAAATGCATTCGAGAATGGCAATCCAGGAGTCTTGAAAGGCATAGATATCAGTATCACATAAAGCAAGTAGAGTGCGTAGTGCTTCTACATTTTTTCCACGCATATCTCTTGGAGCATGCAAGAAACTATACCTGCAATTCATTTTCAGAAGCATCATATCACGCTGAACAAACTTTTGCTATGGTCAAAGTATACTGTGCATGAAGCAAATAGATCCACTGCGGTTGAATGACTTATAAAGCATGTGTCTTAGGTCATGTCAAATTCTAAAGTAGTTCATATTTAATCCCGTGATCTACCTCTTTCACCTTCCCTTTTCTCCTCATAACTTCTTTATCAAACTATAAAACCTTACTTACATAATGGAAAAGCTTACTTGACCAAGTACTCAAGATCTCCCTGCAGTTTCTTAATTTTTTAGAGTATGTTCTACAGATTATATTTCTACTAAGGAATTAATAGAAGCTTCATTATCAGATGAATTTTTCTTGGGGACACATTAAAATGGGTAAGGTCGGCTCCGGCCACCTACCACGTGCCAAGCATTCTTCCAGGACCAAAGGCCTCTTACAGAGGTACTTACAGATTACCCACCAAAACTACCATCACATCGGCGACCAGAATCGAAACCACAGCCTTCTTATAGGAAGTAGCCCGTTCCTTACCGACTAAGCCAAGGGGTGTTGGCTTATCATATGAATTATGGAAGTGAATATTTATCATCTTTCCTCTGACAGAATTAGAAGATAATATTAATACAGGGCAGACAGTCCTCATAATCCAACAGAATGCTGTTCAGTAAACAAAAATACCCCATCTGTCATCATACTTTGCCAAATCAATACATGAAAGCATCGCAATATTTATCCCACTAATAAAACCATATGGTTACTGTGTTAATATACAACTTTTTCACTACACATAATTCATTCTAGACATGACAAACTCATCGTTTAATTCATTCATATTCAATTACACAGTAAATCAATTCTCCAAATTGACTTCCATCAAACTTTTGACTAAATTATCTGTGTTTTCTTTGATGATTGTGTTCCCAATGTTGCATACGTTGTAAAAGGAATCAACTGAACCAGAAACCCAAAATTAAAACCAATGAGCGTACACCAGTTATCCACTAGAATTGGAGTTTATAGTAACTAACTTTATACCATGGTGAAATTCGACTCAGAATGCGGGAGGTAACAGAGTAGACATTGTTGATGAAGAATTGCGGAAAAATAGATAAATCAAGAAATGACAACGATTAAACCGACTTGATATGTGCTTTTGACAGCATAAGTAATTGATATAAGGCCGGCCAATGTCCTATGCAGTTAGACAGTAAATATGTATCAGCTTAGTACTGATACCAGGTCAAATACAAATGATTTCTCACCCTTTGAACTTGTTCATAAGAAACTCAAACAATTTTATGATCAATTGAATTGATATAACAAAAACTGAGGTCTAAATAATCATCAGATATACAAAGCAAGTTTATTAAATAATAGAATGAAAATTACCTTATCAAAGATGTCAAGAAGGCATAGCGCATGGTATCCATTCCGAGAACATGTGTTATGTGTATACCATCTCTGTATCCTTCCATACAAAGTGCAACCCTTGGTTTGTTATCTATTTCACCCATGGTAACAGAAAAACTAGCAAGTAATGGCCATCCTAGAGCTTCGACCATGGGACGTACAAGTTCAATCCTATGCGAAGTGTAAAAGACCCCCCTTTTTCCTCCCTGCTCCTTTATTACAGCCCGTATTTGCTTGATAATTCCCTCTTTCTCAGGCTTGGATTCAGTTGAAGAGCTTCCTTTGGGGAGAGCCAGGTTGAGAATATTGATGAGGTGACTTCTCTCCTCTACTTCTGGCTTTTGCTTACTGCTTTTCAAAAGTCCAGAAGGTTCATCTTTCAGTTTTATCTCATCTTTAATAATGGAATCATATATTTCCTCCAAGAGTTCCTGAGGAGCAGATTCTTCAGCATCACTCAAAGTGTTTATCCGTACAAAATCACTTTTCGACATTTTCGGCCACACCATTGGATTATGAGCGTCAGTGTTCAAC
This sequence comes from Verbascum thapsus, assembly GCA_963669365.1. Classification (NCBI taxonomy): domain Eukaryota; kingdom Viridiplantae; phylum Streptophyta; class Magnoliopsida; order Lamiales; family Scrophulariaceae; genus Verbascum; species Verbascum thapsus. The sequence continues at coordinate 14,955,505 of OY770110.1, read as the reverse complement.
ATTATAACTGCATAAGCCAGGACATAAGCTGTGTCTGCATTCTTGAATAGACCGGGATTGTCTGCACAGTAGCTGCAAAAAATTAAGCACTATTAGAAATTACTCTCCTTAGTTGACTGATGGGCACATTCTTTAAATATTTGCAAATGCAGCACAACTTTGCTTTAGCTGCAGCAGCTCTGTCTCGAAGTAGCATCTACCGGACCGAATAAAAGTTGTATTTTTATCACTCACCATTCAGACTTTTATATTTAAATCTCAATAGGCAATTCAAAAATTGACCCCAAGCAAGGTATATTAATGAAAATTAACATATCTATAGCTATATGTGAAAATAATTCCAAGTCCTACTATAGGCAACTTGAGCAAAATATTAAAGCCGATTGGCATTGATTTCATTAAAACATGCAAGACATTACAGACAACTCAAAGTCGAAAGGACTTTATGCATAGTGTGAGCAGAACCTAAAAAATATTCAAACTCACGAAGAGTTCCACGCCAACATATAGACATATTAAGAGAAAGATTTCAAATTTAAGTATTAAATAATTGGCAAATAAGAATGCCATGTTTCAAACATGCTATTTTTTAATAAGTAAGAAGAAAAGCATGCAATCTCTTAACAAGGAAGAAGAACAACATATCTTTCATCAGGGAATTTTTATCATTCAACTTTTCTTGATATCTCATCATGAGCACAATAATTGGAACATGATATTTATATTGCATTACCATATTAACACAGGCTTCTTTCCTAGAATTCAGATAGAAAAGCTCATTTGTCATTTCGAGCTACTTATAAGATAGGCCATCTTGCCATCTAAGAACAAGTACTATCAAACTTTTAAGATCAGTATATATTTGTGCCTCAAGGAATATCCAAGTTGTTTTTAGTGCACATCATCATTGTCAATCATCCACATTTTGCAATCTCCTTTTTTCTGGTCTGAGGCCAGATCATGTGTGACTCACGTTTCCTAATGCATGCAAACACAGCAACATATAGTACATACCGCTCTGCAAACTTTTCCATTATGCGATCTATCTTCTGAGCTTCCCCTGGAAGTCGAAACCCTTTAAGGAATTCACGAATTGCAATGTCAAACTTCATTTCAGAAAAGCTCATGCAATCTACAAACGCATGCATAACAGCAAGGGGAAACTCCTCATGCTGACCCAAGTAATCCCCAATCATAGCCTGGAAATCATAAACAATAAGATAAGTTCTCATGCAAAAGTACCGACCAAAAACCAAACTAAAGTAATCGATTTGGTTTCGGTTTTTGATTCAACCAACTTTCCAGAAAAAGAATTAGAGAAAAAAAGATGTCTCTTGAGTCAATTCCTTTGGCAATTCTTTTCGATGCAACATATACTTTTATGTAATTTTGATGCAATATATATTTTATGAGTAGGATAAGACGTGTAGAAATATGTTTCTCAAGTATGTTTGTTATGATGGGTATGATACTGATGTAACTTTTATAGACTTCCATTACTTAGAAATAAGTTTGTAGTGATTAAAAATTCTAAGAAATAGGTAGAAAGATGTTACTTGTTAGTAATGTCTCACATTGTATATTGTACACAATAAAAGGAAAATAGCTACTATGTTAATACACTTTACATAATCTTTTTATACATAAAATAATATATAAAATTTGTTTTCGGTTATGTTTGATTAACCAAACAGAAAAACCGAAAACCAAATTTTTCTTTGAAAAAAATCTGCGAAAGGCGAAAACTGAATCTGATGTTTGGTTTTTGGTTCGATTGGGAGGATAACGAACTGTGAACAACCCTAATAGAAAATAAATCCAAAAGCAAAGCATCCTAGCTACCTTGTCTAAATGGGGAGTACTTCGGAGAAAATGAGCAACTGAAGCTGGAGTTTTCTCCACCAACCCACTGGTTATTAAAAGCTGTATGCCCTTTCCTGGCTGCCGGTTGAACTACGCATATATGGAATAAGGAGTCAGAGTCCAGTAAACGTTTTCAAACATATTTTGAGGAACTAAATAGCTAAAAAAACTGAGTTGCTGCAATACATAGTATAGAAACCAAAAAAATAGCATAGGTACACACCTCAGCAACAACAGCTTCAGTAGTGGATTTATGAGCCTTTAACTTCTCAAAGTTGCTTGGTGAATCTTCCTTACTTTTCAATTCATCCAATTCTCTAGATGTAACTTCTTCCATAAACGATTCTTTGCCTTTATCCTGCTTTTGTGATTCTCTGTGAGACTTCTCCCAAAGGACTATTGATTTAAGCACATTCACGAGACCCTAAAATGTTGGGAAACAAGTATCAACCAGCCAATGTGAATCAGTGATGCGGCAGATGGAAAAACAAGAATAGTTAGGTAATGAAAAGATAAGCGAGATTTAAATATACCTGAAGAGATGAGGTTTTAATTAATCCAGTCTGGTGTAAGGTTGCAGACTGTGGATCCACATAACGAGTACCTTGAGCAATTTTAGCTAATGTGGCAACCTAAAAGAGAAGTCATAGAACAAGTTTTAGACATAATAAAGTAAGTCTCTTACTATTAAAGAAGAAACATACCATTTGTTCAAACAAGTTTGGGGCCTCAAGATCACAATCATAGTTCACGTAAAGGTCAACAAGCATCTGAGGATCCTTGCAGACTTTCTCCACCATCCTTCCAATTTAGATTAGATAAAACATTTAGTTGCAAAAATTAGAACTTTAAATAGTAATATGAGCTGTAAACATCTGAAGTTTTGTCAAACACAGTCGATTATAGCATTCTTTTAAATGAGGATAAAAACGGAGGATAAACAGCTACCTGAAGATATACATCATGCTAATATTTAAAAAAAACATTGTCTCAAAGGAAAACGGCATACCGAAGCACAGTTAATTTTTGGTTAAGATCCGAACCATCCAAAGGTCGTAGAATAATCACAGGAAAGAAGACGCCAATTTCAGCCTGAAAACGAATTAATATTTCAGCTTGAAGAAGAAAGTGGAATTAAATTTTTCATTTCTTATAAAGTAAATAAAACAAAATTCTGAAGTTCAATCATACCTTGAGATTTTCCCTAAATCGCAGTAAAAGAACTGAAAAAATTCCTGTTGCATACTGCCAAAGTATAGAACAAAACTATTGGCTCAAAGAATTCAATGGATTTTATTTTTCAGATACAGAAATTAATTCACAAGGAGGCAACTCAACTACACCTGATATATTACAGGAGAATGCGACATTGATGCTCGTAGTAATGCATATGAAAGATGAGCTTTCATCAAGTCAATAAATTGGAAATTCTTTGTGAATGAGTAACTAACACCTTCCAATAAACCCTGCATTTGTCAATATTAGCACCAAAATACCTTTATTCCACTTTTTTATCAGAAGTTTTTAAAAAAAAAGCATAAACCTGCATTCATTTTAACATTCCAGTCAATCCAATTTAAACATACAATTGCACATCACGATATCAGTAATAGAACTGATACTATTACATACAAACTTAAAAAACATATGAATCTAATAACTGAGAATACTTCACCCACTCCCATCATTGCATCCAACTCAATCAACACCTAAATAATAGACAGATTACTGCTGTAATTATATTTGTTTAACATATAACAAATAAAATTTCACATTTTGCAAATAGGAACATGATTCTGTAAGTTCAAAATTATATCAGACTAATTAAGAACATATCACAGTACATGGTGTTTCATACACCGGAAGCAAACTCCCGCAGTAACAGAAAGTATGTGATACCATTTTGGTACTGATGAAAACAAGGAATCAAAATGTATAGAGTGGGCCCATGAAGGAGGACAAAATGAAGAAAGTGGAGCATAATTTCTGCCCATCCAAATGCAACGTTAAGCCCAAGTTTCCATACTTATCATTCACATTATTCAGTCTTAGATATGATAGTGGCATAGTAAAATCATAGCTTTTCCACGATACAAAACCAAGGTCAAATGATAAATAGTTATCAGACATTCAAGCACATCGTTTCATTAGATTGTAAGCACCATTGTGGACACTACTAAAAAGAGATTTTTTAATGTGCATAACGACCATGGCAAATACGCAGAGAGATCTCCAATGCTAACCTGCAGAAGCTCCAGGGACAAAATGCGTGTTTTGGTCGTAACCTCGTCATTATCCTCTTTCATGCCCATCTGCAAATACGTTAACAATCAGATCAATCAGGTAAAACAAATTCTTCAATTAGATCATAAGAGAAGATGCTTCATATACAGACCTTACAGAGAGTGCGGAAAATAAGCAAAGCATCCCGTTGTCCAACACTCGTGCTCTCTGGGCCCATTCCTCTGAAAGAATTAAAAAATTTTGAAGTTGCAAAACTAATATATAGTCAGTAACAGAATAAGATGCTTTTTTTAAGAAAAATATCTCAGATGATGAAGATAAATGTACTAGTGTACTAAGTTTTGAACCCTGCAATTCCCGGCTTGAGTACTATGCACACAGTGAACAGACCGCACAATAAAGAGTGTACATACAATATTCACCAAACTATACAATTTCTTTAGTATTACAGCTGTACCTTGCGACCTTTCCACCATCTTCAAGATCCACAGCCTTCTCGAGAACAGCCTCCAAACCCTGCACAAGAAATTTTAAGCCAAATTGATAGATATTAGACAAATTTTATAAAAGCTCACAGACTTCAAACATCTCAAAGATATTGTAAAAGACAAGAGCCAAAAACAAAGCGAATGATAATACTTCCATGGCAGAGCTAACATATGTAGCAATATACCTTTATATCAGTGGCACCCACAAGATTTTGAATTTCAGATGTACTATTTATCTGTTTCCCAGATAGTGAATCACCAAAAGTCATACTTGACTCATTATGATCATTGGATGACACTTCTTCCACAACTGTATTTGAACCATTCTCCATGGAAGAGTTTTTGGGTTCAGGCGAATTGGAAGGGACCTGAATCACAAAGGAGCACTAGTATGTGCTTGTAAATACTCTATATATCTGTTGAATTCATTGCGCAACAAACCAAGATTGGGAAGAATATTCTATCGCATACCACATTGGTTTCCGCCCGTCTAAAAATGATACTGAGCATCTGTGTTAACATGGCCTTTGATGTCGCTTGGTTTGTAAGACTCTTGCTAAACATTTATACAAGATATTATTATCACAAGTGGAATAATACTGATGATGAGAACTTATCAAGGCATACCTATTAAGGGCAACATTATAGCACACCCTGATGACCCCAAGCAATGGTTCACCATGAACTGCATTCAAACAAATTGATTATTAAAAGTGTGAATACGATCACATTCTACCTATACACAGAATGCGAACAATATTGTAAAACTGTACTACCAAAGCATCTGCAATTACAATTTAAAAAAAAAAAGAAAACAAAGAAAGTAAAAGGAAAAGATATGAAAATGAGGAAAATTGGATAACAATCAAGAGAGTAAAAATGACATACCTCGCATCTTTGTAGATGCTACGGCAGTTAGAAGCACTTTCAATACTTGAAGAACAGTACTGCATTTATTCCTCAAAGTTATATTCAGGAATGCAAAAGATGAGAAAATCACCAATTTCAGTTGCCCAATATATACCTGTCAGGTGATGAATTATCCACACAGCTACACACCATGTTGAGGATGTCTGTTAACAGTTTTGCATTTCTAGCACCATCAAGACCAGGATCACCCTCTAGGTGATTGTACTCAATAAGTTTCTGCATTGAGAAAATGATAAGCGAAGGAGATATAAAGACTCAATCCCCACAAGATTTGAGATTCATCCATCAACAAATTTCTAAACTGTTTTACATAAGTATTGGTGTGTATGATGTTTATGACTCGAGATGGGATCTCAGAATAAATAACTTCTTTCCCTTGTCAATTTCTAGACAGCAAATTGTGAAAAGACATGCCTAGAGGTGCAATGTAGAGAAGCAATGAGTATGCACAAAAAGGAAGCATAAGAAACCACCATCAATCAAAAAATATCAACCAGTGAGAGTGTAAACACCCTATTTCCAGAAGAAACCTTCTAATTATCAACACCTACATGAAGACAATCCAATGCAAGCTCGACAACTTTCGTGTTTTTTGTTTCGAAGGCAAGCCTAATTGGATTTAGAACAAGCTCAGCCTCAACTCCTCCTAAAGTATGACCCTCATTTGCCAAAACTGTCGTGATAGATCCATTACTGCTTGCAGGCTTGCTTTTAGGTTTTAGCTCCTCAGCAGCAGATAGCGCTTTGGTTGAAGGATCAGCTCCAATCTCAGTTTCTCCAGTCTCGGCAGATTCAGTGGAACTGCTAAAAAGGTCACCAATGGCGAACGAAATATGTAAGTATAGATAAAGAAACAGGAACATTCTAAACAAGGAAACTTGTCCATCAAGATTATTGATTTCTTTCAAAGAAATAGTTAAAGTCAGTACCTAGCCTAAGGATCCATAATCCAAAAGCCAAAACTTAGATACAAAGCTAATTGAATATTACACTCGACCTAGGTGCTCATATAGCGGGATTGGATCCACGCTTGCTCTCTTGGAATACATTTATATTTAATTAATGTAAACATACATTAGTGCTCAACGATCTGCACTAGGAATAAAAGAGATCTCAACCTTATTTTCTTATTGACCTAACAATTATTTAAACATAGTCATGATGGGCATCACTAAAGTCACCAATGCAACTGATGGACACTAAATAAACCACCCTCAAAGTCGTGAAGAATATTCTAGGACTTTCTAATTTGATTTGAACTCATAACTTCATGCATGTTGTGCATCTTTACTGTCCTGAATGCACCTGGTGGACGTTAAATCAACCGCCCTCCTAGTTGTACAGATATTAGAGGACCTTCTACATTGATTCTCACATCAAAGGGTTTTCCCATAGTAGAAGTAAATATGTAACCTGTTGTCTTGATAACCAATTAAATATATATAATGCATATATATTTTTACCATAAATACATTTTTCTTTGTTCCTATTAATTCTTCATTAATTTATTCTCAGACTTTGGTCATGTTCGCAATTACATCTTTCTTTGATTGTTCAAATAAATTTTCATTAATTTATTCACGGACTCTGCTCATCTTCGCATTCCGTGATCTTTTGCCTAATTCTCTTGCACAATCATTCATATTCTAGATGACAATGTTGCGAGCTGGATACGTAGGTCCTCTCTATTGATATTTCTCCTCTAATGTTAGTCAATGCAAACATGTACATGAGAATATTATAAGGGAGGGTAGATGGAAAACGGAACCAAAATTCAAAAATCTCACTGTGGTTAAAACACCTGTCATTTGAAGTTGATGATGAATCTTGCTTAGGCTCATCAATATTCGATTGCTGATCCTTTCCATTGTCTGAAGCGCCAAGGCCATTAAACAATAACCATTAATTCTAGCGGTGCCAATTCACAAGAAAGAAGAAAAACAAGAATAATATTTCATCTCAAGCAGCTGCTAATAATGGCAAATAAATATCAAACAATTGCAAGCAAACACCGTCTGACCTTCATCTGTGTTTTTGCCCCACCACACATGCCACAACAAAAAGCAAAATAACATCTATTCAGAGAGGTAAATCAAAAGGCAATGCATAAACAGAAACAAAAACAACAAAAACTTATGCATTAAAATGGCTCTAAAAGCAACCAAAACAGCAAATGAAATCAAAAGTGAAAAGGAAAGTTTTACTTCCTCCTTTAACTAAATTGTTCTTTTATATATGATAAACCTTTCTAGTCTCATCAGATATACCCACCAGGGCTTCATATCTATTGCCTTATCAAACACTGCATTCCACCATGTCAAAGACATCAAGTATCTCTTAGAATTATCTTTACACCGAGGAAGAATTCCCAGTATTTTGTATCCACTAACTCCACCTGATAACACTCCTTGAAGCTTCATGCCACACTCTCTTCCACTCGTGTAATTATAAACAGGTATGCATATGAGCAGGACAAGGTCCTCCTTATCAATGACCTTGCATATTCAGAATCAAATCGAAAGTGTTTTGTTTTTCAGATACTTACTTTGATGCCTTCTCCGCACAAGGCCTTCTATTCTTGTCTGTTAAACAACCTCCCTTCTCGGTAGAGACTACATTGACAGTCAAGAACAACTAATATCATTCAACATGAAGTCTCAAGTATACTTGTGAAAGTTCCATAAGATTGTCCCATCCAAATTTTTTTTACTATGAACAGTTAATGAAGAAGATCTCTTTAAGATGCTGGAACACAATCTTATCATCAAATAAGTACTCCATTTGTGAAGAAATTGGTATTATTATCACGATCATAGCCATATCCCATTTCTCATTGATAAAAGAAGACTCATTTTTTCGCCTAATGTCTCAAGGTTTTGAACAGATTGGTATAGGTTACTCTGGCCATACCGATTCAGAATCGAAGTCATAGAACTCCACTCCACTCTTCATTACTCCTTTTACTAACCCATCCTTCCTCATTAGAATTTCTGAACATAGCTCAAAAAAACGAGTTTTTTTGAGTTAGGCACTGGTTCCAAACCCTTTTGATTAGGTTCTTCAAGATAAGAAAGCACCAAAAAAAACTGTTATCATGTCTAGAAAGCTAACTTTGAAGCTATTTTAGAAGATATTGAAAATTACGGTACCTACTTCACACTAAAAGACAAATGGCCTCACTTCATATAATTTTAATTCTTGATAGAAGGTAAACCCGACTGAACACTGCAACCAATATTGTGCAGATCTCTTCGCTGTGAAGTATATACAAAGTTAATAGAAGAGCTTTAGATGTGATTGTGTATCTATATTTGACCTAACTGCTTTAATCCTCATGTAGATATCAAATGATTATACCCTTTTGTGCAATTATGCCACCATCACATTAGGCTAACCCAGAGAAACCAACTATTACTCAACCCTTTTAGCCTGCTAAAATGATAATCATTTGTCCTACGTCCACCAATCACATTTGAAAGACACTATTAACCGATCTAAAGGTTCATAACGGGAGTGCCCGTGTCTATAAATCCCAAATAGAATTGACATAGAAATATGATCCAACAAATTGTTATCAACTTCAGAGATCCCGAGTTGTTTTAAACAAGCACAAAAGTTACTCATCATGTACCCTCCTCAAATAAGTATTGCAATAATAGGCATTGGCATGAATAAACTAAAAAAGGCACATCATTCGGCTTATGCCAAATTCTTTTTACCTTTCTTCAGTTCACGTTTCGCAGCTACAACATTAATCCACTACTACACAAATCAATGATGTATGACAAATAAAATAGAATTATTTAAGTATTCAAATTATGACACATTTCCTGCCGGCATGAATCACATTCCATGATACCACTAGCTTTTGAAACACAAATAATAAATTAAACACAAAAAACACAAAATCTCAAAACCAGCATGCATTTGAAACCCTTGAGCAGAAGATCTAGCTTTTCTTACAAAAATGTACCTAAATAAGTCCGAATTGCGGACTGGAGAGTATCGTATCTCCTGTTTGAACACTCTTTGAGCATCGAACCAAATGCTCGCGTCACAAATCCACCTGCCGCACCACCCACCATTTTTCAGTTCAACTCAATCTCCTGTAGAAAATGAAAAACTGTGAGATTGTTCCACCAATTGGATCATGAGGGGAGAATTACGAACATCAATTGATTCGAGATCTAGAGAATTAATTTCTGTTACCCTGTAACTTTTTGGAGCTGTTCCTTTTAGTTTAGAGTAAGTATCCGTTTATTATGGGTCGTGTTAATTAATCAAATTTTAGATTATTATTTTATTTAGGATAATTTGCACTTTGCACCTTGAAAAGTGGGCTAAATGCACTTTGCACCCTAGAAAATAAATAATAACACCATATATCCTTGAATTGGGTTAACATGGACAAGTTGCACCTTATATAATTTTTCACCCAAAATCTAATCTCAATAATGATAAAAATATTAAAAAAAAAAAAAAAAAAAAAGCGAATCCCCCCGTTCATGTCGCGAACCTAATTTTAGTCAGTTGCTCATTTCCGATGATTATTCCTATGAACACCCAAAAATAATTAATTGAAAATGCATAAATTTTTTATGAGTGAAGAAGACTTATCTTCTTTTTGGTCCAACACTCTATCATTATTAAAGTAATACACAAGAACAAACCAATTTGATGTCATAAAATGTGAACTAAATGAAACATCATCATCACAGTAAAATTAGATTCCCAAAATGCTTAAAACTTGAAATTAAGTCAAATGTATGTCACATAAAAATGAAAAAAGAATTACAGACGACATTTGAGATGCATTCTTCTACATTTCAAAATAAGAAATTTGAAGACGATATTCAAAATGCATTTTTCTGCTTTTCTAATTAAAATAAAATAAAATTTGGAGACGACATTTGAGAACTTTAGAAATGAGACACTTTTATTATGCTTCATAATTGTATTATTTTGAGAACTTTTTATTTATTTTGCTAAAACCTCCGTAAATGGAGCATATAATATTTTTGATATAAGTTGATTTTTTTTTCTTTAAAATTCATTTTGTATTTCATGGATGATTTTGTCTTTTTAAAATGAAATTTTTAATTGAAAAATTAGAAAGGATGCAACTTGCCAAAATTTAATCAATTTCAGGGTGCATTGTGCTATTTTTTTAGGGTGTAAAGTGCTTATTATGCCTCATTTAGGGGTGCAAAGTGCAAATTACCCGTCTGATTGCACTCCATTACACTTGTTAGTAGATAGATTTACATTAAAATGAATATTATAGGTAAAAATTTCACGCCATGATTTTCTTTGTTGTAGGGAGAAAATATACCAAATTGAATAAGATAATTAGACCATATTTTATATTAGACGAGTTAGGGAGACAACCACCCATACAATAACCACCCACCCCAGCCCAAATATGTGGTTCTAAATCACCGGCTCCATTGGGCTGAGATCAATATAGAATTTCCCGGGAGAGTAGTTTCTACTCATGCTGGATGAAATTGAGGCTGATTTTTGGTGGTTAGGAGCAATTTTAAGGTATAAATATAGGGAAAAAGTGGAAATATCTAAGTGGTGAAATAAGTATTTAGGCGCTAAAAAAGTGTTAAAAATCACAACATGAGATACCAATTTTGCCGACTCGAACAAATGAGAAACTGAAACTATTTTAAGTGACAAGATTAGGGACAAAAAAATATTTTTACCATCACATGAATTTTAAAAGATGAGCTTAATATTCCATGGAGACATCTCTACCTTTTAACTATATAATTCTTTTTTTTTTTTTTCTAGGTACAAGAAATTTACAGAAATATTAATAAATCTGCTCATTTTCTCATGCATTTTTCCCCTCTTTATTGGCTTCTCCTTGCTAATACATTTTGAAATTGTGTACTGCCCATTTTCTCCTTAATTCATATTAATAATTAATATGAAATCAAAATCAGAATAAACTCAATATCTATTTTGTTTTAGTTATATTTAACTAATTTTGATAGTCAATTTTTGTCCAAGATAAAATAGTAATAATTTTTGTTCGAAAATATATAAGTAAATAATTTTATGTCATATGTATATATCCTTTTCTTTCTAATTTATAATTTTAAAATTATTTTAAATTAATAATACTTAGTTTTATACTTCAATTAAGAATAATATATTGTGCTGCAAAATTTGTGTATCAAAGAACATTATAATTTTTTTTGGATGACAGGGAAAACTAGCCATTCGCAGCTGCTATCATTAGGTGCACACTTGGTAAACTTATAATTATAAGAAAATTATTAGGTTTTGGTTAATGTAAAAAGGTTAAAGGACAATTTTGTTTATGTGATGTATTTTAAATAAAAATGATGTGCATTTATCATAATCTAGAATTCTACTTAATAATGTTTGATGTTTCACATTATATCACATATAAATATTCCCTTAAATATGCACATATATTTGGATGAATAACGTATGTGCAAATGCAAAAGGAAGACCAAGTTAAAATAAAATACGAACTGAAATATAGGATTCAAAAGTCGCCATCAACATGTTCTCAAACAGTCAAAAGCACTAAATGAGTGAAAACAACATTAACATACTATTATTTGCAAAGCCCTGCAAAATTCTATAAAGAAAAGGATAACAAACTTCAAATTCATAAATTCGTAACGACGAACAAATTCTGGATAAATAAAACATGCAACAGGGGTAAATTCGACGATTCAAGTTTGAGTCGAGAATCTACTGAGCCTTAACTCGCTTCCAAAGCTTGATCCACTCAGCCATAGTTTCTGCAGCACGAGCAAACATAGGATTCGACGATCCCAACCGCTCCTTCACAGACGCAGCAATCTCAGCCACACAATCCTCAGCCGTAACAGCACCTTCAGACAACCTTAACGACTGGAAAAATGGGATAACATCCTCCATTATCTTCACGCCTTCCCATTCTTTCTTCAAACTCTCCACCGCGTCCCCTCTTTCTTTCCTCCAAACATAAGGAAGCCCGGTTTTCACACCGAGCTTCAAATGATCACAAACAACCTTAACACACATCCCCGTCCAAATATCCTCCACCGTTTCCCACCTAAATTTTCCTTCTTTCCCCAACCTAAAAGCCGGGACCAGAGCGGGCCCCACCAACTCCCCGTTGAAAGCTATGTTGATCCCGCTCACGGGCATCATGGTCCGTGATGGGACCGTAAGGACCGCATCAACATACCTAGAGTTCCTCAGTTCGGGCTTTAGGGCCTGTGTGGGAGCATCATAGTCGGCCAAATTAAGCCAAAGCCCGCATGAAAGCCCGCATTCGACCCCACTTCTCAAACTAAAAGGGTAGCCCCGTACAAAATCCGCACCCTCACAGTAAGGGTCATAAAGGGTATTAAAGAAAAAAGGAGTAGCGGGTGTAGTAAGGTTGGTAATATGTTGGCTTATAGCATCAACTACATTTCCCTTGTTATCTTTAGCTGGGGTGCAATCGTCGTCAATAGAGATAATATATTTCTTACGGGACATAAGATAGCCGAAATATCGACAAGAGTAGCCAGAAAAGCTAATAGGACTTGATGATGAGCCGACAATTTTGTCTATATCGGCTTTTTTGTAGAGGTTAAGGTTAAATCCATCTGGGATTTTGAGTTCTCCTTTGAGGTCGGGATCTTGGACAATTATTAGGTGGAAACGGGAGAAAAAGGGCCGCCACTCTTCCATGAATGATGTAAGATCCAATTGGAGGGCGCCAATCACAATATCCACCTCATCGTCTTTGATGATAATTTGAGACATTATTTCAAGTTGCTAACAAAGAAAGCGATCTATAAGTTTGATTGTTTGTTGTCCAGAGAAGGGCTAGTATTTAGCTTTTCTTTATAGCTGACAATTATCAGAATTTCTCAGAGCAGCCTGCCAAGAATTAAAAATCCGTTAAAGAGAGAAAATCATAGTCAAGTAATATGATTTTCGTACAAAAAAAGGATAAATTACATAGAAAACCCGATTCTAATTACGAAAAACACATAAAGGTTTGAGAAATTACTGTAACTTCTTACAATTTCACCACATCCTCCTGTCCATAGGAAAAAAAGCATATTACAGTTTCATTCCCTGTTTTACGACTTGTCAAACAGAGGTGTCTTGCTAATTTGCAAAACCTCACGGAACTCTGGTAATTACAGAATATATAAGGGGTGTGAATGCAATTTTTGCTATGAAAATAACTTACGGGTAGGAAGGACAGGAAGCGGAATATGTTGGATATTAAGTGACTTGATCACAGAAAGGATTTCTTCTTTTCCAGTTGCAACAAATAGCTTCAAAATTTTCTCATTCAGTTTGCCAGCTTTTAATGTTCTCTGCCAATTAAAGAAAAAGTTTCAAATAAATCGAGCTAAGAATGTATAGCAAAATGCAAAATGGTTCTGATCAAGAGAGGATAAAACACAGATTCAAAACACATGTTAACAATTCAAATCAGCGTACACAGAAAATGACATTTCAAGGAGTCGGGTGTAAAGTTACAAGAGCTTGTAGCAAATGAAAAATGGTGATATACAAAATTACAAACTTTCTCCTATACTATTTTGCTTTCTTTATTTAATTAAATAGAATCTCGGAAATATGTAGGATAACGTACATGCAAAGAACGAAATTTCAGAGTCAACTTTACAGGAACTAAAGCATTATACATATGCTCCTATCAGGACAATATGTTTCTGATCTATTATCTTCAAGTCATATATACCAATTTGTAATCTTCTGTATATTATACACTATATTCAGGAAACAAGACAACAATTAACTCTCATTGATCAAGAATTTCTACATTTTCTCTAGAATTCACTCAGATACACCAAAATAGAACCTTCCTGAGCAAAACTAACAGATACTGGTAACTTCAATCAGCAGATACTCATAAATAAACCAATGAAATCACTCTAGCACTCCTATGTAATTGCGAGTAAGCTTCAACGTTCAAACAACAACGAAGACGTGCACACATAGCATAAATATTCTGATGCAATTCCTCTTAACCTTGAATATTTGGTGAAATTTATTGTTTCCCACACATTTGCACGAAAACAAAAAGTCCTAAAACAGTGTGTAACTGATGTCTTTTTGTCAAGAGTATACTGGGTTAACAGTGGCACTATGTTATTTAAATGACATTAAAACTAAAATGAAGCTTATAGAATATGTGAAATGAATTAGACTAAATTGCGATACCGGACACCAGATTTTGTGTATAGGACAAAAGTTATGCATGAAAATACAACACAGATCAAGCTTCAGCTCGATCCATTATAGATGAGCTTGAGAATGGAAGCAATAACTTGAGGCAGACCATAAAATTTTTCTCGTTTCACTGTTTTTGGGGTAATTGTATTTCATTTCATTTCAAACTTCTTAACTTTCCAGGGGTGAAACGTACTGAATGCAATCAGATTCATAAATTACACAAAGAAATAGAAGAAAAAAGACTTCGACAGCAGTTAGTTGTGAATTCGACCCTTTAGCCTGGATCAAATCTACTAATCAGTCCAAACTTACATAACTTTGTCCCCAACGCTCCTTAATAACTGTATAACATATTTACTACCTAAAAGAATTATATAGATATGTTCCCGTGTAAACCAATAATTACTCTTGATTCAAACGTGCTTAAAATTCGAATTTTATTCATGACATTTTGTAAACATTTGGGATGTCACAGCTCAGCTCACATAATAATAATCTCCAAATATTCAACTCATAAGTCATTGATTTCTTGCAGTAACAAACCAGAATTGCCAAAATCCAAAACGATGATTAAATAAAAAAAAATACAGCACTGTCTTGAAACACATCTCTGATCTATTTCCACTGACCAAGAATAAAATAATAATAATACAGCAAAAGCACCAGAATTCAAAACCCTCCAGATCAAATCAAAACAAACATGAAGAACCCATTTCACAAAATCAAGACAACCCCATTTCAGAACAATCAAAAGGGCACAAATCAAAATATCCCAAAAAAAAAATCTTAAACACAAACATAATAACAGATGGAAATCGGGTTAGGCGGAGATTATACGTACCAAAAAAAGGTCGATAAGAATGTGTTCTGGGACAAAAGAAAGATCGGAAATATGAGAGAAATTAAAAACAGCAGCGTCAATTGTTAGTGAGAGAAGAGTGGGGGGCGGATTTCTCATTCATATATCAATCTCTCACCGTTTCTTGCGCTTTCCAATTTTCTCTCTCTATTTATTGTTTATTCATTAATTTTTTAATTATTTAGTGGACGGTACCATGTTCTCACCGTCCTTCCAGTTTTCCTCTTTTGCAAGTTTTTATTATGTCAACGTTCAAAAATATGAAAATGGAGAAAATACCACATACATAAAATATATTGAATTTTAAAATTTTAGGATATTATATGTTGAAGATATGTATATATAAAAAATGTTACTATAATTTAGATTCAAAAAACTTATTGGCTTTAACTTAAGTGTTATGTTCTTAATTTCTAAACGAAATTAATATCATAACTGTTTCTTTTTTCGCGACCTCGTGAGACATAAAATTGAAATTGTATTCCCCCCCCCTAAAATTGAAACTTGATGAAATTTTCATAAGGATCTTAGAACGTTTCTTATCGTTTGCATTTCTTAAGGGAACGGGCATATATTCATTTTGGAAGAATTGCACATTACCCCTTACATATTTATATTTTGTGTTAATTCCCATGTAGAAGAAAAAAAATGAGAATGTGCCACATCTAAACATCGAATGTATTTTGGTAAAATTTTCAATAGAATCTCGTGAGCCTTTCTTAAGGATCTCATGAGCATCATTTGAACTTCCACGTATCACTCCACCATTCTTCTATAATTTAATTCAAACTATTTAAACGATCATTAATTTATAGAGTGTATGAATACTATATATAAGTCACTGGACTGTAACATAATAAATCATATTTACTCCAAAAAAAAAAAATACCCTTAAGTCAACTACACATATGACAAATCCATATTAGATTATAGTAATCCATATATTACTACAACCTTTTCACATGCAACATATGACTATAGGCACATCTTTTCTTGTAACATTTCTTACTATACAAGTGAGGAAATAAGTAGAAGAAGCCAAGAAGGGACACACACCCCTTTGCTTGCTAAGGTGGTTCTCAAAGTAAAGTTGTGAATCGTTAAATTTCGTATACTGATACCAACGTCACTTTATTACGTTATCATATTTTCATCTAACGTCTCGGGAACATGTACTAAATTAGCAAAAGTATAAATGACACAATATTTAGATCATAAAATGTCAAGAGTTGAGTAATTCAAATCAAAAGTTACTTTGAATGCCAATTGGATGAAAAGAATCTTGATGCTCCCAAAAATATTCATCAAAATGAACTCACAATCACATCCATTCCATAACTTGATTCTTGTTTACGTTCTTCGTTGTAATCCACGACCCGGTTTTAACGACCCGGATCCACAATGTCGCTATTTTTCGAATAAACAAACAAACTCTGTTCAATGGTTCGATCTGTCACACGTCCTCGGAGTAATATCTTCGTCTTCCGAACTCGAATAAAGCCCACTCGACGCAATGCTTACTTGCTTCATAGCTTTCTTACGCGAATCCTTTCTACTTCGATTCCTCGAACTTATACCAACTCTTTTTTCACGCGATTTTCGATTCAACGGCTCTTCGTCACTATAACTATCGTACTCATCTTCAAATTCTCGCCTCGAATTGGAATTTTTACCCATCTTCGACTCATTAAATTCCTCATCATCATCATCACTACTGTCTGAACTGTCCGAGACATATGAATTATCTTGTTTTCGAAGACTAGAAACATTGTTCTCTCTAATAGAGTTCATATTGTCTCCACATTGACTTGATGTACTTAACCGAGTCGACAATATAGACAAGAGATGGGTCGGGATGGGCGTTTCGGGTGGAGCCATTGCGAGGAAACTAAGAGCAGCCGAAATGTCGCTGATTAAGGGCCGGGCTGAGGGTTCATCCTGCAGACACATAGCCGCCACTCCGACTGCTTGATTTAAGCTAGTTACCGGAAATTGTTTTTTCAGACGAGGATCCACCATATCAGGAAACCTCGTTGGATCACGGAAAATCGGTTGGGCCTGTTCAATCATTACAAAAAAAAAAAACTTTAACAAGTTATAGATAATAATGCTAATCAAATTCTAAGGTGTTTTTAGTACTTTTCTTCCGAGCAATGTTTTTAAAACAGGACCGGTGATTGAACCAGACAATCTACTGGGTCACTGGTTCAACCGGTCGGATCGATTTAAAAAACCGGTCAACCCTGAGTATACATATATACATATATATATATATATATTATATAATGTTATAACTATGAATAAGAAATACATTTGGTGTAGTGATGATCTTCCCAAGTTACACAAGGGGAGATGTAGGATTCAATTCTTGACAACTACTTTGCATTATTGGTATTTGGTAAAGAGAAGAAAACCGGTCCGGTCCGGTTCTGAAAACATTGCTTCCAAGTAAAATTCTTATGGTACGAAAAAAAAAACGAATTATCATTCTTACCCAACTAACTAAATTTTGCTCCTCTTGTGGCTTTGTTGTGTCCATTGCTTTACGGCCTGTGATAAGCTCTAATAGAACAACGCCAAAGCTATATACGTCTGATTTTGAAGATAATTCACCTTGGCTTTCGTATTCCGGTGCACAGTATCCATGAGACGCCAAGACGTTTGGCGATATAAGCATCGAATTGCGACTCCGCACGAGCGTTGCCAGCCCGTATTCAGACAGCCTTGGACTGTTTGTTGCATCCAACAAAATGTTTGAGGACTTTAAGTCGCGATATATGATAGGGGGCTCCGTTTTCTCATGTAAAAACTCGAGCCCTTCTGCAATGCCTAAAGCGATTTTCATTCTCGTAGACCAATCTAACGGTTTTTGGCCCACCGAAACATCTGCATATCACAAAAATATAAGATGTTCAATGTAAGGGGCGTAAATGACGAACCTCAGGTGGCTCATGCAAAAAAAAAAAAGAAAGATATTAGGGTGTGCTTGGATTGAAGGATTTGAAATCTGATTTCAAATTCATCGACAAATCCATTTAAGTTCATTTGGATGAATTCTTGTTACGAATCCCTTGTCATTCATTTTGACTTATTTTCTCCATAACTACGGTGGATTCCAAATGACTCCATTTTAGGTGTCATTTCAAATCCTTCCTCCAAATCCCCTCCCCAAATCCAAATCCAAATCACTCAATCCAAACACACCCTTAAGTAATCGAGTAGCTAAAGTTGCAGCATTAGTCCCATAAAGCGTGATGAGAAATGTGATAAAAAAAACTACCAAATAATTGTTTTTTCAGTGAACCCAATGGCATGTATTCGTAAACCAAAAGCCTTTGATCTCCATCAGCACAATATCCGATTATATTGACAAGATTCGGGTGGCGAAGAAGGCTCAACTTCAAAGTTTCAGATATAAACTCTTTGCTCCCTTGTGATCCATTCCTATCTAGTTGCCTAATAGCAACCATCTGTCACAAGAAACATCAAAACCAAGATTATTTTTTGCAACATTGGTCTAAAATCTCATGCAATTTTAGTCCCAAATTTTGACAAACTTGCAAAATCAAAGCCATTAGATACAGAATATGTAGTCTCAATCATTAAAAAATAGACGGGAAACATTAGTCTTGTGTTGAGTATTTAATTTTTTCGATCACTTATACATACATATATACCTCTCCACTGGGTGCAAGTGTGCCCTTAAATAGTCTGCCAAATCCACCTTCTCCCAATAGACATTCTTGACGAAAATTCTTTGCAGCAGTGGCAAGTTCACGGAAAGTAAACGTTCTTACTTCACCATTTTCACACCCTTCTGCAATTTTATTGGCCTCGGGTAATGGAGCTGCCTTGAGATTATTATTTACTGTAAACGGATTCTTATAAGTTCGAGAGACAGATTGAAAAAGATCTCGAGGTTTGAAAATTACCATAGTTTACAGTTTCACCCCGTGTTTCGAGTTGTCCGGAGCTGACAAAGTTTGTCTTGGTAATTTACAAAATCTTACAGAGCTTTGATAATTACTCAATAAACAACGGGAAGTGCATATAATTATCTCTAAATCTATAAGTTTCAAAAGGTTATTACTTCGTACAATATGAACAAATTCGTGACTTAGGCCTAATAATTGTTCGTTTGGCAATTCTAGAGTTTCTACAGAACAAATTGGTGTACATAAATACCCGTGAAAAGAAAGTGAAACGATTATAATCTTAACAATGGAAATGAACTTCGGATAAAATGCTTATAGAAAATGCAATACATATTGAATTTTAAGGCTCGTTGCACACAGAATTAGTATGATTTCTTTTGTTTTGCATATATAGTCTCAATTGTTAAATAACAAACGGAAACAATAAGTTTGCCACGAGCCCTTTTTTAACAGATTGAACCAAAATCGAAAGGAAAAAACACATCCTATGGACTAACTTTACAAGTCTCTACACAATTAGACATCCTGCAATAGCAACACACCCTATCTCATGACATTAATATTCCAATTTTCACAACACAAAAGACATTGTGAAAATTCTGTCATTACAAATGCAAAGACATATATATATATATATAGATAAATATATACATAATAAAATATTGCAATACAAGAATTATAAAATTATAGATAAAAAGGCATACCAGGGGGAGGTGGTGAAGTTAAATCCTTAGGCTGAGCCACCGGCACTGAATCCTCCGTTTTGATGCTTTTTTGCTTACTTTGGAAACATGGGAAGCAATTCATATTTTCTTTCAATCTCCCCAAAAACCAATTCTCAAACCAAAAATTAAACAGAAAAATATGGCTGGCTCCTTTAACATTAAAAAGGAGCTAAATTTTTTATTTAAAACCTAACTATATATATATATATACACACACACACCCAAACTACACAAATCTCCTTATTTTGATAGAATAAATGGAGCCCAGAAAATCCTTCCCCTCCACAAATAAAAAAAAATTAAAAAAAAAAACCTTGTATGTTGTGATTCAAATCCTTACAGTGCATTTACAAATTGACAATATGGGGTTACATTTAATATCTATATACAATTCTGAAACTGCTATGAATATTTAGATGCATGGGGGTGGGGTAGGGTCCTCCAGGAGAATGAAGGAACCCTGATGATGAATATGGCAATGAATTTTGGAAAAAAAAATTTGTTGAAAAGAAAATAATTCATTTGGAGAATAAGAGAAAAAAGGCATAATAATATGTTTATGGACAAGCAGTATATGGATGGTTTCCTTGCTATTTTCTCATCATTGACCACCGAAGGAAAAGGGGGATTTTTTTTTTTTTTTTTATGGAATGTGATTCTCTTTGTTTTATTTAGAGGTTGTTTCTTTCTCTTTATATTTATTTAATCCCTATTTAGTTTATCTTTTTTGTGTTTTGCAAGAATTATATTCGGATATGAGATTGAATAGGGATATAAGTAAGTTGAGTTGATTCGGCTCGAACGAGCTCGAACTCTTAATCGAGCTCGAGTTCGAGACCATTTGTTTTAAAAGAAGCTCGCGAGCCTTTTTTATTTTTTAATATATTATTATTTTTATTATTATATTAATAAATAATATTAAATAATTAAAAAATTCAGCTCTGCTCGAGTTCGGGCTCAAGCTCACGAGCTCGAGTTTGGAAAAATTACCAAGCTCAGCTCGTTTACATACCTAAGATTGAAGTAAAGGTGGCTAACGAACCAGTTTGACACCCGGATCTTGAACCAACTTGTTTCCGATTCAAAATATTTAACTTGGATTCAACCCAATCTAAGCGCACAACCACAAATATCATCTATATATATTCTTCTTTTATTTTGAAAGATCAAATTTATAATTGTTTCTAACTTCTTTTTAAATCAAAGTTAAACGGGGCGGGAGTTGGCAACCGCCCTACCCAAAAAAAAAAATTAATATAGGTATATTTTTAAAATTTTAATATTTCACCACATCCAATTTTATAACTGTTTTTATACTTTGTCTACACTCTCTTTTAGTTTCTGGTTCTGTTATGTATATTATTATAAGGTTTTTTAAATATGAAAAATTTCAAAACAATCATAAAAAAAATTTATATTAAAAATTCATCAAAATAATTTTCAATCTTCCATTTTCTACAAATTTTTCATTATAAAAAAACCAAAAGCTAACAAATCTTAGCAGACATAATGACATAGTCTATATCTATAAACAACAGTGTCTAAATTTCTAATTCGAGGTTGGGACCTAAAGACACACTATAAAATCGTTGATATTGTTTCATATCGGTCGCAGTATATCGAGATAATTATCTACTTTAAACAAAAAGACGAGCCAAATATTTTTCTACAACGAAAAAACGTAAACATTTCAGTAAAGAGTATTTACACATTCCGAAGATTTGTTCTAATTCTCAAGCAGTATGTGAAATAAAAGCAAACCTATTCATCCTCTCGAGTATCCCTATTGCTTTCCTCTTAGCCCTCGAAGTTCCACTCTTCGCCACACTCAACAGCGTTTCATACGCATTTTCAACTTCATTCATCTGTCTTAGATTCCTTCGACTAAAAAAACACATTGCGTAAATAATCGCAACACAATTTTCCTTACTCTTCTGGCTATGATCCTCTCTTAACACACACAAAAGGCATAACAAAATTCGATACTCTTCCATTTCCTCTATAGCCTTTTGATAACTCGAAAGCATAGCAAGAATCTCGAGCATTTCATCTATGAGTACACGATCTATGATCTTGTTCATGACTGCAAAAACGGCACCTTCAGAAACGGCCCTTTCCCGATTTTCAATCACAGTGCATAAACTATGAATCGATGAAACTGCATCTTTTAAAGATAATGGATGCCCTTCTTCTAGAATATCGATTAGAGGCCTAATGGCACCTGATTTTGCGATTAGATGTTTATTTGAGTCGAGGGTCGATAATGCTGACATGGCAGCAGCAGCATGGCCTCTTATCTCGATGCTTTCGTTTCTCAAGGAGTCGACTAGGAAAGAAACGGCCCATGGATTCTCACCTATCACTGCAAATATATATACATAGTTAACTACTTATATGTACTGAGTGGTGAAAAAATTATCTTCACTCGTTGTGAATATTTAGTAACAACTTTGGCTTTGTCGCTTTACTATTTATCACCTGTGATGCACGAACACTTCCAAAAATAACAACGTGTCGTGTCGGACACCTGATCGGACACGACACTCTTCGACACCGTGTCCAATATGAAAATAAATTTATATGCTTAAATAAAATAAAATATGAACACCGTAGTGGACGCAGTTAGAGGGTGTGTCTACTATATGTGCATTATTTGTGACACTTGATATTATCTCACTTATTTTTTGTGATTTTGAAAACTGAAGTTTCTTTCAAACATACATAACTTTACAAATCAAATACAAATTTATAATGTACAATAGTCATTCTTATAGTTTATTTCTCTAACCAGTCATATTTAAATTAGAATGAAAAGACTAATTTATATATTTTAACATAAATTAATGAACATATATATGTATATGATATATATATACACACTTTTTTTTAGCAGTTTCGAGGCCGTGTCGTGTCATAATATTTTTAAAATGCCGTATTTCGTGTCCGTGTTGTGTTCCGTGTCTGTGCATCATAGTTTATCACTAATATCGAAATGTAGAATCTTACTTTTGTTGGTCTCGTGAACTGAGATATTCAAAGTGGTCGCAATTAACTCAAAATGGAGACGAGGATTGGAATATGCCTTGTCGAGGATTATGTGATTGAATAGACGGGAAATGGCATCTTTCCTCTCACTAAAAAGAGCCCGGAAAGAGGGAAATCTGTTGGTGAGAATTTTGAGCTCTTTTGCAGCTTCTATTTGATCTGAAACAAACGACGAGGAATTAAGTGTTTCTAGCAGATGCAATAGATGTTCTCTGTTTGCTTTTGCTGCATAACATTCTTCATCATCGGCTTCAAGGGTTGTTCTTGAAACATCGATATCGTGTATTTTACACCAATTTTTGATCATTTTCTTGATCGAGTAATTCGGAATGAGGAGTGAATGAGGAAGAATTTGATCTGTCTGAGGACATGTTTGATGACCTTCTGATAGCCATTTTTGAATAAATGGCTCATCATATGTCTGCAATTTAAGTTTATTTTCTTCTTCAAATTATATTCTTCATGTAAAACGTCGCAAAGTAACATCGATAATAATGAGAGCGTATAATATTAGAAACATAATCGCTAAATCATTTTCTAAAATTTCATGGATAAGGAAAGAATTTATTGATCCAATTTCTTTGTTACATAATTGCGTAACATCTCATTTTATACGGACATAGGAAGTATATGTGACGTATACATCTGGTGTGCTTGGATTGAATGAAATTCGTCAACAAATCCATTAAGGGTGTGTTTGGATTGAAGGATTTGAAATCTACGGATTTCAAATTCGTCAACAAATTCATGGAGTTCGTTGGATGTATCCAAGTTATAATGGATTTCAAATCACTCGACATGTACTTTGAGCTATTTTCTCCATAACTTCGGTGGATTTCAAATGACTCAATTTTAGGTGTCATTTCAAATCATTCGTCCAAATCCTTGCTCCCCAAATCCAAATCACTCAATCCAAACACACCCTAAGTTTGTTTGGATGTATCCAAGTTATAATGGATATCAAATCCTTCAATCCAAACACACCATAACGGAATCAAAATTATCCTTCTCTATCCACTATAAAATTATTCCGTTTTCATATTTCACAAGCAAGTCACTTTTACCATCGTTTTAAATCCAATGGTCCTAAATAAATCGAAAATAATACATACAAAAAAACGAAATTATTTCTCACCAAAACCACCCAAAAATCACACAAAAAATGATAAAAAAAAAAATTAAAGAAACAAAAATCCAACCTGACCAGAAGCTAAAACAACAGGATGATTCATGAGAAGCCCAGAAATAGGGCATCTGAATTCTTGAGGTGGATCTTCAAAATCAACACAATAATTATTATTATTCATCAATTTCAAATCCTTAAGAGCACTCAGAGTTTGAATGGCGTAATCTGCACCGTCCAAATTCTCACCATCTTCATCATCGTTCACAAGTGCATCGACCACTCTTTGAAGCTCTTTCTTCAGCTCTGTAACATTTTCAGATTTTTTGGCCATTTTTTTTTATTTTTTATTTTATTTTTTCAACCAGATGGGATTTTTTTTTTCCAGTCAGGAGGAGTGGTAGTTATTGTGTTATTGTGTTTGTTTCATGACGTGTCAAAGTATCTTTGCATTTAAAAAAATTTGTGTTTATTTGAAATTAAAAATAGAAAAATTGAAGATCAATCAAGTGAATAATATACTTTTGATTTCTTGTTTGACAAAGACATGCTCGTATAGTCATATAATATTAATTCTTAGTTAATTAATTTGCCGTTATTTTTCTACCTGATTTTTTATAATAAATCGAGTTCAATAAAGTCACTTTATCATACATTATTAATACATAGAGGAAAAATCATTGTAAATTAATCATTAAAGACCAAAGAGTTTATATATAACATTATTCATTATCTTTTGAGAAAAAATATACGATTTTCAAATATACCCAGATGAATAATAATTTCTAAATAGACCTCAAATACTATAGAGGTTTCAATTGTGTACGATTTAAATTTTTTTTATAACGCATCAGAATAATATTTTTTTTTATAGTTTATTTAAATTAGGATCATCATGACAATGTTGATATTATAAAAACAATAATGATTTAATTTAGTTGGGTGTTACATTGCCACGTTGGGTTCAATGGATGTAGTGAAAGTGACTAAACTATAATTACTATGCCGACATCCAAATTATGTTTTTCTTTCTCCATGGAATTAGTGACTCACCGAATATTCGTCTTTCTTTCTTCGTATTCAAAGTTTTCTCTTACAAATTATGTGATTTTTAGTGTCTATCGTTAATTTAATTTCCCAAAAAAAAAAAAGAATTTATGAAATTTTAAATTTATACATATTTTATTATGTTTTAATCATTTTACATGATATTGAAAATCAAACCAAACTACTTGATATTTAATTCGAGCTCGTTTGAGCTCGAACAATAATTTTGTGCTCGATAAGTTTTGAAACTCGGGTCAATTAGTAAAAATAAGTACAAAATAATTAAATTACTCGAGCCATGCTTGATTAATAATCAAATCAAAGTCAAACACAATTTTTGAAACTCGATTTTAATTCAAACAAACTTAAACAATTACCAATTGGATGGCCACTCATCCCTAAAAAAATCATTTTGGAGAAAAAAGCTATAAAAAATGCATTTGTTTTGCATTTTCTAAAAAAAAATCCAAAAAAACTCTCGAAATTACAAATAATTTGATTTTTTTT
Organism: Verbascum thapsus; assembly: GCA_963669365.1. NCBI lineage: Eukaryota > Viridiplantae > Streptophyta > Magnoliopsida > Lamiales > Scrophulariaceae > Verbascum > Verbascum thapsus. The sequence goes on along the minus strand of OY770110.1, from coordinate 14,929,505 downwards.
CAACAAATTAATTTTACTATTCATGATTTGACAGTTAATACAATCAATTAAAATGATTTTTTCGACTATCTTTCAAAGCAAAAAATTAATTTAATTACATATTCTAATATAAAATAATGCAACGTTTAAAATAAGATCCATTGTGACTATTTTCGGACGTCTAAATCAACGAGTTTGACTAACCACATTTAATAAAAATTATATTTAAATACCAACTCAAATAAATTTCTCACAATAAAAAATATATCACATCAACCACAATAATTACTTATTTTTCTCTTAAAAATCTCATCTTCTAAATCACATTTCTCATTTTTACCATGGAAAAAAAAATCTCGAAAATAGATATTCCATCCAATTGAGCCCTTATCTGTTCAGCTCGACCCATTTACATCCCTATTTTTCCCAAATGTATTTATATGCATATTAATGGTGAAGAATTTCATCTAAATCCAATTATAATTTATAAAATAAATTATTATACTTGTAATGATAGTTTTATTTGAAAAAAAAGAGTTACGAGAAGCTTCTGATAATAAAATAAGGACCATTCCAAGCTTTGGATCTTTTAGAGTCAAAAAAGATTAGAGCCGACAAAACTGTTTGAAACTGAAATGTTTGGTGGCCAATCTCTTGTCACCAGGTCATTTTACCCTACCTAATATTATAAATTTATAATATTATTCTTTATAAAGTGAAATAAGAATTATTGTCATTTGTAAGGACACATCTCTTAAAATCACCTAACATTATCCAAATAAATAGTGTTGGATGTGTTTTTATTTCATTTTCAATTGAAAATACAGTTTTTGATTTGTGGAAAATGTGGGTATGTTTTGTCCTGTTTTAGAGAAATATTGGAAAATTGGTAATTTACTAATATCTTAAATACTTAAGTAGTTAAAAATAAGAGATACTAATTAATATCACTTTAGTCTCTTATATTTACTTTTAAAATTACACTAGTTTACTTTTTTAATTGCATAGATAGAGTATTTTACTTTAACTATTTGTTTCGATGCAGTGATTCTAACCAATTTTAACTAGAACGTTTCATATTTTAAGGGACTAAAGTGACAAATTTATGAAAGTTGACGGACTAAAATGACCAATAGTTTAAAATAATTATTGATGGACTAAAATGAAATCCAAACTATGATATCTGTGTGGCATGTGATCAAATTTCCTGTCAAATTAACCAAAAATTGTTTAGAAAAACCATATTGAAAATAACTATTGAGATGATAAACTTTATCGACACAATTAGACGTAAATGAACAAAAATAATTTTAAATGTAACACTCGGATACTAAAAATGACACAACCCATTACTTGAATAATATAATAGTTAATAATATATTGATTAAATATATTTATAAGTAAATGTGAAAATTATTGAACAAAAAAACTTCAAAATAGATTTAAAATATCTACGAGCCCAGAAACGTTAAAACTATTATGTTTGTTTATGTTTTTGAAATTCAATTTCAAAATTTTAAATCACAAAATTTTAAATTTACTTAACACACCAAATTTTTATCTCAATTTCCTTTTTTCAACTCTACTTTTTCAATCTCCAATACTAACTACCTATCAATCAACACATCAATCATTTTACAAATCCATCAATTACAATTAATATATACATTATTTTACACACTCGTATATATTTATTTATTTAAATAATAATTACAAAAATAACTAATTCAATCATTAAACTTCAACCAATCATCATTGATTTGACACATTACAATTTTCAACCTAATTCTAAAAACATAAACAAACATTATTTTCACACGAATTTCAATGGTACGCCATTCTCGAGAAATTTTCAAAATTCTAACTTAAAAACATAAACAAACAGATGTATTTTTATTCTGATATAGCACAATAATTCTGAAAACACAAAGAAACAAATCCCGAATAACAAACACCTTATCTATGAAATTTCATATCGTAGATCAAAGTCGATGATTTTAACGGCTATCTCTCACGCAATAAAGTGTATTATGGGCTATCCATTCACACAATATGTGTTAAAAATTATTAAGCAAAAAATAAATAAAATAGAGTCCCAATCCCTTAAGAATGGTAGCAAATCCTTAGATATCCGCATCCATATTATCCTCTACCCAAATATACCATATTCTACCACGTCAATCCTTTATTTATATATTTATTAAAATTAGAGGATAAAATAATTATTTCATAAGTACTATAATCCTATTTAGATTTGAATTTTGTAAGTAAAACCAGTAAAATTCTTTTCAAAAATATTTGTATCACAGATAGAAAAAATTGATTTTTTAATTATTATAATTGTGCATCATAAATGTTTATAAAATCACTAAAATAACAAAAATACTACTACTATTATTATTAACAGAAATTGAAATAATACTACTATTATTAACAGAAATTGCTAAGGAAATGTATATATACATGTAAAATTTTGAGCAATTTACCAAAATTGGTCCACGTGTGAATCCACGTGATCAAGGCTAAAAGTGCACAGGATTACCTGAAAGCATGTAAAGGATCCCAATACAGTCTGTTGAACAAGTGGCTTATGGGTTTCTCATAGCTCGATACGTCATCCTCCAATACACCAAAAATTAATAAGATTGTTAATGGGCGGAAAATGCCCAAACTAAAACTCAGACTTGTGAAATGACCGTAAAAAGTATTTACTCGGACTTGACTTGGACTCGATCATATATTTGATGAGTTCCAAAAAAAAAAATAGACCTAACGGGTTGGGTACATTTTGGATCCAGCTCAAGTCGGTCAAAGGCCCACGGTAAAGACTTCGGGTACCCACGGATATTTTTAAAGGGTTTGGGCAAATTTCGGGTAATTTGTGAATAAAAATACTCATTGGTAAAAACTTTGTTGGTTAATAGGTAGGAATTACCCAAATCAAAACGTGTTTAATTGAAAATGTACTTGACCTGAACCCAATCGCATTAGGTAATTTTGGACAAAATATAGTTGTTTAAGTCTCTTGGTAACTCTTAACCGTATATATTGGTTATAGCCAAGATACACAATATATAAACATTGTATTAAAAAAATATCATATAATAGATGTGATTAGTTTTCTTTTGTTACAATTGATATAAAATGTACTTTTGAGATTATTAGCATTTATATAAAATTTTAATAATACAAAATATATTATGTTTAGAAAAAACTTGTTCCCAAAACTTCTAATATTTTGAATCCATAAAACATAACAAATGATTCAACTCATAATTGTGCACTAAGTACAATAATATGTACTTTTCTTTTTAATGTATGCAATAATAGTACGCATGTGTATTCCATTATTTCATATATTTGAAATATTTCTTCTTTTTATGATTTCTAAATAACAGTAATAAGAAAGAGAAAATAACTCAATAACCTTCAAAATAGGCATACATTTTGTTCTTCATTATACTGCATAGTGCATATGATAATTTCAATTTTCTTTTCTTTTTCATTTTCTATTCTATTCTATTGCACAATTTCATTTTCCTTTTTCTTACTCACTCCATTGACTATCAAGCCCTCCACAAGCACAATTAAGATGAAATTAAAGTCAAATTATATAATTTACAGAATAGTTCTTGTACTCTATATAGTTTAGAGGTATTAAGGATATTTTTGGTATTTTGTATACGAGAGATATATATACTGAGTTGATACGTTGGTGTGTATTATTCTGATTCATTCTTCTCTCTCACAAATGTACTCTCTCACTTAGAGGATTTATCTTCTTGAATAAAATCATTCCTTTTTCTTGATTGTTCTTTCAATTCTAACATGGCACCAGAGCAAGTTTTTTCGATCTTGGAAAATATCATCAATTGATTTCTTGGCGCTCATCTAGACAAGATTTTTCGTTGTGATTCGTCTCGGATTCATCTTCAAAATCAGAACTATGGCAGAATCAAACATCGGAGCATTATCCACGGCGAATACTGGAACCATCACCACCGTAATTGATGTTCACGACCCCCTGTCCATACATACGTCTGATTCCCCAAATTTGGATCTGGTTTCGGACATTCTAAAGGGGAGCGACAACTACAAGATCAAAAACCGGGAAATGTTGGTTGCTCTTGAGGCAAAAAATAAATTAGGGTTCATCAACGGGACATGCAAGAAACCTGTAGATGATTCTTCAAAACTTTATCACTGGAAGAGATGCAACGCGCTCGTAAAATCCTGGATTACTCGATGTATTTTGAGGGAATTAGTCCATGGAGTAGTATACTGTGACACTGCTGAATTGATATGGAAAGACTTGATGGAAAGATTCGATAAAATCAATGGGGCGAGGATGTACTATCTCTATCGCCAAATCAACACAATTAGTCAAGGTTCCAATACAGTCACCGAATACTACTCAAGATTGCGGCAGTTGTGGGATGAATACGAATGCCTAATTCCTTCTCCCTCCATGGTGGTTACAAAAGAATATATCGATTTCTGTTGCCAATTAAAAATGATGACATTCTTGATGGGGCTAAATGAATGTTACAGTGGTATTCGATCACAGATTTTAATGATGTCACCACTTCCAAGTCATGGGCAATTGTACTCCATGGTTTGCAATGAAGAAACACAAAGGAGTATTAGAGTACACACCAGTGAAACAACAGCTTTGGTATCCAATTCCACTGATAATCTTGGAGCAAAATCAGACAAGAAATGTGATGTTTGCAACCTCCTTGGACATACCAAAGAAACTTGTTACAGAGTGGTTGGATATCCACCAAACAGAGGAAGAGGTGGCAGAAGAGGAGGAGGTAGAAGGGGAGAAAGATCTTCAAACCAAGGAAGAAATGGTAACAATTACTATAGCAACTACAATGCAAATCATGTTGCGGCTTCAGATCAGCCTAATCATTCTGATACAAATGCTATGGATGGACACTCCAAAAATGAGAATCAACTTGTTACTATACGATCATTGACTCTGCAGCAATATCAGCAGCTCATGAAGCTCATTGGAGGACAAAAAACTGAAAGCAATCTGTGCAATACCAACACCTCTCAAATTTGACAGGTACCAGTGTCAACCTTTCTTCTTTAAATACATTCTGGATAATTGACACTGGGGCTAATCAGCATATGTCATCTAATTTAAATTTGTTTAATCCTGCCCCTAATAAATGTCAGCATCCTATTACTGTTAAACTTCCTAATGGCAGCTTAAGTCATGTTACACACATTGGCAACATCACTATAACAGATAACTTGACACTTCAGAATGTGCTTTATGTTCCTGACTTTAAGTATAACCTCTTATCTGTGTCTAAGCTTACTTGTGATAATCAATGTGGGGTAAATTTCTATCCAATCTGTTGCTTTATACATAAAATTTGGACTGGACTGACAAAGAAAATTGGTAGGCAATATAATGGGCTCTACTACTTGGATTCTGCATCTAAAGATCCTAGTGACTCACATTTTGACAACATGAATTTGTTCTGTAATTCTGCTGCTACTCATAAGAACTTTAATAAAGCCATTTTGTGGCACTATAGGCTAAGTCATATGTCATATTCTAGGCTTGGTTTACTACCTCAGTTAGGATGTAAACAATTGAAAGATTCTAATATGTGCCCTGTTTGTCCCCTAGCAAAACATGCTAGGAGTGTTTTTCCTGTTAGTAATTCTCATTACAATTCTATCTTTCAATTAATCCATGTTGATATATGGGGTCCATATAAAGAGAATACTTATAATCATGAAAAGTATTTTCTCACTATAGTTGATGATCACTCTAGATATTGTTAGACTTATTTGATGAAATACAAAAGTGATGTTGTTGATCTTCTCAAAACCTTCTTGAATATGGCTAAAAATCAGCATGATACCCCTATTAAAATCATCAGAACTGACAATGCCTGGGATTTTTCAATACTGAATGCACTAATTTGTTCAAATCATTAGGTGTAATTCACCAAAGTTCTTGTGTTTACACCCCTCAACAGAATGGTGTAGTTGAGAGGAAACACATACATATCCTTGATGTTGCAAGGGCTTTAATGTTCCATTCTGATATTCCTATTATATACTGGGGGGATTGTATTAAAACTTCTGTGTATCTTATCAACAAGACACCATCTCATTTACTAAAAGGTAAAACTCCATTTGAGATGCTAAACAAAACTGTTCCTTCATATGAACACCTTAGGATCTTTGGATCCTTATGCTTTGCAAAAAAATTTCCTGTTCATGATAAATTTCAAGAAAAGAGCAAACCATGTATTCTGTTGGGATACTCTGAAACTCAAAAGGGCTATAAATTCTTAGATTTAAATGATAAATTTTTTCTTGTTTCAACAAAAGGGATATAAACTCTTAGATTTGAATAATAAATCTTTTCTTGTTTCAAAAGATGTTACATTTTATGAACATATTCCTCCTTTTAAAAGAGACACTGACAGTGGTGGTCAAGCTTCACAGTTTATTACTTATGATCCTAATATGTATTATGATGATCTTGTTAGTCCACATACTGTTCCAGGTAACTCCTCTTCATTTCATGAGACTAATTTTGATAGTTCTAGTAACACTGAACACTTAGAGGAGGATTCACCTGTTCATACTCAATCTGAAAGTTCTAATTTGAATATCAGAAAATCTAGCAGGATCAGTAAACCCCCTTATTGGGTAAAAGATTTTATATCACTGATGTGCCTAAACCGCAAGCGCACGGCTTCATTGTAGTACAAAAGATATCGTTCCCACGAGGACCGAATATCAAGTACTAATTCTATCAGTCTATCGATAATCTAAGTCTAACGAAAACACGAGATAAATTGTAAAGAAAACTAAACAGAAGCAAGAAAACTGGTTTTGATTATATTGGATTAGTAATTCTAGAATCAGGTTTCACCACGACATATGTTATCAATTAAATCATACAATCAATTCAGTTACAATCACCACTTATGAAGGACATTATCCAATGATACTTATTACCTTCTGTCGAAGCATAACAATTTATCCAATTTAATTAATCAACTACTTTCATGATGATTAGACTAAGCTCGGGTTCATTAATCTCTATGATAATGTATCGATTCCTCAAAAGACCTAAAACTACTTTCGTGATTTATTATCCTAGGTTTGAATTCTAGGGTTCCGATTTAGATGTCACCTTTCAGAATCTTCACCTAAAATCTATGAACATATAAATATGTGGCCAGCAAATTCACAAGCATTAAAAGCAGAGAATTCAAATCATAAGCATAGGCGGTGTAACGTAAACGATAATATGATTCAGGCTGATAACATATGATCAGGCTATTCTCAATTCCAGAATAAAATAGATTACTCCATAGATGCAAAAGCACAATCAACGATAATAAAATTAAACATGATAGATAGACAAGAATTAAAAGAGATTAAAAAGATAAACTCGATAAAACCCGTTGTCGAAAGATCTCGTTTACAATCAATTCTCGAATCTTGTTCTTGAATCTCTAATTCTTACAATCAATCTCAGAGAAATAAAGTTCGACCCTAAAACAATGTTTGGAGGGGGTATTTATACCCAAAAGAAGAAGAAAGACCGAGAAAATGGATCTGGGCTGCGCGTTTAAACGCGCGGGGCAAAAAGTTTTCTTCCTTATGCGTTTAAACGCGGCGCGTTTAAACGCAACTTATATTCCGAATTTGACTTTATTATCTTCTACAAATATCTATGTCTTAGCTTTAAAACCCAACCAATTTGGATCCAATCCAAGTTGTAAAACTCTAGTTATGATCTTTTTACCAAAACTGCCATATTTGGTTTGGAACAGAGTATATTTGTAACTTTCGGGCCTTCAAACGTTCGAACTGAATCTTGACCTCTTCAAAAAACTTTTAGATAATTGTCTTAGATTTCTAACCATATAAGTCTCATTAACATTGGAGATCTTTAGCCCAATATATGATTATATTTCCAAACAACGTCCATGTATCTCCTTTCATACGTTTTTTCGTCATTTTCTCGAGGTTAATGATTTTACCCTACAATCATGTAACAAACCTATAAATGTATATGGAGTATAAATCATGATATAAAATAATATAAAAATGACTATTATTAGGCTAGAAAACACGTATAATCGAGGTTTATCAATCACCTCTGTCTTCATCTCATGAGTCATCGAATAATCCTAGCACAGATCACCCTATTTCCAATTTTGTGAATTATGATCTCCTGTCAAACTCTTATAAGAGTTTCTTATCTCACATTGCTACTGAAAGGATACCTAAAACCTTCCAAGAAGCTGCTAAAAGTCAGAAATGGCAAGAAGCCATGATTCAAGAGATTAAAGCTCTTGAAATGAACAAAACTTGGGCAGTGGTTCAACTACCTAGTGGTAAAACACCTATTGATTGTAGGTGGATATACACTATTAAATATAAAAGTGATGGTACTGTGGACAGGTATAAAGCAAGGTTGGTTGCAAAAGGTTTTACACAATTGGAAGGTATAGACTATTCTGAAACTTTTGCCCCAGTTGCCAAACATGTAACAGTGAGGATTGCTATATCCTTGGTCGCTATGAATGATTGGCAAATATATCAAAATGAATGTCACTAATGCCTTATTGCAGGGAGATCTAAATGAAGATATTTACATGGATATACCTCCTGGATTTGTTGAACATGGATCAGGAAAAGTTTGCAAGCTTCTTAAATCATTATATGGTCTAAAGCAAGCTCCAAGCAATGGAACCAGAAGCTCACCTTGGCTGTTAGTAAGTATGGCTTTGTACAGTCAAAATATGATTATTCCTTGTTTATAAATTCCAGGGGGAGTGATATTCTTATTTTACTTGTGTATGTGGATGATTTAATCACTAGAAACAGTGAGCAAATGATTTCTGATTGTAAGGCATATTTAAGTAATGTGTTTCACATGAAAGACTTGGGTCAATTAAGGTATTTTTTAGGTATAGAGGTGATCAGAACTCTTAAGGGAATTTGTTTAAATCAGAGAAAATACATCTTGGAACTTCTAGCTGAAAATGGTATGTTAGGTGCTAAACCTGTTAGCACACCTTTGGAACAAAATGTGAAGCTTACTTCATATGAATATGGTCAACAAGTAGGTAATAAGGATAATACAGATTCTCTTTTGATCAATGTTAGAGGTTATCAACAGTTAGTGGGAAAATTGATCTACTTATGCCTTACAAGGCCTGATTTGTCTTATGTTGTCCATATATTGTCTCAATTTATGCATAAACCCAAGCAATCTCATCTTGACAGTGTGTTTAGAGTTCTCAGGTATCTCAAGGGCTGTCCTGGTTTGGGGTTATGCTTGGCTTCTAACAATTCTATGCAGGTTCAGGCTTTTTGTGATTCAGATTATGCATCATGTCCCATGACTAGGAGATCAACTACTGGTTTTGCTGTACAGCTTTGGGAAGTCTCTTATTTCATGGAAAGCTAAAAAGCAAAGTGTTGTCTCTAGATCCTCTGCTGAGGTAGAGTACAGGGCCCTAGCTGCCACTACATGTGAAGTAGTTTGGATAACTGGTGTCCTTGAAGATTTAAAAGAAAAGATGCCTGCTGCAGTGAAAGTATACAGTGATAGTAATTCAACCTTGCAGATTGCAGCCAACTCGGTATTTCATGAGCGGACTAAACACATCGAAGTCGATTGTCACTTTATCCGGGAAAAGATTCAACAAGGGCTTATTTCAACAGAGTTTATTCAGTGAAAAGAGCAACCGACATTCTTACCAAGTCTCTGAGTAGTGTGCAATCCCAATATTTGTTATCTAAGTTCGGAGTTGTCAATCTTTATCAACACCAAACTTAAGGGGGAGTATTAAGGGTATTTTTGGTATTTTGTATATGAGAGATATATATATTTAGTTGATACGTTGGTGTGTATTATTCTGATTCATTCTTTTCTCTCACAAATGTACTCTCTCACTTAGAGGATTTATCTTCTTGAATAAAATCATTCCTTTTTCTTGATTGTTCTTTTAATTCTAAGAAGAGGGTATCTAATTTGGTACACAATTTCACAATTTCTGAAAAAAATTGGTAACTTCTATTATTATAGGATACAAGAAATAAAAGGAGTAATCTTAAGTTCTGAAGTCTGAACTATGCATGAGGATAATGGTGCAATTATTTTCAAACATCTAGACTAGAGAGCAAATTTAATTGTGAATATTGCATTAGATCTTGTGGAAGTATTTTATTATTAAGAAGTATTATATATTGTTATTAATTTACGAACATCTTGATAGAAACTATCGTAAATTTGTCTATTAATTTAATAGATTGAAAATTTATAAATAAAAGTTAATAAAACAATATTACTAGTACAAAATAGTGGTGTGCCAACATGTTTTCTTGTATGTTCTAGTGATTTCTAATTGCAATGAGAAACAAAGGAAGGGGAAAATTGAGGTCAAATCTTATTAGAATTGGTCGATAGTTAATTTTTATGATATTAGTTATGTATTTGATTCCACTTAAACCAATATTTAATCCGTCAATTATAAATAATTTAAACTGATTTATCTCTTTTATATAATTGGCAAACTTTAAAATTTAATTCATAAAAAATCTAAAATAACCTTAAAAACCATATAGCCAACTAAATCCAATTCTCACTTCTTGGCATGACACGTATCAATTTCATCCCCATTTTCTTACACACTTGTCTGCCACGTGGCACTTGCCCACCTCCCCCAGTATAAATAGATCCACCAAAAATTCCACTTGTCCTCACAAAATTTCATCTAAAGATCTCAAAGTACACAAAACCCTCCATGGAGTCTACATCAGCAGCAGCGGCGCCGGCGCCGGCCAAAAAGCCAACCATCGGCCGCTCCCGGAAAGGCTGCATGCGGGGAAAAGGCGGGCCGGAGAACGCTCTCTGCACATACCGCGGCGTTCGCCAGCGGACTTGGGGCAAATGGGTGGCGGAGATTCGAGAGCCCGACGGCGGCGCTAGGGTTTGGCTCGGGACATTCAACACTTCACTTGAAGCCGCCCGAGCCTACGACGACGCCGCGCGCCGCTTATACGGCCCCACCGCCAAGGTCAATTTGAAGACTCCCGACGAAAACGATGCCGTTGGGTTTGGAGCCGTGGCGGCGGCGTCGCCGCCGCAGGATGATTTCTCGGTGCCGGAGTATGATGATGAGTGTGAGGATAATTCGATATTGGAAGAAGCGAACTGCATGTTTAGGGATATGAACGGGAAGTACGTGCCGTGGGATACGCCGGCGCCGACGTTGCTGGATGAGCAGATGAATTTCCGGTGGCCGGAATATCCGACGGATAATTTGTACCAATATGATGATTCTCAAGTTCCTTGAGGCCTATAGGTTTGATGAATTATCTGGATAATTAAGTAGTGAAAATTGCTCTACTTTGTTCTTAATTATGTAAACCAGTTTTAATTATGAAGAAAAATTAGCCAACAAATTAAAAGTATTTAATTAATTTTTAGCCATAATATACATGATTTAGTATTGATGTAACGCATATGCGTATTAAAGTTTTGTCCTCTAATTTTATTCGTCTCGTATCAATTTTGAGATCAATTTTTAGAATTTCTCCCAACAACTAGGCAGTAGGCACTAGCATCATCAGAGCCTCGGTTCTATTAAGGTACAAGTGAGACATATTTGTATAATTGCATTAAATATAAATAATACTATGAGTATTTTTGAATTGTATTGTAAATATTGATATTTTAACATGTGTTATTTGATGTGACCAAAACATGCTCATTTGATAAGATCGAATATCTTAAATTGTTTAATTAGCATCGATGAGTGTTTAGAATATTAATATATTTGTATTCAACATGTATGATTTGATCAAATATTTTATTTAAATTATTGAATACATTATGCCGATCATATGTTTAAATGAGAGCATGAGTAAGATTTAAATGTTAAATCTTAGTATGTTATAAATCAATTTTGTTTGGAAAATTAATGAGTATGTGTTAACATGTTTAAATATATTCAAGCATGACTATTTGGTTCCGATAATATGTTCTAAATAAATGATTTTAATGAGAATTATTTTGATAATACACGAGTATTATTTGATGTGGTGATTTTTTTAATTGTTAAATGCACATGACTACTTTATTAAAGCATTAATATGTTTAATTGCATTCAACACGAATTTGATATGATCAACTGTACTATTTTAATTGTTTAAATATATGTACATAATGCGTTAGGAGTGTTTCCAAAATATAGAGAATTGTTGTTGATAAGATCAAATGATTAAACTATTTTTCTCATGAATTAATTTTGAAATTTCTAATATGACTAGAACTCGTTTTTTTATGTCAATATTATCATCACATGATAATGAAATATAAGTAAATTTTAAAACTTAACTTTTTAAAACTTAAGCTAAGTTGCTATTTGAAATCGCTTATTGAGAAAAAAATATAATTAATTAATACTTATTAATATTAAATAATAATTAGAGATATAACATAAAACATATAAGTATAACCAGACCAAGTCTGGCTCCAAGTCCGGGTGGCTATCGCTGATTCATTATTTAACCGAGATCTGGCCGTGTCTTAAGTTAATAATCAAACTCGTATCTAATTCCATTTTTTGACTTATACCCACTTCGAACGGGATGAATCCGGTATGGATTCACCACCCAAATTGAATAATATGTACTCCGTGAATTCTATATTGATAATGAATGGTATAAATAGAGTTACAATAGATTTTAATAAAATCATAACATACGCTATAAACATAAAAATAACATACGCTATAAACATGAAAATACAATATAACTTAAATAACAACAAGATTATAATAAAAGATACGATAAGATATAATCTGAACTAATCTGAATATTATCTAGTAGTGCCATCCCTCGTTGTCAACAAGAATTGAACAAAAATTGCAATAAGTAGGAAGGCGAAAATTTCTGATGAAGAATTATTAAGCCTAATGTTTGACCACATTGCAAAAATGATTGAATTCATCAATATTTTCCCTCTAATAACTGTCCAATTTAATACCTACATTATACATAGTAGCTAATTTAGTAGCCTTTTTGTGACCATTCTTGTCCTTTTGACTACTAATTGCACCAATCCATTAATTAGTAGGAAAAATTCATGCATATATAAATGATACACCACTTAACAATTCAAGCATATAAACACAAATCTCCATCACCTAATTCTAAAACATTTCATCAATTTCTTACCACAAAAATGGCCAAATTAGAGCATATTTCATATATTTGTGTCATTTTTTGGCTCATTTTGGGATTTGGAGGCTTTGTTACTCATGCAGAAGCTAAGGCGTTCTTCGTGTTTGGAGATTCATTAGTGGACAATGGCAATAACAACTATTTGGCCACTACTGCTAGGGCGGATGCTCCACCTTATGGCATTGACTACCCTTCGCATCGACCCACTGGCCGTTTTTCGAATGGCCTCAATATCCCTGATATAATTAGTAAGTATTTATTTACCAATACTTCGATAAAAATTATCACTTTTTGTATTACTTACTATAATTTGATGTTTCAGTTTATATTTTACTTTCATATATACATTACATATGTATAATATCTACGTCACTTGCGTATTTAAAAGAAGATTCGATACAATTTTTTTCTTTTGAAAAAGTCTATTAATCATAATGGGGATAATTTTGATGTTTTCTTTTACAATACATCTATAACAATTAGTGTTCTATAAGCCAATTATTATTTTTCTCTCATTAAGTATTAATTAATTATTTTATTGATTTATTAGGTGAAAAAATGGGCTGGGAACCAACATTACCCTACTTGAGCCCTGAGCTTGAGGGACATAATCTACTTGTTGGAGCCAATTTTGCTTCTGCTGGGGTCGGAGTACTTAATGACACTGGAATCCAATTTGTAAGTTTTTTTTTTTGAAAAATAAGTTTGTACGTGTATGATTATTAATTTGTTATAATTAATTATTGTGTTAATTCTAATTATTTGTAACAACTATTTTATCTTATTTAACAGCTGTTTATTATGTTATAGTTACTCCTCCATTATTGAAAAGACTTATTATAATTGAAAGTTTTGGACATTATTTGGGGTTTATTATTAATTAAAAAGTAATTAATTTGAAGCCTATAAAAAAATCTATGTTTAATTAACTCAATTTAATTTTGCGTTTCTTTTTGCAGGTGAACATAATTAGGATTTACCAACAATTGAATTATTTCAAACAATATCAACAAAGAGTGATGGCACTAATTGGAGAAGAAGAAACTCAGAAACTTGTGAAAGAAGCATTGGTTCTCATTACTTTGGGAGGAAATGATTTTGTGAATAACTATTATTTGATACCTTATTCTGCACGATCTCGTCAATATTCTCTTGAAAACTACGTTCCTTATGTCATTTCTGAATACAAGAAAGTTCTAAAGGTATGGTTGTATTGTGAATATATATATATATATATATATTTGTATAGTCGTATTTTAATCTAAGGGTGTGTTTGGATCGAGTCATTTGAAATTCATGGATTTCAAATTCATCCACAAATCTATTTAAGTTAGTTTGGATGATGATGGATTTCAAATCCCTCGCCATTCATTTTGAGCTCTTTTCTCTACAACTATTTTCAAACGTCTTGATTATATTGTGATGCAGAGATTGTATAAACTCGGAGCTCGTCGGGTCATAGTGACAGGGACGGGACCGTTAGGGTGTGTGCCCGCGGAATTGGCACAACATAGTAGAGATGGTGAATGTGTAGAAGAACTAATGAAGGCTGCATCACTCTTCAACCCTCAACTTGTTAACATGCTTAATCAACTCAATAAAGATATTGGTAGTGATGTTTTCATTGCAGCTAATACCAATCAAATGCACATGGATTTCATCTCTAGTCCTCAAGCCTTTGGTATGTGTGTACAATTATTCATTGTTAATAATGTGAAGATTAGCAATAATCGAAGAGATACAAATTGCATATTTAGGAGTCAAATATTTGTCCAAACTCAAAATTAAACACCCAAAATTATACTCAAAATTAATAAAAAGGCCGGTCTGACGGGCCTAATAGGCTTTTTTGTAAGCCTAAGTCTGGCCTATTTAACTAAATAGGCTTTATAAAAAGCTTGAGCCCGGCCTTTTTATTAAACGAGCTAGGCCGAGCTAGGCCTTAAATAGGCCGTGCCGTAGGCCCCTGTCGGGCGGCCTGGCCTATTCCCACCCATAATTGTTACCTAGCTAGTAGATGCTAGTAACCTCATAATCACTTCAACGAGTAATTAACAATGCATTATAAAACTAAATCATAATTTCTCAAATATTCATTGCTATCGATTAATGCCTAAGTTATATACTAACTAAACCCTCATCGGTTCGTGTCTAGCCACACCATCAAATTAACATGGCAAGTTGGCTTGTCAATTAGGAGGGATTGGCCACACCCGAACCCGTTCAATACAACAAAAAATTTCGACTCGACCCGATAATACTAGATAGTTCAGGTATGGGGGTCGGGTACGGGTCCAATTTTTACCCGCGGATATTTTACACGAATTTTACCCTTTGAAAATAGTCGCGAATCTATACCCGAATGATACCCGAAGTTTACGGCATTTGTCCGACATGAACCCAACAAGAAACGTACCCGGCCTATCGGGTCCAATTTTTTTGGACCTGTCGGGTATGCGATTGGGTCCGGGTCAAATCAGAATAAAATATATTTGTGTGGGTATTTCATCCGGTTTGGGTCTGGATATTCCACGCCCGTTGATAGCCCTAATGGCAAGTATCAAAATTGGTCATTTTCCTAGAAATATACATCACACATATCTGTGTAATTATTTCGGTTATGTCTAAACTCGACTTGGGTCGAAATTTCCTTATCCTTGCTTTCTGATTAATCATTCTCATTGTACTATATACATATAGAATAATTAGAATTTGTTGTATGTGCAGGATTTGTAACGTCAAAGATAGCTTGTTGTGGACAAGGGCCATACAACGGGCTCGGCCTTTGCACCCCTTTATCGAATTTGTGCCCAAATAGGGATCTATATGTATTTTGGGATCCATTTCATCCATCTGAAAGAGCCAATAGAATAATCGTCCAACAAATCTTGAATGGATCCAACACTTATATGCACCCAATGAACCTTAGTGCCATGATGGCTTTGGACTCTAGGTCTTGATAATTATTGATGTATTTGTAAAGGTACGGATCTAATTGATCCATTAATTTCTCTTCAATAACTAATATTGCAAATGACTTATTGTAAGTCTTGAATAGGGTTGGTATCTTTGAGTTTACATTTCTTTTGGTATTTAGTGTTACAAGAAAATTTACAATATGTTTTAGATGCCACATATTCATATTTCCGGCTATTCATATTTTCTAAATCAATTCCGAAAAGAATTATAATTGATTGACATATGTAATACATCATACATGAGAGGTGTACAAAACTATTTCTTCATGAGTTACTAACCAAAAATATTAGGACTTTTTTGTTTATGTTTTTAGATTCGGCCATTTTAAAATTTTAATCACAAAATGTTAAATCACCTTAGCACAAACTATTTTTTATTTAAATTTATGTTTTTCTCAACTCTACTTTTTAATTCCTTATATAACTACTTATCAATCATTTTTCACACATTTATCAATCAAAATCATTTACTTTAACCATTATTTTATATTTTTTTATTTTTTTTATTTTTTATTCAAATAATTATTACAAATGTTACTAAACCAACCATTTAATTCATCATACATCAACTAATCATTATTTATTTCACAATTTTTAATAATATTAAAAAATATAGACAAACACCAATCATTCTCACACAAATTAAATATACATATTTTCAAATAATTTTCAAAACTTTATCTTAAAATATAAATAAACAAAGTTTTAGATTTTTCCTTTCTTTTTGAAAATTTCAAAAATTTTGCAATCTCTCTTAACTTTGTAAAAGTAGTTATCTAAAGGTGGGGGACTTCAATAATGTGTGTACATTTTCCACCACTTTAATCCAAAAACATTTTCTTAGCTTGGGATATAAGTTCTTGATCAAATTCCTCAAATTTATCACTTTCAAGCCATCATATATGCTCAATTACTTGGTAAAATCAAATGTTACGTTAGGTGGTGGGCAAAATTTTAATTCTAGTCCAATATGATATTGTGATTTTAGTTTCGCGGCTCATGTGATTGTGGAAAATGTCTTAATATTTTTCGTTCGTAACAAATTTGTTCTTTATTTTTAAGCAGAGTTGGTCCCATAAGATATTTTATTTTATTAAATTTTGATGGAATGGACCATTTGAAATTGACATAGCCGTTAAATCTCTATGTTGACTCAAAAATATTGAGATATTTTTTTAAAATTTTGTAAAGCGTGGAACTGAAACTAAAATATTTATATTTTGCAGGACTAAAATTAAAAATTTATCTGAATACAATTAGTCTAGAATAACTATCAAACTATCTAAACTTCAACCAAGGTGATGCAATTGATTCAATAATTCAACTTTTCATATGATCTATTTGTTACATATATTGGGTTTCTACTAGAATTTCGCATCTCTATAATTTTGTAAATGTAGTTTCATTAATTTTTTTACTTTAGATTTGTCATTATGTAATGTTGACACCAAAAAAGGAATGAAGTGATTGTAATGCAACTAAAAAAATACAAGCATTTGTGGGCTCAATGCAAAAAATAAAGGTATATCTTGTTACTTAATACTTACTAATGAAATAATTTTCATTAAATGTATATGAAATATCAATTATTAGTTCAAAATCTTGTTATTTGTTGAAGTGTGAAACATAAATCCTAGTGTGAGGATTAAAAAAATTTAAAAGCGTAATAAAGCGAAACTTTCGCACCTAAGTCGCTACAACAAGCTCAAAGTGGTAGAACGTCAATTCTGTATAGAGAATTATGTGATCTAGGTTGTCGAATCTAGTCGACTATGTTATGGTTCAAATTTGTTTGAATCTGTAACACGTCATAAAAAAATCTCTCTAAGTTTGATTTGAAAGTTAATTAAGCCATAACGAGTTTTATTCTAGATCAAACTTGAACAACGCTATTTTGTTATTTTCAACTGATAGACTCAGATTTGACCGAACTTTTTTTTACTGACGATGGAAATCCGCAATGGAACCTCGCTTTTGTATAATAACCTGCAAACCACGCAATTTAAAAGACTCAACCGAACTTTAAAATTTATTTCAAATATGTTCTTAAAATTGTACAATGATAAAATGAAATTAGTGATTATTATATACTATAAAGAAACTTGATAGAAATACTGAAAGTTCACATTTAAATGAACCCAATATTGATGGCCCAAAATAAAGCCCAGCCCATTAGTCATTATCAGCTTCATTAAACCCGCCATTTCTCTGACAGTTCTTATAACTACTTTCATTTTTTCGGTTTTCAAAAACTAATTTGATTTCAAGAACAATCGCATAAACCACCGGTGATTCTGATCGAAATTGCCAAGCCTTCTTTATCGATGGATCCGATTATTGAGAACGTTACTATGGCGAAAAGACTGTGGAACAAGTGCAAGTATGAGAGGACGCAGGCTTTATTCACTCCGTTTGTGGTCTGTTTGGCTGCCGGAACTCTGGAGATCGATGCTTTCCTCCATTACATGTTGCAGGACGTTCATATTCTCCGCACATTCGCGCAATTGTGAGTAGCTATCAGTTTCTTGAAGTTTCTTTCAGTTATTGTTGTTAATTGGATGATATTGTGTGAATTTTTTCCTGTTTGTGTGGAATTGGTAATGCTTGTTGAATCTGATTGATATACAGTAGTTTTTTATACTAAGAAATTGAAGCTTCTAGGATTCGAGTTAGAGCTAGCACTTTCTTGATTTTTCTTTTAATGTTGTTGCTTTAGTGGAGATTTGTTTGGTAGAATTGAGAAATCTTTCCTTTTTGTGCGGATAGTAATGCTTGTTGAATCTGTTTGCTAGCACTGTCTTTTATCCGAGCCTTGGCATGGAAAAATAATTTTCTCATTAAATATTATTTAAGTATTCAAAATTTGATGATTAAAGCAATGAAGAATTTCAGTAACAGAAAAAAGGCATAAATATAAGGTAAAAGATGAATTTGAAGTGAGATATAAGCTATATTTTCTTGGATATAGATGATGATGCTCTTTTTTACATGATAGATCGTGAGCTAAAATATTAGCTACATTATGCTGAAATGGAGTAGAACTAGGAATAGTATGTCTTCAATGAAAAAAGTGAGTTCAATCAAGTCATCATGTGTGTGAGCAGACTGTATATGAATGTCATGTGAATATGAATCTCACCTAGAAAGATCATGTTGCATTCATGTATAATAATTTCTGTTCAGGTTGTACAATTCATTTACTGAGAACGAGGAGCACTACGTAAGTACTGTGTCATTAATCACACGGTCTCTTGTAAGGATTACTATGTAATGTTGTTGTATCGAACATTCACTGGAATACAATTGTTATTCCTGAGCTCTTAAAAACGAGTGGAGATTAAATGGTTTGACTTGTCCGTTCTTCTTCTTTCTTCATTGGTTTAGATGAACTTAATAATTACGACAGTATTGTATTCAGCTTACTTTATAAAAAAATATGGGTATAAACGTCAACCTGAATTTTGATTGTGGATGATATTGTAAATTAGGTATAAAACTGCCGAGGAGTGTGCAGATGATGCTGATGCCAAACTGAAGATTCACAAACTGCAGAAGAATGTTCCTCAAAAGTTCAAATTGCTTGACTCCTTTCTCGAAGTATGAGTTTATATTACTCCGAAGATGCATAGCTGCTCAATATTCTGTTTCTTGCTTAATATATCATCATAGTTGGCCACCTGCTAGTTTTGTATCTTTGCAACTCTTAAATGTCTTGGTTTACGATGTATATTTGTCCATATGTGAGACAAAACAGAGCAGATGTCTTGTGGTTAAATGTTGATATGTTTTCTTTTCTTTTCTTTTTTGCATGATTAGAGTTTGACCTTTACCCATCCCGTAGAGGTTATACCGGATACTGCAACTGCCATATATACGGATTTTCTGTTGGCAACAGCCTCTGGGGAAGTGGAAGGAATAAAAGCTCCTGGTCAGCTAGCTGTTACTCCGCTTGAGAAAACTAAGTTGGCGCCTTATATCCTTGGTGTTATGACACCTCGTATGAGGTTCTATGCCTTTTTGGGTAAGGAGTTGCAGGCTCTTCTTGATCCCAGTAAAGGCATTCATCCAAATCAAAAGTGGATCGACAGTATTTCTTCTGACAATTTTCAGGTATGAATATCTAAGAGAAACTCCAGTGAATCCTCTCATTGTTCTTATAGATCATAATTTTTATTCATTTATCTTATTCAATTTCAGGCAGAAGCGATGCAAACAGAGGACTTACTGGAAAAGTTAAGCATGTCTTTAAGCGAAGAGGAGCTCCATATCATAGAAAAGCTTTATCATCAAGCTATGGAGCTTGAAGTAAAGTTTCTCCTAGCCCAGCCACTTGTACAGGACACTATTGTCCCTCTGTCTGGAAAATGCAATCCAGCAGAACATCATCTCATGTTATTTTCATCTTTCGATTTGACATGCACTGTTTTGGATTCATCTTCCATATTAGCAGAACTAGCAATTTTAACATCACCAATATTAGATCAGACTCAATCAAAAGACCAACTTGATCAGATTTCAGCAGCTCACGTGAGAAGCACGTGGAAAGAAATTTATGAGAAGTATACTGATGAGTATAAACAATGTATAGATAGCATATTGGTTGGCAATAAAACAGAAATATACGATCACGAAGGTCTGAGTAAAGCGATTCAGCTCATTTCGGTTATTCTGAAGGAAGCAAATTCAAGGGTGATAGGTCTTGAGGTGCTTAAGGGTCTAAGGGTCGAAGATATAACACGAGCTGGGGAATGCATGATTCTCCAAGATGGTTGTATGAATTTTATCCATAGCACTATTAACAACGAAAAATTCAACACAAACATACATGTTATTTCCTGTTGTTGGTGTGGTGATCTCATTAGGTCTGCTTTTTCTTCAGGTGCGTTCTCTTTTTTCTCTGTGGAATTGTGGGGGTTCAATTGGTTTAATTACGGTCAGACTGTTAAGTACTCTTGCTATATTTTGTTTGATCTGCATTCAACAAAATTAACCAAAAACGCTATTAAGGCACTTTGTATTTAGTTTTGCAACTAGAATCTTGATATAAGCATTTCAGTAACATGTAATCTGATTTTCATCGAACTTTTAATGGCCAAGTGCATCTTTATCTTCGCCATTATAGATTAAAAATGTAAAATTAACAGGCTTATCAAAGATCGTTATCAGCATATCATTGTAGGTATAGATTAAACTTTCTTTAGAAATAGGAATCAGTATGGATGTTAGTTGAGTGCAAACTTGGCTAAGTTTTACTGCCTTAAAGGTGAATATGTCTTCTATTGGGTGATTAACTTGTTTTTCTTTGATATTATTTATCCATGAGAATGTTTGGCTTCCTATCCATACTAAGTATAAAGTTTTTTAATATTCTTAATTTGGTTGGTTTGAAGCAGGCGGTTTAGCCTGTGTGAACGTACATGCAAATGAGTTAATCTACAATAATTCAATATCCACGGGAGAAATTACTAGGAAGGTTGAGTCTCCAATTGATAAAGTTGAAGCATTTGATGATATATTGAAGAATTGCAGCAATGATCAGAAGAATCTTAGAGTATATATTGGAAATACAGTAGGAGACTTGCTTTGCTTGCTTCGTGCCGATATTGGTATTGTGCTAGGTTCTTGCTCATGCCTTAGAAGATTGGGTGTTCATTTCGGTGTTTCTTTTGTTCCTTTATTTCCCTTTCTGGTTGAGGAGCAGAGACGGGTTTTTCAAGACCAAGACCTTCCTGATTTGAAGGATCGAAAAGTTCTATACACAGCTTCTAGCTGGGCTGAAATTCACGCGTTTATTCTCGGGTGATAGAAGAAATGTTCATATTATAGGATACATATACATACAGGCAGAATAGCTGTTTCTTTGTTGCTGCTTACAAATCAACTCTGTTTGTTCTCTTTGTTTTACTTCAGGGATTTTCACTCATAACTGTCAATGGCGAATCTTCTGGCTGGATTTTTACAACGTAAGTTCGTTATGTTACGCCTCTTTATCTCTTTATCAGTAATATATAGATATTAAGTTAAAATGAGTTTTGTTTTTTCTCAAGATGATTTTGACTAGAAAATTTTGATGATAATTCTTTTAGTCGCCATTGCATTTGATATAGCTGACGACTCAGTAACATCGCATTTATAGTTTGAGGCATTGTAGTGATTTTTTTTTTTATTATTACAGGCTTGTATGTAATTATCAGCTCATCAATGATTGTCAATAAGTGACGATTTAGATCCAATACTTGTCATTATTATACTCGTGAAAGTATTTATTATGCTATAGATTCCATTTTCACGTTTCGATCTTCACTAACACGTCGTTTCTATTTTTTCTCCAGATGTTCGGAACCTTCATCTTTCAGCCATGGCATAGACTATTAAGTTCAGATTGGTCAAATATAGAATGTAAAATGTAGACCACTTTCATGTATTTTTAGCTATTCGGATTAACATTCAATATCATTCTGGATACTTTACAATTTCCATCTGAATTCTCAGAATTGCACTGTTATTCAAAAGGAAGCTTGTCTTGCTGTTTCCTAAAATTACAGAATCCACTTTTTTTGGACTGTGCTTGTCTTGTTGGAAACCAGCCACTTGACTTGTATCGGTTTAATTGCAATTTTTCATATATGATAGATACACGCCTCACTAAGTCACTATATGAATACTTGTGAATTTTTTTGAGCAGGAAAGCACCAAAGATTGGTTGGTGGATATTATCGGCTCCAAATATTCTGAATAAAATCGGTAAAATAAGGGGGAAATGTAAATAACTCAAAATGCAATGTACTAATACATATTAGAAAGTTTTACTACATCAATCATTGCTCATGTTAAATATCCTTCTAGTCGCTTAAGGAATTAATAGAGAAACGAGACATCTTAGGTAATTTTGTCCTTGTATGCAAGTAAATTTCTTGGGCTATTTTGAGAATTGGGTTAATAAATGAATAATCACATTAGAAGTTATCTTGGGTCGTTGTTTCATCCCTATTTCATAAGTTCTATACATCTTACAAAATTGTGATCGAACATTAGAATTTATGATGTTTATAGATTATTAGAATATTTCAACTATGTAACGTTATCATGCCAGTGTGATGTTCAAGGTTGTAAAATGCATTAAAAAAAATGATTTATACAACATTTATAGATCAAGAAAATACATAGCGAAAAAATGGACCTGCCAGTATTATTATTATTATTATATCAGTCGATAACATTCGATTTCAAAAATATTATCGATATATCGGCGATAATATCAAATGTTATTGGCGGAATATACATATACGGATACATATATTGAATCATTGCCATCTGATCCAGTTACATATTAACCAATATTATTGGATATCGGTCGATACTTTGAACCATAATTGTTGGAAATGCTAGATCTCATGCAAATATGATTTATTTAAATTTGAACTTCGAATGTCAAATCATGCACATTTTCTTTTCCATGCGTAAGACGCTCTATTTCAGTGTCAGATTTTGCAATGCGAATGTCATATGTCTTTAAATGGATTGATGAAAAGAAATTTTTGTTACGATAAATAAATATTATGGATTGACTTGTTTGATTTTCTTCTGTTTATACAAAGGACAAACAATGAAAATTAACCACATATTTAGTGTTAATATCATCGTAATCTTGTCTAATGGTTTGTCTCATCACGTTGTAAGCAAAATTAGAGACGGGATTCAAGGAGAAAATGATTTCAACAAAAAACAAAAGACAATTGAGTCATATCAAGAAATCTTCACAAATCATTATATAATATGTAGTATATAAGGAATCATCAATTTATTTTTATATCGGGTCTATAGAAATTATCAAAAATGTATTATCTTATAATTTTAGCGAATTATTAATTTAGCACACTATCCCCGAGTCGGGACCGGCCAAAAATATTATCTTAGAGAGTTTATTAAATAATCAAGTGTTAATTTATCGAGTTTTTACTGTATGTTGTCTATAAAGTGCTGTTTTTTAATTTTGTTTATGTTTCTAATATTTTTTTTCACAGATGATAATAATCAATATATTATAGATAATTGACTTATAAACATAAAATGAATTTCTTTTTCTCAAACAAGATAACAAAGTTGATAGTGAAATAATGAATGAGACATCAACAACATATCAAGTTATATGAAGAAAAAAGAAAGTTGCAAGATACCTCAAGGCGTAAGAAAAAATGACTAATTGGACTTATAAGTTATAAATAATATTAAACTTCTTTATTTATACCATGTTATTTACATGTACCCTCGTAAATTTTTACAAATTTTTTATGAATTATTATGAGAATTTTAATTTTGATTTAATGTTGAATTTATGTTCGTGCAAAACTTCAAAATCATAGAAATTCTTGCTTGTTTGCTACGATACAATAATCAGAAACAAACTGGGATGCCATCACATACATAAGAAAATATTATTAACCAACATTTGCAAATTTTATAGCATGAAATCCTGTATAGGACATATCTCGTGTAGATAGTTATAATTAAATAAGATAACATAACTAGAGAAAATATAACTTTGTACCATCTTTCTCAACCCATAGTTTGCACAACAAACTATTTTTTTTAAAAAAATTGTAATATATTCGTATAAATTATTTCAGTCTATATTATTATTAAGAATGAAACGTCTTATATTCATAGTGCATATTAATATTTTTTTTATTATAATTATGTATAAATAATTAAAATGAATCATGTGCAAAATGTATAGATATCCGGGAAATTCTAAGTTGGACCCGCCCCAATGGGGCCGGTCCTTCCCCACCACACATTTGTGGTGTGGTGGGTGTTAAAATACAACACCCACCCATGCAAAATGTGTGGTCCCCGCCACAAATGTGTGGTGGGAAAGGACCGGCCCCATTGGGGCGGGTCCAACTTAGAATTTCCCATAGATATCCTACCTATAAAGCTTGAAACATAACCTAAATTTTGGATTAACCAAGCGAGTTGGTCAATAATATTACATTACAGAAAATGAATAAGATGATGTTTCAACTTTAGTATCTTAAAAATTTGCAATCTCTCTTAAGTTTGTATAAGTAGATAGGCTATGTTTGTTTATGTTTTTGGGATGAAATTTTAAATGTTTCTCGGGAATGACGTACTATAGAAATTCGTGTGAAAATGGTAGGTGTTTGTTTATGTTTTTAAAATTAGGTTGAAAGTTGTAAAAGATGTCAAATCAATAGTGATAGGTTGATGGATAATGTGTAGAATAATTATGTTAGTGGTGTATGTAATGATTATGTAAATAAAAAATAAAAAAAATATGGATAAAAAATTGTAAAGTATGAAAGAGAAGGTGAAAAAATGATTTATAATAAATGATTTGATTGGTAAATGTGTGAAGTGATGTGTATATGAGCAATATTCAGTTATATAGGAGATTGAAAAAGTAGAGTTGGAAAAAAGGGAATTGAGATGAAAATTTGGTGGATTAAGTTTATTTTGAATTTTGTAATTTAAAATCATGAAAATGGATTTTGAAAACATAAACAAACATAGCCGGACTTTAATAATGAATAAATTTTCCATCAATTTAATCCAAAAACATTTTCGTTGCTTGGGACATAAGTTCTTCATCTATTCTTCAAATTTATCAGTTTCAAGCCATTGTATATGCTCAATTACTAGGTAAAATCAAATGTTATGTTTTAAGTCTAGTCCAATATGATGTTATGATTCTCATTTTAATTTCACCGCTCACAAAATTTTACAAAACATCTCAATAATTTTTGCTAATAACAAAATTGGTTTTTTTTTTTCAAGTAGAGTTGGTCTCATGAGATATTAATTTTTAAAATTTTGATGGAATGGGTCATGTGAAATTCACATAGCCGTTAAATCTCCATTTTGATTCAAAAATAATATTTCTAGAATCTCGTAAAACATGAAATTTGAACTAAAATAGTGATATTTTATCAATTAAAACTAGAATTTTGTCTGATAACAAATTAAACAATCAAGAATGACTATCAAACTATCTCAACTTCAACATGCAATTGATTCAATCCTTCGACTTTTGCATATACTCTATTTGTTGCATATATTAACACATAATTTTACTTTCTACAACATATTATCCCCCCTCCCTCACCCAAGCCTACCACATAACTCTGAATAATTCATGTGGCTATATAAATCCAAAAAAAAAATTTGAATGAAATATGGATACCAAATCTTTGAACTTAACCTTACAACTTAAAATTTTTGCATCTCTACAAAATTTGTATATGTAGTTTCACTACTTTTTTACTTTAGATTTTTTTTTTTTGGATGACGAGGGAAACCCGCAGCCGCTACCGTGAGGTGCGCACTGGGTAAACCCCGCTCTTGTGTAATAGCCTGCAAACCACACAAGTAGAGAAGGCAAATAGGCATTCCCTCATCAGGATTCGAAACCGTGACCTAAGCCACAAGTTTAAATGCCCTTACCAACTCTACTGGGGGTTGCATTCTTGTTACTCATTTTGACTTATGAAATAATTTTCATTTGAATGTATATGAAATATCAATTTATTAGTGCGAATCTACTTTTTTATATTGAAGTGTGATTCATAAATCCTAGTGTGAAGATTTAAAAAATTTAAAAGTGTAAATGGAAATTGCCACACTTAAGTCGTGATAGCGAGCTCGAAGCGGTAGAATGTCAGTTCTGTATAGAGAATTATGTGATGTTTGTTGTGGAATCGAGTCGACTATGTTATGTTTCAAATTTAATTGAATTTTAAAAATGTCATAAAAAAATCTCTCTAAATTTGATTATAGTTAATTAGGCCTATAATGAGTTTTATTTGCGATTGGACTTGAATAACGCTTATCTTGTTATTTTCAACTGATAGAGTGATAGAGTCAAACTCAATTGAATTTTAAAATTTATTTCACATAAGTTCTTAAAAGTGTACAATAATAAAATTAGTGATGATTATATTCTATAAATAAACTTGATAGAAATAACCAAAATTCACATTTAAATGAAATTAGTGATTATCAGCTATAAAATAAAATTAGTGATTATTATATACTATAAATAAACTTGATAGAAATACCCAAAATTCACATTTAAATGAAATTAGTGATTATCAGCTATAAAATAAAATTAGTGATTATTATATACTATAAATAAACTTGATAGAAATACCCAAAATTCACATTTAAATGAAATTAGTGATTATCAGCTATAAAATAAAATTAGTGATTATTATATACTATAAATAAACTTGATAGAAATACCCAAAATTCACATTTAAATGAAATTAGTGATTATCAGCTTCATTCACCCGCCATTTCTCTGACAGTACTTATATAACAACTTTCATTCTTTCAGATTTCAAAACTACTTTGATTTCAAGAACAATCGCATAAAACACCGGTGATTTTGATTGAAATTGCCATGGCATCTTCATCTTTATCGATAGATCCAATTATTGAGGACGCTACTATGGCGAAAAGACTGTGGAACAAGTCCAAGTATGAGAGGACGCAGGCTTTATTCACTCCGTTTGTGGTCTGTTTGGCTGCCGGAACTCTCGAGCTCGATGTTTTCCTCGATTACCTGCTGCAGGACGTTCATATTCTCCGCACGTTTGTGGAATTGTGAGTAGCTATCCGTTTCTTGAATTTCCTTTCAATTGTTGTTGTTATTTGGATGATATTGTGTGAATTTTTTCCTGTCTGTGTAGAATTTGTAATGCTTGTTGAATCTGATTGATATATACTAGTTTTTTATACCAAGAAATTGAAGCTTCTTGGATTCGAGTTAGAGCTAGCACTTTCTTTATTTTTCTTTTAATGTTATTATTATTTAGACAATTTTGTTGCTTTAGTGGAGTTTTGTTTGGTAGAATTGAGAAATCTGTTCGCTAGCACTCTCTTTTATCCGTGCCTTGGCACACAAAAATAATTTTCTCAATAAATATTATTTAAGTATTCAAAATTTGATGATTAAAGCAATGAAGAATTTTCAGTAACAGAAAAAAAAGGCATAAATATAAGGTAAAAGGCTATTTGAATTTGAAGCGAGATATAAGCTATATTTTCTTGGATATGGATGATGATGCTCTTTTTTACATGATAGATCGTGAGTGAAAATATTAGCTACATTATGCTGAAATGGAATAGAACTAGGAATCATCTGTCTTCTATGAAAAAAGTGAGTTCAATCAAGTCATCATGTGTGTGAGCAGACTGTATATGAATGCGATGTCATGGTTTTAACCAAAGATTTAGAATGAGATTTTATGCTCTTTGTTTAGTCATTGAGGTGATATGTGGACCCAGTCATTGGTTTTATCTTTCAATTGAAAACACTCTGTGATATGAATATGAATCTCACCTAGAAAGATCATGTTGCATTCATGTATAATAATTTATGTTCAGGGTTGTACAATTCATTTACTGAGAAAGGAGAAGCACTAAGTAAGTACTGTGCCATATATCACACGGTCCCTCGTAGGATTACTATGCACTGTTGTTGTACGAACATTCACTGGAATATAATTGTTATTCATGAACATTTGGAAATTAGTGGAGATTAAATAGTTCGACTTGTCCGTTCTTCTTTCTTCATTGGTTTAGATGAACCGCACAAGTATGTAAGCTTGTTTGTTTGCTTGCGAAAACAGTTTTGTATTGGTAATTTTCTTATCAGATGACAATGATATTGGTGATTCAGCTAACTTTATAAAAAAATGTGGGTATGATTTGTCAACCTGAATTTTCATTGTGGATGATATTGTAAATTAGGTATATAACCGCCGAGGAGTGTGCGGCTGACTCTGATGCCAAACTGGAGATTGACAAACTGCATAAGAATGTTCCTGAGAAGCTCAAACTGCATGCCTCATTTCTCCAAGTAAGAGTTTATATAACTCTGAAGATACATATCTGCTCAATTTTCTGTTTCTTGCCGAACATATTATCGTAGTTGGCCACCTGCTAGTTTGTATCTTGGCAACTCTTAATGTCTTGAAAAAATACTTTATTAAAGTCAAGAGAACTGTATTACGATGTATATTTGTCCGTAGGTGAACAATAGAATGTATTATGGGAAAATGAGACAAAACAGAGCAGATGACTTGTGTCTAAATGTTGATATGTTTTCTTATCTTTTCTTTTTTGCATGATTAGAGGTTGAGCATTAACCTTCCCAAAGAGAGTACACCGGATACTGCAACTGCCATATATACGGATTTTCTGTTGGCAACAGCCTCTGGGGAAGTGGAAGGAATAAAAGCTCCTGGTCAGCTTGAGAAAACTAAGTTGGCCCCTTATATCCTTGGTGCTATGACACCCCGTATGAGGCTCTATGCCTTTTTGGGTAAGGAGTTGCAGGCTCTACTTGATCCCAGTAAAGGCATTCATCCATTTCAAAAGTGGATCGACAGTATTTCTTCTGACAATTTTCAGGTATGAATATCTGAGAGAACTCCAGTGAATCCTCTCATTGTTCTTATAGATCATAATTTTTATTCATTTATCTTATTCAATTTCAGGCAGAAGCGATGCAAACAGAGGACTTACTGGAAAAGTTAAGCATGTCTTTAAGCGAAGAGGAGCGACATATCATAGAAAAGCTTTATCATCAAGCTATGGAGCTTGAAGTAAAGTTTCTCCTAGCCCAGCCAGTTGAACAGGACACTATTGCCCCTCTGTCTGGAAGATTTGATCCAGCAGAACATCATTTCATGATATTTTCATCTTTTGATTTGACATGCACTGTTTTGGATTCATCTTCCGTATTAGCAGAACTAGCAATTTTAACATCACCAATATCAGATCAGACTCAATCAGAAGACAAACTTGATCGGATTTCAGCAGCTCACGTGAGAAGCACGTGGAAAGAAATTTACGAGAAGTATACTGATGAGTATAAACAATGTATAGATAGCATATTGGTTGGCAATAAAACAGAAATATACGATTACGAAGGTCTGAGTAAAGCGATTCAGCTCATTTCGATTATGCTGAAGGAAGCAAATTCAAGGGTGATAGGTCATGAGGTGCTTAAGGGTCTAAGGCTCGAAGATATAACACGAGCTGGGGAACGCATGATTCTCCAAGATGGTTGTACGAATTTTTTCCATGCTATTAACAACGAAATATTCAGCACAAACGTACATGTTATTTCCTGTTGTTGGTGTGGTGATCTCATTAGGTCTGCTTTTTCTTCAGGTGCGTTCTCTTTTTTCTCTGTGGAATTTTGGGGGTTCAATTGGTTTTATTATGGGTCAGAGTGTTAATGAACTCTTGCTATATTTTTTTTGATCTGCATTCAACAAAATTAAACAAAAATGCTATTAAGGCACTTTATATTCAGTTTTGCAACTAGAATCTTGATATAAGCATTTCAGTAACATGTACTCTAATTTTCATCAAACTCTTGCTATATTTTGATGGGCAAGTTCATCTTTATCTTCGTCATTATAGATTAAACATGTAATATTAGCAGGCTTATCAAAGATCATTATCAGCATATCATTGTAGGTATAGATTAAACTTTCTTTCGAATAGGAATCAGTATGGATGTTAGTTGAGTGCAAACTTGGCTAAGTTTTACTGTCTTAAAGGTGAATTCTTATGTTACTATTGGAAAGTGATTAACTTGTTTTTTTAATATTATTTATCCATGAGAACTTTTGGCTTCCTATCCATACTAAGTATAAAGTTTTTTACTATTCTAAATTTGTTTGATTTGAAGCAGGCGGTTTAGCCTCTGCGAACGTACATGCAAATGAGTTAATCTACAATAATTCAATATCTACGGGAGAAATTACTAGGAAGGTTGAGTCTCCAATTGACAAAGTTGAAGCTTTTGCTGACATATTGACGAAATGCAGCAGAGATCGAAAGAATCATGTAGTATATATTGGAAATACAGTAGGAGACTTGCTTTGCTTGCTTCGTGCTAATATTGGTATTGTGATAGGTTCTTGCTCATGCCTTAGAAGATTGGGTGTTCATTTCGGTGTTTCTTTTGTTCCTTTATTTCCCTTTGTGGTTGAGGAGCAGAGACGGGTTTTTCAAGACCAAGGCCTTCCTGATTTGAAGGATCGAAAAGTTCTATACACAGCTTCTAGCTGGGCTGAAATTCACGCGTTTATTCTCGGGTGATTGAAGAAATGTTCATATTATAGGATACATATACATACAGGCAGAATAGCTGTTTCTTTGTTGCTGCTTACAAATCAACTCTGTTTGTTCTCTTTGTTTTACTTCAGGGATTTTCACTCATAACTGTCAATGGCGAATCTTCTGGCTGGATTTTTACAACGTAAGGTTCGTTATGTTACGCCTCTTTATCTCTTTATCAGTAATATATAGATATTAAGTTAAAATGAGTTTTGTTTTTGCTCAAGATGATTTTGACTAGAAAATTGTGATGATAATTCTTTTAGTCGCCATTGCATTTGATATAGCTGACGACTCAGTAACATCGCATTTATAGTTTGAGGCATTGTAGTGATTTTTTTTATTATTACAGGCTTGTATGTAATTATCAACTCATCAACAATTGTTGGATCAATGATTGTCAATAAGTGACGATTTAGATCCAATACTTGTCATTATTAAACTCGTGAAAGTATTTATTATGCTATAGATTCCATTTTCACGTTTCGATCTTCACTAACACGTCGTTTCTATTTTTTCTCCAGATGTTCGGAACCTTCATCTTTCAGCCATGGCATAGACTATTAAGTTCAGATTGGTCAAATATAGAATGTAAAATGTAGACCACTTTCATGTATTTTTAGCTATTCGGATTAACATTCAATATCATTCTGGATACTTTACAATTTCCATCTGAATTCTCAGAATTGCACTGTTATTCAAAAGGAAGCTTGTCTTGCTGTTTCCTAAAATTACAGAATCCACTTTTTCGGCTATTTTGAAAATTGGGTTAATAGGGATGAATAATCACATTAGAAGTTATCTTGGGTTGTTTCATCCTATTTGATAAGTTCTATACAAAATTGTGATGAAACATTAGAATTTATGGTGTTTATAGATTACTAGCAAAGTGCACACTAGCAAAGTGCACGTCCGTTGCACGTGAAATTGTATAATGCATGAAATGCTTAGATTGGATATAATTTAACACTACAAATATTTTATAATTAAGAATATATGTTTATAATTCGATGAGTATACTTAATCAAATAATTAATTAATTTTGAGATAACAAAAAAAAATTGAT
This sequence comes from Verbascum thapsus, assembly GCA_963669365.1. Classification (NCBI taxonomy): domain Eukaryota; kingdom Viridiplantae; phylum Streptophyta; class Magnoliopsida; order Lamiales; family Scrophulariaceae; genus Verbascum; species Verbascum thapsus. The sequence continues at coordinate 14,897,069 of OY770110.1, read as the reverse complement.
GTTCATAACATGATTGTCAAATAATACTTTAAAATAAATTAATTCTCAAATTATAACTCTTTTAAAATAATTCTCTTATTTTTTTAGTGCATATATATTGCCATGTGAGTACAAACATATTAATTATAAATTTTCTTTTGTCGTTTTATGAGTTATTTATTGGATGACATTTTTAACACTTTTCTAAAAAAAGTCTTAGATGATGTTTCATTGATATTAACTCTTTTGAGCACTCACATAATATATGACATAATGGGATTTGAAAGACAATGAAATAGTAATTTAATCATTATTACTTTTAGAATATTGGTTTGTATATTATGGTAATTTATTGTAAAATGAAGTTCTTGGTTTTGTTAGAAATTTTTTCTTGGTTTATATTTACTTTATATATATATATATATTGAATATATGTAAAATTGAATTTGGTTATGTTTTGAGAGAAAAAATATTATCTTGACACTAACACAATAGTTTTCAAAATTGTATTAAGAAGCTTATGTAGTAGAGTTATTGAAATTGCGATTATTAAAAAATAACAAACTCTAAAAATATATATTATAAATGTTTTAACTTTTAACATCCTAGTTAATAAAAAAAATTAATATGTTATTCAATTAGATTTTTACTTTTTGTGAAGTTTTTTATCCCAACACAACCATATAAAAAATGTGTTATGTTCATCATATTTGAATAATATTGATTTGTATAAAATAGAATATTAAATATTTTCATATCTTAATTTATCTATGAATATTTTTTCGATTTTCATGTTACTGGAAAATTTGAAATCAATCATCAAATAACTCTTCATTTTATTTACTTTTTTTTATCATAGTCGTAAGTAAAATTAATAGTATTTATTAGATAAAATGTATGTAAATCCCTTGTGTAATTAAATTAAGGAGTATTAATTATGGTATTTTTAAATATAGTTGATTGCCACTAATTATGCTTTCAAAGATAAGACAAATAACACCCAATGTAATCTTATACACATATTGGAAATGATTACTAAACTCTTACATATAGTAATCATATTTAATGTGTTTTCTTGTTTTATTTACCATTCTCCATAATCATTAAATTAAATAAATATATATAGGCAAAATATATATTTAATAAAAATGTGCATATTATATTAAAAATATATAATATATATTATAATTACAAATATTCCTTATATTTTAAAGTCAAAACAAGTGCTTTACACGTAATATCCTACTCTTTTAATAAGTATTGTTCAAAACAATTTATGAATATAATATTGCAAAATTGTAAAAATAGAATGTTAATTGAAAACAATACAAATGTTAATTTCTTTTTACTGAGAATTTTCCAAACTTCAACGAATAATACCCAAATAATTAAACGGTGTGTAACTTGTAAGGTTATAGTAGGGTGAAGCTCATTTTTTCTCTATATCTTTGAACACCAGAAAAACATGTTTATAAGTAAATGCTTTTAATATATGTCAATTTAAAATTCACTCTCCACCCTTTTAATATAGTAGTTTGCTCCTTCAGTAATTAACTAAGTATAATTTGATCCTTCTACTAATACCTAAAGCTTATTTAGGAAAGTATTGATAATCCATCATATTATTCATTGTTGATTATTTTCAACAATATGATTACTAAGGGTAGGAAAATGAATCTATAAATGGAAAAAACACTTAATTTGTACATACTTTTAGTGTGGTATAGATAGATTACATAGTTGAGATGTGAAATCAATTTTAACTCTTATTAGTTGACATAAATTTGCTATGAAATGGGGCATTATTTGTAAGGCTCAGTAATATTGTATTTACTAAATACATTAAATTTTATTTATTTAGATGGATAATTGAGGGTAAAGATGTGAAATTCCAACTGAAAGAAACACCAAATTTATTCATACTTTTTCAGTAGAATATATTTATGTACTAATTTTTAAATAAGTTTCAATAGATATTTAGTTTATATTATATGTTTGTATTATTAAAAATAAATGACATTACTTTGGCAATGATTTTGTATATTTGAGTTTCTATTATATGTTTGTATTATTAAAAATAGATATTTACTTTGGCAATTATTTTGTAATCAAATATACCAAACATATCACTAAACTATATATTGAGCTGTATTTAATTTGATTAGAAAATTATGTAAATGAGTCAAATAATTTGTACTATTATTATTTTTGTCAATAATATTTTACTTGAATGTTTTCACCTCAATTATCTACTTATGTGAAATGAAGATTCACATAAAGATCATAATGAGCTAAAATGATTGGTTCGCCACGTACCTTTATTTTTTCTTATCTTACATAACTAATTGCCTTCTATTATTTCATGTTACAATTGATTTTGAATTGTTTGACTTAGTTGAATAATTGTGGCTTCAAATTCATTAATAAAATATTAAGCATATTTAGTGTCTGCTAGAAATAGGTTGACTAAATTTAAAAGAGTTCAAATTTCAATTTTTTTTGCTAATAAATTATTTGGCATACACGCCATGCTTCGGGGCACAAAAAAGTGCGCCCAAACACATGGGGCATATGCCCCACCTCTAGGGGCGTACACCCAGTAGGACTTTGGTCCCAACATTGCCCTGGGTAAGGGGTGTAAACGAGTCGAGCCTGGTAAAAAGTTTATGTCCGAGCTCGAACTTGAACTTGACAAGCCTAAGTTTTAATGTTCAAGATCAAGCTCGTTAAATGAGTCGAGCTTGAACAAAAAATTAAATTAATTACTTTTTAACTTCTTTTAGAAATTATTTTTAATTAACGATATATATTATATAATATATATTACAAATATATAATTAATTGAACTAATTTGTATAAACACATATCATAACTTACATAAACATAAATATTATAATTTATATTATATATTTTGCATTACAAACAGAAATTAAATATTATTTATGTATTATTAAAATATGATTTAAATAAAAGTTGAAGTATTAATTTTAAAATTTTGAATATTTAAAGTAATATATAAAAATTAAAAATAATATTAAGAAAAACTCATGAAGCTCATGAGCCGGCTCGTCTCAGCTTACACCCCTAGCTCGAGGAGTTTTTGGCATTGCCCCGCCTCATGGCGCGCTGGACACGCTTTCTTAAATAATGGTAGCGATATTGATTAAACATATTAGAATTACTTATCTAGGAAAGCTTGAGGTTAAATCTAGAACTTTGCGTATTGCAATATATAAATTGTATATATTATGTATTTTATATGAAATTGTTCATATTTTAACAATACTATAGAGAGATTCAAAATAAATAAAAAATACTCATATTAGATATTATATATATATGTAAGATTATAGATAGTATCATATTATTTCTGTTCTTTTTTATTGATTTTTTTCCTATTGTATATATATTATTCTTATATGTGAAATGTGGTATTGATGCTTCTACTTTGATAACCTATGATGCACGGACACGGGACACGGGATACGGCGCACGACACGACACGACACAGACACGGGACACGGCATTTTTAAAAATGTTAGGACACGACACGGCCTCGAAACTACTAATAAAATGTATATATGCAAATTAATATACATATATATGTTCATTAATTTACGTTAAATATATAAATTAGTTTTTTCATTTTAATTTAAATGACTAATTAGAGAAATAAATTATAAAAATGACTATTGTACGTTATAAATTTGTATTTGATTTGAAAAGTTATATATTTGAAAGAAAAACAAATACTTCAGTTTTCAAAATCACAAAAAATAAGTGAAATAACATCCAAGTGTCACAAATAATGCATACATAGTAGACATATCCTCTAACTATATTCATTACGGTGTTCATATTTTATTTTTTTCATTTTATTTAAGCAGAAAAATTTATTTTTATATTGGACACGGTGTCGAGAGTGTCGGACACGGTGTCGGGGAGTGTCGGACGAGTGTCGTGTCCGATCAGGTGTCCGACACGACACGTTGTGATTTTTTGAAGTGTCCGTGCATTAGAGTTGATAACTGAATTCACATATCGGTCTATGATTTCAAAATTGCAATTCATTTGATTTTTTCTTTTTAATTATATATTTGTAAGAATTAAACTCAATGTCTATATTAGGGGTGGCAAGTTGGATCCAAAACCGCGGGTCCAACCCGACCCAACTAATTTTGGGTTTGGATGGATCTTAAAAAAAGAATTATGGTTCCAATTGGTTTTGTATTTATTAAATTTTTAAGACCTTGGTTTCATATGGTTTTTGATTGGGTCCAAATTGGTTCCAATAATGGGTCTATTTTGGTTCCTAAATGGATCCAATTAAAAAAAAAAAGAAATAATTATCCCTTTTTTCTTTCTTAGACCCAATTGGTTTTCTTTATTTAAAATTTCACTTGTAGAGAATATGTGATTGCTTAAGCACTAAACTCATACTTGTTTTAGTCATTTGAACTTATACTTTAAATAAATTTTTATAATAAGATCAAAAATTATTTTATATTATTTTTAGTAATTTGAGCTTTTTTATTTTTTAATATATATTTTATTTTTATTATTATATTAATAAATATATATTAAATAATTAAAAATAAATAAAAATATTTGGCTCGGCTCGAGTTCAGGCTCGAGCTTGCGAGCTTGGGCTCGACTCGAGCTCGAATTCATGCTCACGAGCTCGAGCCCGAGCTCGAAAATTTTGGGCTCAACGAGCTCGAGCCCAAGCTCGAAAATTTTGGGTTCGACGAGCTCGAGCTCACGAGCTTGGGTTCGGCTCGAGCTCGAATCTATGCTCACGAGCTCGAGTCCGAGCTCGAAAATTTTGGGCTCGACGAGCTCGAGCCTGAGCTCGAAAATTTTGGGCTAAACGAGCTCGAGTCGCGAGTTTGGGCTCGGCTCGAGCTCGAACCCATAATCTTCACTTTTCATAATCAACTTGCTCAATTTTGTCGTCTACTTAGATTCATCACGTCCGATCATTTTTCTTTCCTTTTTTTAATATATCATTTATCCAACAATTATATTATTTAAATATTTAAATTAAAAGGGATTATAATTTAATATTTTGCACACATGCATACGATCTTTATGCGTAATTAATTCATAATCCGCAGCCCATAATCCTATACGCCATGATGGATTTGAAATTCTTTCCAGAATCTGCGGCTAATTTAATAAAAGTGTATAATTGTGATTTTTTTTTTTTTTTTTATCATTTGAGTGTTATTTTTCTATGTAGGAAATCATTATCACTTATATTCATAAATAAAATTGTACTTGTTTTTTGTTTTAATTAACTGTTTTAGTTGTGTGATTTGAATGATAATGACTGCAGTCACAAATATTTCGGTCTAGTTTGTAGTTGTTTTTACTTTGTGATTATAATATTCGATTTCATTTGAAAATAAAAATTCAAGGTTTATACGAATCTTAATTGAAAAATTACTTTTTAATTATATCTTTAATTTCTCTACATTAATTTTTTCGTTACAAATTAAAATACATTAGTTAATAATATATTTTACATATAAAATATTACATTAGTATAATATGATTGGAATTTTTATAAGAAAATTATAAAAATATAATGTAATAAGTTAGTTAGTGAGCAAGAAAAAAAAATTTATTTGCATTATATTGGATTAGTTGGTGAACAAGAAAAAAAGATTAGTGATTAGTATACAAATGTTTGCATTGTGTTGGATCCATAAGTCACCAACCTCCTATTTTGGATCCTTTATGGTTCCTAAATGGATCTTTGTACAATAACCATTTGGAACCAATCAAAACCAATAAGGACCCAATTCATATTGAAAAGACATTTTGGTTTCTTATTGGTTCCAACTTATTTTTTTTATAAACCCAATTGGACCCAACCCAAATCCGATCCGATCCACCCATTTGCCACCCCTAGTCTATATTATAATTTAGCTTTATCGAAGGTTAAAGCCGATGGACCTTAATTGTTATGTTAGTGGCCCATTTCCCATATCTATAAGAAAAAAATTGGTATGGGCCAACTAAGAGCCATAAATATTATTTTGGACTTGAAATATAACTCATATGTCAAATCCAACCCAAATTTTATTCATGATAGGGTCGCACGTCTATCATATATGTATGTATTTTCTTATGATCATTTGACGATTAATTGTAGTTATTAAAACGTTATTTGATCCTTTTCGAGCTGATTGCTGTTTATTATATTGTAGGAGTGTGTACAATGAAAAATATTGATTTTGTTAGAAGACTATGAAACTAACTATAAACTATTGATACAATCACTTTATAATTTAGATATTTACTTACTAATTTCTATATACCAGACATTTTCACAAAAAATTAAAATAGTAGTAATGAAAAAGTAAATAAATTGGGTTTACCTACTTTTGACAAATTCATAGAATTTATATATTTAGCGAATATTATCACATATTTATAATTAAAATGATAAAACCCAAATGACCATATTAGTGTGTATAATGAACCACATTTATATCGAATGGAATTTACCACACTTCAAACCAATCAGGAGCTTTATAAAAATAAATTTTGGATTTCTAAGAGGATAAAATGTAAAATTACATTTTAATATTAAATTTCACATAACACATATATAATATATTTAAACAAACTTGCCAAATATTAATTTCAAGTTAATCAATCATACGCATTCACTTGGAAATACTATTAATTAAGTTTCTCTATTAATTTATTAATATAGAGTTATTTTAGTCTTAGTAAAAAAAATTAAAAAAATGCAATTTTTATGTAAATCATTCACATTTGTAAATAATAGAATAGAACTAACTTCAAATTAATCATTCATGCATTCACTTGAAAGTACTACTAACAATCTGAACGTAAATTGCAATTATCTTATAAGTTAAAATGCTAATAACCCTACAAACTGCAGCTATAAAGAGCAGTCATGCAAACTATATATATACACACAAGAAAAAGAAAGACCTATCTATAACTTTTCTACTTCTCTCTATCTCGTCTTAACTTAACAAAAGGAACCAAACCCCATTCTACAAATCCATCTGTTAAATACTACAGTCAACAGTGCAAGAATTTACATCAAATCACAAGCTAGCTATACAATAATACTATCATTCTTTCACAAGGCCAATCCACTAAGGCTTAGCTCAAAAAATTTGGCCATCTTAAATAAAACCCGACTCGACTATCATTTTTATTTTAAACAAGAAGAAAAGAAGAAACCTTATCTGGGGTAATTTGAGCCGCCTCTGCTATTTTAAGAGCCATCATTGCTTTATATGTAGCTAAGTCGGCATTTTCCATTAGCATTTGCGCTCTTTGACGCTTTACAATGGCTAAAGCTTCACATCTTTCCGCAGCAGCTTTAGCTTCTTCCACTTTCTGTGTGTTTTTCTGTTTTTGCAATTCGGCTGTCACACCTGTAAAATCCAAAAGTAATACTAATCAACAACAACACATTAATTGTATGTAATGAGATCAAGTTACTCAAAACAAGTCAAAAAGCACTATGAATATTACACACTATTGGGTTTCAATACCAACTTTAAATGTATCACATTAAACACAACTAAGCTCACTTCTAAGTTGATTCTTATCTGTAATGTGATATGTTTCAAATAATCACCATAGATGCTTGTAGTATAATGGGATAATTACAAGGACACCCCTTCACGTATTTATCACAAGCCCCTGATGTTTTGCAAATTACCAAAACACCCCAAAATCTGATAACTCGAATCGAAAAGTCCAAAACTCGAAAAAGCAGGGGGTAATTATATTTTCTTTTACAATTAAGGGTAAAATGGTAATTTGCTTTTACGGGCAACAACTGTATTCAGCTTTAACTGACATGGTAATTTATCAAGAATCAGGGTGCTTTGTGTAATTATGTCACGCAAGAGAGTGTATAATTTACCATATAGACTAAAAGAGCACGTCCAAACTGTATAACTTTATATTCATTAAGAAAATCGAGCAAATGATTTAGACAGGCAGATACCTTGCAAGAAAGTTCGTTGATTGCCTCTCCCACCCTGACTTGACTGTCGTTTGAACGATCTTTTCTTCCTCAAAACAGGCTTTGGGATCACTTCAGTTCTTCTAGGCTGGTAAAGCTGTCAACAATAAATATATAACTTCAGAAAACAAGTGGACCAGTAAAACATTTAAGTACTTATAATTAGACAAAATTCTTGTTCTGATTTCTAGCATATGTAGGAGAAATTCAAAAATTAAAATAAAAAGAGCAGAGAACACAAGGATGTTGCTTAGGGAGTAGGACTCAGTTAAAGAAACGAGCCGCAATGCATGTTTGGTTCAGGAAATCACATAATAATACTTACTTGAAAACATAAAAGAAAAACATGTGAAAAATCATTATCGCTGGTAAAGAGTAAATATGCAACAGCACAAGACCCACTACAAGATCTAGCAAGGCTGACACTGGGTGGAACTTGGAAGGCTATACCAATAACAATTCATCATATAAGTGAGCCACTATAAAAAAAGGAAAAATCGGTTATTGACATTTTCACCTGTTCTAACACAAAATTACACACAAAACTTTCATTTACAGTTCCGTCACAAAAAAGAATGGTAATTTTTCAGAGGTGCTTAACTGCATTATCAAAATACCCCATTCTTGCACTTACAATGTTGACTCGCACCCAGAGAAAAAAATTTAACAATAGCCTTTCTTTCATAAAAAAGGTACGAAACTTCCGTACTTGTATATACAGTTGTCCTCAAAACCGGAACTCGTGAGATAATCGATATTTTTAACCGCAACATATACTTTTTCTCCAAATTACAATGGACTAACACACTGCGCATGGCCCCAACATAACAAGAAGATAGCAAAGAATGATATATCATTAAAGAAGAACGTCCCACTAACCTGGAAAATCCTTACAAGTGCAGATCTTTTTTGTGTCCGCTTCTTGACCCAATAACTACGAATAGCATCTACTACCATTTCCCTCTTTTCTATATGCACACAAAACTCATAGCTTGCTTGTTCGTCAAAATGCTCATCTTGATTGCTGTGAAACCCTTTTTCTAGTGCATCAATAATCATCTCAAAACTGTCAGGCGTGACAATTTCTTGATCCCCACTCAACTCATTATTGAATTTAGCCAGCCACTCATCATCGTCCGAGTCCATGTCATAATTAGCACTCTTCTTAACCAAAGCCCTTGTTAACTCATCATGTTTCACTGTAATGTAAGAATGCGGCCTCATATAAGGCAAGTTATTGCTATCGAAAGATCTGGATACTTCTTGCACTCCCGGGACTGGAATAACACTATAAACTGCAGGTGGGGCCCGCACGTTACGGTCCGAACATTCTCTATATAGTTCCTTGAAAACCAACCAATCTTGTTTATTAGGAAACTCAAGCTTCAAAGTGGGTTCCGCCACCCACACAGTGGCATGAGAGAACCGGTTAATCCATGCAGGCCTCATGACCCGTTGTGAAGGTAGACTATAGCGTTTAATCCCGTTTTTCATAACAGCAAGAAACCATCGATTTGAAGATGATAACTCTAAAGTGATAGTGACTCCTTCGTCTCTATAACACTTGTCAGTTTCGATAATTAACAAATTAGCAGAACACCTATTGACACTTACATCAGAGTTGGGCTTTTTGATATTTCTCGAGGTTCTAAGTACACGACTAGGCGGTGAAGGAGATAATTGCACAGTATCATTGCTAATCCTGATTAAATCTGAAGCCAACGTTCCACTAGCTTTGTGGGCCCGGAAGGTCGATGGTGGTCTACGCTTCTTACGCCTTAAAGAACTTCTCCTTTTACGGATTTTGCGACTATGTCTTAGTTGTATATTCCGATGAGAAGATTTAGGTAATAACTCCCTTGTCCCTGAATTACCATAACCGGATTCCACCTCATCGCTATGAGATATCTCTTTCCAAGAAGACACATGGGTCGAAAATGTGGCAAAGCCAGAGTGGCTTACTCCGGGGGAAACTTCAATAGAAGATTCTACAAAATCATCTACCATATCTGTCGGTTCCTCATTCTTCTCATCAACAGCCATAGAAAAAGTCACGAGCAAACAAGACAAATGTACAGATCTAACAATCATACTTGTATGCAAAACCATAAAGCTAAATGGAATGGCAGAAAAATCCACGGTAAATAATGGTATGAAAGACCTGCATCCCCAAATTATGCAGAAACCAGGGTTCTTGATGGTAATAGAATCCTGTAACAAGAAGAGATAGAGGCCATACATCATTATAATATAGCACTGAGGAAGAGAAAAAAACAAAAACTTTTGTATTTTCAATGGCAATTGCAAACTTCGGGAACTTGCAGTATTAGTCCTATAAAATATTTTTGGTATTTTTACTCCCAGCGTTTAAAAATGGACAGAAATTGTTGGTTTGCTCACGTCTCACCTTATCACCACTAATTCTAACAGATCATGCATTCCACACTTGGAATTCCATCCCGATTTTAAGGGATGAACCAGAACTGAAAAAAAGGTCCAATCAGATTACTTATGGAAGTCTATATTACAGGACCAATATTCAATTTTCCATTAAAATACACTACCCTTTGCTAAAGTTATCTACTTAATTCAAAACTCGAGTTCACAGCAACACCCATAGACCCTTGCCAAGAGCAGAAAAACTAAAATGAATCACATTATTTACCATATTTATGATCTAAATGCAACAATTTACCTGAAGAAAAAGCACGCCCCTTGAAGAATAAGCACCAGAAATCGGTCTTGATAACACAAATTCAGACAACCGGCGTATTCCAATTCTAACCCTCGACATGTAGTTCAGCACAGTAGTCAAAAAGGAAGCAACCAAGTAGCCACAATCATAAGAAGACTCATTTACAACAATTGCAAGCCCTCGAAACCCACTATCCAAAAAGGCTCGACATTTTTTCCTCCATTGTTTCCTTACATACTTTTTCCCAAACCTTTTATCTTCTGGAATCCCAGTACTAAGCAACTCCACCCTCTTTCTCTTTCTCCTCATATAGACTTTTCCATATATATTATTATTTTCATTATCAACCTCCATAGCATCTTCAGGTGCAAATTCTTCTATTTTGGGGTCCACAACTATTTCCACTGCATCACTTTCATTTTCGTTTGCTTGCCTCACATTCTTGAATTCATCATCAGCATCCAAGTTGTCTATAAGCTCTATCCACTTATTTTCCACATTAGCTGCTCTTATATGCTTCACGCCTTCACGGGGTTCTGTCAATAGTCTCCTTCCTGACCGCAAAACTCGTACTCCAAGCACCCTTGTACTCCTTCTCATCCCAACTGAAGGCATCGGCTTGCTTTTAACCTTATGAGGCGAAGCCCCAGAAATATATTTCCTCTTCACTTTTGTAATTGAACAACCTTAAAGACCAAAAGTTGGTCAAAATGCAGAGTCCAGAAAGCTCTGATATGATGGGCACATAAATTTTTACCCACCTTTTCTCAGACAAAGTACAGGGGCCTCTTTTTCAAAGGAAAAGGCAGTTACCCAAAGGCACAACTTGGGTTCGGTCCAAATGACGAAGGATGAACTCGGCAAACCCAGAATTAACTTACTGAATTAACCACTGAGTCGATCAAGAATTTGACTAGCACACCGCTAAACCACAACAAAGGGCCTCTTTTTCTATCAAATCCCAAAACAGGGCATAATTCATACTATTAATAACACAAACTCGGGATCTTGAAAGCAAAATTGGAAAGAAAAAAAATTCTCGTTCCCAACTCAGTCCAAAGCGCATTCCAACTCACCCAAATCAACCAAAAATTCAGTTAATCCCAACCCATGCAAGTAAAAGCCACCTCTTCAAACCCCTTTCAAGGCAAAATTCGGTCTCAACTCAGTCGACTCGAATCAACTTGGACCCCACAAACCAAGATATTTTTCAACTCAATTTTTCCATTCTATCCACCAGTCCACCACACAAAGAAAGCTACAAACCAACGTTAAAAAAACCATGATAAGATTCCAGCGGCATCTCATAAGAAACTCCTATCTTTTATCCAATCAAGAACAGAAAAAACCCGATCAAATCAAATTAAAGAAAAATATTAAAAAAAAGAATTTACCTGACACGAAAGGATCACCCTTTTCGTCAAAAGATCACCATATAATTTTTCAGGATGGACTTGTTTATAAATTACCTAATTTAATTTGTTGATTTTAATGGTGTTCACGTTAATTTGATGATGGCTGCGGGTGTGGGGATTGCAGGTTCTAGGGTTTATGAGTGTGAGAGCGCGAGCGAAAAAGAAGTGACTAATAACTACTGGCGCCTTTACTAGGCCAGAGTGACGTGAACCGTCAGATGAAAATAATTGAGGGTTGAGATTTCAGGGATTTGATATGACTTTTGAGAATAGTTCGAGGAGGTGGGCCTATGACTTTTTCCATTTTCAGTATTTATGTGTATGAGAGAAGGAAGAGGAGGATATTTTCTTTTCCTTAAATTTTTTTTAATTATTTATGGAAAAAATCAATAGTTTTATCAATATTACAAAAAAAAAAAAAATTATCGAGATCAACCTTAGTTTAAGAGTAAAATTTTCATTTTAAAATCCCCTAAATTTTAATCCTTGTACTAAGGGAGTGTTTGGCTAAGCTTATAAGCTCTTTTAAACATCTTATAAGATGTTTGAGAGCTTATAAGCTAGCTCTATGAAAGTGTTTGGATAATTTTCTTAAAAAAGTGCTTATAAGACCAAAAAATAAGATGTTTGGGTCTTATAAGCAAATAAAAAATAAGTTGGCAAAACCCAACTTATTTCAAAATCTTAAATCTGGGATATTGTTTATATTTTTTCAAAGACATAAAATAAACCTAGTTAAGTTTATTCTTTCCAACAATACCTTTCTCCGAAAAAATATTTATTTTTATATTGCACAATTCTCTCGTATAACATTTGAAAACATAACTTATTTTATCCAAACACTTAAGAGCTTATTTTTTAAATAAGACGAAACATCTTATAAGCTCTTAAAACATCTTATAAGATGTAAAAACTTATAAAATGTTTTAAATAAGCTTAGCCAAACACCCTCTAAATTTATGGACCATATTTGGTGAAATTAGGAATAATATCGGGGCAGGTTTGATAATATGCCCCGGGTTGATTATGTTATCATTTTATTTATGTTCATTGAAAATCATAATTGAAATCTATCTAGCTTTTCATTCTAATTAATTAGGCATTTTTAAATAACCATGGTCAGGTCTTACATGTTAAAAAGTTATAACCTAATAATCCACCCTATAAGTCTATAACCTACACTAACTTGCAATGATTTGACCCAAATTTAAATGTACAACATGTAATTTCATAAAATTTTACGCAATAATAATCAAATTATATGCATAAATCAAATTGAACACTCACATTAGTTTACACATTTACAAGTAGAATAAACCAAATTTAAAAAAAATCATATTTAAAAATTTTCAATTTGACCATAAAACATAATATTAAGTTCATTAATCACATAAATTTTACGGTGAAAATATAAAATTAAATAATTATTTAATTAATATATCATCAGAATTGTCATACCAAACCCAATATCCGCCCCGGGGCGGACCGCCCCATACCCTGTCGTAAATTATGGCGGGAAAGAGCAATGAAATGTTATAACTTATAAATATTTGGGTGGGTCAGTGAATCACTGTGTCATGTAGATACAATTCTTAATGGCCACAAATTTGAGAACACACAAATTAAATGGATAATCACCTCTTTCCTATTTATCACACAATTTTGTTTTTGAAAAATGCATTTGAATTGCATGCCTATTGAGGATTTTATGTAAAAAGAACAATCTCAATTTTCTACTTATGTTCTGCAAGATTTGAAGGAAAAAAAAATGACTAGATTTTTCAAATGTTCTTGGACAGAAAGAAAAATATTAATTTTATATTTTTGAGTTTCAAATTTAAGAATTTTTCAAGAACAGCATATTACAAAAATTGGTGTGAATTTTACAATGATTAGTTGATTTACAAAGCATGAAATAAAAAAATATATATCATGATGGTAAATAATTATTCATTGATAATTATACGAAATAATGAATGTATTCGTCGATGGGTAGTTTATATTTTATACTGAAAATGTAAAATTCAATATGTGAATTGAAATAAGAATAGTTTGAATTACATGAATATAGGATTTTTTATTCAAAATCTTAAATGATTAAATTCCATAATGTAAACAAACATGTAGTTAAGCTTTCCATTATTCATAATTTGATAATTCATTTATTGATTGCGAGAACCTCATCCAGCTATTTTTCAATATCGAATGTCAAATTACACATATATCATAAGTCAAAATAATGCAATTTTCCAAATAAGAACATTTCTTAATATTATTTATATCACATGAAATTCACTAAGATATATTTGTGAACCAAGCAACCCATCCAAGCAAATATTTTTCATAAAAAATATATCATATCAACTTTAATCAATATTTTTTTTATTCTAAAAAAACTATCCAAACATTTCTTACACCACTATTTTATGCAGTGAATCATACATATAAGTATATAACCCGAGTAGCATAACAAAAATTCAATAAAATTGACACTGATATACAACTTAGTTTTCATTCACATATTGCTTGTATCACTCTATAAAGATTCTCATTTCTAAAGTTCATATTTCTTTATTTTTAGCATTGCGAAATGCATTAATAAATTCAAATTTTAATTTCATAAACTTCTTAAAAATCAAATATTTAGGGTGAATATATTAGTAACCTTTATAGCCACCTAATTAATTGTACTTTTATATATTTTAATAAATTTTATATCGATAATATATATCACTTATAGTGCTATGTTTTCAGATTTTTTAATCTTTGTAAAGATTATAATAAGGTATTTTTACAAAATTGACATGTTAAAGTCGAAAAGAATTTTCAAATTTTGTAATGTATACTTAACATTAAAAACAAATATTTTGATTTGTATATGTAAGTAATTGGATCTTCCTTTTGGTTTCTATTGTGTGTTTTGAATATCTACAGCTTCTTTATGAATGATTTTTCATTTAGAATTGGCTTATGAAATTATATCAAATAAGTTGAAAAGCCAAAGTGAACCTTCATAGGAATGGGTAATAATCATAAATTATGATTTATTTCACTATCAACCCCACTTTTTATATATTCACAACAACTTCTTGTTATTATTTTTTGTTTTTCTATAATTTTTTCTGTTAGTTTTATTTTTGTTTATATTATTTATTTCTTCATTGTATGGGGTAGTGGCTTTCAAGTAAAAGGTGAAGAGGTTGCTCACATTAAATGAACAATTAATACGGCCAATTGAATTAGCCCAAGTCTTCTTTCCAATCGGTATATTATATCATATATCACCGGTTATATTTTACTATTTTTTTTTTTATTTCTTTCAGTTATAGTAAAAATTGTGTTTAATAAATGCATTTAATATTAGTTATTGGTAATAAATAAACGGGGGCTTTTTTGATATAACCCCCCGAGGTATGCAGCTTTGGCAAATAACCCCCCGAGGTTTGAAATTTTGGCAAACAACCATTTCTGGTTAGTTGACCGTTAGTCAACAGTTAAGGTCATGGGCAAAATTGTAATTTAATAATTCCAAACAAATATATTAATTTTCAATGTATTTATTTGGAATTATATTGAAAATAAATACATATTAATTTTATTAATTTTATTTATTTGCAAAATTGTAATTTAATAATTCCAAACAAATATATTAAATAAATATATTAATTTTATTTATTTGCAAAATTGTAATTTAATAATTCCAAACAAATATATTAAATAAATATATTAATTTTATTTATTTACAAAATTGTAATTTAATAATTTCAAACAAATATCTTAATTTTATTAATTCCAAACAAATATATTGAAAATTAATATATTTGTTTGGAATTATTAGATTACAATTTTGCCCATGACCTTAACTGTTGACTAACGGTCAACTAACCAGAAATGGTTGTTTGCCAAAATTTCAAACCTCGGGGGGTTATTTGCCAAAGCTGCATACCTCGGGGGGTTATATCAAAAAAGCCCAAATAAACGGTATACCCGGCACATTTCAACCTGCAATTTCCCTAGTGACTTTTTGCCATTTTGTCCTAACATTGCGGCTTAAGGCTATTTTTGCAAGCATTAGTGAGCAACATAATTTTTCTCGTTTCAAATAATGTTACCTTGTGTTTTATTTTGATATTTTTTTGCTCATTAAATTCTTAATCCAAACACAACTTAAAGGGACATCCTTAATTCGGTGTAGTGAACAAAAGAAATAAAGAAAGGGTATTGAATGAGTACAAAATTTTACTTTGCACTTAAGTCAGATTGTATTAATCACACAACAAGTGATAATATATCTTTGCTCTAATTGATAATTTTTTTTCCAGTATATTGACCAATCACGTGATAAACTTGACCAATCACGTGATAAAAAGAAAGAGTTGGTATCAACCAACGTGTTAAATACATTCATTAGACACACAATTATCGCTTCAATTAACGAAAGATTGATTTATAAGATGAGATTGCATTGCATATTCATAATAGACCATATAGTTTTTACATAGTTGAGTAAAGACCGTGAACAATATACTATAGATTTTGTGCCACGACCTATTTTGAACTCGGGTTTTGTTTATAACCCGCAACTCAACATCCCTATATGATTTTTTTCCTTTATCATAAAATATACAAATTTTATTTATATATTCATATAAGATGAATAGTGATTAATGAGATACCGAGAGCCCAAGATTCAGTCGTCACAAGTCAAAATCAATTGTGGACCCACAATCACAGGGGCCATAAGAGGAAAATTCTATCCTGGATCGGGACTACAGTCCCGGTCCAATTTCAACCACACATTTGCACATGTGGGGGTGGTTAATGGTTTCCATGTGGGTGGTTTCCAATTTCAACCACACATTTGCAAATGTGTGGTCTATCTTGGCCGGGACCAGCGGTCCCGGACCAAGATAGAGTTTCCCGCCATAAGACATGCACCCCACTCAATTACCTCAGCAGGCCGTTATGTGAAATACCAAAATTGCCCTTGTCGGTTATTTTGTCAGCGACAAGACAACATATGTGAAAAAACCAGTTTTCCAGAAAATCACACAATCATCTTTGTATATCTCTTTCATTCCCTTTTCTTCACAGAAAACTCGTCCCTTCTCTCAGACCTTGAATCATTTTGATTGCTTTTGTTGGACGATTATAAAGGAAGGGAAAAAAGAAGAAGAAAAGAAACATTGTGAAATCAGTTTTCTGGTATGTTAGAAATTAAAAATTTACATTTTTCAGAGGTTTTATTTTTAAAATATTTTCCGGGTTCATTTTTCTTTTCATTTAAGTGGGAGAATTCAGTGAAATGTGCTCTCTGCATTTTGGTCATGTAATGAATGATTTGTGTTTGCCTATAATTCTTTTAAGTTCTTCATTTGAGAATATGGTTATATTTTTTGCCATACTGATCATCATGCTTCAAATGAATCGGCCAATATTCGATGATAATATCGATCCATAGTATCCAAATCGGTCCTTGGTAGTTCGATAATGTTTTAAATTAATCACTTATATACCAGATACTGTAGCCGACACAATAATATTATGGACTATATAATCATATTACCATTGATTATAACTGGGCATCTCATTTACAACAAAAGAAATCCACTTATATTTTGTAAAACATGCTTTCTGATATGATGTAGTTACTGTATTACTTACAGCATATAGCTTGCAATTCAATTATCAATAAACTTTTTTCTATCACGAATTTAAGTCCGACAACAATAAATGTTTGGATTTATTTTCTTTGCAATGCACCAATTAATGGAAACTTATCTTATGAATTTATATTTCCTACAATCTACGAAAGTTTATAACGGGATCCGTTTGAAACAACACCTGCATCATCCATGTCGCGACTTTAAGCGACAATTCTGATATCATGTTTTGGCTCAATTTTGAAATTCTTACTTAATTTCCCCCTGGATGTTGTAATCAGAAATGGGAAGACGAAGGGCCTTGGTTTCGTCACTGAAGAAAGCAATCATTTGTGAATCCAAAGATAACCGAAAAAAGGTAGAAAAACGTTTAAATTTCACCATTCCCTTTTGGATGAATTATTTGTAGTTAAGAAAAAAAAAATACTTTTTATGATCAGAAAACTCGTAAATCAATAAGATGGTTTGGAAAACGAAGGAGCATAAAAGATTTGGATTCAGCAGCAGCAGTGGTTCCTTCAGCCCATTCGCCTACTGAAGAAGTGAAGTTGATGGAAGCTGAGAATAAACAGAATAGTAATGCTTATTCTGTTGCAGAGGTTGTCCGGCTTAGAGGTGGGCCCCGTAACTCGACTAAAACGACGGAGGAGATAGCTGCTATCAAGATTCAAACAGCTTTTCGAGGTTACTTGGTATGCTCACAATTTTGACACCTCTCATAATTACTTTCCATAAAGACAGTTTTTTTTATGCGTGAACTTGTGTACATAGTTTTCGTGTTTAGTACTAAACAACTATTACTTTTTCGTGTTTAATAATCAGGCAAGGAGAGCATTGAGAGCGTTGAGAGGTGTCGTGAGGCTAAAATCATTACTCGGAGGACAATCTGTGAAACGTCAAGTATCCACCACTTTGAAATGCATGGACACAATGGCTCGGCTGCAATCTGAGTCTCGTTTTAGGAAAATCAGACTGTCAGAAGAGAACTCGGATTTACAACAACAAATCCAGCAGAATCGTGAAAATAAGCTAGAGAAGTCGAGAGTATCCGTAAGTGGCCCGTGATTATATTCTTCCTTTTATAGTTCTTACATGACAATAATGAACTTATGAGATTGTGACATTAGATGGGAGAGAATTGGGATGATAGCTTGCAGTTGAAAGAGAAGATCGAAGCGAATCTTCATAATAGGCAAGAAGCAGCAACGAGAAGGGAGAGGGCATTGGCTTATGCGTATTCACATCAGGTAATGTTGCTTATCTTCTAAGATAAGTGGTAAAATTTAACTCCAACTAAATGTATTCTCTTGTACAGCAACCATGGAGGAAAGCTTCAAACCAAACAAATATGGATTCGAATAATAATCTTGGGGGTTGGGGTTTGTTAGAGCAATGGATGGCTGCTAGACCTTGGGAAAACGGAAATGCAATTGTTCCCGAAGAACTCAACTCTAAGTTTGATTCCCCAAAGAGTAAGATACAGTTGTCTTCTAGGGCCCGAAAACAAAGCCATCCTTTGACTCCAAACTCAAAAGTTGCACGTAAAGAAAGGGCACTGAGCCCAAGGAGGGCATCTGTTGGCACAGACTATGAGTCGAAGAGTGTGAATAGCGAGCAATATCGAAGGCATAGCACTACATGTTCGCCACTGAGAGACAATGAGAGTGTCACAAGCTCTGTTAGAAGCTACATGGCTGTGACGGAGTCTGCAAGAGCTAAATTACGGGGGCCTAGCCCGTTGGGGTTACCAAAAGTTGAGAAGGTGTCATCCGGTGGTTCAGCTAAGAAACGACTCTCTTACTCCGGTTCGCCTGCGGGCTCTAGGAGGCAATCTGATTCACCAAGTCTCGTAAGTGATGTAAAATCGAATGCGTGATGGAGTTGATAGTGTTAAACGTAATTTCTCAGGGTACCATAATGCTGTTCATTGCTCCAGAAATGGCGCAATATTTTTATTAATTTCAGTCGTTTGCTTTTATTTTAGTACCTGTAAGTTTATGAAATTTGAATTACGTTGAATTTAGCCATTAAAAAAGTTTATGAGTTACGTGAATGTTATTTTTTGTTCATATATATATATATATCATATATTTCACTTTATAATTCCAAGCAGTGTGCTCGTGAAACACCTTTGGTGTCACACTCTTAGTAAGCGGATCCGCAATCATGGAGTCTGTCCTAATATGCTCAATACATAATTGACCACTCTGAATTCTTTCTTTAACAACTAGGAACTTAATGTCTATATGTTTAGACTTAGAAGAGCTCATAATGTTGTTCGAGTACATGACTGCGGACTTATTGTCACAAAATAACTTAAGTGGTTTTTCAATACCATCTACCATACGCAGCCTAGTGACAAAATTCCGCAGCCAAACCCCCTAATTTGATGCCTCATAAGTTGCTACAAATTTTGCTTCCATGGTGGATGACGCAATGAGTGTCTGCTTAGCACTCATCCAAGAAATTGCTCCACCAGCAAGCAAGTAAATGTAGCCCGAAGTAGATTTGCGACTATCTTGGCATCCAGCAAAGTCGGAATCATAATACCCAATGATCTCAAGATGATCCGACTTCTTATACGTGAGCATATATTATTTTGTTCTCTGTAAATACCGCAAAACCCTTTTGGCTACTTTCCAATGATCTATACCCGGATTATGTAAGTATCTGCCCAACATCCTAACAATGAATGCGAGGTCTGGACGAGTACAAACTTGTGCATACATCAAGCTCCCTATAGCCGACGCATAAGGGATATCTTTCATTTCTTTAGACTTCAAATTATTCTTGGGGCATTGATTGAGATTAAACTTGTCTCCCTTAGCCACTGGGGTATTCCCTGGTTTGCAGTCTTGCATGCCAAATCTCTTAAGTACTTTATCGACTTTCTGAGATAATCCAAGAATACTCCGAGAGCGATCTCGATGTATCTGGATTTCTAATATAAAAGATGCTTCACCAAGATCTTTCATCTCAAATTTTGTTGATAGAAATTTCTTGGTTTCACATAACAGGCATATATCATTTGTGGCAAGCAAGATGTCATCTACATACAAAACCAGAAAAATAGTATTACTCCCACTAAACTTATGGTATACACAGTCATCAACAACGTTTACGTCAAAACTAAATGATAAAACGATTAGATGGAACTTATGATACCATTGACGGGAAGCCTGTTTGAGTCCATAAATGGATTTCTTAAGTTTGCATACCATATCCTTTGAATCCGAAGAAACAAAGTTTTTCGGCTGCACCATATATATGGTTTCCTCAATGTCACCATTAAGAAAAGCTGTCTTGACATCCATCTGATGTAACTCTAAATCAAAATGTGCTATTGTTGCCATAATAGTCCTAAAAGAGTCTTTCGAAGAAACCGGAGAGAAAGTCTCTTTATAGTCGATGCCCTCCTTCTGAGTGAATCTCTTAGCGACAAGACGAGCTTTATATCTTTCCACATTGCCTTATGAAGCCCTTTTTGGTTTTAAAAATCCATTTACAACCAATTGGTTTCACGCCTTCTGGCAAATGGACAAGATCCCAAACGTCATTGTCTTTCATTGATTTAATTTCTTCACTCATGGCATCAATCCACTTTTGAGAGTTAGAACTATCAATGGCTTGACGAAAAGTGATTGGATCATCTTCCATCGAGCCAATGTCTACCTCATGTTCATTGAGAAATATGACATAATCATCCGAAATCGCACTTCTGCTCTCTCTATTGGATCTCCTTATAGGAATTGGTTCTTGAGGTTGTTGAGTTTGTTCCTCGAGGAGACTTTCAACATTGTCTTCTTGTCCCGAATTTTGTTGTTGAACCGTGTCAACAAAATCTTGATCATGGTCAACAACAACTGTAGGAAGAGGAATAGTTACCAAATTCTCTTCAAAGACAAAGTCTCTAACCTTATCTTCCCCCCAAACTCAATATCCTAAAAAAAATGAGCATTTTCCATCTCAAAGAATGTTCTGGATGTGGGATCATAAAAATTATACCCTTGTGATTTTTTCGAATATCCAAAGAAATAGCTATTGATTGTTCTTGAGTCCAATTTCATCTCGCTTGGCCTGTAAGGCCTCGCCTCAGCTGGACAACCCCAAATGTGTAAATGCTTTAACACAGGTTTCTTACTTGTCCATAGTTCATAAGGGGTCTTGATCGTAGCCTTTGTTGGAACTCTGTTTAGTAAATAAACTGCGCTCTTAAGTGCTTCTCCCTAGATTCCTCTAGGAATTTAGTAAAAGGTCCTGGACGTTGTTCACCTGATCCGTCATATCTACCGTAGTAGTCACCACCACGATCAGACCTGATTGCCTTAAATGTTTTGCCTAGTTGATTTTCAACTTCGGCCTTAAATGATTTGAACACGTCCAAGGCTTGAGATTTCTTATGTATCAAGTACAGGTAACCATAACGAGAGTAATCGTCTATGAACATTATAAAATATTGTTGACCATTCCACGATGGCGTAGAAAATGGTCCATAAATGTTCGTATGTATAAGTTCTAAAACATTCTTAGCTCTCTCAACTCCAAAATTTCTCTTGTCTGTTTGCTTGCCTTTAATGCACTCAACACATATTTTTGTATCCGTATCGTCAAGTTCGTCAAGAATTCCATTTGTCAGTCTCGTTGTTAACCTTCAATCTAAACCACCTTTCTATAGGAAAGAGGTTTTTTCAGGAGTTAGACAGAGATGGGGATGGGCAAGTTACTCTGGAGGATCTCGAAGTTGCTATGAGAAAGAGAAAATTACCAAAGAGATATGCTCACGAATTCATGCGACGTACTAAAAGTCATTTATTCTCGAAATCTTTTGGTTGGAAACAATTCTTGTCCGTGATGGAACAGAAAGAACCAACTATTCTCCGGGCTTATACCAGCCTCTGTTTGAGCAAATCCGGTACACTGCAGAAAAGTGAAATCTTGGCATCACTCAGCAATGCAGGACTTCCAGCTAATGAAGATAATGCTGTTGCAATGATGCGTTTTCTGAATGCTGATTCCGAGGAATCTATATCTTATAGGCATTTTTGGAATTTCATGGTTTTGCTCCCGTCGGACCGGCTTCAAGAGGACCCACGGTAAATTAAGGTTTCTCTTTTAGTTCTATAGAGGCTTTTAGAATCTTGGTGATTTGTTCTTACATCAATCTACTTTGGTAATGATCGAATGGGATGGAGTAATGGGCTTTAGAGAAGGTTTATTATATGCTTTAGAGGGAGAGGTATTTGGAAAGTGCATAAGGTTCTGTTTGGATCGAAGAATTTGAAAGCTAATGATTTCAAATTCATTCAACTTGTTTGGATGATTTCAAGTTAAAAAAGGATTTCAAGTTAAAAAAGGATTTGAAAATATTTATCTTGAATCTTTATACACATAAATTAGATAATTATCCTTTTATGGTGATATTAAAATACTTTTAGGTTTAGCAGCCAATGATCTCTAATGTATTTTGTACCACCAAATTTATCTGGAAATAGCATTTGATGACTCAACATGATTTAAGTTGCTCAAATGCATAACCATCCTCAAATTAGACCCCCATTCATTTTGTTTGATGGGATTAAAGCTTGATTCGGTTGATGGATGAGAAAGGTTTGTAGTCCCAGTCAAATCACGTTTAAGGTGATGATATCCCGAAGTCAAATCCTAAACCCCTTTTTTTTTTTCTTTTTTTTTTTTTTAATTTCAAGCATAACCGGCAAACTTGATAGTTACTATCTATCATATGTACCCGCCAAGATTCCCGTATCCAACATATTTCGTATGGCCCCACTAATTTTAAAGGGCTAAAAAAGAGCTTTGTCTAGCCTAGATATAATAAATAATAATATATCCAGGCTCATCAAACAAAGTGGACGCGGTCTAAGTAATCTTAAATTACTGGCATGATCTGATCAGGGGCGCTCTAGACTTTGGCATGGCATTTGATTTTAGCTAGTTTACAATTTACATTGAACAGAGATTGGTCCTTGTTCAATATCATATTGTATGGATGAAAATAGGCGTGGCCCAGAAATGTTACAAGTCATTTGATGTCAATATTATTATTGTTAATACATTTGTCAGACACGTACGGGTTCAAGCTTCAACTCTTACGTTCCCAGAAATTTTATCAAAGCTTCCTGAACTTGGAGTTCGAGGACTATACCGGGGATCCATTCCAGCTATATATGAGTTTTGATGAATGTGTTGAGATTAGATAAATTGATAAATAATAGATTAAAAATCAATATTTGTGGCGTTCACCACTTCAACATAAACCATCTTTGCAGATTATGTTGGGTCATCACAAGTTCACCACTTCAAAAGTACTTTAACTAATTATCTCTCGGTTTTTTACGCTGATTATACAATAAGTAGATTTACAAGAGTCTTTTTTTTTTTGTTTCACAAAATTAAATCATATGAATCAGAATATCATGCCTATACCATTATATACCTCACAAGTCAACTAGTGCATGAAGTCATATATTTTCCTTGAATATATTACAAATTTGATTAATCTGTCAAAGTATTTTCAAAGTTTAGGTAGGTAGGGTCAACTTCGATCACCTATCAAATATCATTTGTAATCAAATATTGTAATTTGATATCATTTACAAATGATCCATCCTTACGTCGATAATAGAAATCGAATACATGACTTTATGAGAGGGAACATTGTCCATCATTACCAATTGAGCCAAACTTGGGTTGGTGTCAAAAGTACTTTTGAATTGATAACATCTTATTTAATATATATTATGTTAAATAATTGTGCACAATTATTAGATAAGAATATTTAATGGGTCCAAGTAAGAAGATTAGTCAACAGAAAAGATTGCATTTGTGTTTGCGCCGATCCTGTGCTTGCAAATAACATTTTAAATTCGAATATGTTTATAAAGTGAATATTTAATAAAAATAAAAAAAAATATACAAACAAACATTAATAATTATACATTTTTCAGAAGAGTCTTCTTGTTCACATTAATTCCAAGTCCATAATTTTAGTAACCCATAATAGAACTCCTTTAGTCGTCAATAATCGTTTAGTTTGAAACTTTCACATAAAATTCGTTTAGCATGTTTATTTAATTATACACATGACATAAGTCAATTAAGTGGAAAAATAAATTAAGAATCTTAAATTAGTCTAACTATATAGTGCACAAAGTTTGAATTCTCTATAATGATTGAGTAAATGTTAATTTCTCTTATAAATTTTAAATTTGATAAATTAACAAATCGAATCAGGATAATTTAACGATCAAACTCAAGTTAAAAGTTGAATAGTTTGATTCTACTTTCAACCCTATACATATTTCTTGCTAATCACAATAAGTTAATTAATATTGTAATGAAGCATGTGATAATGCCTACTCTTAATGATAATGTGGCACCAATAGTATTTGCATTTCTTTGTTTATTTCTATTAGAATTAATAATTTAATGAATTGCCCATAATTAGTTATACAATATTTAACCACGCGTTTAGATGACGATTAAGAAATTTTGATGTAGTACGTAATGATTAGTTTTCTTATACTTGGAATAAATTTGAGATTGATGTTGAACAATATTCGATTTGAGGGCTATATTGTAGATCATTATTATTTAATTATAGTCTACTTAATTTCTTGATAATATCTGACTTTTTGACTTGTGACTTGTGAGATTATAAATATAGGTATAGTTAGATCAATTGGGGTTATCTTCTCTCTTTAGTCATTTAAAATAAAGTTAATTTGAGTAGTGTGAAACATGCAAGGATTCAAACATTATAATTTGGTGACATATTTATGCTTATTAAGACTGATATTAATAATTTATTTGGGTCATTAGTACATAATAAATAAAATAGCGGATCTATATAGCAATTTCAAATATAATCCCACTTAATATAATGAATCTAATTTCACGTTTTATAAAGTTTTTATTAAAAGTCTTGATAATCTGATAAAGTTAGTTAGTCATTTCTTTAATTAATATTAATCCTACATACTATTTTTATTATTATAAATTATATTTCGCTCCTTTAACCACATAAAATATATCAAACACCCCTCTTAAAAAAAATCATTGTCACTTATCTCTAAAAAAATAGGAGAAAATAGAAAATAGTTGAGGAAGATAATGATTGTACCATGTTATGATGCACCAACTAAACACATACATGTTCTACTTTCTATTTTTCAAATTATTTTTCAGGGGTAAGTGATATATTTGCTTTAGTGGTATTTAATACATTTTGTTTGAAAAGGCAAAATCCAATTGTAAAATGGAAATAAAGTATGAAACTAATATTATTCATAAAAAAGATTAATATAGTAATTGAATGTGAAATATTGTTAGAGTTCACCCGCTCTCGTTATTTACGGGTTTACGTCAATCATTTTTCAAGATTAAATTACTAATGTTACGAAATAGAAGCACTACAAATTTCAGCGGAATAGAATTGACCACATTATTAAGTCTAATTGGTCGATAGTCTTTCCAAGATTTAGGTGAATCAATATTGGGGATAAGCCAGATATTGGGTTTAGACTTAGACCTCGAACCAACAAAAATTGGAAGTGTGAGGATCAACTCAATATAATCGAACATGCATGATTGATTTTTTTGACAACATATATGTTAGGAATATGATCGACTATTGTGAATAAACGCAAGAAAGAAAACACACGAAATTGTTTACCCAGTTCGTCAAAAGAATTTGACTACGTCTGGGGGCACTGCCAAGCCAGGATATTTTCACTATTTTCGAATAATGAGATTACAATGAGAATCTTTTTTTAGGGTTACAATGATATTAGGGTTATTTATAATACAATATACCTAACCCTAATAAGAGAATGACATAAGCCCATCAAAATACTTTTGGGCCTATTTACAGTCTTTCAGGCTCCATAACTCAACAATCTCCCACTTGGAGACTGAACTCAACAGTAACCATCTCTCGACCTTTTTATCCAATAGCCCATAATGGTCCGGCAGTGCCAAGCCTCTCTTCTCAGTTACTGAGGCCAATTGAAGCCATGCATAGCTTCAATTTCTCAAATGTGACACTTTTAGTCAACATATCAGCAGGATTCTCATCACCTCGAATCTTCATCAGTTGCAAGATTTTCCTTTCCAAGAGATATCTTATGTAATGATACTTCAATTCAATATGCTTAGTTCTCGAGTGAAACGCTGGATTCTTTGCTAAGTGGATAGCACTCATACTATCACTGTATAGAATACTATTCTTTTGCCCCTTCCCCAATTCACTCAAAAAACCTTGCAACCATACCATCTCTTTACTAGCCTCAGTCACTGCTACATACTCAGCTTCTGCAGTAGACAAAGCCACGACCTTTTGCAACTTTGAAGTCCAAGAAATCGTTGTACCACCCAAAGTAAACACATACCCCGTAGTACTTCTTCTTTTATCAAGATCACTTCCCGCTAAATCAGCATCGACAAACCCTTTCAATTCGACACTTTTGCCTTCAAAACATAAAGCTTTCTCCGTAGTACCACGCAAGTATCTTAGGATCCACTTTACCGCTTCCCAATGTTGCTTTCCCGGATTTCCCATAAACCTACTAACTACTCTCACTGCATGCGCAATATCCGGTCTAGTGCACACCATCGCGTACATTATGCTACCAATTGCCGAAGCATAAGGGGTCTTCTTCATGTAGGCCCTATCCTCATCACTACTAGGCGAATCCTTGTTGGATAGCTTAAATTGGCTACCCAACGGAGTATTTACCGGCTTTGCATCATGCATACTGAACCTCTTCAAAACCTTTTCGATATACTCAGCCTGCGAAAGATACAACTTTCCTGCCAACTTATCCCGATTAATTCGCATACCCAAAATTTGATTTGCCTCTCCTAGATCCTTCATAGCAAATCGCTCAGACAACTGTTTTTTCAACTTGCTCAATTCTTGAGCACACGACCCTGCTATCAACATGTCATCAACATACAATAGCAAAATAATATAACTATTGTCGAACCTCTTGAAGTAGCAACAATGATCGGCATTGCAACGCACAAAATCAATCTCATGCATGAATCCATCAAACTTCTTGTACCACTGTCTAGGAGCTTGTTTCAAACTATACAAGCTCTTCTTGAGCTTACACACTAGCTCAATGTTACCTTCAGACGAGTACCCTTCTGGTTGCATCATATAAATATCTTCTTCAAGATCACCATGAAGGAAGGCCGTTTTTACATCCATCTGCTCTAACAACAAGTTTTCTGCAGCCACCATACTCAACACCAATCGAATAGTGGTTAATTTCACAACTGGAGTAAAAACATCAGTATAATCGATACCATATTTCTGCTGAAATCCCTTCACAACCAGTCTCGCCTTGTAACGTTTGCTTCCATCTGCCTCTTCTTTAATTCTGTAAACCCACTTGTTATGCAAAGCTTTCTTTCCTTTTGGAAGCTCAACAAGTTCCCAAGTATCATTGGACTTTAGAGAGTTCATCTCGTCATCCATCGCAAGTTTCCACTTGCCCCCATGCTCACATTGACTAGCCTCTGCATAACATTCAGGTTCACCACTATCAGTCAATAATACATAATGTAAAGAAGGCGAATACCTATCTGGTGCATGACGCTGTCTGCTAGATCTCCGCAGCGGAAGTGTCGGAGTACTCGGTTCTGCCTCAATAGTTACCTCATCATTCTGCGTAACGTTACTCCCACCCGAGTTAGAGATATCCAACTCAATAACCTCGGGATTTTTAGCCTGAGTACTCGTATCATCAATTTTTGGTGCTTCCAACCTATCCTTGTACAAAACCTGTTCATTGAATATAACATCTCGACTACGAATAATTTTCCGATTTTGTTCATCCCAAAATCTATAACCAAATTCATCACCACCATATCCAATGAACGTACACTTGACAGATTTAGCATCTAACTTACTTCTAGCAGTAGCATCAATGTGAACATATGAAACGCACCCAAATACACGAAGAAACGACAGATTTACCTCCTTACCACTCCAAGTCTCCTCCGGTATGCCATTACCCAACGGAGCTGATGGTCCCCTATTAATCAGAAAAGCAGCAGTGTTAACTGCATCAGCCCAAAACATCTTCGGCAACCCGCATTTCAATCGCATACACCTAGCACGTTCATTCAATGTTCTGTTCATACGTTCTGCAACCCCATTCTGTTGAGGGGTTCCTCTCACAGTCTTTTCCATGCGAATACCGTTCAGATCACAGTATTCCTTAAACTCAGCAAGTTCATACTCTCCACCATTGTCAGATCTCAAGCACTTCACTTTCAGACCTGTTTCGTTTTCTACAAGGGCTTTCCATTTTCTAAAAGCGTCAAAAGCATCAGATTTATGCTTTAGAAAATAAACCCATACCTTTCTCGTGGAGTCATCGATGAAAGTCATGTAGTATGACGCACCACCAAGAGATGTAACTGGTGCAGGTCCCCATAAGTCACTATGCACCAACTCTAACTTTTTGTTCTTCAAGGTCCTGCCACCTTTCGAAAAACTCACCCGTTTCTGTTTTCCGAATATACAGTCCTCACATAAACCAACATCAACTGTTTTGAGGCCTGGCAATTTTCCTTTCGAACAAAGCTCCTTCATCCCCTTCTCACTCATGTGGCCAAGACGGCAATGCCACAAATCTGTATAGTGGTTTTCTCCTGCAAGAGAAATACAATCTTTAGTATTGGTTGTCATGTACAATGTACTCTCTTTCTTACCTCTTGCCAGTATCATGGCTCCTTTGGTTATCTTCCAGGTGCTGCAACCAAAGGTCACAACGTATCCAGCATCATCTAGTTGCCCTACAGAGATCAAATTCCTCTTCAAACCAGGAATGTGTCTCACATCACGTAACTGCAAGATGCTGCCATTCGAGGTTTTGATTCGAACATCTCCCTTCCCCACGATTTTCAAAGGCTCATCATCAGCAAGATAAACCTTCCCGAAATCCCCGAAAGTATAGCATTCCATTATATCAGCACCACTGCAAGAATGGAACGATGCTCCAGAATCCAAAACCCACGATTTCAATGAGCTACTCACGCTCAATATCAGAGCATCACTAATGTCTTCGATTGCTGCATTAGCTGATTTTCCATCCCTTTTGGGTGCTGTGCACTTGCTCCTGTAATGTCCAAGTTGCTCACAGTTCCAACACTTTATCGAACTCAGGTCCTTCCTCGACTTACTTTTACCTCTCGATCTTGACCTACCTCTGTTCGATTTCTTTGATTCCGATCTGCCTCTATTTTCCGTATTCAGAACTGAACCCAAAGTTATACCCGATTCTCTCCTACGAATTTCTTCACTTATAATCAGATCTCTAACCTCGTCAAATTTCAGCTTCTCTTTCCCTGCTGAAGCACTAACAGCGGTAACCGTTCCGCCCCAACTTTCAGGCAGAGAAGACAATAGAATTAGGGCTCTAACCTCGTCATCAAAATCAATCTTAACTGAGCTCAATTGGGCTGTAATTAAATTGAACTCATTAAGATGCTGAGCCACCACAGAACCCTCTGACATCTTTAGGTTAAAGAGACGTCGCATCAGATGAACCTTGTTCGCCGCTGATGGCTTCTCGAACATGTCTGCTAAAACCTTCAGAATACCTTTGGTGGTTGTCTCTTTCGTCGTATGGAACGCAACGTTCCGTGATAGAGACAAACGAATCACACTCATAGCTTTCCTGTCAAGTACCTTCCACTCTTCGTCTTTCATGTCCGACGGCTTATCACCAAGGGGCTGATACAAATCTTTACCATACAGGTAATCTTCGATTTGCATCTTCCAGAACCCAAAATCAGTCCCGTCAAACTTTTCAATTGGCGTTTTTCCATCACCCATCATATTCGCTCCCACTCGACCTGGAGCTCTCGATACCAGTTGTTAGGAATATGATCGACTATTGTGAATAAACGCAAGAAAGAAAACACACGAAATTGTTTACCCAGTTCGTCAAAAGAATTTGACTACGTCTGGGGGCACTGCCAAGCCAGGATATTTTCACTATTTTCGAATAATGAGATTACAATGAGAATCTTTTTTTAGGGTTACAATGATATTAGGGTTATTTATAATACAATATGCCTAACCCTAATAAGAGAATGACATAAGCCCATCAAAATACTTTTGGGCCTATTTACAGTCTTTCAGGCTCCATAACTCAACAATATATATGAGACAACACATTGGTTAGAAAAGTAATCATATAATAATCTTAAAATACTTTCTAGCTCGAGTCATACGCTTTTCATGCTGCATCTTCTAAATAAATAAGTTCAATGGAAACTTCAAAAATTATTGTTACAAAGCCTCCTATAATTTTGCCATATATATATATATATATATATATATATATATAGTAAAAGCGAGCTATCACAAAGTCCTATAGCAATCGAATATATCTAAAGAGATTTTATAAGTTCGTATATTTCGAATGATTCAATAGTCGTATGTATACAACGTATAAATACATAATACGGGCCCGGACTATACAATAATGGGCCGTATACGTATAAGTATACTCTAACAATTTTAAATTCCCCATTTATAGAAATATTCCAAACACCCATTAAATTCCAACGGATATCAGTTCCAAAATTTAAAAAACAATTGTAAAATGATTATATATATATATATATCTTTGTAATTTAATTTTTCTAACTATGCCATGAGAAACTATACATACATATATATATATATATATATATTCTCCATGCAGATCATATTTAGTCATTCATGTCCAAAGGGGTTCCCAATTATCCACACCCATAATACTTTCATCCATAAAGAAATTTGAATTGTGAAGATATTCTTGTTGTTGATCATCACTTATATGTGTCATCTGCTTGCAGATTGATTCAAGTAAATTATCATTTTGGCACTGCAAATTCAAGATTTCTGCCTGTGCTTTGGCCAATTCAGCTTGGACCTCTGATATTTGCTTCTGAAGATGGCAAATCACACCAGCGCAGCCATATACAGGATCATTAAGCCTTGCATTTGCTTCATAAACCAGGCTGCTCACTGCATCTGCTCTTTCAGCCTCTGGAAGTTCCTGATATATATATTTTCTATCAGTTACTTTTGTCAATTAATACTTGTGAAGAAATTAATTAACCTCATTTATATAATTATATTACAAACTTCCCATATTATATATATATATATATATATATATATATATATTCTACTAACTGGGGATACAAGTTGAGAAAATTGCAATTGATAATTACAAGAAATAAAAAGATCCAATTATGCAAGTGTCTTTCATTTAGAGAGCTTAATTAAACTTTATACTAAAACGTATTTCTGTCCAAGAACGGAGCCAAGTGGGCGTGGTGGTGGGAAAACCTCCCTCTCGATTTTGAAAAAAAATAATCATATTCTTATCCTCTAATTATTTATTTCAAATTTGTGTTACATTTGAAATCCTAGCTCCGCCCCCATTTCTGTCGTTAAATATATACAATAAATATATATCAAATAGATATTGAATATACCTGCAACAACTTGATAATGTTGCTAGCCCCGAAAATACGGTGAGCAATGGCGAATTTGAGGGGTTCGGTGGGCGGAAAGTAAGGGGCCAGGAGACATTTGTCGGCGGCGCATCTGCGTCGGAGAATCTTACAAGCAGCGCATGGACTCAAAATCACCGGCCGCGGAGACTGTGGATCAGATAAAGCCGATGATGAACGGGACACGGAGGAGAGATAACCCTCCGCCTTGGACACGGCGGCCGTAGTGGTGGCGTTCTGCATGTTTATCTCTTTGAGGGAAGTATATATGTGAGGTTGAAATTATATTATATTATATTATATTATATGGAGCGAAATTGAGGTATTTATAGAGGTTAGTGTGGACCATGTGGTGTGTGTGTCTTTCTTTAATCCGGAAAATTCTAGTTTGGATATTTTTGAAAATATCGTTAATTTATTTAAACTTAATTGACTAACTTGGATCTGAAATAATTAAACTCACCTCGAATTTAATTTAATTGAGATACCGTTGATTTGTTTAAGGAATGGTCAAAAGAAATTATATTTGTTATATTCCTTAAGATTTTTTGTGGTTTTCTTATTAGTTAATTGTCTGAATTATGATAGATCAATCTCATTGTATAATAATTTTGAACTTGTGGCCTAGGTCACGGGTTCGAATCCTGATGAGCGAATGCCTATTTGTCTTCTCTACTGTGAGCCTGTCAGCTATGGGCAACCTAGGCTGGTTTACCTCTCTTGTGTGGTTTGCAAGAGCGGGGTTTACCCAGTGCGCACCTCGGTAGCGGCTGCGGGTTTCCCTCGTCATCCAAAAAAAAATACATCATCTTTAAAATTTACTATTCAATTGTACGTAACTATTATTCAATTTTGAACCTTTCGAATATATATTCTCAAAATCAATATTCAAAATAAAACAGCAACGTTGTTCGTCTTTTTCATCACTTTTTAAGTATAAAAAGGGGAAAAAATACAAGTGTAGCTTTCAATTACATTAAAAATAGAAACATATATCCATAATCAAATTAATTTGTTATTAGACTAAACTATTGACAATGCAAATGACTTGTACTAGCCAATTTTGCTATAAATAGGCATTAGTAGATTATTTCCATATTGCAACTAATATTTTATGTACCAAATCATTAAGGATTTAAATAATATCACACTTTCCACATTCTTTTATTATTTTTTCTTTACAACGAGATTTGATTGATATTTTGATCCTTTTACATTTTTATCTTCAAAAAAATTCTTATGCCAAAATAAGAAATCGAAATTATTCTTCTGAGTTTCAATGTATTCAACAATGTAGAATGTAAATTTATCAGTATTGATCATCAAATCAAAATTCAAATACTTATACCATTTTACAAGCTCAGAAAGTAATTTATGTAATAATCTATTTTATTATCATTTATGGAATTATTAATGCATATATATTAATTCAAAATATGCCTCGAAAAATTAGAAATAAAGCTATATTCCAAAGAATCAAGCCAAAAGCGGAAAAAGTCATGGAAATGAATTCGATCTTATTTTTATCATTTGTTATTTACTCAATTCGCTTACCGTCCAATTTTAAAAAAGACAGAACTTGAAAAGGATAAATACCCTTATACTCGATTATTTATAATATTGATTTAACTTTTCAAAACACATATAAATATATAACAATATACGTATTGAGAATAATATTGCTATAAGACATAAAAAAAAAATTGGCCACGCATTTAATAATGGTACGTAATAAATGTATAACCAAATTCTGCAAGACCAACTTTATTACATGTTCACTAAAAATAGTTATAAAAAGCATTAAACATTTATTAATCGCACATAAATCATTATAGAAGAATGCCACGTGACATAATTGGCCGTCCAATTGCCGACTGATAAACGACTATTCATATACAGCCATGCAATAAGTAGCACTTTTTTCCCAGTTAACAATTACGACGTGGCGATTTATGATAAGTTAGTTAAGAAGTCGCTGAGGCTCGTGTGCAATGAGAATGCGACTTTAGTTTGAAAATCCTCTCTTATTATCCCCCAAAACTACGACCTTTGTTCACCTATCCAGTGTGCTTTTTATTTTCTATTTGCATTGAAAAAGATGGTCAAACTTTTGGAAAGTAGTTGGGAAAATATTGTGTTTTTCACTTGGATAAAGAACAATTTAGCTGACTTTTTTGTATTTAATTTCATCGTAAAAAATAATCGTTGGGTTATCTGAGGCAACAGTTGTAAAATTATCGTTAGGTTTATTTTAGAATAAAATATATATTTATTTTTTTTATGACGAGGGAACCCGCAGCCGCTACCGTTAGGTGCGCATTGGGTAAACCCCGCTCTTGTGCAGTAGCCTGCAAACCACACAAGAGAGGTAAACCAGCCTAGGTTGCCCATAGCTGACAGGCTCACAGTAGAATAAAATATATTGTATGATCGTAAAACTCATGTTCCGATTTCATGTGTCCAATATTTAATACTACAATATCGAATACTAGGTGAGAAATGCTTTATTATAGAGTATTATAAAGAATATTTTAATAAGATAATGATTGAAAATCAAATTTATTATTAGGTTAATTACACTAATGAACTCTTTTATTTAGTGTAGTTACAATCTAATTAATTTATACATCCCGATAAAATCAAACATTAATTTCCCCCTTGCTTCCGCTAGTTAAAAAAAATGACCAAGAGTGTAAATTAATAATGTTTCCAAAATTTTCAGAAAATTGAAAGATAATTAGAAGATAGTTTAATTATACTAATGATTCTCCTTAGTTAGAGTAATTTCAATATTTAATCCCCTTATTTTGAATATAGAACGTTCATCTCCTCTTATAAGAAAGATTAGAGATTCATGGACTATTGTCGTTGCTTTCTTTTTCTCTCAATTATTTTGATTTATTGAATCGTTTTGATAACTTTTGACAGCCTATCAATTTGAATTTATTTAAATTATAATCTTAATCCAATTCAAACTTGGTAATTATTTTTATAATTAGTAGCACGGTTCCTTGGTGATCATTGATTTATTTGGATAAAAAGTTGAATAAAATAAACTCAATCATACAAAGTAATCACTAATTATAGAATCGATCAATACGAAATTGGTTACTGATTTTGACTTTGGGCATCTAATCGACTCATAAATTTTCAATTTTGTGTTCAAAGAATCTCAATTATATTAGGGATTAATTCCTAATAGAGTAAGTTGGGCTGAATTAGACTAAATTTTGTGATATCAATCCAGTTCAACTCGGACAGACCTACTATATTATGAGTATATCATATACAACTTAAATTTGTTTAACTCTATTAAGAGGTTTACAGACTATTATAAAAGAGCGAAATTGATTTCATGCACACTCTAAAGTAAGAAACGCCTACAAATTTTTTTTTATCATTTAAAAAAATAATCAATTATATTATAGTCGTAATAAAGAATGCTAACGTTTGGAGCTAGAGTTATAGTATTCATACTTTATATTTGATAAACGTCATCATATATTTCTTTTATGGATTGGCTACTATTTTATTAAAAAATAAAGCATAAAATCACGATGTAGTATGATATTTAAACAGAAATTAAGTTTTCAAAAAATTAAAACATATTAAATTTAGCATTTGATTTTATTATTTCAGAAAAAATCGCAAGAGACTCTAAAACATATAATTTTTCAATTTCTTTGAAAAAATGAACAAATAATCATTTACAAAAGCAAGAATTTAGAAAAAAGGTCCAAACCTGCTTCAACCTTAAGATGGGAGAAAATTGTATCAAAATGATGAAATCAATAATCAAATCACAAAAATATTATCCATGACCAATTCTTAGACTTAAAATCTCGATATAATCATAATCACTCATCGTGCACACATGCATATCTCGATCCTAAAAATGACCCATTTTCCATAGTTACAGTTTCCGGTCCCTCACAATCGAAAAATATAAACTGCTAAGCTAAATATTGACAAGTTTCAATCAGCATAACTCATTCTTAGCCAGGACCAGTAGCTCCGATGCAAACAGAATCATCGATATGGTGGGGTCCACCAAGCACGGGGAATAATGATTATACTAAGACCTGTTACTTCCTAAAAGAATCACCAGTGAACTTTCTCATGAATTTCACCAGAAAATATCCCACCTACAAATCCCAGAGCACGGGGAATAATGATTAAAACATCGCAAATGTTCGATTAAGTGAACCATTATACTCACCCAAAAATGGGTTTTGGCAAAAGATGGCTATGTATAAATGTAGGAAACTTGTAAAAATTCTATCATTAATCAAACTAGGTATAATCTTTTGACTGGATTGAATCTACTTGACTATACACCATACAATTACAATCAATCTTGACAATGGCAGATAAGTTTGTGTGCAGATTGAAAAGTCTTGACAATGGAAAATTTGTTAATCTCCTTAGAAAGCTCAAAGCTAGCCCACATGCTGTTGATGTAAAAAAAAAAAAAGTATATATTCTTTAGAATGCTCACCAATCTGTTTGCACTCTGATCATATTATGCATACCAGATTGACTCCCTCAGTTTAGCTAAAGTACTTCAAGTCTTATTTGCTTCTTCAAATATACATATACAATACCTCTTTTTGGAAAATCCCAAAAGCGCAGTGCAGTTACAATTTTGAGAATCTTCACTGGGATGCTACAATCATTACTGCAGAGAATGACCATTTATGTGAACTGCAATAGGAGAATACAGAGGTTCAGGTATGCAAATAAAAATGAAGTTACAGAGGGGGTTCAATGAAAAAGATGTAAAACTTGTTTTTGATTAAAAAAAAAAAAACAGGATTGGTTTGCAATTTGGACTTAGCTCGAACTCGCCTTTAATTCAAAACGTGCTTGTGAATCGAATTTTGACTCTTAACACACTACTCTTGTCTAACTAGAACTCGAGCTTTTCAAATTTCAACGAGCTCGAGGAATCGGAGCCTTTAGAAAATTGCATTGTTTTTTAAGTGCTTAGATTTCAATTGGGTTACAATAAGTATTCAACAGACGCTAAATCACAATTTACAATAAATTTTTTATTATACTATCATCACAATTCCACAATCTATATTCAATTTATATTTGAGAAATAAATTTAATGGTTGCTCTTTTTATTATTTAATAAATTACCTTGGTAAATCAATACTGTTTCCTATATAATCTACAAAGAAAGAGAAGAAACCATAAACAAAAATAGAAGAAACAGAAAGGAAAAGAAACATCATAATTCAAGACAACCTGACAAACTCAAATTGACAAATGTCTACTTTGGAAAAAACTCATACTTCTTACTTCTTAGCTGAAAGAACCATCTTGAGTCTCGACAAATAAAAATCACATCAACCATTTATAAGTCAAGATATAAGCAAAACAGACTTGATACTCAGATTTAACACAGAAATATGAACTCTGAAGTCTTACCCAATCACCAGTCAACGAGAAAACATCGGTATTTAATCAATGTTATCAAAAGCGAAATTTGACTAAATCTTGTTTTGGCTGCACCTTTCTTGCTTATTCGTTTCAGCCATAACAATTATCAGCCCAGAAATAATTTTCATGTTAGTAATTGTCACAACATCAATTGATGAAAAATCTTCTCATATTTCATAAAGAATCAAATGAACAGTGAGCCATTGGCAAGTTATAAATTTGTAATCTGGTCTAAACTGATAATGCATAAACAAAAACCACTAGTTCGAACTTCCACGATCATCATTCAAATAATTAAGCTCTTATTAAGAAACAATAACAGCTACTGGGACTTAATTTTCTTGCTTAGAAAGACAAAGCAAGAGCATATACCTGTATATCATGTCGACAGCCTATTTGCAGAGATCAAATGACTGAAGCAGGACATAGTACCATCAAAAGTTTATTAACCGGGCTTCAAAATACTTTTCCTCCTCTTGATGAGTCCATTCATTAGAGTAATATAAGTGAATTTATTTACAGTAATACCCTTCTCAGTCTGTTCCTTAAATATATGCATGGCGTCTTTGTATCTCCCTCCAGCACAAAGTTCATTAATCTGTTCTGAATAAGCTACAGAACTTGAATCTGATTCAACCAAAGCTTCACTAGCAACAACATTGTGTTCATCATCACTCTGCTTTGAATACTGAATCAATTTATCTCTCTCGACCATTTTCGACAAAATCTCCTCAGCTTCTTTAGTCCTTCCAGCATCATTAAGAGCACCAAGAATGGCGTTCAACGTATAATCATCAGGGCCTAATTTCATTTCAGTAACGAGAACCAAAGCATCCTCGAGCCTCCCTTCTTTACACAACGCTGTTATTAACGTGTTGTATGTCACTGCATCAAGCTCTTTTCCTTTTGAAATCCAATTGTTGAAGAGTTTGATAGCTTTTTCGAGCATCGCTTCTCTACAAAGCCCTCGAAGAAGAATATTGCAAGTGTAAATATCCGGTTTAAATGATTTTTCAACCATTTGGTTGTGAAATTGAAATGCTTTCTCCACGTTTCCTTCCCAACAGTACCCGTGTATAATTGTGTTGTATGTCGTCTCATCAGGCACTAATCCATTCTCCAACAGTTCGTTTAGCTTAGTTATTGCTAAATCTGTTTTGCCCAATTTGCAAAGCCCTCCAATCAGAGAATTGTAAGTGATAATACTAGGAATTATCTCTTTCTCTTTCATTTCATCCCAAACCTTCATAGCTCTGTCTGCATTTTCTTCCTTGAAATACCCAATAATAAGAGTACCATAGCCCACTTCATCTACAATATAACCTCTCTTACTAGCCGAACTCAACAAATCATACGCTTCGTTAAGCTTCCGCTCTCGACATAAATTGTGAAGAGCAGTGTTCAATGTCACTGTATCCATTTTCAATCCTTTCCCACCCATTTGATTCATCATTCTAAAAGCCTCGGCCAAATCCCCAACTTTACAGAACCCGCTAATCAAGGTATTATAGGTCACACAGTCTGGGGGAAATCCAATATCTTCCATTCTACTAAAGGCCTCACTAGCTTCTTTCATCTTCCCTTCCTTACAATACCACTTAATTATGATATTATGAGTAACCTCATTGGGTTGCACTCTTTTCTCCTTCATCTCATCCACCAATTTGAAAGCCTCTAGACTCCTTTTCGTCTCAAAACATCCATTAATCAGAGTGTTATACGTAGTCACATCTGGCAACAACTTTAATTCCTCCATCTCATCTCTCAACCTAAACGCTTCCTCAATTCTACTCGCCGCGCAAAACCCATTGATCAACATATTATATGTCCAAACATCTGGCAATAAGTTATCTTGCGTCATCAACTCAATAATTTTAGC
The DNA here is from genome assembly GCA_963669365.1 of Verbascum thapsus. Classification (NCBI taxonomy): domain Eukaryota; kingdom Viridiplantae; phylum Streptophyta; class Magnoliopsida; order Lamiales; family Scrophulariaceae; genus Verbascum; species Verbascum thapsus. Next base: position 14,857,420 of record OY770110.1, on the reverse strand, counting down.
TGCATCCTTCAACCACCCAATCTTACAATACCCATTAACCAAAATATTATACGTATTCCTATTTGGAAAAAGTCCCTTATTCTTCATATCAACCAACAAATCACGAATCTCGTGCAATCTCCCCTTCTTACACAAAGCATTCAATATTGTATTATAACTCGCATTATCCGGCTTACAGTTATAATCAACCTCCATCTTCCTCAACAAATCCATAGCATCCCTAAACTTATACTCCAAACAATACCCACTAATCAAGATATTAAAAGTAACCACACTAGGGGACACACCAAGCTTAAGTGCATCACTAAACAGTTCGTAACAAAAAGCCATTGATTGAGAAGACCGGTTTTTCTTTACCAATGAACTGAGCAATGTGTTGAGTGTTAATAAATTAGGTCTCACCTTATGGCGCTTCATTTTCTTGAAAATTTGGGCAGCTAAGTGGGGCCAACCGGATTTACAGTAGGCGAAAATGCAGGTGTTGAGGAGGGCTTTCGACGGCGGAGGGAGGGGCGGAGATGGATGTAGGAGGTGGCGGTGGAGATGGTGGTGGGGATGTTCGGAGATAATTTGAGATTGGAGAATGGCTTTAGCGTCGTTGAATTTGTGGTGGGAGATGAGGGATGAAAGGAGTGATAGGAGGGGAGGTAGGGGTAGGGGGATAGGTGGTTTGGCCCATGATAGGAAGGAGAGGAGGGCGGAAGGGTGGTGGTGGAGGGTGGGGGAAGAGAGGATTGAGTGGATTATTGGTGGGGTTAGGTGGGGGAGGTAGGAGGAGATGGCTTCCGGCACGGCGGCGGCGGTGGGTTTCGTTAGGAGGGTGGTGATGGTTGAGATGAGCTGTGTAGGGTTTAATTGAGTGGTGGCCATGGTGTTTTCGGTTTTTTATTAGGGTTTTAGAATTGTGGAGAAGTTTTGGGGTTGAGGAAGAAGAAGGAGTTGCAGACTGGCTGTACGTGTATTCGTTTCCATTTTCCCTATTCTTTCGTTTTTTTACGTGAGTCTACGTCCCTTATTTTTTCATCTTGTTCAAACTATTATAATTAGGCAGATTTGCAATTTGGTCAGGTAAGATAATGGATTTGGCGATTTTGGTCCTCTTTTTCTCCATTGGTAGAGCCTAATTTTCATTCAACTTTGTTAAATTGACCATTACCACAATTCAATTTGCAATTACTATTTTTTTTTTTTTTTGGATAGATTGGTGTAATTGGTAAAATACATATATTTGACCACTCAATAGTATGTATTACATCAATTGTTAATCTCGATATAACATAAAATCACACAACACACAATAAGCGGGTGGTTCGAGTCAGACTCGAGATAATCAATACTTCCAATGCGCATTGTGTATCTAGCATGAATATAGTTGTGCTTCTTAAAACACTCAAATAAAGTGACCAATTCAAAACATATTTGGGAAAACAAAACAAGTCTTTCTTTTTTTTTTGTAGCAAATGACAAACAAAGGTATAATATTTTGTGGCTCAGGGCTGATAAACTTCCGGAAGCTGGAGACCTACACTTGATGCAGATTTACCGAGCACTTTTTTCATCTCATTAGACCTATCCACCGCAATGTTGTATGAGAACAGCAACTCCTGCACATTAAACAAACGTACAAAACTCGATCAATACAGAATATCAACAAAATTGGCCTCAAGTTCTTCAACAGTCACCTCAAATAAGTTGCTTATTACTTTATCTCAAATACTTTGATTTTTTAAAACGGTGTGAAAATGGGGTCCTACTGATTATTTTACCTCAGACACGAAATTCAGTCTTGTGTAGGAAAGAAGCTTTAGCTCCTATTGGACTTATTTATAACTTCTGAACAATTACATTTGGGGAAGATCGCTTAACTTTTGTTGGGGAGAAAAAATCGCATATCACGAATATATATCAGTAGCCTCGATAGTGCGATACAGGATTATAACATGAATAATAACGTCAAGTTTCAGCATAAAAAAGGACCTTTAATGGCACATAACTCAAGCCAATGAATCAAGTATGTCATTATATGCTACTGTGAGTCTCAAAACTTGTAGTTTTACTCACTTTTCGAATCCACAAGGCTTCCTCAGGTTCTTGATTTCTTAACTCTCAATACATGATACCCAAATCGAGACAAATAATTCAATTAAGATCAATAATTGAGTAACCAAGTTGAAGAATGAAGTGAGTCACATCTGTGTTGTTTCATTATAATATAGAGACGAAAACAGTACCTTAAATTTTCACTTATCCTAAACAAAATCGCACGTGATCAAGCTTTAGAATGAACCAGCATCCCACTCACAATAATGAATCTAAAATCACTGCCCTCAAATTCTCAGAAACTTATCAGCTAAATGATCATATCTTATAAGAGCAGCTAAACTATTTCGCTACCCCAAAAACTTTCATGATCCAATACAGTTCTGAATTCAATCACGGATTAATACATGGAGAATAACAATTAATTCAACCAATTTTTCCTTTTCCTAAGCAAATCAGCACATAATCCAGTTAATCACCTCATCGATCGTACCTCACAAAAACACCAAAAACAGAACCTAATCCCCAAACAACCAATCAAAATCACCACATTCACACAGAACCCACAACGGGCATGAACAAAAAACGATTCAATCAATCAAAAAACACGAAAATACGCACAACGAAATGAGCGAGATTAACGATCGTCCAAGCCATGCCTGGAGAACAGTACCTTGTGATGATGAACACTGTTAAGATAGAAAGCGTAATCAAGGGCAAGCTTCAATTTTTGTGGGTTTTGAGAATTATTATCATTCCTGAATTCGTGCTTGATGTAATCTGTGAAATGGGCTTTTTGTTCTTCTTTTCCGATGTGTTTCCTCACTGCTCTAAGAAGGTTTCTATAAGCCCCTTTCGCCGTTGTGTTTGCTCCTTGAACCGGTGAGGCCATGTTTCGATTCTTTTCAGTTCTCTCTTTGGAAGAATGTGATTGGAAAACGTAATCTTGTATGTATATGTTTGGGGATCTTTTGCAAATCTGCAAATGATTTACGCTTTGGAAAATAAATAGGTGGTGTTTGGGCTTATGTCTAGTATGTCTATTCTTTAATATTTTGGTCAAGGGTTCTAAAACCTTGTTTGTTTATGTATTTGAATCATGGATGACAAATTACTGGTAGAGTTGGTAAGGGCATTTGAACTTGTGGCCTAGGTCACGGGTTCGAATTCCACTGTGGGAATGCCTATTGCCTTCTCTACTGTGAGCCTGTCAGCTATGGGCAACCTAGGCTGGTTTACCTCTCTTGTGTGGTTTGCAGGCTATTGCACAAGAGCGGGGTTTACCCAGTGCGCACCTAACGGTAGCGGCTGCGGGTTCCCTTGTCATCAAAAAAAAAAAGAATATACGGCACGACATTGGTACGGGACACGATATTTTTAAAAATATAAGGAAACGACACGACTTTGATATCACTATCTTATATATATAGATATATTTATTAATTTACACTAAAATATATATATTAAACTTTTTATTTCAATTTTAATATAATTTGATAGAGAAGTAAACAACAAGAATGATTGATTGTAGATTATAAAATTTATATTTGATTTACAAAGTCCAACATGTCGAAAGAAAAATAAATATTTAATTTTTCAATACCATCGAAAATAAGTGTAATAACTATAAAATGTCATATAAATAATGCATAATTATATTCTCTTTTGTTAAAAATTATATCAACAATTCTATTTTATCATTTTATAAGGCGAGGGAATTTTCATGTTGCTACACTAGTATTTTCTTTTTTCCGCTTACACTTTATAATTATTTAACCTATCACACACCAACTAATCATTATTAATTTGACACGTTTACAATTTTTTAACCAATTTTAAAGATATAAACAAAGACTACACACATTACATGATTTTGACAACAATATCTGTAATATGAATTTTTCAATAAATTTTCAAAAAATGCCAAGAAAAAATATTGACAAACAAAGTTTAAATTTCTAATATATGAGCGTGAGATGAAATATAAATTAACTCGAATTTAGGTAATTCACGTGTTCGGTAGCCTTTTTTTTCGAAATTGATCTGATGTACTATAATAAAGTCCTATTATTGTGAAATTGACAAATTTTATTTTCAAATAAAATATAACTAATAATTTAAATAAATGAACATTATCAATCTTTTAACAATTTGTCATTTATTTCTTACAAGATGGTTGCTATTTTTGAGGAAGCAATCTAAATTTATTTTATCTTTAAGTGAATATTAAAATGTGAAATAAATCATAAACTTGATTTTGTTAAATTATAATTTATATTTTGACTAATGAAGATTAATATAATTTGATGCAAACTGTTTAAGATCATATCTTGATTCAATAATCTTAATGGGCTTGAATTATCATGTTAAAGTTGTTGTCTATTGGTAAATTATCATAACCAATATTTATCTTAGGCCCATTGGATCTTGAATATCATAAAAGCCCGAGTGCTTACCACTACTCTTTTAAGTTTTTAGTTCGAAAATTTTAACCAGATAAAAAAAGGAAAAACTTCATAAGCTTAAGTTGATTTTATGCATAATTTTATTGGTTTTAAATTTCATTAGATTAATTCAATTTTTTTCTTTTTTGATTAAAGATCAATTCAAAATGCTAATTATACATCTACTTGTTTCGCAAATTAATATTATCCTTATTTCTGAAACTTGTGGTATTCAAATTTCGTATCAAAAATGTTATCTAACCACTTTTGATATAAGAGTTTTGTAACAAATACCAATTTTTAATTAGAAGTTAGAACTGATTTGATAAAATTCAAATTGGAGTTGGATTAAAATATTTCGTAATTATACAGATTGTTGATAAGATTTGGGAATGTGACATCTTTTATTACATATAGTTAATATTTATCAATAATCATTGTGGTCATATTACAAAAAATAGCCAACCATAACATGATCCTATCATCCTATGAATATTCTGATATTTTGAGCATGTGATGCATATAATCATTAAATTTTTTTACCAAAATTTCATTTCTTGATTAAATTATGTAATTCTTTTCTTTCTCCAATTTACTTTCACTAACATTGATTATATGTGGGGAATACAAAATTTTACCATAAATAATAGGATGAAAAATGCATTCTTATTCCCTTGTAAAATTTTATTATCTTGGAATATCTTGTTCATATATGAATTTCATGATCAAAATATTTCAGAATGAGTCGATTCACAAGTTGTGATAACTGATAATAACCCAATGAAAATTTAAACCCATCACAAATTTATCTTTACTTTCATCTTGAAGGGAAAATATATCGAGTTTTCGCTTTCTCATATCATAATTACGAGACTCGTATCTTTCGAGAAGCTAATGAATGCCCTACATAACTCCTAAGCTAAATAAATACTTTTCAGTGAAGAAAATATATGATCAATAAGCCATGAAAAAACATCTCATAAACACATGAGAATAATGTAATTACATGACCAAAGTTACAAAGTTGTTCTTGTCTAAATGCATCATACTGGTTAGAAAAACATATAACAAAAAAAAAAAACAATAAAGAATGAATTTGATTGGATACCTACAAATTATTTTTTTTTTTAAAAAAAGAGAAAATTAAAAATTGAAAAAATTGGAAAGAAAAGCCACTGCAGATATGATAATAATAATAATAATATTGTTCTGAGCAGCCATTTTTTTTCTTTCTTCTTTATGGATCTCTGTCTAACCAATATTTTAATGTTGCCCAATTGTTGTACCTATTATTCCACAGCCAGACAAACTGTAAAAATGTAATATCAGTTCACAGTTATATATAATTATTTAAGAATATAAAGAATAATTATCAAGTAATAATAATAATAATAATGTTGTTACATGCTATTTTAAAGCTCTTATTTTAAAATGTGATAATACTAAATAAATAAAATTCAAACTTACCTGCATTAGGGGGTGCAATAGATGTGGGCTTGGAAATGAGAGTTGGGCCAGCATGTATTGGTGCGGGTGAATACATGTGGGCCGGAAGGCCCATTGTCTGTGATTGGTGAAAATGGTACATAGGGTACATTGGCATCAATGTGTTACCACCACCCACCATAGCCTGTCCACCTGGATACATTTGACCAAAATGCCCATTCATGTAGGACCCACCATTGAAACCTAGCTTCTGTAGTACATTCAGAATAATTAAGTTAGATTAAATTAACTTTTGGTTTTTTATTTGATTTTTGTAGCTATGATACATACATTATTAGTTCCTAATTCCTATATTATCTTCATACTAATTTACTTAGGATAATTTAAATAATAGACAAGCTTCATATCAAATATGCATTATATATTGCGTATGATGTATGGACCAAGTATACAATGTATGTATATAAATATACAAATTGAGTTCACATATTTATATTTTATACTTAGACGTACAATTACTATTTAAAATATAAGATAAAACGCCAGTACTTTTAAAAATATTTTTTTAAGTCGTATTATTCTCTAATCTTTCATTTACATTCTATTCCATTTATATACCTTGCACGTAATTATTTCAATAAATATATAATTGAGTTAAATTCGGCCAAAATTATATCTCAAATAGTGTAAGGATTAGCTTCAATTACTTACATGATTGCAATTCATGTGATCAGGTGTTGCAATGTAAGTAGGAGAGTATCCATAGAAAGGAACAGCTTGCTGGTGGTGGTAGTGGCGGCCATGAAATGCCGCCCCCGGATAGTACCATTGCACGGGTGGTGGTGGCGGCGGCGTTGTTGCAGCCCTCGGCCCAATATTGACTGCTTCAAAATTCAATTAAATGAAAAGGGAAATTCAGATTCATTATAATATTCTTTAGTTTTGGTACGAAATAGATTAATTAATTTTAATTAATTTATTACATTTAAATCTAGTAAATCGATAAAATAATATTATATAACATTTTTCTAAAAAAATGCAAAAGAAAAAGGTTAGGGGCCAATTGGATGGTCACTTCATCTCCAAAAAAAATTATTCACAACAAAAAATTCCAAAAAATTTCAATTGTTTGGCATATTACAAAAAATTTCTTCAATAAAATCTCTCAAAATTTTAGATAATTTTGAAGAAATTTTTGCAAAAAAAGAGAAAAAATTACTCTTACTATTCATGATTTGACAGTTCACACAATCTATTTGTAAGATTTTTTCGACTATTTTTCTACTCCAAAAATTAAATTAATCACATATTCTAGTGTAAAATAATGCAACGTTTAAAATAAGATCCATTGTGGCTATTTTTTGATATCTAAATAGATGATTTTGACTAAATCATTTATTATAAATTATATTCAAATAATAATCTCAATAATTTTTCATAACAAAAAACATATCACATCAACCATAATCATTACATATTTTTCTCTTAAAAATATCTTTCAAACACACATCTCACAACATATTTCTTATTCCTAAAGATATTTTTTTCTTACTTTTGTCATGAAAAATAATTTTCAGAGATGGATATTCCATCCAATTGGGCCCTTAATTACCTCTTTGAGGTGGCGGGTTATTGGTGGCAGAGGAAGACCTCGGGCGGCGGGCGCCAAGCACCGCCAGATTACAGTTGGCTCGGCGGCCGTTGATGATCGGATTGGCGTCCTCACAAGCCTTCTTAGCCGCTTCCGCATCCTTAAACGTAACCTACATATATATATATATATATATACATATCAAATTAATCAGCATTATTATTTCACACATATATATATATATGTATATGTATACATACGAAGCCGTAGCCCTTGGATCTGCCGGTGTTCTTGTCGGAGATGATGACGGCTTCAAGAATGTGGCCATACTTGTGGAAGTGATCTCTCATGACTTCCATGGGTGTTTCCCAAGCTAACCCACCCACGAACACTTTTGTCTCTCCATTAATATTATTGTTACTCATCATCGTCGTTCTCGATCAAGAAGAAGAAGAATGAATGAGTATATATATAAACTTGGAGGGAGGTTGGGGGTTGTTCAATATCATAAATATTATAATTTACTATCACAAAGTTTTAGTCCAAATTCAATTTGGTCAAATACATCTCTAATATATACATATTATAAAACGTATGTATTATAAAATCTTGTGATTTAAAAGATTAAATTGTAAAGGAGAAAATAGTGGGAAAAAAAAAAAGTTAAAATTGAGTATTCAAGTGTCATGATATAATCATACTATTGTTATATGAATAATATGGATGCAATTTTTATCTCATTATATATATGATGTAACATATATCATATATTTAAAATGTGACGAGTGTTTTTTTATCGAATACTGACCACTCACACTTTAAATGTATAATTAATGATATCGAGTATCGACCCAAGTATTATATATATATTTTTCTGAAATTGGGATAGCTCTAACGTGGGGATGTAAGTATGTATATATGGGAATATAATAAAAGTGACAGAGAGAGACAGATGGATTTTGGTTTGAGGCCAACATGAAGTGATGTGTCTATATATTTTATTTCAATATTCTACCAAATATAGTATAATCATCACTAACAAGAACACACTCACACATACTTGTCTTGCAATTTCTCAAAGTCCAATTAATAGGATTTTTATTGTACATTTGTATTTATTCAGATTGATTTTAACGGAATAAGTCTAATTTGCATCATTGAATTAATGTGTGTTTTTGTAAAATATCCCTGTATCATTGGATTAATAAAAATATCACGATATTTCCGTCAGTATAAGAACATTATTCGTCATAAATAACAATTTTTCAATAATTATTATGCGATTAAAGATAAGATCAAAATTAATATAGAGATAAGAGTTAATTATAACTGCATTTATTCATCAGATAGCTGTTTTGAGAAATTTCCATCTTCATTTTAATAATTCCATTTTTGATTAATTTGCTTAGCTTGAATTATTACATATTCATTAGGACTTATTACTATTCAAAAATGCGATGACAATAAAATATAAAAAAATTATTTTGGTCTCAACTTTCCTAAACATTTTTAATCCTATAACAATGTCGTAAATATTCCTAACGTATATTTGATTACTCTCAGTCGAAATAGTTCACATTATGTATTTCAATTTGATTTGCTATATTTACACCCGGTACGAGTATGTAACACATTATAAGTATTTATTTATAAAGTGAATTACGAGATAAAATATTTGATTAAAAAAATTGTGAAAATGAAAAAGTTAATATATGTTCATTGGATTTCAGAGAATCTAAAGACATGGGGATAGTAGTAAGGAATAGTACAACAGCTCACGTTGTGTGTAATAATAAACAGTTTAATATTTCATGTTTTAGCTGTCTTGTTGACTACAATTGCACGTGGAATCCAAGTTACAAATTTAAAAAAAAATAATTATTATTTTCTATTTCCTTTCTAATTTCTCAATAAAATTATTGACTCTAAAATAATATTGGACTTTTGGGGTGGAAGATTTTATTTAGTTTCTATTCAAACCATGTTAAAATGATTTTGTTGGGTCGAGAAAATCGATTGTGTATTAGGGATTTCGTCTTGAGCTCCCGAGTCTATTGATGTCAATAAGCGATTCTTAACCTATTGGATGTAATTTAAAATTCAGTCGTAAATTAATTATCTTGAATCGCATTTTATAATTCCATTAGAGTTTATTTGAAATTCTTTATAAACATTTCAATATTTTCCAATAGAGGAGAGATTGATATATTACATATTAGTTGCGAAATAAATTTGGAAGAATATATAAGTTGATAAGTTAATCACTTTTGAGAAACGAGGATGAAAGATAACTGTTTGAGTAAATCATATCCCCAAAATGACCATAAATGCTAACTAATATATAGTAAAATTATTCGAACTTGAATTACGTTCGCTTGCATGTCCCATCCTATTGACGTGGGGCAAAATGTGTTGGAAAATTTGTTATTTTCGACATTTGAAAAATTATTGACTGAATAAAATTATACTGGTAATAACATTAATCACGTTTTTGCTATAATTAAAGTTGACTATTGGTTGACAATTATAACCATTGAAATATTTAATTTTAATAAAATATTTTGACAGCATTTTAACATTATGTCAGAATTTAATTCGTATTTAATTTGTCTTTAATTATGTACCTATATAATTAGTGCACAAACATAAAAGATTCTATCTTTTCTTTCTTTCTTCATTTCAAGAGCGCTTTTGAGCAGTCAAGTTCGCGGGTTCTAAATAGAACGATGTCGTTGTATCTTGGCATGTTTATTGTATAGACACGTACCACCTAGACGAGGTAATTCAATGTTAAGAATAGAGAGTTGTCTCTTACTCGATAAAATCTTTTCCATTCGATTTTCGGTTCTGAATTTGTTCGAAAAATACAAAATTAACAACACAATGTAAGTTGGTATGACAAGTGAAAAATTTAAATTAACAATTAATATTACTATTCCTTTAAAAATTTGTGTTCTAAAATATTAACACTTTTGAGGAAAATGGAAGAATGTTAATTTTGAATTTTAAATTAGAGGAGGAACCAAATATTACATGGTGGGCTAATTTATTATGTGGCCCATCTTGTACATAAAGGGTTAATTTATTATGCTCACAGTAGGCTCCCAAATTAATTTAAATATTGTAACAATTTAATTTATCCATTTTAAGATATTATTATAATATTAATTTATTATATTCATCTGTAGGGTCTCAAATTAGTTTAAAATTGTAACAATTTCATTTATCCTTTTTAAGTATAGAATATGTAACTAATGCACTGACACAAATTCATATAAGAATCTTTTATCCAATAATCTAACAAATTCTAGACAATCATTTCTTATCATTGGAGGTGCAAATATATATATAAAAAACTGGATTATGCATTGTCAAAAGGATTTTTGCTGAATGCATGATCAATCAATAAATATATAGAAATGCAATACTGAGTTAAATTATTCAATATTTAGATTATACATTATATTATTTTTATATATATAATTTTGATGTGTTAGCAATCTTCAATTATCCTTTTCACAATGATATCTGAATTATTTTTTAAAAACAAATAATTTATTTGATATTACTTCATAATAATAGTCAAATAGATAATTTTAAAGCGTTTCCCTTCTAAGTGCCAACATCGAATTAAATGGGTAAGTATTTAGAGGTGTTTTTTTTAGTGTTAAATTCTCAAAAAAAAAAAAAAAACACCAATATCGTATAATTGCATGAGCTCCATTATTACATGGGTGATGTGATTTTATATAAATATCCAACCCTGGCGACTCTAAATAATTGTGTGATTTAAAGTTGTAACACAATTAATTTATATGTACGATATGAAATAAAATTCCTCATACCCCACTTTACTAAATATTTCTCTTAATATATGAGATGTCATGATCAACCCCAATGGTTTTGACCCAAGATCAAAATGTGACAATGTGATTTAGTTGAAGCCACATTATGGACCATACTAGGAACCATGCACCTTAACCTATAATTACCATATTTGCACACTTGTATGGGAAGTATGATCATGTAATTCATTGATTCATACGTTCATTACACGTGATTTATCAGTTTGTGAATTAAATTTTGGTAAGTTCTTGTTAATAATGAGGGTAATCTTGTAATGTAATTGAATGTCCTTTATAAAAGTGTGATATTAATATATTATAGTCCTGTTGAGCCCATGGCCAAATATAAACATTATAAATACATCATATTCAATAAATAACTATAGATCATCATATGGTTTATACTCTAAACTAAAAATGTAATTTAATGCTCTCTGAGTTTTCTAAGACGGGAGAGTACAATATTTTAGGTCTGATCATATCAAAGTAATTTCATGAATAGTTTTGATGGGTCCCCAACTACGATTAGGGGCATTACGATAATTCAATAAATAATTGATATAAATGCAATATTAGTATGTGGGCCTCCAACGTGGGCCCAATAAAGCGAGCCCATGACCCAACTAAAATCTCTATAAATACCATCTTGATCAGCTAAACTGTGGAGGATCTGGTTTACACTTCTGAAAACTAGAACTATTAAATACTCTCCAAATCCACGAGATTGAGGAGTATAACATCTGAGAACTACGAAGAGGCTTGATCCTATCTAAATAGGTACGTAGGCAGCTCAAAGTTACTGAGCGCAACCCAACTATCTAAAAACACCCAATCTGGTTTGTCGTGAGCCGGGTCGGATCCCATCCCCACGTGACCCTCACGTGACATTACTATTCGATCCCGCATCAAGTTTGAAGTTACCAATTGCAACCCACAATCTAATAATATTCTTCCTAGGCTATCGTGTGTTTCATCCTTATGTGTTATTCACGTGAAACACATTTTAATCCCACGTCAAATTTATTAAAAGAGTATGATCATATTTGGTCCCAAAAAGCATGCACTTTGAATTTTATTAGGAATAACAAAACTATATTTATTTGACAAAAATATAGTTTTCAGCAAATAGAAGACAACTTCTTAATTTCTCCAACATGACATGATTTTAGTTTAATTTACAGTTTTTTTTCCCTATTATCCATGCATGAGACATTTTTCCATGTAATTAGGTATATATTACATGTTTTAGAGTAAAAATGAATTTAATTATATATTAGTAAAAAAATCAGATTAAACAATACTAACTAACATCTTTTATAATAAAAGATAAAACATTTTGGGATGGACGAAAATGAAATAGTAACATTCTTTTTGTGAGGTAAAAATTATATATTTATAATGCCCTCAAAACTGTGTATTTTTTTTTTTTTTAATCTTCTTGAATGAGAAATGACCTTATTGACACAAAATTGTATAATAAAAGACCACTACATGTTTGAGAAAATAAGTGGTGAAAAGTGAAAACCAACAAATCCACCTCAAAGGTGAGGTTAAATTGGATTTGTGATAGAATGACCATATTGACCTGGAAGAATCACACCGGATCATCAAGGGCAGGCATGGTTTTGCACGTGAGAATGATGAGTTGCCCAGAGCAATATACTCCATGCTTTGTCTCGGACAGCTGTTTACCAATTAGGGGTAGTTTCGGAATCAAGCAGATAATGTTGGTGCTAGGCTGGAAACCCTCATGCACTAAGCTGGCAAAGTATTTATGTGCTTTTTTTTTTTGGATGACGGGGGAAACCCGCAGCCGCTATCCTTTCGGGTGCGCACTGGGTAAACCTCGCTCTTGTGTAATAGCCTGCAAACCAGTTAAACCAACCTAGGTTGCCCATAGCTGACAGGCTCATAGTAGAGAAGGGCAAAGTATTTATGTGCTTATTTATAAATGAGTACTTTGTGCAAATTATTTTGAGAAATTTATAAATTAATGTATTAATTAACTCTTCATCATATAATCACTGGCTTTCGATATGATAATTATTGCCCTTTAGTACCTTTTTAGCATATATATAAATGAATCCACATTCCAAATCATGTCACCCTCTTCTTCTATACCACATTAGGTTTAATAGAGTCCGTGCATTAAATACTACAAGGGACAAGACTTTTTTATTTCAGGGATGAACACGAGGAAAATGAGTTTGGTTTAAAAGATTTAGATTAGATACGATTTAACATGCCATCAAGTTTGTTTCTTTATATTATAATATTATTTATAATATTTGTTTATTTATATACTACTCCAATCCATAGCTCTGAGGAGATTTTGTACTCCAACCCAGCGCTATTATAGCGTTGGGAGAGATTTTATGGAGCTGTATTGTCTCTAATCCAGCGCCATGATAACGTTGGGGGAGATTTTGTGGCGCTAAATTGCCTCCAACCCAACGCCATAAGGTGCGCCATATATGACGCAGCAAGAGTGCTTCCAACCCAGCGCTAGTATAGCGCTGGAGAGATTTGTGGCGCTTGGTTGTCTCCAACCCATCGCCATATATTGCACCAGATATGACGTAGCTACAAAGTTGCAATTTTTTTTTTTTTTTGCAATTTAGACCTTTTAGTTTTGAATTGATTTCAGTTTAACCCTTATACGTTTATAAAGATTGAATTATTTTTAATTTAACTCTAAAGATTTATTAGTTATAATTATATCCTATTAATTATATTTTATTCAATTATGCATTAATTTCAATTTAGGATTAAATTATATCAAAAACTCTATTATAACTTATATAAAATGTATATTTTATTATTAATTAATTTGAATTAAAATCATATTTCATAACCAAAAAATGCATACCTCTTTTTTTTAATCAAATAATAAAAAAGTTCAACTTTAATAGTCTAGCCATTAATTAAATAACATATAGTTGTTAATTGATATTTTCAATATCGAAACGTAATTTTTTGGTTGAAAATATACAATGCGTAAAAGTTTCGAATTTTATTTGTGAAAGATAGTAAGATTATCAAAAAAAAAATTGAAAAAAAAATATTCTAGAATATTCTGTTTTGATGCAGTGAATAGTATTCTAAATTGGAGCGAATATAACGTAATTGCAACATATTGGTGCAATTTTTGAACTAATTTAGCGCAAAATAGATTTTTTTTTTGGAGATGGCTATATATATATATATATGCACACTAAGAGAGTAGTGGTGCTAAATAAAATCTTTTGCTCAGTTTGGTTTGCTTCCAAAATTGGAGTATTTGATCCAAAAAGTTGCACCTCATGTGGAAAAATACCATAAAACCTGATACCTAACTACGAAGTACAAAAAGAAGCAAACGTTCCATGTAAATTTCTACTTTATAAATTATACTGAAATTCTTCTAACATATAACCTCTCTAACCCTATACATACAACAGTACTCCTACTCCTACTCCTGCCCTCGTCTCCTCTTCGCTCCAACCTTCTTTCATCTGCAAATTAAAAGGATTTTCATCGTTTATGGAGTTCAAATATAGACATTTCCTAAATCAAACTCATGCACAAATATTACAAAAGTGCTTACTTTGAAGCACTAATATGCTTCTCAATAGCTTCGTTGCCTTCTTCGTCAATAGCATACCATGTCACGTTTAATCTGAGACTATCCCCTTGTCCAATATCTGTTATAATCGGATATGTCGAAGGTTACTTAAATACACAATAGTTAGCAAAATAAACAAACACGTGGGATTTACTTACCTTGACGAAGAACGTTGGATTTGCCTAAACAATTTAACTTCCAAAAAGCATGCCCACGATCCCCCATGAAGAAGGGCTCTGTTCTTACAGCATCCGATGTTTGACCATCTGTAAATTGTACAGCAAACAGTTCGTTACTTGTACATTCTTGCACATATGGAAAATAAAGAAAGTTTAAACAATTTAAGAGAACAAATATTGAACAAAAGATCTCATATTGAACAAATATTGCACCTCATAGATCTATAACATGGGCGTATTAATGACTTGCTCTTCAAAACGATGCCCTTTGACTCGAGCACCTTGGCATGAGCAACTGCCACGTCAGCTTTAAATCGAGATACAATGGCTTCATGCTCAGAAACTGGAATATGACTAGCTATAACTGCTTGGGCAATGTCATTTTTCATTTTCTTTCTCATAAAGGTTTCAAACGGTAAATTTCATAAATAACACCCCCAGATTTCAGAAATTATCATAATCTCACATGTTTGTAAGAAAACATATCACAATTCCACTCACCGTAAGCAAAAAAGTAAATTACAACTTTACACCAACTTTTGAAAAAACCTAGGGAGTCTCACGACAATTACCATAAAAGTAAAGGAATGCGTCTACAATTATCCCATTTTCACAAAAGGGAAAAACGAATGAAAAATGTTTGCCCATAACAAGAAACTATATCTATAGTGTTTACTTTACCTCGTCCTTTGCAGCAGCAACTTCTTTTTTCGCCTCTCTGAGCTTTTCAGCGTGTATTATATTTTGGTCGTTCATCCAAATCCTCAACTTCCTATTCGCGGAGAAAACAGAAAATCTAAGTGAACTTCCAAAAACATAACACGTTAAAATTGCAAACATACTTACTCAGTTTCAAGAAGTTCATCACATAGAATGTTTAGGAGTAGAAGCTTTTGTGAAGCATTTAATGCTTCATAATCATCTGTTGTCTCTAAACAATCCAGTCCATTTTGTGTAAGAACACTTGGAGACAGGGACAAGCATTCTTTTAGTGTTATGAGCCAAGCCTCGTCTTGGTGCGATGGACTTTCTCTTGAATCTCTATAAAGAACAAACAAGACAATTGTTAATGCAGCTAAAAGAAAGTTAATTCACTTGCATATTTTGTTTAAGGGTCTTACTCTTCTCCTCCTTCTTCCTGTAATATCGATAGCAAGTGAATATGAAATCGAGCTGTCAAAGACAACTCTCCACTCCCTCCAGGTTTGCTATGCAGCAAATCTCGAAGAACAAGTTCTGCTTGTTCCTTCTTCACCTCGAGAATCTGTTGATCAAAAGCCAAATAGAACAAACAAAAAATATTATTTATTTGTTGTAAGATATATATTTAAGTGGTTTCCATTTATAATTTGATAGTATAATAAGTAAAAGCAAATACTACTAATATTCTATAACTAGAGTAGAGGAATCCAAAACAATGCCAAACAATTGATTAAACAAGTGGAGAAAGTAATCTAGTAGTAAATATCATCCTTCACAAATACGATAACATATAACCGTTGGAGACAGTTCTAGTAAACTTGCATAACGACAAATATATATGTTAATACTACATTAAATCACTTTTGACTTGTGATTTCATTATCATCAAAACAATATGCATGTTTTAGATGTTAAAACCTCATAAGAATGCAATATTATAAAGATGTAGTAAAAAGTACTCGCCTCCCCAAAAACAGCACAGAATTCTAGAAATTGCAGCGCGTTGCCAACAAGTTGTGCAGGAACGTCTATTCCACGCACGTTTCGCATCTCGATTCCAACGGGTAGTGGAAAGTCGGAATAAAGATCAGATTTTTGGCAATCCGAAACATTACCATCAATCCCCGTAATAGATTCCTCTTTTTTTTCATTCATCCCCGAAATACCAATTTCTGTAATCTCATCCATATCATGATCCTCGGGCTCTTTTCGCTTCATTTTTATATCCTCCAATGAGGTATCATCAATCTTTTCATTCCCCTGCTTTCTCATAAAAAGGACCCGTTAATTTTTACAACCAAATAGCATTAAGACAACCAAAGTTACTAAGATAACTAGACGAAACCCACATTCAGTGTAATACAATATCTATAACAGATATAATATTAAAATTATGTTCTATTTATGTAATCACTAGTTTGACATAATAAGTATTTGTTTGAATACATATTGGTTAAATCTCATCCATTTTGCTTGATGTCAATACTAAATTTATAAGAGATGCATGAACAAAAATTGAATTGCACATCTAATAGTAACATATATAAAAGTTCTTTTCAGGTAATCTAAAAGAAATTATAGGTACCCTCTCAATTAACATTTTGTCAAAATAGGGATATTTTCAATTGTTAGATATAAATTAGATACGATTTGACATACCATCAAGTTTGTTTATTTATATTATAATATTATTTATATAATATTTGTTTATTTATATACTACAATCCATAGCGCTGGGGGAGATTTTGTACTCCAACCCAGCGCTATTATAGCGCTGGGAGAGATTTTGTGGAGCTGTATTGTCTCTAATCCAGCGCCATAATAACGTTGGGGATATTTTGTGGCGCTCAATTGCCTCCAACCCAGCGCCATAAGGTGCGCCATCTATGACGCAGCAAGAGTGCTTCCAACCCAGCGCTAGTATAGCGCTGGAGAGATTTGTGGCGCTTGGTTGTCTCCAACCCAGCGCCATATATTGCGCCAGATATGACGTAGCGACAAAGTTGCAATTTATTTTTATTTTGTTTTTTGTTTTTTTGTTTTGTTTTTTGCAATTTAGACCTTTTAGTTTTGAATTGATTTCAGTTTAATCACTTATAAGTTTATAAAGATTGAATTATTTTTAAATTAACTCTAAAGATTTATTAGTTATAATTATTTCCTATTCTATTATGCATTAATTTCAATTTAGGATTAAATTATAAATCAAAAACTCTATTATAACTTATATAAAATGTATATTTTATTATTAATTAATTTGAATTAAAATCATATTTCATAACGAAAAATGCATACCTCTTTTTTTTTAATCAAATAATAAAAAAGTTCAACTTTAATAGTCTAGCCATTAATTAAATAACATATAGTTGTTAATTGATATTTTCAATATCGAAACGTAATTTTTTGGTTGAAAATATACAACGCGTAAAAGTTTCGAATTTTATTTGTGAAAGATGGTAAGATTATCAAAAAATTGAAAAAAAAAATATTCTGGAATATTCTGTTTTGGTGCAGTGAATAGTATTCTAAATTGGAGCGAATATAACGTAATTGCAGCATATTGGTGCAATTTTTGAACCAATTTAGCGCAAAATAGATTTTTTTGTTGGAGATGGTTATATATATATATATATATGCACACTAAGATAGTGGTGCTAAATAAAATCTTTTGCTCATTTTGGTTTGCTTCCAAAATTGGAGTATTTGATCCAAAAAGGTGCACCTCATGTACAAAAATACCATAAAACCCGATACCTAAATACGAAGTACCAAAAGAAGCAAACGTTCCATGTAAATTTCTACTTTATAAATTATACTGAAATTCTTCTAACATATAACCTCTCTAACCCTATACATACAACAGTACTCCTACTCCTGCCCTCGTCTCCTCTTCGCTCCAACGCGATGGTGGCCATGGAAGGAGACGCCCTATACTGGTTCTCTTGGCTTCAATCGCGAAAGCCACATTTGACATGGCCAGAGTTTGCCCAAGCCCTCACACTCCGTTTTGATAATAGGTTTAAGGGCAACCCATTCGAGCGTCTCGCGGACATCCAACAAACAGATGCAGTAGATGCCTATATTACACTTTTCGTCCAGCTCGCAAGCCAGGTACCTGGATTGAGTGATGCCCATTATTTGGGTTATTTTATGAAAGGAATGACGGATGAAATCCGATGTCCCCTACAGCTACTATGGCCTCAAGACTTGGATACGGCAATGGAATTGGCTCGGGATATCGAAGACAATAATTCAGTACTCAACGAGGGACGAGGGGCCAGAACGGGGAACGACCCAGCCACTCATAACGAATATTTAAGGGTGGCATCTATTACCCAAAGCCACGACTTTCCGGTGCAGCGTCAATCTAAACAAGAAGCTTGGACCGAGCATATACAAAATTTGCCCAAGTTCAGCCTTGGGGACAAGGCCTTTTTTAAGGGGGGTGGAGTTGTTATGAAGCGGATATTGGCTACAGGAAAAGAAGGAGGAAAACATGGAAGTTGACACAATCCGGGAAATTCACAACAAGCTCGGCTCTTTCTCTCTTCAAGCAGTCTTCCCCGAAGGTCGCATGGTCAGCATTGTTAAAAGGCCCAGGGAAGATACCGTGTCACCAATTCATACTATGGCTTGCCATTAGAGAGAGATTGCCAGGGAGAAACCATGGATTGGAAATGGCGACACTGCATGTGTATTGTGCAATACTAATACAATAGATGATCACAACCACATGTTCTTTGCTTGCTCATTTTCAAATAGATGTATCGAGATACTTCAACAGAGGGTCAATATTATGTGGCAACACACACCTTGGGATCGAGGGGTAACGAGAGCTGCCAACAGATTGAGAGGGAAACATTTGATTAATGTAGTGTACCGCATTCTCCTTTCAGCACTAATCTATATGGTATGGCGGGAACGTAATACCCTTATTTTTTAACAAAAGGAAAGCACTCCGGAAGTAGTGGCAACCTGCATCCTTAATCCTTAATACTGTTAGAGATCGACTTCTCACGATGAACCTAGATGACTCGCTTCAATGTAGGGCAGTTAAAGATTGTGGCGTATAGCTTGGTAGATTGTATAACTTTAATCTATAGTTTTGTTTACCATATGGATGTATGGAGTAGCAAGTATGCTTGCTACATTGGTGCGGTAAAGGTTCCATCCTTTATGTGCTTCATTGTAATTTGACCACTTTTCATATATGCTATTGAAATTTAAACTAAAAAGGAGGAATATTAGATGTTTAATTTTTAATTAGTGATAGTAATCATATGGTAGTAGTAATCTTCGTATTTTTGGTAGTTAGAAGGATCTTTTCCTTTAAGGTATTCTGCTTGATATTAGGAGTTAATTAGGGAGAGAAGGGAGTATAAATAGAGGGATGATCCTAATTGTTTTACTCATGAGAGAATTAATAAAGTGGAAGCTTTTAGCTTTGGGCAAGGAATTCTGGAGAATTGCTTGATATTCAAAATTAACTCTTAACAAAAGGCATACCAAGGTGAAGGAAAATCATTGTTAATTATGACAGCCCACACCATCTTCCTCATTCTACAAAAGCTAAATTACATAGACAACCTTGGTCTCCACATGCTGTACAATCTGCAGATGTAGAACAATTAAGAGTCTTAGACTTTTCCAGTTTTTATTTAAAAGGAGACTGTAGAAAATCATCCAACATCAAGTTTTTGAACAAATACTGATGCCATTAGAACTCCTTTTCACATATATTTTTACTACATTAATTAGAATGGCTTATTAAAATTTAATACTTTCTATAAGAGTAAGTACTTGATGAAAGAAAACCACCTCGAGGATTCTAAGGCTATGTGTTTTTGCGTAATTTTTCAGAAAATTAGTGGAAATGTGTACTATAGGTATCCATGTGAAAACGGTGTCAAGTTGGTTGTATCTGGAGATGGAAGATATTAGTAAAATGTGTTAAATCAAATGTGATTTGTTAATGTATGATGTGAAATGATTGAATTACTTATTCTGGTGACTAAAATAATAGTAAAGTAAGAAAGAGAAAGGAAAGAATAGTTCGAGTATATAACTAATGATGAGAGTTACTGTAAAGTGATTGGTGTGCTGATTGATCGGTAGTCATACAAAGAAAAGTAAAGAAGTTAAAAATTGTATTTTAGTTGAAAGGAATGGGCTGTAGGTGTAATTTTCAGAAAATTCAAAATTGTGATCCAAAATTTTCATTTCTAAGACTACAATCCTTGGAACATAATAGCAAGAAACTTAACCAAGTTTCTTGAATCAAAACACAGAAATATAGAGAGAATTAAAAGAAGATAGACTCAGATTTTCACAAAGTAAGATATAAAGTCATTTCTGCTCATGAATCTATGTAGGAGACACATATTTTATATATATATACACACACACAAACAACAGTTTATACATATGAGTAAGCACAAGAGAACATTAGATGACAAGAATGGACTTACTCTCTAATCACTTGGCGTATAACTCCAGGAAGAACACCCTCACTCATTGGAGCAGTCTGAACTTCAATGGATCTCGAACTTTGTAAGTCATACTGCTCAACAGATTTACCATCTCCATTTTGTTCCTGCAAACAAGATTTTCAAGGTGGATATAGAACTTAATAAAGTACTAACATAGAGTACAATTGATATACATATATATTATGACTATAATACTTATACCCATGACAAGAATTCACATTGACATGAGAAAAGGTACTCTGAATGACAATTAAATATCTAATTCCAACAAAAAACTGAATCTAAGAATTGATGTCAGGTTGTATCGAAAGATGTCTCAGAGAAGGTTTCGCCACACAAATTGACTGCAAACTGGAAACATATAATGAACTTAAAAAGCATATGAACCCAACATCTAAATCATTTTTCTCTTCTGAGCCTTTGCACTGTCTTAACCGTAAAGCAGTTTTTTCCATATAAAAACCAAAAATTACCTAAGGAAATCGAAAACCCAGACTGAGGCAAATTTTCAGGGTACCTAACAGTTGCATAATAATGCTCCAAAAACCAACAAATTAAACTAAATCTCCACCTACGGAAATTTTGCAGGTCTCAATATATTCAATCCGACTTACCTTTTTCTTCTCTTTGTATTTATTTCCCGTGAGTGATCACCACCTTGCTAATCGACACAATTGATTATCTAAAAGGAACTCAAAGTTAATTGTAGCGATACTCAAAAGTTTAAACGAAGCAACTTCTTCCAATTCTCTCAAAATAATCGTGGAAGTTAAATGATACACTGATGTTCGTACTAATATTAGGAATGCATGTTTAGGTTTTCAATGATTATCGACAAAATCCAACCCTCATCATGCGCTTACCAAGACCGGTGACACGTCATTAAGTAACCAAGCAAAACACCACCAAAATATTAACAGAATAAAATAAAATTATTAGAAACTTACCTTGAGACAAACAACAAAAGAAGTTCATCAAACAGCCTTCCAAAATACCATCACCATCATTTCATAACAAAAGTTCAGTAATAAAAGGGGGCCTCAGCTTCTCCAAATGCTTCCTTAGCCTACCTAGAAAAGTTATATTTGCACAGACTATACAAAAGTCTAACACATACTGAATCTACCCCTTCTAACAATATAACAAATGTATTAGCTATCAATATGCCACAACACTGATAGACACGCAGAAATACGAATATTGAGTTGTCAAGAAAATGCTAATTGCCAAAACTCAAACAACTACTTCCTATCAACAACAACACACATCAATCATTTGACAATTAAACAACGAATAGAATAAACACCAAACTCACCTGACCCAATCTGACTTTGCATTCGTGAAATCGCACCCAGGACCCACTAAAGCCAACCCGCCCCGCATTACCCCTATCACCAAATCGAGGCGGAACATATCCCCCTATATGCAAATACACATCCAAAACCTCATCAAAACCACCCTCCAAATGATCCAAATTGTCCGATACGCCACTCAAAAGCGTCGTGATCGCCAGTTCCTCTCCAGATTACCTCTCTTTTAGCACAACAGGCATCACTTTTCTCATGGAATCATGAACCCGACATCAAATTACCGGGTCCCACATCTCTCGGTTCGATAATTCCTGAAATGGCGTAACGTGTGCTGGTTTGCTGATTAAAAGTTTTGGATTGGCTTTTAACAATAATTTGAGGGAATTTGTATGTGTCTATCCCAGAATAAGAGTAGTGAGCCACTGTTTTGAGTACGAGTGGTTGTATATGCACCTGAATATGATAATCACAAAAATCAGTAAACCAATTCGACATATATTATTAAAAAATAACCATAAATTATTATAAGCTAATTCATTTCGTTTCTTCCTATCGCAGTTTGAAGTGTTTGTTAAGTTTAAAGAAATGTGTGTTGCCCTTCGCACCTGGGTGAGCTTCAAGAGGCGCCGCCGCTGAAGGGGTGTCTGATGCTGGTGAAACGACGCTGTTGATGAACAGGAACCCGTTGCCATGAGACATCAGTAGCGAGATGGAAATGGGTTCTAAAACTTCTATTTGAGCATGGGTTCTTATTGTTTGGACCTAGGCATAGTTTTTGGTGGGCCGGAATCAAATCCAGACCCAAAATATATTATTGTATCTTGCTCGGATCCAACCCAAATCTCAATCATTCAATTATTAATCTAAAATTAAAAACTATATAAAATAATTTTTTTTATTCTTTTATTTTACATTTATATTTATGTATTGAAATTGGAGTAAGCTTTAACTACATATATGTATATAATATATATGGGATTTGGTTTAGTATGTATGTATATTATAATCCATAGTAATGTACTTATATGTATTTAATATATACAAAATAACATTATTTCTGTGTAATATATATTATAATACATTTATATGTATATATATAGTCATATATGTTGGATATAAAAGAATGTGTTAGACATATATAAAATATAATCTATGCATAGTCCTCTTGTTTCATTTTCAAATTTTATAGTCACTATACATATGGTGATTTTATAATTTCAATACATAATAAAATACAATTTATCTATATATATAGTTACACCAATCACAAGATTTATGTGTGTATATATATATGTATTATTTTACATATATTTAAATAATCATACACATATAAACAATTTGGATATTTTATTATTTTACAAAATTTTAAAATATTTTGGATAAAAAGACATAAAAAATTAATTAGGTCTAGGTCTAGACCCAAAACATTGGGTCTAGATCCACACATTAGACCCATTGTGTCTGCTGGGTCCACGTCTATTCTCAATCGTTGTGTCTTAGTCAGGACCCAGACACAAAATTTTGGGCTGGTATGGGCTGGGTCCGGTCCATCCAATGTCTGGATGTTTGGATCCCATGGGTTCGGACTGAGGTCCAATTTCACACGTGAGATTGGATGAAAGAAGGAGAACCGTGGGATGAAAGATCGATTAATGAAAAGGCGTGAACTACGGCACAATAAGGACTAACTCGAGCATGACACGTGGCAACTAAACAATATATCCACGTGCTTCACAAGATTCTTCATTTCAATTGTTTTAGGTTTTCTATATCGAATTCAAGTAGACACAGTTCTGTTAGAAGTAAAAAAGACAATAGCGTGAAACCCGTTAGCTAAACGATACATGACATCCATATGCCTCACAAGATTCTTGTTACCAATTTCTTTAGGGTTTCTAAATCGGGTTCAAATTCGCTATACACAACAATTTAAGTGGACTTCACAAAATCTAATTGAAGTATTCTTGTTCATCTTCTAAATTAGTATTTACATTTCCAGTCAAGGAATTACGAGTCATTGATTGATATTTTAATGTGTTCATTCAATCTAAATTAAGTTTCTTAGATACAATTTTTAATTAATTATGAGTTTTTAAATTATGCGAGTTCCCTCTATTTAAACATTGTTAAAAAATGGGCATCACAATTCGGTCTAACTTTTAACTAGATAAACCTAGCTCCATTAGAACAATGTAAAAATATAATATCATACACGTGTTAATAATTATAGGTAAACCTATTTAGGCCTCGAGTCCCTTTGTATATACTAACTCGTATATTCAAATACTCCATGTAAACTCTATAAATTATTTAGTATTCTTGTAATGACTTCGATACTTTCGAGATTATTAATAATACTCTTTTTGAAAAAATGTTAATAAATTTGAAAATCCATTTCATAGTTTTTTTTTTATTGATACTGCAATCGCTCTCTAGGTTCGATATTAGTGCAACATTACTTATTAATAAATCTCAAACTTTAGGTTATTTTTAATTTTTTGATTCAATTTTAAAATAACATACTTGTTTGTGTATATATATTTATATATATATATATATATATTTGATTTGATTCGAATCTCCCTCCCTCTCTATGCGTTTTGATATTTTGCCTAAAAAATAAGTAAATGATAAAATTATCTTTTTACTATAAAATTAAATAAAATAAATGAAAAATTAATACGAAGGGTTGTATTTTAAATCGTAGCTATTAACCCTCACAGATAAGCACTAAATTTTGAAACAAAAAAGAACCGTTGTTTTCCACAAGTAGAAATAACTTGAATTCAGAATCGGACACGCCGATTCAGACCAAAGTGTCTCCCCATCAGCCGCCACCTATACATATATATATATATATATATACATACAACCCTAGCTTCTATTCTTACATCTCTAAAGAAACAACAGCAGCGGCAAAAATGGCGCAAGACCCTTCGAAAAATGAAGAAGCCCTTTTCCCTCTTGAAACCTGCCCTCCTGTACCAGATGAAGCCTTCAATCTCTTTCACTCCATTGACAGAGAATTGTACACCCGTCTGACCACAAATCTGGGCCGTGATCCGGTGGAGTCCATGCAGGTGATGGCCTTGTGGATGTGGATTGAGAGGAATCGCAACGATTCGAGTTTAATTCGAAGAATGTTGACTTTGCCACCCATGTTGGTCAATGATCTCGCTGAGGAAACGGTGGCGTGTTTGAAATGCGTTGAAAATGATAGGTTTGAGGGTGATTTTACTGAGATCACTATGTTGCCGGAGCTTGTGGGGAGCCGCCGTGGCGCCGCCGTGCTCAGCCTCCGGTTCTTTCATGAGAATCGGGCTGCGGTGTTGAGGGGGGTTAGTAGGATTATTAATACTATCTGCGCTCGTGCTTTTCACGACATCATGATGAGGAGTTTGCATGGGAAGTCAATCGCCGCGGTGGCTCCGCCGCAGGCAGCGGTGGAAGGTGGCGGTGGTGGGGTTCGGCCGCCGGCGAGGTTTATGGGTGCTGTCCATGAAGTTGGGGAGTCGAGTAGGGACGCGGAGAGGAGAGGTGGTGGTAGTGGTGGTGGGTCTCAGGCGCCACCGCCTCCTCCGCCTCCACAGGTTATACCGGTGATGTATCATCCTTACCTCAATTCATTTGTGCAGATTCCCCCGCCGGCGACGGGGGGTGGGTTAATCAGGATGGCTCCCCCTCAGCCGCCTCACCCGCAGGTTTTGCAGCCACCGGCGGATGTGATTGGGATTCCGATACAGATGGTGAATTATTCGACGTATGATTTGGAATTGCAGCGGCAAATGTTGAGTGGCAACGGACTAGGAGAAATGTTGAGTAGGAATTTGAGTCTAATGAACCACCCGGCGCCGGAGGAAATGAATAGCAATTTGAATTATAATGCCGGAGAGGATGATGTTCCGGCAGATGATCGGACTATTTTCCTGACGTTCTCAAAAGGGTATCCTATATCTGAAGATGAAGTTCGAATGTTCTTCACTAGGTATACAAAATCTCTCTCTCTCTCTCTCTCTCTCTCTCTCTCTCTCTCTCTCCCCCCCCCCCCTCTCTCTCTCCCTTCTCTCTCTCTCTCTCATCAAGCAAGGTAATGAAAATTTGCATCAAATTATTACTAGATTTCTGTTACAAAGTTGTGCATTCACTCTTGTTATGTGCATCTAGAACATTTGTTAATGTAGCAAGAATTTGTCATTCGATTATGTAACATAAATTTGGATTATTCGACGCAATTTGAATCATACGCACACAATCGTGTAACACTATGTATTACGTAAACATATTGGTCAAACATTTGTTAGGAATCAGAGATATTACATAATTATGTAACTGAGATTTAGATTGTTGATTACAAGTGTGATTTTATCATTTAGAAATTGACACAAGTCAATTAGAATGTACGTACAATATTCGGTCACAAGACAAACCTTATTGTACTTGCCTACAATGTTGTGATTACTTGTTGATTTTGTTGATTGTGTGATAATAGGAGATTTGGAGACTTCATTGAGGACCTAATAATGCAAGAAGTTGGTGAAGATGAACAAGTGTTGTATGCTCGTATGGTGGTGGGGCGTAGGTCAATGGCGGTGATCGACACTATAGTGGGAGGAAATAAGGAAAAGTACTCCATAAATGGGAAGCATGTATGGGCAAGAAAGTATGTGAAGAAGACACATAACTCAACAAGGTCACCTCCAAGAGGACGGGACGGTTCTTCTTCTCCACCAGGAAACCCTAATTAAGATCGCATTATTTACTTCGATTAAACTGGTTGTTGTCGTCGTTTTGTTGTGTTTTTCATGATTTTGTTGTTCGATTAAACTGGCTGTTGTTGTTGTTGTTGTTTTGATAAGTTGTTTGTGGGTTTTGTTGTGTGTTTTCATGATGTATCATGAATGTTGGAGTTAAGATTTTATGTAAAACTGTTTGTTTGGATAATTTTATCTGGTTTGATTCTCTTTCTAGATTGCTTGCCTATATTTTCTATACAAATTCATCTGGTTTGACTAATTCATCCTTAATTGGTAGTTTAATGTTAATGTTTACTAGGGACTATATATGGATGATGGCTTAATGATTTATAATACTGGATAATTCATCTCTTTATCTTTCAATAATTTGTGTCCTCTCTTGCTTTATTATATATATTATAATATATATATATATATATATATACTTTTATTGTACGGACCAAAATATAATAATGTATATTCAAATAGGGTATGAAGTGAAATTAGAAGTCATATATTTCAAGGAAATTTGGGTTCAATTTGTTAATAATAATGATCATTAAAATTCAAATTTAGGGTTTTCAATTTGTCAAATAGACTAGAAACTCTTTTTTATTCCTTTTTTTCGAACTTCATGAAGAACTCCATTCTATCTCTCCCTCGTTACGAACAAAAAAGTGGGGCGCAGCCCCAGTTGTACACTCCCTTCGTTCTACGAACCCTTGTTGATTCTGAACTTCGTTCGGAACCGGACTTTTGATGGACCAGCCCTGTTTTATGCGCCGCTTTACCCTACCATATTTATGTTTCTAGGTAGATATATATGAAACTGATGAAAATGAAAGATATAAAAGCATCAATCAACCATCAAGCCACTCAAGGGCGCCCCTGGAAACAGAAAGAAAGGAGCTACGACTCACTTAAGCTTGGATTATACTTGGTAGTTAAGGGTTGGCCCCAAAATGATTTTAATCATATAAAATTTAAAATTAGATGCTTTGTATGTTTCTACTAAGATATCTTTCAATTTAGATATGTTTCTAGTTAAAATACTTTGCAATTTCTTCAAAAAAAATTAACCTAGTCCCGGCTCAGACGAAGTCGAATTCAAATGTAATTTATAAGGTAATTATATTTAGCGTACATGTAACTAATGACTTACTTTATAATTATACTTGGGGTTTAATTAAGACGGAAACCGAGCTAAAATTTATTGCATTTAAATAATAAGATCCAAGGTTCAAAGTTTTGAATTGTTAAATATTAGAAACATTTCGAAATCGTTTCGAAAAAATAGGAGGAAACTTGCAAAAATGATAAAAAAGATAGTAAACAACAAATGTTATATTTATTCATTTTTAAAAATCAATATTTTGTTTTAAAATTTATACATGTACACCAGTAGTTGATAAAATTTTCAATAACGAACTAAGTGATAATATTGGATTTAAATTTAGCACTTTTATAACATATAATTGACAAAGCTCAAAAAACTTAACCTATAAAATACAAAATTGTAAAAAGTGTTACTATATATATTTTTTTAAATTATTAAAAGAAAAAATTGCTCATATAACATTATAATCAATAGTATGTATTATGTTGTTTGTTAAAATAATCATTTAATAGCCTATATATCTTTATAAGAAAATTTATAATACTTTAGGTTTTGTATTTTTTTTACGTGCAACTTTGAATATAAATAAAAAATTTATTTCGTTGGTTAATTATTTAGAACTTATTTTATTATATTTTAGACTTAATTTAGTTAATTGTTAGAATTTTTTTTTAAAATTTTATTCACTATTATACTTTATTCGGAAAAGAATCAAGAAATTTAGTTTCCACGAAACACTATTTCGTGGAAACTATGGAAACACTGAAAGTTTCGGTGGAAACATTGGAAAATATTATGAGTTTTCTTGGAAACATTGTAACTTCGAAACTATTCCATAATCTAATCTATGTATTTTACAAATTATCACAAATCCAAGTTAGTAATCATCAAGTATATTATATTCCAATATACATGATGTCCGTGCAATAAAATTTGAAAATTACATGTTTTTTATATTTCTACTGAGATATTTTTCAATTAGAAATGTTTCTAGTTAAAATACTTTGCAAATAAATTCATGTTACAATTTCTTCAAATAATATTAACCTAGTCACGACTCAATCGAAGTCGAATCCAGATGTAATTTGTAAATTATATTTAGCGTGTGATTAATGACTTACTTTATAATTATACTTAGGGTTAATTAAGATGGAAACCGAGCTAAAATTTATCGCATTTATGTATAATAAGATAAACTTAATATCCATTATATTGCTAACATGTAAATAATGAGATAGATTTTCTATTCTAAATCCTCGTTCCATTTTTTATTCCATGACATGTGTAATTCACAAATGCAATTATTAAGAAATATTTAGTATGTGTAAACATTTCAATACGTGTCAAAGAAGATAAAACACAATTTATAATAAAAAAATCTTATCCCATAAATGACTTGAAATGCAACCCAACACTCCATAAACAGGTGTATTTTAATGCTTATGCTTATATAATTAAATTAATTCTGAGTTTGAAATAATTCAACATTTAGAAACAAAAACAATTCAGTTTGTCAGAATATTGTATCTGATATGGACATAAACACTCATACCAAAAATATAAATAAAATGACCCCAAAATGGGCAGCTCGTCAAGTACAGCAAACTCGACCCCTTCGAGCCCAAGAAATCTGTTTAATTCATTGCGGACAAATGCGGAGCCAAAAATTGAAAAAAAAAAAAATGGAAATAGGTGGAGTGAATAAAATTGTATATGATTAAATAAAAAATTAATAAAATATACATATAATAATTTTTAAAATTTTGTTTAGGTGGAGCGATGGCCCACCCCCGCCCTACCCTGGAGATGGTTTAGATAAGCCGACATTATACACTTGTCGCATATTTACAAAACAAAATATGAAAGACGAACATGTTTGAACAGAGCATACGAAGGCAATATTAATTATTCACTCCCACAGGTTCTAACATAAACCTGGAAACAGGTTTTGTTTTTTGACACTTAATTATCGGGAAAAAAACACGTTTTCTGCTATTTATCGAAACAGGAAGGCAGTTTTATGCCATTGAAGTGAGTTTTCTGCAAACAGTTTACATTAAACAAGAGCATAACAGCACATAAAAGCAGAAACATATGAACCAAAAGTTACATTAAACAGAAAAATCCCCCTTGCAGACTGGAATAAATTTTATTGTGCTCATAAGATGGTCAGTCTTATTTGCTAGTCAAATTGGGCATGCTTTCTCCAAATCCTTTTGCTCTTTACGACAAAATTCAAATTCGTTTGTGTGGTAATACATGCACCCAGCATAAGAATCCAATTCCTTCTTACAGCTCGAGTGCAGATCTTTCAGCCTGCAAAAACATAATAATAAAATGAAAATCTGTTTTCAACTTTTTAATCTTCGAAATTATACAATTGGGAGCATTAATTTCAAGAACTACCGACAGGATTAATGTTTTTATTCAACAAGTTGTTTAAAGTACTGAATATGAATGCCTCTTGTCCTCTTTGATTATATCACGATAAACTCACAAGCAATGTATAAATCTTATGGCCCTAATTAGGAAGCACCACTTGTTTTGATTTTGTTGAAAAAGTGATCCCTTTTATCTTCATCCAGGACCAATCTGATTATAGTAGGGAGTAAACTCATTAAGATTTTTTCTATAAACTAACTCCAACATAACAAATCAAAGGAAATTGAGTGACTGTTTGTGATGTTGGGTCAAAGAAATGATGGATTATATATATATATATATATATATATATAATGAGAGAAGAGAGAGTATATTTGACATCAGAGGCAACTAGGACTTCGATAAGAGGCACCTCCAGGGGCGCAGGTTCCTTAAAGTGAATATTGACTTTATAAAAATGTCGCCGTAAAAGCTGTATGCATAAAGGTTGCGCTCTTAAGGAAGTAACGAACTTAAGAATAAGTTAGAAAAGTGCCAAAAAGGTTAAGAGTTGAGTTTGTTTGCAAAACTTACTAAAAAGCAGAAAAAATTGAAGAAGTTAGTAGAAGTGTCTATAAACATGCTTTTACGTTTAGCTTATCTTCAGCTTTTTTATAGAGCAACAAAAGCATAACCAGTGAAATCAAACAGCAAAAGGCAACTTAAGTTCAGCAAAAAGCTCAGAATCACTTTTTCCCCCTTTTTGCAAACAGGGTTATAGTATTTAATGGAGAAGGATGCGAAGAATTGGAGGACTTGGACCTTGTTAGAATAGGGTACAGAAGAGGTCAGTTAGGCTGAAAAACTATTACCTACACGCATTTTAGTATGTATCTGACTTACTAGAATAAAGCTCTATATCATTGTTTCATTTAAGTGAACCAACTTCCAAATATTTCATGTCAAAGGATGTCTAACCTACAATATATGGATGCTAATACTTACCCCGACCAACTTTATAACATTGAACAGTTTCGGATCATCTCCAAAAGTCAACGTTAGAGATCGAGGATCTCAAAGTTGACTTGGATCCATCCGATTCCCCTTATTGTGAAATCTAAGGCCACAAGAAATTTGGAAAAGATAACTACTGTATACTCTACATTGCTTTACTCTTTGCTGCAAGCCGTGAATACAGGTTATTCTATCATACTCATCAGTGTGCCTACTTATTTCCTACTCCCTCGCCCCTCCTCTCCTTGTCTACTTAAGTGTCATTAAGGAGCACTACAGAGACCAGTTGAGAGGCACCCCTGAAGGCCTGTAAATTGGGATTTATCTGTGGCCATGGACGAACAGAGTAAATTTTGGAGACAGATGAGAAAGAGAAGAAAGGAAAACAGTTTTCCAAAACAATAAACAAATAAAGGGAGAAAATTTAGAATAGATGCAACTATACTTGGTTTAAACTAGGGACACTATAAAAGGATCAATGGACCTGCTAAAAAGCATTTGTTTCAAACACATGTCTCGACCACCCAGTCAACCAAATGTATGTATGTGTATACTGTATAGATATAGTTATATAGACACAGTTTTTGAAATATTTCAAGGAGGGCAGGAGCCTGTTACTTGTAGGTTCTACTATCAATGTACTACTGTTAGGCCCAATTCTCTAGTCTCTACGTTAGTGAGAGTTAAGCACATGACAGGTTTCATAGAGATGTCCAAAGTAGTTGAAACCTATTTCATCTCAAAATCACGCAAACAAGTTTAATCAAGTAGTATACATATTCAAATATGTCAGTCATTTCAACTACTGACTTACAGGTAAAGCACGCATTGAGTGACTTGGCGTCCTTTTTCAAGGCATTTCTCAGGGTTTGGGTCATCCTTTTTGCACTTCAAGAAAGCTATGTTCTCACCACGACATCTAGTCCCTATATGCTTCGCTGCTGCCATCAAAACGGACGAAGTTGGGATTGGTTCCCCCGTTGCATCCACAGCGCTTGCCATCCTTCAGCTCAACAATCACATAAACTATCAGTATTGACACAAATTTACTTTGTACGGTCATAAATCAGAATACACTCAAAAACTTCTAATCCCAAATGTTTGGGAAACAAAACAGACACCCACTAACAGTTTTCTCTTGATACAATAATTCAAATTCGAGAACAAGAAGCTTTATTCCAATTTTATCTAATATTCTCAATATTCCTTGAAAATGAACAAAAAAAATATTTCAAAAAAAAAAAAAAATGGTGATTCTCAACAATCATGAACATAAGAAATCAAATTTACAAGACTAAATCACGAGAAAACACAAATATTAATTCTTATCCATGGAACCTGAAACCCCAAAATTAAAACATTAAAACTCTTTTTAACATATATACAGCCAAAAATTCACATATTCACGGTATTTGCAGTTAATTCTAATTTTCGTACACGAATCAGAATTTATAGGACCAAATATATCGGTGATGCACAAACTCCATAAGAAACCAAAATTAATCATATAATAATGACATTTCAAACACCATTGAACCAAAAAGTTCAGAGAACAGGATCATTGATTCGATTGAGAAAATAAATCAAAATGGGCAATGATAGATCTAGGGAAATTGTTTACCTTTTCTTAGCAGTAGTTGTGTGAGGACTTGGGGCTGAGCTCGAACAAGAAAAATGGAGGCTAGTCGTAATTGATACTGTCCTCAGGGGTAATTATGTCTTTTAGTGTTAGTAATTGGGCCTGAAAGGCCCAGACAGAAGGTTTGGATTCGTGGCCTTTTGGGCCAGGTCTTAGTTAAGAATACCTTTTTTATTGAAGAGGAAACTTGCAACCTCACTAAGAAAAAAGTCATTCTAAAAAATTTCAGAGTATAAATTCTATTTCATGTTTTGATTTCAATATGATATAATATTAGAATAATTAAAATTCTCTACTGTGAGCCTGTCAGCTATGGGCAACCTAGGCTGGTTTACCTCTCTTGTGTAGTTTGCAGGCTATTACACAAGAGCGGGGTTTACCCAGTGCGCACCTAACGGTAGCGGCTGCGGGTTCCCTTGTCATCAAAAAAAAAAAAAGAATAATTAAAATTAACTTAAATTATGTCTATATGAGTAGAAAATGGAATTAGGATTAGTGTAAAACGTTGTTGAATGGTTGATTATGAAAAAAGTGATTTCTTGTATGATGATTGTTTTGTTGTTGAATAAAAGAATAGATGCAAGTAAAATTTGTAAGAAACTATAACGAGTGCAAAAGAAAAGTATATTGGTCAACTTGAGAAGTACATGCTCAAAAAATCACATTAGAATCACCACCATCCTTGACAACCCATAAAAAGAAGAGTTTATATATGTCCTTGTTGATATTCAAAATATACTCTTAAGAATGCTAAACTCCATATTCTATATATTTCCCCTGTCAATGAACCATGAGTTTCAAGAGATTACTTACAAGCTCCATAAGATAAACTAAGGCCTCCTCCATATTAACATGATTACTCGATCGTGAATCTTACCTTCAAACAACGTAAGAATCCTCTCACAATCTGGAATTATCGAGAGATACAATACCCGAGCAAAAAAACAGTTACAAAATTCACAATGAATATAGCATGGTGATGCATATAACTTTCTGAAGCTATCGGTCAAAAATTCATTGAAATCACGGGGCGCTGGTTCTATAAAGATGTAATTGATGATCTATGAGCAATATCATAGACAGAGATGAGGATTTCAGCCCCTATTAGAATGATGATCAGCCATTCAAGAAAGTCTGATTTTCTGTTTTGGAGAATCTCTTGAAGAAAACGAATATTATGCTGCAATCATTAAAGATTTAACATCAACGCAAATAATCTATATATTATAAAGAAAAACATGCATAGATTGTATTGTATACCTCTACAAACTTCAACTTGAAATCAAGGCTTGCAAATCTCTGAGTTAATTCGAATTCATCTCTGAGGTACTCCCATATCTGAGCATATTTAGCATCTTTCCATGCAATGTCTGATCTGAATTATTATGTACAAAAACTTTAGCTCATAATTATGAAACAATTTCGTGGAAATGGAAATCAAAGGCTCTACAAATGTTTGCCAAAGAGCACGGCCTTCTTTGTTTCAATATCAACATTGTTGTATGTTGATGATGAAGAATAGAAGGCGCAAACAATAGGGATAACTACAGCACACCCCTTCACTTATTGGGTAATTACCATGAGCCACTTGAGGTTTAGCAAATTACCAAGACGCCCCTGCCCCTTTGACAGATCGTGACAATTTGAAAAATAGGAGGCAGAAACTATAATCTGCTTTCACTGATGGAGGGTGAAACTGCAATATGTTTTTATTTGCAAGGGAACGCATGGCAAGATTTTCAAACCTTTGGCTGTTTTTCGAAATTATGTTTTGACATAGGGGTTGTTTATGTAATTAACTCTATATACTATTAAGATTTTAAGAAGTTAATTGAGTACGACAAGCAAACTTGGAGAATGTTTTAAAAAAAAAATTTATAAGAGAAACTTCTCTTGTTCAAAAGGGTAAAGTGTAGAAAATGAATTAGAACTTTGTATGTTGGTAACAAGTATGAAAAAGCACAGGAAATTTAAAATAGAATAGGGATGATTCTATAAAAGGTAGTGCAAACTTGCTAATCTTGGGAAGGGAATTAACAACAATTCCAACTAAAAATGATCCCATGAAAATTAACAATCCCATTTTGATGAATGACCTAATTCAAATTCGACAGATCCAAGGCAATTCATCCAGTGACACCTGGTAATAAGTCCTGATATTATTTTCTGCTAGAATTTCATGTCCTCCAAAATAAATTATCTAAATTATACATGGGATGTTTTCAAAATCACATCTTATAATGATTTGAAGTATTATGCATCAGTATCTTTTCTTTTTTTGGTTAGGGGATAAATTTTCAATTTCATATTCCCATGACATGGAAAAACAATTTTCATGAGCTCCAATGCTCCATAAAGGTAAAAAAAAAGTTCCCTGAAACTCTAATACAAAGAGAAATTTAAATAAATAATACCCAATTCATAGAATGCTTTACCTTTCAAAAAGTCCTAGCTTAAGAATCACATCAGCAAGATTAGAATTTGCCTTTCCGACCAGTTGAAAGAGTTTTTTCCTTTTCATTGTAAAGTTTCCAGTTTTCTCCATCTCTCGGTTGATGTCGGTGAACTCTCCAACCATTCCATCAACCTGAACGAGCTCAGAAATATGTTTCGTTTAATCAAATGCATAGCTTGGAAAAGCAACTTTCAGTTGATAGTGGGACCTACCTGTCGGACATAGTAGTCGAGAGCGATACTTTGACCAAGAACACTACCGATTGTACGGATTCCATCAATATTTATGTACTGCAGCATTATGTAGTCAAGTCCACCTTCCATCCACGTATCCAAAGTTGGATTTTCCCTCACCTCATATTCTATTTTTTCAAGCCCAAGTCAGAATGTCATGAGGATGGTAATAATAGGTACAAAAACCAGTAACATGTGTGCTCTTTACATGCATAGATTCCTTAAATTGAAGGATTCTATAAATCACAGGAATTGAGAACGAAAAAAGAAAAAGAAAAGAGATAAGGTTGCATCTCAATTAAATGTGTAACTTGTCTAATACAAATGTATCGGGACAGGAATTGCAATAAATTCGACGACAACTCTTCATTTGAATATATACAGAGCAAATCAAACAATCCCAACCCCCACATTCTCATCTTTGTTATTAGCATTGTGTTAGGTACAGATTTGAATGTTAGTTATCCAAATACCTTAATCTCCCATTTGCCTTTCTCTGCTTAAAACATTCACCTGGTAAAGGCTATGTCATGTTTGGTACCAAATCTATACAATAGATATTTAAGCGGTAGTCACTTTTCCCATATGAAAGGGCCCAGTTCTTGTCATTCTTCCCTTCTTTTGGCAGGGCGAGGAGAAGGTCAACAACATTACAGATGAACAGGATTACATGTTGGACTAGTATATCATGTTTGTCATATTTAACTGTATTAAAAAAGCAAATTATCTAAATCTTCAGATTTCATGCTCAGATACTTCAATTAAAGCATCAAACGTGAGGGTAACGAACACAAATTAGTACGGTGGGTAGTTCGGTACAACACAGAGAATGTAATTTTTAACTTATCATTAGGAAATGGCTTACCATCCTTTCTCATTTCAGGAAGCATTCCTGAAGCATGTCTTTCTACAATTTTCAGGTATCCATCAACTTCATAATCATGGACATTGAATAGGACAATTGAACCATACTGAAAAACCACCAGGTAACAGCAGTCACTTCCGCCCAAACTAGAACCCAAACTCTGCGACAACAACAATGCTAATGTATCATAATAGTTCGATTTATTACTATGCATGAAATTAATGGACAGCAGAATTGCACTATACCTTGTATTCATGTCTTCTAGAGCACTAATAAAATGACACAATGCTAAATCTGGATTAAAAGTTAAGCTCCTAATACAATAGCTTTTAAACAGTATTTAACATCTAACATCTTCACAATTAAGACTGACACGGGCGAAACATAAGTACTAAATATGCCTAGAACTAAGGAATGATATCCTGCAATCCTATTTACACCAAAGCAAAAAGAGTAGATAAAACTCAATTTCTGTTCAACGCTTCTTACCACTAAAAAAGTCATAAACACAAACCAAGTGCTTGATGATTGCAGATTACTTTCAAAATTGATTTAACACAAAATAGTAAACCTATCTCCAACAAAAGAGATGGAGAGCACTGCAAGTATTTAGTGCCACGTAAACAGATTCTCTCATTTTTTGCCATGAGCAGTAGAAAAGCTACAAGTTGACAATAGTTTACTATGAAAACGGTTCCAAGACTCCAAACAATTCTTATTTACTTGACATACAAATCGGCAAGAAGTAGTTTACTTGATCACAATTTTACAAATTTCCAGCATCTCGACGACAAAAATAATTGCTCCACCCCAGATAAGTCCAACACTATAATTAGAATGATATATAGATTATAGACTAAAAAAACAATAAAAGGAAGAAAAGAAACGAAACGAATTGTACAGCTTCATGTAAAATGTCAAGAGACACAAATCCCTTAAGTAATGCAACCATTTCATGCTAAAAAATTATCACATTCTTGACAACAAGGTATTTTGTTCAAGCAACAACATCTAATACTTTATTCAGCATTTCTACATCAAGAGCAATTAAATTACGCAAATTTTAACACCGCCAGATATCAATGAAATATACAGTACCAATGAATCATCAAAACCCGCATAATTACAGATAGAACTCAGTTCCTCAGGATGGCATACCAAGGAAGAAGATAAAAACTCACATGAGGGTCTGGCATTAGATCACCAAATCTCAAAACCACGTAGTTAGTCATACGAGATGTTGGCGGAATGAAATTCTGCTTATTCTGCTCAATTAAGCTCCTCAAATCCACACTATAAAACCATCACAATATCCATAAATAATAAGCAAAAGCAACCATTACTCAAAATTTTAAAGAATTTCATTAGCAACACAAAAACGATACCCATTTAGGAAATTTTTAAAATAAAGAAAAGGAAATCACAAACCTAGTGGAGAAGAAAAAGGCCCTAACAGGAATAGAAGCCCTAGAACCCTCATTAATTCCCTCATCCACCTCATCCACTTCCTCGGCAATCTGGGAGCACGAAACGCCGTCGTTCCACTCAACAGTACTGGCGGCGGTCGACGATATGCATTTTGACACGGGGAATTTAGGGTTTTGCTGCAAAAACAACGCCGTAAGAGAGGGACGCAATGAGCGGGAAGCGACGGAAAAGGCAACGTCGGGGGTGGTTCGGGGGGACTTGTTGAAGAACGTGGAGAAACATCGCGGCGAGGTGCGCGTGAAAATGATTTTGCTACGGGAAGTTAATGTTACCAGCCTCATATTTCTAGAAGCTTACCGTTGGCTTAATTGGTCTTCTCCTTCTCCAGTGTAGGAAGGAGGATGGAGGAAATTTCTGACTCCAGTCCTATCAGTTTCACATATATTTACATATGTTTGACTAGGGTG
Organism: Verbascum thapsus; assembly: GCA_963669365.1. Taxonomy (NCBI): domain Eukaryota; kingdom Viridiplantae; phylum Streptophyta; class Magnoliopsida; order Lamiales; family Scrophulariaceae; genus Verbascum; species Verbascum thapsus. The sequence continues at coordinate 14,818,458 of OY770110.1, read as the reverse complement.
GCAAAAATTTTGGGTCCATACTTTCTTAATCCTAACATTGTAATATTTTAGTTTAGGGATGTAAACGAGCCGAGTTCGAGCTGAGCCTTGAAAATTTCAGAGGCTCGAGCTCGTTTGAAAATTAATGAGCTCGAGCTCGAGCTCGAACTCATTGAGCCTATTTTTTTGATCTCCAGCTCGAGCTCGAAGCAAATGAGTAAAGCTCGAGCTCGGCTCATCTGCTCGTTCGAGCTCAAAATCGACTCGTTTGTTCATTGAAGTTCGAGCTCGCTCGTTTGCTCATTCGAATCAAACTCAAACCTTTGGCTATATAATATATTTTATAATTCTGATTAAATGATAATTAAAAAAAGTTGATAAAATCTTGCTTACATAACATTGTACTTCATTAAATATGTAAGTAATTAATGAATAACTCGCTAAAATCAAACTTGTTTCGCTAATGTAATGCATTTACATAAAATAATATTAAAAGTTATGAGAATCATATAATATCTAGTAAATTGGTAAAAGAATATTCATGTACTTAAAAATTAGTGTGTGTACATATATATGTGATGTCTATATTTAAATCATCTATTGATTTTATTGAAATAAGTATAACGAGAATAGAGAACTATGTCTCAAATATTTTATATCATAATTACTAATGAATTATGAAATGTTTACCCAATATGTATTATTTTCATTAAAAATATAATGTAACAATTATTTTTAAAATTAAATTATATAAACACAAATATACTATATATGTATGTGCAAACACATACATACATATATGTATATATATATGTGTGTATAATATTAAAGCTCACGAGCACCTAAACAGAAGTTCGAGTTCGGTTCATCAATAAACTCGACTCGGGATCGCAAAGTTCGAGCTTGAACCGAGCTTTAATATAGTCGGCTCATGAAGCTCGTGAGCCGGCTCGACTCACTTTACACCCCTATTTTAATTTCGATTAGTGTGACTTATAATAATATTTGCGTTCAAACTGGGTTTTAAATTAGACCCAATTTGGATCTAAATTGGGTTCAAACTTTTTTTCACTTTGAGTCAATAATCTACATTCTACACTTTACGTCAACCCCTTGCACCATTTTGATTCATAATGAGTCCATTTTGGGTTCTTATTGGACCCAACTATAATACATATTTTTTACATTAGAATAAAGGTGTCAAGCATGCTTGACAGCCGACCTACCAAGCCGGACAGGCCGGTCCCTTAAGCCCAGTCGGCCTTACAGCCAAGCCGGCCCATTTCATAATAAGGAATGGGCCGGCCTGGCCTATTATATTTTTTATAATATAACAATAATAATTAGGATACAATATTATATACTAATATATATAATACAACACTAATTATACAATATTTATTAAAGAAAGAAAACAAAAAAAAAGGGTCGGCCGACTGAAACGGCATGCCAGGCCTAAAAGGGCCGGCCTGGCCCCCTAAGCTCAATGGGCCATAACGGGCGGGTCGATTATGGCCCATTTTACACCTTTACATTATACCTAATTGAACTCATCTCACTTTAAGCTCAATCTAAATGGATCCGACCCAAACCCAACACATTCAACCCAATTGCAACCCTTATATTTGACATATATAAAAAGTGTGACCCTTATCAATATTATAACTAGGCCTGTCAATGGGCGGGCAATGCCCGTACCCGGCCCAGACCCGCACAATACCCGCAAAAAAAAAAAATTACCCAACCCGGACCCGGCCCGAACATTTACCCGACGGGTAGATTAAGCGGGTATACCCGACCAAAATTAAAGTTTCGGGTCGGGTCGGGTACGGGTCGGGTCTTACCCGACCCGGTCAAATTATTATTATTTTTTTTTTTAGTTTTTTCATTACTTTTTCACATACTCATCAAATTTCGATTTTATAAAATTATGTAGAAATGAATAACTTTATTAGTGTTTGACAATAAATTTAAAATTTTATTCGGACTTACACTTAACTCCATATTGATCGTAAAATCGTAATGGTACTTTACATTTAGAACAATGTATATGGTCACTAAAAAAACTCATTAATAATATAGACTATAGTTTTGGGAGAAAACCATTCATTTTCACATAGAAACTAAGATGTTAATTTATTTATTAATCAAACCAAACTTGGATGAACTTTAATCGAAACAAATAAAATTATGAATAAAATCTTATTTATAGACACCAAACATAAAAAATATCCGAATACTCGATTGCCAACAAAACTAAAACAAATTCAAATATTCGATACAAATTCGAATTTTTAATACAAATATTCGATTGTCAATGCTAAGAAGGATTGAAGTTTGGGGGAATTGGGAGAGAAGAATTGGAGGAAAAGTGAAAAGTCTAATTCTCACGGGTAAAATTCGTGTATATTACCCGCGGGTAAAGTTCGGGTAAATTACCCGCGGGTAAAATCCGGGTAAAATTACCCGCGGGTAAAATCTGGGTATATTACCCGCGGGTAAAATCCGGGTAAATTACCCGCGGGTAAAGTCCGGGTACGTACCCGACCCGGACCCGAATATTAAAAATAATCGGGCCTGAGTCCGGGTCCGGGTATAAATTAATATAGGTCGGGTCTGGGCAGGGTCTTAGAGCGTTTTATTGGGTATGGGCCTGGGTATTGCCCGCCCGTAGGCCTGGCATTGGGCGGGCCGGACCCAGACCCAGACCCAAAACTTTGGGTCTAGACCTGGACCCAGACCCAATGGGTCTCATGTTTTGGGTCTGGGTCTGGACCCAATGTTTTGGGTCTAGACTTAGACCCAATATTTTTTTTTATTTTTTTTATCTAAAATGCTTTAAAATAATTAAATCATAATTTTTTATTATTTTACAAAATTATAAAGTATTTTAAATAAAAAAATAAAAAAAATATATTGGGTCTAAGTCTAGACCCAAAACATTGGGTCTAGACCCAGACCCAAAACATGAGACCCATTGGGTCTGGGTCCAGGTCTAGACCCAAAGTTTTGGGTCTGGGTCCGGAGTCTGGGTCCGGCCCGCCCAATGCCAGGCCTACCCGCCCGTTGACAGGCCTAATTATAACAGTGAAACTAAAGAGTAAATAAAAAATTCAATCTCTCTTAATCTCAATTTCTTCTGTATTCCATCTAACAAAGTATTTGACGATATATACTTACAGTTGTCTGAGCACTATCAATATGTGTGTAAAGGTGCCAAACCTTAAAAAAATTGCTTAACATTGGTCAAATATGTGCCAGCTCGCTAAGGCTCATGTGCCTTAATAGGTTCGCGTTCGTCCATTAAGGATGTGGCCAAATCGACTTTGGTCCTGACGATTTGGCATGTATCTGATCCGGTCGATTTAGTTATCTTTTTATCTAAACCCTTTTAATATATTACAATTATATCGAATAATAGCATAATTTCAAAGCAAATTGTAGTGTAATGCAATTGAAAAACTATCAAAGTTTGAATTCACTTTCCCACTTTTTAATGTAAGTCTTATATTTAAGGGATCAAGCCCACTTGACGCTTTATTATAATCAATTTTAATGGACTGACCATTAAATTTTTATTAAAATTGACTCGACACTTTTATGTGTGCACAACTAAAAAATGACTACCTAGCAACAAAACTTGATAGTAATAAGTCTTGATTAGTTGTAAATTGTGATCCATAGTTAAATATATATTGATTAATGATATGCGTAATCAATTTACCAAAAAAAATAAAATAAAAGATTCACTAATTACAAAATATACATCTTTTTTCTTACTTATTACACCATATTTCAGTGATTTTGAGCATCATTTGGACATAAGAGAATGTGTACCAATTCAATTTAAAACATAAAAATAATTTATATTTGGTTAGCATCTATATATACAATAATATCTCGGTTATTATGGATAATGATAAATATAAAACATAATTCATTATATAAATATGAAGTTCACTTTCATTTTTAGTAATATATAAGAATTTCCCCTCAAATTTACTTTTTGCATTTTAGAAAATGAATTAAGCCCATTTACATAGTCCCCTCCTTTTCCGTTTTTAAATATTAATCGAGTCGAATTAAACAATTAAGACCAAAGTAAACAGTTCGAGCATATTAGTTTTGGTAAGTAAGATATGGTGCATACATGGGTATCTAGAAAAATTAATAAATGATTAAACATAGATTAATTTAACATATTTTTTGTATCTTATTTTTTTTTATCGAGTGCATTTATTTGTGAATTTAATCACATGCATTTACTTAGAGATATACTATTATATACTAAAACTATGTTTTGCGAACAAACAAAAAAGTATTGTGTTTCTACTTTCTAGTAATTAATGTTGAATTATTATTGAAAATTCTAATTTACTATAAGTATGATTTTTTTTAGATAATTCCGTAATCATAAATCTAATAAGTCCATTTTACACATAAAATACAAATAATATAGTGCAATGTGATTGTGTAATTTGCTATGCTAAACTTCCATAATAGATAAAGGTGATCTATAAATTGGTGAAAGCTATTAAAATGAGCAATTTTGTTCTTTAAAATTGATAGAAATTTAGATAGGATACAATAACATTTGATCTATTTACTTGAAAAAGCAAAAAAGTGATGAGCTATTCTTTGGAATATCAATATAATTTTTTCATACTTAATTTCTCACTTGTTGCAATTAATTAAGAACCCAACAGTATTTGAGTTTGAAATTAAATATATAACTTTAATAGAAAGCTGCATTTGGTTCAAATAATTTATAATTTCGTCCTAGACATTTTTCTTTTCTATAAAAATCAATTAAAAGTTTTTTCAACATATTTTATTGAGGAACTGGTAAATAATTTGCTAATCCTATAATAAGACGAATCATTATTATTACGACATGTTTCAAATGAAAGTGCAACCATATACACAATCGGAATATCTTAATATATAATAAATTTAAACCTTGTTCCTACATGATTTTATCAATTTAATAAAGAGTAATGCTATATATCATCGTTTTCATACTATTGATTTTTCACTCTTTTTATTATTGGTAAATAATTATATGCATTAAATTAATTCAACTGAATTTAATATATTCATACTTTATTACTTTTTAAATAAAAAAAAATGTAAAAAATTAGTGGCATAAAAATGTAATATATAACATTTCTCTAAATCTAAATCATTGATGGAGACCATGAAGTCATGAACCATTAATTTTTAGAAAGTCCATATCTTAATACATTGACTTCTTATCCTAATATATATATAATAATTAGGACATGTTCAGTCAAAAGTCCACTTTCCATTTAGGATCTTAGCATGTTCTTTTTACATTCACAAACATACACGTGGGTGTGTGCCTTTCTAATATGTAATAATATCAATAATAGTTATAATCCAAGATTTTTATTTAAATCCAAAATAGCTCCACAAATCATCATTGAAAAAACCCGATAGCTATTATTGATAAAAATATTAAATAAATAATGACGATTAATGGGTTTTTTCAATGTACAAATATTAAATATTATATTTGATTTATACGTTGATTTTTCTAATTACCACTCGTTGATCAGCTAGTTTTAAAAAAAATTGTAACCCTCACCAATTTGTATCGCCTCGAAAAATATAAAAATCATAATAAATAGGCTTACAATTAACCAGCTAATTGTTGAATAAATAAAAAGAAAGATATAACAAATCTAGTTTTGATAGGATAAATTGTTATCTATTTTCTAGTTATGAAATTTAATTTAAAGAATCTTTTTTATATATTTCTCTAAAATAAAATACACTTGAAATCTATATTTATATATACAGAGAAAAGTATAAATTAAAAAGGGATATATATATATATATATATATATATATATACAAGGCTCCTCAATCCTGCGTGTGGTTTCCAGTAACTGTTTCCTGCGGTAAAGACATTGTTCTTCTTTCACTTCCTCTCTCTACATTTTGGCTGCTGTCTTTTCTTCTCAATCAGAATCTCTGTAAGTATTTATTTTTTTCATCTATCTCCTCAATTTCGTTTTTGCTTTTTCGTCGAAAATTTATTCACTGCTTATACGAACATTTTTATTCTATCATGCTATGTGCGTGTAATTTAAGTGTACTTTTTCGCATTTTAATTCACACATTTTCTGTTTTCTGCATCGCTGAAATTTTGACGAATTTCTTGATTTTTTATGTTTATCTGTTTTCCTGATTGGAGATTTTTAATTTTCCTTTGGTGGTACAGCATTGTACTTTGGCTCTAGGGTTTACATTTCACTTCATTTTTTGTGTATATATGTGTGTGTGTGCTGGTTGGGGATTTTGGAATGTTAGGTGCATGTTTTAATGTGGTTTTGGGGATAATAATAATTGAAAAGAAATAATAATTGAGTGAATGGTATTTCTATTGAACTTTTGGGGCTGTTCTTCCCCCTTTTTTCTTCTTTATATTAGTTGCAGGAACTTTGTTGTGGTGAAAAGGCAATGGCGAGCAACGCTGAAGAGAAGAGGTGCCCACTCTGCGCTGAGGAGATGGACTGGACTGATCAGCAGTTCAACCCGTGCAAATGTGGTTATCAGGTAAGATTTTTGTTTCAGATAACTCTTTAGCTTATTTGTTGATTGGTCCGCCATAGTAAATGCACATCATTACACTGGTTCCTTTATTTTTTTGTGTTTTTCTTCTGATTTTTATGAATGAATGATGTCTAAAACCCTAATAATTTGTTTTTGATTGGCATTTTCAGAAGAAATCAGTTTTTGAATTCGTGGAAGGTGTAATTGTTTTGTGCTTTTTCAACTTTTTTGATGTTCTTTCTTATCAGTTTGTAGTTCATGCTGGACAGTTAGATTAGGTTTCTAAGAAGATGATAGATATACTTAAGGTTTTCTTTAATGATTGTTGCATTTGTCAGTGGGAGACTGGAGATCAATAAATACTGGGTTGGAGGTGGGGGCACGGCTTAAGTATAAGCATAAGCACCTTTGCGAGTTCGGGGAAAGGGACATAGAGATGATATATGATATCTTCGTTCACTTATTTTCTCATTTTCTCGCTATTCAGCATTATATTTGAATTTTTTAAACTTTTATGTTGCAACTGACGTTGTACTGTATATTCTCTGTTTCAGTCCAATTCTATTACCACTATCTTGATGTATTTTATGGTGCCATCCCCAACTCTTCCTTATCTATATGGTAGGGCAGTTCTTTAGTCGAGAGGAGCTTGGTGGAGAGTCATGGTTTAGCTATTTTTCGTCAATGATGATTGTGTACCGGATCATCATTATAACATTCTTTATTTAATATTTTTCTCCCAAAATCTTTGACTATACGAATTTAGTAAGACAATCATAAGTATTTTTCAGTTGCTTATTTTGTCCATTATGCCTGAGAATGTTAGTTGAATGCTCCTTTATCTGCAGAACTTAACTGCTCCATTTCTTTTCATCATACTCCGGTTTAAATTACAGGTCTGTGTTTGGTGTTGGCATCAAATAATAGACATGGCAGAGAAAGATGAGACAGAGGGGAGATGTCCTGCATGTCGGTCTATCTATGAAAAAGAAAAAATTGTGAGAATGCAAGCAAAATTTGAAAGGTTTTGTATTATTGTGCCTTTTATCCTTCTCTATTATTTGAATTAGGTCACTGGACATTTGAACACCTTGTTTTATATTCTTATTATACAGGACGATGATAAAAATTTCTACTAGAAAAACAAAGCCACCAAAAGCCAAGCCAAAGACTGATGAAGTAAAGAAGGATCTTTCAAATGTTAGAGTGATTCAGCGGAAAATGACGTATGTGATTGGGCTACCTCTAAGTCTAGCTAATGAAGAGGTGAAGAGCACTTATTTTTTGTTCTCCTGTCAGAACTATTTTCTTCCTTTCTCTTTGTTTGGATATTTTAGTTGGTTATATGTCAAGCTATTAAAGAGTAATATTGCTTTCATATCTTCAGTTCTAAAGATGAGTTTTTTTTGAACAGGTATTACAGCGGAAAGAGTATTTTGGTAGGTACGGAAAGGTGACTAAGGTCTGTCTCTCGCGTACAGCTGGTGGGGCCATTCAACAATTTATCAATGAGACGTGCAGTGTGTGAGTTTAAAAGCTTTTTAACTTGCTTTATTTGAATTGTTATGGATGGTTATTTTCTTTAAGATAGTAGGTTACTCTTGAAAGTCAATGATTCTTGCAGTCAATTTGTTACATCTCTTAAACTCTCCTATTTCATCTTTATTTAAATTCTTTCTAAACGATTTGGTACATTTATTAGATATGAATATAAAACAAGGTATCAAGCAGAACTTAATGGAATGGAATATCTTGAAATTTAATTCGTGCAAGGGAATAAATAATTTCATTACCCAGAAAAGATGTAAAACAAAACGGAAAACCATAATTTTCATTATTTTGCTTGGAAATTCTTATGGTTTTATATGCCCTTCATTCAACACATGATTATGTTGTAAGTACCTTTTAAGATTAACAATCAGTTTATGTTGTGCTTGCTGCATTTCACGCAATCTCCTTTATATTTCATTGATATGAACACTACTTATGAGACTAAATCACCAATGGATCTTAGGGTCAATTGGGCTAGGACAAACAAAATATGCCATTCCTGTTATTCCCTTGACTGATAAACCCTGTACGAGAGGCTGTTTCAGATATGCGATGTTGTGTCTGACCTATTACTTCCATTTTCTGATTCTTTCTTCCATTCTTGACAATACTCCCTCTAACATAATTATTAATGGCAAATGGCGCGGCGTGGCTACAAAGATCCGCTAGCACGACGCGGCGCACGCCTTTTCGAAGTAGGAATTACGAAAATAAAATAATTACATATACCAATATAACATATTATGATAGCTTTATAACAATAGATACCATTACTCCATTAGGTAAATCATAAATAACAAGTTTTCAAGAAACAAACAAAAAATAAAACGAACCGATGTCAAATATATCAATGCAACATTAATGCGACAGTCGAATTTTATGGATAATACTCTAATCATCTAAACTAAAAATCTACTATATTTCAACAAAACAATAAAGGGGTTTGAAATTTGCTAACTCGATTTTGACATCGTTAGGTTTTTTCAATTTGGTGCCCAATATTAAAGAGGTTTGTGTTTTTTTTCTTTTTAATTTGGAGCCCAATTTTGAAGATTAAAAGACTAAGTATCCCAATTTACGTATTTAACTTGTTGACCACCGATTTCGACGCAAAAAAACTTTTAATTTTGACCAAAAATTGCTGAGACCAAAACTTCGAAATGGCCCCATTTTGTGCCTACAAAGTGCACACCATGACAAGAATGGTGTTGTTGTGCGTCATATCGAAGATAGGCACCACATCATGGATTCACGACGCCGAGGGTGTGCCATGAACGCCTTGCGCCATCCGTGGTGTGCGCCATTGACAACTATGCCCTCTAAAAGGGGCACGATTATGCATTTTGTTTGTCGTCACATGGGTACGTGATAAAGTAATAATGCACAGATAGAGACAGATAAACCAGTGGTATCTTTAACAACACTGAGATGTCACAATTTTGGAGGACATTATGATTTAAGTATTTCCGTTGAGGTTGTTGGATAAAAATAACCATAATAGACAGTGCACGATATCCATTATTGTATTGCTGTTATGACCTAAATGGTATTTGTTATACGTTTCCTAATTAGGTTCATTGGGCATTATTACATCTCGGTGCACAATATTTCATAATATTTCCTTGAAAATTTGTCTTGCCTATGATTTAAATTCTTTGTCCTTATTATGTCGCATCCCAGATATATTACATATTCAAAAGAAGAGGAGGCATTACGATGTATTCAATCAGTTCATGGTTTCATTCTGGAAGGCAGGTTGTTGAGGTAAGCATTGGCGCTGTTCCCCAATTTTGTGATATGGCAATTCAATCCAAAGTTTTATTATACTAACAACTGGACATTCACTTGTGCAGAGCATCTTTTGGAACTGCAAAATATTGCCATGTTTGGTTGAAAAACATGGTACATATATATCATGTTGTGTTATTACTTTCTTTTCCTCATTGATCCTGCAGGAGATTTATTTTTATATCATATTAATGAAAAATCACATGGAGTTGTTTTTTCTTTTTGTCTCAGCCTTGCAACGATCCTGCTTGTTTATATTTGCATAGTATTGGGCCTGATGAAGATACTTTTGGAAAAGATGAAGTTGCTGCAGTGCATACAAGGTACATTCATATAGCATTCTGTCATCTTCCAGTTCGTATCTTTACTGCATCTGTTTCCTTAAAAGAAAACACTTGGTTGGGCTCTATCCAGATGGTTTTAGTGCTTATGATATTATGCCAAACCTCTGGTTCTAAAAGGAGAAAATTTTGGTGAATTTATAGGAGTGTGCTTATCAAAACTTGTAAGAAAAGGTTGTCTGTACATGATATACATTCAACAGTGATTAATTTTGTAGCTAAAACGAGTAAGAACTAATAGTTAATTTACATTTGGCATGTGTCTTTATGGGAATGATACCTTATTCTATTGATATGGTTACTGAGGATTGAATATGAGTTCCAATATCTTTTGTGCCACATTGCACATTGCAAAGACATAGGAGACAGCCTTATCATGATACCCCTCTGTATTGTCTGTATGTTGCAATTGTTGTTAAGAGGAATAAGGAAAAGAAACATATGTATGAGCCTGAAAGAGAGCAATCTGCTTTTATATGTGGATGTGACAATCAAATTCAAACTTTTTTGGCCAACGCTGATCTTCTTGCTGATCATTGGTTGTAGCTCTTTACCATGAATGCATATCATGAATGAATATTTCAAAGTGTAGGCTTTTTCACTCTACTAGGACTTGAGTTTATTTCAATCTGGTTTATGTCTTCTAATTATCAGGCTGTCTAATCTAGGTGATATATATTCGTCTAAGAATCATTTTATAGATTTGCTTCATTTCATATGATGTCAGACTTTTTAGTAATGAATATGTTGGTTTAAGTGATGTCTTTTCCTTTTGCTTCTTTTGACCTTTTCCTTTCAGGAGTAGAGTCCAACAAATTGTTGGTGCAACTAATAATGTGATAAAGCGCTCTGGAAATGTGTTGCCACCTCCTTTAGATGATATCTACAATGGTACAAGTGCTTTTACCGACAGATCTACCATAAGAAGTGTCATATCTGTAAGTATTACCACAAAGTTTCACTTGATTTTAAGTTTGCCAAAGACACGTTAAGAACATGATTTTATGATTGACAAATCTACCATTATGCAAATATCAGTCTTTTTGTAAATATCTCCTAAGAACTTGTCCATAATCATATACAAACAATTAGAGTAAATTAAATTACATAGACATCCCTTGCTTATCCTTGTCTGCGACCCTAATTATGAAAAAAACACCAAGAGGATTAAGAAATTACCATAACTTTCCTTGACAGTAAGAGCATATTACAATTTCACACCAACTCAGTAAAAAAAGATTAAATTATCACCCTGACATTTCCTGTTTTTAGGACCTGACATGTGGCTTGATCATTTTCAAAACCTCAGGGGATTCCTGGTAAATGGTAATTACCCAATAAGTGCAGGGTGTGCATGTAATTATCCCCCTTTTTAGGTTGTTTTCTGATGAAAATTGTTTCATTAACGTATCTGTTGTCTTTGTTCAGGATGCGATTCATGAATCGCTAAATAGCACTGGCGATATATCTTGCATGTCGCCTTCTAAAGAGAAGGAAGCGGGTATTACAGTACCCAACAAAATGACAACTTTTGTAGATATTGTTGGACGGTCTAATTCTTCTTCTGAAAAAGATAGAAGTAGTCCTGAAGAAAGGAGGATTTTAAACCTATCTTCTGAATTATCATCAGTAACTATAAGTGGAGATATGCCTGCAGAGGACCCGTATTCTCTTCCTAGCTCATTTAATGTTTCATCTTATAATCGTATCGGGAGTGGATCACTTCAAAATTTACCAGATGAATCACCCATAGAAGATTCATCGTTATTTGATAATCAAGGATTGAAACACACCTCTAGTTCAAGTCAAAGGGCATATTTTCATCATCCATCAAACATTTCAGAGGATTTTAATGTGGGTTACATTCCTGTACATAAATATGAGGACAAGGCTTCTTATCCTATCAGATGTGTAAATACTGTCTTAAATGATTCAATCCAGGAAATGAAGTTTCAGAATTCTGCTAAATCTGATAGAAATTATAAGAGTTCCAAATCATTTACCAATGAAGAAATAGTTGAGCATTTACGAAGAATCGGTAGCGATAGTTCGACAAATGGTGAAAAAGATCCTGCTTTAGATGCTGTCGAGAGCAGTATAATTTCAAATATCATGTCAATAGACTTTGATTCATGTGAAGATTCTTTGACAACGCCTAATGGTTTGTTGTCCGGTGTTCTTGATGAAAGTGAGGGATTCAATGGTTCTTCCTGGAATTCCTTAAATGCTCACCAACCTTATATGAAACAAAATGGGTTGACAAATCATATGGCTGGTTCTATCCATCTGGATTATAGGGATAACAAGGAGCAGTTCTTGTCTGAGCCTCGGTATCCAGGTAAAATTCTGTTTCTCATATTTGTTCTAAATTTGGCATACACTATACTCTAACTACTAGGAGGCTTTTAAGAGCGTTGTTTTTTTCGATCATTTTATTCTAAGGGCAAGTCAAATGGGCACCTCCTGCATGTGACACTAATTACGATAAACACCCTGAGATCTGAGAAATTACTATAACCTTCCCCCGTAAGTAAAAGCATATTACAATTTCATTCGTGTCAATAGAAAGCATATTATAGTTTTACCCTCTGTTTTTCGAACTAAGATCCTCAGAAAGGGTTGCCTTGGTGATTATTCAATTAAGTGAGGGTGTGTGCGATTGTGCCATGCAATTATCCCTTTAAAGCTATTTCTGTTTCCATCCCAATGACATGTACATTTCAATTAGATTTTTCCGCAATGCTGATTTTGTGTACTTGTTGTATCCTCGTTATTTCTTCTTACAGTAAGTAGAGCTCAAAGTTTGGCCCAACCTGGTTTCTCAGCACCGTCTAGAGATCCACCTCCTGGTTTTTCTACACTGAAGACAACAGGCGGCTTACCCCGCGCCTCATCAGGTTTGTGTGTATAATCCCTTAGCAGTTCCTGGGAACAATTTGCCTATGCCGGATTATAGACCAATTAAATACGAGGATGGTGCCATGTCAGCACAATAAAAATTCCACTGATGTGGTATCTTCCTCAAACTTGGGTGCTGAAACTCCATGCTTTTGTCATAGTTGGGTTATTCTTGGGGAGTCTCGGGACTACAAGTCTAGGTATAATCACAATCATCCTGTTAGAGTGGATCCCATGTAGGTCCCATTGCATGGATGATTGCAATTATGCCATGAGTTAGTTCCAGAAGCCATTACCTGTCACTCTTGGTGAGCTTACGTTTTTCATTTTCTTTTCAGGTAGTTGGTTAGTTAACTCTTCCTCTCTACCGAGCACTTTGCTTCAACAGTCTCCAACAGGATTTAGTACCGACAAAAATGACAATGTTGGGTTGAAATTTGGAACGAGGCCAGCTAGTTCTCCACAGCTGAGTGCATTTGACAACGAGTCTAGATTTTGGCTTTTGATGCAACAATCAGCATCCTCACATTATGACCCAAAATTCTCTCAAACTTTTGCGCCCCAAACGCAAGATCCAAGTCAACACATTGGGAACGGGCAGCAAGAACCAAATTATACCGGTCATTATATGGGAAATGGGCAGCAAGAACTGAATTATATGGGTCGTTATATGAGGAATGGACAGCAAGAACCCGATTATACTGGTCGTTATATGGGAAATGGGTTAGACAATGTATATGGTTTGTCTTCAAGACTAGTGGATCAACTTCAAAACTATGATATGTCTTCCTTTGTGCAGCAAAATTACGTAAATGGGCACATTTCAAGTAGTAATGGCTATCATTTGGCTCGGTCGGGTTGAGGTCCAAGATAATGGTGTCGTGGGTTGCAACAGAAGTCGAGAGAAATGTGAGATAAGTATCAAAGTACTTTCCCTGGATATGGTGATCTAAATATGACAGAGTATTTGGGTTGTAGTTTCTCTTAACTGGTTGAAATGGTTAACTTTAAGTATTATTTGTGATTTTGCAATTCTCTCTTTCCTACCATGGGTGGGCAATTCGACCAAAACCTAAACAGGACCAAACTCTTATCTCTATGTTCGTTCCAATGTGGTTTCTTACCTCAGTTTTCCTAATTTTACTGACTAAATATAGTCATATAGAAATGAGATTTTCTGGTCGAGGCTCTAGATGCTTATCTCAGGACTAGGAATATTTCATTTATTCACTATGGGTGGCAATTTGGATTCATATATATATTTCTGTCCAAATTCAATTAAGTTTTTAATGGATTGAGTCTTAATATTTTACCATTTTAGTTTCAACTGGTTGACTTTTAATAATATTTAGGTCCAACTGAATTTTATATTGGGCTCAATTTGGATGCAATTTTGGTCCAACCTATTTTACACTTTTAGTTAATAATCTACATTCTACACTCTACAACAACCAGTTACACCACTTTGATTCATAATGGGTCCATTTTGGGCCCTTATTGGGTCTATTTTGGGTCCAATTATAATGCATATTTTTTTGACATTGGACCATCCAAATGGACTCGACCCAAACCCAACCCAACCCATTCAACCCAATTGCCACCCCTACTATTCACAATGGGTATTATTGGAATGTTGCGTGTGATGCGAATATGATGTGTTTTAATTAATATCATAACGTGTAATGAGAATGTATGCCGAAAGTGAGATGTTGATATTATTAGGGAAATTTTAATGCACCGGGTCCAACATGGCTGGTGAGTCATACACCATTGATACAGGAACACGATAGTAAACCATTGTCCCTTGCATCTAATGTGAATGTCACAAAATTCAATATTTGTCCAACTGGGTAGCATCCCATGAAACTTGTACGACATAGGAGGCTAAGTCAAACCAAAACTTTGAGCTTTCGTTTTCGATTCTTTTTCCTAACCAAAATCCATTTCTTTGAACACATGATTCTGTTGACAAGATCCTCCTTTACATATCTCCGAGCTCAGTCCACTTTTAGATGGGGGGTTCACGCAATTTCGACACATAAACAAGTAGAGAAGGTGAAGCTCATACAATTGTCTCTAATAGACAAATCATACAGGCTACGGGTAGCCCTTCAACTCCTTACAAAAGTCAGAACCTATAATGTGTTTTTTGTCAACAATTCCAAACTCCCCAACCAATACAAAGTTCAATGAGTATTACACCAATTACCAATCTGTATATCATATTATGTATTCAATCTATAATTTGTATTATATATATGTATGACTGACAAGATATATGAAACCTTGCTCTATCCTGATTGGAGTTAAATGTCACTCAAGGCTTTGGTAATTCGGGTATGGAGTGGTAGTAGAAATGAATCCTGATGATGCTGCAGAAGACAACGGTGGTGCCCCATAGCCTTGCATTTTCCATGGCACGTTTGAATATCCGGGGAGAGGAATGAATTCAGCACCCATTGCAGTTCTTTCCTATTAACCAGAAAACAGAAAAAGGAAAAAAGAAAAAAATTGTTGTTAGTCGTTAACATAAACTTAAGATCAACATCTTTTACGTTTCATGTCATGTTTCATAACATGATCTTCTCTTTAGAGAACCATTCAAGAAAGTTGCGTAGATCAAGTTTTCAGAAACAATAAGGAACTCCCCTTTAAAGACGGATGATGTTTAAGTTTTAACTAGTTGGAAAAGAGAAAAAACAAAGGAAAATCGAGAAAGAGTTCCTCCAAGCTATCTAGCTTCTTGCAAGTAACATACAATACAATATAGAAGCAATTAAATTCTGAATACGTATACAGAAAACCTTCACAAGTGGCTTCGATAAGATCATGAACGGGAACATGGTTCGTGGACACAAGAGAGTAACTAATGGGTGGCAATTTAAGCCAAAAGTGTAGAACAACATCAATGACTATATGATGGTTGGATGATTGATTTCGACAAGATATTCTGCAACTTCAAGAACAAAATTCTTGAATTCTCTATAAGCGCAGGTCTAATGCAATAAACGGTACGGGCCTTAGGAATTCTAGTCATTGGGCAAATTAACTTAAGGTTGTGTTTGGAACAGATGGATTTGTAAAAGATTATGACTCCATCTCATGTGATTGGGAATCCAGACCCACCAAATGATTCAAAACTATAACATTAAACTAAATAAATGAGCTCAAGGGCTCTGTCATTATGGATCTGAAATCATTATTTAGAATCCATCATCCAAATACAATGTAAGAAAAACCTTGGCAGAAGAAAATTTTGACAAAACGTTAGCAATCATCTTTTGGTGTCAAGTGTCTAGCGTGCCCTCAGTCTAAAGGATAATTACCTTACTGTTTGATGCAAAACCAGGATAAAGGCCTGCCCACATTGGACCAAACTTGGTTGTCTTTACGATCCCATGGGGTGAAGCAGATGAGGTTTCAGCCTGTAAAATTCAGAAGGACATCAGCTATTATGAGTTTGGAAGTATTAGAAATGATTGAAACGCCCCTTGAGATCAATACCATCTGGCAAAAGAAGGCAAATAAGTTCATTTAAATTATGAAACATTCAAAAGAAGAGAAACACGAGAAATAATTGATTTGATTGCTGTTGGCTTTCACCACAAATAACAATAGCCCATCAACGACAGTAAACTATCTTGCTCATTTGTATAAACATTAATAATGGATCTCAAAAATTCAATTACAAAGAAGAGATTATTGAAATACCGAGCATTTGGGCATTTAATGGAGAGATAAGAGTACCTTCAGTCTCTTCTTATCAGGTGATTCAAAAGATATTCCAAGGTTGAGATCAAGATCGCTGCCAGTAACTGCAACCATAAGTCCACAAATCCAACTTTACCAAATCAGCTGTCCATTGGTTTTGCTATACTTTAAGGCAAAGTGATAAACAAGCACGAAACTAGCATAACATGATTCATCATACATACCTCCACCTCGGGATGTGATATTTATCCCTCTCTCATGATAACTAGGCTCAAAATTGGTAATGGCTTCTCTTGCATTACTTTTGATGGCTGCCATGTGATAAGCCCTGAATCAGAAAATGAAAACAATGCTCATTGGAACATTGGATGACCAATCAAAGAAAATAGATCCTAGTGCTTAAAAGAACAAATGCTATCAGATAACTAGTACAATGCATCAAACTACTGAGAGTCAGTTCTATCAATCGAATAATCCAAGAAAAAGCCAAAAGGGTATCTTACTTTTCCGAAGGAAATTGACCCGTTTCTGCTTCCTGCACTCCACATTTGTGCAGGGTTACTCCTCTGTATCTTGAGCTTCCTCGAGAAAAGCCAGGGGTCCGGCGGCGAAGAATTTGAACAAATTCTTCTTTTGTCAAGTCTTTCATCTGCAATTCGTTAACTGAATAAGATCATTGAACATAAACGAAACTGTCAGCAGTAATATAGTCACCAACCTGTTTCACATCCTCATAATCAGTGACATTGAAATTTATGTCAGCATCAACTCCACGAAACTTGATTGCAGCACGATCATATGCTCTGAACAATGAATATAATGCATGTCAACAAACTTCTAAGAAGACTAACATCATCAAGAACAATTCAAAATTACAAGATTAAGAAAAGGTCTAATTGCAGATCGAATTCTTACCTAGCTGCATCATGCGCTGTGTCAAATCCTCCTGAAAAGAAACAAAAGAAAAATGTAAAACAAATACCGTGACAAAATCGCAGAACTGAATTGAACTTCTATTACTTATGGATAACCTCTAAAAATTGAAAAGGAATAGATGGATAAAATGGTAAGTGTTTAAAAGATTTAATGCAAATCGCTCACTGCTCTTACCCAAATAGACTTGTTTACCACAGTCCCTGCAAAAAAACACAAGAATCCAGTTACATAATCAGAAAAACAAGGGGACCATATACACAAATATAGTAACATCTGTATTCCACCAAAAATGATTTTATCCATAAATAGCTTTCCCATTGATACTCAACCCCACCCCCCAAGATTCTCAACATTCAAACATAAAACATAGTTGCACAAGTTTTGAGCTAATCATCAATCACTCGGAATCAATTCATCAAAACACAAGAACCAAAAACAAATAGCATAAATCTTACAAATTTGTAGAAGAAAGACCTTCAGAAATACTAATAAAAATATGCAGACTGCACATAGTACAAGTAATACACCACAATGTACAACAACTTCATCCAGCTAGAGAGCATCCCCAGCACCATACATCCCCCACAAGCACCACAATTCACACACATGCATGCAAATTCAAAACATTCAATCTATATATATATATATATATATATTATATGTATAGACGGACCAGATATGAGACTCCCATCTCCCAGTCCTCCTGTAGAACGTTACCCCTCGATACTGCGAGCTCCTCGAGCGGGGCCCACGCCTACTCTTCTTCACCTGTGGCTGCTGTTGCTGCACTTGATTAATC
Source organism: Verbascum thapsus (assembly GCA_963669365.1). Lineage (NCBI taxonomy): Eukaryota > Viridiplantae > Streptophyta > Magnoliopsida > Lamiales > Scrophulariaceae > Verbascum > Verbascum thapsus. The sequence continues at coordinate 14,799,876 of OY770110.1, read as the reverse complement.
CCCAATTGCGCTTTGTAAATCCCTAATTCAACCCCTCGGACACCGGAATCCTCGGGCGCCGATAATTTCAACCAATAGTTAGACTTACCGGCCACCGGAGACGAAGACACATCACCACCCATCGGAAAAAGCTGCAACTCATTAACGAGGTCATCGCTTTTGACGCAGTCTTCAAAATCGATCGTTTTTTGGGGAAGAATCGAGAATTGAAGCGTATGTAGGGCGTTCCTGCGGCTGCAGCTACCGGAATCGAGGTCATCGGCGGTGGTGGAGGAGGTAACAGAATCGGCGTCGGCGGTTAGGGTAACGGTTAGGTCCTCGTGAGAAGCGTGGAGATTCAGATCCAACATTTCACTATGCAGTGCGAGTTGAGTTAACGTAATATCAATGTATAATTGTGTAGCAAGAAACAGAGAGAGAGAGAGAGAGAGATGTATATCAAGAATGTGGATGTAGATACATGAGGGTTGTATGTATAGGTTGAGAGAGAGAGAGAGAAGGAAGGTCAAAGGAGTTGCATCATATTCAGTTACAGAAGAGTGACAGTCTCAGTCAGCCATGGCCTTTCCTTTTGAAGAAGAACTGAAAATAATGTGTGTGTGAGAGAGAGAAGGTAACAAACAATAAATTAGTTATAATGTATTTTTATAACTATAGAATGACTATAGTTTTTTATGTTAATTTGTTGTACAACTTTACTCAATACTCAACTTTATAAAATACTTAGGCTGGAAAATATTCCAACTTGGTTATAAAATACTTAGTTATACTTAATGAGTATAATGCATTTCTACATTCATTCGGTTCAGATAAAGAATTATAAAACGTCGACTATTTTTTTGGGTAAAAGGTTCCCGAATATTTTGAAAGAGTAAAATTTAAATTTTATTTGGATAAAATACCATGGGTAATAATTGGACCTAAGTCTATGGATTGAATCCGGATCGAGCCAAATTAAAATTGAACATACTCGAATTTAGATAATTGTCGTCTATTGACAGCCCTAGAAACACTAAAATTTGTGTTTAGATTTTTAACCGCAATTTTCGATATATTTGGTCCATTTTTTTCTATAATCTTGTTTGAACATTTTTTAATTGCAAAGCCTCATTGTAGAAAAGCTAAGGCCATGTTTGTTTATATTTTCAAATTCTATTTTCAAGTTTTTAAATTACAAAATTCAAAATAAACTTTACACATCAAATTCCCATCTCAATTCCCATTTTTTCAACTTTACTTTCTCAATCTCCTATATAAGTAACTATCAATCATATATACATCACTTTTCAAATTTACTAATCAAATCATTTGTTATAATCATTTTTTCACTTTCTCTTTCATATTATACTATTTTTTATTCATACTTTTTTATTTTTTAATTTACATAATCATTATATATACTACTAACATAATTATTCTACATATCATCCATCAACCTATCACTGTTAATTTGATATATCTTACAACATTCAACCTAATTTTAAAAATATAAATTTTTTATAGTATGTGATTCACGAGAAAATTTTAAAATTTCATTTAAAAAACACAAACAAACAAGGCCTAAAATCTTTATCAATTATGAAATAAAAAATAAAAAATTGGGCCAAACTACTTATAAAATTATAAAAATATGGTTAATTTTGGTGCAACAAAATCGAAGTTAATATAACATTTAAATTCTCATATGATCAAGTCTTTTCTTTTTTATTTTGCATTTTTTACGTGTATAATTATTTTAATAAAGAAGTACTTTTATAGAGTATTATGATTATACGTCAAATACATTATGGATAACAATTATTGCTTAACTACTAAAGATTAATGACAATTAACTACCAATTAAGATTACTACAAAAGTAGGGTAAGTAGAATTTAATACTTTTAATATTATAATAATATAGGACAATTCCGAAGCCAATTACCAAATTAAGTAACTAGGTTGCCAACCCAGAGAGTACAAATTATTCAACTCAATGTACTACAAAATAAATGCTATATATATTGGGCATCATGCAAACTTGTAAATATCTGAGTATGGCTAAAGAAAGAAAATAAACACGATTCCACGTGGCTTATAACCATAGGTTGGGGGAAGACAAAAATGTAAGGAGGTATCACGGCATAATCATGCTGGAAAAAGCTTTATAATAATAGAAATTGTACTATTATCTGTACTTTCATTCTTTTTTTTAGTATGAATTATTTTTTGCCCATTTTCCTTAATATGATAGCAAAATTATGTTATTCATTTTAGAAAGATGTGATTTTGATTTTTTTTAATTAATGTGAAATATGCGTTGCTTGGTGATATAATACTTTTATAAACGACTTATGATCTCGCAAGTTATGACTTAAAATTAGGGCTAAAAATTAAATCAAGATACTCGACTCGAGCTCGATCGCTAAAAGTTCGGTTCGATAAATTACCGAACCAAGCTTGAACAACTTTTCATGTTCGATAAATTTTAAAACTCGGCTCGACTAGCGAAAAATAACAAAAACATGTACAAATTATTGAAACTAATCGAGCCCGACTCGTGATCGGCTCGATCAAAGCTCGTTTGAGCTCGGGTCGATGAACAATCAAATCAAGTTCAAACACAATTTTTCAAAGCTCAAATGTAATTCAAATAAATTTGAACACTTATATATTTCGCTCGACTCGGCTTATTTTCACCCCTAATTAAAATAGGGACCTAGCAAATAAAACTTCTAGTAATATGTTTAACGTTTTACAAATGTATATATTAATGATCACAATAAAGAATATTCCTTTTTTTACACCATTTCCCTTTTCTAATATTGTAATAAATGAAAAGTTGAAAACTATTACATTGTTATGTAACAAAAACCTATTTGTCCCTTAAGGGACATGAATTTGTGACTAACAAATTATTTGGTGTACACTAATCATTGCCTCGAATTAGAATATTTTTTTTGAGATTTTTTTCCAATAACTTTGGTATCAAATCATTTTATCTTTATACTTTAATCCAATAGCACACTTTACATCATCTACTCATAATTACACCATTTTACTCCTTAATCCTAAAGTATTTCAATTGTTATTATTGTCAATATACCTCTTCAATTTTCTATTTCTTTACCATACTCTTTACAATATTAAATAGCTCATGCTAAATATTTGTACTTCAACAATTTATTTATTGATTTTGAATGAAAAAATTCTATGTTATTATTGAAGATATCCATAATTAAAACGTTGAAGAAAAATAAGTGAAAGCACTAATAATGGGTCAATTGGTTGGCACCTTATGCTATGAAAAAAGGTGTTTAGGATAAAAATCTTGGAGAAATCCTATTTGTTTAGCATGTTTCGAAAAGATTCTAAAAAAAAATCTCCCAAAATTACAAATAACATAAATTTTTTTTTGTAACAAATTAATTTTACTATACATGATTTGACAGTTAATATAATCAATTAAAATAGTTTTTCTGACTATCTTTCAAAGCAAAAAATTAATTTAATTACATATTCTAATACAAAATAATGCAACGTTTAAAATAAGATCCATTGTGACTATTTTTGGACGTCTAAATCAACGAGTTTGACTAACCGCATTTAATAAAAATTATATTTAAATATCAATTCAAACAAATTTATCACAATAAAAAATATATCACATCAACCATAATCATTACTTATTTTTCTCTTAAAAATCTCATCTTCCAAATCACATTTCTCATTTTTACCATGAAAAAAAATTCTCGAAGATGGATATGCCATCCAATTAGGCCCTAACATTCAACATTGTTGTTTTTAAGAAGAAAAAGTTATAACATCTTTCTTTTTATTAATTTCTTTTATAAAATGTTGATATTTGAGGTGGGGTGAACGTTGGGACATGATATATTTGTTGTCTATAAAACTATCAACAATAATAATTCATGCAAATAGTGATAACTTTACTATAAATTTCATCATATATAGTTAGGCCCTACATTTTCAATGCAATCCCATTAAATACATATTGACTAATGCATTGCAATTAAAAAAAATTGAATTAGGGCAAAAAAAGTAATTTATGGTTAAATAATCCTAATTTATAATACATTTATATTATCCTTATTTCTCACAATCGAATATAACATAAATTAGGGCATGCCTTAAATTAAACATTTTCCTAAATATTGGGGATCTCGAGTCAAAATATGAACTAAATTAAGTGCAAAATATTCCTTGAGTGACCAATACATATGGAAGAACCTTAAAATTGTAACAAGGTAACATGTGCAATTGGTATAATATTATATAAGCATGTGAAGGTGCCCCTTCTCTTATATGAAAAGGCACCTATTAATATTCAACAATTCAATTGACCTTGGGGACAACCTATTATATGCCACTTCTTTTCTCCTGCACAACATCAACACTGCTTTATAGACCGGCCAAACTTTAAATTTTGATTTACTTGTGTAAATGAGTCGAATTGAGCTTAATAATTTCAATTTTATTGAGTGTATTTCAGCATGTTTAGTTGTTAACCGAGTCGAACTCAAACGAGATTTAATTGAATCAAATACGAGTTGAGCTCGAGCAGTTTATAATTATGTATATGTTCTTACTATTTTTAACTAACTGAGTCGAGTTTCACAATTTCCTGAACATAAAAAGTTTTTCAAATTATTTGATTCGTTCTTAACCTTAATTTTAAACAATTTTTTTTTTGTGATGAATTTCTCTAGTCGAGTAATAGATACATATATATATATATTTTTTACTTTTAAGTTAAACAAGAAACAACTATGTTATATCATTAACAAAGAAAAGAAAAGGAAATTTTTATAGAAGCATAAATTGTTACATTTTTTTCAAATGTTTTATATTTAAACTTATTATATCATTAATTTACATTTTAAAAAGAATCAAAATAGATAACCCCTCAAGGATATTGGGTCTAAAATTGTGCCATTTGAAGTAAATATTTTATCTTAATTTAGGTTATTTACATATCTAAGTTTGGGCTACAAAGTTAGATATTAACACACAAAATTAAGTTCCATGGCTATATTGTGTACATAGGGGGGTAGGGTTGTGGTGGCTAGAGACTAGTGCTACCTAACATCTATTTGTGGTGGGGGTTTCATATTATATAGGGGAAGATAATGTTATTCTCTAGCTAATGCCTAATAAATATAATAGCCATTACGTTGTCAACTTATCATTTATAAGTTCAAAAATTATAACATGTCAGTATTAAATATGTAATCGAATACAATACTCATTTTATACATAAAAAATCCGTATCTTGAATATCTTGTCAGACGCGCCTAAAGGAACGTCTAGTACGCATGAGAACACAATGCGATTTATGTGAGAGGTTAATAAATATGCGTAATAATTGCAAAATAAAAATATAGAATTCTTGATACAATTCTTAGCAAAAGAAAATATACATATGCATTATTTATGACACTTGATATTATGTCATGTATTTGATTAAAAAAAATACATTTATTTAAGATTAAGTTTTTATTTGGCATTTGTTATTGACTTATTATTGATAAGAAATTCAAAAAATGCAACTTTAATATGTACAATCATTCTAGTAGTTTATTTATCTGAAAAATTATATTGAAATTAAAATTAAAAAAAGTCTAATATAGGTAATAATTGAGAACATTGTCGAAAATTATGGCCTCATAATTTTAAAAATGTTGCGTCTTGTATTCATGTCACACACTGTACCATGTCCATGCATCATAATAAAAAGTCTAATATATGTAATAATTGAGAATAGTATCGGAACTCTGTTATGGCCTTATAATTTTAAAAATATTGTTTCTTGTATCCATATCACGCACTGTACCCATGTCCATGCATCATAGATTGTTAGCACCTGACAAACCACAACATAATTTCGAAATTGTGTTTTTGGTGAAGTCCGTAAGTAAATTAGTTAGAAATTACTAAAACCCTCTAAAATAATTTTTTGTAACCAGAACTCATGAAACTATTTTTTCAATCTAAAAATATTCATTGCACCAACTTTTCATTCTAAAACTTCCAATATTTATAGTGATAAATTTATAACTTAATTTTCCTTTAACCTTATAAATTTGAAATTGGATCTATTGTAGTTTTGCACACAAATTTATTTATTTGAGTTTTGTATTGATATTCTAACTAATTATGTTTTTAATCTAAAAAGTTTCAACTTTTTAAATCATTGAAAGAATAGTTTTTAGATAATTATCATTTTAAAACAAAAAAAAAATAAAAAAAATTAAATGTTTAATATTTCTTAAAAAAATATTTGTCATACAATTTATCAATTTGAATTTTTTAGAACAAAACAATTTCAATAAAAAAAATTGATTAATCAATTTATTCACTTAACAATTGAGGATAATTTAGTCGAATAGTTGTATAATGAGCTTTTGAGATTGAAATATATTTCAATTTTTTAATATAAAAATTTATTTTAGAGAGTTTTTAGTTTTTTGTCTTAATTAAATCCCAATATAATTACAGTTGTTAGTGTGGTTAGTACATCTCAATACACAATTCCTTCCTACTTAGGCCACGATTCGATGCCAGCCTTTTCCCATTTCTCAAAATTTCAGATATTTTTTCATAAAAAATGCATTGATTTGGCATTTATTTAAAAATATCCAAAAGAAATGCTACACATAATTATTCTCTACAGAAATTCTCAAATTTCATTAAAAAAAATTAGATTTATGCGACATTTCCCCTAGATTTTACTCAAGAAAAAATAATCACTTAACAAGTAAAAAATATTTATCTGTTAATATTAGCATAATTATCAAAATAGTCATATATCTTGATTCATAATGTCGGGGTAATTGTCAAAACCTTTTTCTAAAAAGGTCTTTTTGCATCCACGATAGTTAAAACTTTTGTTTAAGCGATTAGAACCCGTCAATTACAATTACTTTTGGTAGTCTAAATAATTTTTAGAAATAATAAGGAACTATAATATCCTGTATACAAGGCTAATGAAGTGTCTGTATACACATTGATTAGTTTAATGCATAGTTTGATAATCATTTTATTTTAATAATTTGTATATACATTAATAATTTTAAATTATAAGTTGATAATTTTTTATGTTGGTAACTAATAAATACACCAATCAATTCTTTTAAGTCATAAGTGTAACAATAATTTACTTAAATGAGTATTAAATACTCTTTTAAGACACTTGTACTATAGTTCATACATGTCAATTTTCTAGTGTTAGCATTTTTCTAAGGAATATACATGTAGGTGTCACGTTTTTTTAATTTTTCATATTATGGTAGATATGATGATTGCATAATCTTGATAAACACAATTTGATTTTATGAATATATCATTTTTTTCTTAAAAATTAATCGTAAAAAGTGTTATATATATGTGAGATGAAAATAATAAACAAGAGGGGATATGGTATTTGCCATTTTATTTTCATTGAACACAAATTGATTTTATGATATATTTCTTGATTATTAATCTTAAAAAGTATTTTATACATATGTGAGATGAAAATGAGAGAGGACAACCTAGCTCATTCTTTTTTGGATTGTCAAAACCTAGTGCTTTGTAAGTAATTAAGATGGTAATGAAATGTGGTTTAGCTAGGATGGCCCAACCCTAAATTTCATCTTCAACTTTAAAATATTGCCATTAATAGAAGGAAAATTATTAATTAATTTCAATTTTCATCCCCTTTTAGATGAATAATTTCTTAGGGGATCTTGAAATTTTTGGGTACGATTGGATGACATTACTCTTGTCTCATTTTGTTGTATAGATAAAAAATTCGAACAAAATTATTGTAGAATATAGGAATATTTAAGTAATGTGTTTTTGGGTATACGATTTAGATAACAACAATAATAATAGTTAAGGTTGATATGAGAAGCTTTTTTTTTTTTTTTTTAGAAAATGTGTCTGATTGTGAATTATATTCTGAAAATTTCAAATTCATTTCAAAATTTATGGAGATCATAATTATACCAACCCTAAAAAGAAACAAGAACACAATGATTTCATTTGTACATTTGCCCACTTAGAATAATAATATGTGATTTATTAAATGTCCAAGTTTTAAGTGTTATTTAGATAAACTGCAAGAAAATTTGGAGAAATTGTCATGTCATTTATATGGAGATTTTTTTTTTTTTTTTGAGTTTTAACTTTTAAGCAAATTGGGGCAAGAAGAAAAAACGATATCAAAGAAAAAAAAAATTCAAAAATCATACTAAAATGGTGAACAATTAGCCCACATCAGTGATTCTACCTATCGCCAAATGAAAACAAGAAATCAAAATATTGGGCAAAATACAAATAACCCCCACATGGAAATATTTTATTGGCTGAAAACCCTCTGTAAAAAAAATATAGCCTAAAAAACCCCTGTGAAATTTTCAAATTATATGACCCCCCTGTGAAAAAAATATAGCCTAAAAAACTCCTGTAAAATTTTCAAATTGCATGAAACCCCTGTGAAAAAAATATAGCCTAATAATCAAATTTTATGATATTAATTAAACTTTATTCAACAATTAATTTTCAATGTAGTTATATTTCATAGTGGTAAATTTTTTTCAATGTTTCAATGATTAATTTAGGTTATATTTTATTCATAGGGGGTTTCATGCAATTTAAAAAATTTACAGGGGTTTTTAGACTATATTTTTTCACAGTGGATTTTATGCAATTTAAAAATTTCACAGGGGGTTTTTAGGCTATATTTTTTCATAGGGGGTTTTCAGCCAATAAAATATTTCACGTGGTGGTTATTTGTTTTTTGCCCTAAAATATTGGACTATATATATGGTAAAGTCTTTAATGTATGTATTTCTCGAGAAATACATCTATCGGATTGTAGTGATGGAATTTTGCGTTATCGATGATTTTAGCGACAAAAATTTAACTAAAGATTTTGCTATTTTGTAGTGAAAGAGCACCATAACAATTGATTTTTTTATATTTAACATACCAAACTCAATTAAATTTTATACGAATCAATCATTTACAGTAAAACCTCTATAAATTAATACTCTATATATTAATAAACTCTCTAAAATAATAAAATCTTCCGGTCCCGACTTGGGCCTTTGTAAAAAATCATTAAATTCGATAAGATAATAAGATAATAATTTTTCGGAATATCCCTTTATAAATATTAGGTCCCATTAAAACTCTAAATTAATGAGTCATAAATATTACAATTATAAATATTATGGTAATTTGCTAAAATATGAATCTATTGTTACTTGATTTTTCTTAAAATTTAAATCTAATTGGATTTTATCCCTAACTTTTTTAATTGCATCCAAGAGTTCCGGTGTCTAGTTCTCTAGCTGCAACAAAAAATTGTGAAAAGTTATTGTCACGCTCAAAGCTTCCTTTCTCGTGACTGGTTCCAACGGTATTGAATCATCTTCAGCTTCATCATTAGTAGGATCTTCAATAATATCAGCAACAATTTCCTCTAAACTTTGAACCATTGAACATTCATCATTTTCACCCGGATAGTCCACCAATTTGTTGACGTCCATTTCATTGCCATAACCAACATCCTTGACCATATTTTCAAGCTCATGTAGGCTTTCTTCAAAGTTTGTCTCACTTGAGTCGCTTGAGATTTCTTCATTTGAACAGATTTTGCAGTGCCGAAAGCAATTTGCTATTGACAGTTGAGAAACATTGGTTGTCCAAGCGGAGACTACAAAATTGATGGTATCTAGAACATTAATCTTTTCGGGATTAGGTAGCCCCAACTCATGACCTTCCAATAGATTTTTGTAGAATTTCCTACGATAGTGCATCTTGAAAGCTCTAATTATTCATGCATCACATGATTGAATCTTTAATGTCATGTTAGGTGGCAAAAAAAATAACTCAACATTCCGTAACCCTTCAATACTTTTTGGATGGGCTGAAAAATTGTCAACCATCAACAAGATTCTCCTGCCATTCATTTTGTGATCAAACCAGCGAACATATTCATCAAAACACACACTAGTCATCTATGCCCTCTTGTTGGCACGATAATGACAATTGATGCTGCTCATGTTGATATTTTTGAAGCAACGTGGCTTTGCATATTTTCCAATAATCCATAAAGGAATTTTTTCCGAACTATCCTCGTTGCAACAAATAACAATTATAAGCCTCTCTTTGTCTTGCTTTCTTCCCTCAAGTTGCTTGGTTGCAAGAGAGTGATCAACTTGTAATCTGTAAAACAGACCTGTTTCATCCGAATTAAAAACATCTTTCATGGGAAATTGGTTTATTTTCTCCCTTATAGCCTCCAATTTCATTTCCATGTCCTGCATGTCAACCGAACCACTTTCTCCAAAACGACGGAATGATTTAATACCATGTCTTACCTTGAATTTTTCAAGCCAACCTTGAGAAAATTGATGTTCAGGAGGGTGTTGAGGATACAAAAGCTTCATTATATCCTTTGCTTTCTCCAAAATAAGCTCTCCGGTCATGTTGACTCGATCTTAGTACTGAAGAAACCATTCATAAAGAACCTTCTCCATATCTGGATATTTCGCCAATTTGTGTCGCTTAATATCACCACCCTTCTCAAAGTTGGCTGAAAGGTACTTCGATGATCTCTTGAGAGTGTTTGATATTGTACATTGACTAACTTTCAAACGATATTTTTCATCAACGCACTCTTGTAAATCTTTTTGAGTGCATGTGGGATGGTCTCTCTTATACTCACATAAATGCTTTACGCATTTGATCATTCATGGATGATTTTGCGATGCCTTTTAGATGAGAAGACATGGTTGGGTGTTATGAATTATTTTATTTCCATATTGAGATTTATATAGTATATGTTTCATTCATCATGCATGAATATATTTAATTGGCTATAATAGTTATTTAAGTGCAACGAATTAATGTAAACATGTATATTTAAGTAATTCCAATGAATTGATACATGCGTCGATGAATATAATAGTTTATTATATACAATGAATTGATATTATACATGAATATATTTAATTAGTTACAAAGAATTGGTTGATGCATGAATATAATCAATGAAACATATATGAATTCATTTATTTTTAATACATATGTACTAAATTTGTTGAATTTAAAAAGTCTCTCTTTTAATTAATAAAATATTAATTTATCGATATACTAATATTTCTCTAAATTAATAAAATGTTATGGTCCCAAGATTATTAATTATAGAGATTTTATTTGTTTATATTTTTAAAACGATTTTATCTTTTTGTATCATAACAAAGAAAGTTCCAAATAAAAATAAAATACCCCATATGTGGTTGTACTTAAAAGAGGGCCCAAATTATCCGCAGTGGGTAGGCCTCCGACATTATTTATAATGCACAAAGTCTGCAAGTTGATTTAATGATAAATTTTAATTTGTATTTTAATTATTAATCACATCATATATTAAAAAAGAAATCATCAAAAGAAATATATAATATATAATTATATATTTATCATTATTTTCAGGTGTACTACTTGTCGCCTGTCGGCAGGGTTACGAGGTTTTGTTGCTATAAAAGCCACGTGGCCTCTTCTTCTCCATCCGTACCAAAAGTCTTGCTCACTTTAACGTTGTATTTTTCTGTTGTTCCCCAAAATACCCTTTCTTACTTGCAATCAGAAGTTGCGAAGCAAATGATATCTAAAATATGTTTAAAATTTTGGGCCTAATCATTCTCTTATTGGGCTTATTACTTTGAAGATCAGTAAGATGTGGCCCATGTCCTCAATGGAAAATTTTCATTTTTCATCCTGTAATTTAACTCTATCTGATTTTGGTCTCATTCACAACTGATTTCTAATATTTATTCACATAATTATTAAAACGTCTCACATTAGAACTCAATTAATATGTTCTTACAATATTAAACAGTCAGTTTTTTGAAGAATCCATGTATGAATGCGCAAATCTGTATTAAGTGTTTCAACTCAATATCACATGTCATTTTGTATAAAATCTTCTCTTAAATATTGGTCAAAATATTAACTAGCAGAGTTGACCGTTAATTTTGGATGAAAAAAATTGATTTGTAATATTATGCAACTTACTAGAAGAATAAAAATGAAAAACAAGTAAAAACTAAACCCAAAATTAAACTTGAGCTAAGTTATTATATGAAAAAGTCTAATTTCCCCTAATTTGATTAATTTTACTAGTTTTGAACTTGAATTTGATACGTAAATAAATTGAGCCGAATCACAAAATCACAAAATCTCAGATAGATCCCAGTAGGGGTGTAAGTCGAGCCGAGCCGGCTCGAGCTCGAGTTTTTCGAGCTCGAGCCGAGCTTCACGAGCTCGAGCTTCTAACCGAGCTCGAGCTCGAGCCCAATTGTTTCTAAAAAAAGCTCGCGAGGCCGGCTCGCGAGCTTTTTATTATTTAATATATTATTATTATTTTAATTATATTAATAAATATATATTAAATAATTAATAAAAAATAAATAAAAATTCAAAATTCAAAATTCCTGCCTTTTTTATTATATAATATATTATTAATTTTTTAATTTTATTAATAAATATATATTAAATAATTAATAAAAAATAAATAAAAATTCAAAATTCAAAATTCCCGCCAAAAATTTAAAATTTCAAATGGGCTCGGCTCGAGCTCGGGCTCGAGCTCGAATTTAAGCTCACGAGCTCGAGCTCGAAATTATGAGCTCGACGAGCTCGAGCTCGAGCTCGCCTAAATGGGCTCGAGCTCGAGCTCGAGCTCGGAAAATTTCCCAAGCTCGGCTCGAGCTCGGCTCGTTTACACCCCTAGATCCCAGTTTCTTAATCCCTACACATCAGGTTGATGAACCTCAAGAGAATCAGAAAGACATGGCATTGTTGCTATTGTCTAAAATCTCAACAAACTCACAAAGAGAGTTACTCCTGATTCACAATAGCTGCTGCAGTTGCTAAATAACAAACCCAAACACCTAAAATTCTCCATATGGTTCAGAAATCCCAACATGATGAAACAATAGATAACATAAATATTCATTCATATATGCTTGGCGAGGATGGCCTCGACAACTCCCTGTGCTATAGGATGATAACAAGCACAAGCTTCTGAAAACACTCTCTTAGCAAAAACCTTCTCTTCTTCTTTCCCAGTGCCCTGGACCAGCCCCGTGTACAGAGGGCGTAGATATTTCATCCTTCCTACTTCTTTCAAAGTTTTCTCTACTTCGTTATAGTAATTAACGCACCTTGCTGATATAGCTAGCTGAAGAAATGCCACTTTCACCTCATAATCTTTCGATTCTGCAAGCCTGTACCGTGCATCCAGGGCTACTACCTGTGAAGCCTCCACAGTTTTAGGGATATTTTCCAAGTAAAGTTCCCACTCTTGTCCTCCCCAATCTGCTACTTCATCCTCATTTGGCATCCTACCCGCCTTAAACTCATCAGCCAATGAGACAATCTTCGAATAGATATCAGAAGACGGCTCTATTGCATCTGGTGGTATGCCAGTACCCTCAATCCATACTTTTAAATCAATTTGATTTTCTATTCCGGGAACATTTGCTTTTAGGAAATCAAGAAACATATCAGTGTCAATAGATTGGAATTTGAAGGTGTCAATGTATTTCTTCAGAAATTCATCAAAGGCAGGCCTTCCAATCTGCATAAAACATGAAAAAACCATTATTTAAGCTCGCATAATTACCGAGGAGCGTAAGAAAGTATTATTTTTGTCTACCTGTCTCTCAATGCGCCACAAAAATTGAAATCCTTTCTCATAGGGCACTGAAGAATATACATCATCTGGGTCGACTCCTTCTTGGTTGGTTTTCAGTTTTGTGAACTCCAAGTTGTCCTTGAACCTCTCCATTTCATCAACGAGATTTCTCCAACCAATTCCAATATTCAGGACAGCCCTTTCCTTTCCTTGCACAGCCTCAACTATTCGCCGTTCCGCGTACGTTGTGAAACCCTATAAGCATGATCGAATAAAGAATCTAAAGTACTAGAAGAAAGTTTATATTGTAAAGACAAGAAATGAACCAAGAGAAAAATGGGCAAGTGCTAAACCCCTTTCTTGTTCTCTGATCCACTTATCCAAGTGAAGCTTGCTAGTTTTTCTTAACATTCACCGTCTCACAGAACCAAAAAAGCTAAATCCACAAATGATAATATCATAGGTTTATTAGCATAGCTTTACTAGTTTTGTTTCACAACCAAACAAAGAGTAATATCAAGTTTCTTTTCCAAAAATCCCACCTTATCATCACTATATATTGAGTGATATACAGCCACTGCAGTAAAGCAAATGATATCAAGAACAGTAAAATTCATAGAGAGTTAGAGTGCACTTCACTTGTTATACCATTTTAGAATAAGGAGAAGATACACTGCAGTCTACTGATTCAAGGTTCCAAACCTTCTATTGTGCGTAGCATCATATTATTGCATAACCATTTTATGGGGCATCATTAAGGCCACTAAGAGTAAGACTAATCCATTATGGTTTTTCTAGGCATTCATAATTCGATTCCATTTTATTCAAGTTAATGGTTAAACACATAAGCATCAGAGTACATATTTACCTGTTGGAAGCATCAGAATCTATAAATGTCAGACATATTAATAGAGTACACGTTCTCTGCATGACGTGCAGGTTTCCAATAAGGATGTAAATAACAAGTATGCCACTATATGAGCTCATTTTTCAATTGAGAAAAATTCCAGAACAGGCATTTTCTCAAATAGAAGGACGAATAAAGTGACCCTTTATTACAGTACTCCCCCTGATGTAGATGGCAAAAGTGCCAGCTAAATTAACCAATATAAGTACAGGTTTGTGCTTGACTATTCAGGATACACCTGCTTGAAGCTTCCAACTTCTTACAAGTAATGTCATCAGGGCATCAGCATAATTTTATACAACAATGTACAAAGTCCATAGTATTCCTTGAGTGCAGAATAAAGTAACACACCATTATTGAAGCCTATAGGCGCTTTAGTATTAAGCTATTTCCATTAAAAATTACCAACCACAAAGATCATTTAATTCATTGAAGTCCTTAAGCATATATTCCAAACAAATTAATAGCCTCCATGCATCATGGCTTAACAATAAACAAAAATGAAAACATTATCAGTGCACTGCAACATAAACAAGCAATTTTACCTCATTCAACCAAAAGTGATCATTACTCTTGTTAGTAATCAAATTCCCTGTCCAGCTATGCGCCAGCTCATGAGCCACAACTTGAGCCCCACTCGCATCCCCCTTAATCACTGTGGGAGTCAAAAACACCATCCTCGGATTCTCCATTCCTCCATAAGGAAAACTCGGGGGCAAAACCAACAAATCGAACCTCTCCCACTCGTACGGCCCAAACAATCCCTCCCCTACCTTAATCATCTCCTCCGTCCCTGCAAACTCCCTAGCCGCTGAATCCAAAACCCCGGGTACCGCCTCGGAATAAATCTTCGTCCTGGGCCCCACCTCCCTAAACCCCAATTCTCCAACCGCAAACGCAAACAAGTATGATGGCACGGGCTGCTCCATCACAAAATCCTCGACCACCCTTCCTTCCCCGCACCACAACGAGTCATCACACGCGCCAAAGCACTCGTTGGGAACCGGGTCCCGCCTATCCACGTGTCTCGCAGCCATCACTGCTGATAAGTACCGCGGAATGTTCAATTTGGCTGTGTATTTAATGCGGGCAGCCGGGGTATCTTGGCAGGGGAAGATGGACCTGGCGTGGATGGACTGGCATTGGGTGTAGACAAAGGGGAAGGTCTTGTTGAACGTTTGAGGGGGTGATAGCCATTGGAGGGCTGAAGACGAGGGCGAAGTTTTTGAGACGATCAACAATTGGGAGTGGTTTGAGAGGGTTACAGTGATTGATTGGCCCAAAACGGCGTCGTGAGAGGTGGGTTGAGAGAAGGGTAGGGGGGTGAGGGTTGTGGGATCGAGGACGGCGGAGATGGAGAGGGAGCGGGTGTCGAGGGTGAAGGGGCCGGAGTGAGGGGCGGAGAGGGAGAGGAGGGCGGCGGAGGAGATGGTGGAGGATGGGAAATCGTAGTAGAAGGAGAGGGAGATGTGGGTTGTGAGTGGGTGCGTTGAGTCTGTGTACGAGTGAGGGTCTATCGGTGCCATTGATGTGGTGGCGAAAGACGGCGGAGGGACGGTGGTGAAATGGGGTTTGGGAATTGGGGTTAAATAAAGAAATTAAAGAGTGGTAAAGACTAAAGAGCATAGAATAAAGAGTTTATTACAATAATTGAGAATAGGGTTTAAAAAATTGGAGGGAGTGGAGATATTGGAATAAAGGCCATGGAATTTGATTCTTTTTTCTTTAAAGTATTTGTTTGGTTAGTATTTTATTATATTTTTTAAAATAACTTTTAAACTTTTATCTAATTTTAAAGAATTTTTTGGAGAAAAGAAGAGAAAGAAGGGCCCAATTGGTTGGTATGTTCGAGAATTTTTTTTCATGATAAAAATGAGAAATGTGGTTAGAAAGATGAGATTTTTAAGAGAAAAAATAGGTAATGATTGTGGTTGATTTGATATATTTTTTGTTGTGAGAAATTTGTTTTAAATATAATTTTTATTAAATGTGTTTAGTAAAACTCGTTGATTTAGACGTCAGAAAATAGTCACAATGGATCTTATTTTAAACGTTGTATTATTTTGCATTAGAATATGTAATTAATTTAATTTTTTGCTTTAAAAGATAGTCGGAAAAGTCATTTTAATTGATTGTAATAACTGTCAAATCATGAATAGTAAAATTCATTTGTTGTAAGAATTTTTTTAAATTATTTGTAATTTTGAGAGATTTTTTTCTAAGAATTTTTCCTAGACATGCTAAACAATTAGGTTTCTTCGAGATTTTTACCTTGGACACATTTTTTCATAGTAGAGATTGCCAACCAATTAACCCCGAAGGGTGTTTCTATTCATAATTTGGCATTTGCGTTATTAAGTAAAATATTTTTTCGGTTCTTTTTCAAGTAATTTTACTAATCAGATATTTTTATGCAAATTGATGTAATATTTAAATAAGATTCATTCTTACTATGTTTTATACCTAAAATCAATTATTTTTGACTAAGGTATATTTAAGAACTAATGCACGGACACGTGACATGGGATACGGCGCATGATACGACACGGACACGAAATACAGCATTTTAAAAATATTAGGACACGACACATCCTCGAAATTGCTAATAAAATGTATATATAAATTAATATATATATATATATATATGTTTATTAATTTACGTTAAAATATATAAATTAGTTTTTTTATTCTAATTTAAATATAACTGGTTAGAGAAATAAACTATAAGAATTACTATTATACATTATAAATTTGTATTTGATTTGTAAAGTTATATATGTTTGAAAAAAAATAAATACTTCAGTTTTTAAAATCACAAAAAATAAGTGAAATAACATCAAGTGTCACAAATAATGCATACATAGTAAACATACTCTCTAACTGCGTTCATTACGGATTTACGATGTTCATATATTTTTTTATTTAAACAGAGAAATTTATTTTTATATTGGACACGGTGTCGGAGAGTGTCAGACGAGTGTCGTGTCCGATCAGGTGTCCGACACGACACATTGTGATTTTTCGAAGTGTCCGTGCATCACAGTTTAAGAAAGAACATATCTAAATATCTCAAATAAAAATTTTCCCAACAAAATATATCAGGCGAACTATAATTACATATTTTTCTCTAAAAATATTCATTCAACCATATTTCTAGTACCACATTTATTACCGTTAGATTTCTTTTCTTTTCGTAATTAAATTTTTTTTTTGGAATGTATACACCACTTAAGCTTCTCTTTTTCTTTTCTTTTTTTCCGTATTATTTGGCCTTAAATATCTTAAACGGGCCTTAAACTATCTTAAATCTCAGTGTTAGGTCTATGACATCTTGACTTTAGAAATTATCAATCTAGAGGCGTCAGTCGGCAGGTCCGGTCGATACCCAAAAGATTTGGTCTAAACTGAGATCCAAAGTTTTGGGTCTATGGTCTGGGACTGGTCCCAGCAATCTAGACCCAATTTATTTGCGTCTTTTATTTTTATTTTTGTACTTATATATTATATTTTGAAATATATAGTAAAATATATGTATATAACATCTAAATATATAATGTAAACACATATTTATATATCTATAAAAAAGTATTATTCATATTTTATAATATTAAATCTGAAAATAATACATATATATACCCAAATTTATTAGATCTATAAAATATATTAGTCACATGCATAATATTAAACCTACAATCTAAATATATATACATTCAATATTAAAATAAATATATACAAATTAGCATGTATACCACTATCAGATGTAATATTGAAACTTGAATATGCTTTTTTTTTGGATTAAAGTTTTGGTGGTTATTTTTGTCTCCATATCTTGATGTATTGGCACAAATCAGGCCCCAATTGGTTGGCAAGCCTTCTTCCAAAAAATTTATTTCAAAGTAAAAAATCTCATAAAATTCAATTATTTGGCATCACACAAAATTTCTCTTTAAAAAATTCTTTCAAAATTAAAAATTATTCCGAAAAAAATCTTATAGAAAAAAGAGATTTTTTTTTACTATTCATGATTTGCAGTATCATTACAAATAAAATAAGGTTTTTTTTGGCTATATTTTGACTCTAAAAATTAAATTAATTACATATTCTAATGCAAAATAACGAGACATTTAAAATAAGATCAATTGTTAATATTTTTTTGTGTCTAAATTGATGAGTTTTACTAAAAATTGTTAACAAAATTTATATATAAATATCAATTAAAACTAATTTCTCACAACAAAAAAAATATTACATCAACTATAATCATTACATATTTTCTTCAAAAAAAAAAAACTCACCCATAGTCCCATACTCTCTTCTCAAACCACATTTCTTATCATTAAAATTATTATTCTCATTTTTATCCTGAAAAAAATTCTTTGAGATGGATGTACCATCCAATTGGGCCCTGAAGTTTTCTGAAAAGTTGATAGCATACTTTCTTGAAAATTTTGTTTTCGTAACTCAAAGGAGATGCCCTGAGCTCCGGAGGAAAAAGAGAATGTCGTCGGAGATGGGAGTAGCAGCGATGACACCTGCGGTTGAGCGATGTTGAGGCGGCAAGTTGAGTTGGTAGGAGAGATTGATATTCAAGTTGAATATTTAGGTTTATGGTTACAAATATGTAATTAATTGTGTATATATTGTAAAAGTTGAATTGGACCTAAATTTAAATTTGAGTCTAAATGGGGTCTATGTCTGGGTTTAAGTTCATTTTAGATCTGGGTCTGGTCTAGACCAAAACATAATTTTTGAGCTTGGGCAAGACCTGTACCTTGACACCCCTTATTCAATCCACTTAATCTCTAAGTTAGTTGCTACAATTGGAAGGATTAATGTCAAGAATTCTTTCTTTAATCAAAAACGATTTGTATTAATGAACGATAATAATATTATAAAAAGTACAGACAAATATAGCCTTCACATTCGCTAAACTCGGTGTTCCACTAGAAACCCCAAGGACAAGCCAAGATTATTTGCTCGCCGCATGAGATGTTCCAAAAGTTTCCAAGATTTATTACAATGTGAAGCATCTGGTTAACCCTAGTATAAACCAAACGTAAGACAACTAATCAAAAAATAAGTGTTGCATGTGTTGGGCAATTGTGTGGAGAAGAATCAAAATAGGTAAAGAAGTGAGACGAAGTAGAGCCGAGATCTGCAAAATAGAGCCGAGATGGGTCTGGATCGCAAAAAATAGCCCTTTAAACCTAAAAATGACTATTTGCGACCTTAAATAATCTCGCATATGGGGGTGTCAATGGGCGGATCTTGCCCAGACCCAGACCCAAGTTTTGGTGTGGATCCAAGCACAGACCCAAAAATTGTGTTTGGGTCTAGACCCAAACTCAGACCCAAAATAAGCTTAGACCCAAACTTATATCCATCTAGACCCAAACTTAAATTTAGGCCCAAATCCAACTTTTACAATATATATACAACTAATTACATATCTATAATCACAACCTTAAAAATTCAATTTGAATACCAATCTCTACCCCAACTCAACCGCCGCTGACGCCTCTCAACCGCCGGCGGCGTCGCTGCTACTACCACCTCCAAAGACGCCTCTTTTCTCCTGGCCCACCGACTGTTTTCACGGATTCAATATTTTTTGATTTATGGATAAATTATTGTGTTTTATTCCAAACTTGAGTTGATATTTTTATATGACTAAGGCTGCTGGTAGTGTATACACTTGGTAGAAGTATTCAAGCTTTGTATATGAATAATTGGTATAACATTTGGTAGTGGTATACATGCTGATATTTGTATATATTTATTTTAATATTGAGTGTATATATATTTAGATTGTAGATTTAATATTATGCATGTGATTAGTATATTTTATAGATTTAATAAGTTTGGGTATATATCTAAATTTTATACTTTCAGACTTAATATTATAAAATGTGAATGATAATTTTTCACAGATTATCAATCAATGCATGTATATATATTTAGATAATGCATATATGTTAACATTTATTTGTATAAAAATATATATACATAAAGAAAAAAGCAAACAAATGGGTTTAGATGCTAGACCCAGACCTGCCCACTGATACCCCTAATCTTGCAATACTTAACTATAATATCTCTTATCTTAGAGTCATGTCAAGAACATGATTATGAAGTCACTACTTCAAAATTTGAAATTGTTGTGAAAAATGTAAAAGGACTTGTTATGGAAATGGTTTAGTCGAGGCACGGGTTACCCGATTTTCTTAATACAATCACGCCTCACTCAAAATGATTACAAAATGTGGCGTTTATGTCCCAAGATATAACGAGTAATGTCTTAGAAATATGACTACTCCAAATTTCTAAATCTAACAAACAAGTTTTCTATCAGAACTCTCGTTAAGAATGTAGAATTTTTTTAAATACTCAAATTAGTACTTAAAAGAGAAAGAAAGCTTTGAAGATTTACTTCGGTGTGGAAATCTGAAAACAGGAGGACTCTATTTATAGATTTTCAAAGGTTGGGGGTCTGAAAATATGCAATTTTTTGAAAATTACAAAACAACCCCTGAAAGTTAAAAATGCGTCTTTTCATTCAATTTATTGAGTTTTTTTTCTTAAGTGATTGGGTTGATTTTTCATTGTTTTTCCTAAATCTATTAACATTTACACTTACTCCAACTATTATAAATGAGAGAACTTAGCTTATAATTCAATGGTGTTCTAAATGTACTTATATTCATCTTTGAGAAAAATAAAGATGTGATTTAGGTTGACTTGTGGATATAAACAAATTATGTGGAACCATCTTAAATCCTCGTGTTCATTCTTTGATGCTTCTTGTTTTAAGTTGTTTGTCGTTGCTATGATGCCTTACTCATTCCCTACAGCATGTTGTAGATAGTGGATGGATGCAACACAAACTTACAAAGTTCATTCATACATTTGATTTATGAAGTTAGGAATATTTTTGCAAAAAGTTGTCACTTCAACCACTCTATGATACATAATATGTAGATGGTGTCATTTTTTTCATCCGAAACCATGGAGACTGGAGTAGACCGGGTTATTGCTTCTTGTATCCATCTATTTTACACATTAGTAGTAGGAATTCCCACGTTCATTTGTTTATGGAGACTCTTCTTACACCATCTAATGTGGTTTCCATTTTGCCCACAATCATCATGTCCCATACGGATCTGCTAGATCCGACCATTTTCACTACCATCACCAGATCCGCGAACTCGTTCGCGGTTCTCGCCCAAGTTTAATAAAGCTATGTGAGGCGGAAGTCAAGGAGATGTCCACCTTTGACTAATATTGTTGAATTCCATCCGCTGGCATTTCGGTTT
This sequence comes from Verbascum thapsus, assembly GCA_963669365.1. Classification (NCBI taxonomy): domain Eukaryota; kingdom Viridiplantae; phylum Streptophyta; class Magnoliopsida; order Lamiales; family Scrophulariaceae; genus Verbascum; species Verbascum thapsus. Next base: position 14,777,968 of record OY770110.1, on the reverse strand, counting down.
TTATATAATTTTACCTTTAGTGTTGTTTTTATTTCTGTTTAGTTGTTTGCTTTTGTTGTTTTGTTTTGTCTAGTGAACATTTTATCTCTTGTGATATGTGGTTTTAGCTTGTTGAATCCTGAAGCAGGAGTTTTTGGTTTCTTAGAGATGTTTACTTGGGGAGATGTTCGTTTTCTCGTAGGGAAGATCAGGGTGACTCTTCTGTGGGCTCTTTCTTGTTGTTATGCTATGCACAAGGCATGTCATAGATTTATCATTAGGAGTTTTTTTGGGGCCTTATCTGTTCAAATTCCTAATTGTTGGGAGCCCCTGGAATGCTTCTCAGTAAGCAAATATTCCAATTCAGTTTGTGTTTGTGGTACCCTTTTACTCCCGAGCATATATCTCGTTCAGTATAAAGTAGATGTTTGTTTTTTGATGATTGGTAATTGTTATTACCAATAATTCTTTTCCTGTATTTTGTTTCTTAGGTTGTTTTTATATTTGTTGTATTTTAGGTTTTTTTTGCCCTCTTCTAATATAAAATTTGCTTATTATAAAAAAAAAAAAAAAACACCAATACTTTGTAAAATAAAATTACCCCCAAGTAATTGGCTATCACATCGTATATAGAAGAATAAAAGAGATTAGAAAAAGTTAAAACAATATAACCAATAAAACTTTACCTTTAACACCAATTCTGAAAATTCCTCATTATTACACCAAACCCATCAACTATTTCTTAGTTCAAACTCCACAAATCCAAAATCAAATACATTTAAAAAAGCCCTTCAAGTTTAATCTGAGATACGAAGGTCTTGAGAAAATTGTGGAAGAAAATGGACGATTATACACGAGAAATGATGGATTTGAAAACCTTGGTCACTCGTACTCTTGAGAAGAAGGGCGTACTTGCCAAGATCCGTGTTAGCATCACTACTCTCTTTTCGTTTATTTTTCCCATTTAATTATAAATATTCCATTTTCCGGTTATAATTTCTCAATATGTGTTTATGCTTTTGTAATTAAGGACATGAAGGCTTTAATTTTGTTACAGTTGAGTAATTTTCGATGATGTTTAAGGCGCATTCAGTAGTTTAGAAACTAGGGCTTGAAATTGTGGGGTTTGAAAATGTAATATAGTCGTATGTTTATATATTTATATAGATTTGCACTGATTGGAGAGTCTGTTGAAGGTATGGATTGCTAGATAAATATGGCACGGCTAAATTTTTCAAGGAGGGGTCCGTGGAGTTTATTGATGATTGCCCTTGAGATTGTTTTACATACTTTTACTTACATTAGCAATATGTGATCTAATGTTTTGAAAGTTTATGGGAAGCTAGAATTTTTATCGTGCCAATTGGCATTGGAAGGCCAAATGTTCGAAACCACATTAAGTTTCTTGAGTAAATGTGCAGTCCTTCGATCTGTTTTGATGTTGATTGAAAGATTTATGGAGTTATAAACCTGTCCAACATGGTAACTTTACTAAATATGAAAAGATGTAACTATGTAGTTAGTTTCTTGTAAGTTTTGAAAGTTCTAAATTTCTTGGTTATTAGGCTGAGCTTAGAGCAAGTGTCTTTGAAGCCATTGAAGAGGAGGATAGAGTAGTAGAGAAAGACGAAGGTCTGCCTCCTGCTTTATTGGGTAGCTGCAATGATCGTGCAAAGCAACTTCATAACTCACCTTCAGGTATTTTTCTTTCAACAGTTCTCTTTCCTTCCACAACTCATATACTTGGGCGTATTAGGTACTTAACTTCAGTTCATACCTGTGTTCCATCTAATTTCTTACCCTTTTTGCATTTCCCGAATACATACCATTTCCAGTGAATCTGAAATCTACAAGACAGTTCACCATTTTACTGATTATATAATCATACAACGAAATTAGAAAAAATATAGCTACTTTTAAATCGTAGAGTTGGATACATATGCTTTTTAAATATCATTGATTGAGTATGTTCTGAACATTACGAAATGAAGCGCTATATACAATGGCTAAAAAATTGTAAAACTTAGACCGGTATATCTGAAGCTTTTGAGAATGTTAAAGTTATATGAGATTTTGTGAGCAAATATTACTTTATTTCTTTTCTTACATGTTGATGCATATATTCCAGGAAGACTTCTTACTGCCTTACTATGTGAATATCTGGATTGGGCTCAATTAAGCCACACAATGAAAGTCTACTTACCAGAGTGTAATTTGGTATTTTCTTCTCAGTTTTGTTACGTGGACTATTTCTCAGTCAGTTTATCTTTTTGTGAGGGACACTTTTGTTTAATTTTTGTTTTGATTTCAGTCAAAGGATTCCTGGAAGTCTGACTTAAAAGAATTTAGCAGCAAGAATGGATACGACCTTAATCCGAATGGAGACAGTGGGCCTTTGCTTCTGGATGTTCTTGAGGGGTTCTTGAAGTATGAGGTTTGATGAAATCTACTTTGTTAAACGTTAAATTGGATTCACTTATGCATAATTTCTTCAATGTTGTTAATTTTCTCCCTCAGAAACTCTTGTTAGATGAGTATCAACTGGCAGTGATTGTAACATGTTATGTCCCAAAATAATTACTCCCTTGCTACAATATCTATTCCATTAGACCGTTTTACTCATTTCAACTATAAATAACTTGGTCAACTTTTTTAAAAGAACTAGTAAATAACACGTTCGTTGAACGTGAAACATATGATCTCCGTTAAGTACTTCATATATATATAGTTGTTGTTCAACTTAAAAGATGTTAATAATTTAAATTTAACTAAATAAACTATCCTTAAGAAGTTAGTTATTTGAAAAATAAAATATTGATTGATATGAATGAATTAATTAATTCTTAAAAGAATTAAGTTAATTAACGTGAATTATGAATAATAATGTAACTAAATAAATTTTTATGTAAATTCATGTTTCACTTATATGTATATCTTGTTTAATTTTGATGAATCAAACGTTTCACTTTTTCTTTCTTTTCAGTAATTTCTTTTTTTTTTTTTTTGTATATTTTCAATAATTATTATAATGGCCCAGAAGCTAGACACTTGTGTAGTGTTTTTGTTTTTTATTTCAAAATTATTTTTTTTAATTCTCCATTTTTTTACAGATCATTTAATGTGTCTCTCCTTAAAACCTCAATCTAAGTTTTCGCAAGTCATAGTAGGTTGGCATAAATGATGCATCAATTTTTGTTTGATTTTCACTAATTGTGTTTTTATATTTATTAAATTGAGTCTATTTAATAAAAATAAAAAATAAAAAATTGCATGTTGTACATACAGTTAATGTACAATGTACAATATGAGAAATAGCTAAAAATAATGAGAAACGATTTTTTTGTTTAATTTGATAACATCATCGTATTTTGGTTTGGTGTTGACCCTTAATTTTAATAAATATTTTCTTACTAACTCTTGTAATTTAGTTTCATAAATATATTTGATAAATTATGCATTTTTTTAATTTGTTGAAAAATTATAATTAGTTGAATGATCAAGTTAATAAAGGAGGAAATATCAATATACTCAATCGCATAAATAAAATACTTAAATAAACTAAGGTATTAAATGATGGAAAAATTAGCTTGATGGCCCCGAATCTTCAAACTCCATGATAATCATGCAGAAAACGATAAACTGAAAATATACTTAAATCCATAACAATGGAATTGACTATAGTTATGTCTTCCAGTTGATCGTACCCGAAAACTTTATGATGGGATTCCAGAGAGAAAGGGGAGAATTGGGACCATGACCTCTATTTGTAGTTGAATTAGGACTTATTTGCAAATTAGCACATCATAAATTAAAATTCAGTCCTCAAAGTTTCTACACATAAAATATAACCCCATACCAAAATAGATGACCAGGGCCTATGAAACTTAACTTTGATCACTTGATTAAGCCCAAAACTTATTTAATATATGATATATAATAGAGGTGGCAATCGGGTGGGTCGGGTAGGGTTTGGGTTGGTTCCAACGATTCGGTTCTTAAATGGGTTGGGTTTTTAAATGGTTTTAAGGTGGACCCAACTCAACCCAAAACGGAACCGAAGTCAACCTAAAAGGGAACTAAGCCCAACTCGACTCAATACCTTACATTTTGTTCTTTATAATTTAGCTTATTGGCAAACGGTTTGGGTTTAACTTGAAATTAGTTTGACCCAACTTGGAACCAATTAGGAACCAAAAATAATTTCTTAGGAACCAACCCAAACCCAAACTAGTTTAATTGGGTTGGAACCACGGTTCCGGAACCATTTGGCCACTCCTAATATATAGGGATGGCAATGGGTCCGGCTAATGTAAATACTCGTATTGGACCCGTCCCGATGGGGCAGGGTCTGAGTCCGAAAAAATAGGGTCGAGTCCGAGTCCGGGTATCAAAAACCAAGACCCGGCCGGGTCCAGGGCGGGTAGTGAGTCCAGCATATACCCGTCCCGGACCCGTACCCGGACTCGCCCCGATTGCTTATTTATATAGTTTATATTTTTTTTTTATTAATATGATATGATAAAAATTAAAATATTAAAATTAATAGTTAAGTTTAGATTTTTAATTGGTAGTGGGGACTATTTGGAAGTTCCAAATTCAACAAAACTCTTCACCCTCTCCACCACATATATTTGATTTTTATTTCATTGATGTTTATTTGATATTTGATTTATTTTCAAATTTAGAGTAAACTTGAATTACTTTACCTATTTAGATTTGTCTATTTGAATGATTAAGTGTGGTTGATTATTTTTTTTAATGTATTTTAGGTTTATATTGTTTTCGTATAATTTATATAAGTTTTAAGTATATTTGTGATAAAAAAAATTGGGGAAAAGTTCAAAATTAAATGTTTTAATTGGGTCCATCGGGTAGGACCCGGACTCGCCGGGTACCCGACGGGTCCGGGGCAGACTCGGGTATTAACGGGTCCGGGGCGAGTCCGAGTCTTAAAAATCCTGACCGGGGCGAGTCTCGGGTCCAGCATTACCCGCCTCGAACCCGCCCCATTGCCATCCCTACTAATATACAATTTAAATTGCAATACACACACGTCTGTGTGCTCGAATGCTTACAGTTATGATATGCACATAATATAAGTCTACAAAATATTCCAACAATCTCCCACTTGGACTATATATGTGCATATACATAACACCTTATAATTGTATATCACACATTATGACTTTAATAGCTCGAGCAAGCTTGCTTTATTCAGACATCTAAACCGGTCTCGTCCATCAGCCATATCAACATAAGGATCAAGGAGGCTATCGTCACGAAGTTCATAGCGTAACTGAGCCCAACAATGGTCACATGTATTAATACAACTAACGACATGGCTTGATCATGGGATGTGTAGCATGGAAATTACATGTAATATGATCAAACATGCCTATTTCCAACTGGTCCAACCTTAAACCTTATTGAGATCAAAACTTTAACATTTAGAGTGAAAACTGAATAACTTTATACCAAAAGTCATAGATGTCATGACATAAGCCAAAATATTGAGCAAAGGCATAATACAGACTCCCACTGAAACTAGACATAGTCTAGATGTGTGACACCCATCCGAGCAATGTGCTCGTGAAAGACATTCGGTGTCACACCCTTAGTAAGTGGATCCGCAATCATAGAGTCTGTCTCAATATGCTCAATACATAATTGACCACTCTGAATTCTTTCTTTAACAACTAGGAACTTAATGTCTATATATGTTTAGACTTAGAAGAGATCCTATTGTTGTTCGAGTACATGACTGCGGACTTATTATCATAAAATAACTTAAGTGGTCTTTTAATACCATCTACCATACGCAGCCTAGTGACAAAATTCCATAGCCAAACCCCATGATTTGATGCCACATAAGTTGCTACAAATTCTGCTTCCGTGGTGGATGACGCAATGAGTGTCTGCTTAGCACTCCTCCAAGAAATTGCTCCACCAACAAGCAAGTAAATGTAGCCCGAAGTAGATTTGTGGCTATCTTGGCATCCAACAAAGTCGGAATCACAATACCCAATGATCTCAAGATGGTCCGACCTCTTATACGTGAGCATATATTCTTTTGTTCTCTGTAAATACCGCAAAACCCTTTTGGCTGCTTTCCAATGATCCATACCTGGATTACTTAAGTATATGCCCAACATCCCAACAATGTATGCGAGGTCAGACTTGCGCATACATCAAGCTCCCTACTGCCGCTGCACAAGGGATATCTTTCATTTATTTAGATTCCAAATTATTTTTGGGGCATTGATTGAGACTAAACTCGTCTCCCTTAGTCTCTGGGTAGATAGGTGGATTTCTCTTTCTCTTATCATATGGGTTTAGGCCATTTAAAAGAAAAGATATTAAAGCCCAATTTAACTATAAAGAGTAATTGGGCTAGGAAAATTAAATTTTGAAGCCCAATTATGTTAAAGCTTTTGAACTCAATTTCAAAATGGATTGGAATTAGGATCCGGGCTGTGATGGTCAAGCCTGGTCCAATCTGTTGACTTTGACCTCCAGGCCATTGACAGTTGACCGATATTGACCGTTGACTTTGACCATTGACCATTGACCATTTTATTTGGGAATTATGCTTTGATTCATAATGATTTGAGGTAGCTTATATTGAGCATGTCAAGTAATTTATATCGATTAATTGAAGCAGTATGTTACCAAAGTAAACTCTCCTGTTTAGATTTTTCGATTATTTATTACGATGATGTCTGTGTGTATGATTTTCATGCGGATAAATGACCGGCCCAAAGGAAGGTTCATTGTTTGGCAGAAGATTAGACACACATGTGGTGATAAACATGTGATGACTATAAGGTGTCCATGTGGGTATTGAGTTGGTCCAAAGATAGACTTAATACTTGACAGGATTTAATTATCAATGTTTGATCACTACACAAAGAGAGTCACTTGCAAGTTAATTCTCTGTCCAAAGACTAGGATTAATGTTGCACTGATTTTCTTGTGATGTGTTTTTCATTATAAATCTATGTGATTTGCTTAAGGTTTATATATGTGAGCTTATTTGGTTTATTTTGTTCTCTATTCCGTTAATTCTTCCGCTGTATCTGTTATTGCCAACATCAACTCAATCCCTGTGCTTAATGGCACAAACTTTAAGGACTGGAAAGAGAATGTTATGATAGTTCTCGGTTGCATGGATCTAGACCTTGCACTAAGGGAGCGACGTCCCCTTGATCATCCGACTGATAGTACCTCTTATCATAAGAGGGAAATCGAGAAGTGGGACCGCTCAAATCGCATGAATCTTAGATCATGAAGCGTGCATTTCCAGAAACATTCAGGGGTACAATGTCTGAGCAGACTAATGTTAAGGCGTTTTTGGCGGAGCTTGAATAACGTAGATTTGGATTATGAACCAAAGCATAGTTTCCCAAAAAAAAATTTGGGTCAATGGTCAAAGTCAACGGTCAACATCGGTCAATGGTCAACGGTCTGGAGGTCAAAGTCATCAGATTGGACCGGGCTTGATCATCACAACCCGGATCCTAATTCCAATCCGTTTTGAAATTGGGTTCAAAAGCTTTAACATAATTAGGCTCAAAAATTTAATTCTCCTAGCCTAATTACTCTTTATACTTAAATTGGGCTTTAATTTCTTTTCTTTTAAGTGGCCCAACCCACATGATAAAAGAAAGACAAATCCACCTATCTAAAACCATAAAAGAAATAGTGGAGAAATCTTAATGGAGAAGTCTTGTGCATTAAGTAAGGAGAAAGAAAAACTTTTCCACTTTTCCAACAATGGTAGGCGGCAAGAAACATTAGTCATCCCAAGAAACACTTTTGCATGTAATATCTTGGCCACACTTACATGTACCCACGTGTACAAGCTATCACCTTAATCATTATTCTTTAACATGAATATTCAAAACATGAATAAACAAGCACCTCAAACTAAATCCAAGCAACATGTGTACATATGACAAATGAATAAACAGATAGGTGAACCCATATTCCTTCAAAGTATCAAAACCTTAAATTTGTTTATGCATAAGCTGCCACCTTCAACTGAATTAATCAAGTCATTCAACCGAAACATAAACATGTAAGTTGTAACTTGAATCAAAATTTCACCATACATATTCCGAGTTCATGAATTGTAATGCAAAACATAACTTTCATGGAATCGTCTGAAGAATCAACTTAATCGGAGAATCATGAGTATTTTAATCAGGGCTTTGATACCACTTGATGGAAAAATCAGTTTGATGGCCCCGAATCTTCTAACTCCTTGATTTTAGTTATGTCTTCCAGTTGAGAAACCTTTCTTGGTATTCCATTGATAAAGGAGAGAAAATTTTGTTATACGTAAACTAGGGACCATAACCTCTATTTATAGTTGAATTAGGACTTATTTGCAAATTGTCCATCATAAATTGCAATTCAGTCCTCAAGGTTTCTACACATATAAAATATAACCACATACCACATACCAAAATAGATGACCAAGGTCATTGAAACTTAACTTTGATCACTTGATTAAGGCCCAAACCTTATTTAATATATGATATACAATTTAAACTGCAATACACACACGTCTGCGTGCCTGAATGCTTACAGTTATGATATGCACATAATATAAGTCCACAATATATTCCAACATTAAATATTCAAAATTAAACATTAATTTAACTACGTAATACTTACTAAATAAATTATAAGTCATGATCTCGTAAAGTAATTCAATTATATAGATAATTTCTTATTTTGTAATATCTTATATTGTAAATTTAAATAATAAATTAATTGAGTATATAATGATTTAAAGAATAAGTATTGATTGATATGAGGGGTTCAGTTAATAATTATAATATGTTATAGAACATAGAAGGTGTTTTGACAAATGTGATCTGAAAAATATTTAAAACATGTCTTAGAATAGAAGGCGTTTGGGTAGGATAATTGATAATCAAATATTTCTCGACATGATTTTCTTATTTGTTAATTGTTGAACAAAAGAAATTGTAACCTAATTTTCTAAAAAAAATGTGTAATTTGCATGTTTAAACTAACTATTTTTAATTAAGATTTTGTATTTATATGTAATTTTACCATAGAGTTCTTATGTGAGATATACATATTTTTATTGTTGATATAAACAACTTATTTTATTATTAACTCTTTTATTTTTAAAAATAAAAAAGTGAATTACGTATTGTAGAGTTCTAATGTAATTATACATCTTATTTTATATGTATAACTTATTTTTATTAGTTTTTATTTATTATTGGACTCTTTTGCCATTCAAAATTAAAATACATAAGACCATATTAGGTAGATCAAAATTTCAAAGAAACACCCATACTTTTATAATAGAATAGATAAATGTATAATATTAAATTACAGTACGAATATTATGTATTGGATAGTTACTAACATTAAAATAAAAAAAGAGTCAATAAAATAATAGGAATGATTATTTTGAGACAGAGGCAATTCGGATAGGCCTTGAAGAGAAGGAAGGGTGGAACGCCAACATGCGTGTATTATTGAATTGACCCGACCCATTAGCACCCTTTTAGGAACAATGGTTTTAATCCAAGCAACAATTATAAATTAGAATTGGCACTTACAGAAAGGATATACCATTAGTTCTTTGTTGCTTTATGATGTTTCACAAGTGCAAAAAACATGAATATCACCTATGACATTGATGTTAGGCAGATAATCGTGCTAAAAAAATATAAATTGAGTCATTTGCTTAGATCTGCTCAATTAGATGTTCAAAACTTTGTGTACAGTTCTCTCTCCTTTCTTTTTTTCGCTCTTTAAAAGCATTAGTTTTTCTTCGTAGTTTTAATGTTTGTTCTTGTAGAATTTATCTCAAGGAAGGGGTAGCAACAGGAGACTTACCACCCCGGAAGCCGAATCGGAAGCTCAAAACATTAGGAGACCCTCGTCGTCATCAGTTGTTGGGGGTTTACCTCAACTAAGAAGGTTCATGATCATTAGAATCATTCCTTTTAACTTGGCTTGCCTTTTCAGTTCATAACTTGTAATTCATGTAATGGTTTTCTTGCAGGCCTCTTCCTCCTTCACAACCTTCTGGTAAGTAGTTAAACTATTTGAAATTTGTTATGCAAAATCAGTTTTTTTTCCCCTTTTGGTATGATTTGTTTAAGTTTCAGATAGAAGAGGAGGGTCATCTTCATCTGGCTATAGGAAAGATGAATATAATTGGAGACATGGTAATGATGAACTTCCTGAAGATGTAATTCGTGCTTCTGCTGCTTTAGAAAATCTGCAGTTGGATAGAAAAGCTCGTAATCTGACCACATCTTGGAGGTTTGTTTGTGAACCCTGGCAACCTCATGCTTTACATTTAATATCATATCTGGGAAACTCGATTTTGGAAAAAAGGTATCTGTTACGGTTATGGTGGAAGTAATGGGAAATTATTTGGGTGATATTGTTGGGAAATACTAACATTGAATGTATTTTACTCTGGTTATTGAATAAACCTATGAGATATTTCTGTTTGGAGTCTTTGGTATTCTTTTTGCCCCTATCTACAAAAAAATTGGATGTAAAAATGCCAATATGAAGAGGTAAAAGAATGGAACAGATAATGTAAATGGAAAATTGTGATATAGAAAGCTGGATTTATGGATTAAACAATGAGAGATATTGTTGGCTGCCCTAATAGATAACATTATACATTCTGTGGAGGAAATTTGCTTCTCTGAAAAAAGTCATTAGCTAGTCATGGGTGGAAACGCGTGGTGTGACTCATGCAGATGTGAGTGGACTTTGCTCTAAAATGTTAAGTTCTTGAATGCAAGGATTTCTGTATATTATTGTCTTGGAAATATAGAATTTATAGATATTTTGTTGTAAAATGGTGAGAGCACACAATAAAGCCATAGTTACTGGAAATCAGCAGGAATGATTCTTAAGGACTCAAAAGTTAGGTATAATCACAACCATTCGTTGGTGTGGGCCCCACGTAGGTTTTGGCACATGGATGATTGTGATTATCCAGGAGCAACCAGATCAATAGGTACAATGCAGTTTCTGGAAAATAAATGTTGTAGTTTGAGGGACATCATTTGTATTAATTTCTTTTATAAGATGATAATGTAAGATCAAGATGCACGATTAGTAACAAAACTCATTCTATGCAGTAATCGCATTGTATTCTGTATTCTTTTCGTGGACTTACTCTTTAATATGCATTGAAGTATACTCGTACGAACATATCTAAACTTTGTTTGATGAATTTGGTTACAGGCATGCAGGAGATGAGAATTCTGAGGAAGATAGCAGCATAGGGTAAAGCAAACCATCTCGACCCGAATGATCCTTAACTTAGTTTCGTCGGATTTTTATCCAGCAAAAATGGTGAGTTGATTTTATGTAAGTTCAATATCTGCTTCTGTAATTTGCAATGTAGTGATTTCTTTTGTGAGCTTTTCATATTCTCTTTGATTTCATTTCTTTTGGTGTTATATTAAGTGTTAGCTCCCTGTAAGGTGTGTAAAACATCAAATAGATATGATGTATTTTATGTTAATTTTCTCATCATGGTAAGTTTTAGAAATTTCAATTACACTTGTTTTGTCATTGGTTTATATTTGTTCTATATTATGTTTCTCTGTTATCCTCACATTTTAATTTTAGGTGGATTGAATTCAATCATTTTGCTATGATTAGTAATCATATTTAAGTAAAGAAAGTGTTGTACATGATACTTGACAACAATTACAAATTTTAAAAACATGTTATATGCTTTGGGAATGTAATTTCTTTTGCTCTATTTTAATTGAAATAATAAGTTTAATAATGAAATTCACTTATACATTTAAATGATACTTATAAAATGAAATGAGTCTTTTTTTAAACAATTGACATGAAGTTGATTCTTGTTAATTTTCAATAGAAATCAAATGAGACGTTACAGTTGAGTAATGTATTACTAGTAGTTCAGTCTGATTAGAGATGGAATTAAATACCAGTTCAGTTTTTATTTAGTTAATAGAAATTCCATCCAATTTTTTAAAATTAAAAAGTGCGGTTTCTGTCTGAAATAAAGTCATGAAAGTTCATATCTTTTTATAGATAATGTGCATCTAAATAATGTTTTCATAATTTTATTTTTACAAGTTAGAATAATAAATAACATATATATAATATATATGATGTATAATATGGTTTTCGGTTTGAAAAATGGAACCCAATTCGAACATCAAATTTTTATTTTTTTTAGAAAAGTAAAAAGTATATAAAGAATTATACTTCTCATCTCGCAATTTTGTTCGACTTTAATATTAGTCTCATCAATTACAAATATTTCATATTTAGTCCTGTGATTACAAAATGAATCAGGTTTACGTCTAACGATTAATTCCGTTAGTAAATTTTTAATTAATTATTTTTGAAAGAATTCATTTGTGAATATATTTACATACAGGTTATATTTAATATTACTATAAGCTTACTCAATATTATATATATCTACGATAATCTTACTCAAAATTATGTGTATTTTATGCACAAAATTTCTCCTGATCAAAATGTTAAACAAGAAAGTTAGCTGTTAATTTTTTATGATGAAACTAAATACGTGATATTTTTAAAATTATTAGATCATATGTGAGAGAAACTCATAATGTAAGCCGAAAATTGAGGTTGTACTAAGTTATGAGACGAGAAATCAAAATGCACGAAACTCATCATGTAAGACTAAAATTGAATTTCTATGAAATTGTGGGGCGAAAAATGCAATTTTGACATATATTTTAGAATGATGGGCAGACCCAAGTGCAAAGGACTTCCTTTTCGTCAATGTACTTTTTCCTCGTAGTGCAAAATCTAAGATCATTTTCCACAAAGCCAAAAGAAGCACAAAAATCACGTGTTTTCTTCTTCATCATCAATGGCGGTTTTGAACCGCCTGATCCTTAGATCATGCAGAACAGCCGCAGCATCTACAACATCTTTCTCCTTCTGCACTAAATCTGCCCAAAATGACCACCTTCTTAGAGTATCATCATCGAAAGAAGCTCTTTCTTCAGCACTTCCAATTGAGAATTCGAAAGGGAAGGGCAGAAATGTGCAGTGGGTATTCCTGGGCTGCCCGGGCGTCGGCAAGGGCACCTACGCTGCCCGTCTTTCGAGCCTTCTCGGCGTGCCTCACATCGCCACCGGAGATCTTGTGCGCCACGAGCTCTCTTCCCGTGGCCCCCTCTCTTCTCAGGTCTCTCTTTCACTCACTAATTTGAGCTTATATGTATTAGTGTTATTCTACCATGTCTTTGCTGAGGAATTAAGGTTTTTTTATGTACAATTAGTTTAATTATTATGCAGATTGCCCTAAAAGTTTACTGACATTTTTATTAAAGGGTTATAAGAAACTAATTACTATTCGGTGCATTAAGTTCACAAATGATTATACATACAAGGCCCAATATATATTTGATTTGTATCCAGTAGTACATCATATCACAAAACAAGTACTAGAAAGTCAAAAAAAAGAAAACAATTCGATGATCCCAGGTATTATCACCGAGAATATCATGGTAATTCTGATTTTAAGTTATAGTGTCGGTTTTATCAGCGATTCCCATGACTAATTTATTCTTAGGACTGATAGATACCCGAACTATGGTTTTCCAAGTAATTTATTGATCTTAGATAGTTACGGGCTAGCATTTTGGGTCTCCATTCATCTATTTTACTGCAAGCGAGTACCTGATAGTGAATTATATGAGCTTCCTTGTGATTGTTCGTTTTTTATTTCAGTTACCCATGTGTTTATTGACTCTTCAATGTGCAGCTTGCGGAGATTGTCAACCAAGGGAAGTTAATTTCAGATGAGATTATTATTGATCTTCTTTCCAAGCGTCTTGAAGATGCTCAGGCTAAGGGTGAAACCGGATTTATTCTCGATGGCTTTCCCCGGACTCTAAGACAGGCGGTGAGCATTCTTCTTTTTTATGTTTCTTTGATCATTTTCCAATAGCAAAGCTATTGGTTATTTGTACCTGGTTAAGTGTGGTGTTTAAAAAACACAAGGCTTATTCTTTAACTAGTGTTTGCTTTGTTGTTAGACTAGCTTGTTTCAAGTGTGTGCTGCGTTTTGTGTATCGTTTGAAGTTGTTCCGCTCTTCAATTGGCATTTTCTTCTGTCAACAAAATTTCAAATAAACCTAAATGTTTTGAAAACCACACTTGTAAATTTACTATTATTTATTTGTTTATATATATATTTATGGCAATTTTCACCTTATTTTCTTCTTCTTTTGGTTGGACATTTTGTTTTCTTTGGAAAACATTCTGTGTCAATGCAATAATACTTTTTTGTTACATGTGGATCTTATATATGTTGGATAAGTATGGAGGAAAACATTTACGATGTCTACATATATACTCCGGAGAGGCGTATGCCAATTCACATTAATCTTAACTTCCGTTCACATATTAAGCTATTTCAGTAAAACTGTTGGGATTTATATATATTTTGTTGGACAAGAAAAGGCTGGGGAAAGCAGATACTCTGATTTTCTCTTCTAATTTTCACCATGAAAATCAAGATTCATTGCAGGCTAGGCTTGCAGAAGCCCTTTCCTACAATGGTTAAGCTACCTTGTTTGGCATGACGGTTTTGGCGCGAAAAAAAAAAAGCTAGGCAAACAACAATAATTGCTTGGTAGCTCGGGAAAATATAATGTAATTGGTGAAAACTCATTTCCTCACAATTAGGTGAGGAAAACTAGTGGAAAGGATGAGAAAATAATTACTTGCTCATATTTTTCCTTGGCCTTGTTGTTTTCACTAGACCACCAAACAAACTCGAGATTTTATACTTTTCTTTTCCTAGCATTGTCCTCACGTCATTAAAATCCTTAAATCAAACAGAGACTTAGAGTTTTAATTGTTTTGTTTGGTGACTATACAAAGTAACTGTGTGCATCCCAGATAACCAACTTCCATCTTTGCTTCGTCGATGTAGGAAATTCTAGAGGGTGTAACCGATATTGACTTGGTGATCAATTTGAAGCTTCGTGAAGAAGCTTTAATTGCGAAATGCCTTGGAAGAAGACTTTGCAGTGAGTGTGGAGGAAACTACAATGTTGCCTGCATCGATATTGAAGGTGAAGATGGAAATCCAAGAATGTACATGCCTCCCCTTCTTCCTCCTTCGCAATGTGAATCGAAATTGATTACGAGATCTGACGACACTGAAGAAGTCGTTAAAACCCGTCTCCGGATCTACAAGGAAATGGTAATATTTTGTTTACCCTTTTTTTCAACTACATTTTCAGTCAAGAATTTTATGTTTGTTGGCATTGGAAAGCTTTTTCCAGTAAAATTGGTTAAAAACCATTATACTTAGGTTTCGTTTTTAACCAAAAATCCGCTTGAGATATTGCAGAGCCAACCAGTTGAGGAATTTTATCGTGTTCGTGGGAAATTGTTAGAGTTTGATCTTCCTGGAGGAATTCCTGAATCATGGACAAAGTTGCTTCAAGCTTTGAATCTCGATGATCACGATGACAAGAAAACAGCTGCTGCTTAACTCGTCGTGATATTGTGCCTGGTAAAAGTAGGCGAATAAGTTATTCTTTGCATTCGAAAAATGCCTATATTATATATGGAAAATTGTTTGAAGCGTCTGTGACAATAGTTGAATGTTATGTATTCTTTCTAGAAGGGTTCTGTCATGGAGTTCTGTAAGATAATTGTTTTAATTTCAGTTTATGTATGAGTTGGAGTTTGGCGTAGGTGTTCTATGGATAAAATGTATTACTTAATTTGTGTAGCCTCATTTTTTAATATTGAGGAATGTATATTAAAGCAAAATGTTCAGTGGATCCATTATCTTTCAAATGTCATATAGTTAATGACTCAGTTTCCATCAAGTTTTTATCAATAGGTGTAATTAATCTCATGATGACAAGTGTAATAAATTATTTGTTGTATGATGACTTTGGCTTGGATTTGGTCCAGTCAAATCTACGTTGTTTCTGATCACTTTTTAAGCGAGTTCAATTTTAGCTATATTCTTTTTCTTTCAATATCAAAATGTAAATAATCTTATTTGGGGGTGAACTTTAGGTGAAAATTATAAGATAAGATCATCAATTACATAACAAGTATAATTTATATTTATTAGGTTCGTTATAATGGATTTGAAATAGAATTTTTCTGGTTTGCAGGTGATTACAATTTTCCTACAAAAGGATATTTTTGAACAGCCAACTTGTACATCATTGACGTATTTTCAAGCTAAACCATGAATTCAAGGAAGAATTGAACAAGACAACGATCTATCGCACTTGCAATTTTTTTTTTTCTCCTATTTTCAAGCTAGAAAACAAAAACAATACAGCCCTATTATAGTCAACCACACGAATAAAATGTAGTATAAACAATTTAAAACATAATTCATGATAAAGTCGATTCTCAGTGCCTCGTGATTTTGGCTTTAACCTCATCTGATGGGATGTTTTTGTTCATCGTTTCAAGTCAAGTCCGGGAACCAGGGTGAAAATATTCAACACTGCTATCCTTGATCCTGAACTGGAAATTATTGACCTTGTTCCTTGACTTGCCTGGCCCATCTTCAAGTACTTTGTTCACAACAGTCAACTGTCAGGCAAACAAAATATTCGTTATGAGCATACAAAAAATTAGTGGAGAAGCAAGACGATATAGCACAGTGAGGGTGATTAGCGGGTTTGGCTAAGCTTATTTTCAAGAGCTTATGAGCTCTTTATGCTTGTAAGATGTTTTTGGAAGCTCTCAAGACATATGTTGGAGTTTTCTCCTGAACTAATTATTTATTTTAGCAGCTTAAGTTGTTTTACTAAAAATAATACCATTTATAAGCTGTTAGCTGTTGTTTAGAGGATGTTTTAAGGAGCTTATAAGCCCAGCCAACCACCCTCTAAGTCGAACTTGAGCAACTTAATTTACTAACGAAATTAGCAATTATTATACACCATATTCATTAAAAGGAAACAGCATGCCACTGCAAACACAATCCAACCAGTAGAACACTATGAGCACCAGATATGTAAGCTCATAAAAATTGTCCTCTAAGTGAGTAATCATATAAGGAATCTCAGTACACAAGAAAACAACATTACACCATGAAGAAAGTTGTGACTAGTCAAAGTGCTTCATATATAAGCTACTGGCTTCACAAAAATGACCCGTGTCAAATGATTGTTGTATTACCTCAAGAATGTAAATAAAATGTTTCACTGCTATAACTGCAATTACTAATCGGGAGTCAAGGATTTAAATCTTTAGCACATAATGATCATAAGACTGCTACCAAATTTTATGTGAACTTTTGTTTGTCGCTAGTATTCTATTTCTTTCAATTTCCCCTACTACAAATCCACTGAGATGCATACAGTTCAGGTATTGTTTAATTCTTTTGCCCATAAAACTGGAAATTATGATAAAAAATACTAATAAGATATTTAATTATTTTTAAAGAGTCATACCTGTCCATGGACATCAGCTGCTAGACCAGTCGCTAATGGTTCGACTTTTATCACTACATTGGCCAGGTATTCCAGTTGTAAAAGTAAGGTGGGTCTATCCATAGTCGAATATACATCGTCATGGTTAAGAGCGATGATCGAACAACCCTTTGCAGAACAGACCATGTAAAATATCTTATCCATATTGCCAGCATAAACTGGAGAAAAATACAAAACAAAGAGATACATATGAAATGCTATCACAGTTGACGACTTACAAATTGTGCTGTCAAACTACAGCAGTAATGCAGAAAATCCAGGACTAGGTTTGACGAGCCATTAGCATCCACTTCCATAAGAGAGACATCATCAATTACTATAGTAACTTTCCTTGTGTCTTGAGGTGATGAACAAACTTCTACTGCTTTATGAACCTTTCCGTACAATGCAAGAAGTAAATCCTCACTTGTTTTCCCTCTGTCTTTATCTAATCATAATATTACAATAAATCAATTGCATTACCATTAAAATGACTGAAATATTCACATAATTCTCATGCAGTTCATTGGAAAGCTCATTCCACATTAAAAACCCGAAGTTGTTGGCAATATGTTAGACCATCTAGCAGAGTTTAAGCATCATAAATTGGAATTCACTTATAATCTAAGTGGATAATTACAAATTCCCCCCTGCTCTTTTATAAATGATATTTACACCCCCCCTTCCTCCCCGATTCATTCAGTCTAGCTTTAGGGGTTTATTACTGTGTCGTTAAAAGAATTGTGTCACGATGCTTGTGACTGCCTCATAAATCAAATTTCATCGAGCTTGTAAGAATGAATGGCGCTAAGCAGACACATCAAAAGAGACAAAAATAAATAAACTGAAGCAAGAAAAGTTTATTTATTGCAAAAATGTGCTCCTCACTCACCAAGACGGTCCAGCATAAGCATATCAAAGAAGAGCAATCTGTTATTATCCCGTTGGACAAGTAAATTGCAACCCTGTTAGTCAATTTCAGCACTCGTTAAACAAAAAATAGATTAAAATTTCAAGAAAAATTCAAAATCGACATAAAATTGATCAAGGTAAGAGAAGAAAAAAGATACCATTTTGCGGAGAATGCGGTCGTAGTGGGAGAAAGGATGGGCGAAGGAGATGAAAACGACGACGTCTGAGGAATGAGGGGAGAGGGAGCGCTTCAGTAAGTGGTGGACCACGAATGCTCCGGTGGTCTCAACGCAATCTTCGATCAAGATCATTCTTCCTCCTCCACCGCCGCCGACGGCCTCGTCTAGAAGATTCAACGGCGGAACAATCGCCATGGTTGCTGCAATTAGAGCTGGGGTTTTAGTCACCATTTGCCATATTGGTTATGTTATATTAGGTTTAATTTAGAAAATGATATGTTTGAAATTATTAAATATTATATTTTATTAAAAAATAGTTAAAACAAATTATATATTTTATTAAATTTGTGTGAAACTTCATTTGTCAATAATTAATTAAGTTATTTAATAAAATATGAGATTTTGTGAATAATGTAATAAATATATTTTTTAATAGACGGTGGTATTTATTAATTTCGAACTAAATATGTTTTGTAATAAAGTTTATTATATTTCTACATTATAAATTTCAATTGAGGATTGGAAGAGTAAGATAACAATATAATGAAACGAAGAAAAATGGTTTATTCCTCCATTAGAAATGACTATTTTCAAAATATTGATGTTCGATATTATCTCAAATACTACGCATCAATTCAAAATTAATTGTTTATCTCCTATAATACCAATTGTGAAATGTGATTCATTTTATCATTACTTGAATAATTTTGAGCTAATATCTAAACAATAATGACTAAATTTTATGGTTTTGAAAATGAGTTCGAATCTTGATCTTTTTATGAATGTTTAATCTCATATATTGTGAGCATGTTAGCTATAAGCAACTTAGACTGATTTTATATAATTTGTAAATGATTACATAATAATAAAATTTACCAAAGATGCACCTAAAAAATAACTAGGGATTTTCATTAAGCTTCCAAAAAAAGATGATTAATTAAACAAGATACATATGCACTTTACAATTTACAAATTCCCATTCTTTTTACATTACAAAATCAAAATTCCCTAGTATTCTGAGTAATATGATATTTATTATATGACACCTCTAAAAGCACTATTCTTTCATATTGCTTTTTGACTGTTACAATAAATAATTTGATAATACATTTAATATTTTATTCACAAAACATAGTGAGAATTTAGTGGTAAATAGCACCAACCGAACATTCAATTATTTTGGTGGAATAATTGATTATGTATTACACGCTCATATATACATTATTTACAAATAATATATTAAATATGGTTTGACAATAAATAAAATACTTTTGAAGAATCTCGATTATGCCGCCCAAGAAATGACCCACAAATTATGTTTAATAATTGAATGATTTTTTAAAAAAGAATTAAATAATTAAAAAAAATAAATAATTATTTGAAAGGTAAACACGAATATTAGTTGAGTACCATTTGGCACTAAAACTCGTCATTTAGTGGAAAGAGTGGACATTTGAAATGGTACCCTTCGGTTCTTGACTATTTACACTTCTTCCACATAAATATATCTCATTTGAAGACCTTGCTATTTATTTTGTTATTTTAGATAAGAAAATTATGAAAATACTTCATACCCCTTAATTATAAATAATACATCGAGTTAAATGAAATTGCCACAACCTCCTTTATCATTAGAAAAAAGATTATAGTTTCACCCGATGATTACAATTTCACGTCCTAGTAATGGTGCCTTAATATTGCTAAACCTCACGAGACTTATGATAATTAGACATCGAATGAGGGGTATGTGTGTAATTATCCTTTTGTGCAAATTTGGTCTATAAGTTAATAAACCAAGAAACAAGGGGTCCCTAGTGCAAAATTGAGCCACCATTGAAAAGGTATATACCAAAAAGAACCCTCAGTCTGAATTCTAACTTCACTCTCTCTCTCTCTCTCTCTCTCTCTCTCTCTCCTCTGTCTGAAATCGTGTTTGGTCTGCTCTCTTTGGACCCCTCTCTGCTCCTTTTCTCCATTCTTTCCCCAAACTCTTACTGCTCATATATATATATATGTATATCACACTCTGAAAAACAAAGAGAATTATTAATATAGAAATGGGTTGGTTCCTTTGTTCTGGAAAATCAAAGAAGAAAGCTAAGAAAGAACAGGACAACAGCAAGTCCGATGATCAGATCCCGTCAAATATAGGTAACTATGAAGTTTAAATGTATACGAAAGATTTTGGGGCTCTTAATGTATTGTGGGCTCTCTAAATTTTCAATTTTTGTTATTATTTCTTTTGAACATTATTGTTTTTATTTCTCTACATTTTTCATGTAATCATGGTAGAGGAGAATATCTTGTTTTATTCTCAGATGATGTATTATGTGAGTCTGTTGTTGTGGCAAAGATTGAATCTTTATAGATTATGCATAATTTCAATTTTGCAAGCTAAAATTGAATTGCAAGCATTTGAGAAAGGAACTTGGTCTTTTTCTCATAGAAGTGTTTTGTGAAATGAGAATTTTGAGTGCATCAAATGCAAGGCTTTGGTGTACTAATCTTGTTGACATGCTTGAAACATGGCAGAAAAGCTAAAAGTAAACCCTTCATTTGATAAGAAAGACGGTTCTAGAGATGGGCTCGGTCATATTGCTGCACACACATTTACCTTCCGTGAATTGGCGACGGCTACTAAGAATTTTAGGGCAGATTGTCTTTTGGGTGAAGGTGGATTCGGGAAAGTGTACAAAGGACGGCTTGAGAGCACTAACCAGGTTTGTGTTTCTTCTATTTCTTGTAAAAAATGTATTCACAAAAAAAATGGATCTCTGAATGTTGCAAAATGAGAAATGAGAAATCTTTTTAGCTAGTATTGGAATTTGGAAATAAGTAACATCGACGAATAGTATACAACAAAGTTAAACAAGGGCCAAACATCTTTGGTTTGGTTGTATCATTAAACTTGTTAAACATGTTAGATTTATTGAAATAAAGAAAATAGAGTTGAGGCTTTCGTCTTTTCCCTTTGGATATCAATCTATCATGGAATGGATTAGTAAAGCTGTTTATCTTCTAGATTTGGTTAATTAGTTTCACCATTCTATGTGAATCACCCGGTGTATGAAAATTTAGTTTCACAATTCTATGTGAATCACCCAGTGTATGAAAATGTAGTTTCTACTATATATAGTTTTAATTGGAGGACATTATTTGGTGATAGTTTGTTGCATATTTAAAAAACTTCTAAAAAAGTTACGTCAGTTAGGGTGCAAACTGAACCCCTCTTTGTTATTTTGTATAGATTGTAGCTATAAAACAACTTGATCGGAATGGTTTGCAAGGGAACCGGGAATTTCTTGTTGAAGTATTGATGTTAAGTCTGCTTCATCACCCCAACTTGGTAAATTTGACTGGATATTGTGCTGATGGAGATCAGAGACTTTTGGTGTATGAATACATGCCATTAGGATCCTTGGAAGACCACCTACACGGTATGCACATAATTTGCATCAATATTCATTTTTTTACAATTATTACTAAAAATTGTTAAATTATTTATCCACTGCACGTAAAATAGGATTAACGATTTATACTTGTACCATCCAGATCTTCCACCTGATAAAAAACGATTAGACTGGAACACAAGGATGAAAATAGCTGCTGGTGCCGCAAAGGGCTTGGAATATTTGCATGATAAGGCGAATCCTCCAGTTATATATCGTGATTTAAAGTGCTCAAATATTCTATTAGATGAAGAGTATCATCCCAAGCTGTCTGATTTCGGGTTGGCCAAATTGGGACCAGTTGGTGATAAGACACACGTATCTACTAGAGTTATGGGAACGTATGGTTATTGTGCTCCGGAATATGCAATGACGGGACAGCTTACATTGAAATCAGATGTTTATAGTTTTGGAGTTGTCCTTCTGGAGATTATTACAGGGAGAAAGGCTATTGATAATGCAAGAAGTGCTGGGGAACACAATCTTGTTGCATGGGTAAGAGATTCTTCTACTTGTAATTTCTGTTTGGTTTATTGATCTTTATTTAATAAGATCATCTTGCTCTATCGAGAGTTACAAACTAATCCTAGCCTCTATAACCACGCGAGAGTCAATCCAGAATTTTCCACGCCATTTATCTTTACCAATCATTAGGATGAGCCTAATCAAGACAACAACTTTATTAAATAATTATGTCAAAAACACAAATTGAATACATGCAGTGAAAATTGTGCAGCAAATTTATGTGGGAAATCCCTATCCACGAGTTACAACATTAGAAAATCCACTACAAGAATATCATTTACAAAAACTCTCATACCTTGACGTATACTTGAGTAAAATACTAATTTAGAGAATACAAAAACTTTCTTTGGTACCCTTGAAAATAATAAAAGTATTTAGAGAAGTGGGAACTAAATGAAATCTAAAAAGAATATCCATAAAATCTCCATTCTTGATGTGCACAAGGCGAATACCCCTTATTCGGTATCAAAACTCATGGTCAAGATGGCCTTTCGGCTTGGTGTTGTTGTCAGACCAATTAAATCTCTGTTCAATTAAAATTTGATCTTCAACTTCACTTTTGTCAGCTAATTCGATTAGACTTTAAGGTCAAGGTCAAAGTATTGACCAAACCAAAGCTCAACAGTTGTCTCTTTGGGAGGTGAGCTCCACAATTGTGATGAATCTCAACAATCTTGTCTTCCACAACAAGAAGGAACATACCTTCTGCTAAAAAGTTACATTTTTATTCTTTCAATGCTTTGACCGTAATCTTCAAGGATGGGATACTAACTTTTTGCCTACGAAAGTGACCTTAAAATTTCAATTCTTACTAAATTCTCATTGCACTGCAACCAACAACATTCATTATAAAATGCCATGTGAACATGAGTTTATGTCATTGAATATTGGACATTTAATGTTTGTTTTCTAGAGGTAGACAATTAGATTGTTTGAGGCATGGAATTGAATTTCATTGTGCGTGCATTGGAAGGATGAACACTTTCTGAGCTTTTTTAATTTGGTCGTCGGTGGGGGGATATTTATCATTTTCAAATCTTTTGAATCGAAATATTTAGTTAACGGTATTCAAGAAAGTCTTTGTACTTTTATCTTTGTTGTAATTGATGTAACTTTGGGAAAAAGTTTGAGTGTCTTGTAGTTGCTATTCTTTTGGTGGGTTTTGCCCTTAGATACTGCGCTCCGTTACCTTTGCAAGAAGAACTTAGCAAAATTCAAAATGTAGTGAATTAAGACTCTTCGTGAATAAGCTTAAATCATTGTAGCAAGTAGAAGGATAAAACTACAAAGTGTTTCCTTTTCTAGTTCTTATATCACGGGATTAGGATGGTTTTTCATTATAAAAGCAAATATTTACTAGTAACAATAGATAAACATTTTGACATAAGTAATTTTTGTTCTGACTGAATCCTGATGTGGCTTGTACAAACCGAGACATGAAAATCGAATGAATGTAACAACCTTACTCCTGTCCCACTTTAACGACTCCTCGGACCTCCCAAAATGGAAATCTTTTTACTAATACTAACTTTTAGCCGCTATTTTGTAAGGCAGCACTGAAAATTTTAAGTAAATTACATAGACACGCGATGCGGGAAACCTTAATTATGAAAAACACCTCATGGCTTGAGAAATTACCATAACTTCGTTCATCAAAACATATTATAATTTTCAATTTGTCATGATCGCGTGTATTAGCTTTTTTAAGCGCTAGCCTATTTTGCAGGCACGACCTCTGTTTAAAGACCGTAGGAAATTCTCCCAAATGGCTGATCCGATGCTTCAAGGGCAGTACCCATCCCGAGGCTTGTATCAAGCTCTTGCTGTTGCTGCAATGTGTGTTCAGGAGCAACCCAATATGCGTCCTCTGATTGCCGATGTGGTTACAGCTCTGACTTATCTTGCTTCTCAGAAATACGACCCGGAAACACAGCCCGCCCAAAGGATTCCCGGGTCGGATTCTTCCACTCCAAGAATGCGAAGGTGAGAAAATATCAATCAGTCAAATATACAAGAAGCCGTTGTAAGTTCCACTTTTGAGGCTGTTTCACGAGATTTTATGCTGTTTTGAAGTCCAGAAGAGAGTTCGTTTACAAAATGTGGTGTCATTGTTACATTATATATTGAGAATAGGAAACAAAAATGAAAAGAAAAAAGTTTGAAGCCCTCAAACAAACCAAACCATGATGATTTGTGAAGATATATCATTTATCCCTCCCACTTTTACCTTTCATCGTATCGTTTCTTGAGTTTTATTTCATTTTCGAGATGTGTAAATTTTAGCCTTCCCATATTTGAGAATTGGACGTGATGGGATTTTGTATCTACTTGTTAATATTAATGGCTATGAACATAATATTAATACTAGAAAGTACTAGTTGAATTCGGTGTGTTATAATGAACATGCTATTGATATATATACATCTGCTTCATGCACTCTATTCATGTGTATGTCGAACAGATATGTATCGATGTTTTTTGTCGAGTTGGCACGAGATTTTACCCGTTTAAAATATTCTACGTAACTTGTGTTTTGAGCATTTGAATTGTTTGCCATGATATTTGTTATTTTCGACTGCTAAATTTTTGATTTTGTCATCATAAGGATCTGGATGTCACTTAAATTCGATTATGGTTGTTGGATTATACATATTGATGGTTGATGTTACAAGGTCAAAAACAATTAACGTCACTCAAACTCGTATAACCAAATCAACGTCACATTATATGCGATTAAATGAAAAATAAATTGACTTGTAATACATTTTGACATCCAAAACTAGATCAAAGATGCTTATGGGCTTGAAATAAGTACAGAGAAAAATGTCTAATATCGCGCTTGGATTGAAGGATTCCGTTTTACAGAATAACAGTAGCAAAATCAACTTTGAACACAATAAATTTTGTTAAACAATTATCATCTTTACAAAAAACATATAGTACAATAGCTATAACAAACAAATCCATCACAAATTTGGCTACTATTGTCATGAAATACAAAACAGAAACAATGCAACAAAAAAAATACTTGTCCATTTCCTTTATGAACTAAAGAACCGGATGATAACTCTGTATAGCTCTTCGAAAAAAGAATGGCGTATCCAAATGTCCAGTTCAAAGTACAATCTCATACCTTCTCATCTACCTTATGACCATTTGTTTCCTTGTCCTCAAGACTTGAATTATTTCACATCGTTCCATTCCCCAACATTGGTTGACTTCTCCTGTTGCATTATATTATTTTTCAGTAAGTTCTCACGTAATAAATGAATAAGAAAGAAATTCCCCTGTTACATGTGTATGCTTAAAACAAGCAGCAAATTGCAATATGAATCAAGAGCAAAATCATTTCAACGAATACTGTTGCTCGAGATTTCCGGTTGTACATTAACAAACAGATTCCACTGGATTCATGCATAAATGCATCGTGAATGACTAGCAATTTTCAGAACATTTTGGTTCAAATAATGTTGAAGCTCAATTTTATTCCAGTAGTTACAAAGTTATAAGTAGATTTCATTTTGTTATGAAACGAAGTTGGGATTTTAAGAGAGAATTACAGTGAAGGCAAACATTTGTCAACTACGAGAAACGCATACAAAAATTGTAGTTCAGGCCAGATCTGGAAACAGTCAACTAACATAGTAATTATGTGGAAAGCGTCGTATACGTTGTCTTCGGGTTGGTGAATCACTTTAAACTATACAACAATCGCACAATGCACGCATAATTTCATATATTCATAAATTTAAAGTTCTTTTAATTGATAAAAAAGAGGCATACTACTATACACTATTATTAACTAATATATAAGAGAAAATAGAAATCCATTAATAGTTGAATACTATTAAATCAAATTAAAGGAATAAAATTCTATTTTGTTTAGAATAGGATCACATGCACAAATGATCTAAGTACATCCGATTAATTATTTATTTAAAAACACATTATTTTGGATGTAAGTTACATGTTAGATAACTCCATTAATAGAGTTGGTTAGCAGTTTATGTATACTAGTAGATCTCTTTTTTATTTATCTACTTTCAATTGACTATTTTTATTAGAAAATTATTACGAATTCTTTAAAATACATTTTTATATCCTAAAACTCATAAAATTAATTTTATATCTAACGTATACATTCTATTAGCTTTTGGATCAAAACTTAATGCATAAATGAGTGTTACTAATTTTTCTGACAAAATCTGAAGTAGTATTGTATTGTTTACAAAAATCTTTGATAACATTAAATTGTCTAAAATCTTTAGTATTTCATAGTAGAATACTATATATTAGAATCAGATTATTACTTTGAGCACGTAACCTTGACAAAGAAAAATATTCTACGAAAATTAAACCATATTTTGACAAATCCAAACAAACAAAAAGAAAAGAAATAACAATTGTGAGACAAACAAATTATCGTATTTCAAATAATAGCTTATATTATGAAAATGTGATGAATTATTTTCTTGTACAAAAATATATTAAATTTTTTATGGACTTTAAACTGATACAGAGTTTAAAACTGGAACATGTTTATGAAATTGGATAATAATCTTATATCTAGAAATTCATACACATATTCGAATGAATAACAAATGTGAAAAAGATGTTGCTGAAGATAAAATTATATGACTTTAGCGAGAATGTGGTGTATTTTGTATAATTAATTTGAAAATATCTACATAAGTATATTTAACTAATACAAAGAAATATAAAGATAGCCATTATGATTCATAACACTATTGAAAAAGATTGTTAGAATGGACGAAATAAACAGTGATAAATAAGAATGATATGTAAATTAATAATTATAAATAATAAATGTTCAAACAAAATCTTATTCTTCAACAAATCTATTCCTTATATAAATATATGACTAACAAAATTGTTTTGTCCTATATAAAAAGACTTCCATAATGATTAGGTTTTAAAAACTTAACTACATATGAGAAATATAACAAAAGATTTTGTAAAAGTGGTGGATATAAGTCAAAAAACATGAAAACAAAAGCTCTCTTGTCTAAGATAACATCACTGTCATTCCAATTATAAAGGTAAAATATTTTGACCAAATAATAAGTATTAGATGAGATTTATATGAAAATATCATTTAATTTGTGTTTCATTTTTGTTATCGTTATTAGTGTAATATCAATATTATAATAAGCAGTTTTGAAGTAAGAAGAAGTTCATTTAAAGAAACTAAATTTTATTTTAACATATAATTAACGAAACAAAGATAAAAATATGACAAATGCAATATTATATTTGATGTTAAAACTTTTATTTTAAAAATGCTAATATATATTTATTTGGTCAGTATGTGAATGTTTTGTGAATGCTTTTTGGTATGCTCAGTATGTTTATAAGGATGTGTCAGTCAAAACTATAACACTCAAATGGATTACCATTATGTATATTACTAGAAGTTCACATGTGCTTAAAGTTATTAATTGAAATAGATAACAAATGCAAAAATGTGAAGAAAATTATAAAAAAAAAATAGATACTATCTACATTTAATATTTTAAAAAGATTTATATTGCATAAGAAATAAATTTACTTGTATATATAAGTGATAATTTACGTGAAATTATATTAAGTTCATGGTCATATATGAGCACGCTAGAAAAGTATTCAGATTCTTTTTAAAGGTTAATTTATATTCAAATAGACCAAAATATTGTGCTTAGACATACCAAAATATATCATAATTAAGATTTATTGAGGAAAAACTTCTAATCGTAGAAAATTATTTAGTCAAAGAAAAAATAGTTAGATCCCCACATTTTGAAGATTATTTAGACAGCGTGCTTATTAAATTTAATTACATCTGAGAAGTATTTATATACGACATAATTGAGTCGTTACACTTAAATTTTTTAGGCATGAGGTGTTAGAGATAAATTTTAGAAAAAATGAATACAAAAAAAAGTTTATCCATCATATTTAACATATGAGTCATTTCATCATAATTTTATAAGTATTTTAACGAAATTTGAGTTTTAATTGAAATTTATAATTATAAATTTTGTTTACTATTTATAGTGATTAGTCATATTTAATGAGATTTAGGGCTCATTTTATGGAATGAATCTTATCTTGGCACCTCCGGTGGAAAGAAAAAGAAGTAATTATAATGAAATATGTAAAGTATAATATTACATACTAAAAATATAGAAGTGTCACGTGTATTTTGAAGATATTATTATCTTATACTAAAATATTTATACTTAAACTCTATTAGTTTATGTATATACGGATGCATAACAACAAAAGTTAAAGTTACAACAATCTTGCAAAAATCATTTTGCATCTTATATTAAAAGTTAGCGTATATGAAGTTATTAAAATAATTTACAAATATAAAAGTGTACATGAAATTAAAATCGAAGAAGTAATTGGGATGATTTATGCATATAATGTATTCCATGTTCAAAATTATAAAAGATTCACAGTTATGAGTACTAACGTTGGCAGTGATTTCGCCTTTATAATATCACATTAAGGAATATACTCTAAATTAGAATATATAAAACTACATAAATAAATACTATATATTATCTTCTTAGTTAAAAGAATGATAGGAGAAGAGAAATAAGCCCACGCAAATTATGAAACACGAGTAGATTTTTTGTTATTTTTCATTCATATATGTCAACAATGTATTGATATTTGGTGACTAGATAATTAAAACAAAAGTTATGTTACACGAATTTTTTGTCATCAAACTGTTATAATAGTAACTTAAACAACTATCAACAAATTACTAATTTAATTTATTTGCTACAATTTGAAATATTATAAAGTCTTTTGAACATGAATTTATAATTATTTATTTAGATTTTTTCCAATATCACGAACCACGTGCATAGCATGTAATTATTTCCTATAGACAGAAAAACTCTACAAAACTCCAGGACCGGAGAAAATCACTTATGGTGGATTCTGCATACCCATGGACCTTTGGGATTTTCCCATGACCTGGACCTTTTCAATTCCTGTTACACTGCTAAACAAAACGCCTAGTGATACATGAAAAAAGAGAAAAAGAAAGAAAAGAAAGAAACACCGGGTTTGCAAGTATGTAAATGAGCTATAATAAGGGATAACTAACTACATGCCATAGTTGTGAATGGCACGCCGCGCTCATGGCGGGCCCTCAACCCCATGAACCGTGGCACGCACCTACTTTAATACAGCTCATTTACATACTTGCATCAACTGTCATGCACCTATATTAAGGGATAACTACATGCCATAGTTGTATGGCGCGCCATTTCGAAGTTCAAAATTAGAAGAAAAAAAATCTCGGGTCAAATAGGTAAATTTTGGATAGATTTGGATACACAAACTTAAACATTCAAAATTAAGCACCAAACTGAAAAATAACTAACATTTCAAAACTGGGTTCCAAATTAGAATAAACCCTAACGGCCTAACATCTAGCTGTCAAAATCGAGTTAGTAGATTTAGATTAAATAATTAGAGCATTAGCCCTAAATTAGATTGTTTCTTTATTGTTGCGTTGAAATGTTTGACATGAGCTCGTATTAAATTTTTGTTTGTTTCTTGAAAACCTGTTATTTATGTTTATCTGACACAATAATGAATATTATTGTTAAAAAGCTGCCATATTATTGATTATATTAGTATATATAATTACCTTTTTTTTATAATTTCTGCTTTGAAAAGGCATGCGCCGTGCCGTGCGGCGCCATCGCCACGCCATTTGTCATTAATAACTATGCTACATGCTCACTCCCTCACTTATTAATAATTATTGAGTCAGCTTTTTTATAGATTATCAAGAGACCCTTGTCGCATCCTGTTGCTATATCCTGACAACTCCAAAAAAAGAGGTGGAGGGGAGGGAATTGTAATTTGCTTTTTTACTAACAAATGGTGAAACTGTAACCTGTTTTTTTTTTTATTGATGATGGTGAAACTGTAATATGTTTTTTACTGAATGGGGAAATTAATGTTATTTTTGTAATTAGGGTCTTATGTAAGGGGTGTCTATGCAACTTACCCCCATATTAATGTGAAAATCTATTTAAAGAACAGTTGGATTACCGTGGAGAAGATTGGGTTTTGGTTTACCCGGACTGGTACTGCAAGGTAGCCTTAAGCATGGACTCTGCCATAACTGCCCTGTCCTCCATCTCAGTCAGGGCAGCAGTTGCTTGTTCATACTTATCCTGAACGAGGTCATTGCAAAAGTTCAATAAAATCTACAATTGAATTTTGAATAAGTGATGATTGCATGGACACCACGTTTCTTACTGGACAATTAACACAAGTCCCCTGAAATTTTGCAAATCATCAAGACCCCAGATCCCGACAACTCGAAAAATAGGAGGTGAACTGTAATATGTTCTTAGGGGAAGTTATGGTAATCTCTCAGGTGTTTTTTATAATTAGGATCTCGCATAGTGGTGTCTGTGTAATTTACCCTTTAAAAAAGGGCAAAGGAGAAATGAGAAGAACCTGAAACACTTGAGCTGCGTATCTCTGAGCAGCAGAATCTTGTTCGGCATATATACGAGCATCCTCGGTTACCCTCTGTTCTTGCTCTACCCTCATTAAGATCTGTAAATGAAGAACGCTATTAGCATTATTAATATATATATATATAAATGGGGGTAAAAAGAAGCAGATATAAATTGTCATTTTGGTTGATGGCAAATACTTGCCTGAAGCATGGCATTCTCTTGTTCATGCTTATCAAGAATGGCTTGGCGAAGCTCAGACACCTCTCGCTCTAATTCATCGACCTTAAGTCAGTCAAAAATAGATGATTAGAATTAAGAAAAAAACTCGAAGCTATATTAGGAGCCAAATTTTTAGATGCAAAAAATGGACACTTAAAAAACATCTACACGGAAAATAAAAAATTAAAAACAACCAAGCATCAAGCATCTTATATACCCTTGCACTCAATTGCCGCCTATTGTCTTGCTTAACCATCTCCATCAATGCTGTTTCGAGCTCTTCAGCTCTGTACAAAGGAAAATAAAGATCCTAACTACATTCTTTAATGAATATAACATATACACATTTCCAAGACCAACAAATTGTGTACTAAAGCTTTGATCTAACAGGGAAACACATTATATGAGATTACGGTTATGTTTCTCAAAAAAGACAACTTACAACTATATGACAGAATTGGTTATTTTATTTTAAAAAATGGAAAAGAGAGTTAGTGGAAAATGTTCGAACATTTCTCAAAAGCAAGTCTGCAATTCTGTTTACAAAAGAATAGTTATCCATCCTACAAATTTTGGATTATATCATTTCTAAACTTCAACAAGAGACTGAAGCTCCATAGAGCTACAATTTTTATGGTTACCTGAGCTCAGCTGATCGTTTTTCCTCAAGCAGCTTGCACAACTCAACCTTAAGCCATACCACCTAAATATAATCAATGGATTAAAAAGTTGAAATAATGGTTGATATAAGATACTATATTATTGTTGCATCGAATAAATAATTAATAATAGATAACGAGCAGTCTGCACATATGATGCAGGTGAAAAGAACTGAAACAATATTAGATGATAAAACTATATATTTTTTCTTGTAAATGAAAGGAAAAAGAACTGAAGAAACACCAATGAAGCATATTTTTATTTCATAAAGACAAATTGCAGTACAATATTTTTCATTTTGAATGAAAGGTGTTCAGCAGGTTAGCTTTTCCTAATAAAATAAGTAGTTTATACAGAGATTATAACAATATTTTCTTAAATACACTATTTCTATTATAAGTCGAACTGTGGATGGGATAAGAGTTGGTATAGGTAATATGATATGATACTTCCTCAGTTCCTTTGATCTGTCTCGAAATGACAGCTCCATTTGCTACTCAACGAAGTTAAACACTTTAATCTTTTCATGAACTATCATCTTGACTAGAATAAGCTTTCAAATCTTAATATATATCATAGTCACTAGGCCATTTTTTAAAGTGATTAGATTATTTACTATTAATAGAAATAGACAAATTGAGTAGTCAACCATCGCTAGCGAGTCATATCTGATTGATTTAATAATTTTGACTAGGGGTGTTCACGAGTCAAGCTCGAGCCGAGTTGGGCCATAAATTCGAGCTCGAGCTCGACGAGCTGCAGGAAAGTGAGCTCGAGCTCGTTCGAACTCCAGCCAAACTCGAGCCGAGTTGAGCTCGAGCTCAAAAAAATAATCTTTTTAAAAAAAAAAATAATTTTTTTAAATATATATATATTTTTTAAAATATATTATTAATTTTATATTTAGTCATATATAATTAAATATATTTATAATTAATGTCAAAAATATTATTACTTATACATATATTATTATAATACATCATATATATAAAAATATGTGAATAAATATTTATTTTTTATATGTATTAATTAAAAATTATTTTTTTATTCCAGCTCGCGAGCTGGGGAACATGTTTTTTTAGGCTCGAGCTCGAATTTTTTCGAGCTCGAGCCGGCTCGACTCATGAACACCCCTAATTTTGACAAGACTAAGCTTTCTAATAATAACATTTACAATGTTTTTAGTATATTATTTGGTAAGTTTTTAGAATTTTAATTTAATTATTTATTACATTAGTTTAAAAAAAAATAGTTTAACTGCCTGGTCAGCCAATGCAAGGGAGTCGTAACTTTGGGGCATGGGGAAAAGGCACTAATGGTTACCTGTTCTTGAAGATTCTTAGCAGGATCTACCTCCATATCACCATTCACATATAACCCATCAACATTAGCAGCCGAATCATCAAAATGGGTTCCATCTCCATTCATTTGGGTGTCAGTTTGTTCAGTTTTATCAGTTTCTGCCGTCATATTACCTGGAACCTGTTTGAAACTATATAATTTAGAAGCCAGACCCTTGGAATCCTTCCCAACTCTAATTCCCTTCGATCTTTCTTCCAATAGAGCCCTGACAGCTGGTCGATGTTTGTTTCTTAATTCTTGTAATCTTGCTTCATAAACATTTTGGAAACCCATGCAAGCTGTCAAGACAAGTTGGCTGCTATCAAAAGTGGAGCCAGCTAGTGACTGAAGCAGTGTGACTGCATCTCCAGCATCCTTGGTTGTAACCAATGCAGGTCCTGCACGAAGCCGGCGAAGAAGGTTTTTGCTAAGCGTATGAAAAAGATTATACAAGTTTCAACATACTATAACATGTTTTTGGATAAATATATGTACTGTCCTTACTCGTTGGGTAATTACTATGAGTCGCCTGATGTTTTGCAAATTAGCATAACACCCCTGTTAGATCCAAACTGTTGGATCATAACAACTAAAAATTAGGAGGTGAAATTGTAATATACTTTTACCAACAAGGTCGTGAAGTTGTGATATATTTTTACCGGTAAGGAAAGTTATTGTAAATTTTATATCTGGGTATTTTTCATAATTAAGGTCTCACACGAAGATGTCTATGTGATTACCCTATTTTTAGAAAAAAGATCAGGAAGCTTATGTAATGTGGTAAAGGCAAATTTGTTCTTGTCCAAATCAGGTTGCTCCAATCCAAGTAATAACGTAAAAAGTAGTTTTACATTAAATTGGTCACTCTGGACTCCACAAGAGTGCCCAATCACATGGCAAATTTAATTCACTCGCCTTGTAAATGTCTTATATTCCGCCAAATAGGACCTAAACTAGAAATTTCAAAGATAATCTTAAAAACTAAGTTAGAGTCTCTTTAATTTCTCTTAAGAAACTTAATTCTAATATCTTAATTTGGGTGCGTATAAGCTCCATTTTCAAAAAATTACAAATAAAACTTATTAGTAAACATGTTTTACAGAGTTTGTAAGTTTAACCAAACACTTCAAGGTTTCCCAAAAGCAAAAGGCAAATGTACTGTTAATGTAAGGATTTTGACTATCAAATAAATAAACATATAAAAGAATATTGCCAAGAAGTACCGTATAACTCCATTAAAGCAAGTGCAGTGCGGAATAGCATCACACGATTTCCTTCAAACAGAAGCACGTCCCAAACTCTAAGAACTGAAGGCAGATGAAATTCATCAGGTTTAAGAATTATATATATGAAGAGAGATAAAAGTAAGATAACAATAAACAGAAAGTTACATTGTACATTCAGTAAATTAAAATGGTCAACTGATAATCAAAATAAATACGTGAACACCCTTCACTTATTGGGTAATGATCACAAACCCGTAAGGTTTTGCAAATTACCAAGATGCACCTATCTAGCAACTTTACAAAAGGGTGAAACTATAAATTGTTGGGTGAAAGTGGAATATGTTTTTACTGACAAGGGAAATAATGATAATTTCTCAGACCTTGGATGTTTTTTGTTATTAGAATCGCACTAGCCGTGCATGATTGTGTGATTTACCCTAAATAATTTTGCATAATTGAGATAAAGAACCTGACCGCTTTCCCATGGAAGCATATTCATAAATATTGTGAGGAACCATGGCCCAGTCACCCATGCCACCTGCACTCCCAGGTAATCCAAATGGTTCACTGCAGCATTATACAAAATTAAAGACGGCTGGAAAGAGATATTTGAATTTATGTAACGAGGCCAAAAAGAACGAACCCAATTTGGGAAATTTTTCCCGCACCAACTCCTCAAGAACAAGTTGATCAACCTGTCAAGAAATATAATACAAGAAAACCACTCATCTTTAGCCATTGGATCGAGGTTCCTCCATTCCAAAGAGTCATTTAATATATATATTGGAACACAGCTGTTAATTTACTAGAGGCTGCGTTTGGATCCGAGAAAGGATTCAAATGACTCCACATTAGGTAAATTTGAAATGAACAACAATGATTGAAAAAATAAGTAAAATTAATGAGTGTCCGATGATTTTAATTCTATTGTAATTTGAAATCATCAAAACAAGCTTCAAAAGATTTTGCAGTATGATTTTGAAATCTTTAGCTCTTTAATCTTTCAATCCAAACACAACCTTAAGGAACACCAAGCAAAAGCCAAGAAGTACCTGAGATTCCATCATTTCTTCAGAATAATAGCCATCAAAATAGTCATCCAGAATACCCAATAAGGTCCTGAAAATTGAGCAATCCCTTTAGAGTCTGTCAAGTCTAATAACCAAAAGGATGTACCTAACACACACACAATTCCATGCATTTTATATGAAGCCAAAACCAGATTTTGACGTTAATGTTTTTTTACAGCATTATACGTACTACGAGATCATACAGAATGCCACAGTAATTGATCTACTAAAGTACCATGCAAAATATATTGAACCAAGGTTTCAACCCACCAAAATGCATTTTCCTCTGGCATCATAAGCAATAACAAGCCTGCGAAGAAATTCATTGCCTGCATGCATTTAAACATCAGCGGTGCACACTAATTAAAAAAAGTGATTCAAGAACATAATAGCACCACCTTGGGAAGTCTGGCACTTATCAAAGATATATTTCTAATATTAATTCTATGATGTACGTTTTTGTTTTGTATCTCATCTCAAAAGATTTGAGAACCCAAAACTTGTTTGGTCATTCATTTTCAAATCCTTTTTTGGTTCTCAATTTTCAGTTTAGAATATCTCAGACCACAAAATAGTTTGAAAATCCCTTACTTCCCTGATTTCTAGCTATTCTTTTTACTGTTCAGAATTCTCAGTTCTGATTGCACTTCCCAACATAGTTGTTAATGGCGAATGTCGAATGGCGCGGCATATGGCGACAAGGGTCCCATGGCGCGACGCGGCATGACACACGCCTTTTCGAAACAAATAAAATATAAACTTATATATACTAATACAATCAATAACATAATATTTTTTTTAAGATATTAGATAAATTATAAATAACAACTTTCAATGATTAACTACGCATTAACACATGAATTTTTAGCAATATATAAATTCAGCATATATTATATATAATTAAGACATATAATTATAAGCATCATCCTTGAAATTAATTCGGTCAATTAGTAAAATTGAGCGAATTGGGCTTGAGATTATGCATTAACTTGAGATCAAAATTGAAGCCAAAATAATTCGGACTAGGCAAATTGCAGCCTTATAAAATTGACCCACCCCAAACCCTAATTTCTCCTCCCTCCCTCTCTTTCACACACTCAGCCGTCTCCCCCTCTCTCTCCCCTAGGTGATGGTTTGCTTTGCTGATACAAGGAAGTTCTGTAAAAGCAAAAGGAAGGACCTAACCATCGTCTTCGCGTCTCTGAGTTATGCCACAAATTTCAAAAAAGGCGTGCTATCGCGCAATTGTGGCGCCGCTAGCGCGCGCCATTGTGAAGCTCGGCGCCACGCCACCGTTTGTGGCGCCATGGCGCGCCATTAACAACTAAGCTTCCCAATGTCAAAATGTCAAGTCTACTCCGTCTTCCCTCCTCAATTAATTAGTTAATGAATATATACACATGTCCACTTTAAATGTCCATCATGAGATGTAATTTCAAAATAAAAATTGAGGGAGTTGATAGAAATAATTTGGTAGTTAGGGCTAACTATCGTTAATACCACTGGATAAGAAGAAGTTAGTAATGCTGCTTCCTCTGCATGTTTCTCTTATACGCTTTCCAGTTACAAAATTTGCAAAATGCTAATTAGTTAATTTAACTCTTAGTTTATTAGCATGTAATAATATGGATTAGTTTGTGGATAATTGGAAAAAAGGCAACACTCTTTTGGGACTAAACAAAAAAAAAATGTATACATTATTTTGATAGTTAAAAAATACTAATCAAAATTTTAATTAACTTGATCTTTTAGATATTAGTCCCAATTTTGAAAAAGAAATGAACCACTTCAGTAACCAATAAGAATCAATATTAACATTTTTTCATCCTTATATCAACTTCCTTTGTCCGATGAAAATAATATTTCTAATATTATTTTTTCTTTTCTTAAAAACACTTTTCTACGTTCTATATTTTTTTCAGTAATAAGCTTCTATTAAGTTTCTAACAATATATTTGATGTATATTGTTGTATAAATACTGCTCACAAAAGAATGGGTAAAATTATGTTAAATTAAATAAAAGATTCAGCATAAGTACAGCTGAAAATTGTTATTAAAGTACTAACTAATTGTATCTGCTTAACACTTATCAGTATAACTAATAATATATTAATATCATCACCTACACATTAATTTACTTTATGTCAATTCAACATTTCAATTTTTTTATTTTACTTGTCTCAAAAACCATTCATCCAAACACAGTTTCATTGTCAGCGCGTCGTTTCGTAATATTTTTTTTTTACACAAAATCAAATTCATCCAAACATACTTCCATTTTTCAACGTACAAAGTAACAATCCAAAACAACTTACCTAAACATAATCATTTTTAACACAAAAACCAATAACAAGTTGAGAACTCATTTTTCAACTATTTTCCGCATTGAAAGTGAGATTGGAAACGGAAACGATTATTTACAAGGCCTAAGGGTCTATTTTCTCTTGCTCCTTTTTTTTTTCTTTTTTCTGTTAACTAAGTGGTAGTTTTATCCTAAGCTTAGTGTGTGTGTGTGTGTACCTGTGTTTAAGCAAACCAAATTAATGAATACTAATTCTCTTTCATCAGAACAAAGATTTGCAGAATTGTTTACAAATTACAATAAATCTTAGACATCTAAGTTTTATGGATATGTTTGTGTGTCTGTATATATAATGTATAACATTCTGATTCATTGTGCATACATATATATATAAGTATATATTGCCTTATGCCTAATATGTATATATAAACAAACTTTAATAATGAATACTAATTCTTAAGAAATTGTTTATGACAAAACTTAGATATCTAGAGTTATGTACATATATTATGTTATAACACAGAGCATGTATATGCCACAAATGAAATTTGACAAAATAAGAGAAGCCATTTATTTATTTTTATCCAGCTCTATGATCAGAGTGTTTGGGATCTAGAGATGCAATTATTTTTCACTAATTGACCAGAAAACTATAAATCTGAAGTACCAACCACTCCATATTAACCCCCCCCCCCAACAAGTCTCCATTGCAGAACATTCAAAGCTGAAATTACTACATGATAATAACAAAAAAAAAATCTTAATAGACATGTATCAAAATAAAAATTTTAGCTGAAAAGTACCTGGCAGTAACCAACAGAAGGATTATGCCGAGCATAAGCTGTGAGTAAACGCCGTAAAGCATTTCTACCATCCTCATCTAAAGCGGGATGCCCGGGAAAAGTTCGTGGCAAATCCTATGTTTCAAAAGGTAATAAAGTTGGATTTCTAGCAGATATTTAAGCAATAGAGTTGTAAGCAACTTCAAAAGCGTAAAGATTAATGAACAACCTTCTCAATCTGCCCTTTCCATTTCTCATGTACACCTACATTTGACTTAGGATTCTTGTCATCCACTTTCTTGTTCTTACTATTTACATTAGCATCAGAAGCAAGCAAATTTTGATAGTATTTCTCCACTCGACGTGCTCTTACACCAACAAAGGCTTGCCAGAGCTGTAATTGCAATAGAAAAGAGTATACACCTAATTAGCTGACCAGTTGTTAAAAATTGGACAAAACCCGTTAGCTGGCCATGTGTCTTGCACGTGGGCCACACCCTATCTGCATAAAATTCATTAAAGAAACCCTACATTATGTAAAATTTGCAAAAAAACTCTTCTTTTAACAAAAATTCGATGAAGGTTTAGGGTTGTAAAAGTCAGGATACCTATGCAATTTATCAACAAATCCTAAACCTTGAAAACCGTGTGCATGCTCCTAGTGAAATCCCAATGTTAACAGATGGGACCAAAATTGTAAAAATAATCATATGAGAATATTTTTGCAACTTTAAAAATTATAGGACTAGAATTGCAATAGATCCTACCCTAAGACGACCAATATTGCAAATTTTCCAAAAAAAAAAGAATACTTTGTTCAATCTTTTCTCACCTCTCCCCTTAGCGCCATTGGTGCGCCTCCTTGAACAAGAGATTCTAACTCTTCCTTCATAGGAGGTAAAGATTCTGATCGAGCATCATGGCCTACAGAATCATAAAACTCTTCCTCAGAATCCTCATCGGATGCTCCTTTTCCAGGTCTAGCCTCTTCAATGCGAGGAAGCTGCTCGTTTTTAATCAAACTGGCCTTCTTATCCTTCACACGAGAACTCATTATATCCTCTATGGCACGAAGGGTTGGTCTAATTTCTGTCCATATTTGTTCTCCATGAGCCTTTCTACCCAACGCAAATGGAACATCTCTAATAATATCATCATCATTTTTTGAATTTTCGTCAGCTGTTACATTGGTTGGCTCAACATTCAATTTTACGGCATTATTATCGCCATGTTCATTAACGGGCAGTTGAGCGGACTCCGTTTGCCTCTCTAGAAAATCCTTCCACCTATCTGACCTCTCCTCCTCTTCTTCCTAAAAGCACATCACATGAAATACGTAATATTCTTTAGCGATCATTTTGATAATGTTCTTTTAGCTGTAATGATTAGAAAAAAAATAGAACATATTAATCTAAAGAAGATAGAGAGCATTGGATAACCTTGTAGATATTAGCATATTTCCGGAATCTTTGCAAGTGTTGAGGTCTCACTGCAAACCCATAAGCATCCCTGCTCATGCAAGTTCCAATATCAAATTCAAATCTCAAGTAATTACTCTTTGTCAATGGTGATAGGCTTTTCTTAAAGAGGAACTTTCGCAAAAAGTGTCAATTTCTCTCACATGTTCAAGGATCAAACATCTGAATTTAAAGATGATAGGTGAAAAATGTAAACATAGTAGTAATAATATACTTAAAATTTTATAATATCTATATCTCTCTACCAAAAGTTAGCACATTATTATCATGCAAACTTGCAATGAGCTTCCAAAGACCGCCAACTCATAATTAAACAGCAACATATTCACCTCGAAAGGGTATTAGCATTGTGTTACCGCGATCTAATTGAACACACGCCGTTTCGTATTTCACAATTATCATCTTGAACTTTCATCCGAATCAAGAAAAATAATGAGATCAAAAGTTCTCTCTTTTCTACTTCGTATTGGTGTCTAAAATTACAAAATGTACATTTCTCAGATTCAGTAAACTAAAGTTATCAAGATACTCAAAGCAACCATGAGAAAAATTACTTCACGAAGTGCAAGTAGATATCAACTAACATCTCAAACCTTAATGATATCCAATTCATCACAAAAATCATTATCTCATAAACAAAAAGGGGACAGATTCACAAGGCATATTCTCAAATTAGATTTTTTATAACTATCGTAGAACCCAAGTAACAAACATCCAAAAAATCATAAGAAAATTTGTAGAAAACAAAAATCCCTTTTTAAAGTGCTGCTGAACTAATGTGAAGCAGGGGTCAACAATAGAGTGACAAATGAATTAAAAAAGAGTAAAGCAAAATAAACCCCAAAAAATTGAAAATAAAATAAATAAGGCACATGTTGAATAACAAAAACAAAGCAGCACGAACTAAAATGCAACAATACCTCTTGTGATCAAAAGAAGTCGGATTCAGAGCAGCTTCAGCCGCCCCTTTGGTCTTCATAATCGGAAACAGAAAATATATAATCCCAACTCCAAAAGATCTCTTTTTTCCCTCTTTAAAATTTTCTTGATCTGTCAATTTGACTTCACCCCTGAAATTTCTGCAGACTGAACAAAGAAAAAAACCGTACTAGTATCAATAAATTGGTGTAAATAATGGTGGGTCTTTTTGGTTTCTTGTTTCTTTCCTGGCCCTCAGACTCTCACAAACCGTAAATAATGGTGTAAATAATTAGAAACACTCACTTGAGTAAACAGTAGCTTACGCTAAGCAGCGCTAGTGTGTGTAATTACTGGTAAAGGGTCATCAATCATTAGCAACAGGTTCGAGAACAAATTCTGCTCAAGGAGAAGAGTGAATTTGCAGGGGAAAGCGTGAGTATCAAAGATCTGAGTATGAAAAAATGTGTTTCTACGTGCAATTTTTGGGGATGGGCAGTTGAAAACACTGAAGGGCTTTGGAGTTTGTATTCTAATGGTGATTTCAGAAATGATTTTGTTGAAACTTTTTTTCATCTTAAAAATCAAATTCTTTTCATGTATTTTTATAATAATTGAGCAATACTTATTATTACTTTATTAAATTTAGTATGTCGACAAATCACATGCATATTTTGTTAAACCTAACCAAACGAATTTGGAATTTATATATAAATATAAGAGTAATGCTATATACCACCGTTTTCATACCACCGTTTTTTCACCTCTCCTTGATTTAGAAAGTGTGAATATATTGAATTCAATTGAATTAATTAAATCCAAATGAATATTTACTAATAATAGAAGTAGTGAAAAATCGGTGGTATGAAAACGGTGGTATATATCATTACTCTAAATATAATTATTAAGATTTTACATAAAAATATATTTATATGTTATTGGCTAATAATAATTATAGATATGCTAATATTTATAAATATAATAATACATAGTATTAGTCACATTTTTTGTCACGACCCAAAACCACACATTTCATTTAATCATACATTATTATAAACACGCATTATTTTGCTAGCATTTAGCACTAATTATATAGGCATGACGTTTCGATTAAGCAAGCATGACGTCTAGCACTTGTCACGAATTAATTAACGAATGGAAAAAATTGAGCTGCTTCCCAGGGAGGTCACCCATCATACGATTGCTCTCGTACGAGCTCGCTTAACTTTAGAGTTTTGATCGAATACGGTACATTAAATCTTCCGGATAATTATCGAGTAAATATATTTCTCACCCACGCGTCACTTACGTGTTCCCTATATGTCCCGATTAGTTAATTACATGACATGTAGAAAATATAACGCATAAATGTATAACACATAATAAGCTAGCAGCTGCAAATAATTCGTAAGAATAAAATAATATATATACATATATATTAGTCATCAATCCTCAAATTGACAACTAAGCTTCAACCTTTTCTTAAACTGCCGACCTACTTTTCTAACTTATCACACATATATATATATGTATATAAATATAACTTTACTAAGTACAAGAATTAGAGAAGAGAAAGAGAATAGATAAGAGAGTTAAAGAAAACAGTAGAGAATTAGAGAGAAGAGAGAAAAAGAGAAAGAAGAAAAAAAAAATAGAGGAAAATTCGGGAAAAATAAAAAAATCGACGTTCTCGTAACGAGTAAGTGTTTTACCGATTGTTTTGTTCGTTTTGATTATGAGTTTAAAAATATAATTTATATATGTTGGAATTAATGTTTAGTTTGGATTTTTAGATGTTTAGAACCTATAATTCGAAAATTGAAGTTATTCAACACATATACATATGTATTAGATAACTTAACGTTTAGTTTGTCAAAAATTCAGAATCGGTGTTTCGAGTTT
This sequence comes from Verbascum thapsus, assembly GCA_963669365.1. NCBI lineage: Eukaryota > Viridiplantae > Streptophyta > Magnoliopsida > Lamiales > Scrophulariaceae > Verbascum > Verbascum thapsus. The sequence goes on along the minus strand of OY770110.1, from coordinate 14,735,017 downwards.
AAGTTTGTAGTTGTGTAGTTAAACCTTCGAAATTAATTGTGATGAATATTCTGTATCAACTTTAGGGTGTTAGGAATATCACTATAAAATTTGGTAATATTTGAAGTTACGTAGAATTTTCTAAAAATCGTAGCGTCAAAACCGCCCGAGTATAGCTTACGGATGACTGGTTAGTTGTAAGTAAATCCAGAAAAGATCATCAGGAAAGTACTCATGCATTCATTTGCATTTTATGTGTTATATCAAGTATAGTTATGATTTGCAATATGATTAATAGGACGGGATTCCAACAGAGGAGTTGAAAACGTCAACTAGGCGAAGACGTATCGGGAATCCACTACTAGTGAGTATAATTTGGTGACTGCTATTTAACTGATATCTGATTTATTGATGGTTTTAGATGATTTACTTGATTTGCCTAATTGTGTTGATTGAATAGTCTATGGTGCTATAATGTGGATTATGTGATGTCTGAGTGATTGAAACAAATGTGACGAATATGGCTTATTGTGTAATGCGAATGGTATGATCTTTATGATGGTGAAATGTTGTTGATGAATTGATGATGGAAATGAGATATGTGATATGTAAATGCATTCATCAGAGATAAGAGGCTCTGTTATGGCTGTTATAGACCTTGAGTCATGTGTTAAAGATTGTCCAAAATGATTGGACCACAGAGTACCGTACGGCCACCGGAGTTCACTGAACTCACATGTGTTATATGTATTACAGAGTGCCATGGCCATTTTCGTGATCACGACTACTCTTGGTTATAACAGGCCATTAACAGGAAAAGAAAATGACAATCACATGCATTTTATATTTGCGAATGATATGAATTCAATGTGAGATAATTTTGATTGATATTCTTACATGACTTCATAGATTGATTACCTGACGGTTTCTATGTGCTTATATGATGTTAAATAACTCGTTACTTTATTATACTTGCTGAGTTTGCGACTCACCAAACGCAATGTTTTTCTTTTAGTTGTTGTAGATAAAGTTGATCCTGAAGTCGTACATAAAGTCTGAAGCATGGATCAAAGGTCGGTTGGCTGGTTTCAAGTCCTTCACCCTCGGCTCATCATTTGCATATCATATAGGATTTCTTTTTGCACGCTTGAGAAATGAAAATTTTTCAAGACGTATATTTTTGTATCCTTATGCCATTGTGTGAAGGTTATAAAACTAATATGGTTAAACGCTTCCGTGTAAATATTGTGATTAGACGAGTACATGTATGTTAAGTATGTGCTGGATGATTTTAAAAAGCAATGTGCGTATTATCATAATGTAACGGGTACGGGTGTTACATTTTTATTCTAAAAACGTGGATTTCTTACAATATGAGATTGAATGCCATAACTCTTATTTGTAGTTTACTTTTTATTGGTGTTGTTGGGATAGGATTGCATCACATGATATAATTGGTTTCTGCATGTGAATAGAAATTGTAATGGATTAGACTTCTAAATAAAAGGATTTCTACAAATTGAGTTATTATAATTAGAGTCTTAATTAATTCTATTTCAATGTTATTATTAGAAGTAAGGGTGGATATATCTACAACAATGTTATATTTGTAATTAGACTCGTATACAACTTAAGCCCACCTAACCTAAAAGTAATTGTTTCGCCCTTACTTCTAACAACACTGAAAAAGTAAACCAATTACGACTCTAATTATAACAACTCAATTTGTAAAAACCTTTTAGAAGTCTAATCAATTACAATATATAGACGTGCCATGCAAACTTTTTTTGAGTTGGGTCATTTTCATTTAGTTTTTAAGTTGCAAATTTGTGGCAAAGTTAAAAAAAAAATCGATTTGGATGGATTTTTAATTTTTCATAATTATACTATTTATTTTCACATAATCACACCAGAATTTAAAGATAATAATGAATAGATGCGGAATCATGTATGATTGTCATAGGTCTAATATTGAGTAAATCTTAATTGTTAACAAGTGTAAATATAATATAATACACAATCCTTAAATTATTTAAGTAATCTAATTGAATTAAATTCAGTTGTGTTATATAAATAATTAATATGTTCCTTAAGTTGGATATAGTAATTATCAATGTTTAGCTAAATAGTCAAATTTAAAGACTCAAAGTAAGACACTTGAAATAAATGTGACTTATACTACTATTTATTATATTTATAAATATTAAATATGTATAAACAGTCAATAACATATCAATATTAAATACTATAAGCAAAACATAATTCTTCAACAAATTATTTAAATTCAATATATTGATTAGGTTTTGAAAACTTAACTACATATGAAAAAAATAACAAAAAGATATTGTAAAAGTGATGGGTATAAGTTGAAAATATTAAAGCATAAAAGCTCTATTCTCTAAGATAACATTCTTGTCATCTCAATTTTAAAGGTATATTTTGATCAAATAGTAAGTATTTGTATATTTTGATCAAATAGTAAGTATTTGATGAGATTAATTTGAAAATATAAAAATTATTTAGTTCATATTTTGTTTTGGTTATCATTATTAGTATTATATCAATATTATAATGAGTAGTTTTCAGGTAAGAAAAAGTTCATTTATTAAAGAAATTAAACTTTATTTTGACACATTTATAAATAAAAGAAAAATGAAAAATATGACAAGTGCAATATTATATTTGATGTTAAAGACATATACTTCTATTCTAAATATGTTAATATTTTGTTTTTAGGCAATATATGAATGTTTGTTTGTTTGATCAAAATGTTTATGATGATATATATGGCAAAGCTATAGCACTCAAATGTATCTACCATTATGTATATTACTAGAAAAGTTCACATGTGCTTAAAGTTATAAATTGAAATAGATAACAAATGTAAAAATGTGAAAAAATAATAATAAAACTTTAGTTGGGATACGATATGGATGCACTGTAAATTTAAATATTTTTAATAAGACTTATTGACATGCATAATAAATAAGTTTACTTGTATGTATAAGTGATAAATTTACGTGATAAATATATTCGATTCATGATCATATACATTAACATTCTAGAAAAATATTCAGATTCTTTTTAAAGGTTAATTTACATTTAAACATACCAAAATATTGTTGTTAAATGTTTCAAAATAAGCATAATTAAGATTTATTGAGACAAAAAATTATAATAGTAAAACTTATTTAGTCGAAGAAATAATAATTAGATTCCCACATTTTTTAAGATTACTTAGACAATGTGCTTATTAAACATAAATCTATATAAGAAGTTATAATATACAATGATAGTGTTTGGAAACACTTTCGAAATGGACTTTTGGCTTAGAAGTCCATTTTGATAAAATGTGTGTTTGGTGAATGATTTTAAAAGGACTTTTGAATAAGTCAAAGTTTGGAAAAGCCCGTTTTAAAGGAGTGAGAATTAGTGACTTTTTCATAATGGGTTCCCCACTTTTATTATTATGGTTAATGAAATTTGTTATTTTACAAATTTACGCTCTATTTCCTACTTAAAAGGAGCCCTCATTGCGAACATGAGAATTCTCACATACCTCCCTCACTTTACATGTGTAATATATTTTTAATTATGCATTTTAATAATATATAATTATTAAAATTTATAATGATATATTTATTGGTAATGATATATTTAATAATATATTTATTTATAATGATATACTCAAAATTGAGAATAATATATTTATTGTTATTAAAATTAGTCCAAATTCCAACTAGCACTTTTTATATAGAGGTTTAGTTTCACTCATAATTTTCATGATATTAATATAATAATTCTTAGTAATTAGCTTTTACAATATAACCCACGTTAAATTGTGAAATCTAGAATCATTTTTTTAATATCAATATATATATTAATAAAATGTATCAAATGGCACTATGGTTGCAAATATTGATAAGGACAATATTGTAAAAAATTGTTAATTAAGCACTTTTGAGTTAGTTTACCAAACACATTCTTGTATAAGAAAATTGACTTTTGGTTCTAAAGCACTTTAAAAAAAATGTGTTTACCAAACACTTAATGTAAGTAGAAGCACTTATTTAAATCATTTTATGAAAAAGTTATTCCAAACACATTCAATATAATTAAGTACTCACTCTTATAGGGGCAACCCCCAATAGACTTGGTAGGGCATCTGAATATTGTGCCCTTGGTCACAGGTTCAATTTCTGCTGAAGGAATGCCTATTTGTCTTCTCCACTGTGAGCCTGTTAGCTATGGGCAACCTAAGTTGGTTTACCTCTCTTGTGTGGTTTGCATGCTATTACACAAGAGCGGCTGCGGATTTTTCTCGTCATCCAAAAAAAAAAAAAAACTCACACTTATAATTTTAAGCATGAAGTGTTGAGATAATTGGAAGAAAAATGAATAATAAAAAATGTTTACCCAGCATATGGCTTATTTTATCCTCATTTTATAGGTTTATTTTAACGGAATTTGAGTTTAACAAAAATTTGTAAATATAAATTTTCTTAAATAATTTGTAATCATTAGTTATTTTTAGTTAGATATAACTTATGACTCATTTTATTGAATGAAATCTTATATTGGTAGTTCATGTGGGAAGAAAAAAAGTAATTATGATGAAAATATATAAAGTTTAATATTCCATACTAAAAATATAGACGTGTCATGTGTATTTTGAAGATATTGTCGTCTTATACTAAAATATTTATATGTATTTGAACTCCTTTAGGTTATGTACATAAGGATGCATAAGTTAACACTACAATATTCCTGCAAAAATTACATTTCATCTTATATTAGAAGTTAACACATCTTAAATTTATTAAAATAACTTACAAATTTAAAATTGTATGATATTAAAATAGAAGTAACTGGAGTGTGATTTTTCATATAATATACTCTATTTTGAAATTTGTAAAGAAATCATATTTATGAGTACTAATGTTGGAAGTAAATTCGACTTTATAGTATCAAATTAAGGATTATACTCCAAGTTAGGATATAAACTACATAAATATATATTTTATTATCTATTTTTCTAGAAAGGGTGATAGAAAAAGAAAATAAGTCTATTCAAATTAAGAAACATGAATAATTTTTATGTTATTTTACATTAATTTAGTCTGCAATGTATTGATATTTGATGACTAAATAATTAAAATAAAAAGTAACTATGTTACAATGAACTTTTTTCCATCAAACTATGCCACAATAATAAGTTAAACAACTATCAACAAATTACTGATAAATTTATTCGCTACTATTTGAAATATTATAAAGTCTTTTGAATGTGAATTTGCTATTATTCATTTAGTTTTTTTTTTCAATAACACAAACTAGTATTTTAATTATAAACAAGTTAAAAAAAATCACTTACTAGTCAGTCGAGAACTCAATCATACTTTTTTTTTAAATGAGATTATTTTTCTGTTAATACTACATTTTTTAAAATATTGAGGCGAGGATGCTACCCTATTAAGTTACTCCAAAAACTCGAGATGATAGTGATACGTCTTGCCATTGTCATCCTTATTGTCATCGTCGAGCCTTATGAACTAATTAATATATTAATTTATGATTATTAAATATATTTCATGATATTAAAAATATCATGCCTAATTTGTATTTCTAAATATTCAAATGATTTTAAAATTTAATTCTAAGTACATTTTTATTAATTTTAAAACCACATATAATATGTATATTATATTTACATATACAAGTATTCAATTATTCATTTACCCTATCGACATACTCACAATCTATACATCCTATTTAATACTCTTTTGTCCACAGTAACTTTCTTATCTACACCTTTTTGTACAATCGCATGTATACCATTGCCACCGGCGATTCGATAAGAATCGTACGCCCTAATTACTCCGCCGATCGGTGTACAACCCAACGCTCACGCGCCGCCCACCTTGAAATCGCCTCTCAGTTTCGCCATAGCCGAAAGCACGGAGAGAAATATTATTTATACACCTCCGAGTCTCGGAGGAAAGAGCACGACGGTCGTTTCGATTGCGTTAAGAACATTTTTAGAGCTCGAATGGGTGCTGACGTCGTCGATGACGTGTCGCCGCCGCAGAACTACCGCGAGAAACCGCCGCCTACTAAATTGCTCACATTGCCTACGATCCTGACGCTCGGCCGCGTAGCCGCCGTACCGCTTCTTGTTAGCAGTACGTGCTTTGATGTTTAGCATTCATTGTTGTTGTTGTCGTCATTTGTCCATTGTTTAATTTCGTTTCGTTTGCGATTTGTGTCTCTGATTTAGCTAATGCATCAGAAAATAATGATGAAGAATTTAACCTAGAGTAATGTTGTCGTTGTCCGTGGAGCTGATCAAATAAAATGCACAAATTGGGGAAATGTTATGTAGTTGTGCTAAATTACCGTTCATTGTTGTTGTCAATCGATTAATTTATAACCTTAACTATTCATCTCTGTGATTTGGTTAGAAATGCATCAGAAAATAGTAGTTGAACAAATAAGTAATAGTAATGTTATTGTAGAACTGATAAAGTAAAATGTGCAAATTGCGCGGATTTAGTACAATGTTCAGTAGGTGTACCTTGATATGATATTTGCGCTCAAAGTTGGTGATCTTGTACTGTTGTATCTTAATATGCCATTTGCCCTCGCGCAGGCGTTGGTTTTTTCAGTTGTTAGATTTGGGACGTCGAACATGTTTGCTGTTAGAATGTTCTATGTACGCCAGTATCACAATTCAACCCCTTGCATTCATATAAATTTACCTGTGGATTTTCGTGAAGGATGAATAATGCATCAGTATGTGTTGATTTGATTTACATCTAGTTGCATCCGTTTTAATTTCGGTTTGATATCCAGTTCTTTCTACTGATGACATTAAATTTGTGTTTCGTAGCCTTTTATGCTGAGAGCTGGTGGGGGCCAACTGCTACAACAGGCATTTTCATTGCAGCAGCTGTTACAGATTGGCTTGATGGATATCTTGCTCGCAAGGTGCTGCTTTTCAACCTTTGGATTTCTTGAAAACATCCAATGAGGTTCGCCTGTGTTTTCTTTGTCTCCAGTTATGTCTCTTATATATTCCTGTCACAATCTTGGTGTAGATGAATTTGGGAACTCAATTTGGTGCGTTCTTGGATCCAGTGGCTGACAAGGTAACACTCAATGTATTTGCTTAAGTGTAATTGTCTGGATAAGAAAGTTCATGTTATATAAAAATGTTAATAAAAAAGAACATTAGGACTACTTTAATTGGTAGGAGTGAGAGCGAAAGCCTTCGAGAACCTTTGGAAACTCTTCAATTCTATGAACGTGAGAAGTGGATATTCTGTTGAAGGATGAGCCAGTGCCCGAATTAAACATTGCTGTGCAGGTAACACAACAGGACCTTACAGATTTGTCTTTTTTTTCCCCCTCAATGCAGCTAATGGTAGCTGCCACCTTGATCTTGTTGTGTACGAGACCCTTTGAAGATGGGATATTTGGGCAAGCACCGTGGCTATTGACTGTGCCTGCGGTTGCCATAATTGGCAGAGAGGTAAGAGCGGAAGTATTTGTTTACTCATTGATAAGAAGAAGCTGAGTTCTTGACTTCTGGAAATATAAGTATAACAACCTTCTATGCAGAGTAATATTAAGACTTGGGAATTATTTATTTAAGCTTGGAAAATTAGCCATATTGGTAATACTTTGTGCGCACCCATGACTTGCATATCCTATGGCTTCATCTTTTACTGCATCCCCATTCAATTAAAAAATGTTTATCATGTTGATGCCGGAATGAGTTATCATACATTTTATTTATATTTTGTGGAGAAATGCTGTTTAATTTAAGCAAATGTCAAGACTGCCTGATATGAGATGTGATGCTATTTCCTGTTTCTTGTTAGGTCTTCTCTTTTGTCTGAAGCTTTGCCTTTATTTTATTGGTTTGAGATGCTTTAGCTGTAACTATTTGCTTCCTTAGAGCAATGTATACCTTTGACGATGCTTATATTTGTATAATTTGGTTTAGTACTGCATTTACATATTTTGACAAGTAAAAGTTTATTGACTTGTAGATAACCATGTCTGCTGTTAGAGAATGGGCTGCTTCTCAGGACAAAAAGCTTTTAGAGGTATAGATCTCAAGCACATATAACTTGCAATTAAAAATATATTTAATGGCTGATAAATTTGCAGTTTCCATTAGCTAATTCAATTTTGAAATTCTCTCTCTCCTCTCTCTTCGTCTCTCTCCGCAATTATTTTCCAGGCTGTTGCAGTTAATAATCTGGGGAAATGGAAAACCGCCACTCAGATGAGTGCATTAACCATCCTTTTGGCTGCCAGAGATGGAAGGTGCTTCTATGCATTTTTTTTCTTTCATTGATTTCAGGATAGTTTGTTTTAAGGTTATTACCAAATATTCACTGAAAATATAAATTTGCCTCAAATTTGAATGTTCAGTCTCTCTGCAGTCTTGTAGGGCCAGGAACTCTTGCGTCTTCTGGGGTAGTGTTGCTCTACGTTTCAGCATGGCTGGCCTTATGGTCGTTGGTTGTGTATATGAGAAAGATATTGAAAGTGTTGCTGAAATAATTAGACCGACCATCATTTGTACTTTTGGCTTAGACTGGAAGTACATCCTAAAATTATACGCGGAAGAGTACTGGAATTGAATAACAAGGTGCTGCTCGGTTGTACATTCTTCAGCTTCGTTTGACTTGGATCTTGTGGTAAATGATCCAGGAAATGCAAGTATAGGTATCAGCATAAATTTCATTATTTGGTTCCTTTTCACATCACAATAATGTTGGCAGCTCTGAAACTTACACTTTGTAGCATATGGAGTCCAATTTAACTTGCACGATCGGCTAAAACTTTTTCTTTCTAATATATGGTATTACGGTAGCTGATTGTTCAAGCTAGGAAGGTTGTGTTATCAATCTCTCCTTGAGCTTAATTTGTATCATGCAGAGAGCCAAATTATATTGCTTACAGTCTATTTTGCAAAAAAAAAAAAATCAGAATTTATGGATTTAAATTTCAATTTTCCAAGTGTGGAATCCAGGTTTTCTCATGTTACTGGAGTTTGGAGATAATCATGGTGGACTTTGTTTGCATGTGATAGTTTAATTCTATGGGAGATCGATGCCAAGAGTCTTGATTCATCATACACTATTGGATGACAAGGTATGTTGATAAAAAAAATCTTTTTAATCAACATTGGTCTTGATCTACCACGTAATCACCTATGATGATTGATGAGCCTGATCCGTGCATGTGGCTAAGCCTGATTTTGGACTAGCAGAATGGAACCATCTAAGTATAATCTTGTTTAAACTAGTTCTGGTGGTGCCTACTCCTAGAATCCACGTGCATCAATGATTATGATTATTTCGAGATTTGAAATATTGTAACTCCTAAAGAACCACTCTGCATGTAAAGTTTAATGCGTTCAACCAAGAGTTCCGTAAAAGCACACATCCAAACTGACTCAATAAATGTCAATTCAACCTACCACCATGGTAGACAAATCTGTGAAGTCTGCATGTTATGTGAATGATTGTCAAAAATAAAAGAAAACATGGAAAAAGAAAAACGAAACAATTGATTATTCGAAAACAATAAATCAGCATCTTCTGTTTCATATGCCAGTTTTATGAAATTTCAAAAGAGAGGTTCTTCCATATGGGCATAATCATCAACATTTCCAATCGTGGGTTAAAACAAACAGCTTGAACGAATCGAGAGAAAGTATATTATGCAAAGCCACCATCTTTTATTGAAAGAATTGGGCCTCCTCCTCGTATAGAACTTCGACTGATCAAATGGGAGTCTAGAAAGAGAACTATCACGGTTATGTCATCATGGAAATGTCTTCTTACTCCCCTATCAATTTTGTTGAGGTCCGAATATCTCATTTCTCGTTTCTTTGCTGCTTCCTGTAGCGCAGCTTTTACAAGTTTTCTGGCCACGCCCTGCAAAAAGATAGGTGCAAAAATCTTGAGTATAGCTAACTTAACTCGAGTTAGATTATATATATATATATATATATCTCAAAGTAAGGTAAAATTGATTCTGACATTACGGGGAAAGCTGTGGACAAAATCGACAGCCTCTTGATTGGTAAGGTGCTCCCATAGGCCATCTGAAGCAAATATAAGAAATTGATCTTCTTCAGGATGAAGTTTGTGAACGTGTATTGATGGCTCAGCCAAAAGAATAGGTCTCTCAAATGGTTCTGCCACTCTGAACTTTGGCAACAAAGGCGCTTTATTGAACTCCGCTTTCTTCAAGTAAGCATCACCAATTGATCTTGAAACCTGAATAATACCCTTCACACGCCAAACCTTGTGCTTTAAAACGACAATCTGAGGATCATGGGGATGCAACGAATGTAATTCTTCCCTAACTGATTCAAAACTTGCATTATGTTCATTTGATAACTGAACGGCCTTCACTTTTTTCTCACCCTTATCGAGTCTTCCTAAAACCGCCCTAGAATCTCCAGCATTTGCAATGTACAAATATCCATTGCATATAACGCCCACCAAACAACACGACCCCACTGAAGCTATTTGCGGTTTTATTTCCCATTGCTTTTTAACCATGTTCAGAAATTCTTCCTCTGTTTCCAAATATGCATTTTTTATCACATCAGCTGATATTTCTTCATCATCTGATGCAAACTCTGCACCACGAATAGCTGTCCAGTCAGTAACATATGCATTAGCACTGCTTATAAAATGTCCAAACAGAACTTTACTTAACAATAATATGACCTAAAAATTCAACCTTCATTTAGTGAACAAAGTTTTCCCAATCCCTGAACTGAAACTAGTCAATTTTCCAAATTCCTGAACCGACACAGTAAACTAATTTACCAGCCTGTATCTATGAACTTAGAGAAACTCATTTACTTTCTGGAAATCGAAGAACATCAAATTGCAGCCCAACTAATATCTAAACACAAGGAAATAAAACAAAATAAACAAACTAATCATTATGAAAACACGAGGGAATTGGCACAATGAACATGATTATGCAGTAAGAGGGATAACAAACATACTCTTGACATTTTCAAACAGGCGATCCCTTATAAACCGTGCAGCTTCTGGACCACCATGCCCGTCATATACTCCAACAAATGTCCCTTGTGGACCCGACTCAATGGAGCTCATCGGGCCCGACTCAAGCTGGCTATGATCTTCCAAAATGGTATTTGCTTGAATCACAGCCATTGAAAATTCTCCATTAATATGGTGCCCTGAATCTTTGTACCACCACAAACCGTCCACACGACCATTAAAGTCATCTCCCCCATTGCTGCTGCTTTTTCCTTCACCATTCGTTGATGGCATCCAACAGTGCCTTACATATTTTTTCCATGTAGTGCTCGCCATTGCTTATATTCATTAATCCAAATTATAATATTTGTATCGTTTCCCCAATTAATTTACTCAAATGAGCCACCAATAGCAGAATTAATATTTGATCCTCTCTGGGGTTCCAAAACCCAAATCACATATTCAAAACTCCAATTATTCTACAAATATGCATTAAAAAAACAAGTAAACAACACAATTAAAGGGGTTTTCTTCTAAAATCAACATTATCCAACAATACATGCACAAAAGAACAAAAAACAATTAATGGGCTTAATTAAAATGGCATTATACATAAACAAAATGAAATGCTTATAACCCACAAAGTATATGCACAATTAAATTATTTAAACGAATGAAATTAAAAGGAAGATGCTATAAGATTACCTAGAATCAGAAACTTCTAATCATGGAGGCAACAATTGAACAACACATCACAATATTGAATTAGACATCGAAAGATTTCTTTTCGAAAGAGGGTGAAAAGATAGATTCTTTTTGAATGTGAAATGGGATTAGATCAAGCGAGAACGACCAATGGCTTTGATGTAAATAAAAAGGCACACAATAATATTATATATATGCATACGTATATGAATTGTATATACTGATTAAAATTCAATGGACTTTACTTTTGTGGCAGGTTTTCTGGGTTGAGTTTTTTTGGAGATTCCTTTAGTATTTTCTATGGTACTTTGCAGTTTGAACCTTTAAGATATATTTAATTCTCGATGCACACTATAGAACCTCAAAATTATAATTTACACCCTTAGGAAAATTATAGACAATGTAATTAGTTATGGCAAATTCAAAAGGGTCTAATAATATTTCTTCTTTTTTAATTTTTTGAGGGAGATTCTAATTTGACCAACAATAACCTATGCAAGTTTCTTTTATTTGCTAACGCGTTTTATTTATTACTTCCTAATTAATTGCATGAAAAATCATAAATTTGACTTTTTTAAGGAAATAAAAAAAAATCAAATTCGATATGTAAAGAATTATTATCCATTTCTTCTATGGAATTCAGGAAGTAGTAACTAACCGTTTTGGCATATAATTTTAATTTGTACGTACATAACACTCCTAATGTAAGCAAGTCGATAAATTAATCATATGGAATAATTCTTTTACATAAACATAATATAAATATGATTTTGAGACAAGTACAATAAATTTTACATAAGAAAAAAATATTTCTAACAAATATAAAAGGAAGAAATGTAGCCATGTCACAATCTATATTCGAGTATTTTGATATTAAAGTAAAATAAAATCAAAACTCAAAAGTACTACTGAATTTAATGCCTGATTGGTAAAACTACCCACCTCATTCTGAAATATATGAGTATGTCGTATCGATCCTATTAAACTCAATGTTACATAATGTGTCATGGTCCTAATTTCATTTTGATGGTTGCCGCTCCTAATATGTTGAATTGAAGTCTATGTGAAAGGAAGAAGATAAATCATCAACTCTACTAACAATAAAATATAGATTTATTGATAACAAATATTGACACTTTGGTGATAATATTTTTAATTAACTGAATTGTCATGAGACTAGAAAACTAAATTGATTTTGAATTAAATATACTCTCTCTCTCTCTCTCTCTATATATATATATATGACTAATTGTGAAATTCTTTATCTATGATGTAACAAAATTTTATTGTCACTAAATATTTGCTATCAATGTGAAGTGACTCTAGACATGGTTCTTTGGCATGTTGTACATATTTTCAACTAGGGGTGTCAATGGGTGGGTCTGGCCCAAACCCAGACCCAAAAGATTGGGTCTACACTAGACCCAAAGTTTTGGGTCCAGACCCAGACCCAAAACTTTGGGTCTATTGGGTCTGGGTCTAGAATAGACCCAATTAATTTGTTTATTTTATTTTTGTACTTATGTTTATAACTTTTGCTAATAGATTTTAAAATATATATGATTTGTAAAATCTGAATATATATGTACAAATTTATTAAATCTGAAAAAAATATTATTCATATATATAATATTATATATATTATATAATATTTTATTATGCATTAAAAGCATATACATCATATGATCATAATGTTTCTTAGCTGAAAATAAGATATATAAGCTGACATTTAAATGTTAAAACCATTTCTAAGTTAATGAAATAATATTTATACTGTCAAAATTTCCAACTCAAAAATGCAACCAACTGCTACTAACGTTATTTTTGCAGTGCATTATTAATAATATATATAATATTATATATATAAATCTTATATAAAAAATAGTATTCATATATATAATATTATATAATATTAAAATATTTTCTAAATCTTGAAAAGAATAAATCAAAATAAAACTTCCACTTCAGAGATTATGGTAAGTATTAAAAAAGAAAAAATATTTCGTAGATATTTTGATGACAACAAATAAAATTGATGGGTCATAAGACCATTTTGTATAAAAGATGCAAGAATTGTTTAGTAAAGAAATGTGAAGGATTACTGACAGATTATTTATACAATAAATACTTGTATATACAGATTATATGTGACCAATATATATATATATATATATATATATATATATTATATATTATATATATAATATGAAAGTTAAAGAAGAAGATGAAATGAAGTAAGGATGACGTCGGAGATATGAGGGTCGACCGCCGGAGACATGAGGAGCGACGGCGGAGATGGCGGCGGGCCGGCGGTGGAGATGGCGGCGGGCCGGCGGCAGCAGATTGAATGGGAAGAAAGTTTGGTGAAGATTAGATTTGTAGGGTTTGATGAATATATATATATATATATATATATATATATATATATATATATATATATATATCATAAAAGTTTGGATTTGGGCTTTTGGGTCTAATTGGGTCTCACATTGGGTCTAGCTTATGTTTGGGTCTGGGTCTGGGTCTAGACCCAAACACAATGTTTGGATCTGGGTCTAGACCCGGACTCAAAGTTTTGGGTCTGGGTCTGGGTCCAGACCCAAAAAAGTTTTGGGTCTGAGTCTGGGTCGGACCCACCCATTGACACCCCTATTTTCAACTATTTGTCAATTTTTAAAAATGAAACTTATGGTATATTCTCAAGTCTAAGAAGTATGCTAGTTTGACTTATATCAATGACAAATTTGTACATCAATCAGTGAACTAATTGAAAAATATTATCCTTCAATTTATCATTAATCATAAATTGATATTTGAACTCTAATCATAGTAGAAACAAACAAGGACAATAAATCAAACACAATATTGGGCTTTGGTGTGTATCAACTAGATGCTTATTACTAACTATGTCTTGATCTAATGGTATAATTGAAACTTGAAACCCCACAATTTGGAGATCATGAGTTTAATTTTACTTGTTTCTTTGGTGATAAGTAGTCGTTTGTTTCTCATCTATAATAGGCTATTTATGATCGTTATTCGATGTAACGATGTAAAAGTCTCATTAATAAAAAAGTAAAACATTGATTTAGAGTTTATGGCTAGTCAATTTTCGAAACATAAATTAGAACAGTATAGAATGTAAATTCGGAAATTTAATGACATCAAATATTAAAAAAGATTAATATGACAAATTAGTCCGGATTTGAAGAATTTGAGTCATTTTATGCAAAATTGATTTCAATCAAATGATGAAAACTAAGGTGATTTTACTAACATTAAATTTCTCGGCAAATTGGACCAATTACTCTAATCTGATATGTTTATTATAACTCTTTGGTACGATAGACGGCATGTTATTCCACCTAATGAGCTCATACAACCAAACTACACCAATATTATGTATTTCTCTTCTATTGTAAATTAATATTTTATCTTATATTTTATACTTTTGCACAACAATTGGGTACTTTTTCAAAAATTCTAATGTTAACATTGATTATATACATTTTTGGTCCATATCGGTACATTTTCCTATTTTGCATTCTCATTATTTTCAATAAGAAATTATGGGAATAAATTAATTTAGGTGAATTAGGGACGTAAATGAGTCGAGTGGAACCATGAAAAAAATTTATATGTTCAAGCTCGAGCTCGATTGAGTCTAGTTTTTCAAGCTCGAGCTCGAGAAGAATGAAGCGAACTCGAGCTTGGCTCACTAGCTTATTCAATCCCAAGTTCGGCTCGTTTGCTCATTCAAGCTCGATCTCGCTCGTTTGCTCGTTTAAATCAAACTCAATATCATTTTCATTTAAATTATAATGTATCAATTTTAAATTAAATTTAATAAACACGGATATATATATATATATATTTATTTATTTATTTATTTAAACTTTACGAGCCGGCTCGCGAGCTTATGAACACTTTAGTAGAAGCTCGAGCTCGGTTCATCAATAACCTCGAGCTCATTGTACACAACAAATTTGTAATTCTGAAAATCAAGAAACACAAAAATTGTGACAAATGAAATTTATATTGATCAAAATAAAATATGGGGTACAAATCTCTATTTAATCCTCTGATTCTTCCTTTAAAAATATGTTGACTTGAATATTGGAGTTGACTTTGCTTCTTTGATCTTCTCCAATGTTGACTTGAATGTTTATAACGTTAATTCGAGGGCTTGGCAGCTTAATCTCGGATCAAACGTTGAATTTGATATGGAATTTGAAATCTTCAAGGTTGACTTTGTGACTTTGATCTTCCTTGAATTTGATTTGAATATCTATAACGTTAATTCGTAGGTTTAGCACCATAATTACGAATCAAACGCTATAATTTGATGAATATCTTCAAGAACGCCTTGAATATCGCCTAGAACGCCTTGAATATTTGAAGAACCTTCGTAGAGAAAATTTGAAGAGCTTCCTTCGTCTTCTCTAGCTTTTTGATTGAGCTTCTGTGTGTGTGTTTTTTTATGAGCTTCAAAGGAGCCTATTTATAGGTGTAGGATGGAAGAGTTGTGGATAATTTGGAATCCATTGATAATTATCCATTTAATTTAATAAATAATTATCATAATTTTGGAGCCATTTGATTGGCTGATAGAAGATCTAAATAGATCTTCTAGATATTATCCAAAAATCAACTTGATTTGATAATTATCCATAAATTAACTCCAATAGATAAATATCATTTGTCGTAGACGACTTTTGATTGGTCAATATTTCCACGTGGCATGATTTGATTGGTTGCAAAATTTCAATATCTACAAATGCTCCCTTGAGACTCGTTCACGGAAGTTTGGTTATTTCAAAGCATACTTCGTAGTGGATGAGTCGCAACGTCTCTACATAAAAATCATGCCTTAAGAATCGCTTCGTCTTGTGCTTCTATACCATGAAAGTCTTTCCTACAGTCTGCTGTCTCCTCGAAAACACTTTGTTGGCTTCCATCGCAAGTTGTTTGTGTTACAACGAGATTAACATGCCCCCAATATCACGGTGGGATCTTTCTTTCAAAATTCTTTTTAATGAGTGATGTCACTCCATCAAGAGAATATGATTTGATTTGAATTTATGACTGAACTTAGATATATTTAAGTTGCCTACGTACCCTAAGAAAAAGGGATCAAGTCATAACGTAGTTCAATTTTTTTTTTTCTCATAGAGATGCCATATTTAGTTTATACTCTTCAAGGCTTGGAGTACATGATTTGGTTGGACTTGTAGACATTTTATACTCGTGTCAAGGAGAATTTCATTTGATTTGATTTGACTTGTAGACCTTTTATGCTCGTGTCAAGGAGGGCTTCATTTGATTTGATTTGAAGACCTTTTATGCTCGTGTCAAGGAGGACTTCATTTGATTTGATTTGACTTGTAGACCTTTTATGCTCGTGTCAAGGAGGACTTCATTTGATTTGATTTGACTTGTAGACCTTTTATGCTCGTGTCAAGGAGGGCTTCATTTGATTTGATTGGATTTATAGACCTTTTATGCTCGTGTCAAGGAGGGCTTCATTTGATTTGATTTGATTTGATTTGTAGACCTTTTAAACTCGTGTCAAGGAGAGCTTCATTTGATTTGATTTGACTTGTAGACCTTTTAAACTCGTGTCAAGGAGGGCTTCATTTGATTTGATTGGATTTATAGACCTTTTATGCTCGTGTCAAGGAGGGCTTCATTTGATTTGATTTGATTTGATTTGATTTGTAGACCTTTTAAACTCGTGTCAAGGAGTGCATTTGCTTTTGTATTTATTGAAAGTTTAAACTCTTATCAAGGAGACTTGCTGATAGTTTTATGCTCTTATCAAGGAGCGTTGATGACAGTTTATGCTCTTATCGAGGAGCGTTGATGACAATTTATGCTCTTATCAAGGAGCGTTGATTATCACTTTCTTCCATATGTTCATCACTATCAATTATGGACTCATCATTAGAAGCATTTGTGAATGGCTTGCCCCCTTTGTTGATTTCTTGTCTATAAGGCTCTTGGATATATGACTTGTCAATTTCACTTTCGGTCATACTCAACTCCATATCATGTGCTCGAGTGGCCAGCTCTTCAAATGTTGTTGGTTGAATTCCTTGAAGGATATATCGAAGACCCCAATGCATCCCTTGAATACACATTCCAATAGTAGATGACTCATGTAATCTTTCTTTGCAGTTAAGACTCAAATTTCTCCAACGATTAATGTAGTCGATGACTGGTTCATCCTTCAATTGACGGGAATTGGTGAGTTCAAGCATGCTGACTGTGCGACGGGTGATATAGAAGCGATTGAGGAATTCTTGCTCCAATTGCCCCCAATTGTTGATTGAGTCAGCACCAAGATCAATGTACCAGTTAAATGCATTGCCTTTCAGTGATCTAACGAATTGCTTTACTAGTTGGTCGCCATAAGTTCCAGCATCATTACATGTTTCAACGAAGTGAGCCACATGTTGGTTTGGATTGCCTTTGCCATCAAATTGCTGGAATTTTGGGGGTTGGTAACCAGTTGGCATCTTCAAATTATCAATTCTTCGAGTATATGGCTTGACATAAGTTAAAGGCATCTTGGATCTCCCATCGCGATTGTCTTGGATAGTACTCATGATAAACTCCTTAAGTCGAACAGCTGGAATCGTCCCATCACTTGAAACTTGAAGCTCCTCGACAATGGATTTTTCCTTCTCAACTAGATGTTGATTCTTTGACGTCTCAACTTCATCTTGCGCCTCAACTTGTTTTTCAGTTTCGTGCATGGCATCCACGTCATCTGCTTTCTTCATCAACTTTGCAATTAGAGTGGCTTGCTCTTGAACATGCTTCGTTAATCCTTCAACAGCTTTTGTCAAGTTTGCAATTTGCTCCTCCGGAGTGGTAACATTTGTCATCATGACACATGCGATGTTTGAGTCACTTGAAGTAGAACGTTGTGGGGATGAATACTTCTCTTCATCATGATTGATTTCATCACCAAAGCGGAATGCGTCATCCTCAACATGCTCAAGTAGGGGAACCACCTTTGAAGATGTTTGTAGCTTCATGAGCATACTTCTTGTGGTGACGCCAATGACTTCACTCGTGGAATTTGAAGGATTTGATATGATCATCTTGGATTCCACTATCTTCATAGCTTTGACTTGAGCATCCATTTGAACTTGTTAAAGTGAAGAGATGAGAGGTAGAGATGGTCCCACTGAGCGTGCCAAAAATTTGTACACAACAAATTTGTAATTCTGAAAATCAAGAAACACAAAAATTGTGACAAATGAAATTTATATTGATCAAAATAAAATATGGGGTACAAATCTCTATTTAATCCTCTGATTCTTCCTTCAAAAATATGTTGACTTGAATATTGGAGTTGACTTTGCTTCTTTGATCTTCTCCAATGTTGACTTGAATGTTTATAACGTTAATTCGAGGGCTTGGCAGCTTAATCTCGGATCAAACGTTGAATTTGATATGGAATTTGAAATCTTCAAGATTGACTTTGTGACTTTGATCTTCCTTGAATTTGATTTGAATATCTATAACGTTAATTCGTAGGTTTAGCACCGTAATTACGAATCAAACGCTATAATTTGATGAATATCTTCAAGAACGCCTTGAATATCGCCTAGAACGCCTTGAATATTTGAAGAACCTTCGTAGAGAAAATTTGAAGAGCTTCCTTCGTCTTCTCTAGCTTTTTGATTGAGCTTCTGTGTGTGTGTGTTTTTTATGAGCTTCAAAGGAGCCTATTTATAGGTGTAGGATGGAAGAGTTGTGGATAATTTGGAATCCATTGATAATTATCCATTTAATTTAATAAATAATTATCATAATTTTGGAGTCATTTGATTGGCTGATAGAAGATCTAAATAGATCTTCTAGATATTATCCAAAAATCAACTTGATTTGATAATTATCCATAAATTAACTCCAATAGATAAATATCATTTGTCGTAGACGACTTTTGATTGGTCAATATTTCCACGTGGCATGATTTGATTGGTTGCAAAATTTCAATATCTACACTCATGAAACTCAGCTACAGTTCATGATAGTTTGAATTTGAGCCGAGCCGGCTCGACGCACTTTACCCCTCTAGAGTGAATGTGTAGTTAACACATTTAAAAGGTATGTAAAATTACTATTTTTATAACACAAGTTGTTATACAAATATAATAATTTTTTCTAAAAATATGATTAAGAAATAATGCAATTAAATACAACATATATTAATGTTACAAACAGTTGACATTCATCAAGTGGTTTGATCAAATTTGAGTCAAATATTAGAAATTTGAACGATTTTAATTTGAGTATTAATAGTTTAATACCGTACTGTATCATAAAGTTTTTTTCCTTTTTTTTTTCCTTTATATTTTTGTTTGACATTCTTTCTCAATGTTCCACAAATTTTCCAAATACTGTTATGCTACTTTGAAGATTCTGAAAATTGAGATGATAAAAATTTCAATTTATAAGTTGTTGTGAGATAATTGCTATTTGATAATTAATTCAGATTGAAATAAAATAAGGAACAAATTTGAGCTTCACTATTATTTTTCTCTCATAAACAATATCCATTAATAAATAATAGTCAAACTTTTTACTTCTTATTTTTTTGGTCATTATAAATGTACACCACCGTCCATCAAGTATTTTAATGCTTCACATTAGTAATAGAAAAGTGGGGGGATTTGTTTTTGATTTCTATATAATTACGCCAAAATAACATATTTATAGATAACACAAAATTGTAACACATATACTTCTATGCAAGAATAATTTTTTGTTATCAGGACTGTTGAAAAACGAAAAATTGTTTTTGTTTTTGTTTTGTGAATTTGGGTGCATCATTATTTATTTTGTGTTTTATATGTATGGATATAAACTAATTTATTTTACTTTATGTGGTGATAAATTAAATTTATTGACTAAAAAAAATAGGTTGATTTTGTACTAATAAGATTAAGTGAAGTGGACTAATTGAGATTAATTTTTTTTCTTTTTCATACTTCTCACAATTGCCCTAAACCCTATATATATATTTACATATCTAGTTTACTGATTTTCGTTAATTTAGTGGATTCTAGTTGAGTTTTTTGGACTTGTGATCCACTTGAAAAGCCCATATTATATAGTCTTTCAGATTCATAGGCCAATCTCTTGAGAAACTCAAAATAATAATAATAATAATAATAATAATTATAGGGCTTTCGCGACACTTTTAATTAGAAAATTCCTACAATTTCGATTTTAACTTCAACGGACGCAAATCAATCATGTTATATGTGAATTAGACATTTTTATATGATTTTTGTCTTCATTCAAATAGAATTCAAGCTATATTTTTTGTCGTGAAAAAGAAATTAATTATATTTAATTAGTAACCGTGGTACTAAATTTACGAATTAAAATTATTAACATCCAAGTTAATTTTAAAGGAAAAAGTTTTGTAAGCAATGACAAATTTCACTCGCGCACGTCAGGAGTATGAATGAGTCGAGTTGAGTCGAGTCGAACCAAACAATATGTTGTTCAAATTTATTTGAATTGCAATCAAGTTTCAAAATAATTGTATATGAGCTTGTTTGATTACTATTCGATCCAAGCTAAAAGCCTAAAACAAGTTTAAATCGAGTCAAACACGAGTTGACCTCGTGTAGTTTAAATTTTTTATATATATATTTTTATTAATTAAATTGGGTTCGAATCGAATTTCAAAACTTTTTGAATGTAAAAAGTGCTCAACCTTATTTCTATAAATTAATGATCTGAACACGAATAATGAGTAATATGTTTAATGTTTCACTTGTGCACACCACATACACACCGGCACAGCTATTGTACAGCTTGGGCGTAAGTAGACCCAATCTCCACTTTGACAAAAGAGTGATGGTCTGTGGTGTAGATAAACTACTTAGACTACCAAAGACTTACTAAATATAGATATATTGTTTTTGAACTTTTAAGTCTTAAGCATTAAGCATAAAATAATTAATTCAAATGTGCATTTTCTTTATATATATATAATGAGATCTAAAACTTGGCTTAACCAACTCCATGGTTACAAAATAATAAAATATATTCAAGAATAATAAAATAATGAATGGTTGGGTAATTTTATCATATAAGACTTTTATGAATATTTTATAAATGAATTACAAAGTTTTGGATTCAATCTAATATAGAATTATCCTCAAATATCCCACCTCTATTAAATAATGTAACTTTCCATATAGAATGATTAATAAGAGCGCAAAATTATGATTAGTTTTTAGAGAAATATTATATACCACGATTTATATTTCACTAATTTTTTATCAACATTTAGTATTTTGATATTGTAAAATATCTTTTTATTATAGTAAAATAAATTACAATTATCAAATTAAATATATTTATTGCATATAATTTTTATTATATTTAAAAAAATAAAAAAAATATGAACTATAAGCCAATGTATATAGCTATCACTCTATTTTTTTTTATGTTTTGTAAGACCGCTTAATTGCAATAGTACTGTTTCTATTTGTCGGTACAACAGCAAACTTATGCTGCCTTCAACCATATGCTCCATTAAATAATGTCAAGATATGAATAATAATAATAATAATAATAATAATAATAATAATAATAATAATAATAATAATAATAATAATAATAATGCTCTTTTATTTACATTTCAAATTAATAAAAAGTGATAATTGGGCATTAACTTCCTCATTTTATTTCTTGTAAATTGACAATATAATTTATGCAATCTCCACTGCAGTCAATACTTTCCCCATTCAATTTTGCTTTGGCAATCCAATATTTTTATTTTAGATTTTAAAATCCACCAATAAATGAAGCACATGGATTTATTAGATTTTGCATATATGCTGAATAAGTACATGTATAAAGTGTTTATGATTGTACATCTATAAAATATGCCACATTGGAGCTTTAAAAAATAACATTCAAGCAATTATTAGGGGTCAATTGGATGGCTTATTATGTCCCCAAAAAAGTATTTGAGAGTAAAAAACTACGGAAAATTCATTTGTTTAGCATGTCGTAAAAAATACTAACAAAAAAAACTCTTAAAATTTGAAAAAATTCTTCCAACAAATAAATTTTACTATTCATGATTTGACAGTTAATACAATCAATTAAAATGACTTTTTCGATTATTTTTCAAAGCCAAAAATTAAATTAATTACATAGTTTAATGCAAAATAATGCAACGTTTAAAATAAGATCCATTGTGACTATTTTCTGACGTCTAAATCAACGGGTTTGATTAAAATCATTTAATAAAAATTAAATTTAAATATCCATCCAAACAAATTTCTCACAACCAAAAAAATATCACTTCAACCATAATCATTACATATTTTTTTCTTAAAATTCTCATCTTTCAAACTACATTTCTTATTTTTATCATGGAATATTTTTTTTCGGAGATGGACATGTCAACCAATTAGGCCCTTAAAATTTTCTGCATTGCGGATGGCAAGCATTTTCAACTCTAGCAACTTATACTAAAGAATTAAAATGCTATCCAGAAATGATTTATGCAACCAATATTGAATCAACAATTAGCACCATTTCGAATAATCCCTCCCTTGATTTCATAATTTAAAACATTGCAATGTTTTGAACTTAAAAATGACAATAAAAAATTGCAATGTTTTCAAATTAATTAAAAAAAATTAATACATAAAATAGAGAAGCAAAACAAAATAAATATAAAAATAAATACAACGAGACTGAGCCGTTGATCAAGCAAAGAAATGAAAGGTGGTAGGCCAACGTCCGATGACGGTGAAAGAAAAATCCATCCAACTGTCCAATGGACGGCCCAATTTATTCTTTAATTAATTAGTTAATCTATTCTAAAATTCACAGTTGACCCCTCTAAAATTCATCTTTTAGCACTAAACCCCCCAAAACCCGTAAAATATTGTCCCATTAAAATGTGTAGTACTTTCCTCCAAATTTTCTAGGAAAATTTCTATGGAGATATCAGACATGTCGCGAAATAAAATCATTTAATAAGGGCATGCATATGTTTTTTTATTTTTTTTATTTTTTAGATAAAATATATTTGATCAAAGAAATTACCTTAATATTATTAACGTTACCTCAAAATTGATTCTTTTTCGTAAATGTTGAAACCATTTTTCAAGAATTATCATTAGTGTTTAAACACATTTGTTACGTATACTCTAAAAAGTATTATTAATTACTTTAAAATTAGCTCTTTCTCACTAACGGGTGATATAAATCTCTTAGAATATGGGATTAAATTAGTTCATTTTGTCCTCTATTTATATCCTAGATGATTCGTAATTTGTGTAAGAGATGATAAAATAATACTGACGTCTCTAAAAAAAATAGCGATTATGTTTTTGAAATTCAATTTCAAAATTTCAAATCACAAAACACACCAAATTTTTATTTCAATTTTCTTTTTTCACATTTACTTTTTCAATCTCCAATACTAACTACCTATCAATCAACACATCAATCATTTTACACATTCATCAATTACAATTAATATATACATTATTTTACACACTTATATATATATTTATTTCAATAATCATTAAAAAACAACTAATTCAATCATTAAACATCAACCAATCATCGTTGGTTTGACACATTACAATTTCCAACCTAATTCTGAAAACATAAATAAACATGTACGATTTTCACACGAATTTCGATGGTACGCCATTCCCGAAAATTTTTCAAAATTCTTACTTAAAAACATAAACAAACATATAAATTTTCAACGGGGAAAGTGCTACACACTTTGATTTATTTTTCTTGCATTTACAGGGGTGAATTGCATTTTCCAAATTAAGTATTAATAAATTACAAATCAATTTTTTTTTTAATAATTACCAGTTCTCATTTTCCATAATATAAATACCCCCACCTTCTTCGTATGCTCTCTCACTACAACATCACTACTCAATATCACCTCCTCCATACATATACATACACATTCCTGTATCTATACATATACACGTGCAGGATGATGAAGGAGGTGGCGGAGCACGGCTCTTATGCGGCGGCGGCGGCGAAGGACTACGAAGACCCGCCTCCGGCGCCGCTGATAGACGCGGAGGAGCTGACAAAATGGTCATTCTACAGAGCTCTGATAGCTGAGTTCATAGCAGCACTCTTGTTCCTATACGTCACCCTTATGACGGTGATAGGGCACAAGAGCCAATCGGAGGCTGACGCGTGTGGAGGTGTCGGGGTTCTTGGCGTTGCTTGGTCTTTTGGCGGCATGATTTTCATTCTTGTCTACTGCACTGCTGGAATTTCCGGTCAGCATTTTATTTTGAACTATAAATAGTTATCACTTTGTGATCTTTTGCTAAATTTTGCATCGTTTTACTTGTCAGTGTTATAGACTTTGTTGACCTTTTTCTTTTTCTTTTTTACTTTTGGCACCCATATTCTAATAACATTACAAATTGAACCCCATCACATTGGATGTTCAAATTGTCCAAAAGATTTGTTCAAATTATTTATTTTCTATAGTTCACTAGTTAGTTCATCTTATTAATTATGGTATGTGACACTGACAGGAGGTCATGTTAACCCGGCGGTGACATTTGGGCTGTTTCTGGGGCGTAAAGTGTCGTTGGTGCGGGCAATAATGTACATGATGGCTCAGTGTTTAGGAGCCATTTGTGGTGCATGGCTGGTTAAGCCTTTCCAAATTTCAAACTACAAGAGATACGGTGGTGCCGCCGCCAATGGCATCGCCGACGGATACAGCACTGGCGGCGGTTTGGCGGCGGAGATCATCGGCACCTTCGTTCTCGTTTACACTGTTTTCTCGGCCACCGATCCCAAGAGGGGCGCCAGAGATTCCCATATCCCTGTAAGAACTTAATATATATATATATATGAAAATGCGAGCTTCTGTTCGTAAAATTTGTGAAAATCATGTCTACTAGGTGGGGGCGGAATATGTTTTGAAATGAAATGATCATATATATTTCTGATTTATATTTATAAGATGACTGGTAGTACATTATTTTCTGTTACATAATCTTGATACTTATTGATTTTTATGAAGCAACGAAAATTATAATGCATAAAACAATAAAGGATTTAACCTAATATCTATTAACGCAACTAAGTTACTCAAGGACAATAAGAGCAAGTCTTATGAAATTCTTTCTTTCTTGGACCCAATTTATATGTATATTAACACGTCTTCGCTGCGAGGTTGCACACGAGGGCAAAATTATTTTCACTAAATTCAATATATCGGGATTATATATATATATATATATATATATATATATATATATATATTGCAACACATTATTGTGAGAAATATTTCTATGTGATATTATGAATATTAGGTATTGGCACCTCTCCCAATTGGATTTGCAGTATTCATGGTTCATCTGGCCACAATTCCGATCACCGGAACTGGAATCAACCCTGCTAGGAGTCTTGGAGCTGCAGTCATCTACAACCACGATAAGGCTTGGGATGATCACGTATTTTACTACATTTCTTTAAGAAATAAATAAATTTGATATTTTCCTGTTTAATTTCTCTCATTATTTGTTTGTGATACACGGATACGGGACACAACATGATACAAACACGCGACGATACAATATTTTTCAATAAAACATTAAAAACGGCACGACTCTAACACAGCTCTCAAATACACACATATATATATATATATATTATGTGTGTTTATTATGTCAAACTAAAATATATAGATTATATTTTTCATTTGAAATTCATTATGATTTGTTAAGATCAGAATTAAAATACGAGAATAATTGTATATTATAAAATTTGTAGTTTACTTGCAAATTTCTTATACATGTATGAAAGAATAAAATTTCATATAAATAATAAACGCAAAGTAAAACCATAAACTAAATATAAGAAATAATTTTAATGACTACATGACATAAATAAAAATGAATTCTTATTCAAAACCACCAGAAAATAAGTGAAATAAATATCAAATCATATAAATAATGTATTACTGTATTCTCTTTTGCTAAGAATTACATGAAATTACTATTTTTTTTATTTGAAATTTAAACCCATACTTCTTAATTCTCAAAGAAGTTAAATCGTATTGCCATGCTTACTTGATGCACCCCAGGCGTGTTCGAGACGGTGTTCAAATTTTATTTTATTTTATTAAGGACACAAATTTTCCATGTTGGACACAGTGTCGGATGAGTGCCATCCGATAGGTTGTCAGACACAATATGTTGTGATTTTTTTTAAGTATATATAGTTTATAGTTAATTATATTTAGTACATTTTATTAATCTTTTTTCATAATTTTGATTTGCAGTGGATTTTCTGGGTTGGACCCTTTATTGGTGCAGCCATTGCAGCCTTCTATCATCAGTTCATTTTGAGGGGAGGAGCAGTTAAAGCATTTAACTCCTTTAGGAGTACTTCTTCCCATGCTTGATTATTATTATTATTATTATTATTATTATTATTATTATTGATTATTATTATTATTTTTATTCCAATATATTATAGCCAAATAATAGAAAACATATTTTTTCTGTTCTAGTTTTGTCATGTCAATTATGAATTATGAACAATTCTTTCATTTTATGTTGTATGTTTAGTTTGTACTTAAAATCTGTCTTTCTTTCTTTTTATAAATGATAATATGGTTTGTCTAGATTAAAGAGAGATTTTCTTGGACTTCTTGAGTTACATCTACAATCGGTAGCATTTGTTAATTTTTGTCATATTCTCATAACGTTAACCATTTTACGCAAAGTTCTTGAGCCAAATCTAATGGCGAAAATCGACATTAAACCTTTTTTTTTTTAAATTCAATTTTAACAAGTCTTTGTTTTGTATAAATTGCTAAGTTTTAAACCCATTGGGTTTGTAAAAATATGCGCAAAATTTTCTCATACTTGTCCAATTTACTTTACTTTTCCAATTACTTAGTTATTATTATGTGACAAAATTTTAAATTGTATGTCAGAATATATAAGTATAAACTATTTCAAAGAGCAATTTGATATTACACAGAATGGTTGCAACAATCATAGTAGTTAATTATTAAGTTTTAGACTTTTTTTGTAACTCTGATATTACAAATATGTAATCAGTTTGCAGAATCCATCGAAATTTTGGCTCCGGCTCAAGATTTTCAAATTTGGACTTTCCTAAAATTAAAATAACACTAAATTATTTTGCAAAATTATTCACTGGAATTTCGTCTGAAATTCAAAATATCTCAATATTTAAGATGGTATAAGCCTTTTATTTTATAAAAGTTCAATTGCACATAATAAAAAACGATATTACACAAAAATGCATAAGGTAATGGCTCTTACCGCACTAGCTAGCATACTAGCCGGTACATACATCCAAATCAAGAAAAAACATAAATAACTATTTAGCTCTACTAGCTACCAAGCTATGTGCCAAAGTGGCTTTGTTGCTCTACTTTGGAGTGAGTCATTGTGAGGAGTTTATTTTTGATTGTGTTCTTTGCGCGAAGCGTTATTATTTCGGGTTGGTGTGCTTGTCTTTAAAGATCTGGTGTTCCTCTCTCTCCATGTCATATATACCAATGTGAAGAGTAGCATGTGGTAGGAGTATTAGCTTTTTTCGTTATTGATTTAAGTATTCTATAAATTTAACAATCTATCTATCCCCTATATAAATGTGTGAATAATAAAATTGTTTAGTCCTATGTGAAAAGACTCATATACACTTATTTAAATTTAAAATCTTTTTAATAATTGGAACTAGAAACCTTTTAGTATTATAACACTATTTAATTTATTAAAAAATAGAGTCCCACTGTACCTTAAATACTTGATAAAATCTAAGTAATATAATATTATAAAAGTATTCTTATAAATATACTAATCACAAAACCTAAATATAATAAATAATATATATAATAATAATATTCCCAAATACCAGTTTGTTACCAATTTGATTAGGAACGTATAAGTTATAACTGTCACTGGAACGAGGCATGGGCATGAGCATGGCTTCTGATGGTGTTTTTTCAGATGTAACAAGACTAATTACCCTTATTAATTAATAATTTGAATTCAATAAAGTAAAACATTCCCCATTTTTTTGTACACGTTTAACTAGCCATCTTCAGGAAAAAGATGGGAGGAAAAGAGAAAGAAAACTCTCCAAAATACTTATAAGAGAATTGATTTAAGATGCATTACATGTCTTCTGATTGATAGTGAAGCACAAATTTCATAATAATATATATCAACTTATTCCCATCATATTGTATCCAACAATTTTAAAAACTTTTGTATTTCATATCCGTATCCGTGCATCATAGATAATGCACCAATTTATAGGAATAATTTTGTTCTTATTAATATTAAATCTGCACCATATATGATATCTTAAACCTATGTAAAAACCCTTTTCGTTAGAGGATGAGGACGTTTTTGATCCTTATTAACATGTTAATTTAGTATTTTATATATTTTTCATATAATATAAAAGATAGATAATGTTATTTTACTAAAAAATATACATTCAATCTATCCCCTATATAAGTGTATTCTTATAAATGTACTAATCACAAAATCTAGTTATAATAATAATAATATAATAATAATATTACTAGACAAAAGTAAAAAAGAATGAACTCCCATTTAATTGAATAAATTTCATATGCAGACGCGTCATTCTAAGGATATTTGAAAATGATAGTAGCTCAAATTTAAAGGATATTTAGAAGATCAAAGTTGACAAAAATATTAATTTCATTCTTTCCATAAGTTCAATTCATACTAAAAAATCTAATAAACACACAAAACCTAAATAATATAATAGTGTAAGTATACTAAGAAACAAAACCTAAATAATATAATATTAATAATAGTATAATAATTAAATTATTATAATTATAATCTCTCTCCTATATAATGTGTGAATAACAAAATTATTTCTTCTTATGTGAAAAGACTTTCATCATACCCACCATTATTATAATAAATGAATTTGTTATATAAAAGAATTCTAATAGTAATAAGAAAACATTTATGTAGCAAAAACGATCTCTACAAGAAAAGAGACATATTGCTACCATTATTATAATAATTGAATTTATTATATAATAGAATTCTAATAGTAACAAGAAACCATTTATGTAGCAAAAATGATCTTTAAAAGAAAAGAGACATATTGATAGTAAAATACTATTTAATAAATAAATAAACTATATTCATAACTCTTCACAATACCATGCCTATGAAAAAATATTTAGTTGTCTAGAGTTTAATTATATTCTTGAACATAATATTATTATGAATATATTTATATATTATATTATATATAGATATAGTAGAAAATTATTTAGTAGTAGGACTTTCATTGTATTAATACGACTTTGTATAAATAGTAGAATAAATCTTCTAGGGCTAACATAAAGAAAACATTTGAATTTTTTTGAACTCATATTTACAAGTATCTATATTTAATTAAAATTTTTTGCAACCCATACGTAGTATAGTAACAAACTATGTTGACTCAATTATGTGGACTCTTAATTTGAAGTGGTCAAGTTCATTTAACAAAAATTTCACTAGCATTTGGATCGGAACATTATATGGAATTTAGTGACACTGGATTCAATGCTAGAATGAGAGAAGTAGCCTGTTTTTTAGTATATCAAGATAAGAAATCATCACATAAGCATCATGAGTGGTAGAGAGTGTGAAGACCACTGATTGGTGAAAGTAAAATTGATTCATGCATAGCTATGCATTATACGTCAGACTAGGGAAAGATTCCCATAGAGTTGAGGATGCGAGATGGGGAACATGAAATTGAGCCATCCACCTAGCCAAATAAATTATAGTTACGAAGTAGTAGGTCAAATTGATATTTCCACATGAGATAGTTGTCTGAGTTGAATTTGTTTTGGTGAACATTAATGAGAGATTATGATGAGAGCAGGGCGGAAGACGAAGGAATTTCTGGAGTGAAAGATGGAGTGAGAAGGTGTGAAAAATATATAGCATGCAAAATAGGATTTTTTGTGAAAGAGGGAGAGATGAGAGATAGGCAAAAGATAGGATTTGGAGAAGTGGCGTGACAACAAGAGTTGGGTTCGGTGAGACAGCGAGGAAGAAATAACTTAATAGGGTTTTGGGTGTGGTACATCGTCAAGATAGAGATGAAGAAGTCGGTGTTTGGATTTGTAGTATTAAAGAGGCTAAGGTTTCCGTTGGAGGCAGCGACTTGTCGAGAGGGTAGGCAACATAGGGTTAGGATTTGAATCAGGATGACAAATGTGTAATATATGTTGGTAACTCTGGGATGGAGGAATTAGGGTTAGGGTTTGCATGAAGTTTAGCTTTGAAGTTTGTGTGAGAGAGACATGACATTAGAGTTAACGGTAGTGAAGAGAGGCCGATGGGTACCATTTTTGGAATGAAGATTGAGAGGGCAGCAAGAGTAGGTAATAAAGCAAAGACATTCTATAATAGAGTATCATCGAGAAGGATGATGCCTTTAGATGATGATGATGGTGTCGATATTTATATTTAAAAATGTTACTGTATATTAAACATTATTAGAAAAAAAAATAGATTTCTGTAACGAGGAAGAATTACGACATTGACAAATTTTGGATTTTTTTTGTTCGTGTTTTTACAAAATAATTGGGATTAATAAAACCTATCAAATTAAGTGTAATTTTATTTATGAATGACCCGTAAGTTATTGCTTTGTTATTTTTATGATGATCATGTGATTATAAAATATCAAAAAAGAAAGGAAAAATAGTTTAAGAATAAGTTTTGGTTTAAGAATAAGTTTTGATGAGAGATAGGGTGAAATTATGAAGACTAATGTGATGCAATATATGTTAATTAATAAGTAGTTATACATGAACATAATGAAAATGAATTTGATTGAAAATAAGTTATATTTGAAATTTTGAGAAAGTTGTGATAAAAGAAATAATTTTTGCAAACATGCATGTCTGTAGTTTTTTAGATATAAGGTGTAATTGAGAGGAAAATATAAATTAACAATTAGATTTGACTCATCTTAGGATATGACTCATTTTATTTCAATTTTGTAAGTTTATTCATGACATGTTTTATATTTAAATGAGATTCAAAAACTAAAAGCCACTAGAATTTTTCAATGAAAATAAGAATTAAATTTATCTCGTAACAAGTTAAATAATTATGAAATCATTTGATAATAATTTATTTTAATTTAGTTCATTTTTTAAAAAATCAGGTACTAACCACTTGCAACACACTTGATATTTTCTAGTAATATCAAAAAGTAAATTTTAAATATTCGTTTTGAAAGTGAATTTGAAGATACAAATATGTGACATCAAATTTGATTCTCTCTAGAAAGTTAATATTATTTTGAATAATGAATTTTATAAATGCACTTTTCTTTAGCAAAATTATTATGAGTCATTACTTGACTACCTTCTTTTCTAATATATGTTTAATATACATAAAATTTTCCGCAAGAAACTTTAATCATGCTATCAAATAGAACTCACTGTGTATACACTATATAGAAGCTATTATTTGTGTATAAGATGCATAATAGTGCCACTTAAAAAAATATCAAACATTCCATTAATAATTTTCAATTAATTTTATAGATGTCTCTATATTTTTCTAAAATCGAAAATGAATTTTTAAATATTCTCAAAATTTCCATGAAGATTTCTAATGCTCCAAAATTTACATCAATTACAATATATTTAATACACCACTCGTATGTCTATCATTAAAAACAAAAAACACAGAAACCATCCTTGAATGTTCATGACATGACCATTCATAGGGAGTCATGTTACTCCATAAAAAAAAAAAAGTCGCTATAATTCAAGAACAATATTTCATCCTATGAAAAGTTTCCGAAAAGCTCCGTCTTTTCGATCTTTGGTAGTTGATTCAGTTAAAGCAAGAAATCTCCGAATACCTGTAGTGGCAGCGCCTCTCCCGAGTGCAGCTGCTCTCGCTACAATTTCTTCCTTCAACGGGATTATTCCAGGTGGATTGGCCGTCACAGGAGTTACTGCCTTGATTGCCGGTTGGTAGGTCCCTGACCCACGTTTGTTGTAATCATCTAGTATGCTTTGCTGATCACTCCTTTTCAGGCCCTGCAGGGGAACGTCATAGTAAAAAATGAAATTTGATAGAATGCTTTTGTTATTCAGGCAACACTATATGGTTTTTCCATACTACAAAATAATAATTAATCCATATATTTATTTTGTAGTATTTAAATAATTAAGTGCACGCATTGAGTGCGACTAGCTTTGAGTAATAGGTTACCTAGTTTTATCCATAAGAGCCCAAGGTGGTATGTCAAGAATCTGAATGAGGTAGTCTACATTCCAATTTAAATTCAAACAAGCAAACTTAATTTTCTTACCCTTTTACTTCTTTTATTTATTAGTTACTACTGCCAATTTAGCTTTTAAGCCTTTTTACGTTTAGAATTCTCCCTCACTTGTGTCTATATCCAAACCTTAGCATGGAATAAAAGCTAGTTATAAATAGAATCTGGAACCCCAAAACTTTAGTTTGTATAAGCATGTGTAAGCCATTGAGTAGCAAAAATGGAAATTCTGAATTCCCCAGAAACACAAAGAAAGAGAAAATCCAACAGGAAGATCAAGAAAAACCTTTAGATCAAGAATCCGCTGGAATTCTGAAGGTGTACCCTCAGGCAGCAGAGCGCAATATGTATCGGCCACAGAGTCAACCGGGGACAATATAACCTGCATAACAAGTACGTAACATTTAACTAGGTAACACAATGTACGCACATCTTTTAAAGTCGGAAAGTAAAGTAAACAAATTCTAATCAGACCTTCAGCAGTGCTTCAGCTTTGCTCATCTCACGAGTTACAAATTTTGAGTAGCCAGCACCTGCAGATGTCTGTTCACAGAAACAAACGGGGTAGTCATATATCTCGAGTATAATCACGTAGATACCCATGCGTGAGATCCGGATTACAAAAACACCTTGAGGTCAAAGAAAATATCAAAACTTCTCATGTGTCTTAAAAGTATACTACAACTTCACCTGTTGTCAATAAAAAGATTACAAATTCGTCCCTTATTAACAGGTTCCATCCCCTGTTTTTTGAGTTCTAACAGGGGGTGTCTAGGTAGTTGAAACTTCAGAAGGTTTGTGGTAATAACTTCAGTAACGAGCATGCATGTAGGAATCCCAAAGATTCATCTCATGAAATAGATACAAGGGCTCACAATAAATAATCTCCTAAAATGAATTTATGATCCATGCTGAGTAAGAATAGCATCTCTATCTGATCTTTCCTTTTCCCCTTTAGTTCTAACGTGATTAAATTGAACAAGTTGAACTTAATAATGTTATGGGACCTGAGTTGGTTAACTCCACTTGCGGAATTACCTGTTTGCCAAGGGAAGGAATGTCCAGAAGAATTGTCTTTACAGCTTGTGTATCCAACAACATCTGCAGTATGGACCAATTCATACACCTTATATCCATATTGAGATAATATATGAGTTAATTTTCACTTGCACAATTTATTACATATTAAAACAACCGAATAACTAATAAAAATTACTGATGAATCAAATTGCCTGCTGATTGAATCGATATGTTTTAAGGTCAATTCATAACAATGTTAAGACATAGAGAGAGTAAATGAAAGTACTTGTTGTGCTCCTGTTTCTGAAATCTGCTTGCATTTGAATATATTGAGGTAAAAGCGTGGACCAAGTGATGACGCAAGCTGTAAATATAAATATAAGTATGAGCATAAATCCATAAAAAGTAATAAAATAAACTCCAGAAAATAAATGAATGATTCATCATCATCTTCCGCAGATAATATAGTGTCAATATTACATTTCTAAGCTTTCGGGACTACGGTAACATTATACCAAGAATCATTATGTAAACGATCATTGTTTCTCCCTTACAGTCTCCCCTCTCATAAGCCAAAAGGAAGAACTATATGACTACTAGAGACCAGAAAGACAGAAACTTCCAGTGGAACTCACAAGCAACAGCGAGAGTACATACTAGAGACGAAAAGTCCAAGAAAAAATCCGATAGCAAGTTCCGATAGACTCATGCCACACTGAAGTACACTTAATAAACCCGTGTTACAAACACATTTGATTCCTGTAGATACCTCTCAATTCAATAACCACTGTTCTCATTTTATTTACCCAAAAGATCATGGTTCTGTATTCCTGTCTTGAATACTCACTAGTGTTTATTGGAAATAGAAACTAAAGGAAACAAATAGCGAGGACAACAGATAATTCCTCAAGAATTAAACTGTGAGTAAAGTGCAAGATAAAAATGGACAAACATGAAAATCATACTACTACATTCACCTTATCAAGAAAGAACTGGAAATATATAGGAGAAAGAAGGCTTCCAAGTACAGGAATGCTAGCAGCTAGAATTGTATTTATGCCATTTACATACCTGCAGAGAAATTAATCAAAATATAAACAGGAAGATTAGGATTTTTGGTGGTTCATATTTAAAAAGCCCTCTTACTCGGATTGGTCGCCAACACTTTCAAGTGTGCCCCAAGGAACACGTGTCATTGCTGCCATTTCAGCATCAAATTTAGTTTCAATACCATGGACAAGTGTTATCAATGCTCTTGTTATTAGTGCTGAGAACTCATCCTGCCGATTGCAGCAGTTTTACGATATGTAAGATGAAGAAAATAGAGATGGATAGATAGATTTAGAGATACAGGGCAGAAGAGAGTACTTTTGTAGAAAGGAACATGACAATTTTACCTGTACTTCCGACATATCAATCCTGTCCGCAAATTGAGGATCTACTAGTTTAGACACATTTTCAGCCAATTCACCTGACTGAAACATTAAAAGGGGAGTTAGCTTAGATGAAGAGATAAGAAATAAAAGAAGACATTCGGACAAAAGTAGTCATTATCACTTAATCTTGAGTAATTTATTCTACATACGAAAGCTTAAACAAGAAGCTAGATATAGCAGACATGGTGAAGCTCCAGTCACCAGATATTGGGCTCCTAAAGTATTTGTTTCAGTCGCTACTGGATAAAGAAGCATGATTACTGTAATAGTGCCCAGTTTAGTATTAATAGTCTTAACATTTGATAGACCCATAAGTTCTTCTGCTACAAACTTGAAGATTATAGTGAAGTCTCAATCAATATACATACAGAAGACCATAGCATCCTTAGTTACTATAAACCTAGTCATTCTCTATGTTCGGCATGTTAAAAGAGTGGACATTTCATATAGATCACTAATTTATTTCGACTAATGTAGATAGACGGATAATTTTGAAAAACCAACCGTCTTGTGGCAATATTCAGCCGTGTTGACGATGTAACAGATCACTCGTTCATCCCTGTCAGATGTCTGCAGAAGATGGCCAGTGAGCGGAAGAGTAATAAAGACAGTATTGCATAAGAACAAAAATAACAACAATATAAAGAGGTAGCATGAAAGTAGTACCTTTATTTGACCATCCATTCCTGTGGCAGCAGCTACAATTCCTGTGCCACCCTTTGGCAATCTAGCAAAAAGCTTTGTAGCATATGCTTTAAGAATTCTTTGGAATACCTATTTTTAGAACAATAAAGTTTTAGAAAACTCACTATGGAGCTCTGCAGTGTAAAACCTATTTACACAGAATAGACTCAAAAGATGTGAAAATGGGGTCTGACGATGCAGTTTATAGTACCTGTTCATGGAACAGATGAAGAAGAATAATGTTCCTAAATATATGTGCTGCACTTTAATCTCCGGACGTGAAGTCTAATATTTTAGGTCCATAGAATATCACAAGGTAAGTGTTCATTAACATTCATCTCAAGGAATTATACAAGACATTGTAGAGACACAGGTATGAGGTGCCAGTGAGATGTTGAGATTTGGTCATTTTACCCTGTATTCCTTGATTTCGAGTTCTACTAATAGTTTTCAAATATTCAGATACATTTCACTCTGTCTCTGACCTCAAGATTGGTGAGATCTGGTGAAGATAGCATTTAATTGAATTATAAATGAAAAACAATTTATCAGCATATGAAGGTATTTTAACTTAGACAACCTCACTAGTCAGTTTCTTTTCAATTAGGTGCACAGATCCTACTGATGATTTCTAAAATATAATTATTAAAAGCAATGAAGTATATAACTTCATCAACAACATCCACCTCTCCTTTTCTACCATTTCTTCTCGTCTTTCTTTTTTATGTATACATTGTCTGAAGAAGCTTGTCAAGAATCAGGAATATTACTGCACACCAACTTCAAAAATATAATAGGGCATTGTATTTTACAAGATTGAAAAGTGCAAATATTTCAACTGATGAAGATAAAAGCTAAAACCAATACTAGCAACTGATAAAAAAATTCAGGACAACCAACAAAGATATTTGAAATCAGAGAGTATCTTTCTAATTGAAAAATTGCTAGAAACATCCTGATATAAACCATCTGATTTAGGCTAGTAGCAATGGGTTTTGGAATAACACCTTGAACAAATTAAACAGAGTCTGGTTTTTTGTCAAAGCACTGCATCGCTTTAGGCTCCTCCTAATAATCAAAAAGACCTACAAACATAAACAAACAAGGATTGGTGGCAATATACTCAATCACACTAACATAGATACAAGAAAAATAAAACATAGAAACGCAGAGTTAAATGCTACAAGCATAATTTTTGCAATTTTAATTGCACGGATTCGTCAAGAAAAGAAGGCATTAAGAGTATTATTGTCAGGGTTAAGATGAATCCTAGAAAAATCAAAAGGAGCTCAGTTATGGTTCTACACATTAAAATCCTTTCAGCAAATATTGTTGTGACTGCAGCAACATTGCATTGCATTTGTATATTGATGTCACCAAAGGGAATCCAAAATTTTAGCTGGGATCTTATAATTTCTTCTATTTTGGTCTGTCACAAGTTTTCTTCATAATAAGTCACTAAATCATGCAATTGTTGTTTCATTGAGGGTGGTAGGACAAGGGAAAATATAGGAAGAACCATATGAATAAAAGGAAAATATTTGGGGAAATAACAAACTTAGGTGATTACATAGAAGGCTTGTCAAAGAAGTATAACCAAGTCCTTAGTACTCTGACAAACTGGATCAACATAGATGAAGAAAAGTAAAATGATAAAAAAAGTTTCTGGTCTGTCTTAACAATTGATAAAAGATTCATTTCATCCAACAGAAACTGCAGAAAAAGTTCAGTAACAAACAGAGCAGCAGCGAAATTCAGAAACTTTTTTTCTGGTTGCATGGCTGAAAACATTCCATCCCATCAGAAATAGAATGTAATTTTCAGTGACCAGTGCACCTTTTATTGTGCTGACTCCAAATTCATTAGTACTATGATTAAACCACCAATTTAGCTCAAAACGCCATGATTGCATTCCAGGTAAAGAAAGATACTAGGACTTCAAACAAAAAGAGAATGTTTTCTCCAGAGTTTCCTAACAGTCCCATCACATAACTAATACAAGATAAAAGGATTAAGGGGAATCACAAAAGAATGTTAGTCCAGTAAGCACCATGTTTTGCACATCACCCTTTCCAGCCATATTAACCTCGCCTTGAGAAAAGGGAGAGAAGAAATATATGTTCAATACAAAATGTAGGATTAGAATATTAGATTAATATGCATATGCATTCACATACTTGAATACTTTAAAATGGTTGTCATCTTCTTGCTACTCAAAAACAGATTCCTCACTATGCTTTTATTTTTTTACCTGCATGCTGCTAGATAAAATGTTATTTTGACTTCCCTCTTCAATATCCCATGTTTCTTCCTGAAGTATATGATATAAATGCATATTAGTGCAGGAGATAAAGCGAAAAAGACTTGCACACTAACAAAACGTTCACATGACCCAAAACCTGGACAAGTTTCTCTAGGTGCTCCATAAGAGTCTTCTCCTCCAGTTCCACGTATACCGTCAAGTAAGGTTCAAAGCATGACGAAATTATCCCTCGAAAATTGAACTGTCATGTAAGCCAAAAACAGTCAACTCAGAATAAAGTGTGGCAGCTTCATTTCTGGTACACAACTAAAATAAGAACCAATCTACAGGCTAAACTATCAAGGATAAGAAGTTAAACTATAGTGCATATTTGGTTTATATTATTATTCTGATTATGCTTATTAAAATTAATAGCTCTATAATCAATTTTTAAGTCAATAAATTAAAAGTTAATTTAATATCTTAACTCTGAAAGCTAACATAGATCGAACTTTCAGAAGCCCTTTACGATTTTAAATCAAAATACTGTAGTGAAAATTGTGATTTTTGTTTTCCACGAAGATTGTATTTCCTTTTTTAAATAGTGAAAATTGTGATTTTTGTTTTCCACGAAGATTGTATTTCCTTTTTTAAATAGTCAAATTTCAAACAATTGGTGTTTCCATAATCATTTTAAAATATTAAACAAACAACTCACTACCCTAGAAAGATAATCAGGTCCATTATTTAGACTAATCAGAAAACAATCTAAACCGAATATGCCTTGGTATTCTGCAAATTGGTTGCACTAGAATCAAAGCATAAAGATACTTTAGAAATCATTGCTCATTTATTTGTTTTTAAGTATCAGTTGAAGCATCTGAGTCATTTCAAGTTGCCTACTCAATTATCTAATGCAACTGACATGACTTTCATAATGAGATTGCTAATTAAAAAGATTACGATAACATTGCTAATAAAGGTGGTATAAGTTGCTCATGCGAGTGTCCAGATAACGTGACTTACACCAGCATCAGGCACTGAAAAATCTTTTTGGCCATCTTGCTCCTGACAAGGAAAAGAAGTATGTTTGTTAGCAGATAATATGATGCAGTCACTTATAACTTGGACTAATGCATATATCAACTAAATCAAGCAATCACATGTCCATGCCTCATTCTCACTTCCTTGATGAGCATCAAGCTTTTTTTGATATTTCTTTCGAATGTCTGAAACGACCTGATTATTATTCTCCATCTTATCTACGCCAATATCACTTCCCGATTCTCTGCCACGACTACCACCACCAAACTTCTCAGCTAATTCTTCCTCAAATTCCAGAGTTCGCTGCAATGCCTAGAAGCATCCATCAAAAGTCAGGAGCATCATAATTCATAAAGGTGAAACTGGTATAAAAATAGCTAACATCAGGTGAAAAACTAATGCAATAATTTTCCTTTATGTTTGGAATTCGAACTTCACAGAGAAAAACAGCGAGGAAATTTCCTTGTTTTTAGACCTTTCTTTTTCTCCTTTTCTTCTACTCACTAAAATTCTTGATCCAAACGTAGCATTAACGTAAATATTAGTTGATTATACTACACAGAAGAAGGTGCAACATGCAAAGACACATACATCAGTTGAGCAAAGTCAAACTTTACAAGTTGATGAATAAGTGAATAACAAAAGAGGATGACAATGTGTACTTGAAGAATTTTAGGTTTTTCAGTTATTTTACTTATAGAGGAGCATATTAACACAACAACAAGCATAAACCTTTTGTAGCTAATATCCCTGACATAAACAGATAGGAAACGAAATCCTTGCACGCAATACTAAATTGATGGAAGGGAAGGTAACAAATTCGTCTGTTAATAAATGAGATTAAAAATTGATATTCAATCAAAATTGGACCAGCATACAATGGGATAAATAAGGATAAACCAGTGTCATGGGGGAAAAAATTAATGCATAACAGAAAGAAAAGCTGAATACACAAAAGCATGGAAGAAGTCTGTAGTTGACCACAATTTTGATAGTTTGGATGATACATCCCCTGATAGGTAAATGAATGAGGACATCAACAATGCATAAAGGGTTTAGTGCCCACTTCATTGATGGTAGAGTCTAACCTACTTGTCAACTGCTGAGGTAACAAGGACTTGCAAGCTTACCAGTAACAATGTTCCAACATCTGGCTTTTCTTTAAGATTGTTGAGGATCTCCACGAGTTGTGTCCTGGAGATGTGGAGAAAGCAAAACTAATTTATCATGGTATAGTGGAATATCTTACAA
Organism: Verbascum thapsus; assembly: GCA_963669365.1. Taxonomy (NCBI): domain Eukaryota; kingdom Viridiplantae; phylum Streptophyta; class Magnoliopsida; order Lamiales; family Scrophulariaceae; genus Verbascum; species Verbascum thapsus. Next base: position 14,694,218 of record OY770110.1, on the reverse strand, counting down.
GAAATTTCACGCATTTTTCAGCAATGCAGACCATGGTTGAATTTGTATAGTAAGCCTCCAACCAGCATAATATGATTCAACAAATTCTTTGATAGTAAGCTTATTCTATGACTACCTCAACCTAAAATGGGCATGGCATACAATAATGATAAAATCATTAAACCCCAATAGCAATATTTCTGGTACTAGCCACAGAGCATCAGCATAGCAAAGAAAATGTGATTTCTACAGGATTTTGATGTCAAAATACACGTCTGCTTTTGCTGGTACAGCAAGTTTAGTTTTCAAATATAGCAAAAAGATTTATTAGATTGTTAATCAACAAGGCTGCAGTTTGTTGACCAAATATTATCAGATAGATTAAAAAAGCATGTGACCGATGAACAGCTTGTGCACAAGGCTAAACAATGAGATTCAGAGTTCACAGCTGTTAACTCAAATAAGAGGTAAATACCAACCTTGTCAACTTACAGAACTGGATGCAGAGCAAATAGGGAACATGCCATGAAGGTGGGAAAATTTTCCAAATCTCTTCGTTGGATCTTAATCGACGCTTGATCCAAGCATACCTTCTTTCTGTTTTATCCAGCTTTGCTAATTCTGTCCATGATAGAATATGCCAAAGTTTTAAGTTCTTTTTGTTTTTTCATTTGGCTAATTGCCAAAGTTTTACGTTACAGGCCATAAAAATCAACTTCAAAAACCTAGAACATTAACACTAAAAGCCGCTATCATACCAGATCCCTCAAAAATTTGTTGATATGAAGTAAGCTCTCTGCTGCAAATTATTTTTACTAGATCTTCTCTGACTGAAGGCTCCAAAGCATCAACAACTAGGCAGGCATCTGACAGCTGCTGTAATAAATTAGTTACTTCTGACTCTTTCCCTGTACCTAAGCTGTGGAGAAATAATAGTTAGCAAAAAAATTTACAGGATAAAAGATAAAGTAGAGGGTAAAATCTGAAAATAAAACATGATGACGATGCATGCTTCACACAAATATGTGCTTAGCAAATCATCTTACACAAAAAACACGCATAAAACTTTTCAAAAGTATTCATGAAACAATCAGAAAGAAGAGAAGTTTTAACAAGACAAACATATACAAAAGACAAAAAAAGGAAAAGTCAAGCGCAACAACCATATCAAGCATTGCAGCTAGAATGAACTAATCTTCACAATTCCTATACTTTATTTTCTTCACATACTTTGACTGAGCCCTTGGTGTAACATTAGTTCAGGAACTATCTTCCAGTAACTCAGCATGATTAATTTTACAGTTTAGAAGAAAATATTACCAAATAAAAGAACTGCAATGAACTGGCCAATCTCAAATAAAAAATTATGAGATCTTGGAAATATAATTTTTTCTTAAATAAAATGGATGAAGAGATAAAAAAAAAATCAAAATGGGATTTCCACTATTCTGAAATGTTGATGTAGTATGTAATTAAGGGTTAAATCGACTGAGTATTCAACTTTTAAATGTTTTTCTAAGAAAGTAAACGATGTGTACATAGGGTAAGCCGTGTTCAATGAAAAATGCAAGCACGGCTTGGGGAGGGTTTTCTCCTTTATTTAACTAACATAACAAAGAAATTATCTACTCCATCCGACTAGTTTCGGGTTCAAATCCCGGTCAACCCACTGTCATATCGAAATTAGATGTATAGAACTACATATTTTCTTTTTATAGTCCACTTCATTTATTTACAAAAAATTCGAATAGATAGTTAGTGGCATTGGTTGACACGCACTTATAAGTCATGTTACTAATGAGCACTTTGCAAATAATTCTATATACAGCTGGTCTGCAGTCAGTGTGCAGTCAGTGCTCATAGAACATACAAGTATATATCAGCCATCAACCACATTCAAGACGCAGAAACACAGTTCATCAATTGACTTAAAGCAATGAGATAGAGACAGCATTTCACATACCTAGAGAAATCCGAAAATACGTGCGTCTTTAGAATTTGTTTGATGCTCTTAAACTTGTCCCTGAGCTCTGTAATCTTCGGAATATCTCTATAAGCTTCAAAGTGACTGCATAACTGGTTGACAGCCTGAAATATGTCCCAAGCTATATTATGGAAAAGACATGATTACTCAATGAAAGCAGAAATCAATAGTAACCTGTAATATTCAATAAAGTTGTGATTTTACGCTAACCCAGATGTATGTACAGCTACATCCCAAGGCGAAATGGAACTGATAATTTGTGGCATGTAGTGTTCACTAAACCATACAGTATTGAAATTCTTTATAAGTTTAAATATCATTATGCAATCCTAATATTAATGTATATATTCATCAGCAAAAGATTGAACCTGAGGTCACAAGGAAGACAATTTATATTAAGTCCCAACTTGATTAATTAATTGAAAATGTTCAAAAACTCACATATGGTCTACTTAAACAGAGTAAACTGCATATTACCAATTGAAAATATCAAATGCACTTGAAATGCTTTTAGGTTCATGAGTGGGATAGCACAAATAAACCGCTGCCAAGGTCATAACATGCGACAAAGCGAGGTGATGGAGCACAAGCTGATGATATGGCTCAGCGACGGAGAAGTTGGATGAGGTGGTTCCGTCGAAAGTTCACAAAGACGCAAGAAGAAGCAGTAGTTAATTTATTATGTCAATGTAATTAAGTTAGATTTCTTTAAAGTTGTTATTTCCTTTGAGAGTTGTTTTGGTTTAGTAATCCTAGTTTGGTTAGTATGTTATTTCCTTTGAGGTGTTTCACGTTTGAAGTTTGGAGTGCGTTGTGGAGAATTTTTTTATTGAAGAATTATTTTGGGAGCTTCTTAGGGCAAGAACCATTCTTGTGGAATTTTATCTCTTTGAATTTATCTTCTAACGTAAAACATGCATGTTTCATGACCAAATATGATAAATAAGTGAAAATGAACAAAATAAATGACCTATTCCCAGAGGAAGAAAATCTTGACAAATGGACAGTAAAAATATATCAAGCAGCATTAACTCAATATAATATATATTCTGCCGTAACTAAATAGGTCTTACCACCTCCAGGAAAATAAAAAATCTTTTTGAAAGCGAACCGTATATTGTAGAATCAGCGTGACCAATTCATAACTTTTATGAACATAAAAAATGTTACTTGTGATAAAATCATCATATCCTTTTTAAAGAACTGAAAGAAAATTTTGCGACCATATTTTGGAACATAACATCCATTTCAAGCTGACCTTTTGCACATAAACAGAGAGGAAACAGAACAAGTGAAAAGAAAAAGACCCAAAAAGAGTTCTATATCAGGCTGAATATTTTTTTTGTGGATGAGAATACGTCTTCAACAGCCTTAAAAGGGCAGCACTAGTTATTCAAGCTTTCATACTCATAGGATATTAATTGAACATATAGTTAATAAACAGACATGTTCAGTTGACTAATTGGGAAATATATATGGGATCATGAAATCTTTAGGAGTGTCGACACACATGGTTAACTCCTCACCTTTTTGCTGGAACACCACCTTATCTTAGCGAGAAGCTCAAATATAATGAAAGCAATTTCCGGAAAATCAATTGTTAAGAGGATTAGGTCAACCAATGACAGAAAGCGTGCAAAGAAAACAAACAAGAATAGAAACAAAAATTGAATTTTTTTGGAAATAACATACTCAATATAAGAAAGTTTTTAAAGATAACATACAAGGAAGACAGACAGATAAAAGACACATTCATAAGTCATCTCCCAGGAGCACATATACTCCTTGGTTATCCTATGCCAAGAACTTTCTCCATTCCCAAGATTCACATTAACATATATGGAAGTTGTTATGTTCTTTGAGATCTACTATTAGAAATAGCTTAACCTCTCCCTTTACAAGTTAAAACAAGCAAAAGCAAAAGCAAAAGCAACAGTATGATGTTATGTTAACATTGCACAATGAAAGATGTTTTTAAAGTCACAAATCAAGATTTTGATTAAGATCTAATATTGATGTAGAAAACGTATGACATGCATGAAATTTCCAAGTGGCATATAAAAGGAATGCAAGCCCTCTATACAGTTCTTTGTTACCTCAAGCTGCGCAGCTGCCTCCTTGTATTGTCTTTTCGAAGCCATAACTTGGAGTTGTTCTACTGCGGAGACTGTCACACAAAAGAGAGGTTGCGTTATTATTTTTTGAAATCAGATAAAAATTACAAAAATGTCAAAAAAGTTGCTCATCTTCGAGATATTGTCTCAATAAATTAAGGCATGCATGATTTCTCAATACAAACAGCAAAGCAAAAAATATTGATTTGTAGACATTTAGAAACACCAGCAGTTAGTTCCAGTTTAAATCATAAAAACTGCCCTGATATCAGATTTGTTAATTCACCATAATCTACAGCTCAATAAAAACTGATATCCTCCAGACATATCTTTGGTAGGATATAATATTGGTCAAAAGGACTTCGAAAGTGACTAAAAAACTTAGGAAATTAACATGGAACAAATATGAAACTTTTAAGAAATTAATCCTTGGCCCTGCTACAAGCCATATATAATGAAAGCAATTTTCGGAAAATCAATTGTTAAGAGGATTAGGTCAACCAATGACAAAAAGCGTGCAAAGAAAACAAACAAGAATAGAAACAAAAATTGCACAATTTTGGAAAATAACATACTCAATTTAAGAAAGTTTTAAAGATAATATCCAAGGAAGACAGACAGATAAAAGACACGTCCATAAGTCACCTCCCAGGAGCACATATACACCTTGGTTATCCTATGCCAAGAACTTTCTCCATTCCCAAGATTCACATATATAGAAGTTGTTATGTTCTTTGAGATCTACAATTAGAAATAGCTTAACCTCTCCCTTTACAAGTTAAAACAAGTAAAAGCAAAAGCAACAGCTAATTAAGTTTCTCTTCCATGTTATCCAGGTAGTCATCAACCAAACACAATCCATTGCAAACTTTAGTGTCACAAAACAGAGGTCATAAATAAAATAAAAATAACAAGAACAACAAAGGATATCTTAAATATAACCAAAATGAAGAGTACTACCTAAACATATAACAAGAATGTTTATTATGTGAACGAATACCAACCGTTCAAGTATAAATGAGCGACAAAAATTTCATCCAAAAGGGAACACATCTCAGAAACCCAAATGGTACAAGAGTATAAGGAGTACAACTCTATTCCAAGAGGATGCAGAGCAAAAGGATTAACCTAGCATGGTGAGGCGATGAAGAGCAGTAATTGTAGTAGTTATATGTTTTTTAGCAAAATCCAGTTTCTTGATATCACGGCATATTTCCTGAACCATTGTTTCGCTTTGCTCCGCCTTTGTTTTTATTTCTTGGATTTTATGAATGAGTTCCTGGTTCAAATAGTAAAGATAGATTCACTAAAGAGCAGCAATAAACTAAAAAAAGTTAATTACAGGAAAGCAACACAGAATTTAAAGCTTTAGGGAAAAAATATTCACCAAACTACAGGAAGAGCCTAGACATTCATGCAAGGAAACCAAATATCTGTATGGAAAAGAAATCATAAAAAGAATGAGCAAACCTGAACTGCACCAGTAGCTGCAGCGAGATCCTCCCTCGCCTTGGTTCCTGAATTACTCTGTTAAAGAGACAAAGCAATTCAACAAGTCACTAAAAGGAAGGGAACTGACAAATATAAATATGTATGATAAAAAGATGTCTATGTTAAGCAAGAATTTCATGATATCCAGCAGAAGAGACAATAATCAACCTCACCCTACTAAAGAGACTAAGCACAATCGATCGCCCTCAATGGACCCAACTAATGAAGAAAAAACTTAACAGAATTGTGAGAATCCCTCCAGAACAGACAAATGTTTAAAGAAACTGAATCTCCTCCCAGTTCTCTAGTGCTTCCCTAGTCTGCTTATCCTCTCTTCTACAATAATTTGACATTTCTTCAAGAGTTTTTGAGTTAGTTCTGAAAGAAGATCGACACGTTCACATTTACAACACATCCACCAGAAATTGGCTCCATTCCATGTGGTGAAATGCTTTCTGAAGGGATCATCACAAGCCCATAATGCTCAAGTTTCATTAAACACCAACACTGTCTAGGGTTATTAGGTACTTAAGAGCACGGGGAAGTATTATGATGACGTTAGAGATGTATGTGTCTCAAATTCAATTTTGAAGCTCAAATAGTCATGTTTTCACTAGATTGATCATCTTCCCTACCCTTCATTTCTGAACGTAACTCATACTTTTACAAGTTTGAGAGATTCAAATTTAACTACTATTGTTCGGGATGGGTTTATCACTGTTCACGAGATAAAATTGGCCCAATCCATCTGAACTATCCTATTCGAAACCTGGTTCAATAAACTAAAGTAATACAGTGCAAATTAGCATATGATCTGCTACCATTCAGTGTATCATGGATCAAATCAACCCGACCAAATCTGAGCATTTGTTTTGACGTTTCTTTTGACACTTCTAATGGCATTTAACCAATTAAAGGTGATGAAATTTATAAATGTGATTTCCATTTAATTGCTACCAATCATATGAAGCACAAATAGACCAGTTTTAATGTTAAATCCATAAAAACCAGTAAACAGAACTTCCAACCTGCTGACGAACAGCTGTTAAGATCTCAGCATCCACTTTACGTATTTCACTGTGTATTTTCTGCATAAGGGGCTCGACGCCGGACAGAGATGCCTCTGTGTATCAACAATATTCATATTATTAACAATCTATTTTTTACACATATCCAATCAGAAAAGCATATGATCCTCTTCCATGGCAATACGTTCACATCCTTTGCAGCATATTAAAAGCTTAACAGTAGATCTCTTCAAAAAGTACTAGTGAAGAAAAAGAGTAAAACAATTTGATACATAACCTATTAACTTTTACACCCGTGTATCTAACCTTTGTAAATTGCAATAAAAAGTATGTCATGTCCGTTAAGCATGACTTAGATTGTGTACCAAAGTGAACATAACTTGCATTGCATAGGTAGTCGGGTACACAAAAATGCATAGGATAAGGTGCAAAATACACATATCATGCAATGTATAGGTCGTTGGGTACACAATCTAAGTCAAATTATTCATCCGATGGGCTCACATGTCAAGACTTACAGAGGTTGAGTACTCAGTTGTAAAAGTTACTAGATTGTGTACCAATGTGTATGGCCGACAGAGGTTGGGGGTCAAAAATGCTTTTTACAGAAGAAAAAATACATAAAATGAATAGTCAATATTCTTTGCCAACAAATTCTCAATATACACATGAAAACCATACGACATCATCTCCATAAGCGTCGATGCCACAATTCCAATTGTTCCAATCATTAATCAAATTCTACCAAAATTGCAAGTGAATTCAGTAACACCAAATTGTCTACTTTCCACAGACTACAACATATTCATAAATGTAAATTGAAGTTTATAGTATACAAAAATGCAGCCTCAAACACAATAAATCTAACAACCTGTGGGGAACATCTGGTTGATGTAATCCAGAGCACTCTGCTTGTCGCTCGACGCCATTATTCGTAACCAGCAGTTGACAAAATAAGAAACTGAAAATAAAATAACATGCTCATACAGTAATTAAACTCAAATTAATTCAACAAATAACAACTGAATTAGAACATCGCAAAGATCGGATTCGCGAACTTACATTTAACTCCTATCAGTCAGTTAGCATCGGTGGTGCGAACAGCTTGAGAGTGACGATCGATCTGCTTCCAATTGAAATCGTGATCGATCCTTGTAAGCAATTGCTAGCAATGGCAAATGGCATGGATGGGAAACGTGATGCGGTTCACATGGACCGGAGATTTTGTGATGTCAGAGCAAATGATATGGATCCATGTCGGGTTTCTATTTGGATTTGGGTCGCAACTAAAATGGTGAAAAATAAAAATATATTTTTGTATGAATTTATTTTTCAATTAATAATTTTCTGACTTTTCCAAATGGTCATATGTAATTAAGTGACTTTTTTACTAAATGCTCGAATAAAGTTCAAAAGTTACTAATCATTTAAATTTCTTTGTCGATTAAGTAAATTACTTTTAAAAATGAATTACTATCGCTAAACCTACATTTAAAAAGTACTTCTAATTCTAAATGCTTTGTTTGGTTTGATTTTTTATTTTAGGTACAAAGCATTTTTGCCCCCAATTCGGCTATTTTGTTACATAATTTATTAAATTTCACATCTAAGTATCCAACTTTTATAAATTGTGATAAGAAAATTCACCGAATGAAAATTTTAAAATATTCCATTTAAAAATTTTGTCATGTGATTTAGGGATGATTTATGTTGCATATCGAGTTGTACATATCATGCAATGAATAAGTAGTTTTGTGCATAATATTTTATAAAAAATTATACGAAACATGTATCATGCAATGTACAAATAATCAAATGCACAATAAAAATAAATTACTATTACTCCAATGGAATTGGACTCACATGTTACCATTCTTGTATTACTTTTTCCCATGTAGAAATATGGTTTAGTACTCATATAAAGTATATTTTCCATGATAATCATCAACGGTGAATATACTATAAAAACAACATTAAAGTAAATCTAATCTATTTTAGTTTTGCATATCATAATAATAAATTATAAATATATATATATATAAAATTATTCTTATTATATGGGATTCAGATCCGAAGGTGTTAGGGAGTTCAGATTCGGGTCAATAATTATTAGATGCCTTCTTTACTCGAACAAGACCCGAAATTCTTCCAAATAAAAACTGAATCACCCATTAAATTTTTTTCGTAGATCCTTTACCGAGACAAGACTCAAAATTTATCCAAACAAATCAGATTTTACCCTTAAAAATACTAATGAATCTTTTTCCAAATAAATCCTAGAGGTTTTACTCACGGGCCCTTACCCAAATTAAAATCGATCCGAAACTCGTTGAAGCCAAATATATTCGGACCGAACGAGTAAATGACCGAGTCGGGTTCCTTTCTCTACCATCCGTTCAAGCCTAGACACGCGTATAAAATAAAGCCCCCTCCTCCTCCACCTCTCCGCCACCTTACTCTCTCTCCTTCCAAACCCCCACTCCCATTCCAAACTATTCCCCCGACCAAACGAATATCAATCGAAATTCTTTGCTTCCAAAGTAAGCATTCTTATGCTCCATTAACTCAAATCGTGGCATTCACGAGCAACAAAATGGCCGGAGTGAAGGGGATTATTCTTGATTCATCTCTACTATTACCATCCGACGATGGTGATTCGAACGGTGATGCCGCACTGTGTTCGGGAGCTGATTATCTGCTTCAGAAGCTACGCTACTCCGAAATTCCCACTGTGATCTTTTTCTTCTTCTCAGGATTTGCTTTAATTAATGATCGCCATTGCATTTTTATTGTTATGTGGCTAATGTTCATATGCATGCTTCGAGTTGTTTGTTTTGCGTGCAAAATTAGTGTATTTATGGGATTTTATAGCTAGGGTTTTTTTTTTTTTTTGAAATTGGTGGTACCTCTATGATATGATGCTCAAACATTTATAAAATTCAGTATAGTTCACTTAAGTGAATTTGTTAGCTTTCTGATTTCTAACCTTAGGCACAGGTTCTAGGGAAGTTTCTCAGAGCTTAATATAGTGAATAGCTTGATTCAGTGTAATAGGGTTGAACATCTGATCTACAGAAAATTATAGTCCAAACCGTGTCTTGCTGAACCCAAGTGTAATACTCTTGGGTTTGGCCGAACCAGCCTGATCGACAGGCTTAATCTCACCCTTTAAGCCACTGACATAACTATGCATCAAGTTATCTTCAGTTTCTTATTCATGCTGACCGTGAAAAAAATCAATTTCCCAAAGTGTTCTTGATCCCCCCTATAGATCAAGTGTCCCTCACTTCGTTAAGTTCATTTACTACACTTGTTTGTTGAGCTTTATTAAAATTGGTCTATCATCATATGTCTGCGGAATCGAGCCAGAGCCAGGTCATGCTTTCTCTACCCTCAAGATAATTCTGTTACCATAAATTTGATTTATCTTTTGTGCAGATAGCAACCACAATAATCCTCTCACTGTCACCTCAAAGGATTAACAACAAACTTTTACTTTCTGATCCAAATCCTAAGATTATTTCCATCAGACATAGGAAATTCTACCTTCACACCTTTAACTATATTAATCACTGGATCAGAAATTTTGTATTACGAGTTGATGATTAGTTTTAGCACTGTGTGATGTCAACGACGATCCAGTATCTCCATATTGTTGGGCACAAAATTAGGCATAAGAGATGCACCTGATCTTTATCCTTTGTGTTGCTCATGTTTCTCCGTGCCCTTCCATTTGAGAGGTGAACACGGTCGTGATCTCCATTACTATCTCACCTTTATGATTTTCCAGATTGTTCATTTTTGCCTGAAGCTGCTGCGAGTTTTCCGCATATCAATCATCTGTTGCTCCAGCGCATCCAACAAATTGCTATCCTTTCAGTTGCTGCTCCTAGACATTTAGTTGCCCAAAAATGCTATGATGGCCAATTGTTAGGATTCAACCCCTGTTGCTGAATTGATGTTGTCGAAGTTTAGAATGTGAGATAGAACAGTGGGAGAGATCATTGTGAAAAATTCAGGTTGTATTGCACTAAAATCGCATGAATGAACAATCACATATATCTGTCATTTTATATGCTCGAATGACCTGTTATGTCACGTTTCTCACCAGTATTGTTCATTCCCTAAACCAACTGTTAACCCTAAGTGACATACTAACTGCCATTCATCATTGCTGGATTATGTATTAGCAATCTGAATGTTTCTCTAATACACCCAGCAACCCTATTTCCTCTCAGGCTCGAATTTCCACTTGAAAAGGCACCCTCTCCTTTCTTATATTTATTTATGATATGCTAGTGACTTTTATTAGGTGAAAGCGAGACTTACGCTCACAAATTTGTCAGGTCTCCCGATAGTAAATAGAGGATCTGAATGAATCTGATTGATGCAGTTTCCTGCACCCTATACATTAATTATTATCGGATTTTAACCTAGAAGAGCGGACATTTGGTTTTCCAAGTCTTCATGATTTCATATTGGGTGTAGTTTATAATGCAGTACATAGAATTATGCTAACCTTCGTGGGCTCTTCAGCAGAAAAGCTATGTAGCCTTTTCATTTGTTATTAGGAAATATAATTTACCTGTAATCACATTTTGCAATTTTTTGGATCTAGCTGTTTTTCTTGATCCATGGTATCCACAAATTCTTGCAGGGCATTTCTCATGAGCAGGGTCTTTCAAGTCAAAAGGTGCGTTTTTCCTGTGGCACTGTATCTTATGCTACCTGAAAAGCTATAATATCTGCTAATCAATTTATATGATCAGAATCTATACAAGTTTGAAATTAATGGCTGATAGGTGATATTTTGCAGCCAATTCCACGTACATAAGATATGTTAGCTAGTTGAACATTATAAATTTGAACTATTGTGGTTTCTAAACATCTCAAATATGAGAATTTCAGTTCAATTTTCCATTTTACAATATATGTTGTTTAAGAATTTCTTTTTTTTTCTTTTGTTGAACAGTGCAAATATAGGTTCTTGATCTACTTGGCCAAATTTGGCAAGTTGATGGTTATGTCATAACGTGTGCACTTGACATTCAACTTCATGTAGAATAGTACTGTTTGGAGTTGTTAGTGAGTAATGTACAGCTCACACCAACTGTGCTGGCTTTTCGATGTATGTCTAGAAAACTTCTAAGTGTTTTGTTTTCTATAGGATGAATCTTTTACCTGTGCGACTTAATAGTTGCCTGTTAATTTACAAATCATTTGCTTACAGTTGACCCCAAGGCCTCAAGGACTGCAGTAGTTGGTTTTTTTGTCTGACATTATTTGCTGTTATCTAACAGATCAAGTATATATACTTGGGTGGGGGTGGGGGAGAGCACATTCAACAAAAAATATATATACTCGGAAACAAAAATATGAAAACTGATTTCTATCAATTTTAAATAAGCTGAAAAATTGTAACTGTTTTAGAGTCTGTTGAAAAACATAAAACCCCGTAAATAATATTATTGATGATGGAACCTATATATAGGGTTACAAGAGAATCTACCGATATCATAACTTACCCTAACCTACCCTACAAACAAGGAAATAAAATATTCTTAAACTATAAATAATATATTACTATATATCTTAATAAGCAACATAATATGGAAAGATACTAATCTAAAATATGAAATATATTCTCTAACAGAGTCAAATCAGCCTTTTCCGATACAGGGTGCCGCCACTACCCCAACTCTTGAAAACTTATTTTTTTTCCTGCATTTTTTTATTTTTTAAACTGTGCACCCCAAACCCTAAAAATATCATGTTTTCTCCCCTTTTTCTTTTTCGTATTCACCCCTCATGATATACAATCCTAGCTCCGTCCCTGCATACAGCCATTAAAAGTTTTCACCCTTAGATTGCTTTTACGTGTTACAGGAGTTTCTTCTTCAAGAGATAGCTAGAAAGTACCACTGCACTATCTTATGCTTGTCAAGAGAGTATGATATTTCAAGTGCGGTTGCTCGAATTTGGGAGGACAAAAGTGGAAATATTCTTTATGTTGTTTCCAGTTGCGGAGAGGCACTCTGTTACAAAGGGAACAGTTCTGGCTGGTTGAAGGTTATAGTTGGTAATTGCGTTAACGGATTCAAGAAAAACGTTCTTATTTTTATTTGACAAACATGTGCCGGTCCTTGTGAATTATTGATTTCTAAGAAGGTGGTTCAGCAATTAACTTTATGATGATTTTAAATTTCCTTTCCTTGTTGATGCTGCAATGGGTTTGGTATCTTCTGCTGACAAGTGATTTGTTGTACTTGTATCGATGTAATAACTCAAAAGCATACGCTGTCAAAGGCTCCCAGAAATGAAATAAGTTGAAATTATTAGTAGAAACTAATAAGAACAATATTTAACAAACCATCACTATTGCGTAAGAATTATGAGATGCCATCTTATATCTTTATTTGATTTTTACAGGTCCAACTGATAGGGAATCCTCCTATGGTAAGATTTGATACTTCATCATCCGTGATAATAATTGTAATTTCATTACTGTTCTTAAGATTAATTGTTCTCTTTCTGTATACAATCATAGGATTTCATGTTTGGGAAATTTATGGTTTTATGAAGCAAGATTAGGTCTCTGCTAAAAAATGAGTTGTTCGTCTCAGATGCTGAATATATTGCTGCAACTGGGGTTTCAACCATATTCATTCACAAACTTGAAGAGCTGCTTTTGTTGATATGCCATTTGAGTAAGAAGGTATTTATGCTGGTGATTTCATACGGTACAATATTTGTCGTTCGATGTAGTTTATAGAATTTTGCATCGTTAAGGTCGATTTTATTCAAATTCCTTTGTAAATTAAAAGCTTTCATCCTTGATATGAAATTCAATTTAGTATCTGCATATTAGAGTTCATATTATCTCTCTTTTCTCACACAGACAATAGGTAAAGAGGCACTGGCAGTGGGCTACGTAATGAAGCCTTCCCGTGAAGAGGATTTTGCAAAGGTAACTATCTCTAACAAAATAACTGCAGCATATGGGAGCTTGATGAATGGTAATGATATTTTACAAGTCACAAACTTAATGACCAATTTGATTTGTTTGGACTAGTTAGGGGATAAGTTCATTATATTAAGTAAAACTTAATAAGTCATAGCAATTTTGTTACAGTTTTGTTATGACATCTTTCAAAATTATTTCTCTCCTTAAAATATTTGAGTGATGACTTGACCAAGAAGTCATTGCCGTTACATTTCAGAGAAGGCAGTATTATTTAAAATGAAGACAGACCCTTGAAGTCATAGTTTCAGACATCCATAAATGGGTGCTTTAACTGGTAAAGGATTAAATTGTCGCTCTAGCAAACATGCATGGTTATTTTATGACGTTCATTGTTATGCCAGCTATTTTTCTTGTCATTGTTAATCAGCCTATGGATTGTGGAGTATACTGCTTCTTTTTTGTCTTTTCCCCTTTTTATTTCTTTTACGTTTCAGCATGAAACTCTTATGTTGATCCAGCTTGGTTAATATTAGCTTGCGCATTTTGTTGAAAGAAACATCTATGGTTATAGTTCATGATGACAGATCATTAGTTTCTTAAAAGATACCAGGACTTCTGACATCATGTTGCATTTTGCAGAGAGGCGCCTTTCCATTGTGTCCAACACAAAATGGGCTGATCTTTTTGCCTCTTAACTTTGAACTCCCCTTATCAGCTCAGTTGCAACTAGTAGATGCGGTTCTTCATAAAGCAACTGATGAGATTTTGGCTGTTGACATGGGAAGTTCAGAAATTCGAGACAAAGTTACTTTTACAGAGAAATTGCAGGAGTTGCAAAGGTAACTTTAATATGTAGTCATTTTATCATCTTTCTCATACATAGAAGCTGTCTGTGATTTGAAATTATTAACTGAAGCATGCACAATACGCTGGCGTCTTGATATCATTTTTCCATACAGAAAATTCCTCTCATCTCAGTTCACACTATGTATTGGTTGTTGGATAATCCATATTGAAGCTTACCAATAATGGGCCTGCTTTGAGTTCACAATCGACGGATTGCAAACTTTTTCAAGCAACTCTAGTTTAAGTTTTCTGAGGTGTAAATAATATGTACACCTACAGAGGCCTACTCTATCTGATAATACTTAGAGGATTTATGTGTTGATGTCGATCTATATATTGAGGTATATTGTAGCATGTCTTAGTGTACTGTCATGATGATGGATCTAATTTGTGATGTATGGTAAGGAATATCCCTAAATGACTTGGAAGTATTGACGAGTAGTTAGTTATGGTTCTTTTATCATTTGTCTGGGCCAATTCTGGGCACGTATTTCTTTGGTAATCTCTATATACCAATTTGGTCCCTGGATATAAGTAGATCTCAGTGAAAACTTACTGCATTGACTTGTTACTGACAAGTGTTCTATATAAGAAAAAGTTGTCTGCTTATATGGTATTTATAGGAGTATGTTATAGCCCTTTCTTGTATCTTCTTCTGAACGTCTCTTACTTTTGAAATTGATAAGGTAGACATGATATATGCTTTATCATATAGAGAAGACCTATAGTTTCTCCAGATTTTTCGTAGGTTATAGACTTTGACTAGAGGGAATCAAAAGGTTAAAAATTGATTACAATAAGTAACTCAATGGATTCAACAAATGTAACAGATGTGTGAGGAAAAACTTACACGTTATTGTGTTCAATCCACAATTATTTGTCATAATCCGATTTTTGTTAACATACTAAGATGTTTTCAACAATGCTTTGCAGGTCTATTAAGTTTCAGCCGAATTGTTGTGTAATTGACCCATTTGAAAACATTTTCCCTATATTGGATCGCCTGGAAATCCAGCGGATTCTAACTGGCTTGGGGACTCTTAACATTCAAGGCCGTCGTAAAATCAGGGCCCCCCATTTTCTCAAGGTAAATTGTGGTAGATTACCTTTCCCTTGTGACTGCATAGAATTTAGTAATTGAGAAAGAAGCCGTCAAAGTGTTGTTGCTAAACTACTAATTTACTAATCCAGATTTTTATTCGGACAGCAATTCTAAAATCCAATTGGTATATAAGTGGCTATTTATCGAATGCCAGAGAGAGTGGAATATACGGGAAAAAAAGAGAGAATTAAGTCAGTTAAAACAATGAAAATAAGATCAGGTTGTTCTTTGAAAATTCATAAAGACTTATCAGTCAATCTGCAGGTTGATAGCTTTGATGAGCCCAATTTGGAGCAAAGTCTAGCAGAAGCAAAGTTGTCGCTACCAAATATAGTGAAACCCCAAGTTGCATGTGGTGTCACTGATGCCCACAGTATGGTATGCATGTCTGATTAACTCTTGAGTTGATTATTAAGTCTTTTAATATCTTTAATTTAAATAAGAAATGAACGGCTTGAGTTGTATTACGTTATGATTTTAATCAGTTCTTTCAAAGTGATGGTCATTCTTTCTCTGAAGCATTTGCGATTTCCCCATGTTGTACTCTAAGTTTCACCTGGTCTTCTTGGTTAGAACTTGCTTGCTTCAACTCACCTAAGCTCGAGGGTGATGTGGAGCCGGATCAGGTTGGCTCGGAGGGAATATTCGCGAGCTGGGAGCGCAGCCACTGCGCATGTATTAGCGCCGCGCGAAGCGACAGAATGGGCCACATGGGCCGGACCAATCATAACTCTATTTTACGTAACTCTATTTTACTTTCATTTATTTTTGTTTTCTGAAATTTATGGGTCGGACTTCTACGTAGATTAGGGTTGACCGGAGAGTAGAACTCCGGGGCATAAATAAGCCATATTGGCTTCTTGTTTTGGACTATTGAGAATTTGGAGAATTTTATCGAGCTTGGAGCTTGGGCAAGAACGACGTACTTGAGTTTGGAAAAGTAAGTACTATCAATTTGGTCGACCTGCCGGATCCGAACCAGCGACCTAAGGCATTCGTCTTCACAACCATTTATTCCACGCTATCCTAGTTCCATTCTTCTTATAGTCTTATAGACACCTTTTCTTATATTTTGAGTTGTTGGAGTTTAAGTATCTGTCGTATGAATATTGAGTTTTTAGTCAATGTTTTTAGAACCGGACTGGATTGGCCGGTTTGGACGGTTTAACCGCGAACCGGCCGGGAGCCCAGTCTGGTTTTGTAGTTGGACCAATTGGCAATTGACCCAACATGAATCGGCCCCAAACTCGTTGAACCTCCCCAAACCAGGTCGAACTGGTTTAATTGTCAAATATCTCTTCCCCAACTTAAACGGCACAAATGAATATATGTATGCATAGAATTGAACCCACCTCCCCTATGGAAAGTTAAGAAGCTCACTATTAGACCAATTATATTTCTTATTGAAAGTTATAACATTATACATTATATTAACTTTTCGTGCATTAGTTTTTAAATTTAAAAATATAAGTTTTTTACTTTATTAAATAATTTATTTGTATATAAGGTCGAATGTAAAATACTTAACTACACTATTTCTTTTAAATTTAATTGACTTAAATTAATTCATTTAAAAATAAACTCAAAATTAATTCATTTGTAAAATAAATATGTATACTTATATATGTACATGCACAATAATATATAAATGTATAATCCGGGTTAACTGGTTTTTATACCGGTCTGACAGGTCGAACCAATGACCCAGTAAATTGTCTGGTTCGGTTCGATCAGCGGTCCAGTTTTAAAAACATTGTTTTTAGTTTCTGAATTGTAACTGCTGTGCATTTGACTACTTATTTTGCTTGAATGTTTATATTAAGAATGATGTGCTAGCAATTGAAAATGAATGTTTATATTAAGAATGATGTGCTAGCAATTGAAACTGGCCAAAGATAGGCTTGAAAGTAAGAATAAGCATACAAGACGGTAATGGTTTCTATGTGTTTGGCTACTCTGTCTATGTCCACGGCCACTCAAGATACCTTCTATTAGATTCTGCAGATGGAGTGATATATATTTCAATATACATGCTTCTATATATAGCTCATTCGCTCTTTTGGATCCTGTTTTACTTCTACATCCTTTTTACCAGGCTCCACAATCCAATCATGATAATGTCTTGATTTCCTTAGGATAAGTTGGCAATTGATATCCGAACCTTAATGGAATTGTGATCATAGCATGACAGAGAGAGTGCTGATGATTGAGTTATAGCAACTTTATGATTTTGTCAAGCAATCAAATTAAAACTGACATATTTTAACCTTAAAAGTCATCATCCAAGTTATATGGTGAACTTTATCCCAATTCTCTTTACTTTTTCCTCTCTGCTTTCCTTCTGTAAATAATCTTTATATGTAGGTCTCTTTCAAATGCCTCTGCATGTCATTTATTTCTCTTGTACTTTGTCTCAGTGAAACCGGCAGCTTCTTTTCGTTTTTGTATTTTCTTATCATTTTCTATGTTCCTCCTCTATCCTGTTTTATCATCAACCTGCCTATTTGTAGCTTGCTCAGTTATAATGGTGAATGAGCATTACTGTCAAGAAGGGCATGATTCAATTACTTTTAGTTGCTGGGCATTACTAAAATATTGCTTGTTTTACTAGAATATTTTTTTTTGGGTTCTCAGGCAAGCTTTTGTTTTTATATATTCAGAAGTTTCTAGGTTAATTTTCTAAATAACGTTCGGGTATATATGGTGGCAGGCTATTGTTTTCAAGGCGAATCATTACAAGGATCTCAATGTTCCTCTTCCGGCAGTGGTGCAGGTTAGTGACTTTGCATAAGCTGCTGAACTTGGTTAAACTGCAGTCATATTTTTATTTGGTGAAGAGCTGATAATCAACTTTTTCCTTGCTCGTCATATACTTATCATTTTAAACCAGAAATGCCAATGTAATTCCTTTTACTCAGTAATAAAGGACGTAATAAGCGCTAAAATATGCAATATATGGTAATGTTATAATATGAACCTTTCATCATAACTTCTTTTGGATTACTTCTGCTGTTTTAATGGCTTTTCCTGTGAAGTGAACTGTCGACTGAAATTGATCTGCAGGAATATGTTGATCATTCATCTGTGCTATACAAATTCTATGCCTTAGGCAGCAAAGTTTACTATGCGGTCAAGAAGTCTATTCCTAATGCAGATACCTTGATGAACTTATTTGCTGAGAAGGGACTAAAACCATTGCATTTTGACAGGCATTACAATTTTCTAATTCCTGGGATCTTTTGTTGCGAATTGGATACTCATTTTCTACCATATGGTATCCAGAAAAATAATGATCTTTCTAATAAAAAAATTGCAGCCTAAAATCTCTACCTGTTGCAAAAGAACAAATGGATGCTGATAATCATCGCATGGATATTGAGCTTGTTACTGATGCTGCAGCTTGGCTTAGAAGAAAGCTTGGACTTACTATATTCGGCTTTGATGTTGTCGTGAGTAACGTTTGTGTTTGTTTATAGACTTTGAATTTGTTCAATGTCATTGAATGGAAGGATCAGCTTTTCCAGATACTTTGCCAGAAAAGGAATATCTATGAAAATGGCCTAAAATACTGTGGAAATAAGAAACATGAGCAAATTTTAACAGTTCAGTTTCACTTGACTATTATGTTTCATTTATATGGAACTCCTCAGTAGCATTCTGATGCGTATTCTTACTGTGTTTGGTTTTATTGAATGGCGGCAGGTTCAAGAAGGCACAGGTGATCATGTGATTGTGGATGTGAACTACCTTCCATCATTCAAGGAAGTTCCTGATGATGTTGCAATACCTGCCTTTTGGGATGCTATCAAAGAGAAGATAGTTTCAGTAGAGTAAACATGCTTGTTCCTTGTAAGTTATCTTTTCTGGAATGCACTTTTGTAAATCTAGAAATCAGCCTAATTATGAAATAATTTGGAATTCTTCCTCTAAAATCCAAACACTTGGGCCAAACCATTGAAACATGAACTTATTGAAATAAGCACAATAGATTAATTTTGAGTGAACTTTTTAGTGTCAAATTCATCAAAATCCTCAAATTCAACTCCACATGTATTTACTTGAGCATCCCACTTCTTATAGGAGTTGAGTTGTACGTTAGTGGAAGTTATGTAGAGCAAATTACAGAGAATGTTAAATTATTTCCTCTTAGAATTTATTAAGGGCTATTCAATTTATGGTTTATTTGGATTCTTAGAGTAGTCCTAGTATATAAATTTGAACGAATAAGATAATTTATGAAGCGAAATTCATGACCTGAACTTGGTTGATGATGTAATTTGTGGAGTTAATGATATTTTAGGGCGCAATCTGCAACGTTCGCAATTTAAGTTGCGTTTTGCCACATTGTACTAATTTGAGGATGAAACATGCAAATTACAAAAATAAATGCACGAGAAGTGGTGTATTTGGCCGTTGTAACGACCTTTATTCAAAGCATTTCATGTGCAATTTTTCAGAAAATATTATCTTTCAACGCGAGGCAATTCAATAGTAAAAGATCATCTATCGTATTCAAATTTGAAAAATGATTTAGTTATACTATATTTTGATTCGAGATTAATAATAAACGTTCATTTGAGTGTGATTATATTTTTGTGTTCTATTATTGAAAATGTTTCTAGAAGTAGCATAGAAATGTCCTAGAATGTCTCTAGAAAGTGTGTAAAAGTCTTTGTAAATTATCTACACAAAAAAATCTAAATATGTAATTTTAGCTGTTATATCATTGAAAGGATAAATTGTATATACAAAAGGTCACGTTTATTTGTAATCATCACATTTTAAAAAACTAGTAAAAAACACGTTCGTTGAACGTGAAACATTTGATCTCGTTAAATAATTCATATACTTGTTTATTGTTCAACTTGAAAATTTTATTAATCAAAGTTATATAATTTAAGAAAATGAACTATTACTTAATAAATTAATTATTAAAAAAATTAATATTAATTGACATAAAGAATTAATCAGTTATAAAAAAAAGTTAATTAAAAAGTGAAACAAAAATAATGTAACTAAATACATTTTATTTAAATTCAAAATTCATTTATACATATATCTAGTTGAATTTTAAAGAATCAAACGCTTCGAATTGTCATTCTTTTTAGTAATTGACACTTGTGCATTGTTTTATTTCTTGTTTTAGAATTAATATTTTGTATTATAAGAATACCATATTTTCTTCTTAGGTCATTAAATATATCTCGCCTTAAAACTTCAAATTTAACTCTCCGCAAGCTATAGTAGGTTCCCTTTTTGTTTGATCTTCACTTATACAAGTTGTTTTATTATTTGACATATATCTTAAAATGGTGCATTACACATCATAGATTTCTAATGTAATTATACATCTTAGTTGTAGATTTATATAAACGTCTTTCTATTATTTATTGTTTGACTATTTTCACATTCAAAAGTAAAATACATAAGAACAAATTAGGTAGATCAAAAATTAAAAAGTTAGTATATGTTCTTTATTTTGAAATCTCTTACATCAGAAGATTAAGTTAAATAGATGATTTAGGTATATCAAAAGATAAAAGATAAAATTATAGATAATTATAGTTGGGATCTAGGATCTATACCAAATGTTTAGATTTTTATGAGTATTTGGGGTTTATTACTTTATAATTTATTAAATGGTCTTCTCAATGAAATGATCTAACTAAATAACTAAATCATTTTTCACATCATAGAGCAAATCGTCACATTTAATTTGACATGTTTTATTAATCCAATCATTGTCAAAGAATTATTAACACGTTGTCCTAAAAATATTTTGAAATTATTGAAAAACTAATGGCTTTGTTTGTTTATGTTTTGAAATCCCATTTTTAAGATTTCAAATCACAAAATTCAAATTAAATTTAAGACACTAAATTCTCATTCAAATTTACATGTGGTCAACTCTACCTTTTCAATTCATGTACAACCACCTATCAATCATATACTAGTGTGTAACCCGTGCTACGCACGGTAGTTTAATTTTAAAAATTTATAAGTCAAATATATTAAAATATATATATATATATATATTTCTTTTGAAAATTAATACAATATAATTTTATTTGAATTTGAGCTGAACAAATGATTTTTTATTTAGCACAACACTGAAATTCTTTTAATAAATATCTTTATTAAAGCAATATTATTATTCTGTGCATCACAAATGATTATAGACCCCACTAAAACTAAAATCAATATATTAATTATTTACATAAATAGGCTAAAAAAAAGTGAAAATTTCTATACAGCATTTGATCAACTAATATAATGTAGTCAACTAATACATAAATTTTATGATTCATATATACTAACTTGAAATGTTTCATGCTTCTTGAAATAAGCAATCTTAAATAATATCTACACAAAGGTAATGAAACATTATAATGATCCCACTTTAAACACAGTTAAGAAATTATTACTAATTTTTGTCTCAACCATCAATTAGTATTGCTAATCACATGTTCTAAGTTAGAATTTTAACTATTGGCCATTAGAGCAATTAACCGTGGAGAAATTAAATTACAAATAACAAAGCTACCAAGTCTAATGTGATGAGTTCTGACTCAAGCTACATATATAATTTATTGAGAAAAACATGGATTGATCGAGAGCTACTATAAATATACTCCCAAAAGATAAAAAGATGTTGATCAATTTACCTTTTCATATATTTGTCAACAAATTTGATATTATTTTAGCATGTGTATTTATCTGAAATAGCACCACAATATCCTGGGAACATTATGTGATTATTACACCAAAAGCGTTTAAATCATATGAGAATAGTATTATCCAATAACTCACAAAATCAAGAAATAACATTATGAGGAAAAAATAAACTCTTACCCAGTTATAGCTCGAGACTTAGTCACCCTGATGAAAAAATAAAATCGAAATACCTAGCAGAATAAAAATATTTAGTAGATAACAAAAACACTATCAACAATGATTTGATCAACCATGATTTGATCAACCATGATTTGATCAACCATGATTTGATCAACCATGGACATGATTTGATAAAATAATTAATTAGAATAATGTATGCATAATACTAAAAGAGAGCAATATAAAATGATTAATACCTCAGCCAAGCGTATATCATTGCAGCACTTAATTGAGAATTTCTTTTATGCATGGAACAATATTCTTAATCGAAAAAAGAAACAGGGATTAGTGAATAATTTATAAAGGTCTATAACCATATAATAGTTGAATCAAAATAATAATACTAATGCCTAAAAATTTAAACTTGAAGAAAATTATTTAGATTAAGAAAAACTAAATAAAGATTCATGAGTAGAAACAAAACTATAATTTACCTTAACCATAAAACTGTTTCACGATCCTTATTAAGAAAACAAAATGCTAAATGATGAGCACTTCCTAAATGGATTTAAGACTTTGTATATTACAAATTTAAATGAGCACGGTTTTATTTTAAAGAAGACACAATAAAAATGAATTACAAAAAATACAAATGTGATATTGAAATTTGAAAATCAAATAACTCCTACAGTTAGCGGATTCAAATTAGTAACTCCAAGTTTGAGTTATGGTAGTGGGAGGTTGAAAACTAATAACTAACCTATCTTTTTATTTTCATCTATAGTAACATGTTGTGCATAGCACGGGACACACGCTAGTATTATATTATGTAACGTTTTCTTTTAATGTTCCTGAAATTATTGTAATTTTCTTTTTATTTAATTAACGGCGAACGATAAATATTTTTTAGTTTTTAGTTTTATAAAGTCAAATGACTTAAAAAACCATCAAATCGCATTGCACAAAAATATTGTGCATCACTGAAACAAAAATAATAAAAATACGTTAAAAATTTAGAATGCAAATTTACTACATAGTTATGTACCATTTGACAGAACTTCACTAATCGACGGCATATCCTAAATCCATTTGTTTATATGTACCTGAAATGAAAAAAGAAAATTAAATAGAAGAAAAAAATTAAAATGTATTACTGAAATGAAAAGCAAAATGATAATGATATTAGTTCTCAATTATTTTAATCAATAAAAAATAACATTAATAAGTAATGTAGTGAAATTTAGTACGTGAAGCCTATCTATACAGGTTCGTTCACATATAGACTTGAGGTGCCAAATTTTCATATATAATTTGGAATATTAAAATATAAATTCAACCAGAAGATAATTTCTATAATATTAAAATCATAAATCAATTAAGTTGTTTTTTATTTATAACTTGTAAAAAATGAAAAATTATTTCCAATAACAAAAATTATAATTATATTATATTATTAAATTTTCTTTTTAGTTCTCATAAAGAAACTAAATTTAAATTCAAAATTTAATCTAATAAGAAAAGGAAGAAGGGAATCAAAAATAGAAATCGGAGATTTGTTTTCAACCTTCAAAATTCAATATTAAACGTTTTTATTTGCCACATTCATAATCTAAAGTTTTCCCCAATTTTATTAAATATATATATATATATTAAAAAATGATTATTAGTACACTCCTTTGCACATGTATATTAAAAACAATTATTAATATACAATAAATAACAACAAAAATAATACAATAAAAAATAGTACACAATGGTATTAACTACAAAAAATAAAAATTAATGGAGTGAAATGATTACCTCAAGCATATATGTATAAGTATTCCATTGCTCCATTCATAACTACACATCACCAAATAAAATATGGACTAATAATTTCAATCATCTAAGAAATTCTCATAATGTCATTAATGTTTAATAAGACTAAATTAAATGAAGAAAATCGAACAAAATTGAAAGCGTAAAATTCAAAACTATTGAAAGATGAAAAATAAAGAACTAATAAAATAAATTACCTCACATCAAATCAAATTCACTTTTGTAGATGAAAAAATTAGTGAACATGGAGAAATGTAAAATTGATTTGTGAAGCAGAAAAAATATGGCATAATTTATAAGTTTTTAGATTAAATGAAAATAATTTATATATGTATCAGTTTCCTTATTAACTGCATAATTCCATCAATTGTGGAATGCATTAATATGTAAATTTAGCTAATATAAATTAAATATTCCTACTAATTAAGTATTTCGATTTGGTAAGTCAATTTTAAAATAAAGTTTAAAATTTAAATTTAAGCCTAATGTGAACGTACTTAATTTAGACCATTCTTTATTTAGATATGCTAAAAATTATACATGGTAATAAATTTTGGTCTTTCCATTTGGTTGCAACTCTTGCCATTTTGGTTGCAAGTGAATGTAATAGGAAAGTAATTTAATTTAATTATCTAATTTAAGAATAGTAATCAATCTTAAAAAATTTAAACCAACCAATAAGGATTTTTCATTTTATTAAAAAAATTCAAAATTCTAGAAAATTAGGATTAAGGATAAACTGTGCTATAATATAGTAGAGGATATACATCATTTCACACATTTACCAATCAAATCATGTATTATAATCATTATTTCTCTTTTTGTTTCATATTTTACAATTTTCTATTTATATTTTACTATTTTTGATTCACATAATAATTATATAAACAACTAACACAATCATTCTACACATCATCCATCAACCTATCAATATTGATTTGACACATTTTACAATTTTCAAACAATTTAAAAAAACAAACATAAACAAACACCTACCATTCTCATACGAATTTCGATGGTATGCAATTTTCGAGAAATTTTCAATCTTTTAACTCAAAAACATACACACACAAAGTCTATAATTGGCAGTATGTACATTGAAAATATATGAGGAGATAAAATAGGAAAATATCATTTTACTCAAATTTGTCAATAAAATATTCAAAAAAACCTAAATGAAATTTGACTAAGTAAATATTTACTAATAAATAAATTCAAGACCTCGTTAAAATAAGCATTTCAGTATAAAATATACTCAAAAATAGTAGTTTACTAATAAATTATTTAAATTTTAAATACCCACTTAAATATAACAAAATGTTATTTCACCTTAAAAATATTTATTTAGCAATGGATAATTCATTATTTGTTGCCCTAATTAGTAAAATATATTTTTAGAGTTGTTAGTTAATAACATTACATATTTTAATCCAACACGAAATTTCTCTAACATTTAACCAAAATATTGACTTTTGAGGTAGAAATTTTCATATATAGTCCATTACATGACATATGTATTGCACATCAATACAAATATCAACCAATTAATAAAATATTTTTTCACCCTCATAACTAAATGTCATTGAACACTTATCTCCCACACCCTAAACCCATCTATTATAAAATTAATCTTCACTTTTACCTTCATGACTAATAGTTTTATTTTATTTTACATGTTTTTCTTTCATATTCCCCTTATTCTTCATCATTTTTTTTTTCTTTCTCTTCTATTTTTTCATACCAATCCACTAACCCTCGGACTAAATTCATATAAATGTCCCAAATCCAAGAGTTATTGTAACGAAGATAACAGAATAATATAATTAGTTATTAATATTTAAGTCTGACAAAATTAAGTACGATAAAATTGAATTATTTAAGACCAATTTATAAATAAAATAATATTAAACTGGGTATATCATTTCGAAATTGATTAGCTTAGAACTCATATAGTTTAAGAAGCATTTCTGAAACGTCCAGTTAAAGATAAGAGGGTAAATATCAAGTTTGATAGTTTAGGGGTATGTTTCATTATATTCAAGGAGACTTTATTCTATCCCAACTTTTACATATGTATCATTATTTTTATTGTTTTTATAATTTTACGAAAAAAAATATGTGAAGAGTATTTCTGTTGTAAAAATAAAAATAATGTATTATTATATTGAATATAATTTCATGGGCTAAATATCTTTTTCAACATGTCATTCTAAGAATCAAATAATAAGTAATAACATAAGTTGTATTTATCTATACTAATAATATGTATAGTTATATTAGAATTTTCTAATAAATTATATGTAAATAATAATTTGGAACCAAAAATGTAAAAAAAACTCGTTCTTTTATAATAGATATAGATATAGATATAGATGACTCTTTTACCATTAAAAAGTTAAATCTATAGGGATAGTTTAGGTACTTCAAAAATGTAAAAAAAAAAACTCGTTCTTTTATAATAGTATAGATATAGATATAGATAGATATAGATATATCTATTATATATCTATTATAGCAAAGCGGTGTGGGACCCATTTTGCTATCTATCTTTTTTTTCATAATTTTAATTTTTTTTAATTGACACAAAAATTCTATTGGTTGAATTGAATGACTATTGATTAGAAATTTTGAATTTAAATTGATTGGTTAATTAACATAAATTACGGATGAAAAGGAGAAAATAACCTAATTATATATTTATGATTGAAAATAGTTATGGTAAGTGTTTTATTTTTAAACTTTTAAAAGTCAAGAAACCATCATTCAACCTCTTAATTGCTAATTAACATAAATTCTATGATTTTCACAATCAAGGACTCAATTATCCTCTTTAATAGGAGATTTTCTTCATGGCATTTCATCCAAAAACAATTAGCCTGCCGACTCCTTCATCTTTATTGAAGAAGAGGAAAATTTTCTTTTGCTCATATTATGATTATTAAATTTTTTGTGCATTGTTTTTAAATTTTATCCAAGCGTTAATCTAAATATAGATTTATCCAAATGTTTGTCTGAATTCTTACTGCTATATCCTTTTTTCTTTTTTATGTTTTTTCCTGCAGCAAATGATGTACCATTATTTTATTTCGAATATGTATGTCAAAGTAGAAGTTATGCTGATGAGATTGGAATGAATACCACATATTATTCTTCCATTTTACTTCTATCATTTCTTTTATTATTTATAAACTATATATATATATATATTTATCTTTATGGTTTCTGGATGCAGATGGAACGCAGAGACCAACCTATCAATGTTTCGAAGAGATACGATGGGATGTAAGCCTGTAGGTAATTGAAATAAAATATATACGGTAGGTCCAAATTAGGGTTGATGCATTTCTTTGTTTTATATGACACATTTTTTAATTTGCTCAGTACTTTATTAATTCAAAATTATTTTCTTTGTTAAGTTTTCGTTTCATTTTTCTCTCTTATATTAAAAATACATGATTTTCTCTTTTATAAAAATGTCTAACTCTAAATTTTTGTATGTTCAGTTCTTGCAATGTATTTTTGTTTCGAATGTAGTTTCAATCTTCTTCTTCTCATTATCAGGAAAGCAAAGTGCCAACAATTTTAAGGTATTATATTGTTGTTTCTATTATTTTAATTTTTTATGGCATTACTTTTATTTTGATTTTGCAATCTTTATTTATAGTTTTCTCATCTTATATCTTCTTATAGTTTTATTTTTAATAATAATTATCAATTTATCTATCTATTATACCTAGCACGTTTGGTGCTTGACTGTTGATTGCAATTTGGTCGAATATAATTCTCTCATTGAGTATTTTTTTTAATCTTTAAGAGAAATTTTGATTGGTCAATTTTGTTATTGATTAATTTATCACCATATCTTTTCTTCAAATTAGGAATTTAAAAGTTTATCTCTTTCCTAATTACAATCTACATCCGATTCAATTAACACTAAATATTCTCAACAAAAAATTCAAGTAGATGGCAACTCATCACCAAATTAATTGTTAAGATGTTGCTACTTTTCCTCTCACATTTGATTTCTGTTTGATTTTTTTAATGTTATATACTTCTTTTAGTTGACTACCTGCATTTATATATTCATATATAACCTTCCACCTTTTTACTTTATATTTTTATACTTTCTATTTAATTATATTATGAGTGTATTAATATATAAATACACATGTAGATTTATATAAATATGTTCTATAAAAATGGTTTGCACATGTAGAAATACAGCAATAAATTTGCAATAATTTTGTTTTTAAGTTTAAATTTAGTCAAAATTTCTTTATATATCTTTAATATATCAATCATATATATATATACTATTATATATTTTTAGGAGATGTGGGACCCAAATTTACTCAATGTTAACCATTTTTTTTAACCAAATTGTTTTTGGATTTTTGAATTATTGTATTGTTAAAAATAATTTCATTGGTAATTAACTAAAATTCCATTATAGTAATTTATTGCCATTAGTGTTGGCTTAATTCTTGGTTTTTAAGAGAATGAACATTTCCAAATTTGTGAATTTGTAAACCTTTCCAATAGGGTATCAAATGTTGTACTGAAATCCGGTCTTTGATTGATTTACTTTCTCACTTTAGTTTTCAAATTCAAATTTTAGTCAAATATCAATAATACTCGCAATTTCATCGTATAAAACCACGTGTGTTTTGTGTCTTCTTCAACAAGAATATTAGTTCATGCTTCATCTTCGAATTCATTTGTGATACACACTTCATTTGTCACACAATAAAAATCATCTTTCGATCTTTTCATGAAGCAAAGTACCAAAACCAATGTATGGTTTCTTCATTTTGTAAGTTATTTGAGTTATTTTTCCTGTACATAATTTATTTTGCTATGCACGGTCTATATTAATTTAAATATGATTTATAAAAATGATTATTATTTCGTTCAATTTTGAAAGGATCTAATATATAATCTATTATCTATTATAATATATATAATAGATAATAGATTATAGCAAAGCGGTGGGACCCATAATGCTAATTCTAATTTTCTAGAATTTTGATTTTTTTTAAAATAAAAATTTTGAATACTTAATATCTTAAAGATTGATTATTACTATATTTGAGTCATCCAATCAACAATGCTAATTGATTCCTTAATTTAATGGAGATCTATTTTGATTAGGTAAATATACCTATTAATTCCATAATTCATGGAATTGCGTAATTTTAAGAAAGAAAACTTTCATAAATCATTATATTCTTTCTTAAATCACTCTATTAATTTTATTTCTAAAAGACTTATTCATCATACAATATCTTTTATTCATTAATTTTATTTTTTTTAATATTTCTATTTTTTTTAGTTTTGCTCCTTATTCTTTTTTTTATTTTGCATAAATTTTCTCTTCTTCGTTTTGTTAATTTATTTTTAGTTGGTTTAGTTTTTAAATCAATCAAAAGACATTCATCTGTTTTAATTAGTTTTTTTTATATTTTGTTTCATAATTTCAATTTGATGATTCTCAAAGTCCACTTCTTCTACATGAATCAATTCGGTTTGCTTGGTTTGGGATAATAAGGTATTCTGATTGTTATTTTTTTTTATATTTCTACATTTTTTTTAAGATTTGCTCCATATGTTTTTTTGATTTTTCCATAAGTTTGTACCAATTATTTTGATTTTGTATAAATTTCTCTTCTTCGGTTTGTTAATTTATTTTTAGTTAGTTTAATTTGTAAATCAATCAAAAGACATGCATCTCTTTTAATTAGTATCTTTTTTTTATTTTGTTTCATATTATTCTTTCATAATAATTTTTCTTTCAGGTTCTCATATATCATGCTCCTGGGAACTTTTCATTTCTCATGCTATATTTAGTTCATTTTTATCCATTTGGTTGTTTTTTAACTTCTAGATTTATATTCTTTATTTTATTTATCGTTGAGCTTCAATTTATTCTACGAATTTTCGTGTTACTTTTTCTCATCTTTTGTGATTAATCTTACATTGCATATGCCCTTTATTTTGATTCATTTGTCAAACCCTTTTACACATAAAAAGTTCCATAGAGCTCTTTCTTTTATTACACACTTTAGAGCTTTTCTTGGAACACTTTATGCATTTTAGTAAGTTTATTTTTTTATTGTTGTTTATCCAAAAAAATTGATGTTAAGTTATTTCTAATTATAAATTTTCTATTTAAAATGGGAATTTCAAAGGAAAAATTGAATAATTATTTCCTGATTTCTGCATTACGGATGTTTGTTTATGTTTTTTAAAATATAAATTAAACAATTCACTTTACTTATATTGTTATAGCGCTTTCTAATTGTACATTTTGTTTTAGAATTTGAGAAGGCTGGACTATAGTCTATTCAATTAACTTGAAATGCTCTAAAATAATGTCTAATCTTGAGATATTCATTCCTAAAAATATTTACTCGCGGACCAAAGGAAGATGATGACTGATTAAGTTTTTCTTTCCATTTTACTAACTCACGTTCTACTGTTGTAGCATCCAGATCATGTTTGAGTAATTTGTATACCATAATTATATATGATAGGAAATATTAATATTTTATTATCCTGTAAATGTAATTTTCTTTTAGTATTTTACCGTGCATAGCACGGGTTACCTGCTAGTATATAGATATAGATGATAGAGTCAAATCTATTAAATTTTCTCTACGTGAGCATTACATTTATATTATTTTTTCTTTAATTTAATTAATAAATCATAGTGATCTTAACCTAATGGAATTCTACATCAAATTATCTATATGTGATACCATAACTTGTAGAGTTATCAAATTATATATATATATATCTTATTATTTGACTCTTTTGCCATTAAAAAGTTAAATCTATAGGGATAGTTTCGGTACTTCAAAAATGTAAAAAAACAACTCGTTCTTTTATAATAGTATATATATATATATATATATAGATTTTGTTAATTTAACATAATACTCAGATTCGTTTCTCTAAATTTTTCTTGTTTTCTTTATCAGATTCTTTTTAGTACACCAGGACGAGAGAGCTCGGTGACCCTAACTTAACAACCACGCAAGAGGCAAGATGAAACCAATAAATGACGCATGAGACATTTATAAGAGACTAATTATTCCGTGACAATGAACTTCTTGCATTAAATATAAGTTGAAAAAATCTAAGATAGTGTCAATACAATATATCAAAATTAATCTATATTGGAATGAACGCTACGTTTCTTATTAAGTTCGGATGGCAAATGTGTTGGTTGGATCATATTCAAGTAAATTCACTAAGTGTCGTTGACGGTCATCATTTAGATGACTCCAATCAAAGTCGTCTCCTTCTACAAACCAGCATAGTTAGTAATGTGATGCATCAACTTAGATGACTAGATCTCGAGGCATGGATGCTGGTGAGACAATAGCATATATGATATTTATATATACTAGAAAATATCACGTGCATCGCACGTGAATTTTTTAAAAATGAACTAATTGGCATACTATATATTTTCCACTTCCACACCTTCCCACTCCATCTTTCACACCATAAATTCCTTTGTCTTCCAACCCGCTCTCATCATAATCTCTCATTAATGTTCACCAAAATCAATTAGACGTAATACTTCGTAATCATAATTTACTTGGCTAGGTGGATGACTCAATTTCATATTCCTCATCTCACATTCTTATCTCTATGAGGAATTTTTCTCTAGTCCGGCGTATAATGCATGGCCATGCATGAATCAATCTTACTTTTAATTACCAATCGGTGATCTTCACACTCTCTAGCGCTCGTGATGTTTATGTGACAATTTCTTATCTTGGTGTACTAAAAACCAGCAGGCCACTTCTCTCATTCTAGCATTGAATCTAGTGTCGCTAAATTGCATATAATGTTCCAATCCAAATGCTAATGGAATTATTGTTAAATGAATTTGACCACTACAAATCAAGAGTCCATATAATTGAGTCCACATAGTTTGTTACTATACTATGTATGAGTTGCAAGACTTTTTTAGTCGAATATAGATACTTGTAAATATGAGTCCAAAAAAATTCAAATGTTTTCAATATGTTAGCCTTAGAAGATTTATTCTACTATTTATACAAAGTCTTATTAATACAATGAAAATCCTACTACAAAATAATTTTCTACTATATATATATATATAACATAATATATAAATATGTTCACAATAATTTTATGTTCAAGAATATAATTAAACTCTATACAACTAAATGTTTTTTTATAGGCATGGTATTGTGAAGAGTTAGGAATATAGTTTATTTATTAAATAGTATCTTACTATCAGTACGTCTCTTTTCTTTTAGAGATCATTTTTGCGACATAAATGATTTTCCATTACCATTAGAATTCTTTTACATAATAAATTCAATTATTATAATAATGGTACCGATATGTCTCTTTTCTTGTAGAGATCGTTTTTGCTACATAAATGATTTACTATTAGAATTCTTTTGTATAACAAATTCAATTATTATAATAATGGTGGATATGAAAGTCTTTTCACATAACAAGAAATAATTTTGTTATTCACACATTATAAAGGAGAGAGATTATAAATATAATAATTTAATTATTATAATGTATTACCATTATTATATTATTTAGGTTTTGTTTCTTTGTATACTTATAATACTATATTATTTAGATTTTTTAGTATGAATTGGACTTATGGAAAGAATGAAATTAATATTTTTGTCAACTTTGATCTTCTAAATATCCTTTAAATTTGAGCTAATATCTTTTTCAAATACCTTTAGAATGACGCATCTGCATATGAAATTTATTCAAATTGAATGGGAGTTCATTCTTTTTACTGTTGCCTATGAATATCATGTAGGAATATTATTATATATATTACTTAATGTATTTAGGTTTTGTGATTAGCACATATATAATATTATTTATTTAGATTTTATTTATAACTTTTTTGATTTTATTAGGTTTTTAAGGTAAAGTGGGACTCTGTTTTTTAATAAATTAAATAGTGTTCTAATAGTAAAAGGTTTCTAGTCCCAATTACTAAAAAGATTCTAAATTTGAATAAGGTATGTGAATCTTTTTACATATGACTAAACAATTTTATTATTCACACATTTATATAGGGGACATATATATATTCACTTACCAAGCATTTAAATTATTGACAATTCGTGTGTATAAGTAGTAATTGCTTGATATGTCGGTGATATAGAGAATAACCTCGTAGATACTGGCTTACGACCCTGTGTGTAAATACCGCGGGATATTTGCATCAAAGATCCCTAATTAAAGATGCTTATTTGCAAAACACTACTAAATCCGCGTGTTCATATCTAACCGGGTCAAATATGGGCCACACCCGGCCAATCTGGAACATACAGTCTAGGACACGTGTAAGGCATCCCACATGCCATCTGATCATCCGTATAGAGTGTACAGTTCCTATAAATAGCTCTCATTAATGATATGAATAGGACTTTTGACTGACTGAACAGTACATCCGTATTATTTAGTACGATCTGACAGTACGTTCCCACCTCAATTACCGAGTTAAGAACCTCGCATATGACCATAATTAATACTTTGAACTGCGTTTAGACTTGACCATAATATAAAGGTACGTAGGTAGCTTAGTACATCTGAGTGCAATCTATATCCGTTATACAACCTTTCTTGGTCCAATACGAGCGTCGGGTTGATTTGGCCAATACGCATTTCATAAGCTAAATCAGTCGGTTATCGTTTCATACTCTTGTTTATGCCGATTCCTTACAAGCGGAAACATTCTTTTCATTTTTGGCTATTAATGCTCCATAGTCAAGCTTCTCACTTGATAAACAACAACCAAAGTAATTGACTATGAGCATTTCAAATTGAGCCCAAAAATGGAACACTTGGTTACTAGAAATTCAGGATAATTACCTTAACTATCCTCCTTATATTGTGTAATTACACTCGAGTACAACAAAAACACTAAACACCTATGGAAATACTATTATATCTACAATCTACAAGAAAGATATGTTTGATCATAAGTTTCTTAGGGATGCAAGAAAGACAAGTCTTGGAGTATTTGTTCCACAATAACCCCACATGCAAATAATCCTACACCGACGATTGCTGGTCCTACTTTTGACAATGTTGTTTCCTCCTCTCGTTTGTTGTTCATCGCCCATGCCATAGCCGGAGGAAGAACTCCATATAGCATACTCATGCAATACCCTCCCTGTCAACTCGTCAGTTTTAGAAGAATACCCAATTCATTTCGAAACAGATTATACGCCAATAAGTGTGTGGACTAAGAATTTATAAACTTACAGCAAAATCAGTAGCTGCATAAAAAGCGTCGGGTACAGTCGTTGACACAATAAGGGGAGGAACAATGACCATTATCGATGCTGTCATGCTTGCTTTGTTTTTCTTCCACCAGTAAAAAACTGAGTTTGAATTCTGCAATGGTGAACCTCTATTGAGTTGCTCTTTGAAGAACTCTGAGAAACTCAGAATCGTGCCGATTAGTGAAGTTCCCACAGCCACAAGTGAAAAGGCCTCCACCATAAACGGAACTCCACCCCATCTCACACTGGTTAACCACATGTTAGATTGGAATATTGCAATATTCTAATTTTAATCCTATAAATTCTTCTTTTTCAAATTCTAGTCTCGTCTGTTAAAAATATGAGAATTAAACGCACCTCAAGAGCAACTCGACGGGATCAGAAACTTGTCCCCCCTGGTTAGGGAGGCTGAGGGCTATGGCCTCCCAAACAAGCAATGCTAACAATGGGACTACACTTCCCACCAAAATGGAAGCCCTTATACGCTCACGATCGCCTTCTAGATAAGCACATAAAACTGCAAGAACATCCATCATGTTATTAGACAAAATGGAAACATCAAGAATAATTAATTTGAATATTTTTTAACACCTGGAGTCAAATCATGATAAACCAAAGCAAATATCATCACTGGAAGAGTTGATGGAACTTTTTCCCAGTGACCAACACTGTCCCCAAATCCCGACCACCCTCCGAAAAAAGCAGCTACAACCTCTATTGCTATAAGCAGACCTGTTTTCATCATTCTTTAGAATAGAAACTCTTACTAAGTATTACATTACGGAATCAAAGTAACTCGAAAAATTATAGACCTATCATGGACACGGTTAGCCATTGATTGACTTGATCAGTGGCTCGTGTACCGCCTATAGATATCAAAATGGCGAAAAGGGCAGTGAACAAAGCTCCAGAAATGGACTCTGGAAAATGGGTTAAATGGTGTAGGATCTCCCCTGACTTTGAACTATAGGCTATCACAGAAGTGTAACCTAAGAACACATATGTTATGGTTGCTAAAGCTCCACCCCATTCTCCTAACGTCTCTTGCGCCATTGTCCTAATAGATATTACATCTAACTCATCATCTTCCACTTTTATTTTCTTCTTTTTCAGCAATTCCACGTTGATTTCGACTAGTATGAGAGCCTCTATTAACAGAAAAGCCCAACACATTGTCAGTGATATTGAACTTGGAACTAGTCCCTGCAAAAAATAAAACATAATTGACAGTAAACATTTGTGATGGTTGATAGATATAATTTTGCATGTCTTAGAGCCACATTTCAGATTAAATAAGGATGTATTTATTAGGGGTGGCAAATGGGTGGATCGGATCGGATTTGGGTTGGGTCCAATTGGATTTGAAAAGAAGATAGGTTGGAACCAATAAGAAACCAAAATATATTTTCCATATGAATTGGGCCCTTATTGGTTTTGATTGGTTCCAAATGGTTCTTGTACAAAGAACCATAAAGGATCCAAAATAGGAGGTTGGTGACTTATGGATCCAACACAATACAAATACTTATTATACTAATCACAAATATCCTTATTTTTATATGTAGTTTTTAATTAGTATTAATACATTATTGTATTCTTCCAACTCAGACTTAATCTTTTTTAATGAATTCAAAATCATACCCATCCTATGTTGTAGTTAGTAATTTACTAATTTTCCATTGATTATTTACTTTACTAATAATAAAACGAGAAGTAGGATATACTAATATTAAATTGAAGATTTAATCTATATTACTACATTTTTTTTAAATCTTTTTATCCACTAACTTTTGTATATAAATATGTCTAATTTCTATTATTGTTTTTTATCAATCAGAAATGTTCACAAAAAATAAGCAAGCAAAATTACAATTATTTATTATACTGTCCGTTCAACTGAATCGGGCTTAAGCCCAATCTGATATGATAAGGCCTAATTAGTTAGTATTAATATTCTTATTTTAGTATTAATACATTATACTAATGCATCTGATATTGATTATTAGATTTGACTTTTTCTTTTTTTGAAAATTTCGTGAACTTTAATACCAAAATTAATTTTTTTTTATCTGCATTTATAGAAACGACGAAGTACGGTAACAACTTCATAAATTGGCACTATATTTATTTTTATTAATTTGTAATAAAACATTAATGATAGTTGATTAAATATTTAATGTAATAATATAATTGTCTTCTTATTAAATATAAATATATGCTAATGTGATTTACTATTTATTACCCAAGAAAATAAAAGATAGATAGAATTATTTTACATGTAGCTAACGTGGCATATATGTTAGGCAAAATATGTTTCTACAATCTAGAGTCTAGAGAGAGGAATTATGGAGAATCATATAGAAGGATTAAAGCTTTTATCTATTTACACCTCTCACTATCTCTCCTCCTTCTTCATTTCTCTCTTTTTTTTGATTGGATCCATTTAGGAACCAAAATAGGCCCATTATTGGAACCAATTTGGACCCAATCAAAAACCACATGGAACCAAGACCTTGAAAATCTAATAAATACAAAACCAATTGGAACCATAATTCTTTTTTTAAAGATCCATCCAAACCCAAAACTAATTGGGTCGGGTTGGACCCACGGTTCCGGAACCAATTTGCCACCCCTAGTATTTATACACACTTAATTGAAGTGGAATACGAGATGTGGCACAATTTTATAATGGACAATCATATGCAGGGTGATTAAAAACCAGTAACAACTGTCTATTAGTCTTCTCTACTGTGAGTCTGTCAGCTATGTGCAACCTAGTCTGGTTTAACTCTCTTGTGTGGTTTGCAGGCTATTACACAAAAGCGAGGTTTACCCTGTACGCACA
Source organism: Verbascum thapsus (assembly GCA_963669365.1). NCBI lineage: Eukaryota > Viridiplantae > Streptophyta > Magnoliopsida > Lamiales > Scrophulariaceae > Verbascum > Verbascum thapsus. The sequence goes on along the minus strand of OY770110.1, from coordinate 14,656,903 downwards.
CCCTAAAGGTACCGTCAACAGGTATTCCCCGTCATAAAAAAAAAAAAAACAGTAACAACTTTTACAAGTGCAGAAATAAAAAAAAATGAGCTTTATGTGGTTCGATAAATCCGTGTGTATTTCGTATCGAACTAGATATTCTTATTGATTTATCATTAGAACCTTTACCCAATCCATATTTATATAATTAGAGTTTAGGACAACAAATTCCCTTCTTAAAACTTGTCGCGCTTTTATCTCATATTACGTAACATTCATGCAAGATCCTTAGTTTGTTTAATCGATTTCAAAATTATATTATCATAAATATTTTAAAAACTTGTATGGAATTCGAGATGTAACAAAATTTTGCTTAAATATAGAAAATAAAAGTTACCGCAGGGGAAGTTGTCTTGGGAAGAGCAAGAATCCCAGTACCAATACTTGTGCCAATAATTAGAGCAACTGCACCTGCAATACTCCCCTTTCTCTTTTTCTCCTTTAATTTCACAATTATCACCAATTTTTTTCTTTGATTTCCTTCTGAAAATTGCCATCCCACTTGACTGTACCTTCTGAAGATACAAACAGAATTACATTAGATTTTATTTTTTAAATCAAAGAAAATTAATCATATATAATGATGAGCGAAGGGAAATTCAGCACAAAAGAAAAATACGTTTTGGGTTTTAAATAATTGTTATGAAATTGAAATCTTTGGCATGGTGGAGTTAGAATTTTTGGTACTTTTGGGTAGGAAATTAATTGGTGGAAATTCATTAGACATAGGAAGAGGACAGTGAAGTGGTGAAAGTTTTCCCAAATATCTGGGAAAGGGGGAACACTTGTGTGGACAATAGCTTCAACTAAGAAATAATAAATACACAATTCTTTTTCTAAATAAATATAAATGGGATAATTGCATCGAATCTCCCCTGAACTTAGATCATTTGACATCCACACCCCTTCATATTTAGATATTGGCATCAACCTCCCCTTTCTCAAATTTTCACTATATTTACTAACGAAATGACTAAAATGCCCCTCAAATAATAATAAAACAAAATAAAATAGTTTATAGAAATATAGCTATAATGTTCTTTAATTTTATAATCATAATTTTTTTAATTATGAATAATTTTATAATACCAAATAATATTACTTAAAAATATTAATTTTAGCTCTCTTATACAACAAGTGTTAAATCTCATGAAAAAATGTGTTATTATTATAATTATGTTAATTATACTATTTCTTATTTTTACAATAATCTTCGATAATTTTTTAAATTCGTTTTACTTATTTAAAAATAATTAGTATAAATTCGAATTACTGATTAAGAATTTAGGATGATAATATGGTGGTTGTTCATTTTTCAGTTTGTTTCAAGAAAGAAAGAAAAAATACTATGTTGTGCATCTTAGCTTACTTTCACTGAACTACACAATTGTTTTTACAAATAATCATAAATTATTGTCATTTTTTAAAATATTACTATATCTTTATAATAACAAACACATGGTGGTATATTAGAGGTCATTTACTTTTCTCATAATATTATTGTTTCAAATTGTTATACCACTAAAGTAGAATCATTTTTATAAAAATAAGTTGAATTTTTTTTATGAAGAAACATAATTGAATAAATCGAATTTTAAATATATAAAGGTTTGTCAGACTCTTACTTGTACACTTATAGCTTCCTTTAAAATAGAAAATTATAATTATTTAAGTTTATAAAAAAAATGTCTGGACCATATTGACATACTTAATCAATAACATTTTTTAGATCACTAAGAAAAATCATTATTAATTGGTAAATTTCCTTTTTAGGAGATTAGAATTATAATTATAAAGTTTAAATTATGAATCTCTTTTTTATTGGTCAGTTATCTTTTCATTTTTCATCATAATAAAAATAAAAGTTGATTTTTATAAAATCAATATAATGAAGAAAGTGAATGAGGGGAGGTCCATGCCAAGTTTTTGTAAGATCAGGGGTGTGGATGCCAAATACCTAGGGGGTTGATGTGCCTAAACCGCAAGCGCACGGCTTCGGTGCAGTACAAAAGATATCGTTCCCACGAAGACCGAACAATCAAGCACTAGCCTATCAATTATCAGTAATCTAAGCCTAATAAAAATACGAGATAGTTGTAAAGAAAATTAAACCAAAAGCAAGTAAATTGATTCGAGTTATATATGATTGGAAATTCCGGAATTAGGGTTCACCACGATAAATATTATCGACTCAATTATATTACCGATGAAGTTACGACCGCTACTTATGAAGGACACTATCCTATTGTACTCGCTACCTTCTGTCGAAGCATAACAATATACCCAAGCTAATTAATCAACTACTTTCGTGATGATTAGACTAAACTCAGATTCATTAATCTCTATGATAGTGTATCGATTCCTCAAAAGACCTAAAACTACTTTCGTGATTTAGGATCCTAGGTTTGAATTCTAGGGTTCTGATATAGACGTCACCTTTCAGAATTTTCACCTAATATCTATGATCATGCAAATAAGTGGCCAGCAAATTCACAAGCATTAACAATCAAGAACTCAAATCATAAGCATACGCGATATAACATAAACGGTTCTAAAATCTATATCGATAACATATTATCGGGCTATTCCCGATTCCAGAATAAGATGGATTACTCCATAGATGCAGAGAAACAATCAACAATTAATAAAGTAAACATCATAATGCGACAAGAATTAAAAGAGATTAAAGAAAATAATTTCGATTAAACCCGTTGTCGAATAAATTGTCTACAATCGTTCTTGAATCTTGTCTCTCGATCTCAATCTTTACAACTTAATTCAAGAAAATAAAGTTCGAACCCTAAAACAATGTTCGGAGGGGGTATTTATACCTAATCTAAAACATAAATCCGAAATTGGGCTGAATATGGGCTTTCCCGCGTTTAGACTGTAATTAGCGCGCGCCTGTACGCGAGTTTGAACGGCGCCTGTACGCCGACTAATACTGCGCTTGTACGCCGACTTGAACGGCGCTTGTACGCCGCCTTAAACGGCGCTTGTACGCCGCCTTAAACGGCGCTTGTACGCGATTCGCTCTAAAATCTATGTCTTCGTTGTTTGAGCGCGATTTAACACGGCGTACGTACGCCGTGTGTTTTGTCGCACGTACGCCGTTTATAAAGGCGCCTGTACGCCGTATAGTTGCAAATTTTCAATCAACTTGTTCTCGATTTTAGCTTACACTTTGTATTTTCCTTTCACAACATAGAAAATCTCTACGGCACTCAAAAGTGACATTAAACGCATTTGCGGGATAAAAATATGATGAAAGTATATAATAAACGTGTCGAATGAATGATGAAAATTGCGTAAAAATGAGGTTTATCAACCCCCCAAACTTGCTTTTGTTCCTCCTCGAACAAACGGTAAAATAAAGAAACAAAAACAAAAAACTAAAGATAAACTCATTTTCGTAAAGTACACGATTGCACTTAGCATGTGCAACAAGCCTTTAAACCTTTTTGTTACCCAAAAAGGACGAGGTATAGTCTCGTGAGGGTTTGCAGAAGATATACCCACAAAATCACAAAATCAATGAATCTTCGCTAAATCGAAATGTGATACAATCGTACAAAAATCGACGTGAACTAATGACCCGACATTGTTAGAAGAAAATCGTGCATTAGGCTAATCGTTGGTTACCTCACACCACAGAGTTAGACAAGCTTCTAGAAAGCACTGAATAAAGTCATCTTTGAGCATTATAGTCGAATGGCGTTTCTAACACAATTTGAGCGGCGTCCATCCATACCAACTGGTCTAACAGATATTAGTGTCTAACTGGTTCACAATATTGAGCTTTTAGCATAAGTCAACTGTACAAACGAGCTCATACTTGTCAGGATTGTGCAATGTTCGTTCCCTTAGACTTTCTATGACACCCGTTATCGAGCTTTGGGTCAACGACTCCCAAGCTAGATAGCCATAGGGCGTTAAGTTTTAAGAGACTCCTTCGGACTTAATCACTCAAGTGTCAAAGGTCACAGAACGAACTAATCCATCTCTTTTTTTTTTTTTTTTTTTTTTTTTTTTTTTTTTTTTTGTAAATTGTGCCAGAAGACGTGATTCTAAGTTGGTAGACTTGGAGGCCACTACCTATGTGTTTCGAAAACGGGTGATCCACTCAACTCCTATGCCTTGGACTACTACGTATTAGTGACTAGCCAGAAAAATGTAACTAAGCAGATGATATCACTGACAGAAAAGTTCATGCGTTATATTTATTAAAAAGTCAGGCTTACATATCACTTAGTCAATCGTTGTACGACGATCACAAAGATAAAGCTATAATTCATAGTAAAAGTGTTATGCTTCCATAAACAACCCCCAAACTTAAATCGCACATTGTCCCTAATGTGATAACGTGTGTATGTATGTATGCATGCATAAAAGTAAAAAGGGACATAACCTTGGCAAGAGTCGAGACGAGCATTTTGATTATTCTAGGTACTGTAAAGGAACAAAACACTGGAACTAGAGAAAAGAAAGACTTTTGGATTAATCATCTTTGGCATTACATTCCATCCTAAAGTCTAAAATCAGAAAAACATAAAAACATAAAAGCATAAAAACATAAAGACATAAAAACGAAAGGTAAACTAGAAACTAAAAACATAAAAAAAAAGAAAAGAAAAGGAAAAGGAAAAGAAAGAAAAACCAAACGAGGTGTAAGGCGGTTTGTGGTCACTAGGCGGCATCGTTGGGGTGGTCTGTCTGTTCATTAGCATAGTCCATGCCGTCTATAAAAGCGTCGACCGGGTCGGTGGCAGTGGGGTTTGCGGGGGTGGGGTTGCGCCGATCATCTTCTTGGCGCTGCCATGCTCTAATGGCCGCAATGTCTGTCTGCATATTACCCATATCGGTCCTAAATCCCGCAATATCGGTCCTAAATCCCGTGATGTCAGACTCTATGGTGCCCATCCGAGTGTTTATCCCAGCGATGCCGGTTTGTATTTGGGCAAGCAGGGCATAGTACGGATCTGACGGAGGGGGTGCCGGAGCGCTCGAGCTTGTTCCGACATCTGTTTGTGGTAAATCAGAAGGCTCGGTCGATTGTCGTGCTCGTTTCTGCGGAGGGGCTCGTAGGACATCATCATAGCCGAGGTCATCGCCGGCATTCTCAAAAATATCGTCGGGGCGCTCGGGGACATCATAGTGTTCGCAGAGTAAATGTATAAGTGCCGGGAAAAGCAAGGGACTCTTTCGTCTCCCCGAGTCATGTCTCATTTCGGCGGTTAGACGTTCTAAGCTTCAACAAGGCTCTTTTGTATGATTCTAGTCTCGTCGATGACTTTCCTATTAAGTATAGCATATATGAGAGTAGCCCGTGCGCGTGTTACTTCAGAACGGTTCGTCGTGGGCATTAACCGGTAGCGTATGAACTCGTACCAAAATGACGCTACCGGGTTCAGTTTAGTTCGGTTAAGTGTGGATTCCTGCCTAATCCATTGTGTCTCTTCAGTCGCCACTGTTTTTGTGATCTCGGACTTGAATTGTGGGGTGGTGTCTCTTAACAATTCTAAGTATTCGCTCGGGCCTTCGACATTTGGCAATTGGAGTACATGTTGTATGGTATGTGTATCAAAGTCGACCTCGACACCCCGAACCTCGACTGTGGGACTGTGCCTACGCGGCCCGTATAATTTTTCGTATTCGACACAGTTGGCATAGAACTCTTGTACCCACGTGACATTGATTTTGGGTAGTATATTCGAGAAGCCTTTCCAGTCGTAGGCGGTGGCTAAGGTTCGTACTGATTTGGGTTTGGTGAATAGAATTGCCCGTTCCTTTAAAAGTGAATGCGACATCATACGTCGCCAAGTCATCTCGGTTTCCGGTGTTTCGAATCTTGTACTCCTATCATTTACCCGTTCCTCGGGTTGACTTCGAGAAGAGCTCACCGAGCTTTACCCTTACCCTTAGATATATTCTTCGTTCGTACCATTTTGCAAAATTTCGGCGGAGTAACGGTGCTTTTTCGTTGACCAAGTCCTCGACAAATCCAATACCAACCAAAGAACCGAGCCAAATGCAATACCAATCAAATTCAAGCCACCCCGATCTCAATTCAAACAACCCAAATAGGAAATCAACACTTCAAGCAATTCAACCAAATAGCAATATCAACCAAATCCAATCCGACTTGAATTCACCAAACAATCCAAAGCAGAAATTCGAATACCAATTCGATCGCAATGCACAATGCAAACCCAATTCGACAAACCCCAATCTAACCAAGTAATGATCAACTCGACTCAATCAAACCAAATTTTCGACCAAAATCACAAGCCCTAAATTGATAATCTTCGATTCAACAATGTGGCGATTTATTCCTCAAAACCAAGTTCAATATTACTAATTCAGTTCAAAACCAAGCTAATCAAGCTAACAATTCTCCCAATTTTGCCCAATTTCTACACAATTTCGAAACCCTAATTTCACACCAAATTGAAAATTCGAAGTAGGGTTTTAGCTATTCCTTACCACAATGATGATGTAGTGCTTGAATCGTCGTACTTGTTCGTGTTTTGTTGTGCCTCGTAGCTGTTATGAATCGAAAACGAGAGATGTGAGAGAGTAATCGAGGGTTTTTGAAGCGAAAGTGTTTGAATGAATAAAGGAGTGAATCTGTTTTTTTTTTAAAAAAACTTAAAACCCGTTCTTGCGTACGTACGCCATTTTACGCTGCGTACGTACGCCGCGTATACTGGCGTACGTACGCCGTTCATTTTGGCGTACAGGCGCGAAGTCTTAAAAAATCTCTGTGCCCGTTGATTGTACGCCGATTTACACGGCGTACGTACGCCGTGTATTTCGGCGTACAGGCGCCATATATTATCGCGTACGTGCGCGAACGGTGTAAAACTCCCTGTAATCATTGATTGTACGCGAGTTAACACTGCGTACGTACGCAATGTATTGCTCGATTTTTTTTTTTTTTTTTTTTTTTTTTTTTAAAGAAAATAAATTCGATAGCTTGAAACAAAACGAAAACAGCAGGAAAGAAAAAAAAAATGAAAACAAAAATAAAGGATACATTTGGGTTGCCTCCCAAAAAGCGCTTGTTTTACGTCTTTAGCTCGACGTTACCACGCTTAATTCGTTGTGTCTGATCGAGCATCGTGAAGGCTCGACGTAATAGCTTTTTCGATTGGTTCGCCCGCGATGTAATGCTTAAGCCTTTGCCCATTAACTTTGAAAATTCCCGTTCCTTCGCTCCAAATATCGACAGCTCCGAATGGATATGCTGTTTCGACTACAAATGGTCCCGACCATCTTGATCGTAATTTGCCCGGAAACAGTCTCAGACGTGAATTGAATAATAAAACGAGATCACCTTTCTTGAATTCTCGTCTCTGAATCTGTTTGTCGTGCCACTTCTTCGTTCGCTCCTTATATATTCGTGCATTCTCATATGCATCAAGTCGTATCTCGTCAAGTTCATGTAACTGTAGCATTCTTCGCTCACCAGCATCTTTAAGATCGAAATTTAGAGCTTTGACGGCCCAATATGCCTTATGCTCGAGCTCTACTGGTAAATGGCAAGATTTGCCATAAATGAGACGAAAAGGTGTCGTTCCTATCGGGGTTTTGAAAGCGGTACGATATGCCCACAATGCATCGTCTAGCTTGATAGACCAATCTTTTCTTGATTTCGAGACAGTCTTTTCTAAAATAACCTTGATCTCTCTATTCGAAACTTCTACTTGACCACTAGTTTGGGGATGATAGGGTGTAGCAACTTTATGTGTAACCCCGTACTTGGTAAGTAAAGCTTCGAATTGGCGCTCCGTAAAATGAGTGCCTCCGTCACTGATCACTACTCTGGCACACCGAACCTAGGAAATATAACCTTTTTAAACAGTCGAGTTACCACTCTTGAGTCATTTGTTGGCGAGGCGATCGCTTCAACCCACTTCGAGACATAATCCACCGCTACAAGTATGAACTTGTTACCACACGACGACGGGAATGGCCCCATGAAATCAATTCCCCAAACATCAAAAATCTCAACTTCCAGAATTGTATTCATAGGCATCTCGTTACGCCTCGATATATTCCCCGTTCTTTGACAACTATCGCATGCACTAACGAAATCTTGAACATCTTTGAACAAAGTGGGCCAATAAAATCCAGATTGAAGAATCTTCGCTACCGTCTTGGATTTACTAGCATGACCCCCATATGGTGAACTATGACAGTGAGTCATGACGCTTACCATCTCCTCTTCCGGTATGCATCTCCTATATACCCCGTCGGTACAGTGCTTGAAAAGAAGAGGCTCGTCCCAGTAATAGTGCTTAAGATCAGTGAAAAATTTCTTCTTTTGCTGATAACTAAAATCGGGCGGTAAGATCTTACAAGCTAAATAGTTGACATAATCAGCGTACCATGGTGCATCTATCTTAGCCACTGCATAGAGATGGTCATCGGGGAATGAATCGTCTATCGGTAATGCTTCTTTATTCTCATCCTCTCTAAGTCGAGATAGATGATCAGCTACGGTATTCTCTATCCCCTTTTTATCCCGAATTTCGAGATCGAATTCTTGCAATAACAGTATCCATCTGATAAGTCTCGGTTTAGCGTCTTTTTTACTCAATAGATACCTAATAGCAGAATGGTCTGTGTAGACGATGACCTTGTAGCCAACCAAATAAGACCGGAATTTATCGAAAGCGAACACTACAGCTAATAACTCTTTCTCGGTGGTAGCATAATTCATCTGAGCTTCGTCTAGTGTCCGACTAGCATAATAGATGACATGCATCTTTTTGTCCTTTCTTTGGCCCAATACCGCCCCAATTGCAAAATCGCTTGCATCGCACATAATCTCAAAAGGCAGATTCCAATCCGGCGGTTGAACGATAGGGGCGGTAACAAGTGCATCCTTCAACCTGCGAAAAGCATCAATACAATCATTATCAAAGTCGAAAGGAACGTCTTTAGAAAGTAAATGAGTTAAGGGCTTAGTAATTTTAGAAAAATCCTTAATGAATCTCCGGTAAAAACCGGCATGGCCCAAAAAACTCCTAACATCCTTCACACAGGTAGGTGGTGGCAACTTCTCGATTACTTCCAGCTTTGCTCGATCAACTTCAATTCCTCGTTCAGATACGAGGTGGCCTAACACAATGCCTTCCCTAACCATAAAATGGCATTTTTCCCAATTTAAGATTAAATTAACTTCTCCACATCTCTGCAATACTCGAGAAAGATTAGACAGGCAAATATCGAAAGTAGTGCCATATACAGAAAAGTCATCCATAAAAACTTCCATAATGTTCTCAATCAAATCAGAAAATATAGCCATCATACATCTTTGAAAAGTAGCAGGTGCATTACACAAACCAAAAGGCATTCTCCTAAAAGCATAAGTGCCATAGGGACATGTGAACGTGGTTTTTTCTTGATCATTAGGGTGTATAGGAATTTGATAAAACCCCGAATACCCATCTAGATAACAAAAGTGCGAATGATTAGCTAACCTTTCAAGTACTTGATCAATAAAGGGAAGGGGAAAGTGATTTTTTCGAGTTGCAGTGTTCAATTTTCTATAATCTATACACATTCTCCACCCGGTGACTGTCCTAGTAGGAATTAACTCGTTTTTCTCGTTTCTCACTACAGTCACTCCTCCTTTCTTAGGGACTACTTGTACCGGACTTACCCACTTACTATCAGAGATAGGATAAATAATTTCAGCATCTAACAATTTTAAAACTTCTTTTCTAACTACATCCTGCATAGTAGGATTTAATCTACGTTGGTGTTCTCTAGAAGGTTTAAAATCATCTTCCATCAAAATTTTATGCATGCAAAACGATGGATTAATCCCTTTCAAATCATCTATTGTATAACCTATGACTTTTTGATGTGATCTAAGAACTCTAAGCAATTTATCGATTTCTTCTCTACTCAAATCAGCATTCACAATCACAGGATACATAGAATTAGGACCGAGAAATTCATACCTGAGTGTCGAGGGAAGTGGTTTTAGTTCTACCTGGGGTATTGAGTTGGATTCTTTACTTTCTTTCGGATCTTTGCTCAACTCCTTTACTCCAATGGCATTGACTGGAACCGGTGGATTTCCCTCGAGAAGACGAGCGATATCAGCAATGGCTTCGTCTTCATCTCCTGTTGAACCGTTGTTCACTAGGCAAGCTTCCAATGGATCACTGCATAGATATTTCGCGAGCTTGTCTTGAACTAGCCGGTCCACCTGATCAACTCTACAACAAGAATTCTCAAGAGAAGGGTAAGTAACAGTTTTAGCCAAATTAAATTCAACCTTCTCGTCCCCGACTTTTAATGATAGTCTACCGTTCTTAACATCTATAATAGCACCAGCTGTGGCTAAGAACGGTCTACCAAGTATGATGGGGATTTGAGAATCCTCCTCCATCCCTAGAACAACAAAATCAGCAGGAATGAAAAATTTTCCTACTCTAATCGGTACATCTTCTAGCATACCTACTGGATACTTCACAGATCTATCAGCTAATTGCAGAGTAATCGTAGTAGGTTTTAACTCACCCATCTCTAACGTACGTGAAACCGAAAGAGGCATAAGGCTAACGCTAGCACCAAGGTCACACAAAGCATGATCAAAACTCACGTTACCTATCACACATGGAATCGAAAAACTACCGGGGTCTTTAAGCTTAGGAGGCAATTTATTTTGAATTAATGCACTACACTCTTCAGTTAAAGCCACAGTTTCATAATCCTCAAGTTTACGTTTGTTAGACAGAATTTCCTTCAAAAATTTAGCATATGACGGCATTTGTGCAAGTGCATCAGTAAATGGAATGTTAATGTATAGCTTTTTCAAAACATCTAAAAACTTTCCAAACTGTTTATCTAATTTTGCCTTAGCTAATCTTTGAGGAAAGGGTATGGGTGGTTCATATGGTGGTGGAGGTACATAAACAGGCTCTTTTTCAGTTACTTCGTTCGTTTTATCTGTTGAGCTGTCAGGGCTAGGCGTTTTCTCTTTTTCTAACTTATCAGTTGACTCAGTCTGACTCACATCTGTAGGCATCTTAGGACCTTCATAATTAGTACCACTTCTTAAAGTAATAGCCTTACAATGTTCCTTAGGATTTGTCTCGGGTTGACCGGGAAACGAACCAGAAGTCCTAATCGGGTTATTAGCCTGTTGTGCAATTTGAGTTTCTAGCATTTTGTTATGAGTTGCTAATGAATCTACTTTCGTTGCTAGTTGCTTAATTGCATCATTTACCACTTCGTTTTGTTTAGTCTGGGCTACTACAAAACCCTCAAGAAGTGACTCTAGGTTCGATTTCTGTGGTGGAACAGGGTTATAAGACTTTTGTTGAAATCCAGGTGGTGGTCTAAAATTTGATGGTGGGGCTGCGTTTTGAGTCGGCTTGTATGAAAAATTTGGGTGATTCCTCCAACCAGAGTTAAAAGTGTTTGAAAATGGGTCGTTCTTTTGGTTGAAGTTATTCACGTAATTGGCTTGCTCTATAGAGGGATCGGTTGGTATACTAGCAAATTGACACTCTAAGGCAATAGGACCAACTGTACCACATATTTCACACATAGGGGGTGGGGTAGTAACAGAATTAACATGCATATTCATCGAATCAAGTTTCTTAGACATAGCCTCTACTTGTGCAGAAAGTAAAGTAATGGCATCAATATCGTACTTACCTGGTGTTTTCTGTGGAGTCGATCTTTCGCTTGACCACTGGTAGTGGTTCAATGCCATGTCTTCAATCAAATCGTATGCTTCGTCGATACCCTTATTCATCAGAGCTCCTCCAGCTGCTGCATCGACTGACATCTTCGTGGTATAGATCAACCCGTTGTAAAAAGTATGCACTATGAGCCATTTCTCTAACCCGTGATGTGGGCACAGTCGCAGAAGATCTTTGAATCGTTCCCAAGCTTCATACAACGATTCGCCTTCTCTCTGAGCAAAAGTCGTAATTTGATTCCTCAGTTGTGCAGTCTTGCTCGGTGGAAAGTATCTCGCTAAAAATGTCTGCATCAATTGATCCCATGTTCTAATCGAACCAGTCGGTAAGGAATGTAGCCAAGCTCTCGCCTTGTCTCTCAGTGAGAATGGAAATAATCTCAGTCTGATAGCATCTTGAGAAACTCCGTTCATTTTTAGAGTGTCACAGTACTCTAAGAACATGGACAAGTGGAGATTCGGCTCTTCAGTAGGTGCACCCCCAAACTGATTCTGCTGAACCATTTGCAGAAGGGATGGCTTGAGCTCGAAATTGTTGGCCTCTACAGTAGGCCTAGCAATGCTGGAGTGAAGTGTCTGAGCATTAGGTGCTGCAAAATCCTTAAGACATCTCGCATTTGCGTTCGCATTCGCATTTGCAGCCGGATTTGCATTCGCGTTAGCGTTTGCATTAATATTTGCATTCACGTTCTCTTCAGCCATTGTAACTTGTCTAAGCTGAGCTTGTTTCAGTTTTTGTTGTCTTCTCCTAGCACGAAAGGTTTTCTCGATTTCTGGATCAGGTACGAAATCGAGCTTACTTCGCATACAAGGAAAAATCGAAAACCTGAAATTAAACAGAGAAATAAAAATTAAAAATTAAAAATAAAATAAAATGGCTTAGTCTCACTAAAATTTGATAAAAACTAATATTGACTATTCAAGTCCCCGGCAACGGCGCCAAAAACTTGATGTGCCTAAACCGCAAGCGCACGGCTTCGGTGCAGTACAAAAGATATCGTTCCCACGAAGACCGAACAATCAAGCACTAGCCTATCAATTATCAGTAATCTAAGCCTAATAAAAATACGAGATAGTTGTAAAGAAAATTAAACCAAAAGCAAGTAAATTGATTCGAGTTATATATGATTGGAAATTCCGGAATTAGGGTTCACCACGATAAATATTATCGACTCAATTATATTACCGATGAAGTTACGACCGCTACTTATGAAGGACACTATCCTATTGTACTCGCTACCTTCTGTCGAAGCATAACAATATACCCAAGCTAATTAATCAACTACTTTCGTGATGATTAGACTAAACTCAGATTCATTAATCTCTATGATAGTGTATCGATTCCTCAAAAGACCTAAAACTACTTTCGTGATTTAGGATCCTAGGTTTGAATTCTAGGGTTCTGATATAGACGTCACCTTTCAGAATTTTCACCTAATATCTATGATCATGCAAATAAGTGGCCAGCAAATTCACAAGCATTAACAATCAAGAACTCAAATCATAAGCATACGCGATATAACATAAACGGTTCTAAAATCTATATCGATAACATATTATCGGGCTATTCCCGATTCCAGAATAAGATGGATTACTCCATAGATGCAGAGAAACAATCAACAATTAATAAAGTAAACATCATAATGCGACAAGAATTAAAAGAGATTAAAGAAAATAATTTCAATTAAACCCGTTGTCGAATAAATTGTCTACAATCGTTCTTGAATCTTGTCTCTCGATCTCAATCTTTACAACTTAATTCAAGAAAATAAAGTTCGAACCCTAAAACAATGTTCGGAGGGGGTATTTATACCTAATCTAAAACATAAATCCGAAATTGGGCTGAATATGGGCTTTCCCGCGTTTAGACTGTAATTAGCGTGCGCCTGTACGCGAGTTTGAACGGCGCCTGTACGCCGACTAATACTGCGCTTGTACGCCGACTTGAACGGCGCTTGTACGCCGCCTTAAACGGCGCTTGTACGCCGCCTTAAACGGCGCTTGTACGCGATTCGCTCTAAAATCTCTGTCTTCGTTGTTTGAGCGCGATTTAACACGGCGTACGTACGCCGTGTGTTTTGTCGCACGTACGCCGTTTATAAAGGCGCCTGTACGCCGTGTAGTTGCAAATTTTCAATCAACTTGTTCTCGATTTTAGCTTACACTTTGTATTTTCCTTTCACAACATAGAAAATCCCTACGGCACTCAAAAGTGACATTAAACGCATTTGCGGGATAAAAATATGATGAAAGTATATAATAAACGTGTCGAATGAATGATGAAAATTGCGTAAAAATGAGGTTTATCAACCCCCCCAAACTTGCTTTTGTTCGTCCTCGAACAAACGGTAAAATAAAGAAACAAAAACAAAAAACTAAAGATAAACTCATTTTCGTAGAGTACACGATTGCACTTAGCATGTGCAACAAGCCTTTAAACCTTTTTGTTACCCAAAAAGGACGAGTTATAGTCTCGTGAGGGTTTGCAGAAGATATACCCACAAAATCACAAAATCAATGAATCTTCGCTAAATCGAAATGTGATACAATCGTACAAAAATCGACGTGAACTAATGACCCGACATTGTTAGAAGAAAATCGTGCATTAGGCTAATCGTTGGTTACCTCACACCACAGAGTTAGACAAGCTTCTAGAAAGCACTGAATAAAGTCATCTTTGAGCATTATAGTCGAATGGCGTTTCTAACACAATTTGAGCGGCGTCCATCCATACCAACTGGTCTAACAGATATTAGTGTCTAACTGGTTCACAATATTGAGCTTTTAGCATAAGTCAACTGTACAAACGAGCTCATACTTGTCAGGATTGTGCAATGTTCGTTCCCTTAGACTTTCTATGACACCCGTTATCGAGCTTTGGGTCAACGACTCCCAAGCTAGATAGCCATAGGGCGTTAAGTTTTAAGAGACTCCTTCGGACTTAATCACTCAAGTGTCAAAGGTCACAGAACGAACTAATCCATCTTTTTTTTTTTTTTTTTTTTTTTTTTTTTTTTTTTTTTTTTTTTTTTGTAAATTGTGCCAGAAGACGTGATTCTAAGTTGGTAGACTTGGAGGCCACTACCTATGTGTTTCGAAAACGGGTGATCCACTCAACTCCTATGCCTTGGACTACTACGTATTAGTGACTAGCCAGAAAAATGTAACTAAGCAGATGATATCACTGACAGAAAAGTTCATGCGTTATATTTATTAAAAAGTCAGGCTTACATATCACTTAGTCAATCGTTGTACGACGATCACAAAGATAAAGCTATAATTCATAGTAAAAGTGTTATGCTTCCATAAACAGGGGTCGATGCAATTTTCCCAAATATAAATGGTGTGTCTCAACTTCAAGTGTTTACTTCTAAAAGTTGATTAATGTAATATTATATTTATAGTGGATTGAATATTTTGTGGATACCATCAAAAATATGTATTAGAAATTTATTTGATATATACAAAAATTTAATTAAAAAGGAAATTTTGAAAACCGTATCCGATACTTTGTAATGATGTATTTAGAACGAAATTTGAAATATCCAACACACTGTGGATACTGGACATAGTATAAACTCATATAATACTATATAAATCACAATTGGAATATAATAATAACTTTGACTATGTGTTAAAAAATTAAGTTTACCAATAGAAGAAATTTAGTGAAGTTAAAAGAATTTTGAATACACCTTTTAATATATTTTTTCTTTTACTTCACTTGAAATCTATCATTTATACTTTGTCATATAAAAATTTGAATAATAAAATAATTATTGGTATAAATCAATTAAGTTTTTCGTTATCTTCAAATATTTTTTTGAATAAGAAGTAATGGCACAGTGATGAATTTCTTTTGTTATTTTCGAATATTTTTTAACTTGTAAATAATTAATTGACACCAGTTATTTTGTTTTATTAATGTTAGTGAACATTATGACTTAAATTTATTTATAAATGTTAAATGTATATATTATATATTTGTATCCCAACATACTGTATCATATAATTTTTTAAATTTGTAGTATTCATATTTGTACTGTATTGTAAGAATATGTGCACTACATGAAACTGAAATTGTGAATACTAAAATTGCCCAGTCAAATCAAACAAATATTTACGAGGACTTCAAATACCTTATGTTTTTTGCGTCTTATGTTTTGTTCGAATTATTAATTTATTTATGAATGTCATCAAACATTTACATTATATTCTCTTGACAAATAAACGAGGCCTTAATGCTATTCGTTGAGATACTTAAATGATATAATCATTTTAACAAATTTATATAACTCACTTATAATGCACTTATTGTTTATTAGTCGCACACCTATATCACAATTTCATTTTGAGGATTTCTCTATGCATCATTTATTTAGTTTAGTGTAAGTATATATATTTCAGGGGATGGAGGGGAAGAAGCTTTTCATGTCCTTACAACTAAAACATTGGGGCGTCACAACTCAAACTATTAGCCAATTTGGGACGATTATATAATATATATTTATATATATACATGTTTTAATTTGAATTAATTTGTAATATTGATATTTATGCAAATAAAAAAATTAAGAATTTATGTATATCAAATTGATTTTGGTGTTCAATTCATGGAACTTTACAGCGATTTGGGCTTCTTGCCAAGTCCATTAAGTACTTATTGGCAGTTGTAGATTGACCCATAGTCCGAATATGATTTTGGATAAAAAAATATTAGGATTAAGAGAATAGGAAGTTTCAAAATTAATCAAAGATAAAATAAACTTTAACCAATAGGGATAAGAGATTGTTAAATTTTGCAATTAGTATTTATCGATAAGCTCGTTAAGCTCCAAGATGAGAAGTTAGAATCTACATTTGAACTCGTGATTTAGCTCGTAAAATATGTACAGGCCAAACCAAGCCGAGGTTCGTATTAGACCAAGGAGGGTCGTATAACGGATATAGACTGCACTCAGGTGTACTGAGCTACCTACGTACCTTTATATTAGCATCAAGTCTAAACGTAGTTCAAGGTATTAATTATGATCATATACGAGGTTCTTAACTCGGTAATTGAGGTGGGAACGTACTGTCAGATCGTACTAAATAATACGGATGTACTGTTCAATCAGTCAAAAGTCTTTTTCATATCATTAATTGGAGCTATTTATAGGGACTGCACACATTGTACGGAAGGTCAGATGGCATATGGGATGTCTTACACGTGTCCTCAAATGAACATACCAGATCATCCGGGTTCAGAGAGTATTTGACCCGGTCCATAAATAACACGCAAATTTAGTAGTGTTTTGCAAATAGCTACTCCTTAATCAGGGTTCTTTATGCAATTTCCAACAATTAGAGCGGTTGGGGTCGTACTTCTACGGGGTCATCAATACGACCCTGCCTGCAAGAGGATCTTCCTTATATCAAAACGTAATTTAGATCAATGTTGTCTCTTTTATATAATCTCGACTTTATGCAATCTTAACTGTATTTTTTTTAATTGTAAAATCGCATTTTAACTCACGTTTAAGTCTTCCATCATAGGATATGCAACGGTGCCGCCAATATTATAAATAGATACGAGAGCTTTTAAAATGACAGGATTTGGTCGAACAAAAGTCAATCTTATATAATTAAGTTGACATGCATTTATAAACTAATTGTCCTATTTGGGGAGGTAATATACAACCTAAATATGAACCATGCTTGTTGATATTTGATGTGATTAGTTGCAAACATTGTATTAGATAGGAAATTTTTGGACATGATTGAATAAAATATGAAACATACAATCTTCTCTTATTCAGTAAGAATTTATGGTTTTTCATTTAAGATTTCTCGTGCTTGTTAGATTTTTAGATTCACAGAATTTTTAAAAGTTTGTTTTGCTTCAACTATTCTTGATTGCATTATTAGATATTTTTAATGTTGTAATATTTTTGGCATTTCAAACTTTGTTATTGATATAATGAAATATAATTATTTTTTTAATCGATACTATCCTAAAAAGAAATGTCATTGTCTCGAAATCACAATTTTTTTGGGCATTTTTACACAAACTAACCTTTTATTATTTTTTAATAATAAAAACACCAAGGTAAATTTGAGGGCAAAATTGGGAACCTTTTAACTGTGTATCCAAATTTTATCCTTAAACTTACTAAATACAAAATTGCAAACATTTGAAATAAGGTTATATTGTTAATTTGATATTATAAAAAAAATTGAAATACCCATGTTCTTACCCATTGCCACCATCATCTTTCATCTCCCCATCTTTCTTTTGGTGATTTTTTCAAAATTAATAAGCAAATGGCATAAGTTTGTAAATAATTATCTGCGAACATATATAGATCCCACTTTCGATAAATAATATAATCTATATTCATTACAATTTAAAAAAACTATACACATAAATACCGTGTGTATAGTTGCAATTCAAGCTTAATTAAAATTTCAGATTCGAATTTTAAAACAACTATATTAAAATAGTGAAAGAATAGTTTTTACCGCCCACCGTAATATAGTAGAAACTCTATAAATTAATACTCATGGGACCACCAAAATTTATTAATTAAAAGAGTTATTAATTAATCAATAAATTAATAATTAATTTATATATTAATTAATATTTTATTAATTTATAATAAAATACTCAATTTACAAACACCGTTCAAACTCCACTTAATTATTATACAATGCATGTACGTATATCAAATGAAGGGCCCAATTTGAAAGAATCATTTCCCACCTTGTTATGCTTCTTGTGTTCAATGTGTAGTATTACTTTATTGACATTAAAAAATATTTTCTATATAAATACAAAATCAAAATATGCTACACAAACAATCATACATACAACATGGCTTCCCATCTTAAATGTGTGAATAAAACAACAATGACCGACGAGATTCGAAGAGCATTATGCAAGCACAACAAGGATAATCTATGTCTCATTCAAAAACAATTGCAAGAATGGATTCTTAGTAACTATGGTTCGCGGATGAGTTAAGGGACAATATCGAATACAATTAAGTTATCTTTAGAGTATCTCTCACTTGCTCCCAAAAGAGATGATGTTAAGCGACACAAACTGGCAAAACGAAGCTATTAAAGCGGCAATCACATTGAATAATTTCTTGTTGATCTATGAGAAAATAATAGCAGAAGTTCTTACAATGATAAGAAAAATTAGAGACGAGATTTAATGTGAAATTGATTTTAACAAAAAAAAGACAATTGAGTCATTTTTCAAGAAATCTTCATAAATCATTCATGTAATATATAGTATATAAGGAATTATTAATTTATATTTTATATGGGGTATATAGAAATTATCAAAAATATATTATCTTATAATTTTAACGAATTTAATTTAGCACCCTATACTCGAGTCGGGACCGACCAAAAATATTATCTTAAAAAGTTTATTAAATTATCGAGTATTAATTTATCGAGTTTCTACTTTATATCAGATTAGACTCAAAGTAATTGCTTAATTAATCCTATTTTTAAAGAAAAAAATAAAAAACTGGAATGAAATAATAAAAGGAAGACAAAAATAAAGCATCATAATTAGTGCGTATACATTGGTTCCCCTGCCCACGATTGCGTCTCACTGGGACCCACACGTCATTCCCAATCACACCGTACATCACGGACTTACCAGTCCTAGATCAATCCACACCGTCAAAACTTGACCCTCAACAGTCATGATCTCATGTCATATCAGCCATTGCTCGTCAAAGTAAAACAACAACTCCTAATTGAATCTTAGGCCATTATCTCCAATTCAAATCATTATTGTAAAAGTAGAAACATTAAATAAACTTAAAATGTCGGGAAATTCTATCCCGAACCCTGCCCAATGCAGCCGGTCCGGGATAGCCACACATTTCAGGGTGGGTGGGTGTTAAAATACAACACCCACCCAGACAAATTTCCCTTAAAATGTCCATGTTTTTTTTTTCATTTTTCTATTATTTTTTCATATTTTTTTACACTTCAAATTTTGGTAAAACCATATAAAGTTACTGAAATATTTGAACATTTTAAATGGAATTTTTTATTTAATATGATTATATATCTTTTAGTCTAAAGTTAGTTCCATTTATATATATAATTATAATATGTAATGAGCTTTATTAAATTAGATCACAAAGATTGTGGCGTCTAATAAGGTTTAAAAATCACTTATAATTTCCAAAATTCATGATTCAAAAAACACGGATTAAAATTTTCGCCCCTAAATCTCTTATACCTCAATTTCCATGTTACAAATACAATGATTAGAGCGAAACTCAACTCAAAATAAAAAAAAAATAAGAAAAATTAACTATTAAAATATTCAACACATGACATAGAATGTTTTTATTGCGAGCTACTGTATATACATATATTTATATTTTTTTAAATTGTATATATCTATATTACAATAGTAACAAAATTCTTTACAAGTGTTTCAAACTTATGACTCATTTACATGGTTAGCTTTATCCGTTGTTTCTTAAAATCATATATTTTTCGGCAATTGCTAATATTTATTATTTGTAAAAGTTTTCTTATAAAAGCTTTTCTTTAATAGTTACATTATTAACTTAATAACTTTGAGTATTACAACTTTAATAAAGTTAGTATATTTATAATAATATTATCAAAATTATGCAAACATATGAATGATAGCAAAAAGTTTGGTTGATTTTTGTTATAAAATTTGGAAAATCAACCTAAAAGTAAAGTATGTTGTGGATCACATTGAAACTGGATTGAATGTTGATGAATTCAATATATTATACTATGATGCGACGAGCCTTAATTAAATGAAAAAAATTCAGAAAAAGGAGATTTTATTGAGATTTCTTTTCTTTGTTTTTAATTTAGATAAAAAAAGAAAATATTATTGTGCAGGCCAAAATAAAAACAGACATACTCTGCAAAAACTAATTTGTGTCGCTCTCTTTCTCTCTCTCTATCTTCAGAAGCCGGCACTTTTTGTTCGCTCATTTCAAAACTCTCCATAATAATATTTGTTTGTGTAAAAACAAACAAACAATATATATAGGAGAGATTATTGAATGACGTGAACAAAAATTACAGACAAAAATGGCGTGTTTAAATGTCAATCCGATGGTCGAAATGCACGAACCCAGTATCGACACCGACAAATTGAGCTACGAGATTTTCTCCATATTAGAAAGCAAATTCTTGTTCGGATACGACGACCAGAAAATCTGGGTTAATCCGAAGCAAATTGCTTCGCCGCAAAACGGCGTCGTTTCCAACACCGACGACTACGACGTCGTTCACGCCACAAAGAATCAAAGAGGAAAAATCTGCATCCTCAGCATCGACGGCGGTGGTATGCAGAACATTATATCGGGTAAAACGCTGTCGTATTTGGAAACAGCTTTGAAAAATAAATCCGGCAATCCCGACGCCAGAATCGCCGATTATTTCGATGTTGCCGCCGGCACCGGCGTGGGCGGAATATTCACGGCGATGCTCTTCGCGTCGAACGATCACAGCCGTCCGATTTTCCACGCCGACGACACGTGGAAGTTTTTAGCAGCCGAGGGCAAAAATTTCCACCGGCTTTCAAAACCGCGCAGTTTAGTCAAACGGTTATTCAATAAAACCGGCGGCCGTTCATCCACCGCCGGTTTAGAGAAGGCGATGAAAGATGCGTTCATTGACAAAAAAACCGGGCGCGGTTTAACTCTAAAGGACACGCTCAAACCGGTTTTGATCCCCTGCTACGACTTAACCAGTACGGCGCCGTTTTTGTTCTCCAGAGCTGATGCATTAGAAACGGACAGCTACGATTTCAACCTGTGGGAGGTGTGTTCCGCCACGTCAGCCGAACCGGGTTTGGTTGACCCGGTTTGTATGAAGTCGGTGGACGGGTTGACCCGGTGCGTGGGGGTCGACGGGGCTTTGGCGATGAGTAATCCGACGGCTGCGGCGATCACGCACGTGCTGCATAATAAGCAGGAGTTTCCATTTGTGAGAGGAGTGGAGGATATTATGGTCCTTTCACTTGGGGCTGGTGGCCATGTTTTGGAGGGGAGTTTTGATTATGAGCAGGTTCGGAAGTGGAAGGCTCGGGATTGGGCTCGGCCTTTGGCTCGGATTGCCGGCGATGGCTCGGCTGAGCTCGTTGATCACGCGGTGGCGATGGCGTTCGGCCAGAGTCGAAGCACTAATTACGTTCGCATTCAGGTATTTTTATATTACATTATAATCTTTTTATTTACGTTTTAATTTGTATACATCTCATATATGTATCATTTTTATTGGTGTAATATTTAAAATATTTCGTCATAATATAACATTAGGGGGAAAAAGAAAACATTTATTAAATATAAATTATATAATGAGTTTATCTTTTAAAAATGATATTTTATTAAATCCGATTTTGAGTAATTTTTTGGAAGTATTTATTGAGGGAGGATAGTTCAATGGGGATATATTTCCAATTTGTAAATATGTTGTTAATAAATAATATATGGAAATTGAAGGGCAGGTGGGTATTTTGGGGGCTTGCAATTTAATTATGTGTGGTTCTTTTGGGTAAAACGTTGTCGTTTAGGATGAAATGGTAGTCCCGAAGCCAAAATTGCCAACTCAAAATGTAGTGTTTTAGACATCGACATGGATTCCGGTGTTACAGTAATTATGATTATTTACAGCTGTTTTTCTTGGATGTTGTGTGTTGACCACATGCTAATCTTTTTTCCAATTGTATAATATTTTTTTATATATAAATGATTATAATTATAATAATTATGTTTGTTTGGATACTCAAATTTTATTGTCTAGAGTATAGATAGTGTGAAAAATAATAATGTGAATATTGTGTTTTCATGTTAAATAGTAATAAATAAATACTAAATACTTTTGTGATAATACAAGAACGAAGTTTACTCAATGCGACGGTAGGTTTTCCCGTTAAAAAAAATAGATACCAAATACAATTCAAATTATTGAAACTCACTCAATATTGTTTGACTCTATTTCCCTGCATGTTTTGACTTTTGAGTGGTTATAATGTAATTAAACGTAATATTCACACATAATCCTGGTTCTATCATTTATCCAAAACAAGTTAAAAAAAAATATTCCATGGTGTCATTTTCACTTGGGACATTGAAAAATATTCCATGATGGAGAAACAAAAAGGTCAAAAAACTGTCAACAGCTTGCAAAGTTTTTGGCATTTTTAACCAATGGGGGGGAATGCAAAATTGAGTAATTTTATCATTATGTACTATTACTGTTTAAGTAGTAAATAGTAGATAATGTGGCTGGCTCAACAACCACATGCATTGCAGTTTCTTTCCATATAAAAATCAAGATCTTTTTAAGTACAGATTGTGTGCTGGAATGGACCATAAAAGGGGAATTGCCATTCTTGTGTTTAACCTAAAACATGTACATCACTAGCCAAGTGTGGGGTTTATTTCCTTATGGTCCTCATCATTAAACACACGGCGGTTAGATTTTCTTACCAAGTCGGAATTTTAATTATTAGCCGGTCTTGTAATAAAGCAACTCTATATTTAGTAGCTGGTTCCATTTTGTCCCTGATTTGTTATAAAATTTATCGTGTGTGTGGATCTTTAACTCATACAACAGAAATTGAAATTGTAGTAGTTATTAATGAATGAAGTCTCATATGAACCAATTAACAGGCAAACGGGTCGAGAGATGAAATGCTGAAAGAGAAAAACGTAGAATCAGTGCTGTTGAGTGGAAAAAGAATAGGAGAAAAAACGAATATGGAGAAATTGGATTGGTTTGCACAACAACTTGTGTTAGAACATCAGAGGAGGAGTTGTCGAATAGCTCCCACTGTTGCATTCAAGCAACCTAAATCATCTTCTTAAACACACACACATATATATATATATATATATGGCCATCCATGCTAAACTAAAATCGAGAACAAAAAACAAACGGTACGTTTTCTCTCGGTTATTACGTGTTATTAACTACTTGTCATACTACATTCGCTTGCACAACTTAAGTCGAAGTTTGTTGAGGGCTCGACGCTTTTTACTTTAGATAAGTTGTATAACATCAATTCTAACTTTTTTATGTTTAATATTCTTTATGTAGTTTTTTTTTTTTTTGAGTTAAACATGTTAATTGTCTTTCAAACATGCTTTTAAATGTTTTTTGAAGATAAAATTGTATCTAATAAGTTTGTAATTTAAAAAATTTCAAATATTTTCTTGTCATAAAAATTGAATTGAAATAAGCTTTCTACATTTAAAGACATATTAATGAGTTTTTTGGATATACGAATGTAACTTTTTTTGGGGTTAGTAATTTTCCCTTTTTATAATATCAACTAGTACCCATTTATGGAACTAATAATTGGTTGAATAATGTTTTGAGTGTCAATTTTAGATCTTTTTCTTGTAAAATTATTTTAATAGTTTATGAATCCTAATTACTAAGAAAATATTAACAAAGCTTGAAACTGGATCTGGTTGTTGCAATAGTTTTGTTCTTATGAATTACGAGATAAAGCACCAAAATTAGGTGATATGGGGAGAGAAAAAACCTAACCCTGTTATTGGTCATCAGAGGATTGGGAAGGGCATATTAGTCATTTTATCCTATAGCTTCGTACCAAATGAATCATGTCATGTTTGAATTTTGGGCTAAAGCTCATTCTTTTTCATTGTCCAAAAGGTTGAATCCCCAACCCCAAGGGCCCCGGCCCGACAGAGCTATGAGAAGAATAAATCATGGTAACCTAGCCAATCACAGGGGCTAGATCAGTGCCCACTGCGCACAAGGAGCCCCCCTCACTTGAGAGGTTGCTCCCACACTGCCGCTGGTGGGACTCGATCCTTGGTCATTGTCCAAACTTCACCCTTCTGTGACCAACTGGGCTGCTCATGCGGGCTAAAGCTCATTCTTTTTCAGTTCCAATTTGACATTGTTTATGCCTCTTTCACTTTCTACATCTTAAGTCCTTTAAAAATTTTTTTAGCATAAATGGGAGGGATTTTGATAGTTTAAACAAGATATTTCGTGTTCAAATTTCAGCCCTAAGACTATTTATAAGAGAATTAAATAGTAATGATTGAATAGTGATACATGAATCATAGGTGTCCATACACTTGTCCCTTATGTTTGGTGTTTTTACATAAAAGTGAATTGATGTAATTATATAACTATACATATACATTTAATCAAATGCAACCTCGATTTTATATTTTTGCATATTTAACAACACATAGGTCCAGTTTTGAAAATGCTCCATTACATGTGGTTTATGCAGGTAAAAAAGATAAGTCGGAAAAAGAGTTTAAAGTGGTGGATTTTGGTGGGATTTTTTGCCGGCCATGGCATGTGTAAAATTGTCTTTCATTTCTAAATTGTCTTAATATATGGAAAAAGTTAATTTATTGCCTAATTCCTTTTATTTTCTATCATCTTTTAATATTTCTTTTGTGGTGCTGGTGGTTACCTCTTGCCCTACCCTAATATTTATTTTTCTAATTTTTGTGGTGGATCAAGTATTATGATTGATAAGTTATTATTTTTTCATAAAAATATTTTTTTTCCAGAAAATATTGAATTTTTTTAATATATTAAAACGTGTTTTCAAGGAAAAGAAATGTATTCGAAACTAGAACCGTCAATTGACCAGACAATTGTTCAAAGTGAAATTTGCATGAATGATTCATGATTTGAACTAAAGATGTAGACTTGGTGTGGACTGTGGACCATTCTTCCTGATTTTAGTCAAAATATTTTGGGAGAGAGACATGCACTAGAAAACTCTAGTTTCAATTGTATAGTATATTTGTTTCAATAATTTATTTTATGATAAAAGTGAGAAAAAATTAAATTTAAAAATAAAAAATGTGGTTTGAGATTTTTTTTAAAGAAAATATTAATGGTTATTTTTTATGTGATATATGTGTTTGGAAACACTTTTCAAATGAGCTTTTGAAGATAGAAGTCCATTTGTAAAAAATATCAGTTGTTTGGTGAAAAAATTTAAATGGACTTTTAGAATAAGTCACTTTTCCAGAAGTCTATTTTGAAGAATTGCATATTAGTGACTTTTGAATTTTTTATTTCAACACTTTTGTGAGAAGTTATATAAGAAGTTACCCAATTCTAAAAGCACTTATTTAAAATGTTCATTTGAAAAAGGTCCATTTTACAAATAAACTTTTAATTCAAAAGTGTATTCTTTGTTGTGAAAAATTTGTTTGAATTGATATTTATATATAAGTTTTATTAAATATTTATAATCAAAATTCATTATTTTAGACATATTTAATAATTACAATGAATCTTATTTTAAATATTATTTTATAAAAACCAAAATAATGGTCATCAAATAAAGGATCCGTACTTATATATATATATAGAGATCTAATGATTTTGGTTGGTCATTCACAACTCATAAGTCATAACTACTGTTTTTTTTATTTTAAATGTTTATTGACTCTTTTTGTTATTTATTTATTTACTGAAAAAGCTTATAGTTCCCTCATTTCCGCACATAAAAAAATAGATAAGATCTTATAAGATGATTGTGAAATTTTAACTAATTATTTTCAATGTTGACTTGGTATAAGCAAATGTGGAGTCTTAGGATAGGGATAGAGGAGCTAAGGGAACATCATCAAACCCAAATATACAAGTCCAACGCAAGGAAGCTTAATAAGTAATATCCACGGGAAATTGCATTTTAATGCATTAATGTAGCCTGCACGTTTTATAGTACACTAATATTACGAGGGTGGTAATTAGAGTATACTAATACGGGATATATGTAGCAATTTCAATAAAAAATTTCCGAAAAATTAATTGATTTTGATCGAAATTGGGGAATTTGCAAAAAAAGATGAATAAATTTGACTCAAATTGGCTAATTCCCCAATTTTAAAAGAAAACTCTATTTTACACAATCATCAAGATATAAATAGATATGTATAATAAGTTAGACAATAAATTATAACTAGCCATCAAAAGATAGATTGCATATTATTTTAGTAGTTAATAATTTGATTCCCAATCACTAAAAAGAATTATCTCCCAATTTTTACCTCACTTCCACAATTTGTAGAATTGTTCTTTATTATTTTTCTAAGTCTAACTTCTTTTACCAACCCTCTTGAAAATAAACAATAAATAAATTCATTAGCCAACCACTTCGTGGCACAATATTTTATTTATGTGAATATGGTTGAACCTCTAAAAGTTTTTTTTTATTTAATAGTGTGATGGAATTTCACCTAATAGTTTGATAGGGACCAAATAAATTAAAATTTAATGAGATATAAAGTGGTAGATGTGCATTAGATTTCCCTCCCAGAAACCATACACGTTAGAGTAATGATATATACCACCGATTTTTCACTCTTTCTATTATTAGTAAACAATCATTTGGTTTAATTAATTCAATTGAATTTAATACATTCTTACTTTCTAAATCAAGGGGAGGTGAAAAATCGGTGGTATGAAAACGGTGGTATATAGCATTACTCTACACATTATTCTCAAAACAATGTCCATATCTATTTGGTTCCTTTAGTTGTTGACTCATGATTTGATTATTCATTATTGCTTTAAGTCCCACTTAAAATAATGGAGAAGAGGAACAGACATTATTAAGAAATAATTGGACCAGACAATAGAGGTTAAAGATCAATTAAAATATCTTAATATATAGTTTAGTCACGTAAGAATTCTTTGTATTTGTCGGGAAACATAATGATATATAATCAGTTGGAAATTTTGATATATATATATATATATAGAGATAAAATATATTGATTATGTTTACTTATTTATAATAATATCTTGATCTAATCAATTATGTAGTTGGACTATTATTAGAAAAAGTTCATATTTTATGGGGGAGTATGTTATATTTTATGGATATGCATTGAGTGGATTACCAAAAAGAAAAAAAAAATATCTATTGAGTGTTTACATGTACTTAAAGTATCTTAAAATATTTTTTTATTTTAATCTATTTATCTATTTCTATTATAAAAATATGAGTGTTTATTTAAAATTTTGATCTACCTAATATACCCTTATGTATTTTAATTTTGAATGACAAAAGAGTCCAATAATAAATAATATC
The DNA here is from genome assembly GCA_963669365.1 of Verbascum thapsus. NCBI lineage: Eukaryota > Viridiplantae > Streptophyta > Magnoliopsida > Lamiales > Scrophulariaceae > Verbascum > Verbascum thapsus. Next base: position 14,629,019 of record OY770110.1, on the reverse strand, counting down.
TAATAAAAATAAATTCTATATATCTAAAAATAAGATGTATAATTATACTAGAACTCTACAATACGTAATTCACTTTTCAAAAAATAAAAGAGCTAAATAATAAAATAAGTTGTATATATCTACAATAAATATATATATGTATCGATCACATAAGAACTATTCGGTAAAATTACATATAAGTACTAAATCTTAATTAAAACTAGTTAGTTTAAACATGCAAATTACACAAGTTTTTTACAATATTAAGTTACTGTTTCTTTTGTTCAAACAATTAATAAATAAAAAAATAAATAAAAACACTTTTTTCTTTATTAAGTAATTGTTAAATCACAAAAGCATGTCATGAAATATTTTATTATCAATTATCCAACCCGAACACCTTCTATTCTAAGACATGTTTTAAATATTTTTTAAATCACATTGTCAAAACACCTTCTATGTTTTACGACTAGGGGTGTAAGTCGAGCCGAGCCGGCTCGAGCCCGATCAAACGAGCTCGAACTCTTAATCGAGCCCGAGCCCGAGCCCACTCATTTCTAAAAAATGCTCGCGAGCTTTTTATTTTTTAATATATTATTATTTTTATTATTATATTAATAAATATATATTAAATAATTAATAAATATATATTAAATAATTAATAAAAGATAAATAAAAATTCGAAAATTTAAATTTTTAAACGAGCTCGGCTCGAGCTCGCGAGCTTGGGTTCGGCTCGAGCTCGAACCTAAGCTCACGAGCTCGAACTCGAAAATTTTGAGCTCGACGACCTCGAGCCTGAGCTCGAGCTCGCCTACTAGGGCTCGAGCTCGAGCTTGGCAAAATCGCCAAGCTCGGCTCGAGCTCGGCTCGTTTACACTCTTATTTACGACATATTACAATTATTAATTGAACACATCATATTAATCAATATTTATTCTTTAAATAATTATATACTTAATTAAATTATTATCTAAATTTTAAATATAAGATACTATAAACTAAGTAATTATCTATATAATTGAACTACTTTAAGAGATCATGACTTATGATTTATTTAGTAAATATTTACTTAGTTAAATTAATGTTTAGTTTTGAATATTTAATACCTTAATTTATTTCAAATATTTTATTTAGGAGTTTGAGTATGATATTCCCTTCTTTATTAACTTGATCATTCAACTAATTGTAATTTTTCAACAAATTCAAAAACTAATACAAAATTTTTTCAAATATATTTGTGAAATTAAATCACAAGAGTTTATAGAAAAATATTTATTAAAATTATGGTCAAAACACACTTTATTTAAAAGAATTTCCTATCAACAGCTAACCAAAATACGATGATGTTATCAAATTAAAGAAAAAGATCGTTTCTCATTATGCATTAGTTACTTCCCATATTTTATATTAACTGTATGTACAACATGCAATTTTTTATTTTTGTTAAGTAGACTCAATTTAATAAATAAAAAAAACACAATTAGTGAAAATCAAACAAAAATGGATGCATCATTTATGCCAACCTACTATGACTTGCGAGATTAAGGTTTTAAGGTGAGACGCATTTAATGATTTGAAAATATGTTACCTCTGAGTTTAGCAAATGGAGAACTAAAAAGAATGGCAATGTTTGGTTTCATTTTGGCCACTTTTTGGCCCAAATTTCTGACCAAATAGTATTTGGTCTATATGTTTTGTGCCCAAAAACAACACTATTTTTTGGCCCAAAATATTTTTTGGAGCTTTCTCCCACTCATTCTCTCTCCAAGTCACTTCTCTTCCAATCTGTCGGTTTCTCTCTCCTATATGTTGTCAACTTTTCTGCCATTAATGATTAATCAGCCTAATCATGTGTATATATGTCTATTTATCAAATCTTCCCTTCATATATATATATACATATATATACGGTGAATAGTTCAAAATTTTGTTTGGGTTTATTCAAAAAGTTGTCTGGGTTGATGAATACTAATTTCAAATGATAAATATATATATTGCTAGGGAATATTTGATAAATATATGTATATACACATGATATTATAAAATATATGTATATAGAATTCAAGGTATTTTCTTATATATGGTTATAGAATTTATATGTATAAATAAATTTATTAATATATACACATATGAAGTTATGAACATAATTTATTTTGTAAATATGGTGTGTGTGTGTCTAGATATATACTACTTATGTAGTGTATATTTTAGTATATATACAAACCATACTACACATGACATATATACACACACTATTATATTGCCTATATATATTTGTGCAAATACATAACCTCATATATATATATTGATATCATATTACGATTTTAAATTATTAATACACAGAAAATCAAAAACTTATAATACAAAGTCTATTTTATTTTTTTTAAATTTTTTTCTTATTTTAAGTGGTTCATTATATTATATTTGTCATGAATATTAAACAGTAACAAACAATTAACCAATTATCACTACAATCAAATGACGATTATGACAATCAAATGAAAATATATGTAATGATATAATAATTCAATGAAAGCATGACACATATATAATAAGGTCATTAATGAATATACATAATTGTATTAAGATATATATGATAAATGTAGATATATTGTAGTTTATATATATATATATATATTAATAAAAATTTATAATGTATCCCTGCTACTACATACATATATTTATACATATAGTAGGACTAGATCAAATATTATAGTATAGTATGAATAGATCAAATATTATACATGTGGAATATAAAAAAAATATTATACTCAAGTCATTTAAGTAAATATTTAAGAATTTATTTTAAATTATAATATATACAAATAAATATTCACCTATAATTATAATTATTACAATCTTAATATTATATATAACTCTTAATAATTATTTAATACTGACAGACAAAAACTGTCATGATTTGACTGCTACAGTAATTTATGTTTCCTCTCAAAACAAAACCAAACACTATCTCACCAAAAAAAACAATCAAAAACCAATTCTCCAATTAAACCAAACACTATCTCACCAATAATGCACGTGTCCCCAAAAATTTCTCACCAACAATTCCCACCAAAATAACCAACCAAAACAAAACAAAACATACCCAATAATTCTGAAACAAGAAACAAAAACATTATACAAGTGTCTAGCTTTTGAGCTATTATAAAAATTATTGAAAGTATACATAAAAAAATTACTGAGAAGAAAGAAGAAGTGAAATAATTGATTCCTCAAAATTAAACAAGATATGCGTATAAATGAAGCATGGATTTACATAAAAGTTTATCTAGTTATATTGTTATTTTTCACTTTTTAATTAACTTAATTCTTTGAACAATTGATTAATTCATTCATATCAATCAATATTTTATTTTTCAAATAACTAACTTATTAAGTGATAGTTTCTTTAGTTAAATTTAAATTATTAACATCTGAACAACAACTATATATATATATGAATTACTTAACGAGATCATATGCTCCAAGTTCAACAAACGTGTTATTTATTAGTTAATTATAAAATGATAAGATACATGTAAACACTCAAATCATAAAAGGAAGACAAGTTGGCCACGCAAAGTGCAGCTTCCATGGGGTTAATTTTGTTGATCATATTTTCAATGTTGATAACAATTGACATGTTTGGTCACCATCAACAACTTGACTACTCTAATTCTCCTAACAACAAAGCTGATTTGTATCTTCTTGATCATATTTTCAATGTGGATGATAATTGACATGTATGGTCATCATTCAACAATGTGCCTTCTAGTTAATTCTCCTTATAAGTGACAATCAAATGACTTGTGTCACTAAACACATAAAGAGACATGCACAAGTATTACATATATTTACATAATCGCTACATAAGATATTTTATGCTGGACTTAGACCGTTAAACATAATCACAAGTTTATAGGACCATGTGTTCTATACTGTACTGTAATTGTTTGTTGATTTCCGTCAATACAAAATTTCTCATACCTACACCAAAAGCAATTTAGGTTAGACTTAAAATCTCACACTATGAAGGAGATTTGATATATATGATAAATTTCCTATTTGAGATTGGAATATTAGTTCTTTTATAAGAATATAACATGAATTACGTCATGACATCTAAAAAGTCCAACTTTATTTTGTGTTTTGATAGAAAAGCATGGAATTCACACATCATCATTCAAAATATGGATTATTTGGTGGATTAAGATATGTGTTAGGTTCTTTAAAGTAGTCTAATTAATAGGAAAACCATTCAAACCCGACTTAATTTTCTACAATGGTGATTATGTATTGTGGGGTCCACGGAATTTTCTTTTTGCTACTCCAATTATGCACTTCATCTTTAGTTTAATCAACCAGACACAACAGGGTTAATTAATTAACCCTATGACAATGACAACAAACTAAAAGAGAATATTCAAATCTAATTACCCTACAAGATTAATATATTGCACATTTAAGTTTTATATTTGACGTTATTCTCAAGTGCAATTTTTTATTTATAAACAATCCATAGAATTTATGAGAATTCGATTTAAAGGTATAAACCAGGGGATAAATTTTTTTATTCCAAATCTCTATTCTATCTCCTATTCTGTATGTTTAGATTTTTGATACGTGTAATTTACAAATGCATTTATAATGAATGTTTAACATGTGTAAATATTTTGATACTTGTCAAATATATAATATATGGAATAGAAGATGTAACAACATTTGTAATAGAAACTTTTAACCCATAAACGAGTCAAGGACTTGAATGAAGTTTGACAGACCAATCTTGACAAGAACTTGAATTGGGTTTGATAGATCAATTTTGACAGGAACTTGAATTGGGTCTTGAGCTCAACTTCAATATATTATCTATTTAAATTCCAACTCGCAAGAGTCCCTGATCCCATGGACTGAGGCGAGTTTTTTTTCTGTTGATTTAACCATATGGTATTTATCTATAACTCGACAAGCCTTGTGTATTTTGAGTATAACTAGCAAAATGATTCCAACTCACTTCAACTAGTTTGAGTTTAATTGGTTCTTAAATTTTTTTATTTTGATTCCTAATTGGTTCCAAATTGTATCAATGAGTTAGGCCCAAATTGATTGTTACGAATTATTAAAAAAAACATGCAAGGTATTGAGTAGAGTTGGACTTTGATATGGAGTAAATTCGAGCACGAATAGAACGACACAAAGTGAAACATATTAATAAAATATCAAAACATTATACAAATCAGCAGTTAGTACGAGACGAGGTACCATGTACGAGGCAGGTGTAAAACAAATATTGTTTGGCAGCTTAAACCGGATTACTCGGTAGCGGGTTAGGGGGTACCCAAATAGTCTAACCCAGATAATAACATAATACGTGGACCATCAGAATGGTGACAAACGGCGAGTTATTATGGGACAAGATGTCAAATCATGAATAGTGTTTAAATAACCTATATATACTTCATTTATTGCTCATTGTGGGGACGGTTGTTAGACCTATTTATACGAGTTACAAGATTACGAATCAATCAAATTTATTAAAACTACGTTAGGCTTGATCCTATACAAGGTACGTAGGTAGTTTGTGGTACAAGTACAATCTAAACAACTTCATATCGATAATTTGACCAAATTAGACTTAATTCCCATTTGGATTAAGTTTGACTTCTTTTGGATTGAGCTTGATTCCAAATTCAAAGCCATGAAGGACCCAACCCCATTAAGAACCAATCCATTTGGAATCAACCTAATTTTGAGTATGCAGTAGAAATACAAGGATCAAATTGCAAGTTGGTTTGGTTTTTGATCAGGTATGAAACAAGTAACAATGTCGTCTTCTAATCTCCTGTCTGGTGTACGGATCCCAACTCCAATTTAAAGAATGTAGAAACTTTGAATCCTCTCCTAGAACGACAAAAAATTCCACCCCAACTACAGGAATTGCCAACTTTGAGATTGATTAATAATCATAAGTTCATAACCTGCGCACAGTCTCTTACTGAACAACTTCAACTTCAACTTCTGGTCGAAAATGTTTATACAAGTATTCTCTCTCTCATTTGATGAATAATACTCAAATTTGACTATATTTTTTTTTTTTTGAAGTTCATATGATATATATAAATCAAACTATATCATCACGTATAAAAGATCGTTTGGTGAAATTTAAAAGTGAATAAAACCTGTATAAAGATAACATAAACCGTAAGCAATTTTTTGGCTTCAGATAATTCATTTCGTGCGTAATTTACTCCTACGTCAAAAAAAAGTGTACCATAGGGAAAATTGCATTTTTGGTACTTTATTGTGACCTGCACGTTTGTTCAGTACATTAATATGGGGGGGTGGCAATTACGGTACATTATTGTGGGGTAGGTCTAGCAATTTGGGTACAAATTTCGTCGGAAAATACGGTATTCGCCGGAATATTCGATTTTTGCCGGAAAATTAATTGATTTTGACTAAAATTGGGGATTTTGACCGAATTTGGGGATTTTTACTTAAATTTGGGCAAATTTATCTAATTTTGACCAAATGTAATCAATTTTGACTAATTTAACTCTAATTTTAAATTTGATCAATATTTTTTCCTAATTTAAAATTTCTTTTTTCTTTATTTTTTCTTCCTCCTATTCATTGTCGTCTTCCCTCTTCCCACCATTACCACCTCCATGCCCAACCACCATTACCACCTCCATTTCTAATTTGAGTTTAGTTCCCTAAGGTGTGTCTACAAATTCAACATATGCTTAAAACCAGGTTCGATAATTTCAGAGAAAAATGGCCGAATCTCGAACTTGGTCGGGTCTCGATTCGGGCTTATGGGTTCGAAGTTGTGAATCAAGAAATCCATCGACGATGGATACTCCTTTTGGAATCAGTTTCTAAGAAGAACGAAGCTATTGATTCACAGTCTCCTTCGATTTAGCTTCGAAGCTTTCTGCTGAGAGGGCCATGGCATCCAATGGGTTCGATAATTCAGCATATGCTTAAAACCAAGTTCGATAATTTCAGAGAAAAATGGCCGAATCTCGAACTTGGTCGGGTCTCGATTCGGGCTTATGGGTTCGAAGTTGTGAATCAAGAAATCCATCGACGATGGATACTCCTTTTGGAATCAATTTCTAAGAAGAACGAAGCTATTGATTCACAGTCTCCTTCGATTTAGCTTCGAAGCTTTCTGCTGAGAGGGCCATGGCATCCAATGGGTTCGATAATTCAGCATATGCTTAAAACCAGGTTCGATAATTTCAGAGAAAAATGGCAGAATCTCGAACTTGGTCGGGTCTCGATTCGGGCTTATGGGTTCGAAGTTGTGAATCAAGAAATCCATCGACGATGGATACTCCTTTTGGAATCAGTTTCTAAGAAGAACGAAGCTATTGATTCACAGTCTCCTTCGATTTAGCTTCGAAGCTTTCTGCTGAGAGGGCCATGGCATCCAATGGGTTGATGAAGAAGATGAATTAATTTTATTTCTAATTACTATGTATTGGAAAATTATTTAAGTTTTATGAAGAATATGAGATTAATTAAAATGGGGTGCTAGGGTTTTAATGAAGAAGATGAAGATAACTAAAATGGGATTTTAGGGTTTTGATGAAGAAGATGAACAATGAATTTGATTAATTTTGGTCAAAATCGTAAAAAAAATCCCTAATCCAGTCAAAATCCCCAATTTTAGAGGTCTAATTTCGGTCAAAATCCCTCCAATTGAAACACATACCTCCAATTTCCCTCCAATTTCGGTCTAATTTCGGTCAAAATTGGTCAAAATCCCCAAATTTAATGTCACGTGCCCGGCACATGCCATTTTCCGGCGAATACGGTATTTTCCGATGCAATTTGTACCCAAATTGCTAGGTATACCCCAGAATAGTGTACCGTATTTGCCACCCCCCCATATTAATGTACTGAACAAACGTGCAGGCCACAATAAGGTACCAAAAATGCAATTTTCCCGTGTACCATACCTATATCCGCAAGTATTTGAACTTCTATGAAGCATACTCCACTACCTAGGGGTAATACCGAAGAACCCGAAATCCAGTTAACCAAAATTTCAGCACCAAATGAACACCCTACTCATTCTCGATTTGTAAAATAATTAACTAAAGTACAAATTGCCCTCATTCAGAGATCATATGTGATTTTTCTGCTACTGTTTATAAGATTCAACTGATATCTGAATTGTATTACAACTATAAAGTTCTCTGTGCAATTACATTATTAACTGGAACAACAAGTTACATACAGAACATTCCTAAATAAAGAGAATACAGAAGCAGCAAAGACTTTTATCCATGGTCTAAAATAATTCAGAAAAACATCAACCAATGAACAAAAATTCACTCATAATAGGTAAATTAAATAATCTATTATGCCGCCTTGGAGAGATAGAGAGTGGACAGTAAAGGGTCGAGGCACAATTAAAGGGGAATCTGTACCTGCTCGCCATTAGGAGGCATTTCAAGGGGTTCCTGCAATGCTGGATTGATTGGAAACAGATTACATTGCGCATATTGTGCCATTAATTGATCAACAAGCACCAGTGCAACCATTGCTTCCACCATTGGAACAGCTACATAGCAATCATCGACCACATTAGTCATCTAATAATTGATGAGTTTCAACATGTTTACAGCAGAATTTCAAAGACTAAAGGAGTGTTTGCAAACACACTGCTTATAGAGAAGTGATATACATGAGAAATAATCAGAATTGAAAAAAAAAATCGAGAGTGGATAGCGTTTGCAAACACAAGTTATGTGGAAAAAAGTTGCAGAAGGTATGCTTGCAAAAGAGGTAATAAATTGTTTTAAATGACTTTAGTTACAAAATTATCACAATCACTTTTAAGCACCTCCGGTACCAACTTTAGAGGTTATAGATTCTTATCACTGAAGTTAAGAGAATTCAAAGCATAAATTGTTTGGTAAACACTCCCAATTAACTAAATTTTAGCCATAAGTTGATAAGCACTCTGATTTTAAAACATTCCTCAAGCCCTTGTGCCCAAAGAAAATTATGAGGAACCAAAATAAGTCTTCAAAAATATGCAACTGAGTAATAGTCCTATGAAGTAAGTAATACGACCACATTATTCAGATAGAACACAATTAAAGATTAAAAAAAGAAAGAGAAGAAACAAACACTTATCCTTCAGGGGCGTACCTCGTGGAACAACACAAGGATCATGACGACCTCGGGCTATGAGCTCTGTGTCATGTTTGTCTCTTGTCACAGTGTTCTGCCTCCTCTGTGTAGAAATTGGAAACATTTAATAAAACATTCAGAAGGTATATGGTTAATAGTTATTGAGCCCTGTGATAGGTGCAGCAGGTTATAGGATAAGAACAATGTTCAATGAGGCAATTACGCATGAAAACTTATAGCTAGAGCCTGGTTGCGAGATGGAACTGTGAGATAGTTCACGAATATATAATTTTCTTTGTCCTTAGAACACTACAGTTTAAAATGCGGGTGGCCATACACCTTAAAGTTAAGCACCGGACCTACTTAAAGCCAATAAGCTTTTATGCATATTTATTGGTCATTCAGAAAGTTTAAGAATTATGCATCCGTAGGCCTAGGAAACTAATTTATCTCTAATCCCAGATATTATCTTCGCAAAACTACTGTGCCATGAAAATTGCAGCTTTTTCCCATTTTGGCCCCAGGCTGTTTGCATATCGTATTGCTCCATTTTGAAAATGAAAATCTCAAGCATGAGCATATTTGAAGCTTCTAATGCTTTAGAGCGTGATTTTGTCTGGTCATTCATGAAATAAGTTAAGAAAGAAAAACTTAATTAACCGGTGGAACAAGTGACAGAAAGAACATACAGAGATTGTAGATGTTGGCTTGAACCCGATTCTCATGTTGATGATTTCTCCATTTGATATTCCACCCTGAAAATACAAGGAATTATGAAAAACAACATACTGAAGAATGAACAGGAAACCCCGTGTTGAATATATACATTTATCAGGGTATTTCAAGTTATACCTGTATCCCACCAGATCGGTTGGTTTTCGTCCTGATTCGACCACGTTCATCCATGTAGAATTCGTCGTTATGCTCACTACCAGTCATAAATGTACCTGGTTGAATTTTTTCATTAAAAGCTAGATTTTGGACATTTTTCTCTCATATTTATGTACTTCTAAAGATATTTATAATCAATTAGTTGGTCATAAAACGTAGAACTGTAAATCAGAACCAACTATGCCGTTGCACCTGCAAATCCACTACCAAACTCGAATCCCTTAGTTGCAGGTAATGACATAGCAGCTTTTGCCAACTCCGCTTCAAGTTTATCAAAGACTGGAGAACCAAGTCCCTAACAAGATAGAAACTGATTTCAGATTTGTCTTTTTCTTAAAAAGTCCCAAATCAAAGACTAGTAAAGATTTAGAACTATAGAAATGCATGAAATAAGAAAAGCAAAGGAAGGAGAGTGGGGAGTTGAAAGGGGGTAAGGAAAGGGGGAGGACAGAGCGGTTTACCCGGGGGACATTTCGAACAATGCAGGTGACAACACCTCCGACGGAGTCACCTCTCACTCTGACAGCATCAATAGCAGCAATCATTTTCTCCGCATACTCGGGATTCGGGCATCTTACAATATTATCCTCTATCTGGAAAAATTGGATTATAAGAAAATTTATTTCCTTAAGGTCCTTAACAAGGGAAAAGTGCACTAATAACCACACAAAATAGGAAAAGAAAAATAAAACATGAAAAAAATAAAATGAGACAATGATATTAAAGATGCAAGGGAAATGAATATAAAACTATGTGGAGTTCTATTTGTCAATATGAGTCACAATGTTGAGGGGGCAATTTGATCAGCATCTTCCCTCACTGACTCATCCTTGTGCTCCATAATCATATGTAAAGAACCCCAAGCTTAGTTATGTCACATATACAAACAGCACAAATTTAACGTTTTCCATTCTTCATGTGTTTCATGTCCTTCTAGCCAATCATTATCTAAAGATTATCTACCAAGAATGTGGTCGTGGGGGAATTTTCTTAACAACTTGCTAATTTATGAGCTCCTGTGGCTTATCCAATCAAAACCTCAAATGGGAATTGAGCGCAGTAATTAAAATGCTACCTTGCAAGTGATGAAAAGTGTTACCGCTGGTCAACACATTTTCCAAATAATATAAGTTATTGATTTATAATATGCGAAGAAAAAAGGGAACAAATTTTACATGTACCTGATCAAGGTTTACAGTTTCGTGATCGACCAGATCTTCAGGAAGGACAACGTTGTGCACTTGTGAAACGTAAGCGAGAATCTGCCACAGAAAGCATGAGTACATAGAATCAGGAAGTATGTCCCACATTCTTCATGATCTGGTTGACTTGTGACCATGTTATCTTTTTTTATTATAACTAAAGCATAGACCACTATGTTAAACATATCAAAACAAAGCATCTATTTCATAGTGATGCCATATTATAAGTTTAGATAAGGAGAAAAGGCTACTCTCTAAAAGTTGATAGCTCAACCATCAAAGATATGTGTGAACCTATATTTCTTAAATACAATATTTGGTGAACTTCTGAATGTGCATGCATTAGACGTCCAATAAAGGTATTCCTATATGATCAGTAACAGCATTCAGAAGTATACAACTAATCTTCCATTGCATAACCAAAAAACTTACTTCAGTTCCTGCATACTGCTTCAGAATCTTCTTAGCGACAGCTCCAGCGGCAACTCTCCCTATGGTTTCTCTTGCAGAAGATCTACCACCTCCCTGGATTACAGAAACTTAATAACATAAATTGAACAGTTGATCCTGGACAAAGATCTACCAACATTTCATGAAGAAGAGAATAGTCAAATCTCGAATATATAAGATAAATGACACTTCTGCTGTTAAATGTGATAGGAAGCACCTGTACTGATCTCACGCCATACTTGAAATCATAAGTTGCATCTGCATGAGACGGTCTATAAGCTTGTGACATTTCACTGTAGTCCTGGAAAAATTAATGACTTATCAGCACCATGATAACATGCATGTACATGATAGTATGATACAATAATCCCCTTGAAGCTTTGAGCAAAAACTTATTTAATCCACCATAAATGTACCTTCTGTGAGAAATTTCTATTGATTTATTATCCAGATGACCAGACGGACCATGGTATTCCCATACATGAATGAAGTCATAAGGACTAAAGTTGAATTGGATTTGTACTCAAAAGATCACATCGAGCAACTATGAAGATAAATCACATGCAGTTGAGCAGTTCTAAAGTAGTGAAACTATTAATATTCCCAGCAGCAGTGGAATAGGAAGAGAACTTAGGAACTTACATTCCCTCTTTGATCTGTATTCGGCACTTCTACCTTGATTGGAGATCCAGTCGTTAGCCCTACATTGAATAGATAATATAACAGTCCACTTAAAAAAATCAAAAGGGCCATCAATCTATGTGCTATGTGCAAGAAAAATCACGAATAAGGCTAATGAATGACTAACCATCAGCAATTCCTGAAGCTATTTTACACGTGTCAGTCTCTTTTCTGGGGGTTGTTATTCTGCTCTGACCTGGCCTCCTAAACCGGATGAAATCATGAAATCATGATCAGGCTAATGAATTGGTAAGTAAGTCATCTTTCTAAACAAAACACAGCATGGCAACAGAAAGTAACTGCTTCCAATCTAATCTCCAGTTAATCAGTCTCATGAACTAGTCTATGTTCACAAACAATACAAGAAAGGACAATACTATAGCTAAGTGCATACCTTCTGTCTAGATCTACTTGCATATCACCTTCTGAGAGGGGAAGTCTTGGAGGGCATCCATCAATTACACACCCTACACCACCACCATGAGATTCTCCAAATGTAGTAACACGAAAGTAAGTCCCATATGTGCTACCGGCGGCATGTATTTCTGTTGACATAAAAGGACGCAACTATCTTCAACTGCTCCATATATTTCGTATAGCAATATATAGACTTCTTTCCCATTTTGGACTTTCTTACAAACAATTATCATAATTTGAGCTTTTTCCATGAAGTCACAAAACCTACTCAACTTCTTCAAGCAAAATCTACCTAGATGCTAATCACAATTAACATAAGACTAGGTTCAATGTCATACAAGCTGAGGTAAATAAACAAACATAATAAAACTGCATCACTCCTGCAATTGAAACTGAGCCATAGATGATCAAGATCATCACAACACCTCATATTTTCACTCTATTGATAGTTCTTCCAAGCACTAAAAAATAACAAACAACTAAAAGAGTAACTAACCTCAAAGTTGAAATAAAAAAAGGGGTCTTCAAATCAAATTAATAGTAACACTCCTTTTTTCTCAAATAACATGTCAATTAAGTTTCACATCAAAATTCGATCTTCATATTCTTCCATCTTATTCTTTCTCCAGACAAAAAAACTACTTTGCAAATACATATCATGAAAATAACAAACGAACGGAAGAATCTCAATTCTCACCGAGGCGTTTGGATTGCGATCGGCGAGCATGCAGCTGGATGCTCGACGGCGGCAAAATCGCCGGAGATTGGACGGATCCGATGCGTGCGGATGAAGATGGAGCTCCGAGGAAGTGTTTGGTGGCGAGAGACGACGCCATTGCTACTACGTCGTTTTAATTAGGTTGGTGAGAAATTAAAAGAACAGAATATATAGGTGTTCACGAGTCGAGCTCGAGCCGAGCTTGCCAAAAAATTCGAGCTCGAGCTCGAGCTCGAGCTCGACGAGCTCCAGGAATATGAGCTCGAGCTCGAGCTCGAGCCAGACTCGAGCCGAGTCGAGCCGAGCTCGAGCTCGAGCTCAAAAAAAATAATATTTTTTATAAAAAAATATTTTTTTATAATTTTTTTTAATAAAAATATTTAATTAATTTTATATTTATTCATATATTATTAAATGTAGTTATAATTAAAGTCAACAATATTATTATTTATAAATATATTATTATAATATATCATTTTATATAAAAAAATTTAATAAATATTTATTTTTTATATATATTAATTAAAAATTATTTTTTTTATTTTTTATTTTTATTACTATTCAGGCTCGCGAGCTGGCGAACATGCATGTTTAGGCTCGAGCTCGGCTCGATAGAAAGCTCGGCTCGATAGGCTCGAGCTCGAGCTCGAGTCGAGCTATTTTCGAGCCGGCTCGCCGAGCTCGCGAGCCGGCTCGACTCGTGAACACCTATATATATATATATACACACACAGAAGGAGGGTGTGGAGAGGGGTTGTTGAATTTGGGTTGGTTTGTGTCCAAAAGATGGTTGGCTAAGGAATAGGGGCCTACAAGAGGTGAGGCACATATAGCCTATTTATTTGAGTTTGACTTCTTCTAATTAAGAGTATAATTTATTTATCTTTATAAATTAAATCATATGTTAGTTAAATATCTTAAACGCAAGTACAAACTATAAATCGACGACAATCATATATTGATCATGACTATAATTTAGCATATACAAATCATAAATCCACTACAATCTTTTCACTTTTAAAAATCAAATTATTTATAGAATCAATTGCAAAATCGGAGTGATGAAAATGGAGATGCAAAGTCCATAGACTCGGGCCTAAAAACTATTGATTAAGAAGTGATGCAAATGCATAAATCTTGTCTCGGATAGATTAGTTGACATATCACACTGTAACGGGTAACAATATGTAGAGTTTTTAAGTGAACAAAAAGAGTAATAAACTACTCACATAATTTGACAATATTGCTTGTAAGTGTGATATGACTAAGCTCTAACCTCAATCTATATGTCACTTGTCTCCAGAGTGACACATCAAAACATCGCAGCAAGTAAAAGGCAAACTATGTCTGATATTTTTAAGAGAATTCCATTGCAAACCATTCTCTGACTTTGTAAATAAAGATATAGCACTCCCAAAACCATCAAGAAAAGGGGGAGGTCCAGGCTATAGGTATGAGTTCTCTAGGGTCAATAACAAGGGAGTGATAACGAAAGATTCCTGATATATTCAAAAAGGTCAAGAGAAAATATACTAAAACGAATTTCATTAAGAAAGTTAAAGCTCAAAATGAATATATAATTATTAATAACAAAATTAAATAGAACAACAGTACTCCCAGCTATAGCACATTTTTAGTTGATAACCTAGTTCAAAATATTATTATGAGTACTTCAAATTGCTTCAAATATTTTTTCTTACTTGCACTGATTAAATATTTTTTCTTCTTTTTATTATGCACTATAAGAACGTAGCTTCCAGTAGCTTTCTCTTTTCATGAGTTCTATTTCAATGGCAGCATACCTGTTTTCTTATGATAAAAAGGAATGTGATAAGAACAGATTTACAATTCTTGAGACAAGAATTGCCCAGCCGAAAAACTTCAATGCATAAACTTCAATAATCCCAAAACAAGTCTCAAAACATCCCTAATAAAATGAGAGCCCTATCTAACAGGGAAACTCCAACAATTAAGGAAATAAAAGATACGGAAATAAATAAATAACTCTGCCCCTATGTTGGCCCTTTCTTTCTTCTACGAACGTAGATCTTCCATGGACGGATTGGACCTTCCTCAATTGGATCCGGATCCGTATCAATTGCCTCCCTCCAAATTAGCCATGTCCGCAAGGCTAGTAGCAGGAAACTGCTGCTCCAAGTTACTCTTTTCCACCCATTTCACCAAGACTTGTTCCACCGGAGTTCTCGCAATCACTTGGGTTTGGTTATCGAGTATACGTTCGGGCTGCCACAGTGGCGGTCCGGTAATTTCCAAGCTCTCCGGTAATTCCATTTCCACAGGATGGTCCCCTACTACCCGTTTCAACTGCGACACGTGAAAAACCGGGTGTATGCGGCTGGAAGCTCCAAGCGATAGGCCGCTGCCCCGATGCACGCTAAAATGGCAAAGGGTCCATAAAATTTAGCTACTAATTTATGGTGCCCCTTATCATTGAATGAGTTACGGTGACGGGGGTCTCACTTTCAAGAACACATTCTCCCCTACCTAAAATTGCACATCTCGATGCTTCTTGTTGGTCGAGGCGACCATCCTTTGTTGAGCCCTCGTTAAATTGTCTCGAAGGCGACGAACGATGGCATCTCTCGTGACTAGGACCTCGGCTACCGCCGCCCCTCTACATTCCCCTGGAAGGTACTGCTTTAGTGTCGGAGGTGGCCGTTCATACACCAATTCAAACGGTGTGCTCTGCGCCGCCGTTTGATATGCCTTATTGTACCAATACTCAGCCCACAGGATCCATCTCCACCATCCGCGTGGCTGTTCGCTCATGAAACAGCAAAGGTATGTTTCAAGAACCCGGTTCAAAACCTCCGTTTGTCCGTCTGTCTCGGGGTGGTATGCCGAGCTAAATTTGAGTTGGGTTCCTTGAAGCTTAAACAACTCCCATCAGAATGTGCTAACAAAGACCGGATCCCTATCACTCACAATAGAATTAGGAATACCGTGCAATCGCACAACTTCCTGGATGAAAACCTCGGCAACTGTGCGGGCTATGAAGGGGTATTTAAGCGGAATAAAATGTCTGTATTTTGTAAGACGATCCACTACCACCATGATGCACGCGAAACCCCAACTTCGGCAGTGATGTGATGAAATCCATCGAAATATCATCCCACACTACTTCTGGTATAAGCAAGGGTTGAAGTAATCATGCCGGTGACATCGCCTCATACTTGGATTTTTGATAGATTATGCAATTGGCCACATACTCTTACACCCTCTTAAACATTCCCTTCCAATAAATGCTCGAAGCTATCCGATGGTAAGTTCAAAACGCCCCCGAATGACCCTCTGACGGTGTGTCATGGAATTCGAACAACAATTTCGAAATCCACGACGAATTGGCTGATAGAACAATTTGCGCTTTGAACAATAAACGACTATTAACCAGCGGGTAGCCCGGTTTAGCGGATGCATCCCTCACTATCTCATCCCTAATTTTGCGCAGCTCCGGGTCCGATTCCTGCTCCTCCAAAATCTCCGAACCCAACGACCAGAACAGCCCACTAATCGCTGATAGCCCCAACTCGTCCACCTTTTGGGAAAGAGCATCAGCAACTGAATTTTGAATTTTGAGTACCGGGGTTATACTCAATTGAAAAATCAAAACCCAATAGCTTCGCCACCCAATTTTGTTGAGATGGGGTGATGATGTGTTGAGCTAGTAAATGACGTAAGCTGCTGTGATCCGTCGTAACGCGCTATGAGCGCTTCCGAAAATGAAGTCCAGGTTAACGCCGTTTCCTGATGCCTAAGCCATCGAAACCAGTGGAGGGCGAAGCCCTCCATCTCTACCATCGCTCGTTGTGTCTTGCCTTCCTCGCTGACTTGATGAATTTCGAAATGTTGCTCTGCCCGGGCT
The DNA here is from genome assembly GCA_963669365.1 of Verbascum thapsus. Lineage (NCBI taxonomy): Eukaryota > Viridiplantae > Streptophyta > Magnoliopsida > Lamiales > Scrophulariaceae > Verbascum > Verbascum thapsus. The sequence goes on along the minus strand of OY770110.1, from coordinate 14,611,642 downwards.
ATCCAACCGAGGGGGTCGGTACCATCAAACATTGGCATCGAAGTGTATGAGGCTGGTGGTACATCCGTAAAGTTAGCCCTTGGAAGTTCTCCTAACGGGGTACCACCGTAGGCTGCCCGATACCAGATTCAGCCGGGGTCATGGACGACGCTGGTCCCGAGTTCGGGCACAACGTCGCAAACAGTGCCATGAGTTGTCAAACTTCTAATCCAATTTCTGATTGAGGTTCAATTCGAGTGTCATCATCCTTTCTGCTAGCGCCTCCTAATTTTCTTCCAAGGTGGTGAAACTTTATGGGAACGCGTCATGATGTGGTGAGTGAGAGATCCAGCATGTCGGACCAAATTGATAAGAACAGATTTACAATTCTTGAGATAAGAATTGCCCAGTAATTGCAGCCGAAAAACTTCAATGCATAAACTTCAATAATCCCAAAACAAGTCTCAAAACAACCCTAATAAACGAGAGTCCTATCCAACTAGGAAACTCCAACAATTAAAGTAATAAAAGATACGGAAATAAATAATAAAATAAATAAATAACTCTGCCCCTATGCGGGCTCTTTCTTTCTTCTATGAACGTAGACCTTCCATGGACAGATCGGACCTTCCTCAATCGGATCCGGATCTGTATCAGAATGTAAGCACAAACATGGAATTTTTTTCCTATTTCAACTATTCACACCAACAAATTTTTAGTCATAAGTTTTTTAGGTCACTATTAAATTTATCCTTAAATAACACACATGTTAATTATTTTTTGCCTTTGAATTAGTCCTACTAACGCCAATTGTCCCCCATTTCCAAATATTTGCCTCAGTTTCTCCACCAAGAATCTAAGTAGTTAGTGTGGATCAGACAAACTGTTGTTACCTTGCACACATGAGAAAGGAATTATAAAGAAAACCCAGTATTTCAAGTTGATGGTCCCTAAAACAGTATTTTTCTTGAATAATATCCATAATTCCTCACAACAGGGAAATCAACAGTTCATTGTGCAACACTGATGTGAGGTGGGGTCTGTGGCGAGTTTACAAACGGCGTCGAGATCGGGGTGGCGCACTAGCAATTCCGGCCAAGTGACTTACGCATCTAATTAGGCCCAGCCTAATTATTACTAGCCCAATTAACAGTCGAGCCGGGATCCTAATTATAGGAATCCTATTTTAATTTAATTAGTTGTCTTTTTATTTCCTAGTTGTCTTTGATTTAGTTGCTTTTTATTTTCTATGAGTAGTTTATTTTGGTTAGTATTCTACTGATACTATAAATATGGTTCAGTAGGTTAAAGATTGTCATTAAGGATTTTATTATTGAATAAAAGAGGCTATGGCTTTGGGCAAGTATTTGTTTTCTAGCAGTTTACTTGTATTTGAAATCTATCACTCACCAATTTGGTCCGACCTGCCGGATCCCACCCTGAATCAAAACAATGGTTGACACACGATTTGGAACCTTGAAATCACGCATGTCGGTGTTGGAAGCAAACAAGAAAACGATGGAGGAAACTATGAGTTGCCTGCCAGAGGAACAATCTCAGTTGCGAATTCAGATGAAGGACAACTCGAATAAATTAGATACAAAATTTAACGATTTAATCGGTGTCATAAAAGCACTAGCCGCCCAATACGGGGCAACCCTACCCACTTTGGGTGAACGACCTACTGAGGATTTCGTGAGAGAATCAGCGGTGGTCGAATCAAGGCTACCATCCTATAATGAAGCCTACTATTCACATAGAAACCTCATCCTATAATGAAGCCTACCAAAACCCTTTGTAGAGAGAAGCACTGGCCTTAGAAATCAAGGCTCTAGAAGATAATCAAACTCGGCTAATAACTCAGTTACCCCCTGGAAAGAAAACTGTGGGTTGTAAGTAGGTGTACCAAATCAAACATAAATTGGATGGTTCAATCGAAAGATACAAAGCCAGGCTCATTGCCAAGGGCTATACTCAGATCGAAGGAATCGATTACAATGACACCTTCGCTCCAGTTGCCAAGATGACAATTGTTAGAACACTCTTGACCCTTGCAGCTGCAAATGGATGAGTCTTATCTCAATTAGATGTTAATAATGTATTTTTACATGAAGACCTCGATGAAGAGGTCTACGTGGATCTTCCTCCAGGTTTTACCATAAAGGAAGGATGTCACAAACCTGTTTGCAAATTGGTTAAGTCACTTTACGGCCTTAAGCAGGCATCTAGGCAATGGTTTGCCAAATTTTCTTCTACACTGTTCAGACTTGGTTTCCAACAATCAAGGTGTGATCATTATTTATTTACCAAAAAGGATAATAGCAATTTCACTGCATTACTTGTTTATGTGGATGATGTAGTGATGACAGAACCAGTGCAAACATCATAGAAGAATTGAAGAAGTTTTTGAATTAGAAGTTCAAAATCAAAGACCTTGGAGAGCTTACATATTTCTTAGGTTTTGAGATTATTCGAACCAAAGAGGGAGTGTACATGAATCAAGAAAGTACGCACAAGACATAATCACAGATGCAGAATTGTCTGGAGCAAAACCTAGCACTACACCTATACCTAAAATTGAACAACACAGATGGGAATGAGCTCAAGGATCCGTCTATATATAGGAGATTATTTGGAAGAATGATCTACTTGACTATCTCTAGACCTGATTTGTCGTATCCAATCCTCATACTCAGTCAATTCATGGCAAAACCTAGAGCACCACACTTGGCAATGGCACACAAAGTATTGAGGTACATAAAAGAAACTTTAAGGCAAGGACTAATGTTTCTAGCAAATCAGAAACTAAAATTAATAGCCTACTGTGGTGTCGATTGGGCTTCTTGTTCAATGACAAGAAGATCAATAACTAGTTATTGTATAAAGTTGGGAGATGCGCTCATATCTTGGAAAACAAAGAAGCAAAACACTATCTCAAGATCCTTAGCCGAATCCGAATATAGATCGATGGCAGCTGTATGTTGTGAACTCACTTGGCTCATAAATTTACTAGAGGAACTACAGCTGACTGGATTAAATCCTGTGCCATTGGCTTGTGACAGTCAAGCCGCGCTTCACATAGCGTCTAATCCAGTGTACCATGAACGAACAAAACATACAGAGTTGGACTGTCATTTGGTTAGAGAGAAACTACAATCTAGTTTAATTAGTCCGAGCTATATCTCCACCAAGTTGCAATTGACAGATCTCTTCACCAAGGCACTTGGCAGACCTCAGATGATACAGTTTCTCGGCAAGTTTGGAGTTTGTAATCTTCTACAACCTCCAACTTGACCAAATTGAGGAAGGATGTTAAAATACATGCATTTATAGTTGAAGGGTATATTTGTAATTATGCTTATTAGTTAGTTAAAGTAGTTATCCTCTAGTCTATAAATATAGTTAATGTCCATGCATTGTAAAAACAAGATTTCGAGATTCAATAACAGAATTCAATTTTCCCTTATTCTCTCTAGTTTTCTTCTCCTCCAAGTCAGTGGAGTTTTATCGATTACCAATTTTGCTGCATTTTTCTTTTTCTTGCATTCATACATTTGCTGTATTTCTATCTTTCTTTTGCATTCTTGAGTTGCATTTTTCTTATTTTGTTATTGGTAGTTGGATTAAGATTTAATTCAATCCAAAAGAGGGAATCGAATCTTAACAATAGCTACTGAATTTTATCAAAATCAACACATACACATGCAAAATGAAATGGGTTTTTGAAAAAGAACATTAAAATGTATACATTAACAGATTTTTAGATATCAGAAAAGGATTAACAATAAAACTGAACAGATTAAGCTGAACCCATACCTGCAAAGTAGAAAAATAAGTAGATAATTTTCCTATTCCTATTCGATTTTCCCTTTTCAATTTTTTTTTTGGTGGGATGAGATAATTTGCAGCCACCTCTTTTTTGAAGAGAAGACTCGGGGGCCACAAAAATTAGTTATTACCAGGAAAAAAAAATGAAAAGGCTAAATTTAATAAACTTAGAAGAAGAGAAAATTATCCAACCAGTGATATTTGGCCACGTGGTGGCTAGAAACAATTCTATGGTTGGTCAGATTGGATCTTTGGGATGGATACGTTTCTCTATTCCAAATTATTGTTCGGTCATTTATTTCATATGTTTAGAGGTTGACAAGTGTTTATTTATACATGTTAAACATCTCTTAATAAGTGTATACATGTGTAAACCTATTAACCAGCCTGTCCCAAATAGTTGCTCGTTTGTTCTAAGTCGGGTAATAAGAACAAGCAAATGGAAATTTTATCCTAGTAATGGAGCTAGTGGCTTCAACACCAAAACTAATCATTAGTTGTGTGATCGGACAAAAATAGGAAAGGGAAACAATGAAGAAATTTTGTCATGCATGCTTGCACCATCTTATTCCTCGCATTTACCTTAATAAGAATGTCAGAAATTAATTAACCAAAAAGTGATGATATATCATCGATTATAGTTCACATTTTCACTTCTTTTAAATATGATAAAAATTGCATTCAACAAATAAATTTAACATGATTTTCGCAATTTATATTACTATAACAAAAAGATATCCTACAATATCAAGTTTCAATGAAAAATCGGTGAAAAATGAATAATGGTATATAACATCTCTCAATTATAAATATGTAAATCGATACTTATATATTATATGTAAATTATGTGATGTTATATATATATGGAGAGAGAGAGAGATGCGGCATATCTTACATTATCATGCATGCTTATATTAAATCTACCATAAAATTGCGTAAGAATTGTTGTTCGTGCAATTGAAGCGGTTAGAAGGAAATAAACACGTCAAACAAACATTTAACAAAGTTTTAAATTTGTTGAACCAAGTGAAACATATTACATATATACATTTTATAAATAAATATATATACACATGTAAATTGTAACGTTCATTAGTACAAGGTATAAACATACTCAAGCACGTAAATCAGCTGGCACGGGCTATTCTAACTTAATTAACATCTCATATTCACTTTAATGCCATTTTGCAACAAATCAGTGTGAATATAATAATAATCAATAATAGAATTTATCGGGATTGTCTCATATTAAATAAGATAAATATATACAATAATCACATACTTATATTTACATTTATTGTGCTAACGCCCAACAGATACAAGAAAAAATAATATCATTTTGAAAACAACATTAATATGCTTCATTTCTTCGTTTTAGATTCTGAGAAGTAATAGAGTGGCCATCAAGTACAGATCCCATGCAGAATTTCACTTTTGTAATTGGATTTATGCGCAAAACAAGTATATATGTTCATAGAGTACTAATTCCTAGCTTTATTTGACTTCCTTAAATCCTCATTTAGATGATATTTGATGGTCCTCAACATACTAATTAATGGAAAATAACCACAATGAAATATGTGAAAGTAAGCATAGTGTGCCTCAATTTATATATATTATAGTGATTTTATTTTTAAAAATTAAATTCTCGAGAACCACAAAAAATCACTTGATTTTTAGTTAGGAAGAGAAATTTTTGGGGTACCACATACTAGGAGTGTAAGTTGAACTGAGTTGGGTTCGAGTCGAGCTTTACGAGTTCGAGCCCATTTCTTTCTGAAATAAGGGCTCGCAAGCTTTTTAATTTTTTAATATATTATTATTTTTATTATTATATTAATAAATATATATTAAATAATTAATAAAAAAATTTGAATTTGAATTTCCCGCCTAAATTTCACGAGCTCGGCCTCGAGCTCGAGCTCTGTCCGTTTTCAACCCTACCCCATACCTAATTTTTATGTTAGATTGTAATTAGCTCTCAAACTTTCATAAATTGTGTTTTTTTTTTGGAAGGAAATTTCAAATTTCCCCCAAAATTATAAATGTGAGTTTAAAATTGTCAAATTTTGAGTTTTTTTTTTAAATTAAAGGAAATTCTGGTGACAATTTATTTTAATGTTCGGATCAATCAAATGTAATATTGTAATACTTCTGTTCTTCTGAATTAGTTTAATATAGTATTTAACCCAATCTTCTTTATGTTTGTACATAGTAAATATCTTTTATATATACAACTAATGTAAATATGTATGTTTAAGTTTGTATATGTTTCATACACAACTACCCGTTCATCAATATTTAATCATAATCAATATTGAGAATTAAAAACTTCAGGATAGTTATGTATGTTAGCATTATGATTATAATTATACATATATTATATAACATACGTAAATACTTAAATACTAAGTTAGGTATATATATATACAATTACTTTAATTTTACATATATATGCAAATACTTCTACATATATGGAATTATTTAAAAAGATATTAATATACATTAATAATCATTTACAGATATCAATGTATATTATATTAATTTATGCATAATTTTTAAATACTTATTATATGAATATTGTGCTATACTTATTAATATATTCTGCGTTTTATCAATTTTTAAACTATTATTATTTTTAAATAAATCATACATTAAAATGATGATTTAAGTAGCCCTATTCAAATAAAATAAAAATCATTTGTTGATGTTGTCAAGTAATGAAGAGAAAATATTTGATAACTAATGCAAGCTTCAATCTATTCGCTAAAATATTTTTTATTTTCATCCAATTTATTACTAAATTATATTATTTATTCAATTGGCAGTCACATAAAAAATATGATTCGTAATTATTATTTTTATTTATTATGCATTTGTTATGTTTCCATATGAACATACGAGTGCATTAAATAATTATGAGCGAAAGTTATTAAAATGTTATATTAGTTACTTTTTAATTTTTCTATTTATTATAAAAGTCGGATCTTATGTTACCCCATATTATTTTGCTTTTAAAATGTTGGTGTCAAATCATATTAAATATACTTTATATCCGACAACAAAAAATCATATTAAAATTAAACATGTCTTGGATAAAGTTACTTTAAATTAGTCATTGTTTACTTTCTGCTGAGTTTGTTAATCATAATAATTATTAATTTAATATTCCAAGAGCATTTTGACTCATGATGCAAATGGTCACTTGGGACTGAGATATTGTCTCCTTTCTTTCTCGTCATACCCAATGTATTTAATATTGGTATCAGTACAGATTTTAGGTAGTAAATTAATGAAAATTTGGAGAAAATTTTCAGGATATTTAAAATTTTAATCTTGATTTTAAATTATAAAAATTTGTAGAAATATTTGGAAGTTTTATTGAGTACTTTGGATAACATCAATTACTATATTTATGAATACTTTGTATTAATAAACCTGTATAGTAAATATATGTGTAGTAGTGATTTTTGTTAAGTGATATGAATTAATATAATAGGTGTGAAAAATATAAAATAAAATACTATTTTAAAAGTAAAGTAATAACAAAATTTATAAAAACTTTGTTAGTATACATCATCACTATTTTACTACAAACCAACATTTATAACCATATGAAATTTCTATAGTGATTAGTGAGTGATTTGCTATGGTTGAAAGTTGAAACTTGAAAAGCGCTCAATAATCCATCTCATAAACATTACCTAAAATATTGTATTTCATCAAGTAATTTTTTTCAAGAAATGAAACTAAAAAAAAAAAATCTTACCATCTAAGAGATACTAGAGTCTAAATTTAAAAAAAAAAAATTGATGAAATAATATTTCATAAAATTGCATTTTTTAAAGTTTTGATTAGCAATTCTGAAGTTTGAGATATTGAGTTTGGTGATAATCATAAATTCATGTATGTGATTTATTGTATATTAACTTAAGAACAGGTAATTATGATTATATTGAGATATAAATGATTATCGCTCACATAATACTATTAGGAGTATTCACAAAATATGATTTTCGGTTATTATTTTTGCAAAAGTATTATATTTTTTTTTTTTGGATGACGAGGGTAACCCGCAGCCGCTAGCGTGAGGTGCGCACTGGGTAAACCCCGCTCTTGTGTAATAGCCTGCAAACCACACAAGAGAGGTAAACCAGCCTAGGTTGCCCATAGCTGACAGGCTCACAGTAGAGAAGGCAATAGGCATTCCCTCATCAGGATTCGAACCCGTGACCTAGGCCACAAGTTCACATGCCCTTACCAAAAGTATTATATTTTTGTTTGGTTTTATTGTGGGATCACGGAATGTCGAATCATCTATGCAAATCAATGAAGTAGGTAAGATCATTACCATGATTTTAGAATTTCTCTGAAATTGGTTTTGGTGAATATCTTTCAATTTTTTTTTTTTTTACTTTATTTAGTGTTTAAGCATCCCTTTTGCAACATGCTTTAATTAATTTGTCATATTCAGTTATAATTATGTCTTAACTCACTATTTCTGATTAATAATTTGGACCTATCTACATAGATTATAGACAATATTTATATATATATATATATATGTAATCTGCACAAGTACTAAAAAATTTGAGAATTATTTTATTTGAAGCAATTTGGGAATCCATTTAGTCCAAACAGTGTGAGACGACAATCTGACAAATTAGAGTAATTGGTTCAGTGAGTAAAGCAATCTTTGCTTTTACGACCAACAAATTAAAAGGAGATTTCGAAATACCAAATTAATTAATTCAATAGAATGAGCTTAGGAAATTGCATGGGGACACTATCATAACCCTAAACATCCTATACTACTTTTGACCTAGAATTTATATATATATATATATATAGATATATATATGTCTATATTTACTTGAATTATTATTGAGATTGGATTTCCAAACCCCACAAAAGCTTCTCTTTTTCACTCTCATCAAACCCCACATTATATTTTATCAAATCTCTCTCTCTCTCTCTCTCTCTCTCTCTCTCTCTCGATCTCTCTCTCGAGTGTGTGTGTGTGTGTGTTTTCATGTATGTGTATATTTATTTCGTTGTTCTTCCTCTAATTCAAAAGGTTTTAAAGATGTTATGGGGTTTATTTGTTCATAATCTTCTTTTAATTTAGACCCATTTGATCCTTCAAGTCTCTTTCCTCTAAACTTTTACTTGTTCAAATTAAACACATACAAACACACACACATATATATATATATATATATATATATATATATATTTATATGTATACAGACCACATAAACCTTCTCTAATCTATGTATATATAGTCCTTAGCTTCTTTCTGCATCTATCTCTTAATTATTCTATCATCTTCATCCATGCACACTTGCACTTGTAACATGTATCCAAGAAAAATACACATACATATATAGGTATATAATGTGTGTGTATATATATATATATATATGCCTGGCTCCCTGTATGCCATTTGCAGAGCCCACCGGAGAACCGATGGACCTTAGTGGATGGCGTATGAGGAGCCAAGCATATTCAGTATATATTCTCACATCTATATATATAATTATCTTATATATTGTACGTTAATTCAGTACAATGGCAAGAACTTCTTTCACAGGTGAGTAAGTATTTAATTCCTTTACTCCCATTTCACAATCAAAATTCCTTATAAGTTACATTGATATACCATTTATTCGTATGGGATCCAAACTGTTTATTTACTTTTATTTCTCAATTTTGTATTATGTATTTTGAAATGAAACTATAATTTAGTAAAAATAAATGAAAAAAGTAGCTACATGGGAAATGAAATAATTGGATTACCAGAAGGACAGAGAATAAAGGGTCTTAATGTCAGGAGAGTTCACGTGGAACAAAGAAATATGTGTTATAATTCTGCTGCTATATGCCGTAAGGGTAAGGCATCATGGCTCTGCTCTGGTATATACAGACAACATGAAAGTTACAACCTTAGTCTTGTCCATTCATCTTCATCCCCACTTCTGTATGTACATATTTGTATCTATATATGTATCTATCTCCCATTTTCATAATTAAATTGGGTGCAACAAACTCGGTTCGTTTTTCATATATGATAAGTTGATCGGTTTTATTGGGTTCGATCCAGTATGTACTATAGCATAACCCTATGTTCTAGAGGTCGTGACCTAATATAGCCCCTTGGCGTGTAGACCAAGAAGGAGTAGTGTTTTCGAATTAGTTTGAATTTTTATCGTATTTGGAGTCACATGAATGCAACTTATTTTAAGGGTGTGTTTGGATTGAAAGATTTGAAATCTATGGATTTCAAATTCGTCAATAAATGCATGAAGTTCGTTTGGATGTATTCATTTTATAATAGATTTCAAAATCACTCAACATTCACTTGGAGCCATTTTCTTCATAACTACGGTGGATTTCAAATGATCCCACTTTAGGCGTCATATCAAATCCTTACTTCAAATCCCCTCCTCAAATCCAAATTACTCAATCCAAACACACCCTAAGTGAATTGTATATCTCTTGGCTATAATATTGGTCCCTTTGATTTCATTTTTCCGCAATCTTAATTGATATCTAAATGTACTCTCGTATTAGATAAGTATATTTTTTCATTAACTTTTTAAAATGTGAGGTTTTGTTTAATTGATACATGCATTACATAATACATGTGAAGTAAGTTTATTAGTTTGATATGTTTCAAAATATTTACAAATGCTAAACATCATAATAATTGAATTTGTAAATTACATTTTTCAAACATGAATAGAAGATAAAATAAAAATTTGTAATAGAAAATCACATTCTTAGTTATAGAGTTTAGAGTCTATAAGCAATTAAGTACTCACATACCGGTGTGTGAGAGAGCAAAAAAGATTTGTTCTCAATCATGGTAGCATTCACACTAAATGGGATAATTCTATAGTACACTGAGTTCAACATGATCGGTGTGACATATATCATTGAATACAAAGAACAAGAATATATTATTTTATCTTGTTCTTGCATTTATGACCCATCGACCTTGTTAAACTCAGTTACAATTATTTGCTTTGTGTGAAAAGAAGAGAGAATATAAAGAAAAAGATGGGTGGAAGAGGGATCGCCTCTATTGAATTCAGATTATAATTAAATAGTATAAAATAGATTCTATTGTTTTGTGTTAGCATATATATATATATATATATATATATATATATATATATATATATATATATATATATATATATATATATTAGGTCCATGTTCGTATTAGTCTCGAATTCACACTCCTTTAATCAATATATATTCTTGTAGATTGTATTTTAATAGCATAGTAAAACACATTTTTCTTTCATAAGAGTTCTTCAATATGACACTCTAAGAAATTTTAATACTTTTCACCATACATCTTGAGTATACTAATTTATTTGCTCACTTGGGAAATTTGGAAACATTAGTCATTTATTACAATTTCCTTTTTTTTTTCTAGTTCTTTAAGGTACCTCATATTCACAATTATGTTTGATGTGTTTCATTTTAAAAATGCATGCTAAATATCAACCATCCACACCATAATTGCATACTTAAGAAAATATTTTCATGAACCTTTTAAGTGGAATAAAAGATCGAGTATCAAATTAGAAATGAGGATTTCAACTAAAATAAAGATAGGATCTTCTAGATCAAATTAGTGTATTATTTCGTATATATTCTCATATGTATGTAACGTGTCTACATATTTCTAGGACGTATAGGAATGATTTTGTGAATTTTACGCATAATATGTATAAAAATTTATAACACATCAAATTCAACAGATTCAGTGTGTTATTCACCACACATTTGGGAAATGAGGGTGGTGAATGAGTGGCAAAAACTATCCACCACTCTCAAATATATAGTGTATACCACACTGAATCTGTTGGACCCGATACGACATAAATTTCTTATATTACATATATATGAGATAAGCAATTCTTAAATGCATAAAACAACCCAAAACTTCATATTTGGGCAATTTAATTTATTTCAGCACCCCAAAATTTGAGTCTTATTTCATAGCCTCCACCTATAAATTCTCAACTCCTTTTCTCATTTCTTTTGAAGACTTTACATTGATACTTTTCAACAACAAATTGAAGTACAAAAAAAAAAAAACCTTAAATGGAAAAACATGTTTGTTCTCAAATTGTTGCAATATTTTTGTTGGTGTTGGCTTGTGGACCAAGATTTGGCATTGGTCAAAAGATTATCATTAAATGTGATGAAACTGAATGTTCAAATATATGCAAACAAGCCTATAAAGAAAAGCTAATCAAATCCTATTGTCAGGATTTACCATTTAACCTAGGAAGACTTTGTGTTTGTATGCATAATCCAAGTAAAGGTAAGAAGGTCCAAAAAGCTTACATATATGCTAAGCCTATGGACAAAATGTAGTTCATTGGAAGATATTATGTACTATTTTGGCTATACTCCAATGTATGAATTTTCCTTATAGTTGTTGGTCAACAATAATAACAATAAACTTTCGTTGTGGTCTCTCGTCACGATTTGCTTCAAGAATTTATCGAATCTCTTTAGTTGTGTAACTATAATTTATTAAAAAGAATGTAAATAAACGCGGGTTGGTGGCGTTGGTCACATGGCATTACATTGGAGGGCTGGTAGGGGGTCCCGACTCTCTTTATTTACGATTTATAATGCCTTGAATTCTTCAAGTAAATAAAAATATTCAATTTTTGTTAGTCGTCTTACATTTCGGAGACATTCAGACTCGGAGAGTAGGAATTGAACTATTGAAGATCCTGACTGAATAGCATTTTACACATTATATCTTGAAAAATCTCAAATTTTCTGAGAATGGATTCAATTGGCATTTCTCTCAATTTTGCTCACAAAATACATAATATTTTAATATTTATGATTAGACAATTTTGTTCACAACTAAAATATATTTATCCGTAAATATCTTAACAAATACGAAAAAAAAAACTACTTATATTGATTAAGATATCCAATATATTATTTTACCTAAACCATAGAGAGAGGTAGAGATTAACGTACCTCATATTCACAATTATGTTTTGAGAATACATATGTGCTTAAAATATTGAAAATTAAGATTTGTAGAGATTTAGGTTTGATTCAAATAAAAAGTGGGAATTCAGTTTGGACTTTAGTGTGAAAGTTAAAATTGCTGATAAACCAGAATTAGGAACTCAATAAGTTAGAGATTTTAACGAATGAAATAAAATACGCAGAGAAAGAGGTGGTCGGGCACTGGAAGAAAGATTGGCAGAGAGAATAGCTGCTGCTGCTGCAAGAAGGGAAGAAGAGACACCAACACAAAATGTGTAATTATTAACTTACTTCTTTCTTAATAAAAATGCACACTTTATATTATTTTTAGCCAAAAATATTTTCTTTTTAATTTCAAAGTTATATTTCCAACAAATTTCAATGATTACATTTAACATTATTCTTCTTTCTCTTAATTTTCTTTTATCCGTTGTTCTCAATCATATTTATCTGTGAAAATATTCATTCATGGAATGTCCTTTCATAATCTTTTAATAAATAATGATTGAAAATAAAGTGAACACAATTTGACTTTCTACTGTGATAATGGAGCAAAATTTTTGGGACACATGGAATTGGAAAGATGAATTACAACTTACAAGTAGATTTTTTAATATTTATTTAGTTATAGTGATATGTAGCTATTTACTAGTATTATTTACCAAAGCTAGCTAATAATAAAATAAAATCTTTTTCCTTTTCTTTTCTTTACAAAATAGTAAATACATTAAAAAAGAAAATTTCAATACATACGGATTGGGTTTATTGAATGGAGTATAATATAGAATTGGAAAAGGACAGAAATTGTGGCTTTTTTTTTTCTTTCTAAGCTAATAAAGTTGGTGCCTCCTGTCGTCCAACCATCTCCCCCTGCAAAAAGGAAACATATCACTAAACTTTAATTATTTTTTTCCATGAGATAAGACCACCAACACTCATTTAATTGTTATTTATTGTGTTCTAATGATAAACATTAATTAATTATAAAAAAGATGATAAAATTGATGAGTAGAAAATTAATTAAGGATGTATTTTGGAGAATTAATTAAAAGATTACGTTGGTTTATGTTTTTCATATCCATTTTTGTCATCTTAAATCACAAAATCCTAATGTTCATTCAAATATTATATATATTTTTTAATTTTATTTTTATATTTTCAATATAACTACGTATCAATCACTACATCTATTATTTCATATAATCATTAATCAATAATCATTTATTCCATTCATATTTTCCTCTTTTCACGATAATATTTTACAATCCATTCTTTTACTACAATAATTTTCACGATCGAAGTCAAGTCTAAGAACTGCAAAATTGCATATTAGTTGTTACTATAGCACTAGTGACACAAAAGTTGCTTACTATAAACCATCACTTATGACTACTAACGACATCATGTATCATGACTAGGTAGTAATAATATAATACTCGAATTTGTAGTGATACTATACATACCCCCTTAATGACATTTATAAAAATAAAAAGTCTCGTCGCTATCATATAAACTATCGCACTATAACAAAATAATATATATATATATATATATAATTCAGTATTTACCAATAGTAATCCCATCTGGGGCGGGCTTTCGACAAGCGATTATGGCCATAGGGGTAACCGGTTTGAACCCTCTTGGCGTTTCGAAAGGCGCAACAACCGATGGAGTAGATGGCAATGAGTAGAAGAAGCATCACGAGGTTGAGCATTGAGATTTTGCGCCAATTTATGCGCACATCTTCTAACACGGCTGCCTTGCACGAGTTGCATTCGTAGCATAGCACTGTGGGGTCGTTGTTCCATCTGTAGCAATCGTCGTCCTGTGGCACTGTCGTGGCCGCAGAGTAGTCGCATGATGTTGGGGGCTTGCAACAACCAGACTGCAATCAAAATAATTTCATTTCTCGATCAAGTCATTCATTCTCAAAATTTTTTTTTCATTTGCGTTATGTTGACAAAATCGAGATATAAAGAAAATACTGTTAATTTATTTATCATGTGATCGAAGAAAATGCAATTTGAAATTGAATTTTATATGTGTGTGTATATTGCACTTATGTTACTTTACATGTCAAAAGTTATGTCCAAGTCTAAATTAAAGTTGTACATGTATTAATAGTATATCTGAAGGATGATAATACGCATAATCTTTTTCTTTTTCCATTGAGGCAAACTTTAAAATATTAAAAGAAAATTAATGGGAATATTTAAAAAATTCTTATTAATCACTTCGTAATTTTTTTTTTTGGTTACAAAAAGTTTAGGTAGGAGTCGGCTCCGGTCGCCTACCAGGGTCAGGGCATGCCTCCGGGACCAAAGGCCACTTATAGAGGTACTTACAGATCACCCACCAACACAGCCCTCACGTCGGCAGCGGGAATCGAACACACAACCTTTTGAGGGGAAGTGGCCCGTCCTTACCAACTGAGCCAATATGAGAAAAACTACAGAAAATTCTTTTAAAAAATGAACTTTTATATTTAAGCAGTAGCCCGTAATTAATTATACTTTTTATCCAACTGAGTCGTCCTAACAGATTTTTATTCCAAAGTGCCAAGGCAGTACTAAATCTTTACACATAATTTTCCTGAGTTTTAAGATAAAAAATAAATTGACCAATTGTATTTTTCTTCTAAAAATTAATTTTAAACGTATTGCTAACTTGTACTTGCTATCTTGCTTTTATATTTTTAATTTTTGAAATATTCTAAAAACCAGAAATTGGATTTTAATATATAATAAACATGTTAAACTCAAACATAAGTGACATAAAAAAATTTAAATAGCTAAAGTTAAAAAGTTAGTACTCGTGTACATTTTTTTGATATAGAAACTTCAAAACAAAAAGATTTCTATAAAAAATCAATTCATTAGTTTATCTTAATCTGAAAATTTAATGTTACTTAGTTAAAAAAAATGATCTTTAACTGTTAATAATATTTCGAACATGAAGCACACTTAATAACAAATCCCATGAATGTATATAATACAGAAATATATTCTTGTAATTTAACTAAATATTTAGTCTATATATATACCTGGTTGAATATATGAGATATAAAAGAATGAAAATATTTAATTTAAATTAATGTATTATCATTATATTGTGTAGTATATAACAATATATATATATATATATATAATACCTGAATTGGAGTCATACCCTTGTTGGAATAATCATAAGGTGTCCATAAAATAATCTTATTACAAATCTTAGATCCCATAATACACCCTTTAACACTCATCCAGTACTGAGAATTCTCAACTCTTTTCTTCAACCAAGAAGAGTACCCTTCCAAATGATACTCTCTATAAACCCTACCTGGCACCACCACCCCACCACCCCCGGGGCTTGTAACCACAAACCCGAAAACCGTAATGGCGATTAGAGCTCCGATAAGCAGTAACATCACAACTAAATACACCCACAAAACCCATGCAACCTGAAAACAAGCCCCTATGAATCCTGCAAGTGATACTATCAGGATTATGAATCCCATTACCAGAAGTGGGGTTTGTAGGAAACTTTCACATGTTGTGCTGCTTTTACTCATCCATAATCCCGCCCCGATTATCGGGATTGAGGCTAATAGAGTGAAGAGATTTAGAAACCCTATTATTGTGTTGCTTAATATGTACATGGTTGTAGGGTTTTTGAGGTTGTTCTTGTGTTGTGTTTGGTTTGGTTTGCTTTTGTTAGTGATTCTGCTCAGCTTTAGCTACTTTATAGGGTTTTGATGTTCAGGTGTTGGTGACAATTATAAGGGGGAAAATTTTGTAAGAGATCGAGTTCAATAAAAATGAATAAAATAATTTTTTTTTTTTTTTAAATTTACTTTATTGTCACATAGGTTGCAAGTTGCAACCCACAGATTTAATTGAACCTATTGTAAAAGTGTTAGGACAATGTTGATGAATGGGTGTTTTGGTAAAATATATTTTATTATCACATTTAATAGGTTACAATAAAACAATTTAATCGAACATAATCTATTGCAGCATATTATTCATTAAGAACAATATTGACGAATGAATATTTTGCAAAAATATATTTTGTAAGGGATTTTAAAATGAATAAATGAACTTTTGGTAAAATTCACTTTATTATCACATAGGTTGCAAGTTGCATATATACACATCAATTTAATTAAACTCGATCTGTTGTAAAAGTTATCACGAATGAATGTTTTGCTAAAATATATTTTTATTGTCACATTTAACAGGTTACAGTAAAGCGATTTAATTGAACACGATCTATTATAAAATTGTTCGTTAAGAACAATATTGATGAATGAGTGATTTGATAGAATATACTTTATTATTTTATTTAATAGGTTATAACAAATCAATTTTATTGAGTTGATCTATTATATAATTGTCATTATCATGGTTTTGTTTTTTGTTTTTTAAATTTGTCTTCCTATGGATGGTTGATTAAAGAATTTAATGGGTAGTGATGCTTTATGCTTGTGTGGTTGCTTTTCTTCCTCGGAGTGTGTACAGAGACTTTACCAGCATTATTATCTTGTGATTTAACTTAGCGGTTAAGATGGGATTTTAAACTCGGAAATAACCCTAATTGTTAATTTTAAAATTCGAACAAATTCGAAGTTAATCACTTGCATGTAGAGTTGAAAATCAAACAAAGCTACTTGATAATCGACTCGAGTTAAAATGATAAAAGCTCGTTCAAACTCGGTTCATTACTTGTCAAATTAAGCTCGAACAACATTTGTGCAGTTCTCTAAGTTTGAAGATCGGCTCGAACTGGACTCAATTTGTAAAAAAATAATAAAAATGAGCACAAAATAATCAAAGTATTCGAGTCAACTCGTGTTCGGCTCGATCAAAACTGGTTTGAAATTAGCTCGATTAAACATAATTTTTTAAGTTCGATTCTATTTCAAACAAGATTGACAACTATATATTTGGCTCAATGTCGACTCATCTACACACCTGCTTGCACACCATATGATGGGGCCCCATTTATGAATAAGAATAATCCCGTAATTTAATAAAATAATTTATGTATGAGCAACATTAATACGTTATGAACAGGGGCCGTATAACGAGATCCAGGACGACGACCCAATAAGACGAGCTCATTGCCCAACAAAGCTTATTATAAATACCATCTTAATCAGCATGAGCATCTATCGTTTTACAATCTAAAACCAGAATTATTTAATATTGTCTGAGTCTACAAAATTGAGAAGTACAATATCTAAGAACAATGAAGAGGCTTGATTCGGTAAAAGTCCATACGCAGGCACTCGAAGTTACCGAGCGCAGCTCCCAATCTACTACAACACTAACTAGTCTATCATGAATCGTATCAGTTCTCTTCCCTACGTGTTATTCACGTGATAAATATTTAATTCCGCATGATCATATGCACAACAAAAAATTCATAATCAAACCTCCAAAAGAGCCGCAGTTCTTAGAGATTAAGGAAACACTTTTTCCTTTTCATTTTGGAAGTTAAAATGAGTTTTTTTATATATATACAACATACAATTTCTTTACGAGGAAAAGTGGTGTGATCAAGGTTTGGCAAAAAGAACCAGGTGGAATAAAATGTGACAAGAAGTAGTGGACCCTATACTTTCTTCTTTTGAAAGCATTATCAGAATTAAATTAAAGTTATGTTTTATGTTAGAAAATAGATATCTTAATCAATCATTCTATATTTAATGTGAGACTAATCTTGATTAAGACAGAAATGGTAAAGTCAAATCCTACATGTTGCCAGAATTCATCTGGAGTACCAAGCCAATGACAATATATTGGTGGTTTTATCTTTTTAAAAGGATAGTATTTGAATATTATATTATTAGGTCTTATATATCTTTTCTATTGAGCTTTGTTTATTGAGCCTTTGGGGAACTAATTCTCTTTTAGGATCCTTCTAAGTTCCAAGGACATCATTTCTATGATCAGAAAAAAACAAGAGTTTCAGCCTTGAGATACCTTTATACCTAATACAGGGATGACCACGACTCGATCTGGTTAATGAGTTTGGGGTACGGTAAAGGCCCTCTCCTTATGCACTTTGTGTAATACGTTCTTTTCTTTATTTATATGTAATTGAAATTTCCCTTAAAAAAAACTCGATTTGACGTCAAGAACATTTGAACTCAAATCGAACCTACCAAGTTGAACTTTTCAAGCGAGTCGTGCTTGAGCCAAAAAAAGCTTGTTCGTCTGCTCGCAAACAGGAATAAAAAATATTTTTTTATTAATATATAAAATATGATATTTATTTATATATAATATAATATGTTGTAATAATATTATATACATATATATAAATAATTGTATTTTTATATTAATTATGATTGTAGTTAATAATACATGAATTAATTAACATTAATAATATATATTAATAAAAATTATTTTTTGAACTCAAGTCAAGCCGAACTCAGCTTGTTGTTCTCCAGCTCATCGAGTTCGAGCTCAAAAATCGTGGTTGAAGCTTGAATCGAGAATTTTGGCCAAGTTCGACCCGAGCTCTACTCGTGGACACCCCTATTGTTGAATTCAATCAATGTATTGATAATGGGAATATTACATTTTTGGTACACTAATGTGGCCTGCACGTTTATTTGATACACTAATATGGGGGTGGCAATTTTGGTACACTAATGTGGGATATGTGTGGCAATTTGAGTACAGATTTTGCCGAAATATTCAATTTTTGTTGGAATATTCGATTTTTACCGGAAAATTTATTGATTTTGATTAAAATTGGGGATTTTTACTTAAATTTGGGCGGATTTATCTAATTTTGACCAAATTTAACCATTTTTTACTAATTTATCTACAATTTTCAATTTTATCAATATTTTTTCTAATTTAAAAATTCTTTTTTCTTTAGTTTTTTCTCTTGTTTTTTTCTCCTATTGTTTGTCTTCTTCCCTCTCCTCCCACCATTACCACCTCCCCAACCACCATTACCACCTCCATTTTTAATATGAAATTTCTTTTTTTTTCTTTATTTTTTCTCCTATTCTTTGTTTTCTTTCCCCCAACCCATTGCCCAACCAGAAAAATTCACCCTTCATTTTATGGAGAGGAGTTTTTGCATGGGGAAGATGAAGAAGCACATTTGAAAAGGCATGCTTTATACGACGAGAACTTAGGAAGAAGTTAGTGAACCAATTTGTATCGGTTTTGTCTATTCCGGCACTTGGTGGCGGCGGCTACCGGTCAGGGCGGTGGTGGTAGTTGGTGGTGGTGGAGAACAAGAGAAGTAATGTGTTTGGGGAAGAAGATAGGAAATGGATAAAATTAAAATTCAAAATCCCTAAATTGAAGTCAAAATTTTCAAATTGAAATAAAAATCCTCAAATTGAAGTCAAAATAACAAAATTAAATTCAAAATCCCCAAATTTCGGTTAAAATCCCCAATTAGAAGGACATGCGCCTGGCACATGATATTTTTCGGCGTAATTTGTATTCAAATTGCCAGACTTACCCTACATTGATGTACCCAAATTGCCACCCTCCATATTAGTGTACCAAACAAACGTGCATGTCACATTAATGTAAAAAAAATGCAATATTTCCTATTGATAATTATATGGGCTAACTGTGATTGAAGCAATGGGAGCCATTTTTTGCCCACATATGGAAATTTAAAACTAGACGTGATAGTAGGTCGAGACATTGAACAAATGCAAACCATGCGGGACCTTGAACGCGAACCCTTAAGACGTTTAGGTGTTATTTATTGCCCAAATTAGAGGTCTTTTGTACTTTGAAGTAGTTAGTAATGCTATCTGCATTGGTACATTGATGTGGTAAAAGTCATTCGTTCTATACGCCTTTTGTAATAATTTTGAATGCAACTGAACCATAAAATTAAAAAAAAATCAAAAGCATCATGAACTATATAGACATACATAGTGTATTAAATATGAGATTAATAAAACATCAAACTTCAAAAGAACACTTGATTTTTGCTTTTTTATTAGTGCCAAGCTATCGATATAGTTTGTTATAGTAGTCGCCCTTGGGGTTGGGGATTCAATCTTTTGGAATAAGTTTGTTATAGTAGTCAGTCTAATAAATGCTCAAAGAAGCAAGAGCAAAAAGAGGGGAGGGGGTTATGTTGGAATTGTAGCTAATGATTTCCTTAATTTGTGTATATAGAGACAAAATAATAAAAATATTATAACACCCTACGTTTTCGGTTCCTAATAATTGTGAGGTTAATATTATATTTATATTATTAATTAAAATTAACTTTTACATTTCAATTCCATCATTCGTCTTGAATCCTAATTTTGACTTCTTGCTTGGTGTAGTTTACTTTATGTCCTAATTATGTGTATTACAAGATTATTATTATTATTATTATTATTATTATTATTATTATTATTATTATTATTATTATTACCATTCATATTATACAAGCCTTAGTAATTCTTGAGAAGTATATATATATATATATATATATATATATATATATATATATATATATATATATATATATATATATAAGTTGTAGTGGAGGATTAGTCATGCCATAGGTGGCAAGCCAGGGAGCATTCTCCATTTGCATGACATTAGGTGGCAAGCTAGGAAGCATTCTCCATTTGCATGATATTAGGTGGCAACATGCTAGCTCTTCTCCCTACCATGACTCATCTTGGGTACAACAACCACTAAAGAATGTTGATGTGCCTAAACTGCAAGCGCACGGCTTCGGTGCAGTACAAAAGATATCGTTCCCACGAGGACCGAACAATCAAGCACTAGCCTATCAATTATCAGTAATCTAAGCCTAATAAAAATACGAGATAAATTGTAAAGAAAACTAAACAGAAAGCAAGAAAATTGATTTAAGTTATATATGATTGGAAATTCCGGACTCAGGGTTCACCACGATAAACATTATCGACTCAATTATATTACCAATGAAACTACTATCGCTACTTATGAAGGACACTATCCAATTATACTTATTATCTTCTGTCGAAGTATAACAATTTACCGAAGTTAATTAATCAACTACTGTCGTGATGATTAGACTAAGCTCGAGTTCATTAATCTCTATGATAATGTATCGATTCCTCAAAAGACCTAAAACTACTTTCGTGATTTAGGATCCTAAGTTTGAATTCTAGGGTTCCGATATAGATGTCACCTTTCAGAATTTTCACCTAATATCTATGAACATGCAAATATGTGGCCAGCAAATTCACAAGCATTAATAATCAAGAATTCAAATCATAAGCATATGCGATGTAACGTAAACAATAATATAATTCAAGCTGATAACATATTATCGGGCTATTCCCAATTCCAGAATAAAATAGACTACTCCATAGATGCAAGAGCACAATCAACGAAAATCAAAGTAAACATGATAGATAGACAAGAATTAAAGGAGATTAAAAAGATAAACTCGATAAAACCCGTTGTCGAAGGATCTCGTTTACAATCGATTGTCGAATCTTGTTCTTGAATCCCTAATCTTTACAATCAATCTCAGAGAAATAAAGTTCGAACCCTAAAATAATGTTTGGAAAGGGTATTTATACCTAATCTAGAACATAAACCCGAAGTTGGGCCGAATATGGGCTTTTTCAGCGTTTAGACTCAACCTAACGCGCGTCTGTACGCCGAGTAAAGTGGCGTACGTACGCAGTACAAATCGGCGTACGTACGCCGTACAAATTGGCGTACGTACGCGAGATAGCCCAAAACTTTCTGCCTTCGTTGTCTGAACGCCAATTAACACGGCGTACGTACGCCGTTGTTCCAGTCCGAATTTGGCTTTGGGGTCTTCTACAAAGTTGTAGCTCTATGTCTTAGATTCAAAACCCCACTGATTTGGATCCAATCCAAGTTGTAGAACTCGAGTTATGATCGTTTTACCAGGACTGCGCCATTTGGTTCGGAACAAAGCGTATTTATAACTTTTGAGTCTTCAAACGTTTGAACCAGATCTTGTCCCCTTCATAAGACTTTTAGGTAATTGTCTTAGCTTTCTAATCATATAAGGCTCATTAATATTGGAGGTTTGTAGCCCAAGATACGATTGTATTTCCAAGCATCGCCAATTTACCTCCTTTCGTACGTTTTTCGCCCTTTTCTCGAAATTAATGATTTTTTCCTACGAACATGTAACAAACCTATTAAACGCATATGGGGTATAAATCATGATATAAAATGATATATAAACGACTAATCTTAGGCTAAAAAACACGTATAATTGAGGTTTATCAACCCCCCCAAACTTACTTTTGTTCGTCCTCGAACAAACGGTAAAGCAAAGAAAACAAAAACAAAAACATAAACTAAAGATAAACTCATTTTCGTAGAGTACACGATTGCACTTAGCATGTGCAACAAGCCTTTAAACCTTTTGTTACCCAAAAAGGACGAGTTATAGTCTCGTGAGGGTTTGCAGATGATGTACCCACAAAATCGATGAAATTTGAGCTATGTCCAGATAATACAACTTATAAAAATTAACAAAAGACTAATGGCATAACATCATTAACAATTAAGCTCAAAAGTATGTACATATCTCTCAATTTTGCCACACATTAACACTAAGAGTCGAATTAACTTCCAAAGTGGTGCATGCAATCATAGGCATTATAGTCGAGTGGCATCCTTACCAAATTTTGGATATAATCCCCATTTTTATCAACTTTCAATTATTCAAAAGGCACTAAGTTTTATAGGCAGAAGTACACACTTCAAAATCAAAGCTTTTAAGAATTTTTTTTGACTTTCTACACATTTTTGTGTGGATATCTGTTTAGCTCATTAGACCATGTGCAATGCTTGTTCCCTTAGGCTTTCTATGGCACCCATGTAACGAGTTTTGGGTCAACGACTCCGAATCTAGATAGCTTTAGGGCGTTGAGTGTTGAGACACTCCTTTTGGACTTAATCACTCGAGTGTCAAATGCCACGAAACAAGCTAGGTCTTTATTTGAGTTAGCTTCACATTGTCATAATAATCCAACACATCAATATTTTCAAATTTTAAGCATTCATTAAGAAGTGTGACTATGTAACTCTATACCTTGTAAAAATTTTAGTTAATATCTTTGGGAATTACTCCTTACGTGTCTCAAGATGCAACATCCACTCAACTCCTCTCCCATAGATTGTGTGTAAATATCTAAAGAAGCAAATCTTAATCTTAGGTCGACATAAGCAAAAATCGAGATATGCTTGTTCCATTAGTCCAGATTATATATTGAAGTCATGCCATCTATCTTAAGTTAATTCTAGCAAATTGTACAATTTGACAAGCTAAAACTCATAACAGAAAAAAAATAAAATAAAGCATGCCCTATGAATAGCTCAAACTCCCCCAAACTTAAGCGAAACAAACTCATATGATATATAAATATGCTAAGTCGAATTCCACCTCCAAATTTAAACTATACATTGTCCTCAATGTTATCACACATAAGTAGTGGGAAAGGAAAACTTAACTTAACGGGATGTTGAAAAACATGCCCGAATACCAAAAGAGAATTTGCGTTCCAAGTAAAGGTGTTGCATCATCTTTATCATCCAATGTAAGCTACTCATGTACCTTGTATGACAAAACAAAAACAAAGCATGCAAAGATTTTTTTTATTTTTTTTTGTGTTAAAGAAAAAAAAACATAAAGAAAAAGAACAAAAACAAAAACAAAAAAAAGAAAACACTTGGGTTGCCTCCCAAGAAGCGCTTGTTTATAGTCATTAGCTTGACTTTACCATGTTAACTCAGCTTTGTAGATCCCGAATTGGACCCGATGATTTGGCAATTCTCCAATCGACTTTAGAATCTCGATTTATAGGTAAAGAAACCTCTGGTGCTTGTCGAATAGAAGAACTAAATTGCCCCTTTTTGAGTTTTTGTCGAGGTATTTTTTTCTCATACAATACCTTAATGCCGTCCTTTTCAATCCTTGCACTCTCATGCGCATCAAATTTAAACTTATCTGGCTCGCGACGTCGAAACTTCCTCTCCTCTCTAGTGATGTTTGATGTCAACGATGGATTTCCATCAAATAGTCGAGCAATATCAGCAACAACTTCATCTTCTTCCTCAATCGAGCCAACAATCAACAATCGTGCTTCCAATGGATCCGTATAGTGCTTCCTAGCGAGCTTGTCTTTAGTTATAGCTTCATCAATCCTGTAACAAGAGTTCTCGATAGAGCGGTTAGCAACAGATTTATATAGACTAAATTCAACTCGTTCATCCCCAATATTCAAGGAAAGCCTTTCATTCTTAACATCGATAATAGCTCCTGCTGTAGCTAGGAATGGCCTACCAAGAATAATTGGGATTTGAGAATCCTCATTTATATCGAGAACAATGAAATCCGTAGGAATAAAAAACTTACCAACCTTGATAGGTACATCCTCTAACATACCTATTGCATACTTAACAGAACGATCGGCTAACTGTAAAGTTATGGTGGTAGGCTTTAAATCACGTATGTCTAATTTTTTCGCAACAGACAATGGCATGAGACTAACACTAGCTCCAAGATCACATAGAGCATTATTAAAACTTATATTGCCAATGACACAAGGAATTGAGAAACTACCGGGATCTCTAAGCTTAGGAGGTGATTTATTTTGAATTATAGCGCTACACTCCTCAGTTAAAGCGATAGTTTCATAATCCCCTAGGTTCCGCTTGTTAGATAAGATTTCCTTCAAAAATTTAGCATACGAAGGCATTTGTGCAAGTGCATCAGTGAATGGAATATTAATGTAAAGTTTTTTCAAAACTTCTAAAAATTTTTCAAACTGTTTATCTAATTTCGCCTTAGCTAATCTTTGAGGAAAGGGTACGGGTGGCTCATATGGTGGTGGAGGTACATAGGCTGGTTCTTTTTTAGTTTCATTCTTTTCGGTTGGTTCACTTTCGATCATCCCATTAGGCATTTTTGAATCTTCATAATTGGTTCCACTCCTTAAAGTAATTGCATTACAATGTTCCTTTGGATTTGTCTCAGGTTGTCCGGGAAAAGAATCGGAAGTCCTATTCGAGTTGCTAGCCTGTTGTGCAATTTGATTTTCAAGCATTTTATTGTGAGTTGCTAAAGAGTCGACCTTAGTTGCTAGTTGTTTAATTGCATCATTCACTACCTCGTTTTGTTTAGTCTGGGCTACTACAAAACTCTCAAGAAGGGACTCTAGGTTCGATTTCTGTGGTGGAACAGGAATATAAGGCTTATGTTGGAACCCAGGTGGCTGCCTAGAGTTAGGATGTGGAGCTGCGTTTTGGATTGGGTTATATGAAAAATTAGGGTGATTCCTCCAACCAGGATTAAAAGTGTTTGAAAATGAGTCGTTCTTTTGGTTGAAGTTATTCACAAAGTTGGCTTGTTCCATAGAGGAATCTTTAGGTACACTAGCTAGTTGACACTCTAATGCAACATGACCAACCATACCACATATTTCGCACATAGGGGGTAGGGTAGTGACAGAATTGACATGCATGTTCATGGAATCCAATTTCTTAGACATGGCTTCTACTTGTGCAGAAAGTAGAGTAATAGCATCAAGATCGTACTTACCTGGTGTCTTCTGTGGAATCGATCTTTCGCTTGACCACTGATAGTGGTTCAGTGCCATGTCTTCGATCAAATCGTAAGCTTCGTCAACACTCTTATTCATTAGAGCCCCTCCAGCTGCGGCATCGATTGGCATCCTTGTGTTGTAAACCAGCCCATTGTAGAATGTATGGACTATAAGCCACTTCTCCAGCCCATGATGTGGGCACAGTCGGAGAAGATCCTTGAATCGTTCCCAAGCCTCATATAATGATTCACCATCTCGCTGAGCATAAGTCGTGATTTGGTTTCTCAGATGTGCAGTCTTGCTCGGGGGAAAATATCTCGCTAGGAAGCATTGCATGAGCTGATCCCATGTTCTGATGGAACCCGATGGTAGCGAGTGTAGCCAAGCTCTCGCCTTGTCTCTCAGTGAGAACGGGAATAACCTCAGCCTGATAGCATCCTGGGAAACCCCGTTCATCTTTAGAGTGTCGCAGTACTCTAAAAACATTGACAAGTGTAAGTTTGGCTCTTCAGTAGGTGCACCCCCAAACTGATTCTGCTGAACCATTTGCAGAAGGGATGGCTTGAGCTCAAAATTATTCGCATCTACAGTAGGTCTGTTGATGCTCGAGTGAAGGGTCTGCGCATTGGGCGCTGCAAAATCCTTCAGATACCTCGCATTTGCGTTTGCGTTTCCGTTTCCATCTGCGTTTGCATTCGCGTTAGCGTTTGCTTCAGCCATTGTTGCGCTTCTCAGTTCAACTCGTTTCAGTCTTTGTAATTTTCTCCTAGCACGAAAAGTTTTCTCGATTTTTGGATCTAGTTCGAAATCGATCTTACTTCGCATACAAGAGAAAAATCGAAATCCTGAAATAAAACAAAAAAATTAAAATTAAAAACGAAAAATAAAATAAAATAGCTTAGTCTCACTAAAATCTGATAAAAACTAATATTGACTATTCAAGTCCCCGGCAACGGCGCCAAAAACTTGATGTGCCTAAACCGCAAGCGCACGGCTTCGGTGCAGTACAAAAGATATCGTTCCCACGAGGACCGAACAATCAAGCACTAGCCTATCAATTATCAGTAATCTAAGCCTAATAAAAATACGAGATAAATTGTAAAGAAAACTAAACAGAAAGCAAGAAAATTGATTTATGTTATATATGATTGGAAATTCCGGACTCAGGGTTCACCACGATAAACATTATCGACTCAATTATATTACCAATGAAACTACTATCGCTACTTATGAAGGACACTATCCAATTATACTTATTATCTTCTGTCGAAGTATAACAATTTACCGAAGTTAATTAATCAACTACTGTCGTGATGAT
Source organism: Verbascum thapsus (assembly GCA_963669365.1). Lineage (NCBI taxonomy): Eukaryota > Viridiplantae > Streptophyta > Magnoliopsida > Lamiales > Scrophulariaceae > Verbascum > Verbascum thapsus. The sequence continues at coordinate 14,583,914 of OY770110.1, read as the reverse complement.
TAGACTAAGCTCGAGTTCATTAATCTCTATGATAATGTATCGATTCCTCAAAAGACCTAAAACTACTTTCGTGATTTAGGATCCTAGGTTTGAATTCTAGGGTTCCGATATAGATGTCACCTTTCAGAATTTTCACCTAATATCTATGAACATGCAAATATGTGGCCAGCAAATTCACAAGCATTAATAATCAAGAATTCAAATTATAAGCATATGCGATGTAACGTAAACAATAATATAATTCAAGCTGATAACATATTATCGGGCTATTCCCAATTCCAGAATAAAATAGACTACTCCATAGATGCAAGAGCACAATCAACGAAAATCAAAGTAAACATGATAGATAGACAAGAATTAAAGGAGATTAAAAAGATAAACTCGATAAAACCCGTTGTCGAAGGATCTCGTTTACAATCAATTGTCGAATCTTGTTCTTGAATCCCTAATCTTTACAATCAATCTCAGAGAAATAAAGTTCGAACCCTAAAATAATGTTTGGAAAGGGTATTTATACCTAATCTAGAACATAAACCCGAAGTTGGGCCGAATATGGGCTTTTTCAGCGTTTAGACTCAACCTAACGCGCGTCTGTACGCCGAGTAAAGTGGCGTACGTACGCAGTACAAATCGGCGTACGTACGCCGTACAAATTGGCGTACGTACGCGAGATAGCCCAAAACTTTCTGCCTTCGTTGTCTGAACGCCAATTAACACGGCGTACGTACGCCGTTGTTCCAGTCCGAATTTGGCTTTGGGGTCTTCTACAAAGTTGTAGCTCTATGTCTTAGATTCAAAACCCCACTGATTTGGATCCAATCCAAGTTGTAGAACTCGAGTTATGATCGTTTTACCAGGACTGCGCCATTTGGTTCGGAACAAAGCGTATTTATAACTTTTGAGTCTTCAAACGTTTGAACCAGATCTTGTCCCCTTCATAAGACTTTTAGGTAATTGTCTTAGCTTTCTAATCATATAAGGCTCATTAATATTGGAGGTTTGTAGCCCAAGATACGATTGTATTTCCAAGCATCGCCAATTTACCTCCTTTCGTACGTTTTTCGCCCTTTTCTCGAAATTAATGATTTTTTCCTACGAACATGTAACAAACCTATTAAACGCATATGGGGTATAAATCATGATATAAAATGATATATAAACGACTAATCTTAGGCTAAAAAACACGTATAATTGAGGTTTATCAATTGTCTTCAATCTTCTTATTCTATACACAAAAAAATAAAGAAAGAAAGGGGAAGATGAATGCTTGAGGATAGGAGATCAACTTAGCTTGGAAATCTTCATACTATTTTACTCACTTTAGTGTTGGTAAGAAACTTATCTTTTGTAATTTAATCAAGCATCTTAAGGCTTAAATTAATTGATTGTCAAACTCTTAGATGAAGAGAACCTTTTGTATTTCAGATTTGCTCATAGATATGTTTTTGCATGGTAAAAAGATGTGAAAAGATGCTGAAATTACAGCTTTGTGCAATAGTTTTTAGGTTGTTGTTTAGGTAACCAAATGAAAGAATTTCTTCATGTGAATTTTTCTGAAAACTAAATATCATGTCTAAATGATATGTAGAAAAAGTTGGAAGGTTTGTTGTGTGTAATTTTCTAAAATTCGTATACCATAACTATCAGGTGCTCTACCGAAATTTTAAGGTGAATGGTTTTGGATTTATTTAAAATAGTTTGAGATGTTTTCTTATTCTGGATATTTTACTGTATGTTCAAATGTGTGTTCTGAAGTTTATCATAAAATTTGAGAATTTTTTGAATATTAAAATAATTTCTAAAATTATTTTAATCTGGACTGTCGGTTCTGAAATCCTCCTGGCACATCATATGTTTTATAACTAAAATCCCAAATTCAGAATTCCAATGAGCTTTGAAAATGTTATAGAGTATTTTTACAAAGTTTATGTCTCTATTTTTATGGAGTTGGGATTAAAAGTGTTATGGATATAAGTATTTATATATTAGATACTAAGTTATTGTTTTTTAGGCACTTGAGTTAAAATAGTAATAAACTATCCATATGCAGATATTTGTAAATATGTATATAAGTGAGTTTTCAGTAGGTCTTAAGGATAACTTTGGTTGAGGTTCTAATGGTATGCTTCGACACAGGATATATTTGTGAGTTCCACGAGACAAGAGGTGACGACACCGAGTTGTAATTGTGAGGGCTTTCTTGCTTTATTCTTGCTTCACTTTGTTTTAGTTACTTTAATTGCAAATGCTTCTTTTTGTAACCATCATGAAGGTAAGTTCTCTGATATCCTATTTAGGACTAATATATCGATGTTAATGATAGAACTCGTATCATGCTATAGTTCATGTCTTGCCTCGAAGTTATGTTTCACCTAATTGTTATCAATTTCCTTGTGTCTTCTTTTAGCCGATACCTTTTCTGCTTGAGTCTCTATCACTATTCTTATTCTTGGCTCTACTTCATCGATTAAGGGAGCTAAGTGCTATATGGGGCAAGGTGCCACGTGACGGTGGGGGCCACCTTTTGAGCTCGTAGGAGCCACTTGTAGAGTCCCGATGTCCGGCATCCATCTGCTATGTATTCTTTTTCGTGGCTAAAGCTTTAACTCTGAAAGATAGAGTGAAGGGAGCTAAGTGTTATACGGGCAAAGTGCCACGTGACGACGGGGGCCACCTCTTGAGCCAGTAGGAGCCACCTCTAAAGTCCCAACACTTACAGATCGTTGTGTATATTATAAGGTGTGGTGAAGGGAGCGAAGTGCTATACGGGGCAAAGTGCCACGTGACAGCGGGGGCCACCTCTTGAGCGCGTAGGAGCCACCTCTAGAGTCCCAACACTTAATAATCCTTGTGTACATTGAAAGGTGTGAAGTCTCTTGCTAGTATGGGACAGTGGAGAGATGATCATAATCTTTTGTCTTATTCAATACATGAGCTTTTCTTTAGTTGATATTGTGTTATATTCGGTTGTTCGTCTATCGATATCTTGCCTTTTCTGTTACTCGCCTATATGTTTTGTCATTATCTGATGCTGCAGAATCCATTTTGTTTGTACCTCACTGGGTCTTTCGGACTCACCCCTCTTTCTTTATCTCTCTTTTCAGAAGGGCTCGATATCGGAAGGAAAAAAAAATTGGATAGTCACATTGGGAATCTTCTAAGTTATAAGAGTTAGATGTTTTAGGTTAAATGCTTCGTATATGGTGGAGCAATGACTCGAACTTGTTATGTCTTGCATCTAAACTCTTTATTTTGTACGTGTTACTTATATGGTTTGTATGTATAGAATCGTTGGTTTGCTTTTCTTGTTTCTATATTACAAATTCAGAGTTTAGTTTACGCTTAGAGGTAGCTCGAGATGGGATGGATTCTCATACTGAGCTATCGTCGCGGTGTGGCGAGCTTCAACTCTGGCCGGAGGTTGCCACAAATATACTATTCTTTTATATTATTGTCATTTGTTTAACTTTTATATTATTGTCATTTGTTTAAAGAGATAATAAGAGCCTCTGCACTTAATTTGTGGAGCTCCAATATTAGTTTCTGATATATACATATATATATATATATATATATAAATGTATTGCATATAAATACACTTATCAAGAAAACCTTGGAGGAGATTTGATGACTATGTTTTGTTCGTTTAGAAAATTAAAAATAATGGAATATATTTAAAGATGCAAAAATTACACGCGTCAAACCAATATGTAACTAATAAAATACCAAAAGCAATGCATATATCACAACTGCATTTAATGATTGTACATATAATTTAAAACTTTCTACGTGTTTGCAAATACTACCACAATGGGAAAGAGTTTTTGGAGGCTGGTTATATATTTGGGCCTACTAAGTGGAGGCCCAATAACTGAAATGGGGCCCATATAAAAGAGGCAAAATGATGCAGAAACAAGTATGATTATATGCATCTTATCAAAAAAAAAAGTATGATTATATGCATGTTTAATTAATATATATATATATATAAATTAAATGTGAATTAATAAGTGTCCATTTATTTAATTTATTTTTTATATTTAAAAATAAATAGACACTTGTTATTATAATGATATGATAAAAATATCATTGTGAAATAGAAAATTCGCTTATTTTATTATATATATAAAAAAATATTTGTACTTTAAGCTACTTTTAGTAACGTTTGTAAGCACCATTTCCTATTTATAAAGTGAAAAGAATTCAAGACTCTAGCATAAATTAAGATGAGACAAATGCAAATAATGTAGATTGAATTTAATGTGTGACACTTTTTTTTTCGGATGACGGGGGAAACGTGCAGCCGCTACCGTTAGGTGCGCTGAGCGCACTAGGTAAACCTCACTCTTGTGTAATAGCCTACAAACCACACAAGAGAGTTAAACCAGCCTAAGTTGCCCGCTACCATTACTAAGCAATCTACCGAAGCAGTGGGTGTAAAAATACATCGGAAGGGGAGCGTTCCGCCCTAGAGGAAAGCCCCCGCGCGAGCAGTGGTGGACAAAGCGGAAGCGAGAATGTCGGCTTGAGTAACGCAAAAATTGGTGAGAATCCAATGCCCCGAAAACCTATGGGTTCCTCCGCAAGGTTCGTCCACAGAGGGTGAGTCAGGACCGAAGATCAGGCCGAAAGGCGCAGTCGATGGACAACAGGTGAATATTCCTGTACTACCCCTTATTGGTCCAGAGGGATAGAGCAGGCTAGGTTAGCTGAAAGATGGTTATCGATTCAAGAACGTAAGGTGCCCCTGCTTGCTTTTTCAAGGTAAGAAGGGGTAGAGAAAATTCCTCGAGCCAATGTTCGAGCACCAGGCGCTACGGCACTGAAGTATGGGTAAACCTCACTCTTGTGTAATAGCCTGCAAACCACACAAGAGAGTTAAACTAGCCTAGGTTGTCCATAGCTGACAGCCCTACCAACTCTACTAACTCTATTGGGGGTTGCCCCAATGTGTGACACTTCTTCATTTTATTATGCGTAAATTTACAACACCAACATAGAAGATAGTTTGCCCAAACTATATATCCTTAAGGTCAAGTCTAATCATAATCGTAATCGTAATTCAAGTTATTTGTTAGATTCACGTTAGCATCTAAGCACAACTCGTGTATATAAATCTAACAAACAAAACCTAAGAAAAAGTACATAAGTAACTTGGGCAATACCCAAAGGTGCAATCTATAACTACAATACGAATCAGTTCGACTTTAACGAGTTGTTTTGGCTTGATTGAGTTTCGTTATTTTAGAACCTAAATCTATTTGATATATATACCAAATTATCCCTAATTCTTGTTGCATGCCTGCCATTTGGTATGACGTAGTTACTTGTGAAAAAAAAATGCCTTTTTAATGTAATTTTTCCGTTATCTTTAACTATTTTTAAATGTTCGATTTTCTTTACAATATGTAATAAATGTACTTGTGTTTTGGAAAAACATGAAATGAAATGGTAACAAAAAATGATTTTACATTGAATTTGCCATTTTAGTAATATATAAAAAAATTAGAGTTTCTTCTCTATAATTAGTGAAAAAAACTTGTGTCTTAATTAAATTTGAAAATATCTACTCTCTTAATTATAATTTATCGAAAAAAGAATAAAATTGTTTGTAGAGAATTAATTTGTTGTATTGCCACTAATCTTCATACTATAATGACAACCACAAACAGCACTCAAGATTAAAAATGAGTTAACATTAAGATATTATATAATACTTTGTTACAACAAAATCTAATCACTTCCATAATTCATGGTTTCATTCTAATCTCGTTCTAAATTTGAATTTCTAATGATTTAATAAACTATTTCATTAAAGGAAAAATAAATAAATGAAACGGGCCAAGCCCAACAACCCAATCAGTAATAACTAGCGCGTGAGAAGCACGTGACTTCCAACGTAATATTGCATGACAATTGAGGCTAGGGGTGGGCAATCGGATCGGGTAGTTCGGGTACCGACTCGACCCGATCGGGTTCGGATTAATCGGTTCGGATAGTTCGGGTGTAAATCGGGTTCGGGTTGAACCCGAACCCGAATAGTACTGTTCGGGTTCGGGTTCGCGTAGTGAATTTTAGCTATTTCGGGTAGTTCGGGTACCCGAATTACCCGAAATAGTAAAAATTTTTTTTTTTTTTTTTACTAAATAAGTTAATAAAATGTTAACTTGAATATTTTAATAGGTAGTTAACTATAATTAAAACTTGTAGTCAATTATAGATTGAATTTATATGTATTGGGCTATTATTTTCTACTTGATATGCATTCCATTCATTCATTGATACTCTTAAAAGTATGTTATGAGTTTAAATTTTAACGCTTCTAAACCACATTGAACATTTTAAAAATATATTTTTGTAACATTTTTAACTAACTTCCACACATTTTCTATAATTTTCATACTTGAAAATTGGAATCATATCCTGCTATTCTTCTATGCATCTACTACATAAAAGTCCATTTAAAAATTTATAAAAGTTAATTTCAATCCTTATTTTAGTGAAAATCATTGTTGAGGTGTCTATTTTTAACAACCCAATTTATTTTGACGAAAAAAAAATTTGACAAAAAAAAAAAAGTCGGAAAACCCGAACCCGACCCGAACTACCCGAACCCGAACAGTAATCCGAACCCGATTAACCCGAATAGTACTGTTCGGGTTCGGGTAGTAAAATTTAAGAACCCGAACCCGAACTACCCGAACCCGACAAATTGACCCGAATGCCCACCCCTAATTGAGGCTATATACGGAATAGCAGGATCACAACTTACAAACACATCGCTTTAGAGAAATATTATAATTTATAGATATTTTTAAATAATTTTTGGGGAAATAGAAAATGAGCGGACGTGAAAGGCGATTAAACAACTTAGTAGTGACTTTCAGATCCGGATACCACACGCTCACATACAAGTGTGGAAGGTAGGGATCCAATGTTGCCACCTCTAGCTGCGCTCGGTTGTACATTGGGCTCATTTTGGGAACAATAGAGCAAAAAGCCTTATATAATTCATCAAGTATTGGGCTTATAAATAGGATTTGTATGATTTAGATTTTTTATAAATTATCATTTTTCTACCTCATTTATTTATTTAAGGAGTAGTGATTGTGTGAAATCCAACAAAGGCAATTCGTTTAAATATATTTTTATTAGGACCAAGAAAAGTGAAAAATATCTGAATAAACATCGAAAAAAATATGTATTAGTGTCATGTAAATATAAGTGGGAAATTGTTAGAACTATGCCGTTAGATGCTATGGAGTAAAGAGTATATAGGGCGATAAACTTGTAGTTGGTTTACTCTTTATAAATAAAAGAAATTTATAATAATTTTGGTTAAACTTTATTGGCACTTGTAAGTATCGTGCAATGCATTGTCCATATAATTGGTGCAATCTCTCTACTTCAAATGGTTTAGGTCATTATATATATACAATAATACAAACATATGACTTAAATTTTTTTACCTAACCTCATCACCATTATTAGGATTATTAGAGACGTCAAAAGAAAATAAATTCCCTCATCATTCTCATAAACCCTAGTCGTGCATACTGCATAGAAGGGGAGTAGAAGAGATTTTTTTATGAACTCTTTTAGGTCGACGTTACCTCATGTAATTCCTTTACGAGCACTTAAGAGTTTGAGTTTTGAGACTCCCAAGTATGAGAGGCCCTCCAATAAGAATAAAATTCTAGGTTGATGTTACCCCATGTAACCACTCTACGAGCAAGTATGGGCTTCATACTCCCAAGTGTAAGAGCCTCCGTAAATAAAGTTCGAGGCTCCTAAGTATGAGAGCCTCTCATAAATGAGGTTCGAGACTCCAAAATATAGAGCTCCCCATAAATGAGGTTCGAGGCTCCCAAGTGTGAGAGTCCCCGTAATGAGGTCTGAGGCTCTTAAGTGTGAGATTCTCATATAAATGAGGTTTGGGGCTGTCAAGTGCGAGAGGCTCCCATAAATGTGGTTCTAGGCTTCCAAATGTGAGAGCCCCCATAAATAAGGCTTGAGATTCCCATGTGTGATAAGCCCACATGAATGGGGATTGAGTCTCCCAAGTATGAGAGCACTACCCAATAAAAATAAGGCTAGAAACTACCTTGTATAATCCCTACGAGCATAAATGAGGCTTGAAACTCCCTTGAGAGCTTCTCCCATTCAAAGATGGAATCTAGATTAAAGGTTACTACTAGTAGCCCCTCTGCGAACGTACGTGAGGGTTGAAGCTCTCAAGTGTGAGATGACTCTGATAAGTACTCCTAAGCATCACTATGCATAGTCGAACGCGTCCGTGCCTCTCATAGGAGTGGATGTATGTCGTTAAGCTTTCTCACCCCTAGTGATGCAAATGTAGTTTGCCCCAACGATGCAAATGCATGAGTTTACACCACTAGCGTACCGAATGTATAAAAAAATTCAAGAGGATGAGGTCATTGATGTTGCCATGCCTCTAGTAAAAAACGATAAAGTCGAACCCAATGAAAACATGAAGGTATTGCTACTTTATACCTATTGTGCTTGTTCATTTGCAATTACAGATCAATAAGGCACAAGTTAGAAGTTGTCATGAACAACAAAGTTGTAGAGCTAGGTTTAGCTTCGTAAAACTTTTTGAATCATCACATTTTTAACGTTCGTAGCTCAAGTTATAGGTGAAAGAGAGGAGGCTGCTAAGAGAGGCATGTGGCCTCCAGGCGGCTACCTCAAGGCATACAACCTTGGGGTGGTTACCTCGAGGCTGCAGCAGCCGCGTCCTTCGGTGGGCTCACTTCAAAAAAAAAAAAAAGCTGATTTTCATATCGACTTTCTACTCTAGACAGTTCACAAGCACGAGACGATCGAGAGTGGGGGCATATGATGGGTCCCAATTTTGAATAGGAATATTTTCTTAATTTAATAAAATAATTTATGTAAGAGAAACGTTCATACGTTATAAACAAGAGCTGCACAATGGGCCTCGAGATGACAACCCAGTAAGAGAGTCCATGGCACTATAAATATCATCTTAATCAGCTAAATGAAGATTTATTTGGTTTACACTCTAAAAATAAAAATTAGAATTACTTGATACTCTCCAACTATTCAAGATCGAGGAGTATAATATTTGAGAACTATGAAGATGCTTGATCCTATTAAAATAGGTGTGTAGGCAGCTCGAAGTTTGAGCGCAACCCAAATCCATTTAAAAACACTATAGTCTGTTGTGGGCCGTATCAAATTCCATCTCCACGTTTTATTCATGTGATACATATTTGATCCCGCATCATGTTGGAATATCAATGTGAAAACGTAGATCTTCATAAGTTTGATATTTGCTAAATATAATTGCTGCATCTGAAAGAAAATTTCAAAATAATTTGTCGTTGATAATTTCTTAAAAAGGCGTTAACTTTGTGTAAAAACTAATTTCAAATATTTGGGCTTTGTTATCAGAAATGCATTGAAAATGGTAATACATATCAAATCAACGTGATAGGCTGATGAATAATGTGTATAACAACAATGTTAATTACATGTATAATGATTAAGTGAAAAAAAAATTAAAGATCGTAAAGTATGAAAGAAAAGATAAATAATTATTTTAATTGGCGAATGTATGAAATGATATGTATATGTAATTGCTAGTTAATTATATAGGAGGTTTAGAAAATACAATTAAAAAAATAGGGTAAAGTGCACTTCACCCCCTCAAATAACTTATATTTTGCACTATCCCCTAAAAACACAAAAAAGAGATATCACCTCTTGAAAATTTGATGTACGCATCACTTTGCCCCAATTACTATTTTTCGACCAAATTTTGATCGGAAATCATTTAAATAATTATCCCGTCAAGGGCATTATCTTCTTTACTATTTTTCTATGATTCTCTCACATGCATGAATTTGAGCCAAAACCGTTGTACTTCTCTAATATGTCATCTTAGGGTTGCAAAATTCTCACTATGATATCATCCTACATATAAGAATGGCAAGAAAAAGCTTATCAGAATAGGAACTCACAACAAATGCAGGATGAGATCATGGTTAGAATTTTGCAACCATAAAATGATATATTAGAGAAGCACAACGGTTTTGGGTCCAAATCCGGGCATGTGAGAGAACCACAGAAAAATAGTAAAGACGATAATGTCCTTGACGGAAAAATCATTTAAATAATTTATGATCAAGATTTAGCGGAAAAATAATAATGAGGCAAAGTGATGGATATATCAAATTTTTAAGGGATAATGTCTATTTTTTGTGTTTTTAGGGGAATAATGCAAAATACAAGTTTTTCTAGAGAGTAAAGTGCATTTTACCCAAAAAAATATGAATTCAAATAAGAATTTAGTGTATTATATTTAATACAGGATTTTGTGATTCAAATAATTAACTATAAAATTTGAAAATATAAACAAACAAGCCCTTGACTTTTTTGTTGGCTAATTTTACCGTTGCTAATACAGTGGAGATACATATTTTGAATACATATATATATATATATATATTATTTGGAGTATGAGGGGAAAAAAAATCCCCATCTTTGCTTTAACGAAAACAGAGGAACATATATACATTTCTATTCCAAAATTTATCAATTTCTTGTGCATTCTTGAATAATGCATAGGCTTCATTTTTCAATATTTTCTTCAGGCAGGAACTTTTCTTTTTTATTCTTCATTTCTTCTTCAGTGAGATATCAAAATTACATCTCAAATCCAATTTGATGTTGAATAAATAAAGAGTACGTCTTCTATCTTTACGATTAAATATAAATAAATATTGAGATATTCGCATTTGAAACAAATTATCTTATCTTTGTTTTCTTCAGCTGCATTTTTGGTATCGTTTATCAATTATATCATCGTCTTTGTGTGAAATTGAAGGTTCAGAGGAATAATTTAGTTGTAAAGTTTGAAAAATGTTTGAATAGGTATGTCAATTATGTGGGTTTCAAACGATATGTGTGTTAAACGATAAATTAGTAATTTCAATATATAATTAGATGAACAATGGTAAAAAATTAAAAATTATTATTTTACAAAAATTGCAAAACAAGTAATATTAAGAAAAAAAAAATGAATTTTGATTTTTTTCTCACTTTTTATTTATTTCCACCACCATCACCACTTTTTAAGGGGAGTTAGAAAAAGGGATGAAAAATAAAAATTATTCTAAAAACCATTAGATAAATAAGGAGAGAAAAGAAAGACACAATTTCTCCATAAATAATGTCAAAATTTATCTCTTCATTAATGCATAATATATGTGGATTACTATATCTGGATGTCCTTTTATTCCATCTTAAATTCTATGATATAAAGAATAAAATTATTTTTTAAATTCTAACAATTGTACTTTTTTTTAAGAGTAATGATATATACCACCGTTTTCATACCACCGATTTTTCACTCCTTCTATTATTAGTAAACAATCATTTGGTTTAATTAATTCAATTGAATTTAATACATTTATACATTCTAAATCAAGGGGAGGTGAAAAATCGTTTATATTACACAATTGAATTTCTCTAGCAATCGTAAACCTTTCTTCCAAAACGAGAAAAATTACAAATTATCTCATGTTTTGAATCAATTTTATTTAATTTAATTGATGAGTGGCGCATTTTCTTAAGTATGTTCAATAGTTTGTTATTTCAGATCCGCCTCACAAATCACTCCATGCACTATTTTTGCCAATTGTGAAGACTTGCGTAACTGTTTATACTATATTTGAAGATTCATTCACTAATCGTGTATATATATATATATTTTCATTCACCTTCGCAATATTGCTACAAATTGTTCACAAAACAAATAAAATCTTGCATAAATATATAAAAATCTTAAATTGAAATTAAAAATTACAGTTTTTTTAAAAAGTTTTCTCAACATTTATTCAAATTGTCCAAAATGTACAACCCCTTAAAGCACACCCCATACCAAGTGCAAGGAAAACAAAATCCTTCTTACACACACCATACTTGCTCTTTATCTTTCTCTTTCTCCCTCTTTCATTTCCCCTAATTTTGTTTTTTCTTCCCACCTCACAATTGTCTCTAACCCATAAAGATTTCGTTTTCCTCCCTCCTTCCTCCAAATCTCTCTGCCCCAAGTTCAAAATCAAAATTGTATAATCTAATTATACATATATATATCATTCTTCTTGCATTTCAAGCTTCAAACCCTAGTTTTAACCCCCCACTGTAAATTGAAATCACCATTGTTTGCGGCAAACACACCTTTCGTTTTGGATGAGATTGGAAAGAAAGGAGCAGCTGCAGAAGAACTAGGGGTAGGGGTAGGGTAGGTAGTATTTGATGCCGACGGAGCCGTATAGTTCTTGGGATCGAAGAGATTTTCGGAAGCACGATAGATCCGGTTCCGATCCTCGCTTTGGCGGCGGCCCACATAGATGGAGAGAGCAGAACCACAACCATCCTCATGGACTGCCGCCGTATCACCACCATAATAACAACCATCACCAGCAGAACCAGCGCTGGTATTCTGATTTTCGCTCCTCTCGCCCTCTACCTCCTGGTGAGTTAATTAAAATAGCAATTTAGTTTTTTTTTTTTGGTTTAATTTCCTGATTTCTTACGAGTTTTTCATAATAAGAATGATAGATTTTGGTGATGAAAAATAGGTCTCGCTCTAATTAAGGCTAAGGTATTTTTCTTAGAAATTTTTTTTGAAAAAAATTTCTGGGGATTTTTTGGTCTATGTAGAGGTTTTTTAGCAATTAATTTTTTAGATGGAAAATTGCTAATTTGTATGGGGTTTCTTGGAATATACACGGGGGGCTGGGTTTATGGGGGTACTTCTTGGTATTGAATTTCTGGAGGGTTCGGCTGGTGCATTTGGTGCAGATCTGATATCTTTTACATCCGTTTTTCGTGTCGTATATATCAGCTTTCCTCCATGATTTAGAATTTGTTAGCTAAAAGTTAGCTTTGGCAAGTTATGTTCTGGTTTTGCTCAGGATGTGTGTTTTCTTGTATCGATTCATTTGTGTTTTCAATCTCTTTTGGTTTTTGCTTGTTTTTTTTTCCTGAAGGTCATGGTAAGCAGGGTGGTTGGCACATGTATCCTGATGAAGGTGGTCATGGATTTCTGCCTTTTGGGTCTAGGCATGGTGACAGGAGCTTCGAAGAAGAGAACTGCAGACCTTTCAATTCACGGAGTGACGGAAGGTATTTGAGGAATAATAGGGAAAATAGAGGGTCATTTAGCCAGAAAGAGTCGAAAGCTCCCTCTTATGAACCTGCTCCATCCCAGAAGGGTCACGAGGGACCCACTTCTGAGGTTAATTGTCAGAGGTCCATAGAGGATAATACCCAAACATCCCATCAGAACAACAATGACAACAATAATGGGAACAACCATTCTGTAATTCCATTAGACCAATCTCAGTCTCTTGTAAAAGAGCAGCATGAAGAGAATGTGGGCACTGCTGATAGACCAACCAAGTCAGGGCAGAAACTTGAGAAGGAAACCTCACTGGGATCAATAGAATGGAAGCCCCTGAAATGGACTCGATCAGGGAGTTTGTCATCAAAAGAATCTGGTTTTAGCCATTCGAGTAGCTCGAAGAGTATGGGAGTGGACTCTGTTGAGTTTGACGTGCAAGGGAAGAATGTGACGACTATTCAGTCTCCTCCTCCTTCTGCTACTCCTTGTGTTATCACTTGCCCAGCTGTAACTCTAGCTTCACCTGATGAGAGCGGTTCGAGGAAGAAGCCTCGACTTGGGTGGGGTGAGGGACTGGCAAAGTATGAGAAGAAGAAAGTTGAAGGCCCTGAAGATGGTGCAAATGAAAAGGGACTGATTGTTAGTTGTAATACAGAAAGTATGCCCTCACAAAGTGTTGAAAAGAGTCCTAGGGTTACAAGTTTGACAGATTGTGCCTCGCCTGCTACTCCATCTTCAGTTGCTTGTAGTTCTTCTCCAGGTAAATTATACGACCTTTACTAAGCACTTAAGTTTTCCTTTTTTGAGTTAGTTAAGAGTTAGTAAGCAATTTAAGTTAAACCTTCCTTTGAATAGATGGATGTTTAGTTTTCTATTTTAGTTTCCAATGTACCTGTTCAATGTTGCAAATATTAACATGCTTGTTATTCATTTAGATTCCGTCATGCATCTTGTTTGAGTACACTAATAAAGATATCAATAAAATCTTTTTCGCAATATAGCAATCACCTTTTCTAGAAAGGAGGGACAGAGAAATTAAATTACCTCCATTACTACATGTTTTTGTAAGGTAATTCTGTTGTATCTAGATCCATTTATAGGGAAAATGTTGGAAATGTTATGCTAATGCATTGGAAACCAGGCACCTGGACATCACTTCTTTAATTTGTCAAACCATTCTTATCAAGAACTTTTCTTTTTTCCTGTTTTATTGTTGAATATAAAGAAAATTACAGAATTTGATCTACTTTTTTTAAGTGGTGTATCTGCATTTCATCCCTAGGGTGCATAGACGGAAACAGTATTAACTTAAAAAGAATCTTGAATATTTTAGAAGTCTGTTGCTTGTTTTTCGCTCTAGATAGAACTTACCCAATGAGCCTTGAGAGAATATGAGTATGGTTTAATTTCTCTCAACCTATCCAGGCACAGTTCATTTTGTAACTCAGTGCATTCACCAGTCTTGATAATATTTCTGTATCAAGGCAAAGCTACTTATTTTACTAAATCATTTTGAATCCTCAATGCTGTTCCAATGCCATACCTTTAATACAAGCATGCAAGCCTAAATCTAGGAAGCATTCTTGTAGAAATTAAAAATCTGGCCGTCACTTGGGCTGGAGATCCCTTTTTAAATACTCCCTGTTTTCTTTGCCTCTATAGTGTCTCAAAACAAAGTTGCCACTGATAATTGGTTAATCATTTATTGTTTCAAATGTTTCATGCATATGTATTCTACCTTGGCACGGAATTGAGAGATATGACTGGTTGTGTTTTTTCATCTGATATTTCCATTTCCATTTCCATTTTCTCTTAACTACAGGTATTGATGAGAAAGAATCAGTGAAGGCAGCCAATATTGATCACAGTACAACTAATTTAAGTTGTACACCTAGTATTATGTCCCAGGCTGGATCTGAGGGACTGCCTTTTAATTTAGAAAACCTGGATAGTACGTCTATTGCCAGTTTGAGCTCTCTGATAAATGAATTGGTAGAACCTGACGATTTAAGTTCTGTGGAAACCAGTTATGTCCGAACTACCTCGATGAATAAGTTGTTGTTATTGAAGGTTGACATACTGAAAGCAATCGAGATTACTGAACCTGATATAGATTCGCTTGAAAACGAACTCAAATCATTGGTATCTGAACCTAGAAGTTGCCACTCAAGACCTTCTGAAGAACAGGCTACTGCTTCGAATTTTACTAGTAGGCCTGCTCCTGTGCAGGTTGTTTCATCTGGAGACACGATTATAAATAACTTGCCTACTGCAGTGGGAGAGCGGGATGTTGGGTCCAAAGGCGAGGAGATTGATAGTCCGGGCAGTGCTACATCTAAATTTGTTGAGGTTACTTTTCCTTCTGAGACAGCTGTTGGTGTTAAAGGTTTTCTCAATTTGGATGCTAACAATTCCAGTGACTTGGAAGACAAATGTTTAAAGAATGATTCCGGTGAGGAGGAAAACACTTGTCTTCTTGATGATTGTAATCTTGTTGTCCTTAATTGTCCTGGTGTTTGCAATGTGCACTATGATGTGTACGATACTTTTCTATCAATATATGCTTCCAATAAAGATTCTTCTAATGAGTCATCAGAGGGCTTAAACAAGTTATTGCCTGTCCAGCAGTGTGTTACTGATATTTCGACTGCATCAAGTGTTTCTTCTTTGCAAAGGGAGACCTCGGTGATGAAGGAGCTAATTCTTAAGAGGAAGCGGTCTCTCCAATTAAGGGAGAAGGTTATCACTCTCAAATTTAAGGTGTTTCAGCATTTCTGGAAGGAAGGTCGCGTGGTTTCATTAAGGAAACTCCGAGTCAAGTCTCACAAGAAGTTTGATCTAAGTCGGAGTGGGTATAAAAAGAATCGTTCTAGTCGCTCTCGAATTCCTTTTTCTGGTAAGTAATAAGTTTTGTTATATGTTTGTTTCATGCTTCTTTCTTTTGTTCCTTTTTCTCCTGCTACAACCATCGTCTTCAATTTTATTTGCAATAATGATGATATATGATTGCTGTCAGTTCACTTTGTTCCCTACCATGGCAAGTTTGCATTGTATTCGATTATGCAATTTTGTGGTTATAATGTAAGGACTGTAGCATGAGTTTCTTTTCCATAATCAAGTTGGCCATTCGAATGGTTGGAGTTATCCACACACACCTCATTAAAATTCCTAACTAACAAGAGAAGGTTCTTAGTATATGAAAAGCCAAAGATGAAGCGATTTATTGAAGAGTAATGAGGTCTTAGTCTTACCAACTAGAGGCAATATTCCTCAATTGAGTTGTGCATCTCTGATATCTTTTGGCTTGCATGGATATAAAAGTTGCTTATCACATTCAGGATAATCATGATTTCCCTTCAATGTAGTAAACAGTTACTGGTGTCTTTTCTTGCGAGTTTCTATTATCAGTTTTTGACCTGTTTGTAGTGTTTTAATGTGATATGAGGTTAGCCGCTAGTTGTAAAGTAAAATGTTTAACCTTTTTGCTATTTCCAGCTGTAGTCCTTGCCTTGGACTATACCTGTCTAGATAGATTAAATGAGATCTTTATGCCAGAAACAGGGGTTGAGTTCTCCTAGTTCCTCTTCTTTCCTATGATCACTTTTTATACAACGGTGTTTTAATGGATATACCAAGTTTTTTTTTTTTGCAATTTTATGGTTGTAATGTTGGAGCTTTCCCCATTATTTATATTGTTCTCTGCAACTAATTATAAAAAATGATGATGAAAATTTGACTTTTAATTGGGATAATATCAGGATTGATAATATTGTTAAATTCCTCTAAAGAAGATTACTTGTCTGATTATAGCTGTATGTAAGGATGTGTACCATTCCATGGAGGATATTACGATTCAAATTTTAAAATCTGGTTATTGTCATTTTTTTGTTCTTATGGAGTGTTGCCTATTGGTCCACCAGATAAACTGCACTGAGTTGTTAACTTCTTGTCATTTGTCAATCTTCTGGAAATGAGAGCTAAGCTAAAAACAAGAAAGGAAATAGAGTTGGTTTCACTTAAATGATAAATAGTGCATTAACAAAGTATTCTTGCAATTTAGAATCCTATTTTTCACTACTCCATATATGTTTGTAGGGAATTATTATCCCTAACTTATTATTATCTGACAAAAAATTATTATCTGACATTCCACATATTATCCCTAACTCTGTTGCAGTTGGGAGCTCTCAGACAGTGCCTGCAGAAGAAGTAATTGAGTTCGTTAATGGGTTGCTTTCAGAGTCATCATTCAAACCCTATCGGAATACTCTAAAGATGCCAACTCTGATTTCGGACAAGGAGACAAAAAATTCACGGTTTATTTCAAATAATGGCCTGGTGGAATATCCTTGTGCTGTTGAAAAAGAAAGGTCTACATACAACCAATGGACCACCAAAGATAGGGAGGTTTTTGTCGATAAACTTGCTACCTTTGGGAAAGATTTCAAGAAGATATCATCTTTTCTTGATAATAAAACAATAGCAGATTGCGTTGAGTTTTACTACAAGAACCACAAGTCCGAATGGTTTGAAAGAGGTAGAAAGAAGTTTGGCTGCACAAAGCAAAGCAAGTCTCAACCTAACAGATACTTGGTTGCCTCAGGTAAAAGAGGTATTAATCGTGAGGCAAATGCTGTTTCTCTTGACATACTTGGTGAGATAGCAGCTAACAATGTCGATGATGGTGTACAAAATCAGCAAACACCCACATCTAGGATCATATTTGGTGCATCTGGTTCTTACAGAGCATTGCCGAGGAATGATGACGGTCCGTTGCAGAGATCAAATAGTCTGGATATGTCGAGTAGTGAAACTGTAGCTGCTGATGTTTTGGCGGGTATTTGTGGGACTCTATCATCTGAGGCTATGAGTTCTTGCATCACGACTTCCATGGACCCCACTGACGGGCACCATCATGATTGGAGGTCTCAGAGAGTTGGTTCTTGCACAAAAAGGCCTTTGACCCCTGATGTTACACAGATTGTTGTAGAAGATGATGAGTACTCAGACGAAAGCTGCGGGGAGATGTTGGATAATGCTGATTGGACTGACAATGAGAAATCCCTATTCATTGACGCTGTGTCATTTTATGGTAAGGACTTTGTAATGATTTCACAACGTGTCGGGACAAGATCAAGGGATCAGTGTAAGATATTTTTTAGCAAGAGTAGGAAGTGTTTGGGGTTGGATCGTTTGCTTCCTGGAACCAGTAATGGAGGTGATTGTAACGGAGGTGGTGATAGCGACAATGAAGATGGTTGTGTTGTGGAAATTGGGTCCGGCTCAGTTACCAGCAATGAAGAGGATCTTCACTCTCCTGACACAAAGTTGGGTAATAAATCTGATGATGTATTAGGAACAAAATATAATTCGGAGCCTGATTTTAAGACATGCGAGGAAAATAATGGAAAATGTGCTCATGATGATATGATTGATGAACATATGTCAAAGAATTCCGTTTTGGAGGAACCTCAGGTTGAGGTTAAGCCAGCTAGAGATGCTGGTGCATGCGTATCTATCCAGGGAGCTGAAAATGTGGTTGCATCAGAATCTAGACGAGAAAATGACAAAAGTCTGCCCAATGGATCTAGTGAGGCTGAGAATAATGGTTTGGTTCAGATTTCTGGTGGGCGTTGTCGGGAACAGAATGTAGAGCAAGGTTGTGTGGATATGAATGTTGAAGATAAAGATGATGCTAATTCTAGTGTAGCTGAGAATGTTTCTCCTCCTGTTGTGCATTCTTCTGTACATGTTGATAATGCATCTGCATTACATTCTGTGGAAAAATCTCGTGCAATCTCATCAGGTCAAAATGGTCATTTAGCCTCCATGGAGTCTGCACTGTTTTCAGTTCCAATTAAATATCAGGAACTCTCCAGTAGTAATGGTTTATTATCCAGTGGCACTAATGGGATCTATGATGAGCAACCTCGGAAAATTGTTATGACAGGTGATCGTCATTCACAGTTGGGTCGTGTCGAAGCTTCCCAGATTCTCAGGGGGTATCCTGTTTCAGTGCAAACTGTGAAGGAGATAAACGGGGGCGTTGATTATAAAAGACCTGTTCCAATTAACTTACCCAAGCGGGAATCAAATCATCATTTGGAGTTCTTTCATCAAAAGTGTAATGGCTCAGGACATGAGACTAGCCGAGTTGTTGAGGCTTTTCCATTCCAAGATCAGAGGAACCAATCAGGTTGCTCGTCTGATACCTCCGATAAACCTTCCAGGAATGGTGATGTGAAATTGTTTGGTAAAATCTTAGTATCATCATCCCAGCAGAAACCTCCTAATTCCTGTGATGAGGTGAATTTAGATTCTACTTCTAAATTAGAGTTTGATTGTAATAGCTATCTGGGCTCGGTTAGAAATTCGGGTTTCTGGGATGGGAACAGGTCACAAACAGACTTTCCCCTTGATTCCTCTCTGTTGTTGACCAAATATCAGACTGCCTTCAGTAGCAACCCATTAAAATTGGTGCAACCTTTTAGCTTAGAGCATTCTCAACAAGTATTATTCTCAGAAATGCAAAGAAGAAATATAGTTTCAGCATTGCCATTGCCATTGCCATTGCAACAGCAAGGAAGAATTAATGTCGTTTCGGATCCTGTGGCTGCAATCAAAATGCATTATGCAAACACTGAGAATTATAGTGTGCAGATGAAAGAGGAAGATAAATGGAGGAGAAGTAATGGAGATATAGGCAGGTAACAGAACAAATTTCTTGTTTTTGTATAATAGTTTGTGTGTTAGTGAAAAATAGGGCAGTGGGCAAGTTTTTGAAATCCATCTTTTTTCTTTTTTTAGATTATTTAGATCTTGTAATATTTGCAGGAGGATTTTTATTTTGTTGTATTTTGATGGAGATACAGAAATAACCTGGCTGTCAAATTTGGAGGAGAAATAGGAAATTCCGTTTTCCGGTTTATATTTCTGTTTTCCTATTTAGTGAGAGCTTCAAAGTAGTATGAGGCCTTTTGATCTAACTGTATTATGCCTTGTTTATTTACTTTTTGGTAAATATATCAGGTATTAAGCTTCATTGTGGTATGATTCTACTGTGTGTATATTGTAGTGCAGTTTGTCTCACTAGCAGAAAGCTGTCTTATTAGGGATTTCTTTTTTGGGAAAATTATAACATGCATATGAGATTTATTGTATGTAATTAGGTTGTATGGATAATTAGTACTAGTGTTTTTTATGTGGACCAGATGAGGTTTACTATACGTAACAGCAGTGAATCTTTAATGAGATTTATACTCTACTATATGGTGCATCATATCTATTTAAGAAAAGTATGGCCTGAATCCTGATGAGGGAATGTCTATTTGCCTTCTCTACTGTGAGCCTGTCAGCTATGGGCAACCTAGGCTGGTTTACTTCTATTGTGTGGTTTGCAGGCTATTACACAAAAGTGGGGTTTACCCAGTGCGCACCTAACGGTAGCGGCCGCGGGTTCCTTTGTCACAAAAAAAGAAAAGTATGGCCTAATTCATGCCTCCAGCTCTCTTTTCTTCTGCTTTCTTAAAGAAATATATATACATATATATATTATATATATATGTATATTAGTTTAGGTACAAATTGCATGTGGTAGGTAATAGCTGGGGTCATAGATATTAAAGGATCCCAATTTTAGTGGGACAGCACAATCCATGATTATTTTTTCTGCACCTTCTAGAGAATTATAAAAATAGAATGTGGTTAACTTGGAAAAAATACTTATATACATGGAATATTAAATACTAAAATATAACTTGGCACCACGTTAATTTTTCAAGTCATAATATGTCATTATTAATGTGTTATGCGTAACATTATTGCAACACCAAGTATATACAAAACATTTCTTTCAGTTATATTATATTTTTTTGATAGATCGAGCCTATTAAAATCTATTCATCAATAATATTAATTTCAATACACTCAATCAATATTAGAATTTATTCAGTCAACTCGTAAATTATTGCTCTAGTCAAATATATACATTACACCTTACCCCAGCTAATATCTTTATTACAACAAAGTCAAAAATGTTTAGGTGAAAGCTATATAGTCAACACTTATCCCATAAATTTGGACCTTTCCATGCATTTATTTCATTACCAGAATCTTCTAAAGTAATATTTATCTAGAAGTCAATAATTGATAGATTAGACTACTAAACAATCCAACACACTATGACTTTATTACTCAATTGTGATTGGAATGTGCAAATAAATTAAATCATGGAACAGCAGAAACAATTAACTAATTTTTTTTTGGATGACGAGGGAAACCCGCAGCCGCTACCGTGAGGCGCGCACTGGGTAAAACCTGCTCTTGTGTAATAGTCTGTAAACCACACAAGAGAGATAGACCAGCCTAGGTTGCCCATAGCTGACAGGCTCACAGTAGAGAAGGCAAATAGACATTCTCTCATCAGGATTCGAACCCGTGACCTAGGCCACAAGTTCAAATGCTCTTACCAACTCTACTGGGCTTGCCCCCCACAATCAATCAACTAATTTGAATGCATGAAAAAGCAGATGGTATGAACACATTTCATGACCTTGGGAAATCAAGTAAGGAAGTAAAGGGGCGTCTACCAGCAGAACATATATATAGTTTAAAGTAAAATAGGACTCCTTGTTGTCAACCAAAACATCAATTCAAACAACTTGTGGGCTAAGCAAAATATTCCAACAGCTTTTAGGAAGAAGAAAAATACTAAACTTGGTTTTCATATGAGTTCACTATACATAAAAATCCATTTCATTTCAGGAGAAAGGCGAAGTAATATGAATCACTCAACATAACATCATGTTTTTTGAACTCAAAAATACAAAAAGAAGTTTGATGTTGAATTAATGTAGGGACAGAATGGGCTTCTTGTGTTAAGATTGCCTGCATGCCGTTGGGTTGGATCTGTGTCAAGACTCAATCCTCCAGGCCAGGTACAACTTGTCCAGAGGGTTTGTTTAGAGCACCAACAAAACTTAAATGTCTGCTTGAGCAGCAATATGTAACTGTTATTGTTAGTGTAACATACATAAGTTAAGTAGATTCTTTATAAAGCACACTCCACATTTCTTTTGCCGTATTTAGAGTATAACAAGATAGATACTTTTCATTTATGAAATGGTTTGAAGAAAAAAACACAAGTGATCTTAATTAAGAGATAATATAACTAGATTTATAGATACTTTACATTTCTTTTTCTTTTGTATCAATATTTTTATTTTGGATGCAGGAAGGCGATTAATGAAAACCACAATGACATTTTGGATTTCTTTTTCCTGGGTTTTGCACAAGACAATACTATTTCCTGAAAGTACCAGAAATAAAATGATCTGATTCTCCAAAAATCACATTAACATACTTGAATCAATTTAACATCATTTTTCAAAATGATTAAAACCTGTGAATTGTATCTGATCAGGATCAGTCACAACACAGCCATTGATACATTGTTATCTGCTGATTCTTAATTCACTGCAACCAGCTGTTCAATAATCAGTACAACACTTCAAATACATCACCACAATTCTGTCTATTTCAAATTAATTTAGCTGTAAAGGAGCTCAATTCTCGTACTTGCTACTTCCTAGAGTAGAACTCAATCAGTGTGTGACCAAAACATTCAAAAACAAAACAAATACATATTACTTACTCTAATACATAAAAATGTACTTAATAAAGTTGGATTTCTGCGCCGTCCATAGAGCTGTATCTGCATCAGGTGGACGGAGGAGATCTTCCGGTCATGGCTCTCCCAAAGATACCATCTTTAATGGAGAAACTTGCGATTTCTTATTTTATTGAGAGATCAAATTCAAGCTTTCTTTGGTTTTATTTTAGTATTTTATATATTGATAATTAATATTTGCATGATTTATGTTGTTTGTTGATTGCATTTTTTAAAAACATAATTGGGAATAATATTGATGCGATGTAAATATAATAGTTTATCGGTATTCAATTTAGGAAATAATTATTGAGTTGGTTATAAAGTAAGAGAGAATAAATTTGATATTAATAATAAATTAGTTAATGATAAATAAACATTGTGACAAGGCTTAAAAATAATAATGATGGAGAACCATTTAAAATAATATACCATAGAAAAATCAAAATGCGTGTTTTAGAGAAACTGAGTTCAAGTCCTGAATTATTCAAAATAAAACTTTTAGTTTGGTGATATCAGTTTATTCGAGGATTTTGAGTTTAATCTCATATGTCGATCATTGTTGTATCTGTATTGGGAGTCATCCACTGTAGGGTCATGCTCAAAAAAATTATTGACATAAATTTGTCGGGTCAAACATCTCCTCTATTTTTTTTTTTTAAGATTAAATGATTAAAACATTTTGGAAAATATGACCAGGGCAGCTAAGACCTTAGTTACATAAATTGCAACTGAAATTAATATGCAAATAAATGGTTTTTGATTTAGTATACATCTCCGGTTTACTTCTAATTTACAATTTTATGTGAACTAATTCACATTTTATAGGATTTATGAGTTACGATTATTATGTATCGAGATGAGTAACATAATTAAATAAATTTACATAATTGTAAATTTTCAATCTCACTTTGAAAATATAATATAAGCTCGTTCAAAAATGGTCATGTTTCATATATATAATATATATATATATATGTGTGTATAGGTCAGATTTAATACGAGAAATCAAAATTCATATTTTAACAACAAATTTAAAATATTATGTTTTCAAACTCCATTTTCAAATTTTTAAATCACAAAATTCTAAATAAACATAACACACCAAATTCTTTTTTTTTCAATTCTGCTTTTTCAATCTTCTATATAACTACATATCAATCATATATACATCATTTCACACACTTACCAATCAAATCATTTATTATAATTATTTTTTTCACTTTCTCTTTCATACTTTACAATTTTTTATCCATATTTATTTATTTATTATATATATAACCATTATATACACTACTTACACAAGTATTATACACATCATCCATCAGTCTATCACTATTGATTTGACATGTCTTACAACTTTTAACCTATTTCTAAAAATATAAACAAACACATACCATTTTCACACTAATTCCCATAATGCGCAATCTCCGAGAAAATTTTAAAATTTATGTCTAAAACATAAACAAACATAGATATGTGTCTAGGACTATGATGCATATTTCTGATTGGCGTAGCTTTTGCATTGAGAAGTAATATTTAGGCAAAATTGAAAACTTACATATTAGTTTGACCTATCCTATTTTGATGAGATTTTTTGGTATGTATTTGCCTTTATAAAGGCTCTATTTTCTCATTAATAAAAGTGATCTCCATTTTCTATAGAATTTCAAGTTATATACCTCTGTTTATTTCTTCCTAACACGGTATCAAGAGCGAGGTTAATCTTGAGTGAAAACACGTAATTCAAGAGTCCACCTATAGCAACAAAGTTTTTTTTCCATTTAACTCATGGCTATAGATTCCAACTTTGTGCAAGCAGCCATTTCACACTTTGATGGTCACTATGATCATTGGAGCATGTTAATGGAGAATTTTTACGATCAAAGGAATATTGGCCAATTATTGAATTTGGAATTCAAGCACCAGCAAATGGTACGGTTTTAACGGATGCTCAGAAAGAAGGTAGATTTTAAAGCTAGAAAGTTGAAGGATCTAAAGGCAAAAAATTATCTCCTTCAAGCTATTGATTGTCTTATCTTCAAGCTATTGATCGTCTTATCTTGGAAACTATTCTTTGCAAAGAAACTTCAAAGGATATTTGGGACTCTGAAGAAAAATTATCAAGGCTCTACGAGAGTGAAGCGCGCATTGCTTCAAGCCTTGAAAAAGGTTTTGGAGACTCTTACAATGAAAGATGGAGAATCTGTTACCAACTTTGTGCACGGACAATGCAGATATGCAATAAGATGCTATTCCATGCTGAGAAGATGGAAGACGTCACTGTGGTGGAGAAGATTTTACGCTCCATGACACCAAAGTTTGATTATGTTGTCTGCTCAATCGAAGAGTCAAAAGATATAGATGCACTCTCCCTTGATGAATTGCAAAGCTCACTATTGGTCCATGAATAAAAGATGACAGAAGTTTTAATGTAGCGGGAGCAAGCACTAAAAACTTTTACCAATACTCATTTTAATAATTTGAGAGGAAGGGATAGAGGTAGAGGTAGGATAAGAGGTAGAGGCATAGGCAGAGGAAGAGGAGATCAAGGAAATAGAAATATCAAAATAATGATGGCCAATTTCGAACCAAAGGCAGAGGACGGGATAAATCTGAAGTAGAGTGTTATAGATGTCATAACTTCGGCCATTATCGTTTTGAATGTTATACCAACTTGCCCAATGACAATGAAAATGAAGAGAAGTCAAATTTTTTCGAAAAGAATGAACCAGAAACTTTGTTGATGGCTTTTCAGGATACAAAGAATCTTGACGCACATGTGTGGTATTTCGATACGGACTGCAGTGCCCACATGTGTGGAAGTAAGTCTTCTTTCTCTAATTTAAATGAAGAATTTTCTTCCATAATGAGTTTTGGTGATCGTTCAACTATTAATGTGATGGGAAAAGGTAATATTAAAGTAAAAACCAAGAGTGGCTCAGTGGAAACACTTTCTAATGTGTTGTATGTTTCTGATTTAAAGAGTAATCTATTGAGTGCTGGTCAATTATAAGAAAAAGTCTATGTGATCACTATCAAGAATGGTGCTTGTGAAATTATGATTCTAGCAGAGGTGTTGTTGCGTTAGTCCAAATGAGCTCAAACAGATTATTTCCGATATAGATTGAAAATGTTCAATCTTTAAAGGCCGAAAGTGAGAGATTCATCATGGTTGTGGCATTGTAGATATGACCATTTAAGTTTTGGTGGATTAATGAATCTCCAATAGAGAAACATGGTAACGGGCTTTCCTCAAATTACTATTCCTTCCCAAGTTTGTGAAGAATGTGTTGTTAGAAAACAACATCGCTCTCACTTTCCCAAAGGAAAGTCATGGAGAGCAAAGAATGTTTTAGAGCTGGTGCACTCGAACATTTGTGGCCCAATAAAACCTATTTCAAACAGCGGTAAAATGTATATAATTACTTTCACTGACGATTTTCCAGAAAAATGTGGGTTTATTTTTCAGGAAAAATCAGAAGCTTTTTTTTTCATTTAAAAGCTTCAAAGCTCGTGTGGAAAATGAAGTAGGAAAGATTATTAAAAGTTTTCAAATAGATTGTGGTGGCAAAGTTTGCTCAAATGAATTTGAAGCATTTTATGAGACTCATGGCATCCGAAGAGAGCTCATGACAGCATATATCCTACAACAAAATGGTGTATCGGAAAGAAAAAATAGAACCATCCTCAACATGGTGAGAAGCTTGTTGTCAAGGGAAAGAGCACCGAAGAATTTCTGGTTAGAAGCCGTTAATTGGAGCATATTTTGAATAGAAGTCCAACATTATCTATCAAAAACATGACCCAGAAGAAGAGTGGAAGGTGACCAGTTGTAGATCATTTTAAAAAAATTGGGTGCATTGCATATGCCCATGTCCCAAATGAAAAAGGAAAAAACTTGATTACAAAGCTGAAAAATGCGTCTTTCTTGGTGTAAGTGAAACATTAAAAGCATACAAATTATACAGTCCACTAACAAAGAAGATAGTGACCAACAGAGATGTCATTTTTTATGAAGAGAGCACCTGGAATTGGACCGAGCAGCAGCCTATTCCATCATTTCTTTACGGTGAAGTTGAAGAAGAGATGCAACAGATTATAGACCCAATTCCAATTGCTTGCACACCACTAGATGATGCCCCTGAAGTTCCAATTGTTGCAGCGGAATCTAAATCTGTTCGAAAAGGCTAGCATAGATGTTGAATTATGAAGTAACTGGGATTGATCGCAATGAAGATATAATTACGCACTTTGCTTTATTTTCAGATTGTGACCCTACGACATTTGAGAGTGCTGTCAAAGAAGAAAAATGTCGAAAGGCTATGGATGATGAAATTGACGCTATTAGAAGAAATGATACGTGGGAGTAGGGGTGTCAGCGGGCGGGTCCGACCCAGACCCAATAGTTTGGGTCTGGGTCCAGACACGGACCCACTGTTGTGGGTCTGCAGCTAGACCCAGAACCATTGGGTCTGGTGATTGGGTTTGTATGATAGACCCATTCGTTTGGACACGGACCCACTATGAATAGCATCAACTATAAACCAAATACAGAAAACCAAGGGGGGAAGGAAATTGCTTACAACTGCTGAGATGAGAGCTAGAAGGGAGAAAAATTTGTGCTATAACTGTGATGAAGTGTTTGTACCAGGCCATAGTTGTAAGCAAAGGCAGCTGTATTTGATTATGACTGAAGATGAGGAACATGCTTATAATGAGAAGTTGGAGGGAAATGAGATACAAGGGGATGAGGTAATGGTTGAGGACATGACAGTGTCGCTTCATGCTATGTCGGGAAGCTCTAATATACAAGCATTAAGGGTGAAAGGGACAGCATATAACCCTGACATACAAATACTTGTGGACAGTGGCAGTACAAGCTGCTTCATAGATGAGATGACTGTGCAGAGATTGGGATATGTGCCTGAATGCACCACTCACATAATGGTCAGTGTTGCTGATGGTAGTAAAATGGTGAGTAGGAAGATATGTTCTAAACTTGAATGGAAGATACAAGGGCAGACATTTGAGTATCCTGTAAGGGTCATTAAATTAGGTGGATGTGATATGGTTCTAGGGGTGGATTGGTAGAGGCAACATAGTCCAATTGAATTTGACTATGAGCACATGAAGATCACCATAACAAAAGGAGGAAGAAAGCTGTGTATGAGAGCCATATGTGAGCAGGCAGAATTGAAAATTATTTCTGCTAAACCTATGAGAAAGATTATTCAGAGGGGAGAATATGGGCAGTGTGGCAGTATATTTGCTATCAATATGATTGAAGAAGAGGGTACTAAGCACACTATTGAAACTGAGTTGCCTGAAACGAATGAAGAAGGGAGTTATAAGATTTTCCCTACAGCTGCATTGGATAGAAGGTTGATTTACCGCCAAGGAGTTGAGGTTCCCCAACTGCTGATCCATTGGGCATATATGGATCCTTCTCAAGCCACTTGGGAGGATTTTGCATACATTAATAGCAAGTTTCCAGATTTTGATCCTTGTGGACAAGGATCTCAAAAACAGGGGAGTAATGTGATAAATCCAATAGTTATTACCGTTGCTGGGAGAGTAAATGAGGACCGTAGAATTGACGATGTGAATGAGAAGATCAGGGCCGTCCATAATAAAAAGGGGATTATTAAAATTAGGGCTAAATTGGGAAGAAACGACATCGTATTGGGTAACACTTCAAAAGGGAGAATTGAGCCACTTGTCACGAAGGAATTAACTCCGGATAATCAGGGGATTTCTGCTGCGAGTCGTTAGAATGTTGTTAGCGAACTGGATAGTGACGTTATATGAGGGAAAGATACATTGTATCGTTTTTCTTATCAATGAAAAATCTTATCTAAATTCTCAATCCCAAAATTCTTCTATCATCTCATCTTTATATTTCTGCTGTTTGATTCAAAATTGCGAGATTACAAGTGGTATCATAACATAACAAATGGTATTTTGTTGAATTTTGGTCAAGAAATATGAACTTAGGACAGCCAGATTTTTCACTTCTAAAAGTTGAATAATGTTCAAACAAATATCTAACCTACTCCTGTAACAATCCTATTACAAACTCGTAATTATACATCTTAATCGTGTTTCGATCACTGGACAAAAGCTTCCTTACATTTCTCGTAAAAATTGTTTATAGTGATGAGAAATCATACCAAATGAAAGTGAAGATTCACGGGCGGTGGTCGGAGTGGCGGTGATCGGAGCGGCGGTATTCAGACGCGGCGGCTATGGTGGAGAGAAGAAAAAAGCCCTAATATCTTTATATGATACGTATGTATATTGTGATATTAGATAATAAGTTATATATTGGGTTATGGGTCTATGGATCCAGACCCAGACTCAATTAAAATAAATTATCAGGTTTGGACCCAGACCCAAAATAATTTGTGGGTCTGGGCCGGACCTGCCCAATGCCACCCCTCCATATGAGCTAACGGATCTTCATAAGGGAATCAAAACGATTGGTGTAAAGTGGGTTTTTGAAACAAAGTTTAAAGAAAATCGTGAAGTTGACAAATATAAAGCATGTTTGGTGGCTAAAGGATACAAGCAAGAATATAGGGTCGACTATACAAAAATATTTTTGCCAGTTGCCAGACACAACACAATTCGATTAATAGTTGCATTGGCGGCGCTAAAACTCTTGGCCTACTTTCCAACTAGATGTCAAATCTGCGTTCTTGTATGGATACTTGAATGAACAGGTATTTATCGATCAACCTCCTGGTTATATTAAGATTAAAAATGAGCATAAAGTGTACAAGTTGAAAA
Source organism: Verbascum thapsus (assembly GCA_963669365.1). Classification (NCBI taxonomy): domain Eukaryota; kingdom Viridiplantae; phylum Streptophyta; class Magnoliopsida; order Lamiales; family Scrophulariaceae; genus Verbascum; species Verbascum thapsus. The sequence continues at coordinate 14,554,278 of OY770110.1, read as the reverse complement.
AGGCGCTTTACGGTCTAAAACACGCTCCACGAGCTTGGTATAGTCGCATTGAGGCTTATTTTTTAAAAGTTGGTCTTATAAAATATCCTTACGAACATACACTTTTTGTTAAGATTGGAGATAACAGAATAATGATTATTGTCTGCTTGTATGTTGATGACCTTATATTTACTGGAAATTGTGACTCCATGTTTCAGGAGTTTAATATTCTATTATGAACGAGTTTGAAATAACTATCTTGGTAAGATGCATTACTTTCTTCACATAGAAGTGGTGAGTTCCGGTAATGGCATCTTTATTTCTCAAAAGAAATACATTGGAGAAATTATGGACAGGTTTCAAATGAAGGATTTTAATCCTATGAGCACTCCAACTGAGTTTGGTTTAAAATTAAACAATGAGTTTGGTTTAAAATTAAACAAGGATCATGGAGAAGATTGATATCACACTTTACAAACAAATTATGGATAGTTTGATGTATCTAACGTCAACACGTCAAGACATAATATATTATGTTAGTTTAATAAGCACATTGTACACAACAAATTTGTAATTCTGAAAATCAAGAAACACAAAAATTGTGACAAATGAAATATATATTGATCAAAATAAAATATGGGGTACAAATCTCTATTTTAATCCTCTGATTCTTCCTTCAAAAATATGTTGACTTGAATATTGGAGTTGACTTTGCTTCTTTGATCTTCTCCAACGTTGACTTGAATGTTTATAACGTTAATTCGAGGGCTTGGCAGCTTAATCTTGGATCAAACGTTGAATTTGATATGGAATTTGAAATCTTCAAGGTTGACTTTGTGACTTTGATCTTCCTTGAATTTGATTTGAATTTCTATAACGTTAATTCGTAGGTTTAGCACCGTAATTACGAATCAAACGCTATAATTTGATGAATATCTTCAAGAACGCCTTGAGTCTCGCCTAGAACGCCTTGAATATTTGAAGAACTTTCGTAGAGAAAATTTGAAGAGCTTCCATCGTCTTCTCTAGCTTTTTGATTGAACTTCTGTGTGTGTGTGAAAATTATGAGCTACAAAGGACCCTATTTATAGGTGTAGATGGAAGAATTATGGATAATTTAGAATCCATTGATAATTATCCATTTAATTTAATAAATAATTATCATAATTTTGGAGTCATTTGATTGGCTGATAGAAGATCTAGATAGATCTTCTAGATATTATCCAAAAATCAACTTGATTTGATAATTATCCATAAATTAACTCAAATAGATAAATATCATTTGTCGTAGACGACTTTTGATTGGTCAATATTTCCACGTGGCATGATTTGATTGGTTGCAAAATTTCAATATCTACAAATGCCCCCTTGAGACTCGTTCACGGAAGTTTGATTATTTCAAAGCATACTTCGTAGTGGATGAGTCGCAACGTCTCAATATAAAAATCATGCCTTAAGAATAGCTTCGTCTTGTGCTTCTATACCACGAAAGTCTTTCCTACAGTTTGGTGTCTCCTCGAAAACACTTTGTTGGCTTCGATCGCAAGTTGTTTGTGTTGCAACGAGATTAACATGCCCCCATGTCAAGATGGGACATTTCTTTCAAAATTCTTTTTAATGAGTGATGTCACTCCATCAAGAGAATGTGATTTGATTTGAATTTATGACTGAACTTAGAAGAGTCTAAGTTGCCTACGTACCTTAATAAAAAGGGATCAAGTCATAACGTAGTTCAAATATATGTATAGAGGTGCCATATTTAGTTTATACTCTTCAAGGCTTGGAGTACATGATTTGGTTGGACTTGTAGACATTTTATACTCGTGTCAAGGAGAGCTTCATTTGATTTGATTTGACTTGTAGACCTTTTATGCTCGTATCTAGGAGAGCTTCATTTGATTTGATTTGACTTGTAGACCTTTTATGCTCGTATCTAGGAGAACTTCATTTGATTTGACTTGTAGACCTTTTATGCTCGTGTCAAGGAGGGCTTCATTTGATTTGATTTGTAGACCTTTTATGCTCGTGTCAAGGAGAACTTCATTTGATTTGATTTGATTTGACTTGTAGACCTTTTATGCTCGTGTCAAGGAGGGCTTGATTTTATTTGATTTGTAGACCTTTTATACTCGTGCCAAGGAGGACTTCATTTGATTTGCTTTGACATGTAGACCGTTTATACTCGTGCCAAGGAGTACTTCATTTGATTTGATTTGATTTGATTTGATTTGTAGACCTTTTACACTCGTGCCAAGGAGGACTTCATTTGATTTGCTTTGACATGTAGACCGTTTATGCTCGTGCCAAGGAGTACTTCATTTGGTTTGCTTTGACATGTAGACCTTTTATACTCGTGTCAAGGAGTACTTCATTTGATTTGATTTGACTTGCAGACCTTTTAAACTCGTGTCAAGGAGAACTTCATTTGATTTTCAATTTATTGAAAGTTTAAACTCTTATCAAGGAGCCTTGTTGATAGTTTATGCTCTTATCAAGGAGGGCTTCATTTGATTTGCTTTGACATGTAGACCGTTTATACTCGTGTCAAGGAGTGCATTTGCTTTTGTATTTATTGAAAGTTTAAACTCTTATCAAGGAGACTTGCTGATAGTTTATGCTCTTATCAAGGAGCCTTGATGACAGTTTATGCTCTTATCGAGGAGCGTTTGCTTCACATCTTTAATCGAAGTATGGATGACGAACTTGAACGTCACTTTCTTCCACATGTTCATCACTATCAAATATGGGCTCATCATCAGAAGCATTTGTGAATGGCTTGCCCCCTTTGTTGAATTCTTGTCTCCAAGGCTCTTGGACATATGACTTGTCAACTTCACCTCCGGTCATACTCAACTCCATATCATGTGCTCGAGTGGCCAACTCTTCAAATGTTGTTGGTTGAATTCCTTGAAGGATATATCGAAGACCCCAATGTATCCCTTGAATACACATTCCAATAGTAGAGGACTCATGTAATCTTTCTTTGCAGTTAAGACTCAAATTTCTCCAACGATTAATGTAGTCGATGACTGATTCATCCTTCAATTGATGGGAATTGGTGAGTTCAAGCATGCTGATTGTGCGACGAGTGCTATAAAAGCGATTGAGGAATTCTTGCTCCAATTGCCCCCAATTGTTGATTGAGTCAGCACCAAGATCAAAGTACCAGTTAAATGCATTGCCTTTCAGTGATCTAACGAATTGCTTGACTAGTTGGTCGCCATAAGTTCCAGCATCATTACATGTTTCAACTAAGTGAGCCACATGTTGCTTTGGATTGCCTTTGCCATCAAATTGCTGGAATTTTGGGGGTTGGTAACCAGTTGGCATCTTCAAATTATCAATTCTTCGAGTATATGGCTTGACATAAGTTAAAGGCATCTTGGATCTCCCTTCGCGATTGTCTTGGATAGTACTCATGATAAACTCCTTAAGTCGAGCAGCTGGAATCGTCCCATCACTTGAAACTTGAAGCTCCTCGACAATGGAATTTTCCTTCTCAACTAGATGTTGATTCTTTGACGTCTCAGCTTCATCTTGCGCCTCAATTTGTTTTTCAATTTCGTGCATGGCATCCACGTCGTCTGCTTTCTTCATCAACTTTGCAATTAGAGTGGCTTGCTCTTGAACATGCTTCGTTAATCCTTCAACAACTTTTGTCAAGTTTGCAATTTGCTCCTCCGGAGTGGTAACATTTGTCATCATGACACATGCGATGTTTGAGTCACTTGATGTAGAACGTTGTGGGGATGAATACTTCTCTTCATCATGATTGATTTCATCACCAAAGCGGAATGCGTCATCCTCAACATGCTCAAGTAGGGGAACCACCTTTGAAGATGTTTGTAGCTTCATGGGCATACTTCTTATGGTGACGCCAATGACTTCACTCGTGGAGTTTGAAGGATTTGAGATGATCATCTTGGATTCCACTATCTTCATAGCTTTGACTTGAGCATCCATTTGAACTTGTTGAAGTGAAGAGATGAGAGGTAGAGATGGTCCCACTGGGCGTGCCAAAAATTTGTACACAACAAATTTGTAATTCTGAAAATCAAGAAACACAAAAATTGTGACAAATGAAATATATATTGATCAAAATAAAATATGGGGTACAAATCTCTATTTTAATCCTCTGATTCTTCCTTCAAAAATATGTTGACTTGAATATTGGAGTTGACTTTGCTTCTTTGATCTTCTCCAACGTTGACTTGAATGTTTATAACGTTAATTCGAGGGCTTGGCAGCTTAATCTTGGATCAAACGTTGAATTTGATATGGAATTTGAAATCTTCAAGGTTGACTTTGTGACTTTGATCTTCCTTGAATTTGATTTGAATTTCTATAACGTTAATTCGTAGGTTTAGCACCGTAATTACGAATCAAACGCTATAATTTGATGAATATCTTCAAGAACGCCTTGAGTCTCGCCTAGAACGCCTTGAATATTTGAAGAACTTTCGTAAAGAAAATTTGAAGAGCTTCCATCGTCTTCTCTAGCTTTTTGATTGAACTTCTGTGTGTGTGTGTGAAAATTATGAGCTACAAAGGACCCTATTTATAGGTGTAGATGGAAGAATTATGGATAATTTAGAATCCATTGATAATTATCCATTTAATTTAATAAATAATTATCATAATTTTGGAGTCATTTGATTGGCTGATAGAAGATCTAGATAGATCTTCTAGATATTATCCAAAAATCAACTTGATTTGATAATTATCCATAAATTAACTCAAATAGATAAATATCATTTGTCGTAGACGACTTTTGATTGGTCAATATTTCCACGTGGCATGATTTGATTGGTTGCAAAATTTCAATATCTACACACATACATGAAGAATCCTACAGAAATGCATTTGTTGGCAGCAAAGAGATCCTTCGATACTTGCAAGGAACTCGAGATTTTGGATTGTTCTCTAAAAAGGGAGAGAAATCACTCTTGCTTGGGTTTACCGATAGTGATTATGTACGTGATCCAGATGATAGAAGGAGCACTTCAGGATATATTTTCACACTTGGCTCATGTGCTATTTCATGGTCGTCTACGAAACAACCAATTGTCACCTTATCAAGCACAGAAATTGAATTTGTTGCTGCAACAGCTTGTGCTTGCCAAGCCATTTGGCTTAGGAGAATTCTTGAGGAGCTGAAGTTCAAACAACCAAGAGCTACTATAACTTTTTGTGACAACAACTCAACAATCAAATGTCTACGAGTGCTATATGGAAGAAGCAAGCACATTGATGTGAAGTTTTATTTTTTAAGAGATCTCACAAATGATGGAGTAATTGAGTTAAAGTTTTGCAGAAGTGACGAACAATTGGCCGACATATTCACTACACCTTTCCAACATAGGAGTTTGCACATTGGGAAACTATGCTTGAAGAAGCTGTTGGACATGTAATCTTAAGTTTCCAAAGCTTTCAGTTTATAGGAGGGATTGTTGGCATGTGTCACGTTTATTTCTGTGTTTTTCCAATTTACTTGTTTTAAGTTAGTTTGTTGTAGTCTTTAGGAGTCTGGTATGTATTCACATTTGTAAAGGCTCTATTTTCTCATTAATGAAAGTGATCTCCATTTTCTATGGAATTCCAAGTTATATGACTCTATTTATTTTTTCCTAACATCTAAACCATTAAAAACAAGAGTCGTTTAAATATTATTTTTTTCAATCGGGATTTCCACATAATAAACAAATAAATTCAAATAATCAAGTATAATATTAGTACAACAATTCTGATTCTCTCATTTATTTCACTATTCGAAGATTCGAATAATTAAGGTTCAATGACAATAATAATAAAAAGAAAAATGGAAGAACATGGTTTGCAGATCAACAAGCCTGCTACATTCTGGAAAACAATACAAATACAAATATCAAACATAAGTCTTCTCCTCCGGTGTCCTAAGAACAGAACAACACATCAAATCAAATCATTCGACTTGTTGAACTTGCAAAGCACTTGGTTTCCAATCAACAATCTCACCACAGTGCCCACCAACAGCCAATGGGGTCGTTCCACTTGTCGAAGTTTCGGCCATAACAAGTTTCTGGGCAGCATTCTTCTTCAGCCTATACCTCTCTGCTCTGGAACCAATAACTTGTCCTAAAATGGAAGCTGCAATAGTAAAAGCCATTGCGGATTTAGGCATTAAAACAGATTTCCTAATCATAGCTATGAATGGGACAGCTGCATGTACAGCAGCAAACCAGGACGGTGAGAATTTCTCAGTGTGTTCTCTCCATATTCCTAAAGGTACATTTGCAGCCATGCCCATCATACCAATCACAAGTACTTTAGCGGGAAGTGGCTGGGGTCGGAGATTTTTAGCAAAGGCGGTTTTAGCTAGAGCGGCCCGGGCAGCAACTATTGCTGGCGGGCACTTGTACTTTATGCCCGCCGGTGGCTGAAGGGCTTTTGCTACAAGAGGGAGGACGTGGCTCACTGCCCGGTATGACTTGGCAATCGGGCAGTTCCCTTTTTGTAACCATTCGTCACCCGTTGCCTCGTGTTTTGAATTTTCTCCCTGAAACAAAAATAACCCAAAACATAAATACTTTCTGCACTTCTCTAAGGGTGTGTTTGGATTGAAGGATTTGAAATCTATGGATTTCAAATTCATCCATTTAAGTTCGTTTGGATGAATTCTTGTTTCGATGTATTTCACCCGGAAATAAGCAATTCGATCAAAGATCCCTTATCATTCATTTTGACTTATTTTCTCCATAGAAACAGCACATATGAAATGTATACTCGCCCTCACCCAATTTTAGTGTTCATACTTGCTTTTATGAATGTTCCAAAATAAGACTAAATCTCCTAAAATGGAAGTTCTTTTCTCCAAAAAGTGCTCCACAACCTGAAGAAATCATGTGACAACTAACTCTAAACCTTTGGGGACAAGTTTGTCAAAAACTGTGTCCAGTCAAATTTGCATGAAAACTAGTGGAAAATGAATATGAACCCATAAGTAGCCAATTACCTTGGATGAAGAATCCTTTTTCGACGAATCTGATTTCTTTTTTGCATTCTTCCACTTTTCTGAAAATGCATCAAACCCGAAAGGTCCTCCGAGACCAAATCCAGAGAGACTGATGGCGGCTGCTTTAGCGGCCAGTGGATTGAATTGAGCTGGAGCTGGAGATGATTCAGAAGAACGTATATAAGACCTTCCAGAAAGTGGAACAACTCCATTTTGCCCATGAAAAACCCTAAACGCCATATCAAAATTGGGACCATCCTCAAAAATAGGACCTTTCCCGTCCCTTGCCTGAAAACAGAAAGATAAAAAAAGACAAGGAAGCTTCAGATGATAATTTTGGTCAACAATGGAGAATGTATTTTTGAGAATATACAAATATGGGAAATGTAAATTTTACAAAAAATAAGGGGAATAACTTACGGGCATTGGGAAAGCCATTGCGGTTGAGAGGGAGAAGTTAGTTGGCTCATTAATGTTACGCAAAAATGGACACCTAACGATGTCTTGGTTAAAAGGCAAGGAATCCCCGTTTAAGTTTCCAAACAAGAACTCCATTCTACAAATTGAAATAAAGATCTGCAGAAACAATGAAAGATATTTTAAAAGGTTCAGTATGTATGTAGACGACTCGGGAATTCAGGATAATACTACTGTGTAGCTGAAACTAAATATGTAGCCAAACCAATGAATAAATATCTAACACCATTCAGAGGACAATTTATCGAAAGCATTTCAAAATTACTACGAATGTGCAAATGATTCACAATTAACATGCTCTAGATCTTAAACAGAAAAGGGATTTCGAAAGAAACAAGTCCACTCATCAAACCATCAGAGATAAGGTTAGGTATCCACTAACCTTGGAGATACTCTCAACTGAAACTTATAGCTCATTAAAATCCAAAAACAATGAAATCCGTATTTTTCATAAAAATTTGGAACTTTTTCGTCGAAATACATGTAACTATCGCAATTGTCGTTTCATTTAGCCAAATGTTTATAGCCACATCAGCTGATATAAACTCTCGTCCCATCCAATCTCGAAGCCTAATAGTAGTTCAATCTAAACAACTTCCAAATTCCGTTTTTTTTTTTTTCCTTTCAGGTCAAATACTGATTATCCAATAAACTTCAAAAAAAGGAACTCAAATGAATTATCATCCCAACAAAAATAAGAATCCCAGCTGCTCAACTAACATATAAAAAACTAAACATCCACAAGAACAAGGGACAGAGGAATTATTCCCAACCATTGACTTAACAAATAGACATTAAACCCATAATATTTTCCATCAAAATTCATCTCAAATCACCAATAAAACCATCAAAACTCAGAGCCCACCTATCAAAACTTCACAACAGATCATATCAACAAAACATACAAAATACATCAAAAATGGATCAAACAGAAGACAAGATCAATACCTCTAAAATCAAATGCTCAAGGGAATTGTAGAATCAGAAACCCTTGAACGAAAAAGAAGAGATAAGGAAATTGAAGTAGGTGAGACGATGGTAGAGGAGAGAGAGAATGAGGAAAAAGTTGGTGTTTTACTTTTAAGAGAGAGAAAGATTAGACCGTATCCACGCCACAAGCCAAGTATAAGTGCGGGTGCATGCCGAACGCCTACTTTGATTTTGACAATTATTTTAAGGAAAATTTGGGAATTATTTACTTGTCTTTATTTTTGTGTGGAATTTTGGGTCAAATTTGGTTACCTGTTCTTTGAGAAATTCTAACATGATTAGGTTTGGTAACCTCCAGTTGATTAGGTGGCTTGTGTCATAAATCTCAATTATGTACTTGCTTCATCAATTTCTTATATATATATATATATATATATATATATTAGATTTCTTGTGAAAAATATATGGTATTCTCCTATACAAATATATTTGAGTGTTGGTTTGATAGGGAAAATGAATTTCTTGTAACAATTATAAAAAAAAAATTATATTAATTTCAAAGAATGAAAAATAAATTGTAAAGGATGAAGTTAGATATTTGGTGAGGAATTTGCGTTTTGAATATATTTTTGAACTACAGAAAGTCCAGTTATTGAGATTTTTTTTATTTTCGACATATCATATTTTTTTTTATTTTTGCTTTGAAATTTTATAAGACAATGAAATAAGGTGAGACAAAACGTCACCCATCTGCTTTATTATATTATAAATTCATGATATAAGCTAATAAAGTGGGGAAAGATGGAAAAATAAATAACTCTTAAAACGGAATAATGTTAGATTATTTAGAAGTTCAGTAATTTTACATTGTATTGTGGCTTGATAGACTTATTGTTTGACATTGTTGCTTCAAAATTAATATATTTAGGTGTGGTTTAGTGTCCCATGTGAATGTGGGAAAAAAAGGTTGTACTCGGAATATATGAATTGTTTAGTAATACATGTCAATAATTTTTTCGTAATATTATTTAAGAACTCATGCCTTAAAATGTTGACACCATCGATTTTTTAAATTTCGACTATCTTTTAACGTTAAAAATCAAATTGATCACATATTCTAATTTAAAATAATGCACAATTTAAAATGAGATCCATTTAAACTATTTTTTAAGTCTAAATCGACGATTAAGACTAAAAATATTTAATAAAAATTATATCTAAATATCAACACAAATAAATTTTTCACAATAAAAAACATATTATATCAACCAGAATCATTACATAATTTTTCTCTAAAAAAATTCATCCAAACACACATTCTATACCACATATCTTATCTTTACAAACATTTTTCCTCACTTTGGCATGAATTTTTTTTTTTTTGAAACGGATATTCCTTTCAATTAGGGCTCATTTGCCACCGAAATGCATTGATGGTTGGCAGTTTGCTTTATGGAGTGGCAAATATGTGAACTGAGTTAGTGTTAAAAGAGTTTAGTTCTATATAATTTTTGTGGTGAACCAACCTCAACCCATAATCATATTCAACTCAAAGCAAAATCAAACTCAACCCAATCATATTACGTTGTTTCTTATAGTTTGAATTCTTAGCAAATTTTTAATTACAAAATCTATATGAGCCCAATTTGAACGAAATTGGGATCAAAATATTTTTTTAAGAATCAATTCAACCAAAAAAATAGTTGAATTGAATTGGAACCATAATTCTAAAATCACATTGGCACTCGTAATAATAAGATAAATTTCATTAATAGTACAAAGTTACAAAACATCCCTTGAGTATGTTTTAACTACAAAGAAATAACTACACGAAACATAGCAAGAACTAGTCAAAAAAAATCCTAAAAATGTTAGAAATAAGTTTGGCTATTATAGCATATTTGACTTCATTTTCAAGATAAGTTTGACTCAGTCTTTCACATAATAAAGGATTAAAAGGTTGAATTTTATATACTTTGCCTAATAATGAGTTTGAAATACGAAAAATCCCAATCAAAATTACAGCCGGAGAAAAATGAACAAACAATATTTGGAGTACAAATTAAATGTAAATTCTATATTCTCAATTGCCGGCCTATTAATCAGTATATATTTCTTACTATTATTTGCACGTATTTGATCTTGCAATAGTCATTACTTCTATTGAATGTCAACTTTTCTTCACGCGTTCAAAATGAAGAACAAAATCAAACTTCAACTTCAAGTGGCTCAAAAGCTTTAACTTAGATTTAATAGGAAACTCCTTATATGAACCGGATTTGACGCTCATTCGTATACACCCAACCCACAATAATAAATAATGAAATACGTTTGAATTATTTGGTTCCACCTAGGGGTGTAAGTCGAGGCGAGCCGGCTAGCTCGATCAAACGAGCTCGGCTCGAGCTCGAGTTTTTCGAACTCGAGCCGAGCTTCACGAGCTCGAACTCTTAATCGAGCTCGAGCCCGAGCTCAATCCTTTCTAAAAAAAGCTCGCGAGCCTTTTTTATTATTTAATATATTATTATTTTTATTATGATATTATTAAAAAAAATAAAAATATATATATTAAATAATTAAAAAATATTAAAAAAATTCAAATTTTGAATTTTCCCGCTTAAATTTCACGGGCTCGGCTCGAGTTCGGGCTCGCAAGCTTGAGCTCTGTTCGAGCTCGAACCAAAGCTCACGAGCTCGAGCTCGAGCCCGAGCTCGAAAATTTTGGGCTCGACGAGCTCGAGCCCGAGCTCGAGCTCGTATAGTAAGGCTCGAGCTCGAGCTTGAAAAAAATGTCAAGCTCGGCTCGTTTACACTCCTAGTTCCACCGTATACATATTTTACTGTTCATATAGATAATAATCGGTCTATCATGTGTTATTCTTATGTTAGAATCCAGACATTATTAACGTGTGACTCATGAAAATTTACTTATACACAAATAATTGTGATTAGAAATCAGTATTTTCATTACATGTAAATAATTAGGGGTGGCAAATGGGCGGGTTGGGTTGGGTTTAGGTCGGTTCTAACGGTTTCGTTCTAAAATGAGTTGGGTTCTTAAATAGTTTTAAGAAGGAACCAACTAAACCCAAAAGGGAACTAAATCAACCCAAAAGGGAACCAAGCCCAACCCGACTCAATACCTTACATTTTGTTATTTAATTTTAGAGTACTGACAAGCAAGCGATTTGGGCCTAAGTTGAAATTAATTAGACCCAACTTGGAATCAAGTTGAACCAATTAAGAACCAAATAAAATTTTATTAGGAACCAATTCAACCCAAATTGGGTTGGAACCATTGGGTCCGGATCCATTTTGCCACCCCTACAAATAATTATTAAAAGTAGTTAGAAAAAATATGAACTTGAATGAGAATAGTTTAGATGAAAAAAAATTTAAGATTTTTCATCCAAAAACTAAAGAAATGGAAACATAGCCAAAGTATCAATCACTACAATAGAACCCAAAAGCCAAGTTAAATTGGTTGTTCCCAAGAGATTAGTGTAATTGTAAGAGAGTTAGGGAACATGCATTGTATTGTTAGTCACTTGCAGTCTACTCTACTCTACTGGGACTTGGATTTGTCTTCCAATTTCCTATATTCGGGTTTCAGCTCATATGATCCTTGTTTCGCTCCCTTGTTGTTGTACACGCACAGAAGCTTCAGCATGTCTTTCAGAAATTGCTATAAAAGATCCATAAAATGAGACATCCATCAGCACCAGTTTTAATACCATTAATCAACAAAAATTTCAAATTAAATGCAACTGTAGATCTCCCAAGAATGACTGTAGAAGGATCTAGCCAGCGTTTACAGGAAAATGGTGGGCATTTTTCGTTTTGATTTCAAAAACTCCTAGGCCAAAATAAAGTTTATTTCAAGTTTTCATGCTAGACTCAGACCAATAGTACCGGTCTAGTACACATCAGTGAAAATGATAGAATGTTTTGGTATGTATTGTGGATCAAATGGTTGAACTGGTACTGGGCACCAAATATCATAAGAATCAGAATTGGAATGGGAACAGGATGCTAAAAACATCTATTTTATATGCTCCGGTAATAAGAGTTCTTATACGTAGTTCTTACGTGGAAAAACATCTAGAAAACAATCACAAAGCTCAATGCGAGAAAAATAAGCAGAAATGTAAATGAACTGTCAATTCCGACATGAGCTCAGTGTTAAAAATGCGGTATGTTAGGACTGGTAATTAGTAGATTCTCATCATAAGGAATTGAGTAGAGCAGTTAGTATAACCGAGTGGAATATGAGTAAATATGTTACATATTTTGGGGATTCACAAAATAATGACTTACATAATCTGGAAAAATCTTCATTTGCCAGTGTAAAGGAAAAAATGTATAATAACAGAAAACACACCTCAGGCTGATCTGTTTGTAGAATCAGTTGTTTCAGTGTCCAATTTGGTTGTCTTTCAAAGAGCTTAAACATAATTTTTTCCATTTCATCAGGGTCTCTTCTAGTTCTTCTCTTCTCTGACCCCTTTGCCGGAACTTTATTTTTATCCTATTCACACATAACATCAGATTTCTAATAAATAGTAGATTGACATAATATACATCACAAAAGTAAGAAGAGATAACTAATAAAATGGTTCAGCACCGCGGATGTAGAGGACTTAAACTCAAGCATCCCAGCCATGGGCCTCATTCGCATTCCAACATCATCGTTGATAATCTGCATAACAAAGTTCCATGGTGTCATAAATGGAAAATATACATACTGGGCTGTGACTCCTTTTTCATCCAAGTTGAAGAAGGAAAATAGAAAACCTGTGTTTGTCTAGTTCTGGTGTTATATTTATTCATCCTTTCTCGGCATAGCTTTGCATAGTCTACACTGTTCCCATTATGAGGCTTCATATCGAACTTATGGTAGATTTTTCCCTCCACAGAAGGTTTCCCTACACAAGCATAGATTTCAATCGGGAAACAAAAATAGCAGATGAAATCTTATAAAAGAATAACAATTGGAGAAATAATCTATATCTATCTATACTATAAAAGTATGGATATGGATGTGTTTCTTCCCATTGTGAAAAGACCATTTAACATTTATTAATAATGAATGCAATAATGTACATCTCTAACATTTATTCCACTAATCTTATCAATTAAACTTCAAATGAAAATTAATGCACTGATGTACATCTAACATTTGCTCACACTTGATACGAATCTTCTCAATATGGGATGACTCATTGCGGAATTTGCCAAGATCTGAATTTGCGCACGAGTTGATTGATGGATGGATATCCTTAACCCGAAATTCTATAGTGACAACAAACCTCGGTATATAAGACCTCGACCTGATGAAATCTATGAATTCGAACGTCGGAACGAAGTGATGAAGACGCCACAAACGGTATGGATTGCCGCTTGATAAGTCGGGATGAACGCAACGGATATTACTCCAATAAGTTCGATAAAGTTCTTAACAAACGAGAGAGACTAAACTCACGCATTTTATTGCAAACTGACCTATTTTATTAATGCAAAAACGTAGCCTATTTATAGGCTAAAACAAGAGTCTTGATTTGGTAAAAATTCTTATAGAAAAAGGATATCTTTCCAAATCTATTTTCCTACTAAAATAAGACTTACTAAGTAAAATTCTAAAAAAAAAAAAGAAAACTTAATAAAAGGAAACTATTCAGATTCGAATCTTGATAAAAAAGAAAGTTATCAGATTCGAATCCTAATAAAAGAGAAATAATTCTATAATTTAAAAGGAATAAAAGGAAATATAATCTCTAATAATATTCATATCATTCCCCTTCTCTTGAAAGAGATTTGTCCTCAAATCCAAAACGTCATTTGTATGCAGTATCGTCGATGCGTTGTTGACTTTGGACATGATCACCATTACGCCTTTGTTCACCCACGTGCTTTGGCTCACTGTATTTTTTTACCCTCACTTGATCTTCATAAATTTGTAGTGCAACCATAACTTGTTCGATCACTTTTGTCTTACCACTATCTATCCATTGTAACTTGTATAGTTTAGGGTGCTCCAAAAGAGATGGGCCTAATTTTTCCACCATAGATGTATTAGCAATATTGGCGCAATTATTATCATCGATAGTCACATTACTTACCTTATCTTCAACCACCTTCACGTGTTCGCCCAATGTTTTTCTCCAAACCAAAGTCAATGCATCATGAGCTATACACCCTCACTCAAATCCTCCCATGATGTCATCTCATTAAAGTCAGAACCTTCATCGTCTTGGTTTTTATGGTGGCTCGTCTCTTGTTTGTGCTCCATCTTTGGGTTTGGTGTGACTTGTTGTTCTTCCTTTTTATATTGGTATGATTCCCAAACATGTGTATATGGGTGAACCTACCCTTCCTCTTGAGTTGGTTCTCAAATCGATCTAGGGCTTTAGTTCGATTCTTATCATCCTCTTCATCTCAGCTTTTGGTTCTTCCATGAGGAACGTAATGTCACCTTTTATATACTTAGGAAAGCATTCCATAGACATCATTTTTTTTCGATTTCTTTTTACGATTTTTTTTTACGATTTTTTTGCGGAACGAGATCCACGGAAATCAACTAGACAAAATCTCAAAAAGCTAGAAAAAATAAAAAGGAAAAAAAATGATTTTTATTTGAAATAGAAAAGACTTCTACCTCAAATAGGAGATAACTGTCGGTAGGGAACCAGGCTTTCCAGATAACTAAAATGCCAATTATTTCTCATGTTGAATGAACATAACTCAAAACACATTATATTCATAATAATATGAAAAAATATATAACTAAATAACTCTATGCAGACTTATAGTGATTCTTAATGATCGTATTGATGAAAATTTCAAACTTTTTCTTTATTCTATAATTCTGTATGAAAGTCAAAAGTATAAAACATGCAAGTTTGTATAACATATAAAAGTTGGTAGAAATTTTATGTTATTTTGTTATATCTTAGCTCTTTTGAGTCTTCTTTTAATAAATTTCATACCTCAACTCTTCTTTTGAGTCTTTACTGATATTTAATTTGGAATATATCTTTTAATTATAAAAAACACTTTTATATGGAATGCTCTAAAAGATTAAAAAAACTCTTGATAATACATTTAATAATTGACATTTTATAATGTTTGTAGAAATGGAAATGTTTTCTACCCCGGATCTTTTTAAGAATGTCATCAATAACTTTCAACTCTCGTAACTCTCGTATTCTAGAAAATTACTCAAAGACCTCAAATCATCTTGCTTTTATATAACAACATTCGAAATACTTAAATTGACAAATAAATTTTTTAATATAAATTTACCAAATTGAAAAGTTTAAAGATTTTTGTTCAATCTAAATCAAAAATAATTTAGTCCAATTTTTTTTTTAATAAACAAATTACAGAATGGGCCAGATAAAAAATGCATTTATTGATTATTTGGGTATAAAAATATATTATAGAGAAGTTATACTAATTTTTCTAATATTAATAATGAGAAAAAATAGTAATCTAAAATTTTAATTGGTCAAAAGCTGATAAATTTGGTTAATGAAAAATTATTTCATATATTGAGTAATAAGTTTAGCTTTTAAATAGGGAAATATAATAATTACAAACTATTACTTTTGTTTTTCCATTTTTGAACTAGCGACAGTCAAAAAATAAGTAATACACTAAATAACAGGTTCACATTTCATTAATATTCATTGTATTCTATGATATTTAACATGTCAAAGAATAATATTGCTATGTATTTGAAAATTAATTGAACATAAAATCAATTTTTATATGATCTTAATTTTGTTACTCTTATGTTACTCTATCAACAAAATTAAAAAACTGACAATATTAGAATATATGAACTATTTATAAAGTTTTATATTATATCAAAATTTCTTTTAAATAATTAGAATAATTCTACTGTATAAAATCAATTTTTACGTGCGAATGCATATGCATTTTGCTAAGAATTGTAAGCAATTAAAAAGAAAAATACTTACCCACTTATGTGAAATCATCTGATTCCATTAGAAGGTTAAGGGTCATCATACAAGGTATACGACACATTTTAAAGGTTACAACATCAATACTATATACTTTTTTAAAAAGAAAATATAGTAAAAAATTGCATCCTAGCTCCAGATTGTTTTAGTGTTGTAATAATCCTTTTCAGTTATCTAACATTTTTAATTTCGTTTTAGTGTTGTAAAAACTTCAAATGTTTCTTCTCTTCTAATAATTTCATATTTAATGTTTTTACATTGATATAAAATTATTTATGAAACTGTTTAACCTAAAATTTTGCAGAAAGCTTCTATGTATAGTTTATAAAAAAAGAAATTGCATAGATTTGAATATATTGATAAAACTTCTCCATATGCATAGAAAGTAATCTGTTTTTTTCTAAAATTAGCTAGAATCAATGACATAAACAAAAGAATATGTCTATATTTGTAAATTATTACATAATTTCCATTTAAAATGTGAATGGTACTTAACGTAGTTTTAAAGTAATTATTAACTAAATATAGATATGAAAAAAAGAGTAGTTCAGCTTAAAAAAGATATTTTTAATATAACTTTTCTTATTGAAGCACATAAATTACACAAGTAACTTTCCTTATTGAAGCACATAAATTAAACAAGCTTGACAATATTTGAAATAACTAAATAGATTTTTACATAATTGTGTTATTCCATAGTTATATTTTACTTTATATAAAAATTATTTTCACGCGAGTGTACGTGCATTTTACTACTAGTCTAAAGTAACTGTATCAAGAAGCAAGTCATGAACATAAGCGCAGCACCTGTATACCAGCTTAAGATGTACTTCATTATTATTTTTATTTTCAGTTGATTTCGAATACATAAACCATTGTTTGAACTATATTAGATGCTAAATGTATTGAAAGAGAGATTAACAAAAAGGTAAAACAAAATGAAGCAGACAAGTAATATGAAATTGAGATTTTCTAAATATAAGTTATCGTTTGAGCATATAACAACTTTATGTCACAAAATATTGACCGTACCTTATTTCCTTAAGAAGATTGACAACATTAAAGACTATGCAACGTATTTAAGTAGCAGTACAACTCATAAGATTCCATTAGCAAAAGCAGAGCAAATGTTAAGAAAAGTAGGAGGCTGCAAGGAGCCTGTAATAACACTTAATCCTTGATTAAGATTCATTGATCTGTCTTCGGGTTCATTCGGCAGAAAAAAATTTCCCTATCTTTCTTCTCTATTTTGCTTTAAACTTAGAATTGAAGTTTATTTTTGAATATCATGTATATCTTTCAAACAAGGCATCCACTCCATAAGAATTAAAACATATGCTTATTTCCACTCGAAAATGATTTTTCGTCAGATTATTGGACACAAACAGCCATTAATCTCAGCAGTAGACAAGTTACTAAAGCCCATAACTTTAGATTAGTCAACTAGAAAAAAGGCGTCCATCAAGATCATAACATGGGATTTTAAAGCTGAGGTTTTAAGCAAAAAATGCATTTGTGAACATGCTCTCCGTGCCCTTACTCCAATGTCCGACCTTTTCCACTGATAGGAGTAACACCATATATAATGCATCACACTGTAACAAAACTGATGCAGTACTGACCTTGAGATGACTCAGCAAATACAGACATCGGAATAAAATCTGTGGACATGTCCATTGTATAGCGCTGGGGTACGATCCCATTTCCAGAGCCAGCCAACTCCATTGTAAACTGATCAACATATCAACATATCATGAGAAGTGGAAGACAGTTAAAGTAAGGACTACGCGACAAGATTAACAATCTGCTGCATTTTCTCAATCTAGGATAGATGACGAACCCAAATTCAAGGCATCTATTTAGATGTGCTTTGTACATGAGAGAGAAAATAGACAAAACTTCACAAATAAGAGAGACACTTATATGGTTAGAGTTAGTAGTGAAGTCCAGAAATGTCTGAATCAGTTTAGATGCGATAAAATAAAATATAATCAAAGTAATAAAAGCTTTTATATGTGCAGAGAGAGATAAAGCCTCTCAATATCTCCTACAAACACATTTTTAAAAGAGTTTCTGCTTCTTAACATGTACTGATGATATATTGTTCTCAAATTGATGTCACGAAACATAGACGTGGGCAACAAGTTTAAGGTTTAGATAAAGCAAACACTCTTGTTTAACTGCTCCTAAAAAGCTATATGTCAGTAGAAATGAAATTAAGAAAGGTGTAATATGAATGAAAGGTTGCTTCAAAATAAGGTACATTTAAGCACCGATATGACCACATGTCATTCTTAATACATTTTCTGTTTACCACCCAGGCATGGCCTCACAGCAATAGGTAGGGTTATAAATCTATGAAATTGACACAATGAAAGCATCTTCACATGCACCTTTGCTTATGCTATTCAAAAGTATCTTAGCTCCCTCGATCCACTTTTGCACAAGAACAGGGATCCAGAAAGCAGTTCCAATGCGGTGATATGCTTCGTCATAGTAGTGCACCAAGCAAAAGAATGATGCATTTGTTAAGGATGTAGGATGTTACCGACTTACTTTTACTTTGTGTTTTCTTTATGAGGAAGGGATATGAATTAGGAGGTTATTAGTCAAATTTAAACTACAGGTCGAGTTCAGATAGTTACCAACAAAGACCAGGGAACATATGAAGAAATAAATAAATAAATAAAACAGAGTACTGTGGTACTAGCCTGCATCAAAACGTCTTTGATCAATGATTCATAGCAAGTGAGATGCAGCTTCAGTTTTT
Organism: Verbascum thapsus; assembly: GCA_963669365.1. Lineage (NCBI taxonomy): Eukaryota > Viridiplantae > Streptophyta > Magnoliopsida > Lamiales > Scrophulariaceae > Verbascum > Verbascum thapsus. The sequence continues at coordinate 14,535,146 of OY770110.1, read as the reverse complement.
CATGTTCTCATACTAATTTGGAAAGAAGAAGACTTGTATCAGAACCTCTGCTGGTAACTCTCACAAATACAATTGTGAAAGATTGCACTATATCAGAACTTTGAACAAAAAGGTCAAACAGACAAAAGCAGCACGCTGAAATAATATCAAAATTTTTTGAGGTTGTCTAGATGTAAGTTATCATGTAATTATAGTATAACTTTATCTCAAAAAAGATTACCTCATTCCTAACAAAACTGCAACTGCCAATCAATCTTAAATAATATCTCAAATGGAAAACTTTCAACAGAAGAAAACTGCATTGGTATAAATAAATTCTAAGATTACATTAAACCATAATTTATATACAAATTCTAGAACAGTAAGTTTTAAGTCAAAAACCCAATTCTACTGCAACCAAGGGCATGCTAAACAAGTAGTTAGTTAACCTCAGAAGTTACGCAACCTTATGAGAACAATTCACTGGTTAGATCCCTTTCAGAAAGTAGCTCTACTAGCATTTGAATACATGTTATGATCTTAAATGGAAAAGGGCGAATTAATACCGGGCGAATTAATACCAGCCTTCAGATTGAAGCTTAAATTGGGAACAATTAAAGATCAAAATAGCCGCACCTTACAAGAAGGGGGAACAAAGATGAGTTAAAATATTTTGAGGATGACATTGTTTTACACATGTGACCACTGAAATTAAATGGCGGACAAAAAGAAAATGAATGGCCATGATGATTCCTTTAACGACTGAACCTAATAGGAAGTTCCGACTTTAGCACACTCTGGGGAGCTAGCCAGACGCTGATACATGGCACTGGAATTTTAAGTTCGATTTTCATGCTGTTTCTGAAACTTACCATTTTTATATTCCTTTTTATTCACTTTATATAGGACTGAAATTGGCATGAATGAAGTTACCCCTGAATTCATTCCCCAGCTCCAATTCTTATCTAATTTCCCCATCTCCAATTCTTTATCTAATTTCCCCATCTCCATCAATTTCCACAAATTTTCCATTTGAAAAATAGTCACAAATTTTTCACCACAAGTAATGTCACCTCAACTGAAACATAAATCCATAAATAATGTCGCCAATCAACGGCTTTCCTATTATAAGAAGCATTATATATTTCCAAAACAGGAAAAAAAATTTAAAGGTGCCTAATGAGATTCTTTTTACAGTATACAGCAAAATCTCCAATTCGGCAGAGTTGCACAAGTAATTGAAAGAAAGATGAACATAATATTAAATAATTACATGCATGCAAAAATCACACACGAAAAACTTAACAATCCCCCAAAACCTGCGAATGCAATTAAAATAATAAACGACATTTAATCAACACACTTAATAATAACATCACGAAAACCGAAATCGAAACAGAAACAGAATTTCACTCCAGCTAGCAATAAAAAATTTCGGGTATTATAGCCTCGAAATACACCTGAGTTGACGAGAAATCGTCGTTCGGAAGGAGTGGATCGATGGAGACGATCACTTTCCCGACGGTCTGTCCTTCTGAAGGAAACGACGTCGGAGGCTGCTGATTGTCGCGTTGTTGTTGCATGGCACGTGCGACGACGGGAGGGCACTTCATTAGCCACACGTGTCGCTCCGCCTTGCTAGTCTCCAGCTTGCTACTGATGGTCTCTATCATCGCCGCCGGAGTCTTCGGAGGAGGAGGAGTGTCGTCGCCGTCGTGGTTAGGTTTATCCGCCATGGAAATGCACCGGTGGTGTTTTGAGTTTTGTGATGAGAGATTGCAAAAGACTGTAAAAGAGTTGCTGATTGATAGTTTTATTCGCGGGTGGGGAATGTTAAGGTGTATGTTGAGTACTGGCGTATGGTGCACCGCCGTTGGTTAAAATTGTATCCATTTTGAATTGTAAATTGTAAATCGAAAAATATTGAGTATGTTTGGTTTTGTTTTGGTTGATTATTTTGGTGAGAATTGTTGGAGAGAAATTTTTGGGGACCACGTGCTCTATTGGTAAAATAGTGTTTGGTTTAATTGAAAAATTGATTTTTGATTATTTTTTTTTGAGATAGTGTTTGATTTTGTTTTGAAAGAGAACATAAGTTACGTAGTCAAATCATGACAATTTTTGTCTGTTAGTGATTTAAATAATGATTAAAAGTTATATTAGAATATTAAAATTATAATAATTATATTTTAGATGAATATTTATTTATATATATTATAATTTAAAATAAATAAATAAATTATAAATATTTACATAAGTGACTTATGTTTAATATATACTATTGAATGTAAATAATTTAAGTCAATATATTATTAAATAAGACACGATAATTTAAAAAAATAAACTTAAATAAATGATACATCAAATAAATGTAATGAGCCTATGTATGTTGCTGATTGTACAATTTCATAAAAATTATGAATATTATTTATGAAATGAATATAAATATGACAATAAAAAATCAATAAAATAATGGAGCTAGCCAACAAAGCAATGGAAAAAAAAGGAGAAAGTGAGATGTGACATCATTAGTAATAAGTCAAAAAATGTTTATATATATGTAATAGTAGTTGATAAATATTATAAATTTTATTTAGTATATAAACATATTTTACTACATCTTTTTAAATATTTATATTTATAAGTATATGTAATGATTTATTTTATATAAAAATTAGTCTTAGTCTTCTAATATGCATTATTAACCATAATTCCATATGAATATTTATATGAAAGAAAAGAATGTACCGAATTAAATTTTCATCATTATAAAATCCTAAACCAGAACCCCTTTGAATTAGATTTCCATCATTATAAAATCCAAAACCAAAACCCCTTGTGACCATGCCCAATCAAACATTCCATCAAGATTAGCTTTTGTCCTTTCTCTTTTCCTTTTTCATGTCTTACAATGCGTAATTAAACAACTAATAAATATATAATTACACACTTATTAGTTACAATTCGACGTTTATGAAACTAACTCGAGCTTTTCACGCATGCTCGACTCGACTTGCATACATAATACATTTTGTATTTGATCAAATTATACTAAAAAAATATCAATAATCATATAAAACTTTGATAATAAATTATTTCATTGAAAGTTGAAACATTTAAATATAAATCTCAATTTTAAACACATACCCTCACTCTCCCCCCATTCTTCTGCCCTGTTTCACTTAAACATGTATGATTTAATAAGAGATTTTCTTAACTGATTTCTCAAATTTGGGTTTTATTGGAGCACCCATTTTTCACGGCGACCACCACGTGAGCGGAGGCGCTGCGGTGGCTGACAAAAGCTACTACCGACCGGCACATGATATCATGAGGATTAAATCATTTGCGATGTGAGCGAGTGACTCCGACTCGACATTCTCCCCGCCGACGAAATCCTCTCCTTCGTCGACACGTTCCTCACCAGAGACCGACGAATCAGGAATAGTGTTGCCAGTAGAGAAGGTGATACAGAAATGGTGCTACAAAGGGTTGTGTATTAAAATGGGGAAGAAGTGGTGCTAGACAGAAGCCTATTTCAGTAGCTTTTGACCAAAATTGAAAGAGAGAAGAGTTGACCGTCATAAATGAATAGGCTGACAAGCTGCAGTAGGTTGGAAAATGGGCTTCCAAAATTTGGACCAGAATATTTGAATATATTTTTTACCCAAATTAAACAAAACCAAACACAATTTGGTCCGAATTTTGGGCCAAAACAGGCCCAAAATAAAACCAAACATTGCCATAGATATTATTATGTATCACCGATTTTAGATACATTTCTTAATTTTGGTAAGTATTTACTTGTATTATTTGATTTTAGTGGAGTTACTACCATCATATTTTTTAAATCTAAATGCAATGAAAGATCGATAATATTAAAAATAATAATATTAAAACAATAATATCAATTTGGGTTTTCCTAAACTTATATAAGATATATAAGCAATCTAACTTTCTATTATCCATAAAACATAATTTATTCAATAGATTTACTCTATTGTAGATTTATTATCTATAAAGCATGGACACTCCGAAAAATCTTAACGTATGGTGTTGGACACTCCTCGGACACAGACACGGCTCCAACACATGTCGGACACGACTGATACGTGTCCTTGAAAAAATAATATTTCGACACGTTTTGGACACGGCCGACACGGATTAGGACACGGGTGTCCACTTTTTTCAAAGAAATTTAGTATTTTGGGGTCAAAATATAAAACGCAAAATTATAGAAACCAAAAAATTAAAAATTCTACGTCATTTACTAAGAAAAACTCCACAATATATAAAAGTTGAGAACGAAATGAAAGATGTCAGTGGAGATGCTTTGAGTCCATTGATCACATTGAAATTTTTAAATTGCAAATCTACCTCTTGAAATTTTAGAAATCGCAAATCTTCCCCCTTGAAATTTTAGAAATTGCAAATTTCCCCCTTGAAATTTTAGAAATTGTAAATCTCCTCTTGATGAATCGGAATTGGAACATGATTTACTTGTAGATGAAGTTGGTGAAAAACCATTCTGATATTTGACCTAATATTGAATATTAGATTCTTTGTATTTGCATTATTTGTATGATGATTAATGTCTAATTGCTATTTCACTTATTTGCTTTAGAATTTGTACAATGAAGCATTTCATTTTGTTATATTATGTGTTGTGTTGAAAACGTAGTTATTCTTATTTTTTATTTAATATTGACTTAATGAATATTGAGGAGTAATTAATTTTTTATAACATATCGAGCTTTAAAATAAACAAGTAATTTATATTATAAATATATATATATATATATATATATATATTAGTACCGTATCGTGTCCTATGATTTTTTAAAAATAATGTGACCCGTGTTCATTTCGTGCACCGTGTCCCGTGTCTGTGCATTATAGTTTATTATACAATATACTTCCAATTACTTAGATCAGCACTCATATTAGTGAAATACGTCAGATTCCCAACCCTTTAATAAAATTTCATGGCAATTTTTTTCCAAAGTTCGAAGCCCGAGGCTAGGTCCTCCCGCTCGGTCTCTACTCTTGAGAGCAAAAAGTTTGAAAAATTATAATAAATTAAAGTGCAGTTTACTTAAAATCACACAACACAATAACATGACTATTTAGTATTTACATCAGGTGGTTGATTGTGGGCGCACCAAAATTAAGAAAAAAATGAATTTATGATAATAAAACTAGAATCCTATATAAAAGAATTGATATATAAATTTAAAGGTAATTTATTGTTTTAAAGGTAATTTATTATGATATGATTATTAGAAAGTGATTAAAACAAATAATTGGTCAACCTCCGATGTCTTCAATTTATACTTTTTGACTACGCCAACTTTCGCCCGCTCGGGGAATAGGCCTCGTTCAACTGCAAATGGCTCATTCTCTTGTATAGAGTGATTTTTAAGATGGATCGAGTTTATTAAAGTTAATTCAATTAATATCGTTGGATGCAAATAATTATGCATATGCATCATGTTGAAATGTATATAATTTTTTTTTAATATTTAACGATTTTAAACTAATATTTTTAAATCGAAACTCTAATTGTATCGTCAAATTTAGAACATTTGTTAGTAATTTCAAGGAATTATATAACTTTATTGTGAAAAATGAAAATAGAGACAAAATATGAAAATAAAAGAAAATAGGAAATATAAACAATTGGGGCATTCCGAGAATTGAACTCGGGACCTCTCGCACCCTAAGCGAGAATCATGCCACTAGACCAAATGCCCTTTTTATTTTGAACAGTAGCAATCTTATAATACACCAAAACATAATAAACCCTTTAAACCCTTGCAATTGTACATTTGGGGGTTTTCATTTCATTTCTACTAAAATCAGAAGCAAAAATGGGCAGAGCTGCTTTGTTTCACTTGCTTCGATCTCAATCCAGAAACTTCCGCTCAGGTCTCGATCTACAAATCTCATTCTGTTCTATACTTTATGCATGTTTTGATTTGTGTAAATGTTGTTTTCTGTTGGTTTTCTTTATTTTACTGTCTACTGCTCTTTTAATTTCTAATTCATGCTCCTAGGTTTAGGATTTTCTGTTTGTGAGAAACCTGATATTATTTAAATCTCAAATAATATTGCGTTGAGGATGTTGGAATTTAGATGAGGAAAAAATGTTTCAGTTTGTGAGTTTATCTGCTGAAACCAGTGCAATGAAGAACATGAAATGTAGATTGGACAGCTTATGCATGTTGTTCGGTGTACATGGTGGACGGTTGAGGATGAGTGATCTTGTATCTTAGGTTTTTCTGTGTGCCCAGGCAGACGGACCCGGGATCGGGGTGGGGGTGGGGAGATCGAAATATGAAAAAATTAATATTTATTTTATATACATTATTGCAAACGATATTTTTATAACCCTTTTTTTTTTGCACCTAAAAGCACAAACCATAGTATGCTAATGTCTTAGATGATTATTCTAGTAAAAAGTTGTTTCTAACAAAGAGAAGAAGCAATTATATAATTCAAGATAATATTAAGTTCCTAAAAAATAATCTACATATATACAGAACCTATTTATTAGATATAACTTTGTTTCTTTATTTAATCGAATTGTCAATAATCGAGTCGATATTGAAAGTATGTGCAATTTCTTTATCAAAGTAAACTAATGATAAATTACTAAAAAAAATATTCTCCATCGTACTACATTGTCTCATTTTGACAATATATATATTTGGTGGTGATTTAGCTCCCATTTAAATGAATAGTCAACATGTTCTTTTCCCCATTGAAATTCCACTGTTTCATTTTCTCCAAATGCTACGAGTAAATCAAACAACTACATCCACTGGATTGAACTTTCTACTTACAAATATTAATAAATTATAGAGATCACCTGTACTGTGATTATAATATTTTAAAATAGAAGGGCCACGCTTCAGCTACATTTTACATCTCGATTCTCAACACAGCATTACATACAAAATTAGCCTATCATAAGTACAGATAACTGCTAGAATGATCATAACCTTCAAAACTACATTGGTCTGGACTCTGGATACTAATCCATATTACCATTTACCGCCAAGCATTTCTACCGATTTGTTTTCTTCTATGACTAGGTTGGTGGGGAGCTTGATAGGTTCAATAAAGTCAAACTGGAATTAACCTTAGACCTGATCGACTATATTTGTGGCCTCCCGTACCTACACACGATGCATACATGCACACAGACGGCAAAAGATGCACAATAAAGAGTCAAAGCTTGGCTGGAAAAGATGTGCCTCTAGGAAATATAGTGAAATTCAGCTAATATATTGAAACTATAATTGGTGAAAACCTGAAATAAACATCTTTTGAGGTGTTGAGCGAGCACCAACTAGGGGTGTGCATTGGTTCGGTATTCGAAATTTACAAACCGAAAACTGAATTGAAAAAATTCGGTTCGGTTCGGTTTTAATCAAAATAAACGAATTTCGAAAAAAAAAAAAGGAAAAAAGATTTGGTTCGGTTCAATTTTTCAATTATTTTTGTAATTTCGGTTTTCAACATACTCTTATATATATATATAATATAATTTTAATTTATTTAATATATAATACTTCAATTATATATATATTGAAATAGTAATTAATTTATATATTTCGATTTTCGGTTCAGTTTGGTTAACCGCGCGTAAAAACGGAAATTGAACTGAATAACCGAAATTTTGAAGGAAAAAAATCGAACACCGAAATTTTAGGTTTGAACCGAATTTTCGGTTCGATTCGGGCGGTTCGGTTAATTTTGAACACCCCTAGCCTAGCACCAACTCAGACCTTCCAATATTTAAGTTAGTAAAAGACAAGTGGGAACGAAAAATAACGTCTGACCCCAAAATAAGCAGATTCTTTACTTTAGTGATGTTTCCATTTCAAGTATAACCTGGGTCTTTACCAACTTTACAGATGGTAAGGACCATTCCTTGAGGTGCTATCAACATAGGCGCTTCACACCTTTATATGGCTCACATTCTGTAGATTTGGTTGGACAAGGACATTGTACATTTTATATGGGAGTTTGTAAGACCTCATCCTACACTCATTGTAAAAGGAAAGTATGGATTGTTTATGAGAACTGTGTTGAATCCTACTTATTAACAAGAGCTTAAGAATACCGGGGATATCCCGTTATGCCAATCTGCAAAGAGTCAAACATTAAACCTGGGTCCTTAGTTTTTATACCTAATCACCATTCACCTCTATCTATGAGTTATGGATGAATTTCCCCTTCAAATAACAGAACCTTATAGCACCCGAAGCTTATCTCTTCCGTATAGCACACAACCTAACTCTTTAGACTGCCTAGATGAAAATGACAGAAATTAGCTAAACCGTTGCTCAAGGTAAAGTTCAAGTTAATGAGCAAGTTAGTTCTACTCAGTAACGTGAAAAAGGGAAGGGAAAAAAGAGGATAGATTGTGCACAAAAAAACTCAAGTTTCACCCTTCAAATCTTTGAATCTAATGAAAAATTTGAAGGTAGAAGAGTGGATGAGAACAACAGTTTCCTAAAAGGTTGTCGAGATAAGGAAAGAAAATTACACAGGAAACTGCTAGTAAATATCCCAGGATTATCAACGTACTGTTAATTCCTGCTGAAAAATGAGGTAGTTGAAGCACCAATAAGCTTTATTTTCAGTTACTTTATCTCTCAATGTGTCTAGTATCTCTAGGCAAACATGTGTGGATAGATGTAAACAACCACAACGACAGTGTTAAGACTTCGAAGACAACTCGTACACTCTTCATATGTAGACAATGCTATACACTCTTCACATGTAGACAATGGCCATAAACTAATTAACAACCAAGCACAACTACACTTAGGGACGGAGCCGGGGCGCTGGAGGGATTTACCACTTTTGGGTGTCAATTTCAAAATATATAATTTCGCCCCTTCAAATATTAAAAATTCTATGTTCTCTATTGCTCAAATCGTTTTAGTATGTCATTGACTTTTTGCAATTTACTCAAATTCTAAAAATGTCCTCTCACAGCTTCACTTATTTCCTTCTTCACTATTTAAATTGTTATTCACAGCATATCTCACTGCATCAGGTGCTTCTCTCACTAGGGTAGCCCCATGGGCTAATGCACTCGGTGGCAAAATTCATGCCAACTCTACCATCCAATTTGCTCCTGCCCAGATACGGTTATTATCTCGTGCTGCGTCAACAACAGAAGACGACAGCAAAATTAGTATTGGACCTCGCAAAGGTGTGGAAGAGGAAAATGAAGGAAAAGATTCTGGTTTTGTTTATTATGGTCCAATATCAAGCACTATCAAGAAAGTAAAGCTTCTCTCTCTTTCCACCTGCTGCCTCTCTGTTTCATTAGGTCCCGTTATTACTTTCATGACATCTCCAGACATGAACGTTATCCTAAAGGGTGCAGTGGCTTCTACTGTCATATTCTTAAGTGCTTCTACAACTGGAGCCCTTCACTGGTTTGTGAGCCCTTATGTCCACAAGCTGAGGTGGCAACCTGGTTCTGACACCTTTGAGGTCGAAATGATGTCGTGGTTGGCTACATTTGTACCAAAGACGATAAAATTCGCAGATATAAGGCCTCCAGAGACAAATAGGCCTTTTGTCTCGTTTAAGGCTAATGATAACTTTTACTTTGTTGATGCTGAACACTGTCATAACAAAGCGTTGTTGGCGAAACTGACCCCTCAGAAACAAACACGTGAGTCCCCTTTCAAGAACTTGTGATTTGTACCATGTTTGTACAAGTATCTATCTGTCTTAATGGGTTTTCAGTGGATTTTGACTGGGTTAAACTTTTTAGCATAAAATAAGGTATACATACCTATGTGTTTTACATCTCTTTGATACACAGATTATGAAACAGTGTATCTTCTTTGCAATTTTGAGCTGATTTATTCTGGCTTCATGTTTGTTGAACATTGAGCGATAATGTTGTGGTAGCTTGCTCTATATGGTCTTCTCATTGATTAGCAACTTACACTTAACCAAACCTTTGTTTTTTTTATTTGGTGTCTTTATTGGGCATGTAAATATGATATGCGCAAGATGAAATAGATTGTAGTGCACATTTTCTCCAACGAAAATCGTTCACAAAGTGTTTCCAAAAATATTGTCCCTATGCACTTCAAAAAAAGATGATCTGATTGTCCTGTTTCTACCTTCAAAACATACAAAATTGATGGAATTATATTACAAACAACTGATTTCTTTGAAGAAGACTCATCCAACACTAATCGAACGTAAAAGGCAAACATATGTCAAGAGCAAACATAATTGATATTGAAGTTTAGTTCCAATAATGGAAAGACAAATAAAAACCTCATCATCCACAATGATCAATAAGCATGGAATTGTTGAAGAGTGTGATTTCCAGTACACAAAATCTCCATTTTGACATCCTCAGGGAGAGCCATATGGTCTGCGGGATTTCAAGATGTTCAAACCATCACCGCCTTCTGTGTTTAGATTTCAAATCATCACTTGAACTTGGTCAATGTATTTGTCTGAGTTTCATTTATAATCAAATTGAAAGTATGGTACTTCAATTTGGTGTAAAATCTTTTCAAGTTGAATGTAGTAGTATTGATTCATTTCAAGTACCAGTAGTGTTACAATCTATATCTTGGGTATGACATTTTGGGTAATTTTATAATAGATCGAGTTCACTGTAACAAATAGTAAAGATCAATCGAATTCGATTTTTTATAAAATCACTCTGACATTCTTAGTGTTGTTTTGATTTTTCTCTGTCTTCCTATTATATAAAACATCTATGAGTGAGTATACATACATATTCATATATGTATATCAGATTATTTCTAATAAGGATGGTAAACAAAGTGGGCTGCCAAGTGTTAGGAGGCCTGTTTATTGGGCCTTTATTAAATATGACTCTACATTTGGAGCTTACTATTTATAGCCCATTAAAAGAATGGGCCAAGCGGCGATATAAAACCCAAAAATAATGTAAAAAAAATCGAGTTCAAGCCAAATTTTAAAAAAAAAATTATAAAAAGTTTGAATTTGAGCTCATAATACCTTTTCTAGGGTTCGAACTCGATACAAATCTATTTAATATATATATTTTTTGTTGGGGGTAAATTGTTGAATTAACGAATAATTAAATCTACTATTTAATTTCAAGTGTATAAGTACTAGTCTTTAAGGTTTAGAATATGTGCATTTTGTAAATAATCTCCCTAGGTATTTAACATTAGCAAACAATCCCCGAGGTATGAAATCTTAGTAAAGAACTCTTTCCGTTAAGTTAACTGTTATTGATGTGTGTAATACCCCAAGCGCACGGCTTCCAGTGTAGTATAAAAGATATCGTTCCCACGAGGACAAGATAATCAAGTACCAATTCCTTCACGTATTTGTAATCTAAGCTAAAAGATTATTTGATATAAATATTAACTAGTAAAAATAAAGCAAAGATTCGAAAATGAGTTTAAACGATTGATTAAAGATTTTAGAATTGGAATTCACAACAATAAACATTATCTATCTTATTATATTTCACTAACGTGAATGCTACTTATGAAGGACATTATCCAATTTTAACTATTATCTTCTTTTAAAGTATGCAAAAGTGTACACTGTATGACAAAACATAAGACTATGTGCAAAGTGTCATCTAAAAAGTTAATCCTAATCTTAGGTCGACATGAACAAAAATTGAGATATGCTTGTTCAATTAGTCCAAATTATATATTGAAGTCATACCATCTTTCTTAAGTTAATTCTAGCAAATTGTACAAATTGTACAAATTGACAAGCTAGAATTCACAAAAAAAGAAAAAAAATTATGAATGTCAATGAATGGCTCCAACGTCCCCAAACTTTTAACAAAACAAACTCATACGATACATATATGCTAAGTCAAATTCTACCCTCAAATTTAAACTATAACATTGTCCTCAATGTTATTACACATAAGTAGTGAGAAAGAAAAAACTTAACCAAATGATATGTTGAAAAACATGTTCAAATACCGAAGGAGAATTTTCGTTTCAAGTAAAGCTAGTGTAATATCTCTATCATCCAATGAACAAAAACATAGCATGCAAAGATATTTTTTTTGTGTTAAGTAAAAAAAAAAAAAAAGAAGAAGCACTTGGGTTGCATCCCAAGAAGCGCTTGTTTATATTCATTAGCTTGACTTTACCATGTTAACTTAGTTTTGTAGATCCCGGATTGGACTCGACGACTTGGCAATTCTCCAATTGACTTTAGAATCTTGATTTCTAGGTAAAAAAAATTCAGGTGCTTGTCGATTAGAAGAACTAAATCTCCCTTTTTTGAATTTGCGAAAGATTTTTTTATCATGCAATACTTTAGTATCTTCGTTTTTCATATTGCACTCTCATGCGCATCAAACCTTGATTCATCTAGTTCATGAAAGCGAAACTTCATCTCATCTCCAGCGAAATTTGGTGTCAATGTGGGATTCCCCTTAAACAGCCGAACAATATCAGCGATAATTTCATCTTCCTCCTCAATCAAACCGCCACTCACTAGTCCTGCCTCTAATGAATCCTTATAGTGGTTCCTAGTAAGCTTATCCTTAGTTATTTGATTAACCTCATCAATTCTGTAACAAGAGTTCTCGGGAGATCGGTAAGCAACGGATTTACATAGACTAAATTCAACTCTCTCATCCCCAATACTCAAGGAAAGCCTTCACTTTTCTACATCAATGATGGCTTCTACTGTAGCTAGGATCGGAAAGGCCTACCAAGAATAATGGGAATTTGAGAATCCTCCACCATCTTGAGAACAACGAAGTCTGTAATACCAACCTTGATATATACATCCTCTAACATACCCGTCGGATACTCAACAGAACGATATGCTAACTACAAAGTTATGTTTGTAGGCTTTAAAGCGCTCATTTCCAAATTTTTCGCCATAGACAATGGCATGAGACTAACACTAGCTCCAAGATCACATAAAGCATGATTCAAACTCATAATGCCAATGACACAAGGAATTGAGAAACTACAAGAATCTTTAAGCTTAGGAGTTAATTTATTTTGAATTATTGTGCTCCACTCCTCAGTTAAAGCAACAGTTTCATATTCCTCTAGTTTTCGTTTGTTAAAAAGAATCTATTTTAAGAACTTAGCATATGAAGGCATCTGAGATAACGTATCAGTAAATGGAATATTAATGTACATTTTTTTAAGAACCTCTAAAAATTTCCGAATTACTTATCTAACTTTGCCTTTGCTAATCTTTGAGGAAAGGGTATGTGTGGCTCGTAGGATGGTAGAGGAACATAGACCGACTCTTTTTTACCATCATAATTCGTTTTGTCATTAAGATTGTCAGGTTGAGATGATGGTTTGACAGTTTCAATTTTTTCAGTTGGTTCAATTTCTATCATCCCATTAGGCATTTTAGATTCCTCGTATTGTGTCTCACTTCTTAAAGTAATAGATTGACAGTGTTCTTTAGGATTCATTTTGGGTTGGCTAGGAAAAGAACCGGTATTCCTAATGGAGATATTAGCTTGTTGGGAAATTTGCGTTTCTAACAACTTATTATGGGTTGCTAATAAATCCACTTTAGAATCTAGTTGTTTAATAGCTTCAATCATAGCTAGTCCTCGTTGTCTAAATTCATCATTCTGTTTAATTTGCGTGACAACAAAACTCTCAAGAAGGGTTTCTAAGTTTGATTTTTGTGGAGGGGTGGAATTATAAGGCATCTCTTGAAATCCAGGTGATTGCTTAAAGTTAACATGTGGAGCTACATTTTAATTATTCTTCTACGAAAAATTTGGGTGGCTTCTCCAACCAGAGTTATAAGTATTAGAAAAATGGTCACTCTTCTGGTTAAGGTTATTGACAAAATTGACTTGTTCAAGTAATCTATCATTAGGAATAAATTTTCTAATTGGCATTCTAATGCAACATGCCCAACCACCACATATTTCACACATAGAATTCTAATTTCTTAGATATGGCCTCTATTTGTGCAGAAAGTAAGCTAATAGCATCAAGATCATACTTACCTGATGTCTTTTGTGGTATTGATCTTTTGCTCGTCCATTGATAATGATTCATTGCCATGTCCTTTATAAGATCATAAGCTTTGTCAACGGTTTTGTTCATTAAAGCTCATCATGCTGCTGCATCGACAAACATCCTCGTATTGTAGATCAACCCGTTGTAGAATGTATGGACGACGAGCCACTTCTCCAGCCCATGGCGTGGGAACAACTTGAGAAGATCCTTGAATCGTTCATAAGCTTCATATAGTGATTCACTGTCCCGTTGAGAGAAAATAGTTATCTGGTTCCTCAGTAGTGCAGTCTTACTTAGGGGAAAATATTTCGCTAGGAAGCACTGCATGAGCTGCTCCCAAGTCTTGATGGAACCCGACGGTAAAGAATGCAACCAAGATCTTGCCTTGTCTTTCAATGAAATCGTGAACAATCTCAGCCGGATAGCATCCTGTGAAATCCCATTCATCTTTAGAGTGTCACAGTACTCTAAGAACATGGACAAGTGGAGGTTTGGCTCTTTAATAGGTGCACCCCAAACTGATTCTACTGAACCATTTGCCAAAGGGATGGCTTGAGCTCGAAATTGTTAGCATCTACAGTGGGTCTGGTGATGCTAGAGTGAAGGGTCTGCGCATTGGGTGCTGCAAAATCCTTCAGAGATCTTGAGTTTACATTCGCGTTAGTGTTTGCGTTTGCATTCTCTTCAGCCATGGCTGCTTATTTCAGTTGAGCTCGTTTTTGTCTTTGTAACTTTCTCCTTGCAAAAAAAGTTTTTTCGATTTCTGGATCTAGCTCGATAGGGAAATCAATGCTAGTTTGCATACACAGAGAATGACAGAGATCCTGAAAGAAAAATAAAAAACAAAAAATTAAAAACTAGAAATAAAATGGCTTAATCTCACAAAAATATGATGTTAAGATATTAATTATCCTAGTCCCCCGCAACGGCGCCAAAAATTGGATGTGTGTAATACCGCAAGCGCACGGCTTCCGTATAGTACAAAAGATATTGTTCCCATGAGGACTAGATAATTAAGTATTAATTCCTTCACGTATTTGTAATCTAAGCTAATAGATTATTTGATATAAATATTAACTAGTAAAAATAAAGCAAAGATTCGAAAATGAGTTTAAACAATTGATTAAAGATTCTAGAATTGGAATTCACCACAATAAACATTATCTACCTCATTATATTTCACTATCAAACGTGAATTCTACTTATGAAGAACATTATCCAATTTTAACTATCATCTTCTTTCAAAGTAAAATAACATACGTAAATTAATCAATCACCTACTTTCATGATGATTAGGCTTAATCTAAGTTCATTTATCTCCATGATAATGTGAATTCCTCAAAAGCTCTAAACCTGCTTTCGTGATTTAAAAACCTAGGTTTAATTTCTTGGGTTCCGATATCAAGATGTCACCTTTCAGAATTTTCACCGAAAATCTACGATCGTGCAAATAAGTGGCCAACAAATTAACAAGCATTAAGCAATAAGAAATAAAATCATAAGCATACGCATTCATGAAATCAAAAAAAACGTAAATTAGTTGGATACCATATTATCGGGCTATCACCAATTGTAGAATGAATGAAATTACTCCATGAAATTAAAGAGACAAACAATAACTAAAATCAACATGTCAACAATAATTAAAAAGGAGAGATAAAGAAAAAACTCTATTCTCGATTAAAATTGTCGTCGAAAACGTTGAATACAATTATGCAAGAATGATTTGCCTCTTTTCTTGAATATCTTTAAGCCTTAAAAAAGGACGTAATTCCAATCCCTAATCTGATGTTTTTCTCCAATTTTCAGTTAAAGAATTCTCCTTTTTTTATCGCAAGAAATTGATATAAATAAAGAATAACAAAAGAGTCCCTTCGTAGTTGGAGCTGCTGGCGTTTTCGGGGGCATTTTTCAGCGTTTAAACGTTGACGACAGTTTTAATGTTGTATTCGATGGATCTTTTGACTGTCTTTTTGTCTGAATATAACTTTGGCATCTTCTACAAAGTTGTAGATCTATGTATTAGCTTTACAACCCAACTGGTTTGGATCCAATCCAAGTTGTATAACGTGATTAATGGTCTTTCTACTAAAGTTGCCATATTAGATTCGGAATAGAATATATTTTGTAACTTTCGGGCCTTCAAACGTTTGAACCGGATCTTGTACTCTTCATAAAACATTTAGAAAGTTGAATAAGCATAATTAATGGTAGAGGTCTATAACTCAAGATATAATTATATTTCCGAACAACGCCAATTCATCTCCTTTCATACTTTTTTTGTCTTTTTCTCAAAGTCAATGATTTTACCCTACAAACATGTAACAAACCTATTAAACGCATATGAAGTCTAAATCATAATATAAAGATGGTATAATTACGATTAATCTTAGGCTAGAAAATACGTCTAATCAAGGTTTATCATTAGTCAACAGTTAATTTGATGGGCAAAATTGTAATTAACGTAAATTCAGATAATAAAAAGGAAAGCAATTACTTACATGATATGAATTTCCCCTTCCTGTTATGTCCGCTACTTTTAGAGAAACCCTATTATTCTCCCAAAAAATCTAAAAACTCCATTATTAATCGATCTCTGTGTTCATTGTAAAGTTCTATCGTTCGTGATGACTTGAGTTGCTATTAAATATTAATATTATTTTTTTATTATATATATAGTTAATTTTTCTATCGTTCGTCTTGTAACGATCTTTCTAGCTTGACTTATTATACGTTAAAACAAGTTTGAACAATCTTTTATGTGTTTCAAGTTTGAAACTAGATTAGAAGTCTACTTGATTATGTGAAAAATGATAGAATACGTGCAAATAAATTAAGCAACTTGAGATCAATTAATATTAAACTATATTCAATCTCATTTGAGCTTGATTTGATTAGTAATCAAACCAAACTCAAACATATTCTTTTTATTTAATTTTACCTTCAAATTATTAGATAGAATAATATATCTAAATTTTTAGATAAATAAATAAATATTTGAAATTGAGAAAAATTATTGTTGTATAAAGTGAATTAAACTTTATTTTTTTTATGTTAGATCAACTTAATTGGAACTAAGAATACAATAAAGTGCATTATGACATAGTTGGAAATCTCCCTTCTAAAATCCATACCAATATTTGTTATTCCTTGTTTTTAGGGAAAAATGCAAAAAATACCAATGTGTTAATTCGAAAATGCAAAAAACCCATGTGTTAGTGAAATAAGCTGAAAGACATCTTGTGTTATTCAAAAATCTGCAAATAATACCAATTATATTAGAAGTTAACATGATTGTTGTTCATGTGCTGGTGTATTAACATGAGGTTTTAACTTAAAACCCTTTACTAATATAAAGGGTATAATGCACATTGCAGATTAAAAATTAACAGCGTAGAAATCTTTGACGGAATGAGCACGCGAGTATTATTTACAGACTTTTGAATAACACAAGGTGCCTTTCAACTTATTTCATTAACACATGAGTTTTTTTGCATTTTCGAATTACACACATGGTTTTTTTTTGCATTTTTCCCCTTGTTTTTATATAGATTACAATTTTGCCCATAAACTTAACTGTTGACTAACAGTCAACTTAATAGATTTTTTTTTTTACCAAGATTTCAAAAAACTCGGGGTTGTTTGCCAATGTTAAATATATCGTTATATAGAAAAGCCGTGAAATGAATGTTTTAGATAATGAGTTTTAACATTAATTAATAGATTACCATAAAGATTATCAAATAATTTTGAAATGTGATCATCTCAATAATGCATGCCCCCTCATTAAATTCCACAATTAATTCACCATGGGCCCACACCATTTCCCCATGCACTCTAGTCCATCCACCAACATGTAAATCCATTTAACGGCTATGATTCACCCTCCTCACATCTAACCATGATAATCCAACATTGTTCGGTTCTTCAAAATAACTAACTGAAAATCGAACCAATCAAAACGATTCGATTCAATTTTTAATTGAACCAATCTTAAAATCGAACCACCGTTTCAATTTTTAATTGAATCAATCGAAAAATAAGTTTATTTCGATTCTGTTTATTCAACTTTTCTTGTTCTTTTGTTTTCTAATAATATTTCCAATGTATTAATAATTATATATAAATTAATAAAAGTAATTAATCTATATTTATATATTTTGATTTTGGTTCGGTTTGATAACCATACAGTATATAAACGTTGGAATTGAATTGAATAATCGAACTTGTTGTTTAAAAAAATCAAAAGACAAGAATTTTTTTTTTCCATTCTTAATTTGAACCGAATTTTCGATTTTCAATTTGATTAGGAGGTTCGATTAATTTTGGAGAATCTCCGATCCACCGCATGCTACATACATGCACACACTCTCTCTCTTACGTTAGTTTTTTTTTTCAGTGTCCTTACTATTACACTGACTTACCCACATTTGCAAAACTTCAAAACTTCTCTCTCTCTAAAACCTTCAACAAAAAATCACACAAACCAACACAAATGAGAGCTAAAAACCCTAACTAAGAACCAGAGATATAAGCAATTTAGCCTCCGATCTCAATTGGAGTGTATCTTTTGCACAATGATTGGATGGAATTTTCAAGATATCAATCATCGGTGTAAACTTTTAGTGGCGGAGTGAAATTTATTGATTTTTTTTTTTGAATTTTGGTTCGGTGTTGAGATGTATAAGAACCAGCTGCAGGAGCTGGCGCAGCGGAGCTGCTTCAATCTGCCTTCATATGCTTGCATCAGAGAAGGTCCTGATCATGCTCCGAGGTTCAAAGCCGCCGTTAATTTTAACGGCGAGACGTTTGAGAGCCCTAGCTTCTGTTCTACGCTTCGTCAGGCCGAGCACTCGGCTGCTGAGGTGGCGCTTAATGCTCTAGCTACCCGCGGTCCTTCCAACTCGCTCGCCGCTAAAATTTTGGTATAAAAAAAATCGTTTTTTTCCCCAAAAGTTTATTTGTTAAGCTTGCTTCGTTGAGGAATATTTTTTTCGATCATTGCATGTGCTTTTTTTTCATCTCGTGTTTATTAGTTTCAATTCATGAATAAAATTAAATAGAAAGAAAATGTAAGTGAAATATGCCTGGTGGGTTGTTTATGAGCTCTGGAAAGCTTGGGTTCTGTTGATTAATGAGCATTCAATTGAGGTTGTCTTTGGAACTAAGAGAAGCTAATTTGGTAAGTAAGAATGTTGTGGTGTTGCTTTGTATGGATATGAAGAAGAGTGGAATTAATTTCTATTGGTGAATTCTGTGATTGTTTCAACTCAGTTTTTCGAGTGAGGAGTTCATTTAAGTCCATCGTAGGTCGACCAGTTGTGTTTGCTTGATGTTTGAGGTGGAAATTTAAGTTCATTAAATTGTAATAATTCATTTTATTCTCTTTTATGTGGTTTGAACATTACTGAAATTTCAGTTTGATTATGTCCATGGTGATATCTAGATGGTTTGTTTGCCATCATGGAATACAATTTAATAGGGATATAGTCAAATATGTTTGCTAACTTAAATATTAGCTAGGACAAGATTTAGTACGTAATGTGTTTGTTAGAGGGTATGTGGAACTTTACAATGAACAAATTTTTATTCTAATAATCGGTGGTGATTTTCTTTGCTTTCATAGTTTAATGGTTTAAGCATGGGGATTCATGCCTGCTTGATTTTGTTAAACTTTTACAAATCACATATTTTATGTCCTACTACTTAAAAGCATGCTCTGGGAGAGGCCTGGAATTAGAACAGCAACGGTCTCGAGATTTCCCTTTGGAAAAGTGTTTTGTCTACTTTTGGACGCATATAAGAGTTGCCAGCCTAGAATTGGTTTTCAACTTTGTGTGACGTCAGCCGAAGTGAACCTATCCGCGGTCTTAAAGAATTTAGAATCTATTTGTTGAAACCTTTCTTTTTCGGCTGGAAGCCAGCTCATGAATGTCGCATTTTACACCTCACCTTACATGATTTGCACAAAATTATAATATTAATATTTGTACCTACCACACCATGCGGTGGACCCACAACACGCGAATTAGTTACTAATACAGGTCGGATAAATCTGAGCTGTAAAAGGATTGGGCTATTTTATTAATAGAGTATTTTCCTTCACTTATCTTTTGACCGCATTTTGAATGTTTAAGCTTGAGAGGAATGTGATTATTAAATGAGTTGAGCACGACTGAGCACTGCAACATTTACATAGAAACACCAAACGAGATGGAAAATGTATAGTTTTCTGTTCCCATGTGCCGGTTATTCTTCTAATCTGGCAGTCTCAAAAGTCCAATTTATTTTCAAATTCTTATGCCATGAACATGTGTAGTTTCTTGGGCTCATTAAGGTATCATATGATGTGGCTTGTAGGAGAATATACTAGCCTAACTTTCAATTTGGAACATTAGCTTAAAGTATTTGAAATTTGAAGTCTAGTAGGGGTGGGATGAGGTGGGGGTACCATATGTTGTTGATTTTGGACGCATGTATTGTATAGCCAAGTCAATGTGGTGAAGGAAGTATTCTCGTATTTGGGGTGTAAGTTCAGAATATGTCACTTAACCAGAACTCAAGTGGAGTACAGCCTTAGCCAAGGTCAAATGATCAATTTCTCCTTGTGGATCTATAACTAAGCTTAAATTTACTACATAGTCCATTTGAATCTCCGCAAGCAGTTATCCTTGACTGTTGCAACAAATGATATCCCGTGATGAATTTACATTAAGATCTACACTGGCAGCCGTTGATCATTAGGAACACTCTAATAATTATTGCTCTCAAGGGCTAAAATTTGGAAGTACAGTAAGTGCGTGATTTGCATGCCAACATGTTCAAATAAGTACCATGTACCCTGATGTAAGGAACTGAACAAAGGCTGAACTTTACAAATCAAAACTTTCATGTATATTTATCTAATGCAGTTTTTTCTGATTTTTCAAGTTATGTGGTTTGACATTCTCATTTCTCTTTGCTACTCGGTAATTTCGTAATTGTGTTGAACCCTGTAATACAGGATGAGACAGGTGTCTATAAGAATCTCTTACAGGAGGTCTCACAAAGAGTGGGGGCATCTTTGCCTGCTTACACAACTGTCAGAACAGGTCGAGGCCACCTTCCTGTTTTTACCGGTACTGTAGAGTTAGCAGGCGTAATATTTACTGGCGAGCCAGCTAAGAACAAGAAACAAGCAGAAAAGAATGCAGCAATGGCAGCATGGTTATCTCTGAAATCATGTAAGTGACGGAAATCTACATTTCTAGGTATGAGTTGTGAGGGCATGCAAACGAGTCATAATATGAATTACAAATTGCTACAAGTACATGTGAACAACTTGTACTTATCCTACTCCTAACCCCCCCCCCCCACATGAATAAACAAACAAAGTCAGAAATATGGTAAGAACAAAAATGGAAAATGATTTTTATAAAATAAGAATATTCAGTTGCTTCGTATCTCCAAAATGTTAAAATACTAAACTAAACTTTGCAAGTTTAAGATGCAGCCCACACTATTCCTCTTCCCACATTGTCGTATAGTTGTATGGGCAACATATTTTTTTCATCTGTTGAGAATATAATTGCATGAGTATGTAATGCTGGCTCCAGCTGGTTGGTCCCAGTGTTAAATATAGAATTGTGCTAAGAATGCAGTAAATTGAATGACAATCTCTTTAGTTTGGAAGATAAATAAGGTGATTGAATGTCGCAATATTTGTGTAATATACTGTTCTTTAGTATATGTAAAAAATAATGCATACAGTAGGTTGCTGGCTGTCGAAACCCAACGATTTGATTTTAAGAGTTCCTGAGTTTGTGTCCTGTCTCTCAAAAGTGTGGCAGAGTGAGGCAACCACATAATAATAATTGGTGTACTTATACTACAATTATTTTTGTCCAAAGCCTATATATCTAGATTTAGGTCACATACCAAATCGTTCTGAAAAAATCTGCAAATCATTCTAAAGAAAATATACTTAATATTTTCATTTCCTTGTTTTGATGTAGTGCTACAATCCGAGGGATCAACATCAGAAAGGAACCATAAGGATGAGCAAGAGCATGTGACCGTTGCTCGAGCCCTGCAAAAATATCTATTGAAAGCAAAATTGGGAAGATTATCCTTTCCAATAAAATTCCCCACATTAAACCCAAGACCATCAACCACACAGCAATCTCCAACTACAACATCGAAAATACTTCCTCTAATATGTCCACAAACAGCTCCTCCTCGCAGTAGGCCTGTTACATCTCCAAGCAATAACTTTGCATTCCCCAAGTTCATTAAGACAACTCAAAGCCAACCTGTAATTCCATTCACAAACGAGAGTCACTCGTCGTCACTAATGGACAATCTTATGGCGCAATCACAGAAATTCCCTGCAGTAGGAGCACAACCTTATATTCCGGTCCGCCATTGTCAAAGAATTGCACCATCTGTTACAATACGAAATTCAGTTCCTGTTTTCTCTGCACCACCGCGTCCTTCAACTCAATCTTCGCTAGTAATGATTCCTCCAGTGCTTGTCATGCCACAACCCGTGTGTGTGAGACAAACCGTTCCTCTATTCAATACTCCACCAGTTCGGGTTGAGGAGCGGCCCAGATCACACCAAGCTGTTAAAATCGGGGACCCACGACTTTCCCGACCCCCACCAGCTCGAGTCAATGAATCATGGATTCCTAAACTACCCCTGGCTCGAGTTGATGAATCACAAATTTCTAAACCCCTGGCCCGAGTCAATGAATCACAAATTCCTAAACTACCCGTAGTCCGGGTAGAGGATCAGATCGGTTCTTTGCTCAATTCTGGAGTTCCAATTTGTCCCAAAAGTCAAACCGAATCACCGGCATCTAAGATTAGTACTGGTTCAAAGGCATCTGCAGAAGAGACTGTTACAGTTGAAGACTTGAAAGAGCTGAAGATATGAAAAGGGTATGGTATGATTTCAATATGAAGAAAACTACAGGCGGCTTCTTTCTGTATGTACTATGTGGGTTTTGTTTTTGTATTCCCTTTTCATTTCAGTTAATTTATTTGTGTAACTTGTCTGTTTTGGGAGAATCGACCTGTCTTAAGAATTAATTTTGTCTTATGGTTTCAGAGCAGTTTGGCTCCTTTAAATTGCTTGTTTTGTGGTTTTGAGTTGCTTTAAAGCTGAGTTTACTGCAGAATGTCGAATAGGTCCTTTTTCTTTTGGTTCATTTGCAAGCTAAATTCTGAGTTTGGAGCCAGTGACCCGTCAAAATTCAACAAAAAACATTTCAAATTTGTCACGCTTGAAGCATGACAATTTTGAAGCTTGCCAACTTTGAATGCATGATAATTTTGAAGGTTGAAAAATGTGATGTCATGCATGACGTAAGCATGGTCATAAAAGTCGTAAATGGCAGGCGAAGCTCTCCTATAAATAGAGCTTCGTCCAATGTTAGAAATCATCCCGAAACATTTTCTCTTTCTCCCTATAAACTCTCTTCTTCTTTTGTTTGTTATAAAAGAGAGTGTGAGAGTGTTCTTACTAGTTCGAGACGGATAAAATTATTCCGTTCTTGTGATTAGTGAAGGCGTTTGTAATTTCTTTCAGATTGATATTATCATAGCCTTGTCCCATGGACGTAGCTTAAATTGGGTAAACCACGTTAAATTCGTGTCCCTTATTTTTTATATTTTTTGTTATTGTCTCAACTCAAATAACGTCATATTCCAACGGTTCCGCAGCGCGTACCGCCTAACAGTGGTATCAGAGCCACTAGGTTGGAGTACCGTTCACAAGAAAGTTTCTATTGGTGTATACATAATTTTAGTAGTATAAATTAAATACTATCGGGAAGTTGAGGGTATTACGAAAGGACAATTGTCTTGTGGCAATTGAGGGTAGGCCGGCAGATATCACTGATAATAAGAAGTGGGAGGAGATTGATGGTAATGCTGTGGCCAATTTACATTTGGCGTTGGCAGATGGAGTTCTGTCCAGCATTGCGGAAAAGAAGTCAGCTAAAGAAATTTGGGATACGCTGACGAAACTCTACGAAGCCAAATCGCTACACACAAAAATATTCTTGAAGCGGAGACTTTACACTTTACGGATGGCAAAAACCACGTCGGTGACCGAACACATCAACGTTCTAAATACACTATTTTCACAACTCACTTCAATTGGTCATAAAATAGATGCAAGTGAACGTGGGGAGCTTTTACTCCAAAGCTTACCTGATTCATATGATCAACTTATCATCAACCTGACAGGAAATTCTACCACGGATTGTCCAGTCTTCGATGATCTTGCTGCCTCGATTCTAGAAGAAGAAAATAGGCGCAAGAACAAAGAAGACAGATTGGCGAATTCTCAGCAGGCAGAAGCGTTGTTGATGGCAAGAGGAAGGTCTATGGAGCGTGGGTCGAGTGGGAGCCACAGTCGTGGTAAGTCCCAGACACGGAGTAAGAAGCACATTAAATGTTACAATTGTGGTGTAAAGGGGCACTACAAAAGTGAGTGTCCGAATTCCAAGAAGAAGGAAATTTTCAAAGGAAAGAGCCCTGAGTCATCTAATGCTCAGGCTAGTGTAGTAGAAAATTTGAGTGATGGCGATATACTATGTAGCGAGGCATCAATATCTACAGATGGCAGAACAAAGTTTGATAATGTGTGGCTGATCGATTCCGGTGCAACATGGCACATGACGTCCCGTAGAGAATGGTTTTAAAATTATGAACCGGTTCGAGGAGGACAGGTGTACATGGGAAATATCATAATTCGGACTATAAGAATTTCATAATTCATGAGTAGATACAAATAAAATAAAAATATCATAGTTAGTTAAATTAGAAAAGTATAATTTTCTAATATTTATTTTCTTCAAGCTAAAATATTTAAATATATTGAAAGTATTACTCAAAATTGAAATCACATATCCTAATATAATACTTATTAGAAATCTTGACCGAGTAAATTGTTTTTAGCACAATCTATCTAAATATTTCAGTGAATTTCGTATGTTGAAAGCAGAATGTCTTTGGCTCAAATTATTCTACATTTCGAGTAGATAAATTTAGAGTATTAAATTACTCAAACTGATTTCAGATGAATGAAAAATTAATTAACAAAGTTTATCATTTAAAACGTTGTTCATAATTGGAATAAATGTTTCAATGGGTACATATGCAATTAAATGATCACAAATCATACATCGACGTTTGCGATCGAATGATGAAAAGTTCATTTAGTTCATGGTCTAAAATATTCAAATCGAAAAATTGAGGGGACCAAATTTAAAGGACGTAATTGTTCAAGATTCAAAATTTTGGGGTCAAAATTAACATATTGATTTGCATAGTTGGTGGTGCACCCAGATTCATGTGATCAGTTTTTATTTTAACAGAGAGGTGATTGGTTGGTTGGTGCATGGTGTACCCACCTACAAGTACGCTATTTATTCGTGCTTGATTTAACAATAAACATAATTCTCTGATGAGTTTATGGATTGATTATTGGGAAAAATAAAATAGTGTAACGGGTGGTGTTCATGAAGATGCAATATGAAATGTCGAGGGACGGATTACTCAATTTTCTTAAGACAATATTGCCCCGCTCTCGTGGTTACAGAATAAGACAATTGTCTCTCAAGCTACAACGATATCATCTTGATAATAGTACCACTACAAACTACTGAGTCTAGCGAACAAACGATTATTTCAAACTCTCTCTCTGGACTTGGATGAATTAAATATATCTTTAGACATTTAATATGCAAAACTATTCTTAAAATATAAATTGATATTTAAGAATATTCAAGTATTCAAATTAGTACTAAATAGTTCTTAAAATAACATTTAAGAACTTCAAAAATATTTTTAATGCTCAACTTAGATTTAATATTCAACACCATTCTTAAAATATTATAATAATATTTAAGAAATAAAATAATTCTAAAAAATACTCATATTAGTATTTAGGAGAAAATGAGAGAAAGGAAATGATTTTTAATGTTTTATAATTTCGTAAATGGAGAGCCTATTTATACGTAGTAAAGAGTTGTGGGTCAAAAATTATAACTTTTCGGACTTTGGAGAAGGGCCCAAAAGGTGTGTGTTTTGGACAATCACTCCCCATAAGAGCTTTTCATTTTAGCCCCAATAATTGCACCAATGCAAAAAGCATCCAATTAAAAATGATTTGATGTGGACGAGTGCACTATGCACCAACCAACTAACCATTCACATTTATATTAAAATGAGAGCTAGTCTCATGCATCTGGGTGCCCCACCAACTATGCAAATCAATCCATTACGTTCAGAAATTATATTTTGACCCCAAAACTTTAAATTTTGAACAATTACTTTCTTTCAAATTGGTCCCTCGATTATTCTATTTCAACATTTTAGTCCGTGAACAAAATAAACTTTTTCTCATACAATCACGGTCGTCGATTGTATGATTTGTGATCATTTAATCGCAATGCACCCATCGATAAATTGATTCTAATTATGAATAACATTCTAAGTGACACTTTGTTAATTAATTTCTCATTCACCCTAAATTAAATTTGAGTAATTAAATACTCTAAATTTATCTACTCGAAATGTAGAATAATTTGAGCCGAAGACATTCCGGTTTCGACATAGAAATTCATTTAAATCTTTAGATAAATTGTGCCAAACACAATTTACACATTTAAGATTTCCAACAATGCCCACCATGAATGAAATTAAATCAAATGCAGACTAGGCATACGCAAATTGAGACTATATGCAGACTCTAAGAGAATTCGAGCGAAAAGCTATTGCATCCGGATAGATAGCTTGGCGTTTTGAATCTTCCTTAGTGAAATACCATCGGATTTTGTAGGCTCCCCAATGAACGTGATGTCTTGAATTTTTCAACAGATTCTGTAAACCTAGACAATGATACTCACACAATAACTTCTCCAACAATTTTGTTTTCTATTGGCTCTGTTTTGCCCATGGAACAACATTCTGGATCCATAAGTGTTTTCAATTTGAAGCAGCCCCAATTCACACTTATATAGGTGACCTCCTATAAAATGTACCATGTCGTACTCCACTTTATTACGTCACTCACTCGGACAGAATATGAATCATTAAGAGCTACTTGCTTATCCTTTGCTACACTCTGCCGGTGCACTTGTTTATCTTAGGAATGGGTAGGAGGTTTAAACTCCTCAAGTGCGACTTAATATTCAAAACTTCATTTTTTTATTCAACCAAGATCTTGAATCTCCAGTCAACAAGATTGGTTTCTGCTAAGTCGATTTTTAATTTGTAGACTTTTGCTTATTCCCTCCGATATGCAATTTATTTGATCTTTTAGGCATGCATTTGGATCCATATGTTCTCATTTGATTTTACTCAATCATTAGAATTTAGCGGCAATACCATTGAAGAGCAACTTCTTAATGGTTAATATCTTCGGTGTGTCTGTCAAGACTACCATTTTATATGCTAATTTATGACTTTTTGATTGTCGGCTTATGATCATAATGTATCACGGCACAAAAATCTAGCGAATTAAGAATATCCAGCTATCTTTAGTTAAGACATTTGGATATTTTCTATCGGTGTGTTGCAACGGTGTCGACCCACCATTTGCTGTGCTATCCTCCATAATAGGAATTATATACTACAGTCGGGAGCGTGAAGTTCAACTACCCACCTTTTGCCTATCTTGGTTTTAGTGATTTGATCATCGACCACTTTGATCATCATTAACATGATTCGGCTTACCACGTTAGTGGTTGTCCCCTCGAAACGGAATGGATTTATCTTCATTTGACTATTGTCAGTACACCTAGCTCTAGTTTTGGTTTCACAAAATTCTCTACAGTTTTAAAGTCATTTTCTTGGATTTATATGGTTTGAATTTATCCTTGACAAACACGTACCATTTACATGGTTGATGTGTGTAAACCGTAAGCCCAGGGCTTCGGTGTAGTACAAAAGATATTGTTCCCACGAGGACCGAATAATCAAGCACTAGATCTATCAATTATCAGTAATCTAAGCCTAATGAAATTATGAGATAAAACGTAAAGAAAACTAAACAAGAAAACTGGTTTTGATTATATGGGATTAGTAATTCCAGAATCGGGTTTCACCACGACATATGTTATCAATTCAATCATACAATCAATTCAGTTACGATCACCATTTATGAAGGACACTATCCAATTATACTTGTTACCTTATGTCGAAGCATAACAATTTACCCAAGTTAATTAATTAACTACTTTCGTGATGATTAGACTAAGCTCAGATTCATTAATCTCTGTGATAATGTATCGATACCTCAAAAGACCTAAAACTAATTTCGTGATTTAGGATCCTAGGTTTGAATACTAGGGTTTTGATTTAGATGTCACCTATCCGAATTTTCACCTAATATCTATGAACATGTAAATATGTGGCCAGCAAATTCACAACCATTAATAACTAAGAATTCAAACCTTAAGCATATGTGATGCAATGTCAACGATTCTATAACCTATATTGATAACATAATATCGGGCTATTCTCGATTTCAGAACAAAATGGATTACTCCATAGATGCGAAAGCATAATCGATGATAACAAAAGTAAACATGATAGATAGACAAGAATTAAAAGAGATTAAAAAGATAAGCTCGATAAAACCCATTGTCGAAAGATCTCGTTTACAATAAATTCTCGAATCTTGTTCTTGAATCTCTAATCTTTACAATAAATTTCAGAAAAATAAAGTTTGAACCCTAAAACAGAGTTTGGACGGGGTATTTATACTCGAAAGGGAAAAGATCTTAAACCCGCGTTAAAACGCGGGCCTTAAACGCCCTGCATTTAAACGCGGGTGTTTAAACGCCAGTATTTGGCTTCGACAATGTGCCTTCTCTTTCGTCTTATTTTGGCCTTTATCTTGCGTATTTCCGTTTCGATCGACTATTTTCACATGCGACACTTAACAAAGCTATTAAAAGCATTGTGTGGTAAAAAGAAAGAGAAACCGAGTGGTAAACATGGCAAAATAAAGGCTCTATAATGCGTATAAATAAGGTTTATCAACGGTTCAGGTTGTCAATCAATTATTGATTTGATTATCATAACATGATTCGGCTTACCATGTTAGTGGCTATCCACTCGAAATGGAATTGATTTATCTTCATTTGACTATTATCAGTACAACTAGCTCTAGTTTTGGTTTTGCAAAAATTCTCTACAGCTTTAAAATCATTTTCTCGGATCTAATTTTGGACGTTTGATCGACTTTCTTGATTCTACTCTGATAATTAACATCATTTATTCTTGACTAAGTTGGATTCTTTGCACAATATGTCATTTCCATTTAATCTCTTAGGAAAATGTGTTTCATAATATGAAACATCCATCGTTTTCACTCGGCAACCTTATATGTTTATAGTAACGTCTGTCTTAAGTTTC
Source organism: Verbascum thapsus (assembly GCA_963669365.1). Taxonomy (NCBI): domain Eukaryota; kingdom Viridiplantae; phylum Streptophyta; class Magnoliopsida; order Lamiales; family Scrophulariaceae; genus Verbascum; species Verbascum thapsus. Next base: position 14,505,717 of record OY770110.1, on the reverse strand, counting down.
TTAAAATTAGACTCAGTTTTCTTTCACTAAATAATCCATAAATATATCAGTTTTGATAGTGAAAATTGTACGCAAAAGCGCTAAATAATGCAATAATTGTTCTTTAAACAAATTGACTTTTTTAAATAAACGTCACTATCCCAAGAAAAGAACATGCAATCAATTTAAATCATCTATTAAATAATGCATTTCTTCATTCATTGTGACCAGGCTTTATTCTAAAGATATCAACATCGTAAAGAATCACACTTATTGCATTAATTCATAAGCAAAAAGAAATTACGAACCATTACTTTATATAGTCGTTATAAAATGAAGTCATATTAAACATGCACAAATATTTATTCTTTATCAAGAATAAATCACAAGTATATATATAATATAATTAAATATTACCTGTACAATATGCTCACTTCAAACACATATAACATGATTACAAGAAATATGTAACTCAATCATGCTTAGTCTATTCGTAAGAGCATAGCATGCATAAAAAATTTATTATTTATCAAGAATAAATCATCATGATAAAATATTATTAAATATTAAATAACAAATCACATGCTTGCTCACTTTCATCTAACAAATTACATCATTGTTACGTAATTCAATATTAGATAACATTTAATATTATTCCACACAATATGTAACCAAACGAAGTAAACAAAAATGATAAATTCATATTATGAACTTATCTCATTTACTGGTTTCGTAACCAATATTTCGCCTTTAATAGCTCCCACGTATTTAATAATATTCTTGACACTACGAAAGCTCAAAATTTCCATCGAATGGTTTGAATTTTACTACAACAAAATATTCATACTTGATAGTCATAAAATAAATAAAATCGTAAATTATGACATAAAATAAAATTAAATGAAGTTTCATCTCTTGATTTCATCATCTTTCCGTAAGATAGCGCCATCTTTAAGAAACACTCAAAATATTGTTATAATGTGTTCCGAAAAAATAAATTAGCGTGACAGACGGTGTTTATGATGATACAATATAATAATGAAATACCGAGGTACGTGTTACCCGATTTCCTTAAGACAATATTATCCCGCTCTTTTGGTTACAGAATACGGCAATTGTTTCTCAAGATACAACATCGTCTCAATAATAGTATCACTACAAATTACTGAGTCTAGCGAACAAAAGATTGTTCCAAACTCTCTATATGGACTCGTATGAATTAAATACATTTCTAGACATTTATTATGCAAAACTATTCTTAAAATATTAAATTAATATTTAAGAATGTTCAAAGTATTCAAATTAGTAATAAATAGTTCTTAAAATAATATTTAAGAACTTCAATAATATTTTTAATGCTCAACTTAACATTTGATATTCAACACCATTCTTCAAATATTAAAATACTATTTAAGAAACAAAAAGAATCCTCGAAAAAGAGAGAAGCGAAATGTTTTTTTTGGTGTTTTTCAATTTTGTAACTGGAGGGCCTATTTATAAATAATAAAGAGTTGTGAGTAAAAAATTGTAACTTTTCATAATTTGCATAAAGGCCCAAAATTATGTCTTTTGGACAAACACACCCCATAAGAGCTTTTCTTTTTAGCCCCAATAGTTAAACCCATGCAAAATACTTCCAATTAAAAAAATTGGTGTGGACGGGTGCACATGCACATGCACCAACCGACCAATTACCTTTCTATTAAAATGGAGCTAAATCTCATTCATCCGGGTGCACCACCAACTATGCAAGTCAATCCATTACTTTCAGAAATTATGTTTTGACCTCAAAACTTTGTATTTGAACAATTACACTTCCTTTCAAATTGGTCCCTCAATTTTTTGATTTGAACATTTTATTCCTTGATCCAAACGAACTTTTCCTTATACAATCGTTGTCGTCGATTGTATGATTTATGATCATTTAATCGCAATGTACCCATCGGTAAATTGATTCTAATTATGAATAATGTCCTAAATAACTCACTTTTTTTATTAATTTATCATTCACCCGAAATCGGATTTAAATAATTAAATACTCTCATTAATCAATCAAGATTTCTAATATTGATTTGATATTATTTTTATATATGTGGTTAAGATTTCATTATTAACGCCTTTGAATCACCATATTAGTTTGAATATATATATATTTTTTTATAACTAATAAGTTTGAATATATTAGATCAACTAAATTTATATCGACTGATTTTGATTATTTACAACTAATGGGATTAGAATGAGTTCTTATAGAATAAATCGTTAAGATAAATATGACATTTTATTCATAAATGAGATTCTATGTTATTGATGATATATTATTGAAGATAATATGTGGAAAGATAGTACATCAGATTTGCACTGCATATTTTATGTTCATAGGCCAAGTACTTTGCATCAGTTCCACGCAATGCCTGAAATCCATCCTCACTTAAGACGTTTGGATCAAGCAAAACCTTAGGTTTTCCATCCAAACTATCCCACGACACCAAAAGATTTGAATTTTCAAGATGGCAAACAATCAAAATTTTAAAAAGTAGTTATAAGCCAAAAATCTTGATGAAGAACCTGCAGTTTGCGGTTGTAGACCACTAAGAAAGTAAGAATACCTTAAGATTCTACTATATAAACCAACTTAAAAAAGTTTACCATTGAAAGAAAGCATTAAGTTAGAGGTTGGACTTAATATTATGGGCTATTATTGGGTTTAGTCTAATAAAGTTCAAGTTCATTTAATAAATTTATCAAACTCTTGTATAAGCTTAAGCTCAGCCAGTCAGCCTCGCTCACATATAGACTTAGCTTGACGTGGATTAGACCTTGACACAATTAGTAGTCCTACAAGTACACAAGAATCTCAGTGATGAAAAAATGAGTCATTTGATCCCATAAAAATAAACACGAAAAGAACAAATAGAACTTGTCAAATTAATATTTAACTTTTTTAGCAAGAGTGATTCACTTTGTCCGGTTATTATTGTAGTTTTATTGTATCTTCAATCTTTAAACTGGAAAATATCATTATGCATGACTTATTGTAACAAGGTAATGGATTTAGTTATTTAGTAAATTTATACTTAGTTAAATTTTAATCTAGATTTGAATGTTCAATAAAAAATCATTAAATATTTACTCATATTTGATGTTATTCTAATAATTGTATCTTATCTTAATTAATCTGTATGTTATAATTTATCTTTCCCATCGAAAACCAAATTATTTCTTTCGTTTCGTATGTATATTGCTAAATACCAAGCAAATTTGAAAGGACAGCTATATAGTTTACCCTTTAGCCTTTTATTCATCAATAATAATTTATTTTGTACTCTCAAGAGCTTAATCTTTGTTTGTTGAAGGATTGATCGAATTTTATATATTTACTCAAGAATTATGTTCTGTCGACAATTCTCATTCACCGATTCATCTTCAGGTGATTTTTTGTGGAATATTGAACTTTTGAATTTTTTTTCTTTTAGAAAATATTAATCTTTAGATACTCCAAAAGTTGAAATAATACTAGTGTAAAATCGTATTATGTATGCTATCATAGCAATTGTACGCCAATAGAGAAATATTAATTAATTACAAAGGAGATATGCATGCCTAAATGCTCAAAAATATTCATAAGATTGTAGGATTATCCTTCCATGGATGACAACGTTCAATTACTTATAGCAAAAGATGTAAAATTAGATCAAAGAGTGTATAATACTCCAACTACAGATTGAAGGGAATAATGCTAATATACAATTTGAAAGAGACATCATAGTCCATGTACATTCATCAAACATATAATTAAACATAATTATATATGTTATGACCTGTTGATATGTCCATTTTTTTCTTCAAAAAGCGATCCATGATGGTACCAAAATATAAATAAAGTGATTGCAGAGAAACCAAATCACCCAAGTGCCACGATGGAAACATGGTATGTGTTGCTTTAATTTACTTATAACTAAATTATAAAAGATCCACATGCCTAATTACCTTTGTATGTTCATACCATATACGTTATGTTTCCAGAGAATGATTATGTGACATGATTTTTTCTTCTATGATTGATGTTTCTCCACAAGCACCAAAAGTTATCTATGTATATCATTAGTTAAAATATCACTTAATTATTTTAGCTTAGTAAACCTTAGAAATTAAATAATTCATGTACTCTTTCTTTCTAAATTATGTTGCATTAAAAAAATATTAGCCAATAATCCATACATTATTTTGCATTTAAATGTTTTTAGAAAATAATCCATCAAGCAATAATCATCCAACTTTCTCTAAAAAGGTAGTGTTTAGTATAAGTTACACATCTTTTAACATACCAAATTTGTATTTTTCAATATTACAACTTATATCAATCCATCTATTTGCAGTTGTCAGTGCACCAAACAATAAAAAGGTTTCATGTCAAGAACATAATTGCTACAGATTGCAAATAAGAAATTCAAGACAATGCACAATACTCTTAGCTGGAACACTATCGCAACAATTTGCAACTGACTCATACATAAAACTGAGTCAGCAAAATTGAATTATTATTATCATAATCAATCAAATATGAGGTCTGAATTATACCAAGAAATCATGGATAGTGTATCCAAACGACAAACAAGAGGGAGAGAAGTCGAAAAATAATTGTTCTTCTCGCATCATTTATTTGGAGGGCCAAGGGATATATATGAGACAAAGATATCTTGATGCATTAATTTTAGTACAAAGATTTGGAAAACCAAATCAACGTGCTCAAGATAGACCAGATTTAACATTAAGAGTTTTCCGAGCAAAATGGCGGGATTTGAGTTATTTAAAAAGGAGATATTTGAAAAGGTACATGTTCATGTAATTGAATTTGAAAAAAGAGGATTGCTTCATGCTCATATGTTGATAATGTTCTAAGCACAAAATTACAACTCCATATTAGTTTGTATTCGTTGAAATTCTTGATCGAGAAAAGTATCCAGATCTCTATTATTTAGTTATAAAGCATAATGCATGGACCATGTGAAGCTAAGAACTTGAAGAATTCTTACATGATAAATGAAAAATGCAAATATTATTATCCGCGACCCTAGTGCATTTTTCAAAGAAAAGATAGTATCCAGACTATAGAAGCTGGAAAAATGGACTAACACTACAGGTTCGTAATGCAAAACTCAAAACTAAACAATCAATGGTAATATCTTCCAATCCATATTTATTATAAATACATCTATAAAGGACATGATAAGTGGCAATCAACATAACCCATACCAATGAAGAAAAAAAAATTACACAAGTATCTAAGTTTTGAACCAGAATAAAAATACTTATACATAATTCAATTAAAAGAAAGAAAAATAGAAGCATCCAATTCATTAAAATCAACTAAACATTATATAAATGGAGCATGTATTTATTTAAATATTATTTAGTTTCATTATTAAGTTTTAATCTACTTAGTTTCTTCAAATATTTATGCAACTCTTCATGGCAATCAATAATTATAGTGTATTCATTGGTTAAGATTTTTGATGTATCGAGCTAAATAGTGGCGACATATAAATTATATAACGAGATTATATGTCTTTATTTATTATTTACTAGTAGACAAAAAAGATGACTAATATTATTGGTCGTCAGGAAATAAAACCATTTCCTTAATAATAATAATACAGTTAACCGAATTACCAAACTGGAAGAATTTAAAAATTCCAACAGAGAATTGAACTGAACTGTTTATCACAATTCGGTATTAACCACAACATTTTAGTTTTCGGAAATATTTCATACAGGACAGCGGATCTTGGTATCATTGTGTGTGCAGTAAGAAAAAAGACGAATAAAAATTCTTAAACTCAGAAAACAAGCTACAATTAGAAATCAACCACTTATTCATAATTTCAAAATGCTCTCCCATGCTCCTTGAGTTGTTCCACAAGCTCGCTCAAACCTACATGACAACCAAACCAAAACTCAATCAACACGAGGAAGAAATACAATTCAAAGACATCTAATCTATTATTTCTCGAGGAGATTTATGCTGTCAGAGAAGTTGGATACTTGAAATTTCACCTTAAATGGTGCAAGGACAGACTTGTAATGATCATCAATGTCAATGCAAGGTTCATTGCCTGAAATAATAATCGTAAATCCAAGCCAAACGAAATTAACAGTGAGCCGTGAGAAACATAATTGGTCATATTAAATTTCATGGAAAAATTCATACTTCACTGAAGATATGGGAATATTTCCATCAAAAAACAACCCACGGCGTGCTCATACCTCCAAGGTCACTCTTCTACTCTTATCATTAAACCCCACACCTAGTCTGTTTGATCACCACTTTTCCTACGTTTTCCAAAAGAAGGAACCTTGCTTCTCAGTCAAAAAGATGTATTTGAGCAGACGTTACCATGTTTTAATCCTGTATGTATCACTCTATCACCGATATACACAAGTGTGCAAGTTAGTGTGTAAAATAAGTAGCTTATAAATCCTCAAAATTAACCATGCATCTTATTTTCATTAAGACAACACAAATGCTACAAAAAGGGGAATACCTATCATGCACGTTCAAGTTTGTGAACCTCGTACGGGGGACACGTAACTGGTTAACATACTGAGCACTGTACTGTTGCATTTTAGGAGCTTGGCATATACATACTCCTTGGTAAATATTTCTCGCTCCTGAGATATTATCACGTTCAGGATTAAGGTAAAATCTCAAAATAACATTTGGAGGCAGTCCAAAACCAGATAAATCCTAAATAATGTAAATGGTGATTGATGAAATGAAAGTAAGTAGTAAATCAGAATCAGGCACATATTTTGGTCATATATATAACTTAATGTGATCCATACACTAATATACACTAAGATTCATATGGCAATCAAACACAAGAGGTTTGAGCCCTAAAGTGGTGTCTAAGTGCGAAAGTAGAAGTCTCCCGACTTGAACTTAAAGTTTAAGAGAGAGCTGCATACATCGATAATAAATAGCTAGTATCAAAATGTCGGTAAACAATAAATATCAATTACTTTGTGCTTCATGTGTATGAATAAGAAGCAACAAGATTATGTTGTCCTCTCTCTATATCAGCAATTGAAAGGAAATACTTAATACTCTCAAAGAATTTATATTTTGACAAAGTTGCGAAAAATAATTCTCTCTAATATCATAATGTAATCAGAAAATGGAATTGTCATTAGTATATAGAACTTTAACAAGCAGGGTCTTTGTAACTTCTAATCATCACTCAAAATATGATCGAAATTTCAAAAGGTTCAATTTCGTGCAAGAGAACATTGATGACCTACACATTTACATGAAGGGGGTTATGGGGGGGGAAGAAGAATTTATATGTCATGCTCCCTTTCTTTTCATTTTCGGTATAGCATTTAAGGAGCATAAAATCTAACAGTTAGTGTTAAAATTTCTTTAACCAATTATTGTACGGGATAAATTTGGCATCATAATCCACTTACATGGTCGGAAAACTTTCATGATGAAAAACAACCAACAGTCCAAAGCATGCTGGCAATTTGAAAGTGAAATTACGAAAATGGCTTTTATCATGGAACTTAAGAAATTATTTCAACTATAATACTACAAGAAATTGCCTATTTAAGCTACATACAAAACAAAAATAAGAAATGCTTAAAACGAAGTAAAACAAAGCCCATCCGTGAATGATTAAAATGCTACCTTAAAAAGTAATGGAAATAGTCGAAATGAGATCTGCATAGCAATGGAGTCCTACACAGTTTCACACAAAAACCAGTATTGGTTGCTCATACATAATCATAGTTGATAATGATTTTTAGCCATATTGCTGTATTATATGTTCACTGTAACTTGAAATTACGTGAATAAATGAAATCCTAAGTCTCAAATCCTTCAACCTAAATAGCACTTCAATGAACTTGCTCCAGTAAGCTTAGAAGCTATTGTTTCTATAAAGTTATGTAGGGTAGCTCTTAAGATATTGGAACATATTGGAATTAATAACAATAGATTTACTGCCATTTGATCCATATTTTTTCACATTTATTGCCACAAGCACTCTTTTTTTAATCACCTGCAATAGAATTAACAATCCGGAAAAGCTGATCATTGAGACATTTTCGTACTGCAGCTTCTTCAGTGCAGCCTGATTACAAGTTACAACAATTTGCCCATCTAGAGTAAAGTTATCTGTTTAGTAACTTAAACAAGATTATGGCCATACGTTGTACCGTGCAACGCCTTGCCAGCGAGGAGAATGCAGATATATTAAAGGAAATGTCTATTGATGACATTACTCATGGCATTTACAGTTCCGTGGCCAATGTGAGTTTTCGTGTTTTTCCAACTTCTCTCAGCAAACTTTATTTGTCTGTTATAAACTTTTTTTGGTTTCTTCTTCTTTCCCAGGTCTTAAATATTACGCGGTTTATGTCCAGGCAAGAACAACATCATGATGGGAGAGCAACTGAGCTTGCGAAGAAGCTTAAAGCGAGTGAGGATGAGGTGGCACACGGTTGAGGAATGAGAATAAGAAGCTATCAGCTGCTTGTGATAAAGCAGAGAAGAGTCTCAATCACGAGATCTAAAGTCGAAGGAAGGATGGGGTCGATGAGTTCAAGACGTCGGAGGCCTTTCACAATGAGGTCTTAAAAGCAGTTAGAATGTATATGATCAGTCACTGAATGCATGTTGCCAGATGGCGTTCCCAAGATGAGTTTCTAAGTTACTCTGTTTCTGTTATCTTTTTGGCTATTTAAGTCTACTTTTGCACTAAAGAGATTGGTGTAGAATGGATAGTTTGCTGTCATGACTGCCTTTGGACCTTTGTAGATGATTATGATGTTAAGTGAAATGCTTATATGCATAATTTGATAATTAGAATTCAACTTGAATGTACTAAAGGGTAACATCTCATATCCCTATGAGGTTACAGAGAATGTTGCAATAGATCAGCCTTTCCGTTGCCTTTTCGATTGAAAGAAGAATACAAGATAAAGAAAAATTACATCAATAACAACTAATTAGGTGTAAACTCTATATGCATGGATCAATCTTGTCCTCTAAATCTACTCTTTCATCTCCTTGTCTTACTTCCATGCTTGTCAACTTCATACTGGCTGAGATCAACCTATTCCGGACTGGATAATCGACATCTGTGAGCCGGAAACAAATATTAATAGGTGTAATTTTAATTATGAAGATGAAATATGCGTAATTAGGCGTTGCTTCAGGGATTCTAAACGTAATTCACCTTAGTGGACCCGAATATGCCGGGCCTTTGGGAATTCTTCAAGCTGTAGCAGACGGTACAAAACTACTTTTCAAAGAGAATCTTCTTCCATCTAGAGGAGATACTCGTTTATTCAGTATCGGGCCATCCATAGCAGTCATATCCATTTTACTAAGTTATTCAGTAATTCCTTTTAGCTATCGCCTTATTCTAGCCGATCTTAGTATTGGTGTTTTTTTATGGATTGCTGTTTCAAGTCTTGCTCCCATTGAACTTCTTATGTCAGGATATGGATCAAATAATAAATATTCCTTTTTAGGTGGATTAAGGGCTGCTGCTCAATCAATTAGTTATGAAATACCATTAACTCTATGTGTATTATCAATATCTCTACGTGTGATTCGGTGGTGAGTTACGTTTAGAATCCCTGAAGTAACGCCTAATTACGCATATCTCATCTTATAATTAAAATTACACCTATTACTATTTGTTTCCGGCTCACAGATGTCGATTATCCAGTCCGAAATAGGTTGATCTCAGCCAGTATAAAGTTGACAAGCATGGAAGTAAGACAAGGAGATGAAATAGTAGATTTAGAGGACAAGATTGATCCAGGCATATAGAGTTTACACCTAATTAGTTGTTATTGATGTAATTTTTCTTTATCTTGTATTCTTCTTTCAATCGAAAAGGCAACGGAAAGGCTGATCTATTGCAGCATTCTCTGTAACCTCATAGGGATATGAGATGTTACCCTTTAGTATATTCAAGTTGAATTCTAATCATCAAATTAAGCATATAAGCATTTCACTTAACATCATAATCATCTACAAAGGTCCAAAGGCAGTCATGACAGCAAACTATCCATTCTACACCAATCTCTTTAGTGCAAAAGTAGACTTAAATAGCCAAAAAGATAACAGAAACAGAGTAACTTAGAAACTCAACTCGGGAACGCCATCTGGCAACAGGCCTTCATTGCCTGATCATATATATTCTAACTGCATTTAAGACCTCATCGTGAAAGGCCTACGACGTCTTGAACTCATCGACCCCATCCTTCTTTCGACTTTAGATCTCGTGATTGAGACTCTTCTCTGCTTTATCACAAGCAGCTGATAGCTTCTTGTTCTCATTCCTCAACCGTGCCACCTCATCCTCACTCGCTTTAAGCTTCTTCGCAAGCTCAGTTGCCCTCCCATCATGATGTTGTCCTTGCCTAGACATAAACCGCGTAATATTTAAGACCTGGAAAAGAAGAAGAAACCAAAAAAAGTTTATAACACTGAGAGAAGTTGGAAAAGCACGAAAACTCACATTGGCCACGGAACTGTAAATGCCATGAGTAAGGTCATCAATAGACATTTCCTTTAATATATCTGCATTCTCCTGGCAACGCGTTGCACGGTCTCTCTATCCCAGGTAAAGTCATCATCAGCTAAAAATGACTGAAATTGGTTTTTAAGAGAGCATGAAAGCGGGATTTGGGGGCCGCCCTGGCCTGACCAGGAGTTGTTGGAGGTGATAATAGTAGTTGGAGGTGAATCATTAGAAGGAGGTCGGTCTCGCCTCGGCTGTGACCCAGAGGCATAAGACTTAGGCCTAGACCTAGGTGTAAGTAACTCATCAATGGAACACAAGTTGGATCGCTTTGAAGGAGTCGAACTAGCAACAATTGGTGGTTTCTTCTTGATGTTAGCTGCTTGTGCTGAAACAAGGTCTTCGCTCGGCGGCGTGGCTGGGGATGACTCAGGCCCAGTCATATCACCACCTATAGGCTGTGCCTGAGAAGCCTGAGAAGTTGAAGGGCGCTCTTTCTTCTGCTCATCAATAGAATTTACCTTACCTGCAAGAGAAAAGAAAGAAAATAAGTCAAACTACAATAGACAAATATGCTTGGAAAGGTGGAAAAGATAAATGTATCATTACTAACCAATTCACAGATCTCACACTCCACATGCAAATCAAAACAACGGTTGAATTTGTAAATTATATATAAATCATAATTATCTAAATATTTTTAAACCATTCATATTAGAAGTTTGTTAAACATAGTATTTTGCGTGTGCACTTTCATAGTACGGAGAAAGAGAGAGTAGGGGGGAAATCAACCAGCTTAAGGACTGTTTATAGAGAAATTGGGAGAGTATAAATTAATAAGAAATAATTACATAGGCTTGCCAGGGGCCAGGACTTGGTTAAAAACAAAAACACCCGTATCCTTTAGGTAATGAAAACTAAGGAAATTACACTTGAGCCAAGGGTGTAAATGAGTCGTTCTCAAGGAGCTTGATGAAATTTCCAGTGTTGAGCTCAAAGTAGAAAAAATGAGAAATCAAAACACGGAGACTGGAGTGGGTTTGCCTAAATCTGAGACTCGGCCCGTCAAACTTTTATAGACCCGACACCCGACCTACCTTCACAGGTGTAACACGTCAAAGGCCTTTTGTGTTACTTAAGGCCCACATGTTCCACACTGCATGACATATATTACCTTTGAGGTGAACTTCTTTGTCAGCACTATGGCCTTTATCAACTTCTGTATTCGCTTGCAAATCACTGGTGTGATTGATAGCATGTCCAAGTCCAATTTCAATCTGAAAACAATTTGCTCAACAGAATGGACTGAGTATTCAGAAAATGTATAATAGTAAAAATTTAACGAATAACAAGAAATGATAATCCTCATAAATTATAAGCAATTCCCCTATCATCATATTCACATGATGATCAACATAGATGGACAAACGTGATCACTAGTAAATTTGTTGTTTTTATCAAACTTTTTATTTGGAGACATTGGACTGGGTGACAAATTACGACGACACTGAGGCTTGGACATGCAGTGGATATGTGAGATTAATGGAATGTTGAAATAAGAGATGGAGAGAGTTGGGAGGCTGAAACCCGCGACCTCCACCCCCCACCCCGCAAACTTAATAATCTCAAGGTTTATATGTGAATTAAACAGAATATAAACCCCTTAAATTCCTATAATGCATCCCATGTGTGGCGAAAACATTTATATAGCCACCAAAACTGAAAATTCTAATTATTTCCCTTGAATATATATTCCCTAACAAGTTATTTCTTTAAATTCAATTTGGTATTCAGTAATATCAAAATTTAGGGGAAAACATAAATACGTAAGAAATTTATAGAATACACGTTTGCAGATTTCTAATTGACAAATCATAGACATCGGAAAAATGCAAAAAAAATTTAAAACACATGCGAGAGGAATAGGATGACAAAAATAGCACTTCAGGTTGAAATCAAATTCATGTAATTAAAGAAAAACACAGCATGTGGCATTAGGCACGCACATTTATGCCTGGTGGGATGCAGTTTATGCGAGCACCTTAATATTTCCTCAAACATAATAATTCGAAAATGTCCTCTGCCTAGAAACATCCTCACCATAAAACTCATTCGTACAGAGTCAAATCTGTCGAAAATATTGCCTAGCCTGCATGGGTAATAAACTCTGAATTATCAATAGAAAAACTAGTATTTATATCTGGTGGAAACAAGAGCAAAACGAAGAACCGAAAAAGAAAAACAAAACCAACAGATATGTTTTAACATACATCGGATAAATGCAAAAATTCTGTAGACACATGCGAGAGGATAATGAAATTAGCACTTCAGGTTGAAATCAAATTCAAGTAATTAAAGAAAAACATAGCATGTGGCATGTGGCACACACATTTATGCCTGGCGAGATGCAGATTATGCAAGCACCTTAATATTCCTCAAACATATAACTTCAAAATGTTCTCTGCCGAGAACCACGTTCACCATAAGACTCATTCCGTAAAGAATACCCACCGTCGGTCAAATCAGTCAAAAAATTGCTCTAGCCTGCATGGGTAATAAATCAGTATTATAAACAGAAAAACTACTATTTATATATGAGGGAAAAAAGAGCAAAAGGATGAATCGAAGAAGAAAAACAAAACCAACATATATGTTTACCTCCTCCATGTTAAGATTCCAGACATCACTGGGGTTTCTTATGCTACCTGAGGAGAATTAAGATGTCAAAATTCACAAAATTGTCAGAGTTGGTTTGTTCTCTCAGGCTCTATTGCTGATTCCCTTTCATTTTCTTTGAAATGTTGTCAATACTTTGGAATCTAGTTGAATATCTGAAAGAGAAACAAAATCTATGTAACATTAATAGCTATATCTCATAATTATATTTGTACATATATTTTTAACATGCATACTTGCCTTTGGACAACATCCATGATGATTCGAGATTTCACCTATTCGGAGCAAGAGACGTCAACGGGGAGTATGAAAATCCAAGCTCCTTAATTGCAACATTATATTCTTTAGTATGTGAACCAACTTTGTCTCCAATTTACGTGATGTTTCAAACTCGAACGTTCAAGATAGGTGATAGAGTGATATATACAGGTCAAATACTTCTTTTTAACTATAAGCAAGGGTCCTCTTGGAAACTGTGGAAAAGTGGTGATTTTTTGAAGAATAATTAGTTTAAATGGAATAGGTGTGACGTTTGATGTGCCTATTGCTAAGGGGAGTGACCTTGGACGTATGTGTTTTGAAGCACGCTATGAGTTTGATTACAAAGAGATCGACTAGAAATATTATGATCATCATATTGCCTTTGAATGAATCCGCTATCAGCACATAAATCCTATAAAACCCATACAAAATAACAATTAGTGCATGATAAATAAGGTGTAATATGTACAAGTCTCGGAAAATTCATACTTGGCAAAGCAAAAAAGGAATCACATAAAGCTGTAAATAGATTAGGGGATCAACTTGATCATTCACATCACACAAACTTACAGACCCAGGCAACAATGACAAGTCCTTGGCAAAAGAAATAAATTGTGAAGCATTTGACACTTGATAAACCTCAAGGATTGCATAAAAAAACACTTATATCCTATTCGAATATGGGAGAACATAGAAAGATGGAGCTAACTGTTTCTTAAAAAATGCACAGTAAATTCCATTTATTTAAAACAAATGTGAGAGAAAAAAATGAAAAACCATCACGTATTAAAGAGATGATTATACTGTCAAGTTCCACATTACACAAAACTCACCATAAAAATTGGTCATTTAACAAACACTAAATAACAAAATGGTTAAAAAATCGCTTTTTCATCAACTTTAAAACATAAGAAAACACAAATCAAATAGTTTAAAACTAATTTTATGGAATACATGGAATGATTAAATCTTCGGATTGAGCAAGGTGAGAATTGGATACAATAATTGGCAAAAGAAAAAAAAAACCTAGTTTCGAAACATCAAATAAAAGATTAATTTGCTTACACTCCTCCCGCGACCTCCCGTTCGCCGCAGCCGCTCAGCTGTCAACCTCCCGTCCGCCTCCCAACGCCACCTCCCTCAACCCCCTCCCCCCACCCCTGGCGGCCACTTCTCACTCTCTCCCTCTCATCGGTCTACAGAGGAAATGGAAAAGAAATGAAAGTTATAACGTATGGGGATGAAATAAAGTAAATTGACATTAATGAAATGTACTTTCTTTAGAAAGTAAAATCAATCAAAATTATTTTTTGTTTTGTTAAATAAATTCACATAATCTCGTTATAAAATTGCCTGAATCACCAAAATTTTGACGTTAGAATATTTGACCATATGGGATTGTTAGGGTCGGTTATGGACGATATTAAAAAAATATTAATTCGATTCCACATAAACGGACAGACTTACAATTATCTTTCAAAATTAAGCATTTGGCTCTATTAGGATTTAATAAATTTAGCAAACTGAGTTAGAGAAGTCTGTTTGGATTGTTTTTGTTTTTGAAGTTTTGCAAAATAGTTTTGCAGAACAGTTTTATCAAAACAATTTTGCAGTATAAATAATGTTGAAATCCTGTTTGGTTGACTATTCTGAAAAAAAAATAAAAATCGGGAAACTTTGTAAAGGGGAGTGTTTTGATGCGAGGATGAGTGAAATGAGGAGAGAAAAAGAACATATTTTTTCAATGAGGGTTTAAGTGATGTGTTTTTTTTTAGTTTGGAGTGTAAAAGTGTTCTGTAAAAATTAAAAACAGGTAAAACCTGTTTTTCAAAATAGCAGATTTTGGAGTTTTGTTTTTCAAAAACAGAAAGTGAGAACAAGCCAACCAAACGCCTTTTTCATATTTTTGTTTTGCAAAAACAAAAATGCACTTTAAAAATAGTCATCCAAACAGGCCTAGCTCTTTCATTTTTTTTGTAGTTAAAATTCTTAAGTAATATACTAAAAAATATATTACTCGTTGTAGATGTAGTTAAAAAATTGAGTAGGTGGAATGCGATAGATCAAATTGTATTATAAATAAAAATCATACAATCATAATTTGTAATGAGTGAAACTTTCTGATATTACTAAAAATTAAATGTCATAAAAAATTATTATAAGATATGTATAACCTATTTCCTTGATTGCATGAATAAAACTTTATTTACATAAAATAAAAATAAGTCTTCAAATAACGTATGTAATTTATTTTATCAAATAAAAGTATAATGTATTACATAAATATGAATAAAAATACTATTGTTAGAGAATTTATATTTAATAAAATGAATAAAATATTTTATATATATATATGCATTATATACATTTATATATAAGTAGCTACATGATTGAGGATGAGGCGACCGGAAAATATTGAAGGCAAAAATATTAAAACCCCATTATTATTAAAAATTAATAACCGGCTATTGCGTTTTTATTTCAAAAATAAACAACCAACGATTTTTGGATGGGTTGAACAGATTTATATAATAAAAATAAGGTAAAATTGCAATTTTGGTACACTAACTTGGCGTGTACACGATTTTGAAACTTTATATTGGACCACTGGCAATTTTGGTACATTATATTAAAAAAAAAACTGCAATTTGAGTACAAATTTCACCGAAAAATGATATTCTCGCCGGAAAAAGTCAAGTGAGATGCACATGACCTGTAAATTTGGGGATTTTTGCGATTTACGCGGGAAAATTGTAATTTGGGGATTTCTGATCCCGTTTTTTTTTTCATCAAAACGTTGACACAATTTTATCAGATCTCATTCTTTCCGATCTGCAGTTTTCAAATTTTCACATCATTTTATAAAGGCGGTGTTCTATTTGTTAGATAATATTTAGATTAGTTTAGATTATATCGTATTATATCGTATCGTATCTTTTATAATCTTATAGTTATTTAGTTTTATTTGATTTCCATGTTTATAGGTAGATTACGATTTCATGACATTCTATTGTAACTCTATTTATATCCTTCTTTTATCAATAATATAATTCACGGGTTTATATTATTCAACATGGTATCAAGCTTTATATTATCCAACATGTTATGAGAGTTTTTTATCATTCAACATGCTATCAGAGTTTCATATTATTCAACATGGTATCAGAGCCATGGCTTCTAGCCCTGGTCTTTGATCTTTTGCTTCCGCTATTTTTAAGTCGCCGACCCCGTCCGGCGCACCTTAATTCAGTTTAGTTTTTTTTTTTTCATGTTATCAGAGCTTTATATTATCCAACATGCTACGAGAGTTTTTTTATCATTCAACATTTTGCTTCCGCTATTTTTAAGTCGTCGACCCCGTCCGGCGCACCTTATTTCAGTTTAGTTTTATTTTTATGTTATCATCGCTCGCCCTTGCCAAATAAGGAGTTTGAGACTTTGAGCTACTGCCATCGCACCATTTATGCGCCGTCGGTTTTTAATTTTTTTTTTACAAGCGCTCGCCCTTAAAAATAAGAAGTTTGAGCCATAATCGTAGTTTGCCCTCATCATACGAGGACTTAGAGTCATTGCTTTTTTATGTTACAACTCACTCTTGGAAATAAGGAGTTAGAGCCATTGCCGCCGCCTTTCAAGGTTATCGCCGGTTTATATTGGATTTGGATCCAGTTTCAACGTTCAAGATTCCACGTTTCAACTGTGGGGGAAGTATTAGATAATATTTAGATTAGTTTAGATTATATCGTATTATATCGTATCGTATCTTTTATAATCTTATAGTTATTTAGTTTTATTTTATTTCCATGTTTATAGGTAGATTAAGACTTCATTACATTCTATTGTAACTCTATTTATACCATTCTTTTATCAATAATATAATTCACGAGTTTATATTATTCAACACTATTTCCTTCGATTGTACGTTGATTTATGAGCAATTTTAAGAACCCAATTGGAAAAGAAAGAAAAAAAAGTGAAAATATTATGAATTCTGGTTAAGGTAATTCGAACAAAAATGCATTCGATTTAGATCTAGGGTTTGAATCTTGAAATCCAATGAACCATCTTGATACAGGGGCAATTGTACCAACTATTACTCCAATACTTTGAGTGAGCATAATCCATTTTGTCGACCATGCGTAATTGGAATCTGATCTATCAAGTGTATTGTACTTCATAGCCATCCGATTCTGAGCTTCCCTCAAAACGGTGGAGCTAAGGAAGCCCACGACACTCGAAGCAGTGCATGTCGTGGAAGGAGCTATCAGTAATTGAGGGCTACTAGTTTCAGCCAAAACCCAATATTTTTCAATAAATACTCTCAGTTTACAACTTGTGACCACTTATATCCTCTCTACTTCTTCTTTATGCATTTCTTTGTACTTTGTCTCCATATACCATTTGGCAGATGAGATCATCAGAGCCGTCGAACATAATGAGAAGAACAAGCATAGATCAAATATGATGTAGGTTATTAGGTTAAATGAGGTTAAATTGGGGAAAATAGAGCATTGGAGGGTATTTTGGTAAAACAGGTGAAAATTTCCCCCAAATTTGTGATTTCCCTGGGTAAATCGCAAAAATTCCCAAATTTACAGGTCACGTGCATGCCACGTGACTTTTTTCGGCGAAAATAGCATTTTTCAGTGAAATTTTGAAATAGTGGTTTTTTTAAATATAATGTGCCCAAATTGTCAGTGGTCCAACATAAAGTATCAAAATCATGTACACGCCAACTTAGGATACCAAAGTTGCAATTTTGCCAATAACAACAATGAATTGTCCTCACATAAGTTATACAATAATAGTCCTGGCAGCCAAAATTGCACAACCTACATATACAATCCAAACATAATGTGCACCAATCTAACAAGGGAAAATTGCATTTTTGGTATATTAATGTGGTTTGCACGTTTCTTTGGTACACTAATATGAGGGTGGCAATCTGGGCACAGTAATGTGGGGTATGTGTGACAATTTGAATATAGAAGTTGCTGAAAATTTCAATTTTCGCCAAAAAATTGATTGATTTTGACCAAAATTGTGAATTTTGACATAAATTTGGGGTTTTGTCTAATTTTGACCAAAATTGATCATTTTTTATTTAGTTGCCCACAATTTTCAATTCTATATTTTTTTTCATAATTTTGATTTCCTTTTTTCTTTAATTTTTTCTCCTATTTTTGTCTTTTTCTTCCCCACCCCACTGTCTTCTTTTTCCCCACCCCACCACCACCGAACCACCATTTTCCACCACCAACCATTTTATATTTCCACCGATTCCCACTTCTTTATGGTTTTACCTTACTAAAACCATTACCATCTTCGAATTTTATGACCATGTTACACTTTCCATCGAACACCAAAGTTTACATTTGGTATGTTATGTTCAAATTTCACCATTTTCATTCGAGCACCATTAGTTTGCAACCCATATGAAAGCTATTTTCTCAACTTGTTATGAAATCCATTTTGACTTGTGGGGAAACCATTTTTGGAGCTGGTTATAGAAGCTACAATAATGATGGTGGGGAAGAAGATAAGATTTAGGGAAATAATTGAGGACTGTGGGCATTTGGTAAAATACAATTTAATTAATTCAATTATAAGTCAAAATTGGTCAATCCCCTAAAAGAATAAGTCAATTTCTCTCGATTTATGATCAAAATGAAAAAAAAATCCTCAATTTCGGTCAAAATCCACCATTTTAGTCAAAATTAACTAATATTCCGGCGAAAATCGAATATTCCGACAAAATTTGTACTTAAATTGCCACACATACCCCACATTAGTGTACCCAAATTGCCACCCCCATATTAGTGTAACAAAGAAACGTGCAATCCACATTAATGTACCAAAAATACAATATTCCCGATCTAACACACGATGTACAAAAAACTATGATTACCAACATGCATTAATCTGATATGATTCAACACAAGGGATATAGACTATCAACAGTCGAAAACGTTCGCAAGCTAAAGCTCTACAAGGACTAGTTTTCTTGGTTCGTTAACATCCCAAATTATGTCCACAATCCCAAGGCTATGCTAACAGTTTACAAGGAACATTTTGGTTAAGTAGAGAATGCAGCATCCACAGCTTGCAGTATTGGAGTTGTATCAAATCGGAAGTTAAGAAAGCTCCTCACTGGAGGAGGATGGACATCAACCACTGCTTTACTTGGCTGGGTCTCGGCTGTTGTTGAGCTATTTCCAATAGAACCATGTTTGGCCGTCCACACGCTGATTCCTTCAAGATTGATGAGAGATGAAAATTTGTCAGCTAAAATTGAATCAAGAAAAAGCAGTGTTTTAGTTGCAGCACTTTTACATCTCGTAAAGTGAGTAATCTAAGGGCAAAAAAAGCGCAAGTTATTCTTAACGTTGTCCACGTCCAAGTAGAATTACGAAGTTCAGTATATTGTGGACCTTACGTGGGTCACACCACATGGATGAGTGCTTTATAGAACCCCCGTGATAACAAACAGTGAATTGTCAAAGTTCATTATGTGGAAACGAGAAGAGAGTTTTGAACTCTATTCATCCTAGTTTTCCAGGATTTTGCAATTCAAACTCCTAGGAATGGAATTAATTACGAATTTTGAGAACTGGTATAACGCCACAGATCTATAATCTAGAAATTGAGCAAACAAAATAACATCAATGGTCAGTCAATTCATAAGGAAAAGAGAACCTTTACGAGGTCTATCATGTCTAGGTACTGCAGGAGGTGGATGCTTTGATATCCATGACTTCAAAGATCTGCAAAGAGTTCCAAGATTTTATAAATCTGAGAACATTTGATATTCCGAAAAATTGATGCCCATATACTTACGCCAGAAAAGGAGCAACCATGTAGAGCTTGAGGCCAGTGATCCCACGAGATATGACATCGTCGTTTGCTGGTTGAAGTTCATCAAGTCGATGCCATGCAATTTCCTGCGAAGTACAATAAAATCTACTTAATCGTTGTTGCATGCATTCATGGGCGTAACTATACATGAAGCTGTACGGGCCAAACGAGTATGTGAATGACAAAGCGGCTGATCTTTCCACTTCTCCAGAAAAACTAGAAAGTTAAAGGAAAAATAGCCAATAGATCATAATGAAACAAATTTAGTTCAAAGATGCACGAAAAAAAATGCATCTTAAGGAACTTGGGATTTTGTAGTCCCATAGAAAAGAGTAATTTGGACATTTTACAGAAGTCGATGTAGCTTATACTCCAATATAAATAAAAATGCGCATTCCTGATCTCAAAAATCATAAGAATCTATAGCGCAGCTGTGAAGCATTACTAAGTGACCATGTAAATCCTCTCATTTGCTCGTGGTTATAGATTTTAATGTTCTTCTCCGGCTTGAAACTTTCCTAATATTCAGAAGCTTCAGATTTTTTCAGTAGGAAATATGACATACACTTATCTCTTTTTTAGTGAGCGGGGCAAAGGATGTATCATCTTTCACGCCAGGAACTACGTAAAGCCTCACTCTCTGCTGCCCAAAAATCATTTCAATGTAGTCGTCTTTGTTAAGAAGTTTTGAAACATCAAAACCTGTTTCTTCTAGGACCTGCATCTCCCAAAGAATGAAGAAATTAGCAGCAGTTTGTGTGGTGGAGCATGTGAAAAATGAAAGAAAGAAGCCAATACAATTGGAAATCTGAACCCTGAAAGTAAATTCAATTGACACAATTGTACTGACGCATGAATCTCAGAAATTGTCCCTCTAGTCTTTCAAAATCAAAAAGTCCTTCCAAATTCTAATGTGTGATCACGGAAAACAGAAACAAAGGAAAAAAAAGTCAATTGTGAACTTGGAATAGAGCTGAAGCTGCTAATTATAATGAATGCAGTAACTATGGATATGATGCCTGAAATAGACCGATCTTAGATTACCCATATTGTCTCCTTGCATAATATGGATCCTAAACAATCAAACGGAAAACTTTATTCATAAGAATCGGAGCAAAATCATAGACAATTGAATAGTACATAAATATGCAAAGAGCAAGCACACTCCCAAGATCATTATAATCTCATTTACGAAAAGTGATTCTAGTTCCAAGCCTGAATCAAGTTCTCATCTTCTGTACGACTACAGACAAAAGAACTCCAGGCAAATAATACTACAATTATGTATATATTGGCATTTAATCAGTTATTCAAATTTAAGGAAACTCAGTGTTCCAAGATGTTAAGTTGACCATTTAGGCATTAGATGATTAGCATACTTCTCTGATAGCACATTTGTGGTCTTCCTCATCTTTGCTCTTTTTCCCACGAGGAAAACTCCAACTACTCCCTTTCCATCCCTTAACCAGTAAGCACTGCAGATGAGGAAAATAATTCGAACATGCTTAAAACAAGTGAAAGAATAAGAAAAACAAGTTATCAGATAATAAAACCAAGAGTAAAAATTGTTACGATTGTCACGGTGCAAGTCAGAATAAAGCTAACTTGTAAAAAGTGTTGTTTGTCAAACAACAGTTAGTTTCTTTTTTTGGTTTCTTTTTTTTTGGGGGGGGGGGGAGGACAATGGTAGTTAAGTTTGTGGAATGTATAGAAAAGGAAATTCTTTAGGTCAATAACAAAATTAAGAAGAAAAAAATAGGTATACACATGTTTTTCATGAATGTAAATTTCTTGTAACGATTTTTCTCTTAACTAATTTCATCTTATTTTACAATAATAATCTTTTAACGCTTTGTTTGGTGTTATTTCTTGGTGTGTAAAATATGCACGAATGGGGCCAAAAATAAATGGCCAAGCGTGCATAACTCATTTGATATTATAAATGGATGATACGAGGTAATTAGTTAAAATGTGCGAAGGCAATTTGTATATTAAAAATCAAGGAAACTTGAGTTCACCTCTTTTACCCTGATACTGAAATAACATCTTCATAATATTAGGGCCTAAATGATTAGAAGCTCTCATGGCATATTGCTATGTTAGTATAATCATGAAAAATTTCAAATAAGGTATAACGTTATAATGATGCAGATCACATCCATGCGAAAATTCAATACTTAAATGTCGCTGATCAGTCTCAAGAACATTAAATATACAAAAGGAAACCATTTCAAATTCTGCAGAAGATGCCTCTATGAGAAAATCAAAAGTATCAATGAGCATGAATAAAGATGAAACATATTTTAAAATATCCCAGAACTTAATCAGATTTACACTTTCTTTATTGTACTGAAAAGTTTAGTCAAGCATAACAAACCCTAACAATGTATAATATCCAGCTTTTAGAAGTTTACGTTTGAGGCTACTAATCAATTTATCAGAATATGCACTTTCAACAAAGAAGCACTTCCCAAGAAGAAACTCGATAAAGTTGAGCATAAAACAAGATAATACTATATCCACCGAATGCCTAAAAGACCAACCAAATAAATAGATTGTAGCAGAACTATGGTGAAATAAATACCTTACCAGTTCATAAGTTTCATCCAGTATAATGGCTCCTGTCACTGGAACACGGACTTTATATGATGTAAAGTCCTTAAATATGTCATCTATGTTGGCCACATATGGTTTTAGAACATCACAATTGTTAAAAACTGTAACATGTTAAGGAGGAAAACGAACCATCAAACATAAACATGTTGTAAACATTATGTTCAAAAAAATATATACTTAAATGACGATCCATCTATGCTAGCCTTCTCAAGTATGTCTAAAACTCACATATCAAGCGACAATGATTCAGTATCTATATTTAAGAGGAAGAAGAACGAATTACAACAGTAACAGGTAGTAAATACATTAGCAGGAATGGGAACTCAAATTCATTAGGAATAGAATTGAAGTCATAGCACGATGCAAATCTTTTACCCTCTTTACAAATTAAATAAACAAGGATGCAAAAAATGTGCAACTACAAAAACGATGAATGTTTTCAAGGATACGTAAAGAAGTAAATTCCTTCAAAGTTAATGACTTCAAAGAAGGGTTCTTTTCAACTGTATTATCTTCATAAAACCAGTGTGCATACTCCACAAGAAACAAAATCCTCTCAAAAGACTGTTGATCTTCCTTTGGCACATTCAGGACAAAACGGCTGCAACAGAGATAGGGAAAAATTGTTAAACAGAATTAAACCACAATGATGATATAAATTTCAAAAAGGTTAGAGCGAACTGATCAAGAACAAACTACGAATGACAAATGAAAGTTGCTCCATTGCAGGAAATTCATCATCAGGAGTTGTTTAATTAGAAATAAATCCTTTTCTAGACGTCAACAAAATCTTTCTGAATGCCACCAATTCATTAGTCAATTATAGTTTTAAAACATTCAGCAGCAAGATTCTGCAAAATGACATGAATACTCTCTTAGACCAAAACTTTCCAGAGAAAAACAAATGCAAAAATAACACCAGTCATATCTATTCTCAGTTTCCTAGTTTCTTTATAAATCTCCGTTTACATTCAAGAAACTACTTTCATTCACCCAATATATTCTTATAACTTTGCCTCTATCAGCTCCAACGAAACAACACTCGTCACTAAATCACATATGAGATCATCAGAACATATCGATTTAACCTTAAATTTTTCAATCAACCATAATCATTCGTCCTAAGTCAATAATTCAAAGTCTCATAAACAAAACATCTGAGACTCCAAAAGATCAACAAAAAATAATTGAACCGCACAATTGCAACTAAACTTATAAACCGAAATAATAGCAATAATAATCGTATAGAAAACACCGTATGCATATATACATAATATAATACCTGCAGAGATCGTCGAGGAGTTCTTGAGTAGGGAGGGCATTCTTCGAAGAACCTCGATTTAGCCCTGCCATTTTCGTTTCTGTTCTTCTGACTTTAGAGTGATGCTATCAATAATAGTTTACTATTTTAAAAAAAAATATATGGTAAAACTTGTAATTAACATATTCTGCGTAATTATTATAATAAAAATATATCCTATTATATTAAATATGTCCAATAAAAAATAAATAACGGAATATAGCATTTCTGTTTATTTAAATTTAAATTTAAAATTTTCAATCTTGTCAAATATGAGTTAGTGAGACAATCCCAATTTTTGTTGCACATTCAGGAGGTGTGATAAGCGTGGAAGGCGTCCATAAATTATAATGAACTAATAAAGTAAGGAAAATATTTTTTTACGTCTTTATCAAGGTGTACAGACCAATATTGGTTGCAAGATTAATCTAGGCAATGGGCAATTTATTTATCCGGTTGCTTTTAATCTTTCCTAAATTATAATACAATTGCATATTTCATCAACTTAATTTATGATATAATTATAATATTATTTTGAACAATACCAGAACTTGATTAGTTTTTTTTTATTATTTAATGATACAAAAAATTATATATGCCCCTTAAAAAAAACTTTTATATCAAAAAATTGAAAACACATTTCAATTTTTTTTGAAATTATAAGATTAAAATTATAATTAATGCCAATTATCAATAAAATTTCTTTTCACAAATAAATCTCTCTACAAAAATATAATTAATAAATTTTTAGGCTAGTTGATTGCTAAGGACAATCAGATCCATAAAGTTATTAATTCTAAGTATTGAACTTTTCAGAGTGAAGAGTTATTGGATTGAATTTTTATTAAAAAAGTATTATTATTTGTTTTGCATATAAAACTTGTTTTGAGGTATTTTTAATAAATTTTCTTAAAAATAATCGAGAGAAGAAAAAACGCATTGAAGTCCATCCACCGTATGTAAATTGTAATCTTACAGACAAGCACTATCCTAACGATTTGAATGACAATTATTATTGTTGATATAGTCAATGCTTAATATTCTTTTCAATCCATATCTTTCTTATCTTCAATTAAAGCAAACCCCAAACAAAATTCACAAAACAACTCTTTTATGATACATAGTCTAACATAACTAAAGTTTAAAGCATCAAATAAGCAACATGTTTTGCTGTATAAAATTTTTTCCGCTGCCATCTCTCTCTCTCCCTCAACTTCGATTTTGCCGTACGCAAACTGAATCAACATCAACATCGACGCGTTACAAATGAAATAAATTTATGTACTCACAAAATAAGAATTCAATGCTACCTGGTAACAAATTAGTCTTTAAGACATTTCACTTCATTTCCTTAATGAAAGATCCATGTGAAGGTACACAACACAAGTGATGAAGAAAAGGAAGAATGCAGAAGCCAGCATCAGGGGTTCTGCAAGCATAAATATTTGGTTGAACTTGTAATTCACCTGCATGAGGAATGGTGGGTTTATCTTTATAGTCATCAAATTCCAAGAGGACAGGTTTATGCAAAATCAAGTTTAGATACCTGGAATGGAACATTATGCTCTGGGACTACATTTTTCTTTTCCAGAACTATTACAGTCCTTCCAATCACATCAAGGTATGAGTACTTTTTCTCCAAACTCTGTTCAACTGCAAAAGGAACTTTGGCGGAGGGATCCTTTGAACCCTCTGGGAGGACAACCTAAAAACAACAACATAGTAAGTAAATTCCCTCCTACCTATATCATCCAGAAAATCTTTGCAAAACAACAAATTATCCATACTCTGACTGTCAACTTGTCAACTACAGTATCACCAAATGGGCAGCCAAAACTGAAATTTAGGTATCGTTCACCAACAGCTGACTCAAAAAGGTAGTCTTGTAGTGGCACCCCATATCCAATCAGAAAACTTGCTTTCCAGCCCCCAAATAAAGGATATCTTGGCTCTATCAACAGCTCTGACTGTAACAAAGATAATTAATAAAATGAGTAGGTTATTCTATGAATCCCATAATACCAGCTAAAAGTTTCTACCAGAAGACAAATAGGATCATTCTAACAGCCTTACATGTTTGTGCTCAAGGGTGATTGATTACCTTTTTGGAACTTGTGCGTAAATGTGATGATGATATATTTCCTATATCATCCCTGTAGTAGACAGAATGAACACTCGGGGGTAACACTGCAAGAAGATGCTTGAAAGACGAGACACCACTTGCACCGGATCTTGATTGATACTCAACCCTATCAAAAGTAATGTTATAAGATCATGGTAGCAGAAACACATACTTAGCTTAAGCAAGAAGCACCGTTTTTTTGTCGAAACACTTCAGTGATAAGTTTCTGTAAAAACCATACTTAGCTTAAGCAAGACGTTGCAGACCAAAAAACAAATATAGTTAAACAAAATATTTGGAATAAAAGCGAAAAATTATGCAATTACTGGTAGCCAGACCTTGAGAAAACACCTTTGTGCTTGGCACCAGCATGAGCTAACTTGTAATGCTCGGTCACCTGAACACTCCCCCAATGAGATACTTCGATTTCACGCTCAAGCTCCTCCACAACAGCAAATGGATGATTGTTTTCAAAATGAATAATAACAGGAGAATATGAGTAAGGAAGACGGTCTTCATAAGGCCCATATTTCATTTCAACACCACTTCGTGAAGTGGGCTCAACTTGAGTAAATGATTCGACCTTGTTACTAGGTGTTTTAACCAAAGTTGCCTGCTGTTTGATATGATATGGAGACAATATAAAGGCGCTGTCATGGTAATAGACAAATTGAGACTCTGATTGGCTTATCTCCACCGGGAAGGGTTCGAGGGAGTGGGTAAAGATGTACAGTATTTCTAGAGTGGTCGATTCACCCTTCTTTAATGGTTTCAGCAATGATATAGCGAAATATTTGGTTCCATTAGGAGCTTCGGGTTGCTCAGATGGGTTGACTTCAAGAGGAACATATGATTTCTTCCTCTTCTTGCCAACAGTTACAGCTGCCTTAACTGATGCTAGATGGTCAAACTGTGCAGGTGGGAATGCTAAAAGAACTTCTGAAGTTGGAGTGTTCCCGATATTTTCTACCTATGGTAAGATAATCGGTCCCATGAGTACATATTCCATAAATTTCTGCAGTTTCACAGTGACATATAATAACTAGAAAATCCAAAATATGCAACAGAAATAGAAAAGGTGCAGCCTTTAGTGTAGGGATAGCTGACAACCTCATATATTTTGAAAGATGATTTTTATGTTTATTTGTTAAACAATAAGAGGTGAGATTTTAACTTATAAATACAAATACATTGCATCAAAAATCTCAGCACCCCTTACACTCACAGGTGAAAAAGGTCCTCTAAAAATATTTAATTTGACATCATTAATGCCTCCTCCAAATCCTTGGCAATATGTTAAGTGGAAACTTTGAGGTTCACATCCTTACAAAGAGCATGAAAGCATCATACGCTAACTTTTTAAGATTTATGCCAGTTCTTTACATAGCATCAATCTCATTTAAAAGAATCATTTATTCTTTACATAACCTTTTCCAGAATGTATTTGAAGTTATTTCAAATTAGAAAAGTTTTTCGTCCCTCAAGCCATCATTGTTCTTCTGTATGACTTATATTTCTCATAGTATTTGTTAAATTATGGCTCGTATAGGGTACAATAAATTGAGAATAGTTTGAAGGTATTACAAGAGTAAAAAAAGAATAAGAACCATGATGATTGGCGAGTGGTACAAATATCTTATCTGTAGAGCAGTTGGTTTCATGACGAATTCATGAATTAATTGGCAATAAACATTAGTAAGTTATCTTCAAAAGGTTGCATTTTGACATCAATTTAGACTAAAATCACTAAAAAGCATCAAAAGAGCATCTTCTAGACTTCTACAGCTCAAAATCAAGAACTCCTCGTATTAGTTAAACTGCAATAAAAAAAACATTCAAATACACATTTCCAATTTACATGAAAATGAAAAGCTATTGCTATTCCAATTGAAAATGGTTTTCTACAGCAATAAACACTTAACGACCAATAAAACAAATAATCATCTTCGTCGTCAATAGAAATAGAAATAGAAAAAAAAAAAAAAAAGATACCCATGAGATTTAAAAAAAACACAGAGTCCACAATAAATTTACCCACATCAAATAGAACTAAAGCATAAGTGAGTCGATAAGACATACCTTCAGTGTCAAATAAACCCTAACAATGTGCGAAGTCAAATCAATCTGCATCCAAAAAATTTATTGAGCACGAGTGAAATTACATTTCTCTGTGTTCAATTACCGAAGATCACTTTTATATATAAATATAACTAATAGATTTTACTATAAATAAATATTTTTCTTTTGTCTAGAAATAAAAATATTCTTCTTACTTGACGCTCGGCTTGAAGGATCTGGAGATCGGAAGGCGAAGACAAGGACGTTTTGACGAGTAGCGATAGAGAGAGAAATATGAGCGAGAAAATTGGAGCTGCCATTGATGTGTTAGCTTAGGAAAGTGATGAGTAATGTAAAAGTCTTGTTTTCTACTGCAGGCCACTGGCGGGTCGGCCTGAACCCGGGTTAACATGAACCGGATCTTAATATCTCATTAGTCAAGTCAAGTTTTTTATACGGGCCAAAATAGTTGGATCTTAATGTATCGTTTATAAGACGTAATATTGTATTTTGTTTTTGTTCGTTTGGTTGATCGTAAAAATAGTTTTAGTTAAAAGGAAATTATATGCAAAGATATACAAAATTTTGTTTGGATTTGTGTTCGATTCAAACATTAAATGATGCTAACACATTACAAACGAGGTTCAAAGTTTCGAAACTGATCTAAGTTTCGGGTCGTTAAATATTAGGAACGTTTCTGAAACGTTAAATATTAGGAACGTTTCTGAAACGTTTCACAAAAGTAGGAAAAAACTTGCAAAAACGAGAAAAAGACGAAAACAATGTGATAAAAGTAAACAAATGCTATCTTCATTCATTTTTAAAATTCAATATTTTGTTTCAAAATTTATACATGTACACCAATGGTTGATAAATTTTTTAATAACGAACTAAGTGATTTGGATTAAATTTAGTGCTCTTATAACATATAATCGACAAAGTTCAAGCAACTTCACCTGTAAAATTAAAAATTGTAAACGTGTTACGAAATATATTTTTAAATTATTAAAAGAAAAAATTGCTCATATAACATTATAATCAGTGGTATGTATTATGTTATTTGTTAAAATAATTATCTAATAACTCATATATCGTTATAAAAAAAATTATAATATTTTAGCTTTTTGTGTTTCTTACGTGCGTATTTGAATAATAACAAAATTATCTACGATTTTGTTGATTAATTATTTAGAACTTATTTGATTAATTTGGGCTCAGTTTAGTAAATTGTTAGATTTATAACTCTTTTCTATTCTTTGTTTTAATTTTATTCACCATTATACTCTATCCAGAAAATAATTAAGAAACTTTCAGTGTTTCGTGGAAACTATGGAAATTAACACTGAAAGTTTCGACGGATACAATGGAAACATTACGAGTTTCCTTGGAAACATTGTAATTTCGAAACTACTTCATAATTTATTTTCGCTTGGTTGAAAAATAGAAACTTTTCAAACTTTTCGATGGAAAAAAAAGAAAATTAGAACCATGATTGCAAATGCTACATTAATATACCATTGAATATTGATTGATAAAATAAATAATAAAAGGAAAGTTCTAAAATAAATAAATATACTTTTCGTACATATTACTTCCCTTGACTAGACATTAGACCCACGCTAGTTAATACAATTTTATTATCTCTTCAAATTTATCTATTACTGTTATTCATGTCATTTCTTATTGTTTATGAAAAGTGGATGCCTTTTCAAACTATTGCAAAATTCTTGTTTATATTGCTAATTGAAATGACACATATTATTATCTAGGTGAAACATTTATGTGAAATCGAGAATAAAATATATGTCGATTATTGTCATTTTTGATTACTTATGAAATAAACATTTATGTGAAATCGAGAATAAAATATATGTCTATTATTGTCATTTCTGATTACTTATGAAAAGTGGATGTAATTTCAAGAGATTGAAGTTTTTTTATTTGGACCTGACTGACTCATACTGTAAATATTATAAGTAGGTGAAATATATATATGAAATCAAAAAATGTATCTTTATTGGATAACACCCATTTATATGATTCAAGATTAAATAGTATGTCACGTGAACAACACGTGAGAATGAGATCCGACTCGATTTACGACAAACTAGATGGTATGTTTTTAGCTATTGGGCTGCACTCGGTAACTTCGAGCTGCCTATATACCCACTTTAATAGGATCAAACCTCTTCATAGTTCTTTAGTGTTATACTCCTTCATATTGTATATTTGGAGAGTATTAAATAATTCTAGTTTTTAGAGTGGAAACCAGATAATAATTAATTTAGTTAATTAAGGTGGTATATATAGCAAACTATGTTGGGTCATGGGCTCGTCTTAATGGGCCGTTGCTGCTCTCAAACAGGTTATTAAATTATGAAAATGCCCTCGGGTTCTAGTGAGATCCATCATATGCCCCCAACTCCCGAGTGATTGTGTCGGAGTCAAAGAAGTCAGGAGTTATATCTAGTACTGCTGGGAGGGTGACGAGCTCGAACCTTAGCGAGCTTCAGGCCCATGGACAAGAGTTATGGAGGAGGCATGACATTCATCCTTACTTTTCATTGTTGTGAAAATCCTCACTTTGAAGCCTGTTCATCTTCACAAAAATTCTCTCTAGGTTTTCCTCTCTAAACCCTCAAGCATGGTGAACTCCCCCAACTCAAACTCACAAGGTAAACCCACTCCCTTCTCGGAATACGTTAGGGCGTGCATGAGTTAACCCCGGGGTCGGGTTCGCTTCCCCGACCTCGAGGGCTCGAGATTGTTGCCCCGACACCCCGCCAAGGTCAGGGTCAAAATCCCGACCTCGAGGGGTCGGGGACTGCCTCAACCTCGGTGGGTCGAGGTCCGCCGCCTTGGCGAGCCGGAGCATCGTCGCGCTTCCTCGATTTTTGTAAATACGAACTTCCTTATGCGAGCATGACGAATTTTTTATTTCACCTTTCTTTAGGTAGCGTGGCCGAGGTCGAGGCCCCTCGAGGCAGCTCGAAGTCGTCACAAGCGGATAATTTTGCTACTTTGCCCATAACTTGGGCTACGAGCATCGAAATGTGACAATTCAAAAACCGTTGCAACGCTAAGGTCTGGCCTTAAACCTTTGTTGTTCATGACAACTTTTAGTCATGCCATATAGGGGTAGGGGTGCGAAAACTTAAGGACATATGCACCTGTCACTTAGCGGTTATGCCCCCCCACTCCTATGATAGACGCGCACTTTTTCAAAAGTGTGTGGTGATGCTTAGGAGTACTTACTCGAGTTATCTCATTTGCGGGCTCTCTCACTCTTGGGGGCCTTGAACTTTAATTCCGTGGGGCTTCCACACTTGGGAGCCTCAAGTCTCAGAGGGGGCGTCCAACCTCGGTGGCGTACTCATAGGGGGGTTACACACGGTAACATCGCCCTAGAGTTTTAGTTTTGTTGAGGGGAGCTCTCACACTTGGGAGTCTCAAACCCCATACATGCTCATAGGGGGTTATACAGGGTAACCTTGACCTAGAGTATATATTTCGTTGAGGGGAGCTCTCGCACTTAGGAGCCTCAAGCTTCATATGGACTCGTAGGGGAGTTACACAGGATAAACTCGACCTAGAGTCTAAGTTTTGCTAAGGGGAACTCTCGCACTTGGGAGCCTCAAGCCTCATATGGACTCATAGGGGGCTACACGAGGTAACCTCGACCTAGAGTCTGAGTTTAGTTGGGGGGAGCTCTCGCACTTGGGAGTCTCAAGCCCCATACATGCTCATAGGGGGGTTACATGAGGTAACCTCGACCTAGAGCCTAAGTTTTGTTGAGGAAAACTCTCGCACTTGGGAGCCTCAAGCCTTATACGGACTCATAGGGGGTTACACGAGGTAACCTCGACTTAGAGTCTGAGTTTAGTTGGGAGAGCTTTCACACTTTGGAGCCTCAGCCCCTATTTATGGTCGAGTTAGGGGTAATGAATCCTCGTGAGCTTAGGTTTAGACATTTGATAATACTTAAACGAAATAATTTCCTTTGAAACATACAAGTTAATGTTAAGAAAAATAAGACAATCATTATTAGTAAGAATGTGCTCGAAAGGGGCACATTATTCAACGCTTGGCTCTAGCCATCTCGATACATGCTCGGAAATAAACAATTAAATACTAACAATGTGCTCGAAGGAGACATTATTCAACGCTTGGCTCTTGCCCAACCCAATACAAGTTTTGAAAATAAACGATAAAAAACAACTCAAGAGCTTAAGAGTTCTGCCTCATGGTAGGAAGCGGAGTGCCTACTAAGGTCGGTAGCTTCCTAGGAGATCACTTCGTTGACCGGTGAATTATCTAATCCTTCATCAGTAGCAGCTGGTGTGAAGAACACTACCTCTTGCAAGTAACCTCTATTGATCAGTTTCTCTATCTCATCTTGGAGGTGGTGACACTTCTTCGTCGTTTGTCCTTTGTCGTTATAAAAACGACAGTACTTGTTCGACTTCAGATGGCTCGGTTGGTCCTTCAACTTCTTAGGCCAGCTGACAAGTCCCTGCTGCTCCGCTATAGCGAGCACCTGTTCGCGAGATAGAGCGAGCGAAATATACTTGGTGAATCCTTGAGGGGGCATCGACTTGCGCACCTTGGGTTCTAGGAGTTTGTCATTCTCCTGACCCTTTCTTTTGTTTCTGCCCACCTCTTTCTTGACGAGCTCAACTGTCTCCTCGATCCGGATATACTTCTCAGCTCTGGCAAGCAGTTCATCTAGTGTGGAGGGAGGCTTACCCGCTGATAAACCTCTTTTTACGTTTCGTACAACATTCATTAGACTATT
This sequence comes from Verbascum thapsus, assembly GCA_963669365.1. Classification (NCBI taxonomy): domain Eukaryota; kingdom Viridiplantae; phylum Streptophyta; class Magnoliopsida; order Lamiales; family Scrophulariaceae; genus Verbascum; species Verbascum thapsus. The sequence continues at coordinate 14,472,514 of OY770110.1, read as the reverse complement.
TTTTACACTCGATTTCGTCTATTTTCCTCGCACAATGCGTTTGATAGCCATGTGTATATGGGAGAACACTACCCCTTCTTTTGAATTGACTTTCAAATCGATCTATTCTCTTGTGGAGGGGCTCTAATTCATTTTTTATCATCCTCTACATCTCAATTTTTAGCTCTTCCATGAGTAACTTATTGTCAATCCCTCTTTTTATGTATTGCAGAAAACTTTCCTTAGATATTTTAATGTCAATCTTCAAATAATTTTCTTTTCTTTTCTTTTTTTCGAATTTTTTCTCTTTTTTTACTCTTTGTTTTTTCTTTTTCGACTCTTTTTTATTAATTTTTTTCGACTCTTTTTTTTTTTTTTTTTGAACTAGACTCACACATACGAAAATTAACTAAAAAGAAAAATAATTTTCGGACAGAATCCGAAAAAGCTAGAAAAAATAGAAAGAAAATAAACAAAGCTACTTTCTATTTGAAATAGAAAAGATCTACCTCAAATAGGAGATAACTGTCTGTAGGACCTTCCAGAAACTACGTGGAAAACGTAGCTCTGATACCACCTGATATGAATCTTCCCAAGATGGGTTGAATTATTGCGGAATTTCTCTAGATCTGAGTTTGCGCACGAGTTGAATGGATATTCTTAACTCGAATTCGACTGCGGCAGGAAACCTCGGTATAGAAACCTCAACTCGATAAAGTCAACGAATACGAATCTCGGAACAAAATTATGATCACGCCACAAACGGGATGGAAATACAGTTTGATGAATCGGGAACGAACGCCACAGATATAAAATTCGATAAGTTGAATAAACGTTCTTGAAGAACGTCGATAGTCAAAACTCAAAAATTTTACTCAAAACATTCTCTATCTATTATTGAAAAACGTAGCCTATTTATAGGCAAAAACAAAATCCTATATAAAATGATATTTTTCCAAATCTACTTCCTACTAAAATAAACTTGGCTAACTAAGTAAACTTACCAGACAAAAAGGAACCTAATAAAAGAAGGATATCAATCCAAATTGATATCTTCCTAATCTATATTATTCTTTTTCCTTATCTAAATAAATAACTAAATATATCTAAATATAAAATAAGACAGAATAAAAGAAAATATAATATTCCTAATAATATTCATATCAAAAGTCATAAGCTTAGTGAACATGCGGTTGACAAGAATACCTCAAAATCCCAATATACGATTTTCGTGAAAGTTACGACTATACCCCTACAAAACTCCAAATGGTGATTTGAGGGACACAACGATATCGGGATACTTTGCATTGAAAGCCATAAGTTTAGTGAGCATGCGATTGACAAGAATACCTCAAAATCCCAATGTATGATTTTTCGTGAAAATTATGTCTATACATCAAAACTCCAAATGGTGATTTGAGGCACCAAACGACATCAGAATGCTCTGCAACGAAAGCCATAAGCTAAGTGAGCACGCGATTGACAAGAATACCTCAAAATCCAATTGTACGATTTTTCGTGAAAATTACGACTATATCCCTATAAAACTCCAAATGGTAATTTGAGGCGCCAAACGACATCGGAATTTTTTGCAACGAAAGTCATAAGCTTAGTGAGCATGCGATTGACAAGAATACCTCAAAATCTCAATTTACGATTTTCGTGAAAATTACCCTACAAAACTCCAAATGGTAATTTGAGACACCAAACAACATCGGAATGGCTTGCAACCGAAGTCATAAGCTTAGAGAGCATGCGATTGACAAGAATACCTCAAAATCCCAATGTACGATTATTCGTAAAAATTACGACTATGCCCCTACAAAACTCCATATGGTGATTTGAGGCACCATACGACATCTGAATGCTTTGAAATGAAAATCATAGCTTAGTGAGCATGCGATTGACAAGAATACCTCAAAGTCTCAATGTATGATTTTTTTTTTAAATTACAACTATACCCCTAGAAAACTTCAAATGGTGATTTGAGGCACCAAACGATATTTGAATGCTTTGCAATGAAAGCCACAAGCTTAGTGAGTATGCGATTGACAAGAATACCTTAAAATTCCAATGTATGATTCTTCGTGAAAATTACGACTATACCCTACAAAACTCCAAATGGTATGGGAAAGAAAAATAATTAATTAATAATAGGGGAAATGGAAATGTCATATATAATAACTCAACAATCAAAAATGCTCTTCCTCTTCTCAATTTATATACATGTAAGATAGAGGTGAAGAAACTTAGATAAGAAGGGAGTTAGGAAAATACATTTGTGATTTCAAATTTCAGGGATATAATTGGTTGATGAAACGTGAAATTGATTAGTAGCTAGCTTCCTTCAAAAAAATGATGAAGAGATGGTGGGGTAGGGTGACTGAAGATGAAATTTACTAAATTATTCGGGATAATTTTGTAAAATAAATTCCATTTGCTTCGTAATCCGTTAAAAATGGATAATTCGTCGAAAAACTAATGAATTTGCTTAATTTTAATAAAAAAATAATTGAAAATTCTCAATTTCAATCAAAATCCCAATTTTACAAGTCATGTTTTGCACTGTGCACATGACATTTTCTCGTTAAAAAATTTAATTTTCAATATAACTTTTGTACTCAAATTATCATACATGCCCCACATTGATGTAATCAACTTGTCATCAACCCATCTTACTCCATATTAATGTATAAAAATAACATCGGTGTCACATAAATTTATGTAAAATGCAATTTTCCCTCGTGATTGATAAAGAAGCATCCTATCTAAGTACATGTCTAACACTCCAAATAAGAGTGTAAATGAGTCAAGCTTGGGCGGAGCTTTGAAAAATTCATAGGCCCGTGCTCAAACTCATTTAAATATTTTGGAGTTTGAGCTCGAGGCAAATGAGTAAAGCTCGAGCTCGGCTCATCTGCTCATTCGAGCTCAAACGCGGCTCGTTTGTTTATCCAAGTTCGATGTCGCTCATTTGCTTGTTTGAATAAAACCCAAATATTTGGCTATATAATATATTTTATGATATTGAATACATAATCATTTAGGATAATTTAAAAAAGTGAATAAATTCTTGTTTGTGTAACATTATACTTCATAAAATATGTAAGTAATTAATAAAATATGTAAATAATTAATAAACTATGTAAGTAATTAATGAATAACTAGCTAAAATCACATTTATTTCGCTAATGTAATGTACTTACATAAAATAATATCAAGATTTTTGAGAATCATATATTAACTAGTAATTTGATAACATAACGCTCATATATTTAAAAATTAGTGTATATAATATATATATATGATATCTATGTCTAAATAATATTTTGATTTTATAGAAATAGGTATAACAAGAATAAAGAACTGTCTCAAGAATTTTATGTCATAATTACCTACGAATTATGAAATATTTAACCAATATTATTTTCTGAAAAAAAATATATGCATCAATTATTTTTATAATTAAATTTTATAAGCACAAATGTACTTAGTTATATGCAAACACACACGCATATATACATATATATATATATAATAGTAAAACTCACGAGCCAGCTCATGAGCTTATGAACACATAAAAAAAAAGCTCAAACTCAGTTCATCAATAGGTCGAACTTGAGCCTCACTTTAATCAAGCTATGAACTCACTTTACACCCCTCTCAAGACTTAATTACGAAGAATCTAGGGAACAGCCTATGGATGACCAGTATAATTTTATTCTACTCCCAATTTTATCTTGAACAAAAAACCATGTCCATGGCTATATTAATTCTCAATCAATACACACCAATGCAAACTAGTCATAATCCGAACAAGAAAAGACAACGAAAAGCAAAAACGTGGATTAAAATCCATCACTTCTTCCAGTATTGCCATATCCGCCACCACCACCACTGTTGAAGCTGCTTCGTGGTGCTCTCTCTTGGGCATAACTAACACGGATGCTCCTTCCATTCAATTCCTACAGCACACAAAAAAATACATTAGCAAAGTTGAAAAAAGTATACTTATTCCATCACGAATAAGATAAAACCTGTCCATCCATGGCTGACACCGCTGAGGAGGCACACTCATCGCTTGAGAAATTCACAAAACCAAATCCCCTTGACCTTCCCGAGTCTCTGTCCGTGATCACTCGTGCTGTTCAACCAAATAAGAATGGTTAACGTAAATACTGTGTAAAACTAATCAAGTCTAAAATGTAAATTCTGGGCAAAACACAGCAAGAGGAGCAATGTGCTAATACTAGTGTATTAAGCAAAAGAATAAGGGTACAAGTAGAACCAATACAAAAATGGGCAATCTCAAAAAATACACAACCAATCTAGTCTAACATGTAATTCAACTCTAGCACATTTAAGGAGCAAAACGATGAGAGTAAAAGGATAATCTGGAAAACGATCATGGACACCATAGGAACCAACCCAAATATTATATAAAACAATTAGGAATTATATCTAACCAACTTAGCTAGTGATCTTCTGCAGATAAACCCAAAACTCAGCAGCAAATATAAAACATATCATAAAAAATGTTTCAAGAACCAACACATACAAACAATGAAGATTTGAATCAGCAGTCAAATAAGGACATAAGAGTACCTAAATTAAGGGGGGGGGGGGGATCACAAACAGAACAGAGATGTGGACTGGTACAAATAGTTACTTAGTCAACCTTTTATAAGCTGCTTACTATCATGAAGCTCAGAAAGAGATGCATAGGCGACACAAAAGTAATAGGAAAACCCATGAAATTCAGGCAAATGGAACAACAAACATGTAGGCATTGTTAAGTATATAACTGCAAATACTTACAAACAAACACACAAGAACATTGTTTCGGACTAACACAAGAAAATTAAATATCTCCAGATAATGTACCTTCAACAACATCACCAAAGCTTGCAAATGCCTCTCTTAGAGACTGGTCATCAGTTCCAAAGGAGAGTCCTATCATACAAACAATTCAAATAAGTGACAAAAAATGCCCATTTATTTAAAAAAGACTATAGAACAGCATCAGGGAAGGGAAAAAAAGAGAAACCTCCAACAAAAAGCTTAGTGGACATGCATCGGACAGCATTAAGCATGGAAGATTGTCCACTCATTGCACTGTTGGAAGTAATGCTCTGCCTCAACAGGGATCCAACTTTGTTGTAGAATGCCATCTCGCAGTAAGCTGCAAAACGGAACTGCATAGACAAATATCTTGAATAATAAAGGGTCCCATGGGGAAGTTTGTGCATTAATTAAAGCAAATAAAAATCTGCATCACCACCGTTTTTCTGTCAAAAACAAATCTCAAATATCAAACTGACAAAATTAATAAAGATCTAAGCTAAACCATTTATTTGTATATTTTGATTGTTAGCGACATAAAAATATTTAGCTTTCTAGGTATCTCTTGGTACTGTTGCCACCATAAAAGGCAGATAAACCAAATCAAATTAAGAGGGCGTTGCTAAGCTTATTGTAACAGCTTATAAAATGATTTTGGGACTTAAAAGTTCCTAAAAAAAGCCACGGCTGACAGAAAATTTTGTAAACCTCAGCTAAACACCCTCTAAATCATCAGAAAACAGCGCATAACAGAAACTTGAACAAGTCAGCATAACTACAATATAGACACATCAAAAAAAAAACTTCAATTACATCACAAATAGAAAAATGAATTAGATTTGAAGACAAAAATTTTCTGATACAAAGTGTATTAGAAACAGAAAAAAAGCACGCAAACGCATTTGTATCTTAGAAATTTTCAAAGACGTTTCTTTTGTTAAAAGGTTTTTTTCTAAATCTTATACTTTTCCTTTGAACATCAACACAAAAACAGTCAAGAAAAAAATTAGAAAAAAAAACACCTACATCAAAAAGATATTTGAGCTTCAGAAAACAAATGATCACTTTATTGCTCATTTTCTCATAAAAGATTTAGATTTTATACAGCGATTAAACATAACGGCATAAAACTATAACCATTAAAGTAACAAACGAAATGGAAACAATAGAAACGAAGAAAAACATTCCAATGTTACAATATAGCACTTTTTCTTCAAAAAGAAAAATAATCTCCCATTTATTTCAATCTTAACAAGTAGCAATAAACATGGCGTATATAAATTCCAAAAATCATACGCAAGATAAAAAAAAAACCTACTAAAAATAATGAAATACCTGTTAAAAAGAGAAGGGTTTAAGGGAGAAATGGGAATTGGAACAAGCGGGCGGCTAGGGTTTATGCTGTGCCAATCTCTTTAACTTTGTTTGTTGCTAGTATTTATACGTACATATCCATATATATGTGTAAAAATATCTGCCCCTTTTGGCGGTGCCGTTAGTTTTGGTTTGGAATAACTTTTCAATTACAAGTGACTAACGCGAGTCCATGCTACGCATCATATATTTGTCTAGTATAATTTTATATTAATTGTTAATGAAATTTAAGTAAATAAAAAAATCACGAAGTAAATCATATTTAAAATGATAAATATAATGAACATTGATATTATTCCTAACGATATAGTTGATAATACACTTGATAAGTTATAAGTCATTTTTCTCCAAATTGTGAGACATTTGTTTGATATGCTTCAATAGAAAAAGAAACAAAAATCAAATTTCAGAAACTCCAAATACTTTCTCCCACACATGAATCAAATTTGCTCCTCAAAGTTACCATAAACAATTGATTTTCAAACTCAAAAAATTTCAAACCAATAATAATAATATAAAGTACCTTAATAAGAACTAGGAAGCAATTGCCCATACTTGTAAAATCCAACTTTCAAAGGCTAATTACATGGCAATGGTGGCAATTGAATTTCATAAAAGTTATATGTAGCTCTGCTATGGAATTTGAGAAAAAAATATGAAGATAAATTCTCAAATGACGTTTTATTACTGATTTTATTTTCAAATTTAAAAATTCTGAATTCGATAATTGTTATGTAGTTTGTTTGATAGAGATAAGTAGAACTGAATGAAGTTAATATTTATTAATTAACTAAATTATCAAAAATTAAAATTAAGTTTTTTGATAACAATAGATGGTCAAAATTAGTCAAACACAACCCTCACTTATGTGTGTTAAAAAATATAAATTCTTTTTTTTTACTTGGAAAGGTGAAAATATAATATATATTTTTTATTGAAGTTGAGATAGTGGGGAGTTGGTTATGGTCGGATGATTTTTCTCACGTATGTGTGTTGAAAATATAATTTGTTTTTTTTAATTTTGAAAGGTAAAAATATATAATATTTTATATGGAAGTTGAGATAGTGGGTGAGTAGGTTATTGAAAGATAATTATTAAGTATTATTAAAAGAAAATCAAAATTCTAAGAAATTAGCATTTAAATAGAAAGTAAATACTTCCTTGTTATAATATAGTAGAAAGATTTGAAATGGACTTTTTTCAAATGGATATTTTAGATAAGTATTTTTAAAAATGTAAAGTATTTGGTGAAATTGTAGGTACTTTTTATATAACTTCTCACAAAAGTTCTAAAAAAATTTAAAATCAGTAATATGAAATTTTGAAGAAGTGACATAAGTCTATTTGACTTTTTTCACCAAACAACTAGCCTTTTTATAAATGGACTTCCATCTCCAAAAGTCTATTTGAAATGTATTTCCAAACACATCGAAAATTTTCCATTTCAAATAATGTTACATCTTCTATTCATTTGACATATATATCAAAATATTTATACATGTTAAATATCCATTAAGAACTGCATTCGTAAATTACACGTGTCAAACAATTGAATATGTGGAATAGAAGATAGAATAGAGATTTGGAATAGAAAATATCATCCACTACGATTTGTGCACATTAACGGTTTGAGTAATGTACTCTTGAATAATTTATGGATAGTGTATTCGTGGAATTTTTTTATAATGGCATGTATATCGGTCACAAACACATATATTATAATAGAATGTACTAACCACTCGTGCACGCGATACTCGTGTTTAAATGTAATGAATATAAACAGTATTACTTGTCATAGTCTAACGTAAACTATTTTTTTATCAATCAAATAAATTAAAAATGTAATACTTCATACGTTTTGCATTCTATTATTTTAAACATCCATTATTTTTTTATCAAATGTAACATTTTCAATGCTGTGAGGATGGTTAAAAAACTATAAGTGGAATTAGATCAGTTACCTTGATACTTTCTTTGTGAATTAGAAAAATATTCTTCTAGAATTTTGCCCTTCATGTGTATCATCATTGTTTAACTTGTTCTTGAACAGCGAATCCAAGTAAAAGAAATATGAAATTAAATGTATAAGTGTACAAATGATAATTATACAGAACATATCATTATATTAATTCTAAGAAATTACATGGATATGTAGTTGAACAGAAACATGCAAGCATTGCCAACCGCCGCACATTCTATTATCCCGTTAGTCCACCATGTTAGTATTGGGTGTCCGGTAAGTCAATTGGTTGCCAAAACTTGGCAACACTACGAAAACAGTCTTGTTTTATTAGTATAATGAAATGGCATTCCTTATTAGATATTTATATGTAATGAAATCCCTTGAATTACATAGAACTGTGGGAACGATCATGCATTGGGTATGGTGATCATGGAATGTGATCGAACGGCTGTTATCCTAAAAGCGTTCCAAGTTTGAGAAAGGGATATCAATGACTCGTCAAGACTTGCTTGTATGTAGCATTTCCTTTATGGAAGTACCTTGTTCCATAGGTATTGGTCGGGGGATCTGTGCACATATGAGAGTTCACATCGGGGATAGTTGAACTAAGCAACCCCAATGGAAATTCATATTGGTGTCTACGTCGAATATGAAATTCCAAGGTCACGTAGGCTTGTGATGATCCTCACGACTTAAGGAAACCCGGCTGTTCAAATGCACGTCCCACTGCACTTTAATCTAGTTCATGATTACATGGATAATCACAAAATGGGCTATTTTGGGTGTAGTCTGGTTATGTGATTTGACATGCGATTCCAAGATGGGATTTGTCTCTAATCTCTTGATTAGCGAATCTCCTATGCTATCTTTATAAATGAATGATTTAGAAATCTCTGGTCAGAGTTAGTCAATAATAAGGTGTGGTGATCCTTGCTTGGTTGACAAAAGTCATCATTTACTAAAAGATATAGTCGTATGATTAAATTAGTAGGATTTCGACTGATGACCAAGTCCTAGATTTAATCGGGAGATCCGACAAAAGGATGAGATACATGCTATGATCGTAATCAGGAAAGGTCTATTATAATCATTCGAGTCTAGGGGTTGAGTCGACGTTGCTAGACATCGAACTCAATCTGTGGGAGTTATGAATTAATTAGTGGTTAACTCATAGCCAAGATTAATCATTTGGCATAATGATTAATCGACGATTAATCGAGGTAATGATTGTATAATTATTACCGAGCCATTTGGGGAATGGTAGCACTGCTAGCGCTTGGATGAACCTAAGGTGTCACACACGAACTTGAATAATTTTTTCGTTATGTGTATTACTTAGTCTTCGTGGAAGGCTAAAGATGAATTAATTGTTCGAATTGATTCAAGATGAAATATTTAATTAATTGAGCATTTGGGCTTAATTAATTAAAAGACTTTTTAATTAATCGCGGATTGATTAATTAATAGGCTAGGCCCAAGGGATTTATTAATGAAAGCCCAATTAATAAATATTGAGAGTTAATTAATTTAATTAATTTTTGAGAATAATATAATTAATTAAAGGGTTGAAATAAAATTGTTGGAAGACAATTTAATTAGGAAAGTAACCTTTGGATTTTGGTGGAGATTTAATACGTTATAGAATCCTAAATATAAAGAATTAGTTCCTAATATAGTGGGATTTGATATGTATTCATTCATATATGGAAGAGTAGAGACATACATGAAGTAGGATTCTAATTGAAATAGTCTACTTTGTTGGGGTCTACATGGTATGGACGAAAATAGGGTTTTCTAGACCTAATTTTCGAACCTCTACATGTACTAAAGTGAGTCTTCATCTCTTCTAGTGTGTGAGGCAATAAAAAGAATTATATGATTCATTCTATTCGATGTGCGATTCGATGAGAAATTATATCTCTCAAAATTCTTAGGGTTTTCCTTAGTGTTGTAACTCTCGTATTTTTCATGTTGGAAGAATTTCATATCCCATCATTCCATACACAGAAGCCTCCCTTCGTTGTAATTGAGTTGCTAGCACGACTATAACAATCGAGGAAAACGTTCAAGGTGTGGATACAATGCTTAGAGGCACGACACTTGGAGTGCTTGAAAGACATTTGTTGATCACGTGTTATTTGTATTCGTCATGAAGGAGAAAACAAGAAGGTTGACTAAATTACGATCTTCAATCAAAAATGGTACATTTACGCTTTTATTTCCATTGTGCATAAATGCTAGGCGTAATTTTGGTGAAATGTCTCTAATAATTTTTAACTCTATTTCTGCTGTGAAGTTTCACCCGAGGGTCTAGGCCCAACAGTGGTAACAGAGCTATGTTTTATGCACGATTAAAATCGGTATGTGTTTAAATTTCGAGTTTATAAAAATGAGGTTTGGAAAGAAAAAAACGAGTGGAAAAATGGGTAGAAATGGAATATTAAACCCTAATTTGATAAAATGAAGCAAAAAATTGATTTTTCCCCCAATTTAAGAGACATGTGAGTGTCACATGAGATTTCTCGTTAACTATTGACGGTAAATTGACAGCAGTGACGCAATGTGTCCAATTTTTCTATATTGAGGGACTCAATATATAGAGGCCGTAACAAGGGGGATCAATAATCTTAAGTGCTTTTTTTTAGCCCCTATGTGCTTGTGACCTAGAAATATTGGCCTTTAATGTAGTGCATACCTCATCTCTAAATGAAGAAGTGTCCAACTTTGGATTATCTTTAAATTTGTTCACAAATGTTTTTCCTATCCAATTTGACTTGAGGCTTTTGTTGTATAATTCCAGTAACAATTAGTGTGTTTAGGGTTATATGTTTTTATTTGCCAAGTATGATCTCCCTGCATTACTGACACATGGACAGTCCACCCACATCCCTTATTCGTACACTTAGCTCTAAGCCTCCTCTTATCATTTTTTTCAAAACAAATCATCATTCCTTTTCTAAAACAGTGGCTTTCAATTGCAAATTTTGCTTTTTTTTTTATCAAACATCCACCCTAACTCTAAAGAAGGATGTTTACTATTAGTTGTAGGGTTAAACTTTGGATATCTCTTTCCTGTTTTATCTACATCTGAGTCACTGGCAGCATGTCTAGGTCCTCACCACTATGAGCACAGTCTTCATCCCCCTTTTCATTTTGCATCCTATCATACATCTTGTCTGACACATACTCATTTTCACTTCTCCCCTTTTCCCTAACACCCATAAACTCAACATCAGGGTCCACATAGACATCAAAAAACTTATCATCTTCCTCAAAATCATACTCACTATCATAGAAGTATGAATCATCTTCATCAATTTCTGTTTCTGAATTAACATGAACCTCAACAGTTTGAAGTTCTTCTACAGGTCTATCTACAATATCAGATGGCTCACTCTAACTTTCAATATCCCCTCTACCATCTAGGTGTTCTAAATAAATTTCAACTTCATAGTTACTAGGAATGTGTTTTTTAATGGCCAAAACATCAAGACCTTTATCTAGATATCTACCCATATTCATTCTTTTTCCATATTTGTGCCAAAACCTAACACTCCCTCTAATATTGTATCCTACCTCTTCTGCAAATCCCCACATTTCAATCATTCCTAGCTTATCTACATCAACAAAGTCAAAGTACTCTACACCTCCACCAATATATTGCTTAGGATTATGTTTCATTACACCATTGTAATATAACTTAATTGAAAAACACTCATCATCCCCCATTACACCTTTATTAGTTTTAATCATTATGTGTTCAAAAAATACAAAAAACAGAAACACAACAACAACCAATATCATAATCAGTAAAATCAACACAAATTCAAAACATCAATTCACACATAAATGCACCGTAATTAGGAGTAGAGTCCAGTGCGTGCGTGCTTCTTCTGGCCATACTACGAGTCAATTTCAGTGAAATGCGATTATATTAGGGTTTAATAAAAAAAAGAATTTTTCAAATTCGAGGCTAAAATTGAAGGAATTGACATGTACCTTTACGATTTCGTCTTCTAACTCACAGCAATTGAAGAAATCAAAAAGCTTCGAATCGAATTCAGCTTCACGTCGAACTCGATGTGACAGAAAAATGAAAAGACATCACAAAGCAATTGAAAACATGTTTGATTTTCGGAATTGGATTAGGGTTCTCTTGAAAAATGAGAGGAATTGGATAATGCGATTGAAGAGAAGTGAAATGAAGAGAAGAGAAATGAAGGTGGAAATTAGGTCATACGCGATTTTACCCCCAATTTTGCTTGTCACGTGCGCGTCACACGGTCGAACCGTTAGGGTTGGATGACCAATTGACGGTAGGGACCAATTTTGTCTAAATGTGGTAAGTTGAGGCACTAAATTGATGTGTTTGGAACATGGGGGACCGATTTTGCGATTGCATGTAACATGAGGGACGAAAACTGCATTTATCCCGTTATTGAAAGATAAGAAAAAATAAGGTACATGGCAAACTAATCATTTTAGCTCATTATGATCTTATGTGAATCTTTATATCACATATGCAGATAATTGAGGTAAAAACATTCAAGTAAAATATTATTAACAGAAATAAAATAGGTACAAATTATTTGACTCATTTTTGTAATTTTCTAATCAAATTAAATATAGCGCTCAATACATATTTTAGTGATATGTCTTGTATATTTGATTACAAAATGATTGCCAAAGTAAATGTCATTTATTTTTAATATTACAAACATATAATAGAAACTAAATATCTATGTAATTGAAACTTACTTAAAAATTAGTAACTAAATATAATAAATTAGAAATGTGAATCATAGTTGTTCATACTATAGAACATCAAATTAATTTTTCTTTTAATACAGCAAAATTTACAAATATTAAGTTTATCTTTCTATTATCAAATTTTATTCATTTAAATATCTAATTTTTTCATACTAATAAGTCAAATAAATATAGTAGATCATGCATAACGTGCGTGCATTTTATCGTTGTTTTCATTACATACTCGTAGGAATATATCTTTCTAATTTTTTTATATTTGTGCGAAATGATGGTTTATATATGTATATATATATATGTTATTCATATTGATATTTTTTACATTTCTTAAACGTACGAGTTGACTAATTCGAATTTTTGACATACCATTAACATCCATATATAATTCAATATTTTATAGAAAAAGGGTAGAGAAAACAAAAAAAAATTTAAATAATTTAAAATATCTAAGAAATAATAAATACAATTATGTTAGATTGTACAGTAAAATTATAGATAAGTAACATATGTAGAGTTATGTACACTTATATTATTTATCAAATAAAAGAAGATGATAAGAAGAATATTAAAGACACATATATAACTTTTTACATTTTACAACTAGGAAACTTGAGTTTATAAGATAACATTTCTAATAATTATTTATACACCTTTACTAAAGTATTCAACCCAATAAAGAACTTACAATCAATTTAACAACTTTATTAGTTTTAAGAGGACAAAAATTCTTAAATCAAACATGTATTTTGAGTTGCATTCACGTTGTGGTAGTAATATTACTTACTTAACTTTAATTGAATTTAATTTATTGATAAATGAGGTAGAAAACAAATAATAAAAATATAAAAAATTTACAACAATAAGATATGTACTTAGATCATTACCCATAAATGAAATCACAAGAAAATAATCAAATGTAGAGGTATACACAATGGCATGACACTATAACTTATTTATAAAATGAAAGACCACTTCAGCCTATTTCAATAATTGTTGCACAAGAACAAAAAATTATTGAATGAGCCCAATGTTTTTGCACAGCCTCAAAGGGTTCAATAAAGTTATGCCACTTCATCATTTTAGTGGATGTTGATATGATATTTATACCGTTTGGTGATAAGCCCCATGCCCATACAAGATTATTGATATTATTGATGAATGAATTTTGTTTTCACCGTCTTGATTGTGCCCTTAACAAGATACATACATATATATATATAATGTATTTAGTGTATTATATATATATATATACTCTACTAAAAAAGTATGGATACATTTAGTGTTTCTTTCGATTCGGATGTTACATTTTTATCCTCAATTATCTACCTAAATAAATATATTAGATTCACTACCTCCCTCCAATATTACCTAGTCTTAAAAATAATGTCCCATTTCATAGCAAATTTATGTCAAATAATAAGAAAATTGATTTCTCATCTCAACTATGTAATCTATCTATACTACACTAAAAGTATATAAAAATTAAGTGTTTTTTTTTATTTGTAAATTCATTTTCTTACCCTAATTAATATATTGGTGAAAATAATTAACAATGAATAATATGGAGTATCAATAATTACCGAAATAAGCTTAAGGCATTAGTAGAAATGATGGTTTATATATGTATATATATATATTATTCATATTGATATTATTTACATTTCTTAAATGTACGAGTTGACTCATTTGAATTTTTGGCATACCATTAACATCCATAATAATTCAATATTTTATGGAAAAGGGGTAGAGAAAACAAAAAAAATAAAAATAATTTAAAATATCTAAGAAATAATAAATATAATTATGTTAGATTGTACAGTAAAATTATAGATAAGTAACAGTTGTAGAGTTTTTTACAGTTACTCATATTATTTATCAAATAACAGAAGATGATAAAAAGAATATTAAAGACACATATATAACTCTTTACAAGAAACTTAAGTTTATAAGATAACACTTCTAATAATTATTTATCCACCTTTACCAAAGTATTCAATGCAATAAAGAACTTGCAATTAATTTAACAACTTTATTAGTTTAAAGAGGACAAAAATTCTTAAATCAAACATGTATTTTGAGTTGCATTGACATTGTGGTAGTAATATTACTCACTTAACTTTAATTGAAATTTAATTTAATGATAAATGAGTAGAAAATAAATAATAAAAATATAAAAAATTTACAACAATAAAATGTGTACTTACATCATTACCCATAATTGAAATCACAAGGAAATAATCAAATGTAGAGGCATACACTATGATGCACGGACACGGGATACAGGCGCATGATACGACACGGACACGGGACACGGCGCATGATACGACACGGACACGGGACACGGGACACGGCGCATGATATGACACTGACACGGGACACGATATTTTTTAAAAACCTAGGACATGGCACGGCCTCGATACTGCTAATAAAATATGTATATATATACATATATTGATATATACACATATGTTCATTAATTTACATTAAAATATATAAGTTAATCTTTTCATTATAATTTAAATGTAACTAGTTAGATAAATAAACTATAAGAATGACTATTGTAAATTATAAATTTGTATTTGATTTATAAAGTTATATATGTTTGAAAGAAAAATAAATACTTCAGTTTTTAAAATCACAAAAAATAAGTGAAATAACATCAAATGTCAGAAATAATGCATACATAGTAGACATACCATATAACTGCGTCAATTACGGTGTTCATACTTTATTTTTTTCATTATATTTAAGCGACAAATTTAATTTCATATTGGACACAGTGTTGGAGAGTGTCGGACGAGTGTCATGTCCGATCAAATATCCGACACGACACGTTGTGATTTTTTGAAGTGTCCGTCAATGGGTATACACAATGACATGACACTATAAATTATTCATAAAATGAAAGACTACATAAGCCTATTTTAATAATTATTGCACAAGAAAATCAAAAAATTATTGAATGTGCCCAATGTTTGTGCAAAGCCACGAAGGGTTCAATAAAGTTATGCCACTTCATCATTTTAGTGGATGTTGATATGATATTTATACCGTTTGGTGATAAGCCCCATGCCCATACAAAATTATTGGTGAATGAATTTTGTTTTCACCATCTTGATTGTGTTCTTAACAAGAGATATATATATATATATATATATATAAAAAATGTATTTAGTATATAATATATATATATATATATATATATACTCTACTAAAAAAGTATGGATACATTTAGTGTTTCTTTCAATTGGGATGTTACATTTTTACCCTCAATTATCTGCCTAAATAAATACAATTTAATGTATTTAGAAAATACTAGATTCATTATCACCCTCCAATATTACCGAGTCTTAAAAATAATGTCCCATTTCATAGCAAATTTATGTCAACTACTAAGAAAATTGATTTCACATCTCAACTATGTAATCTATCTATACTACACTAAAAGTATATAAAAATTAAGTGTTTTTTTATTTGTAAATTCATTTTCTTACCCTAATTAATATATTGTTGAAAATAATTAACAATAAATAATATGATGGATTATCAATAATTACCAAAATAAGCTTAAGGTATTAGTAGAAGGATCAAATTATACTTAGTTAATTACTGAATGAGCAAACTACTATACTAAATGGTTGCAGAGTAGATTTTAAGTTGATATACATTAAAGGCATTTTTTTATAAACATATTTTTGTGGTGTTCAAGGATATAGAAAAGAAACGAGTTTCACCCAACTTAACCTTAGACACCGTTCAATTATTCGGACATTAATCATTGAAGTTTGAAAAATTCTCAGTAAAAAGAAATTAACATTTGTATTGTTTTCAATTAATATTCTATTTTTACAATTTTGCACTTTTGTATTCATAAATTGTTTTAAACAATACTTATTAAAAAGAGTAGGATATTATGTGTAAAGCACTTGTTATGGCTTTAAAAAATATAAGGAATATTTGTAATTATAATATATATTGTATATTTTTAATATAACATGCACATTATTAAATATATATTTTGCCTATATATATTTATTTAATTTGATAATTAGGGAGAATGGTAAATAAAAACAAGAAAAATACATTAAATATGATTATATATGTAAGAGTATAGTTATCATTTCCAATATATATAAGAGTACATTGGGTGTTAATCGCCTTATCTTTTAAAGCATAAGGGCAATCAACTCTATTTGAAAATATCGTGATTAATACTTCTCATTTTAATTACACAGGAAGTTTACATAACTCATAACTCATTTTAGTTAAGACTCTTTTTCCTTTTAGGAAATTGTTAAAAATGCCATCCAATAAATAACTCATAAAACGACAACAAAAAAGAAAAAAAATATAATTAATAAGTTTGTACTCACATAGCAATATATATGCACAAAAAAAGTAATAATAATAATAGAATTATTTTAAAAGAGTTATAATTTGAGAATTATTTTATTTTTTAATATTATTTAACAATCATGATATGAACATCAATTTTTCTTTTTGTTAATTAAAAATCAATTAATATTTGACTACACTTAAGTATAATCATCGAATTATAAACATGCATTCTTATTTATAAAATATTTGTAGTGTTAAATTATATCTGAGCATTACTTTGCTAGTTAGTTAAACATAACATAATACTTATAATTATTCAATTACACAAGCAGAGACAGAAATAAAATAACCAATTCTTATCCGGACAGTTTGCATATATTCTTAAAGGCCCTATTATCTTGGTGTGTGTTATAGTTGGATTCCGACTTGGTTATTTAGAGGGGAATGTTTGATATATAGTGTGATGATTTAGATGATAGAGAACCCTAGCAAACAATGTTTAATTTAGGACTGAGCCCAAGAGTATGAGAACACCAAAAGTCTAAAATTTACACAAGTATGAGCATCTAAAAACATGTATAGATAGAATAAATTTACATAATTACAAATTATTACATCAAATTGTATTTTGAAATTAAAAGCTAAGAATAGAACAATTTTTTCCTTGCTATGGTATTTTAGAGAATGATTTAATAATACAAATAATAGAATTTCTCATTCACTTGGTAAAAATTCTCATTTTTTTGGAAGAGCAACACAATCCATCCATAGTTGGTGCAGAGTTTGAACATTTTAAGAGCACAGTAAAACCAAGTTCTTAAGTCTTAAATCGCTGACAGATCACCAACTATATACAGTGATTAAGGTAGATTGTAATAAAACTCATTCTGAATGTCAAAATAAGATAAAAAAAAAAAAAACTTTATCAACTACAAACATATTCATCCAACATCAATCGGCTCCAACTTACAAGATACAATTTAAGAAGAAAAACGAAAAATGCACAAGAAATTGAGCAACAGCAACAAAGAACCTTCATTCATTGTTTCTCATCACATCCACTCCAACCAAAATCCTTGCTAAAATAAGGATTTGATTTATAAAATGACAACATAAATAAGCTTAAAAATGGAACAGCACCATATACTCTGCTACCTAATAACACAAAATATGCTCATTAATCGTTATTTGGATGTCTGACAAAATTTTTAATCAAAACATGGATAAGAGCATTGTTAAGAGGGTGTTTGGCTAAGCTTATTTAAAACATCTTATAAGTTCTTACACCTTATAAGATGTTTTAAGAGCTTATAAGATGTTTGGTCTTATTTAAAAAATAAGACCTCAAGTGTTTGGATAAAATAAGTCTATTGGACTTATAAGATGTTTTCAAATGTTATACGAGGGAATTTGTGCAATAACAAAAATAAACATTTTTCGGGAAAATGTATTATTGGAAAAAAAGAAAATTAACTAAGGTTATTTGTGTCTTTTAAAAATATAAAAAACATCCAAAATTTAAGATTTTGAAATAAGGTGGGTTTGACTAACTTATTTTTTATTTGCTTATAAGACCCAAACATCTTAGGTCTTATAAGCTCTTATTAAAAAAAAATTATCCAAACACTTTTAGCTTATAAGATGTTTAAAAAGAGCTTATAAGCTTAGCCAAACACCCTCTAAGTTCATACCTCATCTCTAAATAGGCATTAGAGTATGAATCCAATGTAATAAATAATGTCATTGTCAAAAACCAGTTAATATCAAAAGCAATAAATATAGGTTAGCGAGGAAAAAGAAGCAAAAAACAAGAAAAACAGAAAGACGAGGAAGAGAGCATGGAAAATACACTAAGTCTATAAGCTTAAATTTTGTTTAATAAGATTCGTTGCAACCTGTTATTAGATCACCAAAGCAGTGCCATACCTTTCATAGACAATCAGATAATTACAACCATGCCAATTCATCTGACTGAGCACCATGAGATTGCAGCTTTAACACCTGCATCTTTATGGAATGTAAGGGTCCACCAAAACAGTAAATTCAAATGAATCAAACATTTATTCTTAGCCATATCAAATAACACCATCAATCCCGCCAGTACTAGGACACTCGGCAAGGGGGAAATCACAAGACCGTAGATCTTAATGGGTGTCCCCTCATAAAAAGCAAATTATATTTCAGCGATGCTTGACTTTCAAATCGTAGATTCCAAAACGCAAGCAATTATGTGTAGAACAAATATAAGCTTTATGTAAAATTCATATGGCAATTAATAGGAATTAAACACAAAGGAGGAAGTAGGATCCCCCCACGAAGGTACTCGAGCAAAAAATCCTCAGAACAGAACAATAAATTTGAAGAACATTTGCAGAAGGGAGAAACTGGAGTCTAATGCAAAGGTACAGAAAATACAAATTTCAATTACGAATTCACAAAATCTTGAAGCATAAATCGAATAAGAATACAACTACCTAGTGATAGAGAGGTTATATTCCAGCATACATCACAATTACAAAGTCAAGAATAAAACATTTTCATGGATGGCTCTGAAATTGACAGACACTTCATCAACTGTCCTAACCAAAATCATGTTCAGTGCCGTAATGCGTTCTACTCAGTCTCAGACCTGCACAAGAAACAAACACAGCACATTTATCATTTGAAGAGTGCTAGCAAGCTAATTATCCTGACCATCAAAAACAGAAGGGCCAATCTCTTAAAAGAGCCTTCCTGTGGTCCATCTATAGTCAAACATCAATACGTTAAGCTCCTTAAGAAGAAACATTTCAGCTACATATTTCCTCAACTTTTGAAATTTTCCCAATATCAGTTCCCTCATCATAACTCATCTCTCTTGGTATTACTTTGTCGAACCCCATCACTCTCAACCCAGTCATTGTTCATATGAATAGGCTCGTTGAACCTGCCATCATCAGATGCATAAGATCTGTCATTGTCAGGCTTTATTGCTTTATCTTTGCCTTCTACTGGAACAATATCACTTAAATCATGATCATTTTCTGTAGAGTTTGACCGAGAGCGCTTCCTATGTTTTAACTTGTGTCTATCTGAACGTCGTGGAGACATCTTATTGACTTTAAGACACTTTTCTTCAGTTGACTTCGACCTGGAACGCCTTTTATCCCTATATCTTGATTTATCCTCTCTGCTTCTTTCGTTTCTCTCTTGTGACCAATGCTTATCTTCAAGAGATCTCGACCTCCGTCTTTTATCCTGGTGTCTTGATTTATCCTCTCTGCTCCTTTCATATTTTTCACTTGATCGATGCTTATCTTCCAGAGATCTAGACCTGGAGCGCCTTCTTTCTTTTGATCTGCTTTCATCCAAAATTCTTAGAGAAGATATTCGTTCATGATCATGAACCTCCACTGAATCTGATCTGGAGTGTCGCCTACTACGGTTCTCGGATTTCGCTTCCCTTCTTTCTTTCTTATCACTAGATTGACGCTTAACTTCACCAGACCTTGATAATAATCGCCTTCGATGTTTTGATTTACTTTCATCGTCTCCTGGAGATGAAGACCTTCTCCTTTGATGCTGAGGAGACCTTGATGCCGCATGTGATGATTTCCTTGTTCTCTCGGAAGGACTTTCTTTACGTCTCTTCGATGAGCCTAAATCATCGTGATACGACTTCTTAGCTCGTGGACTCACACTCCTGCTCCTCTTTCTTCTGGAAACAGGAGAACTGTTATTGTGAGATCTACCAGCTTCCCGCCTCCTACCTCTGTCACTGTCATCCCTACTATCCCTATAGTATCTTTGTTCTATTCCATAACTCGAGTAATAGCGAGATCTCACAGGTGACCTGGATCTATAGCCTCGGCCACGTCGAGTAGGAGGAGAGAATGAGCGAGACCTACGCCTTGATCGATACGTTATAGGAGATAATGACCTAGACCTAGATCTTGGCTTCGCACGAGAGGTGGGTGGTGACCTGAAACATTGATGCTAATCAGTTTTTGTGCTCAGAAACACGGAATATTACTTAACGAACAGGAGAAAAGTTTAACAAAAAGGAAAAAGGGACGGTCTCATACAGATCAAGAAAGGCGAATAACATTGCATTGTGACATTTGATGCTTAATGGAGCAAATATCTAGGATCATTGAACTGCTAACATTCCAAGGAACTATTTCAATCAGAAAAAGATCATTAGAGGGACAGGAGAACTATTGATGTCTCAATTGTGAGAATGAGAAGAGTGCAATCTGAAATAACTCATATTTGAGGACTACATTACAGGCATTCAATAGCACAGAAAACATTTGTATATGAATGCATGGAATATGTACATTAATAGCATGCATTTGACTTCTTTTGTATAAACACACAATGCGAACAGAATTAAGTAAGAAACAAGCTTGAATAATTCAATTATAGACTCAGTTAACTATTAGTTCTTCCTCTTCCTATCTTTACTGGATAAAATTTCAGTAGAGAGAAAAGGCATGAGTTCAGTATGCCAACTGAGCAACTCGAGATGATGAAACATTGAGCATTTGCAATGTTATTCATATTTTCGTAAAACATTGGTATTCACCCATCTTAAATTGAAGCATAATATCAACTTCAGGAAACCCACTATTTACCTAAAATAAAAGGCAGAGCTGTCAATGAAATTCACAAACCAATCCGAACAACGAAGATGGGACTGTGTTAACATACTAGTAAAAACCATCCTGGCTAACTATCTGACAAGAAAAGGCAAGCTCGAAACATATTTGCTTAGATTTATCAGTCCTTGTCTATCTCACAACACTTTTTTGGTTTAATAGCTAAACTAATGAATTACTTTTCCATATCTTGAGCATCTAACTGGGAGAACAGCATCAATGACAATAACAATTTTCTTTATCAAGATCATTTAAAATTCTATGACACATTCACAACATACCTAGATGTTTTATCAGGTTCCTTTTCCTCAACAATCAGTCCATCAGCTTTCAACTTCTTACTTATTTCTAAAGCCCTAGCTGCAGCCAAATCTGTCGCAGACTTCATTGTTGCTGCTCGGTTAGCCGCCTGCTGAGCTGTCAATGTTTGCTGCATCAAAAGAGCCTGCTGAAATTGCATTTGTTGCATGGCAACAGCCTGCTGCATCACCATAGGTAAAGATGAACCCATTGATGAATTCGAAATGGACTTTGAAGGAAGTGATGTGGCCATTTCAACATTTAACGGGCGACCTCCAACGTCCATATTATTCAATGCCAAAGCAGAAGTTGCTTCTTCAGATTTCGAGTATTCAACATAAGCAAAGTGTTTAGAATCGGTAATGGTACAATCTACTACTGTGCCACAAAAGCCAAATAGCTGTTTCAACTGATCCACAGTCAAAAGTGGACTGAGATTACTAACTTGAACAGTTTTCTTAAGTAAATCAGCTTTTCTCTCGTTGTCAGCTGAACCTGATAGATGCCAAGCATAAATGATTAAGAATGTTCGACATTGACAAGGATATGCAGTAAAATTAGGAGAATAAGTTCAAAATATTGTGAAGAAAGATTGTTTTCAATATTTAATGAATGGAAGACAATCAATGAAAACACAAAAAAATTGGCATTTCCAAACAAGTCAGTACATGTAAGATACTTTGATATCTGGGTTAGAAAATTATTCAATCAATGTCATACAGCGAAAGAGGTTAATCATATAACAAACTTGCAATAGTTATACATACCAGCAAAATCTTTTGAATGACCTTGGGCCGCAGCATGAGCTTGAAGGGCTTGAGCAGCGACAATAGCCTGAGCGGCAGCCATTGCAGCAGCAGAAGGTGCCATCGGGACTTGACTGAGAGTTCCCATAGTGGTGGTGGCAGCTATAGCAGTCATCAGTAGATTGTGAGGGGGGTGATTAAACTTGCATTCTGTACTTGCACACCGTCCATTTAGGTATTCTCTACATATTTCTCCCAAAGATGATCCCATTCCAGGTAAAACCACTCCACCTGAGGCCCCGGAAACAATACCTGGAATCATACCAAGTAACCCTGGAAAAGCACCAGAAACAGATCCCGAATAATTTGGCATATTGGGCATGGTTTGGTTAATCATATTAGGATATGAAGGTGCCGGACTCATTCCGGGAAGCCCTCCAGTAGGAGTTCCTGAACAACACAAATTCAAAGTTTAAACTCTTGCAGGCAAGGTTGCAAGCTTCTGCCCATTGTTTAGCAGTAAGGAAATGAAACAAAGTAAACCACAAAAAGTATGATTAGATAATTTTCATAGAGAGAGAACATATTTTGCTTGCTAATATCCTATTGACAGCACAAAAGCAAATTCCTGTATAAGATTGGATTTTGTTACAAAGAAATGTATATTTCATGCCTTCAAGTAAATTTCTGCACTAATCAACAAAAAGGTGTATTGCACACACAGTAGCTGTACAGAGGAAAAGCATGGTTTCAAGATGGATCAAAGAGGATTGAAAATTAATATACTAGTCTCCACAACTAATAAAGAGTACAGCACATAATAATTCATCCATTAAATACTTATTTGGTAATGGACCTACTCAACCAGAAAAGAGTAAAATACAGAAGAATTTGTGGTCCCCCCAGGAACTATTTATTGTGCAAGACCCAAATAACAGAAACTCAGTATCAGCTGAACTTAAACACTGGTATAATCACAGAGTAGCCCCATTTTGTTTAAAATGACCACAAAATAATACGTTATAATACTAAATTCAAAAGGAGCCTACTCTTCAAACATGTCAGTGACAGGTCCTATATTGCAGTATTGCACTAGGACGTCTTGCTCATTCTAGTTCAAATTCTCAAGACAGTCAAACTTCACAAAGGCATTAGGATTGGATCCATTCAAAGAATTAACCATAAACAAATAAAAAGGGCAAAGACGGGGGCTAGTGTATGAAGTATTGTACTATCATACATCAAGTTATTCAGACAAATGCCTGACTTCAGAGCTCTGTTCATTACCAAATCAGTTGAACAAAATAATGGAATATATACATGCACAAAGCAAATGATTCCAGAGTATGACAAGAAATATTATCCCATATTTTGACAATCCATTACCTAAAACCAATAAATTCACAAAAGCTGTAGTAGACAATAGCTGTTTGTCAAGATAAAAAATACAATTCTATTAAGACCAATTAACCCTTAATCTTGTTCAAAATACGGTGTAATTAACCCTCTCCGTCCAGTATGTTATGTAAGGAAATGTTCCCATGGTTATAAAAACACCATAACCCAACTTCAGTTACTCCTATCATTCAGTTTGATCCACAGAATTTTCGCTACTAACTTATAACAAAATGAAGCATTCATTGATCCACCCACACAAGCATGTGTCAGCTACGAAGCTGCAACTTCACTTCACTTGCTGTAAATGAAGGAGGTGCTTCTAATAGGTTGAAGTCAAAGTTCCGGAAGTAATTCTGGGGCACCAATAGCACTGTCTTAGAGAATTGTACACTTTCCTTTGCATAAACAATTATGAGCAGTAATTCTATTATGCTTGTCAAGACCACAAGCTACTAAACAAGATTACATCATAATGTAATCTAGTATGTGCAAAATTAAGTTAAAACTATACAATCATACATTAACAAATAAATTATACGTTGTTTCACCTACAGACGTGCAGGTGGAAGTGCAACCATTAAGCTGACAGTGAGCAACAAACATAAATTAATCGGTTATATATGCAGATTTTCCTAATCAACTAGAACAATAGCACCACACTAAGAGACATATTGACAACTATATACTTCTACTGCATAAGAAACTTCAAATTTTCACCTGAGCTAAAGAAAACAGGAAAGGGACTTCCCATAATGGGCTTCCCATTGCACTCCACATTCACCATATAATTCCCCCTCTTAGCCACCACATAAGTGGCACTATAACTCCCATCCCCCATATCCTTCACAATCCCATCCTGCTCACTTCCCCCAACTCCCATCCCTGGTGAAACCCTAACCCTAACTTGTGCCCCACCCTGCACAACCTTCCTCCCCTCCGCATCCTTCGTCACCACCGTAAACGTAGCTCCCACGCCCAGCGTCCCGCCCGCGATCCCCGTCCCTTGCGCCGTGCACCTTGAGGGTTCCACGGGTCCCACGGTAGGGCTTCTCTGCGGCGACCTCTCGTCATTGTCGGATTCCGATGAAGAGGAAGATTGTGCGGCGGCGGAAAGAGATTGAGGTAGTAGAAGCTGCGATTTGTTAAAGGTGGCTTCGAACGCGGCTTTCGCGGCAGCCGCTTTATCGGCTTCGCTCTTCAGCTTGGCTTCCTCGGCTTGCTTCATCCATATTGGCTTAGGTGGAGTGTTGTTGGTGGTCCGATCAGCCATGGATTGGGGATTTAGGACGAGTGGCCAAACCCTAATTTGGATGGGTAAAAAGTGTGATATTTTCGATCTAATTGCGAAGTGAAGATTTGGGGGAAGCAGATTGGTAAATTTGCTTTTTTTTCGTTCCACATTTACGTCCACAAGTGTCATTATTATTAATTTTGGTCCCTTGTTTTTTAATTTTCTCACTGTCAATCCCATATGTCGTCAAATCTATCACATTTGGTCATTTGATCAAATTCCGTCAGCAAATAGACGGAGCCTGAGACGTGCGTGGCCGTTAATTGAAGGAAAATAAGCGGGAATTTTACCTAATTTTTCCCCCTTTTATTTTTGGTATCAAAAATTAATTTAATTTCTTCCTCAATTCTTCCCCAATTTAATTTAATTTGAATGCAAACTTACCTTCAATAGGATATATTAATGCTAGCCTATTTAGAGAGATATTGTTATGGAAAATGGCCCTGATGTGCTCGGAATTCCAATGGATATTAAAAGGGAGATTCTGCTGAATTTAGATGAAGCATCTTCATAGTTCGACCCGCCTGAAGACTGGGAAGGATCATCTCCATATAAATCATTGATTCACTTGGCATCAACGTCGGAAATTGATTTGTAACTATTCGAGAAATAGCTGCATGCCCATAGACTTTTTTCTTTGCTTGGCAGTTAGCTTTTGAAGGTTATATTTGAGAAAGAATTGTTACCTCAAGCATATAATTTTTATTGTTTGATATTTTGTAGTGTTAGAAGAATGAAGAAAACGTGAAGAGGAGAAAACGTGTTTTGTAAACACGTTTTATGCTTTACCCGGGAAAAGTTAAATTTCTGTTATGAAGAGCTGTTAGAGCTGTTAGGGTTTCCATTGTATTTAAGCTATATCTTGTAGCTTATTTCATTTTATGATTCTTCCAATATTTTCTTATCTTTCTATCAGAACGATTTTTCTCTGCATACACTTTTGTATTCTTTCTTTGATCAAGATAATGAAAGTTCTTCCAAGATTCTTATTCTTCAATATGTCTTTAAGCTTTGCATGGATGAATTTATCAGAAAATTAACATGGCATCAGAGCCATCATCCATATAATTCTTTCCGCTGCAGAAAACAGATCATCTTATTTCTGATTCGATCCACCTTTTCATTCTATTATCTGATTTTCTATTAGGGACGTTTTTTCCCCTAAATTCTTTCTAATGGCTGCCAAACAAGTTATTGATGTCAATGATCCCTTATATCTACATCCATCGGATTCCCCCAACATCGACTTGGTTTCAGATGTTCTAAAAGGAGCAGAAAATTATAAAGTATGGAGTAGGGAAATGGTGGTAGCCCTAGAAGCCAAAAACAAAATTGGCTTTATCAATGGATCCTGTGTTCTACCTGAAAAGGATGAGTTCTTGCAAGCCCAATGGAAGAGATGCAATGCATTGGTTAAATCATGGATTCATCGTTCTATATCCCGAGAGTTAATCCATGGTGTTGTTTACTGTGAATCCGCATTCTTGATATGGAACGATTTAAAAGAACGATTCGATAAAGTAAATGGAGCACGGATGTATGCTCTATATCGAGAAATCAACACTATCAATCAAGGGACGAACAATGTTACCACCTATTACTCAAGATTGAGGCATTTATGGGACGAATATGAGTCTTTAATTCCATCTCCATCGGCAACAGTTACTAAGAAATATGCAGATTTTTGCAATCAATTAAAAATGATGCAATTTTTGATGGGTTTAAATGAGTGCTATAGCTCGACTCGATCAAATATCTTGATGATGTCACCTATGCCGACTCATAGCCAAGTATATTCTATTGTTACAAATGAAGAAACCCAACGAGGGATTAATATTCAATCTCCTGATCCACCTGCTGCCTTCTATACAAATACTCAGAACCCTCCTAATAACCAAAAGAAAGAAAATCTGTTTTGTGAGCATTGCCAAAGACCGGGACATGAGAAAGCAAATTGCTTCAAGATTCATGGGTTTCCACCAAATTGGAGAGGTGGTCGTGGGGGCAGAAATGGACGAGGTGGAAGAGGAAACAACTATGGTGGAAGGAATGGCAATCAAAATTACCAATCTAATCAAGCACAATCAGGAGTATATACTGCAAACCTTGGAACAGACAAGGAGAATTCATCTGCTACAGATAATAAACCTGATCAGGTGCAACAAGTCACCTTTACACCACATCAATACCAACAGATCATGAACATGATCAATCAATCCACAAGCACTAAAGGCAAGGATCAACAGCCTTCTGTTAACATGGCAGGTATTCCAAATGCTTTAAATCCAAGTTATACACATAATACCACCACTGAATGGATCCTTGATAGTGGGGCTAATCAACACATGACACCTCACTTTAATCATTTACATAAACCCATAAATGTGGATTTAACATCTGTTGGATTACCTAATGGTAGTAAGGACATAGTTACTCACATGGGAAGCATCACAGTGGATAATGATCTTAAAATAGATAATGTCCTTCACGTCCCTAGTTTTAAACATAACCTTATGTCTGTATCTAAACTTACTGCTGCTAATAACTGTTTCATTAGCTTCTATCCTACATTTTGCTTGGTACAGGACATTTGGAATGGACAGATAAGGAAGATTGGTAGACTTAAGAACGGGCTTTATTACTTAGAGACATGCAGGGACAACCACAATCCTGAACAACATAACCTCAATGTTGAGAAATGCAATGTTGTAGCTTCCACTGTTATTAATAATTCTGTATATGATAAGGCAACTTTGTGGCACCTTAGACTTGGGCACATATCCTATAATAGACTTACTTTTCTTCCTGAATTAGGCATTAAACATGTCAACAAAGGCAATCATTGTTCAGTGTGCCCGCTAGCTAAACATAGTAGGTCTCCTTTTCCTGTTAGAACTAGTATAAGCAAATGTAATTTTGAATTGTTACATATTGACATATGGGGACCTTATAAGGAATGTACATATAACAATGAAAGATATTTCTTGAGTATAGTTGATGATTTTTCCAAGGCTACATGGACATTTCTTATGAAATATAAATCTGACATGCTCCCTATTCTCAAAAAATTCATTTTGTTTATTCAGAATCAATTTGCTACGACTGTGAAAAAGATTAGGACTGACAATGCTATGGATTTTTTCCAAAGTGAGTGCAAAAACTTATTTGAATCCCTAGGAATCATGCATCAAAGTTCTTGTCCATATACACCACAACAAAATGGTGTAGTTGAAAGAAAGCATAGACATATTTTGAATGTAGCAAGAGCTTTAAAATTTCAATCTCATATACCTATTCAATATTGGGGAGAGTGTGTCATGACTGCTACATATATTATAAACCGGACTCCATCTGTTTTATTGGAAGGACAGACACCATATAGCATTCTCTATAAAAAAAACCCTGATTATTCTCATTTAAAAATCTTTGGTTGTTTGTGTTATGCAAAGATATTAAATCAAAGTGATAAATTTCAGCCGAGGTCTAAATCTTGTGCATTTATTGGATATGCTGAAAATCAAAAGGGTTATAGACTACTTGATTTAAACACTAACTCCATTTTTGTTTCTAGGGATGTTATATTTCATGAAGATATATTCCCTTTTAAGAATAAAGATTCTGATCATCATAAGCTCTCTACTGTTGATAATAATGTCTTTTTTGAAGAGCTTGTGCAACCTCTCATACCTACTGGTCATCAGGAAACTAATTCTGATCAGGGAGATTTACTATCCTCAAATGATTTGCCAACCTCTCAAACCTCTCCTGCTCAAAACTTAAGGAGGTCTAACAGAGTTACTAAGCCTCCAGCATGGTCACAAGACTTTGTTTTGACAAATTCATGTTCTACTGACCACCCTATATCCAGTTATTTGTCTTATGATCAGTGTACTTCTTCTTATAAGTCTTTTTTATCTACTCTTGATAACAGTTATGTACCTAAATATTATCATGAAGCAGTTAAATTGCCTCAATGGAGAGAGGCCATGAGAACTGAAATAAAGGCTTTGGAACAAAATCACACTTGGGATTTGGTAGATTTGCCACAAGGAAAAAACACTATAGGATGTAGATGGGTGTATGCCATAAAATATCATTCAGATGGTACTATTGAAAGATATAAGGCAAGATTAGTAGCAAAAGGCTACACACAACAAGAGGGGTTGGACTACAATGAAACTTTTTCTCCAGTAGCTAAACATGTTACTGTGAGGACTGTGATATCTTTAGCTTCAAATAAGAATTGGCCTTTACACCAAATGGATGTTACTAACGCTTTTTTGCAGGGAGATTTGTTTGAAGAAGTGTATATGCAGGTACCCTTGGGTTTTGATATCAAGGGGGAGCACTCTGGAAAAGTTTGCAGGCTTGTCAAATCTTTGTATGGCCTCAAACAAGCTAGTAGACAATGGAATACAAAATTCACCCAAGCCATGTTAAAAGCAGGTTTTACACAATCAAGGCATGACTATTCTTTGTTTACAAAGAAGGAAGGTGATGATATTGTTATTTTATTGGTATATGTTGATGACATAGTCATCACTGGTTCTAATCCAAAGTTAATTGATAATCTTAAAGCTATTTTAATGGATACTTTTCATATGAAGGATCTAGGTTTGTTAAAATACTTCCTAGGTATTGAAGTTGTTAGATCCTCTAAGGGTGTTTATCTAAACCAAAGGAAATATGCTTTAGAATTGCTAAAAGATGCAGGTATGCTAGGATGCAAGCCTTTGAGTGTTCCTGTGGAGCAAAATGCAAAATTCACATCAACAGAATATGATAAAGCCTTGAAAGCAGATGGAGATGATCCTGTGATTCAAGACATCAACTATTATCAAAAGATTGTGGGCAAGCTTATCTATTTATGCCTAACAAGACCAGACCTTACCTATTCTGTCCAAGTGCTAAGCCAGTTCATGCATATGCCAAAGAAATCTCATTTGGAAGCTTTAACTAGGGTACTGAGATATCTGAAGGGAAGACCCGGGCTTGGTTTATTGTTTCCTACAGGAGGAGAAATGCAATTGAGGGCGTATTGTGATTCGGATTGGGCGGCTTGTCCAATGACAAGAAGATCGCTAACGGGATTTGCTATAAAGATTGGGAATTCCATTATATCATGGAAAACGAAAAAACAAAATGTTGTCTCACGTTCTTCAGCAGAAGCCGAGTATAGGGCGATGGCAACTGTTATTAGTGAATTGATTTGGATAATTGGTTTACTTAGAGATTTGGGTGTTAAGCAAGATCGAAGTGTTGAGTTATATTGTGACAGTCAATCAGCCATTCACATAGCGGCTAATCCGGTTTACCACGAACGAACAAAACATATTGAAGTCGACTGTCACTTCATACGTGACAAAATCCAAGATGGAACGGTTTCTACGAGTTATATACGCAGCCAAGATCAACCGGCAGATCTTTTAACTAAAGCTTTGGGATCTGTTCAATTCGAGCATTTACTTGGCAAGTTTGGTGTCTTTGATCTATATAGACATCAAACTTGAGGGGGAGTGTTAGAAGAATGAAGAAAACGTGAAGAGGAGAAAACGTGTTTTGTAAACACGTTTTATGCTTTACCCGGGAAAAGTTAAATTTCTGTTATGAAGAGCTGTTAGAGCTGTTAGGGTTTCCATTGTATTTAAGCTATATCTTGTAGCTTATTTCATTTTATGATTCTTCCAATATTTTCTTATCTTTCTATCAGAACGATTTTTCTCTGCATACACTTTTGTATTCTTTCTTTGATCAAGATAATGAAAGTTCTTCCAAGATTCTTATTCTTCAATATGTCTTTAAGCTTTGCATGGATGAATTTATCAGAAAATTAACATGTAGTTTCATTGTTTTAATTTTAGTATTGGATATACAGATTTTTCCCTCAAATAAGTTAAAGCTCATTACGAGTATAATTAGATGCAATTTCTTTTCTCTTTTTTGTTATTCTATTATATTTCTTGATTGGCAAAACATAAAATTATAAAAATTCTGGTGTAATCAGAACACCAGAAATTCCTTCAAAACATGCTGAAAACATAACAACAAAATGAGGCAACATTTGCAGAATTCAAATAAAATATTCCATCACATATATACATCTCAAGGAACCTCTTACAAGCTGCCCTATTACAATACAAAATGCTCAATGCCATCACAACCATTGCCCCAAATTCGTACCCGGAGAAAATGAAGAAACACATACTACGTGTGGAAGAAAATTTCATGCCACAGACCAAACCAGGTTGGTAAAGCATGCAATCAAATAGTGGTTTCATGCGAAGAGCTTCGTGAGGTTAATTAAGAAATGAGCATTAATCTATTTGGCAGAATACCAGTTTGCATTGAATTGGGGAAGAATTTGGGGAGAAATTAGGTCAATTTTTCCTCTAAAACCAAAAGGGGACAAAATTAGGTAAATTGGGGCTCTGATTCCCGCTTCAATTTGGTCAATTAACAGCCACAGACGTCTCACGTGCGTGGCTCCGACTATTTCCTGACGAAATTTGGTCAAATGATCAAAAGTGATAGATTTGACGACATATGAGACTTAAAGTGAGAAAATTGAGAAGCGCGGGACCAAAATTGATAAGGGCGACACTTGTGGGACGAAAAAAGCAATAAACTCGAAAGTAGAAATAAAGTTAATAGTTACGTAGGTAAAAATGGTATACACAACAAATTTGTAATATTAAAAATCAAAGACATAAGAATAATGATAAATAAATTTTATATTAATTAAAAATAAAAATTGAAGTACAAATTATAATGCATTGATTCTTCTTTCAAGAATATGGATCTGAACGTTGGAATTAATTTTGCTTTTTTCATCTTTTCGAAAGTTTACTTGAATATTTATAACGTTAATGCGAGGTGACAGCTTAATCTCGAATCAACGTGCATTTTGTTGTATGGAAGTTGAAACCTTCAAAGTTGACTTGTAATTTTAAAAACTTGATTTGAACTTCTACAACGTTACTTGGTAGGTTTAGCGTTTCAATTACGAATCAAACGCTATAATTTTATGAACTTCTTAAAGAATGTCTTGGCTTTTGCCTTGAACGTCTTGAATTTTCTTGAATTTGATGAGTTTTCATAGAGAAAATTTGGAGACCTTCCTTTGTCTTCTCTAACTTTGATTGAACTTGTTTGTGTTTATATAAGATTATAGGGGTAAATTGCTTTTTTCATCCCACAAGTGACGCCATTATCAATTTTGGTACCGCGCTTGTTGGTTTTCTCACTCTCAGTCTCATATGTCGTCAAATCTCTCACTTTTGGTCCGTTGACCAACTTCCGTCAGCAAATTGACGGAGCCACGCACGTGAGACGTGCGTGGCCGTTAATGTGCGAAATTGAAGCTGAATTCAGTGCCCTAATTCACCTAATTTTGTCCACTTTTAGTTTTGGAGGGAAAATTGACCTAATTTCTTTCAATTTCTTTCCCAATTTCTCAAATTTTCATTCTCGGTTGAAGGAATTTGTAATAATTGACCCAGACGGGTTGAGGGAGTTTTGTTAGAGTTATGAATTTCTAAGGCTTAATATGTAGATCTCTATTTTACGTCTAAGTGGTTTGAAACATATGAATGAGTGAGTGCCAGATAATTGATTTTTACTTTATAATTGTAGGTAAATTATGTTTGTTGATGCCGATTACATCATTTTTTCTAAGGTCATTGATGTGAAAAGCAATTAGCAAATAACAAATGGGCCACCTCGTGAAGCTTTTCAGAGGCAAGTCCGTTATTCCCCAACTTGGAGCTTTAGATGGGATAATCATGGACGAGTAGCCGGGGAAGAGACATCTGCAAATTGGTTACACAATTGGGAATGGATGTTAAATCTGGTTCCACTGTCGAAACTGCATTTGCTTCAAATGGATGTTAAAATCTGGTCCCACAGTCGAAACCATGGATGGAACAGGCGAATTGGTGCCCCAACCCAGCCATTCCTGTAAGCTAATGGTTGAAGCTATTACTCTGTGGGCTTCAATTGGTGATGAAGAAGATGGGTTTGTTGGGGAAAAGGGTTGCATGCCCATATGAGAAGTGCTGGTGAAAAAATGGCGGAGACTATATTGAGAATCATGAACCGAGAATGAAAATTTGAGAAATTGGGGAAGAAATTGAAAGAAATTAGGTCAATTTTCCCTCCAAAACTAAAAGGGGACGAAATTAGGTGAATTAGGGCACTGATTTCCGCTTCACATTAACGGCCACGCACGTGCGTGGCTCCGTCAATTTGCTGACGGAAGTTGGTCAACGGACCAAAAGTGAGAGATTTGACGACATATGGGACTGAGAGTGAGAAAACCAACAAGCGCGGTACCAAAATTGATAATGGCGTCACTTGTGGGATGAAAAAAGCAATTTACCCAAGATTATAGAGACCCTATTTATAGTTATAAGATGAAGGAATCATAAATTATTGATTATTATCTCTTTAACTTTGTATTTATAAAGATATAATATCAAGATTTGGAGCCATTTAATCGGTTGATTTATCAAGTAGATAAATCTCCTAAATATTATTTATTTAATATATATATATATATTAATTTAAAGAGATAAATATCATTTGATTTAAATATTATTTGGTTGGTCAACATATTCACGTGGCATGATTTGATTGGTTGTGGATTTCTTAACTGCATGACATAATTTCATTGGTTGAAATACATCTATTTGACATGTGACGCGATTTAATTTCCCAATAAAATGTATATTGACATATCAATTAAATCAATTATTTAATTTAGAATTAAATTTGGTAAATTCTAAAATATAATAAATGATCTGAGTTGTAATATCATATTTTACAGTTGTCATTATTTGATTGGACACAAAATTTTAATGTCTACGAGGAAAGTGAGATTTAAACGGCCAGTTTGATCGGGTTAACAGTCCAGTCCAATTGAGTCTAGAACCGAGTTGGCACCAAACCCAATGCAGTCTGACAAGAACCGGGTAGAAATCGGGCAGAACGGGATGAAACCAGGCTAAGATGGCATGGTTGGTACTCTTCTTATTACTTAAAAAATAGTCATATTGGAATGAGTTCATTTTAATTTGAACCCTAGACCACGAAACTAAAATTTTAAGATTTTACTGCTACACCGAAAAAACCTTGCTATAATTGTGATTTTAATTAAATATAAAACTGTTTTCCTTTGTATATCATCATATACAGTATGGACACCAATGAACATTTCTATTATATAGTATGGACACCAATGAACATTTCTATTATCACATAAAAATTATTTTGAATTGAATAAAATATATAAAATAATACACCATTAGTCTCCAAATATAGGGGTAGTTTATTTAAAATATTTAAATTGAATATTAAAAATATTTCAGTGCTAGAATGACATTTTGATGTTCATGAGTATGAGTACAAATATATGTATATATATACTCTCTCTATATATATATTATTTCTTGTAATATATTCAATACAATATATATATATATAATTATATATATATAAGTACAATATGTTATATTTAATAGGTGAAATACATAGTTTATTTCAAATATATAGGGTATGTTTGGTTTTGTTTTGGTTGGGTATTTTGGTGAGAATTTTTTTGGGACACGTGCATTATTGGTGAAATATTGTTTGATTAAATTTGAGAATTTTGTTTGATTGATTTTTTTGGTGAGATAGTGTTTGGTTTTATTTTGAAAGGGGACATATGTGACTGTAGTAGTCAAATCATGACAATTTTGTCTGCTAGTGATTAAATAATGATTGAAATTATATTATAATATTAAGATTATAATAATTATAATATAGATGAATATTTATTTGCTTATATTATAATTTAAATAATAAATATATTATTACATATTTACATAAATGAATTAAGTTAAAATATATTATTAAATATAAATAACTTAAGTCAAAATATATTATTAAATAAGAACAATTATTTCAAAAATTACAAACTTAAATAAATGAAACATCAAATAAATATAATGAGCATAAATTATTCTATCAAAGGGCATAAATCATTTATCTGTGCGCGAATCATTTTATGAGCAGAAAATATTAATTCAACAATCAAATTCAACCAAAGATATGAGCATAAATTATTTTATCTATGTAAAAGAATTACATTCACATTGACATTACATAAATTCAAAAGTGGAGAGAGAAATACTTTTGAGCATGCATTTACAAACAACACACAATGCAAGAGACTAGTGGTAGGTGGGCCATGAAGAAAATGATAGGGACAAAAGGCTGCATGTGTGCCATATAAAATAATGTTGGTTTGAAATTGGGTGCTAAAATTTCGGATCAGAATTTTGGGGTATTTTCTAATCCAACTTTTATAGGCCAAACAATATTCGGTCAGAATTTTGGGCCAAAACAAACCCAAAAATAAAACCAAACACGGCCATAGTTTTGTTATGTTTTACTTTTATTTATTGTACACACTATGTAAAATATGTATATAAGTATATGTAATATAAAAGTATTTATTATATATATATAGATTATCTGATTATGTTTGGGTTTTAATTTGGGAATTGAATTTTGGGTGTTTTTTTTAAGATAATGTTTGGTTTTATTTTAAAAAGAACATAAACGACTGAATTAGTCAAATCGTGGAATTTTTGCCTGTTAGTGATTAAATAATAATTGAAAATTATATTATAATATTGAGATTGTAAATATGTATATTTATCTAACTATATTATTATATTGGTTTGTAATATTAAAAGTTATATTATAATATTGGATTTGTAATTTTTTTATATATGTTATGTAATTGTTATAATGCATGATAATTGTAATATTATAATTTGTGAAAAGTGTCTAGTGAAGATAATTTAGATGAAGTTTTCATAACCAGATATGTTTATTTGTAAGAATTTTATATTAATTAAAATTCTATTATGCGTATATATTTGTTTATAATTATTTTACGTTTATAAATGATAGACTAATTGTGTATAAATTTGTTGTATATATGTAGTACCACATATATATATATATAATCATTGAGTATTGTGATTGATAGAACTGTTAGTGTTGGGTGTCGGCAAGCCAATTGGTTGTCAAAATTTAACAATACTACGAGAACGATCTTGTTTTATTATTATTATTATTATTATTATTATTATGAAATGGCATTCGTCGTTATATATTTATATGTAATGAAGTCTCTTAGATTACATAGAGTTATGGCGTACGATCACGCATAGGATATGGTGATCATGGAATGCGCTCGAACGGCTGTAATCCTAGAAGCGTTCCAAAGTCATAGAGTAATTGAGAAAGAGATATCAATGATTCGTCAAGACTTGCTTGTACGTAACATTTCCTTTTTGGAAATACCTTATTCTATATGTATTTATCGGGAACCTATGCACATATCGGATGACTGAACTGAACTACCCCAATGGAAATTCATATTGATTTTCATATCGAATATGAAATTCCATGATTATGTAGCAAGGTTTTAAAACCCAGCCCGGACCGGCCGATCGGACCGCCGGAACCGGGAACCGGTGAGTAAAATGATCCGGACTGAGCTTCAAAACCGTTCGGGGCTCAAAACCGGTAATTTTGGTCAAAACCCGTTCGATCCGGCGGTTCAATCGTTGGATCGTTTGAATCAATACTGGGTTGTCGGAACCGGTCCGGTTGTCATTTTAGGTTAGATTAAGGAAGAGTGAAAACATGAAAGCATAAATAGGGAAAAATTTGAAATAAATATGAAAGAAATATGAAAGGAAAAAAGAGAAGAAATGAGGAAGACGGAGAAGAGGGACAGGTTGAGGCGGCTGCTGTGTAGGGTTTGTGGGGGAGGGGTGAAGATTAGGTTTTGTTTTCCTTTTATATTTCACTTATTTTTTTTCTTTATTTTTCATAATTGTTTTTAATGATTAAATAGCTTATTTTTTCTTTTCTTTATTTTTCATAATTATTTTTAATGATTAAATAGAGACTATAAGATAATATTAAGTTATACAATAATATAATAATTTAATATTATATAATTTTTTAAGAATATATGATATATATGTAACTATTACATATATATTACATTGTAATATATACTTTTTGTTATGATAAATTATATTTATTGCATAATTATAATATCGCGGGTTGATAGCGGTCGACCCGACGGTTGAACCAGTGACCCTTGACCCAGTAAATTTTCCGGTTCAATGAACGGTCCGGGTTTCAAAACATTGTTATGTAGGTTTGTGATGATCCTCATGGCTTGAGGAATCACGGCTATTCAAATGTTTGACCCGTTGCACTTTGATTTAGTTCATGATTATAGGATAATCACAAAATGGGCTATTTTTGGGTGTAGTCTGGTTATGTGGTTTGATAGGCGATTACAAGATGAGATATGTCTTTAATCTCTTGATTAGCAAATCTCCTATGCTATCTTAGAAATGGAATGACTAAGGAATCTCTAGCAGAGTTAGTCAATAAGAAGGTGTGTAATCCTTGCTTAGTTGACACAAGTCACCATTTACTAAAGATATAGTCATATGATTAAATTAGGAAATGTCGACTGATAACCAAGTCCTAGATTTAATCGAGAGATCTGACAGAAGGATGAGACACATGCTACGATCGTGATCATGAAAGGTCTACTTGAAATCATTCGGCTCTAGGGGTTGTGTCGACGTTGTTAGACATCGAACTCTATTGGTGAGAGTTATGAATTAATTGGTGGTTAATACAAAACCAAGATTAATCATTTGGCACAATGATTAATTGATGTAATGATTGTATAATTATTCCTGAGTCATTTGGGAAATGGTCCTTCTAATCTAGGAGTCACACACGAACTTGAATAAGTTTTCAAGTTATGTGTATTACCAGTCTTCTTGGAAGGCTAAAGATGAATTAATCGTTCGAATTGATTCATGATGGAATATTTAATTAATTGAGCATTTGGGCTTAATTGATTTAAAAACTTCTTAAATTATCATTGGATTAATTAATTAATGGACTAAGCCCAAGATTTATTAATGAAAGTCCAATTAATAAATATTGAGAGTTAATTAATTTAATTAGTTTTTGAGATTAATATAATTAATTAATTGGTTGTAATAAAAAAATTATTGGAAGACAATTTAATTAGGAAAACCATCTTTGGATTTTGGTGGAAATTTATTGCATTTAGAATCCTAAATATAAACAATAGTTCATAATATAGTGGGATATGATACGTGTTCACATATGAAACAGTAGAGACATGCATGCAGCATGATTATAGTTGAAATGAATCCGTTTTTTATGGGCTACATGGTATGGATCAAAAATGGATTTTCTAGACCTAATTTTCAAGCCCCTACTTGTATAATAGGGTCTTTATCTCTTCTTTTGAGTAAGACATAATACATGGAATTATATGATTCATTATATAATTTATTGGATATGTGATTCGAATGAGAAATTCAATCTCCAAACATCCTTGGGGTTTTTTTCTTGATTTTGTTAACTCTCATATTCTTCAAGTTGGAAGAATAACATATTTCATCACCCCAAACATGTAAATCTTCGTTCGTTATAAGTAGTTGGTAGCACGACTTTTACAATCGAGGGAAACTTTCAAGGTGTAGATACAACTCTTAGAGGCAAGACGATTGGAGTGCTTTAAAGACCTTTGTTGATCACGTGCTACACGCATTCATGATCAAGGAGAAATCGAAGGTTGATTAAATTATGATATTTAATAAAAAGAATCCACATTTACGCTTTTATTTCAATTGTGCATAAATGCTAGGCGTTAATTGGGTGAAACGTCTCTAATAATTTTTTAACTCTATTTCTGTTGCGTAGTTTCACCCGAGGATTTTGGCAATCCCAATAAGAACATCATTTTGTAATATTATTCTAAAATCTGATTAATCATTCTTTCAAAATTAATATTTCTTTTATTTAATAAATTTTCTCTACTTATCTACACAATTATTTTTCTTCTTCTTCCTTCGGGAATGTATTTCTTTAACTTTACCAATTTTAATCTAATTTTCTTTGTTAAGCATCAGATCACTATAACTCCAATTTTCTTTTTATTTCTCATCATTTTTAATATTTTTATAATCACATCTTATATGGTCTATATATATTTGACGAAATATCATTTTTAAAATTATTTTAGTTATTTGAGTAATCTTCTATAGAACTTGAGTGTGTTTGTTAACAACGTGCATTCAACTTTCTGTTTTTCATTCATTTTTTGACAACTGAGACCAATCTTGCAATTCTTTTGAGTTTAACAGACTAAAATTGCAATTTTGTATCCAATGGAACCAAAATTACAAGATATTTAATGCTACAAAAAGTGTAATTTTTTTTTTGGTTATCAATGGGACAAATGTGTAATTTTTCCTATTTTTTATTTATTGTGATTGATACCGTGCATAACACGCATCATACACTAGTATCATATATATATATATATATATATATATATATATATATATATACAAACATTAGAGGTCTTAAGAGAGAAATGGCGAGAGTATAAGATAAAGAAGTAAGATAGAGAAATGATGGTAGTCTAATTAAATACAATCATTATATATATATATATAACTAATATAATCATTCACATCATCCATCAACCTATCACTATTGATTTGACACATTTTACAACTTTCAACCAAATATAAACAAACACTTGATATTCTCACACGAATTTCGGTGATACACAATTCCCGAGAAATTTTCAAATTTAATCTCAAAAACATAAACAAACGAAGATCATGTATTTTCAATAAATTCTTTGAAAACTCAAAGTAGATATACGTTTTGGGATGGATGGATTATATATATTAAGTTAGTATTCACCAAGAACTAGTTTGAGAAAATAATCACTTAAATACATAATGGATTTTTTTATAAAAAATAAAATAAGATTGTTCATTATTGTACCAAAGACAATAATTTAATAACTATTTAACTATATCATCGATTTATCCACCGTGCAAATAGAAAATTGGAATAATTCAAGAATATTCGGTACATTAATATTTTGGACTACATATAATTCATCTATTTTTTTTGTAAATTGTTGTCGCACATAAACTATAAAATGATAATCCGAAGAAAGATATATATGTATAAGCTAAGCAGAAAGGATCGCAAATCCTGAGTAACTCCTCTTCTTTCGTTTGAAAATATTCTTGCAATTCTTTGAGAAAACAGTAACAAGTCCAAATATTCTATCTTCTACGTTATTCCCTCAAAGCTTAATTATGAAGAGGACATGTGGGCTACCCCAAGTAGAGTTAGTCTGGGCACTTGAATCTTATGATCTTGGCCATATGTTCGATTCCTCTTGAAAGAATGTGGCCTCCTCTATTGTGAGCCTGTCAAGTATGGACAATCTAGGTTGGTTGAACTCTTTTGTGTGGTTTGTAGACCATTACACAAGAGCGAGTTTTACCCAATATGCACCCTGCGGGTAGTGCCTGTGGATTTCCTTTGTCATAAAAAAGAGAGGGCACTACATTAACATTGAATATTGAGAGTAAGTCGTAACAATACAAAGAAATATAGAATATATGTTTTCGCACA
Organism: Verbascum thapsus; assembly: GCA_963669365.1. NCBI lineage: Eukaryota > Viridiplantae > Streptophyta > Magnoliopsida > Lamiales > Scrophulariaceae > Verbascum > Verbascum thapsus. The sequence continues at coordinate 14,431,305 of OY770110.1, read as the reverse complement.
AGTCATAATCTGATTGAGGTGAATTGGTGATTCACTCAAATCAAGTTGAGGGACACTGACACGAGCCAATCGGGTCTAAAGATTAGTCAGTGCAAGATCGTACTCTCGGATCTAATTAAATGCGGTCTTACTCTTTTTCCCCCCTCTCCTAGCTAAGTCGTGAGAAGATGTATTTATAGGATAGATATGTTGTACGAATGATGGAAAGGCACATGCTGTTCAAGATATGTGGAACAATTACTTACAGGTTCACATAGATATTTGCCCGTAATTTGGTAACACGCTCATCTTGTAGTGTTGTGTAATTTTATAGCCTTAAGAAATTTCATGTGAAATAACATGTAAAATAAAGGATCTACTACTCTAACCTGTTTGGGCAGTTGGTCGTAGAAAATAAGATCCATCTTTCTCCAAATCACAATCCAATATTTTGTAGGGCCCTAACGTGAAATTATATAATACATTATTAGATGCATAAATAAATATAGTAAAAAAAAATACTATTTTCTTGCATCTAATAAGTCGTGTTGGGCACAATGTACCCTAGTCTCACTTGAGATATGTCCCCTTTTAAACCCGTCCTTGATTATGTTAGCACGATGGCTAAGGCAAACTTGCAAAGCATTCCATGAAGTCTCCTAAAAAAATGGATCAATATAAAGACATTTCCAACCCAAAAATGCATTTTTCATAATTTTAACATTTTAATATTAAATTCAGTCAAATTCAAAACACTTTTTCATGCATCAAAAAAAATATTCTCTTAAATATTCATTTTTTCACTTTTTTTTTTCATTTTAAAATCGTATACAACTACAGCCAAAACTTTTACGATATGTACATTTTCATTGTACAAAATATAGTTTATTGTTTTATATTAATTATTATAAATGTTTTGTAGAATTTATCGATGTCGAAGTTTGTTAATTTTTTTTTTTTTTTTTTGAATTGGTAAATTTACTAATGTTTTTAGTTACCAGATATGCATATTCGACAAGTTTAATATATATTTTTATTTATCATAAAATTTATTAAATAATCAATAAGAAAATAATTATAATTTATTAAATTTGTACACACTAAATTTAAATTTCTAAAGCTAAATTAACAGACAAAAAAAAATGAACCAAAATAAAAAAAAAAAAAAGATTATTTTCGACGCAATTGAACACTGTTGCACAAAATTACGCAACATTATTCAATTGCGCCAAGAATCGCGCTAGGTTGGAGCTAAAAAAGCCCTCTACCCAGGCTAATTTATCGTGGAATGGAGATAGTAGTGGAGTCAAGTAAAACATTATTTATACTTGTTTGTTAATTTACTCGAATTGGAATGAGTGTTAACTAGTTAAATTGAGCACAAGTCAAACTGTAATATTTATTAAGTTTTCATATATATTATATAATTTTAAACTAATTGAGTTGAGTTGAAGTTCAAATCTTATTAAAATATTTTATGTGTTTGCAGTGGTTTGTTATATTAAGTATATTGAGCTCAAATAAATATTCAATAATCTATTCTAAATAAAGTATTAAACAATTTTAATCTAAATCACATTGAACTACAGTAAAACCTCGTTAAATTAATACTCGATAAATTAATAACCTCGCTAAAACTAATAATTTGTCCGGTCCCAAGTTGAGACCAGTACAAATTTGGGATTCAATCAATAAAATTATAAGATAATAATTTTTTTGAGATCCCAGTGTATATATATTGGTCCCGACGAAACTATAAATTAATAATTATTAAAAATAATCCATATATATATATGATGCACTTGAATATTCTTAAGACAACTTAGTAAAATAAGAATCTACTGTAACTTGCTTTTTCTTGAACTTCAAATCTATGTTGATCTCATCTTTAAATCTCCTTACTGCACCCAATAGTTGTGGTGTTGTCTTCTCGTACTGCAACAAAAAGTTATGAAGAGTTGTTGATGCTTGCAATGCTTCTTTTAGAGTGACCGGTTGCAAAGCTATTGAATCATCATCTGCTTCATCATCTTCCGGATTATGAATGACATCGGCCACTATCTCTTTTAAACTCTGAACTTCGTGACATCGGCCACCATCTCAAGTTCGTGACATCGGCCACTATCTCTTCTACTAGTACATTTGTATTTTAACTTAATTTTCATCAATAACTATGCATGTATACTTAAAGTTATTCAAAAAATTTGGAACTTTGAAGGTCAACTGTGCATATACGTTAAAACCTCTTTAAATTAATAAATTATTAATTTATCGATATAATAATATCTCTATAAATTAATAAAATTCTCCGGTCCCAACATTATTAATATATAGAGGTTTTACTGTATATTCGAAATTCCTTTATGTAACATAAGATGGGTGTTCCAATAGCCGAAAAGAGGAGCTCCGTTTGAGGTCACTTAACGTATTCAATAACATATAAATATAAATTTTATTTGTCACATAGAAATTTACAATAGACTATAATTACTTCCAAAGTAGAATATATGAAATACCAATATTGCTATCAAAAAGGATGTTAAAGAATTGACATGTATGCACTAGATGTCTATTTGTATGGGACACTAATGCAATGGATTTCCGTACATATTGACTCGCAAATATAGGGATAGATAAAATACACTTTTGATCAAAAGTGCATCATCTCCCTCTTGATAATTATTGCAATTAGAGGTGGCAAAAAAACAAATATAAATTTTATGTAAAGCAATAAATATGAATTTAACACAAAGGAGGAAGTAGGATCCCCAGCAAAAAAATCCTCAGAAAAGTAGCAAATTTTTTAAGAACAAATTTCAATAATTAACTCACAAAATCTTGAAGCATAAATCATTTTTATAAGAATACAACTATCTAGTGATAAGAGGGGTTAGCAATAGCATACATCACAATTACAAAGTCCATGGATGGCTCTGAAATTGGCAGACACTTACTTGATCAACTGCCCTAAGCCAAAATCAAGCACACTGCATCTACTGAGCCTCAGACCTGCAAAAGAAACAAAAACAGCACATTTATTATTTAATTATCTTGACCATCAAAAACAGAAGGCCCAATCTCTTAAAAGAGCCTTCCTTTGGTCCATCTATAGTCAAACATCTCAACACATTAAGCAGAAACATCTCAGCTACATATCAGTTCCCTCATCAATTCATAACTCGTCTCTCTTGGTATTACTTTGTCGAACCCCATAACTTTCAATCGTTCCACCTGTCATCATCAGATCTTTCATTCTCAGGCTTTATTGCTTTATCTACATGAACAATATCGCTTAAATCTGTAGAGCGTTTTATCTTGTGTTTATCTAAACCTCGACACTTTTCTTCTGTTGACTTCGACCTGGAACGCCTTTTATCCCTATGTCTGGATTTATCTTCTCTGCTTCTTTCATTTTTCTCTCCTGATCTGGACCTCCGCCTGTGTCTTGATTTATCCTCTCTGCTCCTTTCATATTTTTCACTTGATCGATGCTTATCTTCCAGAGATCTAGACCTTGAGCGCCTTCTTTCTTTTGATCTTCTTCGGTCATGATCATGAACCTCCACTGAATCTGATCGCCTACTACGGTTCTTGGATTTTTCTTCCCTTCTACTTTCTTTCTTATCACTAGATTGATCCTTAACTTCACCAGACCTTGATAAAGATCGCCTTCTAGGTTTTGATTTACTTTCATCATCTCCAGGAGATGAAGATCTTCTCCTTTGATGGTGAGGAGACCTTGATGATTTGCTTGTTCTCTCGGAAGGACTTTCTTTACGTCTTTTTGATGAGCCTAAATCATCGCGATATGACTTCTTAGCCCGTGGACTCACACTCCTGCTCCTCTTTCTTCTGGAAACAGGAGAACTGTTATCGTGAGATCTACCAGTGTCCCGCCTCCTACCTCTGTCACTGTCATCCCTACTATCCCTATAGTATCTTTGTTCTATTCCATAACTCGAGTAATAGCGAGATCTCACAGGTGACCTGGATCTATAGCCTCGGCCACGTCGAGTAGGAGGAGAGAATGAGCGAGACCTCCGCCTTGATCGATACGTAATAGGAGATAATGACCTAGACCTAGATCTTGGCTTCACACGAGAGGTGGGTGGTGACCTGAAACATTGATGCTAATCAGTTTGGAATTGATTTATGCTTAACTAGCTGAAAAAGACATAAAATTCATTGACAGAGTTTTTGTGCTCAGAAACACAGAATATTACTTAACGAACAGAAGAAAAAGGTTAACCAAAAGGAGAAAGGGACGGTCTCATACAGATCAAGAAAGGCGAATAACATTGCATTGTAACATTTGATGCTTAATGGCACAAATATCTAGGATCATTGAACTGCTAACATTCCAAGGAACTATTTCAATCAGAAAAAGATCATTAGAGGAACAGGAGAACTAGTGGTGTCTCAATTGTGAGAATGAGAAGAGTGCAATCTGAAATAACTCATATTTGAGGACTACATTACAGGCATTCAATAGCACAGAAACAAAGTCTAAACATTTGTACATGAACGCATGGAATATGTACAATAATAGCATGCATTTGACTTCTTTTGTATAAACACACAACGCGAACAGTATTTAGTAAGAAACAAGCTTGAATAATTCAATTATAGACTCAGTTAACTATTAGTTCTTCCTCTTCCTATTTTTACTGGATAAAATTTCAGTAGAGAGAAAAGGCATGAGTTCAGTATGCCAACTGAGCAACTCGAGATGATGAAACATTGAGCATTTGCAATGTTATTTCATACTTTCGTACAACATTGTTATCGACCCATCTTAATTGAAGCATAATATCAACACTAGGTAACCCACTATTTAACTAAAAACAAAAGCAGGACTGTCAATAAAATTCCTAAACCAATACGAAATTTGAAAATGGGACTGTGTTAACATACTAGTAAAAAACATCCTGCTCTAACGATCTGACAAGAAAAGGCAAGCTCGAAACATATTTGCTTGTATTTATCAGTCCTTGTCTATCTCATAACATTTTTTTGGTTTAATAGCTAAATTAATGAATTACTTTTCCATATCTTGAGCATCTAACTGGGAGAACAGCATCAATGACAATAATAACAATTTTCTCAATCAAGATCATTTAAAATGCCATGACACATTCACAACATACCTAGATTTTTTATCAGGTTCCTTTTCCTCAACAATCAGTCCATCAGCTTGCAACTTCTTACTTATTTCTAAAGCCCTAGCTGCAGCCAAATCTGTCGCAGACTTCATTGTAGCTGCTCGGTTAGCCGCCTGCTGAGCTGTCAATGTTTGCTGCATCAAGAGAGCCTGCTGAAATTGCATTTGTTGCATGGCAACAGCCTGCTGCATCACCATAGGTAAAGATGATGAACCCATTGATGAATTCGAAATGGGCTTTGAAGGAAGTGATGTGGCCATTTCAACATTTAATGGACGACCTCCAACATCCATATTATTCAATGCCAAAGCAGAAGTTGCTTCTTCAGGTTTCGAGTATTCAACATAAGCAAAGTGTTTAGAATCGGTAATGGTACAATCTACAACTGTGCCACAAAAGCCAAATAGCTGTTTCAACTGATCCACAGTCAAAAGTGGACTGAGATTACTAACTTGAACAGTTTTCTTAAGTGAATCAGCTCTTCTCACTTTGTCAGCTGAACCTGATAGATGCCAAGCATAAAGGATTAAGAATGTTCGACGATGACAAGGATATGCAGTAAAATTACGCAAATAAGTTCAAAATATTGTGAAGAAATTTTTTTTTTCAATACTTAATGAATGGAAGACAATCCAATGAAAATACGAAAAATAAATTGGCATTTCTAAACAAGTCATTACATGTAAGATACTTTGATATCTGAGTTAGAAAATTATTCAATCCATGTCATACAGCGAAAGAGGTTAATCATATAACAAACTTGCAACAGTTATACATACCAGCAAAATCTTTTGTGGAATTACTTTGGGCTGCAGCATGAGCTTGAAGGGCTTGAGCAGCAACAATAGCCTGAGCGGCAGCCATTGCAGCAGCAGAAGGTGCCATCGGGACTTGACTGAGAGTTCCCATAGTGGTGGTGGCAGCTATAGCAGTCATTAGTAGATTGTGAGGGGGGTGATTAAACTTGCATTCTGTACTTGCACACCGTCCATTTAGGTATTCTCTACATATTTCTCCCAAAGATGATCCCATTCCAGGTAAAACCACTCCACCTGAGGCCCCAGAAACAATGCCTGGAATCATACCAAGTAATCCTGGAAAAGCACCAGAAACAGAGCCCGAATAATTTGGCATATTGGGCATGGTTTGGTTAATTATATTAGGATATGAAGGTGCCGAACTCATTCCGGGAAGTCCTCCAGTAGGAGTTCCTGAACAACACAAATTCAAAATTAAAACTCTTCCAGGCAAGGTAATTGACAAGCTTCTGCCCACTGTTTAGCAGTAAGAAAATGAAACAAAGTAAAGAACAAAAAGTATGATTTGACAATTTTGATAGAGAAAGAAAACATATTTTGCTAGCTAATAACCAAAAATAAAATTCCTGTATGGTTGGATTTTGTTACAAAGAAATGTATTTTTCATGCCTTAAAAGTAAAATTCTGCACTAATCCACAAAGAGACATATTGCACTCCCAGTAGCTGTACAGAGGAAAAGCATGATTTCAAGATGGATCAAAGCGGATTGAAAATTAATAGTCTCCACAACTAATAAAGATTACAGCACATAATAATGCATCCATTAAATACTTATTTGGTAATGGACCTACTCAACCAAAAATGAGTAAAATGCACAAGAATTTATGGTCCCCCAAGGAACTATCTATTGTGCAAAACCCTAATAACAGAAACTCAGTATCAGCAGAACTTAACCATTGGTATGCTCAGAGAGTAGCCACTTTATGTTTAAAAGTGATGACAACAAAATAATACGTTAAATACCAAACATCACAAAAACATTAGGATTGGATCCATTCAAAGAATTTTTTGTACCATAAACAAACAAAAAGGAAAAAGACAGGGGCTAGTGTAAGAAGTATTGCACTCTCATACATCAAGTTACTTAATCAACTGCCTTTGACTTCAGAGTTCTGTTCATTACCAAATCAGCTGAACGCAATAATGGCATCTATACATGCACAAAGCAACTTATTTCAGAGTATGACAAGAAATATTATCCCATATCTTGACTATCCAATACCTAAAACCAATAAATTCACAAAAGCTGTTGTAGACAATAGCTGTTTGTCAAGATAAAAAGTACAATTCTGTTAAGACCAATTAAGCCTTAATCCCGTTCAAAATACGGTGTAATCCGCAAAATTAAGTTAAAACTATACAATCATACATTAACAAATCAATTATGCATCGTTTCACCTATTGACGTGCAGGTGCAAACATTAAGCTGACAGTGAGCAACAAGCATAAATTAATCTGTTCTGTATGCAGATTTTCCTAATCAACTAAAACAATAGCACCAGACTAAGAGACATATCGATAACTATATACTTCTACTGCGTAAGGAACTTCAAATTTTCACCTGAGCTAAAGAAAACAGGAAAGGGACTTCCCATAATGGGCTTCCCATTGCACTCCACATTCACCATATAATTCCCCCTCTTAGCCACCACATAAGTGGCACTGTAACTCCCATCCCCCATATCCTTCACAATCCCATCCTGCTCACTTCCCCCAACTCCCAACCCTGGTGAAACCCTAACCCTAACTTGTGCCCCACCCTGCACAATCTTCCTCCCGTCCGCATCCTTCGTCACCACCGTAAAGGTAGCCCCCACGCACGCCGTCCCGCCAGCGATCCCCGCCCCATGCGCCGTGCACCTTGAGGGTTCCACGGGCCCCACGGTAGAGCTTCTCTGCGGCGACCTCTCGTCATCGTCGGAGTCCGATGAAGAAGAAGATTGTGCGGCGGCGGAAGGAGATTGAGGTAGTAAAAGCTGCGATTTGTTGAAGGTGGCTTCGAACGCGGCTTTCGCGGCGGCAGTTTTATCGGCTTCGCTCTTCAGCTTGGCTTCCTCGGCTTGCTTCATCCATATTGGCTTAGGTGGAGTGTTGTTGGTGGTCCGGTCGGCCATGGATTGGGGATTTTGGACGATGGCCAAACCCTAATTTGATGGAGAAAAAGTGTAATAATTTCGACCTAATTGCGAAATGTAATAATTTGGGGGAAGTAGATACAAATTTAATAGTTACCTAGGCAGAAATGGGGGGAAAGTATTTGGGGGGGGGGGGGGGGCATCCCTTCCGTCGGAAATTGAATTCAGTTTGGTTCGGATTTCAATAGAAACAAATAAAATTAAAAAAGAAAAAAAAGACTTGCTTTGATTCGATTTTTAATTATGTTTTTGGTAATTTCAATTATTAACTTACTCTTTTATACACATATATTTTATTTTTTTAATAATCTATTTACTATATATAAAGTAAATAATAATTAATACATTATATATTTCGGTTTTTGGTTCGGTGAATCGCGTCTAAAAACTGAAATCGAACCGAATAAATGATCTTCTGAATTAAAAAAATTATTGAAAAGTATATAATATTTAAGTCAAGAGTTGGAATACAAGAATGAGACTACCTTATTAATAAATAAAGACATAATTTATTAACTTTAATTATATAAGTGATTTTGTTGTGCTAGAATTATCTCATAACTAAATCAAAAGAAAGAAAGAAAAAAAAAAAAAGAGGTAGAAAAGAAAAGCGGCTGCGGGAGCAAGTTTTCGGCTGAGTGCAAAGGTAATCAAACTTTGATCCTTCAATTTTTTTGTTATGCTTCAAACTTTCTGGAATATTGCTACTAACACGTATAGCAAAAAAATCACATGGGGGATTATTAGATTGAAGCAATAAATTAAAATGGGGTTAGTGGAGAAGTGTGATTTATGTCTAGATGAAAACAATACATGATTGGTATATATAATATATATTTTAATGTTTCCTCATCATATAGGCATTAGTTTCTTTGGAGTGGAGTAATTTAATTATTCTTAAATAATGGAGATCAATAATAATTAATTATTAACATATTGTTAAATGATAGTTAATTGCAGAAGTTATATTCATTAATTTGTTGAGATTCAAGGATGACCTGTTTAATTGTTGGATTTCGGATAGTGGCTTGCATAGATGGACGAAAGAATGGAATTTAGAAGATAATTGAGATTTACATAGAATTTGGAACTTGAATGCTTTTCGGTAAAAGTTGATAATAAGATTTAAGTTATCGTGCTCCTATTCGAGTATATTATTAATTAATATTGATATTATTTAGTTTTAGTTGGAGATAGATCAAGGAACTCATAGCGAGTACATAATTTAGCTTGGTATCGGGTTAATCGAGGTAAATGGCTCTTCACTCTTCTAGTTATATAAAGTATATATATATATATATATATATGTATGTAATCGTTTTGGTGTGAGTGTGTGGTTTTGATAACTTGGATCGTGCAAGTATATATATATATATATGGTTTTTGATAAAGTTAAAATGTTTTTTATGTTTTCTGAAAAATATGTTTTTGGAAAGCGAGTTATGATTTTTAATGGTGATACAAATGTGGTTTTTTTTAATGTGATTGCTTTGGTGAATGTGTTTGAAAAGTGAGATTTGATTTTAGTTGTGATGCGAACGTGGTTTTGAAAACGTGATTGCTTTGGTGAAAGTGTTTGAAAAGTGAGATATGATTTTAGTATGTGATACGAGCGTGGTTTTGCAAACGTGATTTTCTTTGGTGGTAGTTTTTAAAACCCATTGTTGAGACCATTACATCGTTTAATGTTCCAGAATAGGAAATGTAGAGCCGAGACCAATGCGGTTGATTAGTGACCCAATATAGAGAGGTTATGCCTATATCAGACCCAGTATATGGGGGTTAAGCCTATACCAGGACCCAGTATAAGGGGGTTAAGCCTGTACCAGAACCCAGTGCAGGGGGGTTAAGCCTGCACCAGGACCTAAGATAGGGGGGTTAAGCCTGTCCCTAACCATGGTTGGCTTATGTGTTGGTTTTACGTGGTGGATTTTGTACGTGGAGATTTGATGGTATTGTAAAACGTGTTTTTTTTCTTTCATAAAATGCTCTTTTAAATGGTTTATTTTTGGAACTCATGTGCTATTTTATTATATATGCTTTCGAAAGGTAAAACTATATTTTTAACTTTTGGCTTGCTTGATCCGGCTGGTTGAGTGATGGAGTTACTTACTGGGCCGTCGAGCTCATCCCATTTTATTAAACTTTTTCCAGATATCGAGACTTAGTAGGAGAAAAGTCGGTGGTCTGGATGGCATTTCTTGAGGAACATTATTTCATAGTTTAGCGAGATTTTATTATAGTTTTCCTCAAATAGAGATTCTTTGGAGCATTTTTAATTATTTTGTTTTGAAGATTGGATTAGTATTAATTTATTGGCTTGTATGGCGATTAAGAATCGAGCTCTTCAATGGAATTATTTCGTTTCAAGAATTGGGAATTTATATTGTTTAGGTATAGATGCTCTATACCAATGTTATCGTTAGGTGAGCCTTGCAGGTTGTTGAGATGTTCACATAAACTTGCGGCGGTTGTCATGGTCCCGGGGCTCGGGGAGTGACATTTATTGTAATCATTATTTCTATTTTTTCGTACTTTATAATTTAGGAATTATATTTTTATTATTTATTTTTTAAATAATCATTATAAAATTACCAACTCACTTTTTTAGCTAATAAACAAAAATTTCTACAATTTTCTTACGAATCTCCCTACTGTCCATTTTCCAAAAACTTTTCAAAAATTTATATAAAAAACATACACAAACATGGCCAAGTTTTAATATGCGATTCAAAGATGATATTTCCATTGCATTCTATAACTCGATCCCAACACCATGAACACTTGATCAATAGAAAGTTGACTTTGCTAGTATTAGTATTTGAATTTAATTATTTTAATCTTTTAACTAACTTATTGTACTGAACTATCAATCGTTTTAAATATTATTTAAATATCAATCTTCGTACTTATCCTCTTGTTCCAAAAGAGTTGTCCATTATTCTATTTTTATCTGTTCTAAAATATTTATCTTTTAATATGAAAATAATATGTATCGTCTTATTTAATTTATAATTATTTATTAAATTACAAATATATATTAAATTTATTTTTATTATAAAACTTTTATTTATTTAAGGAAGAATATTCTATATACATAAACAATCGACAACAATCATTAAATTAAATTTAAACATGTCATGTTTAAAAGGTAATATTTCGAATCGTTTTTTATTTTATGAAAATATTGTTTTTTAAACTATATATAATGCGCATGTTGCTTTTTATTATTTTTCTTTTCTCCTGTGTGGCTTATAGGATAGCCGTGTTGTGGGCTTCATCTGACGGTAAGGGTCATTTCTTTTGCACATTTTTCTCATACATTTCACTTATTAATGCAATTGAAAATCCCAAAAAAAAAAAGATCGATAAAAAAATACGTACAAATTTTATTTGTCACTTAGAAACATAATTTTTAGAATAGTCCTTCTACATTTACAATAAATTATAACTAGCATGTACCCCGTGCTATGCACGGAGTTTGATTTAAAATATCTCTTTTGATAACTCATGATTCTCCTATTTATATCCATTAACTCAATAGAAAAATTCATGCAATAGAGGAATGGAGAATTTTAAAATATATGTACTTATTGATAATTGATAATGTAATATGATCCAACCTCGTTAGATGAGGTACAAAATGGTCCTTTACTGGGGAAAGAAAAAAAAAGCTTATAAGGAATTCAATTGATTTGTGACGAATTAAAATGCTTATTCATTTATACAGTTGTTTAGTGATATTTTTTCAATACGGGAGTAAATATGTATTGGAAATTTTTTAGCTTGTTTTCGGACATTGTCTTGTATCTCCTCAAATATATGACGACTAATATGAAAAAATAAATAAAACATTGATCTTAATCTACATGGCATCCCATAGGCCACATATATACAGTGACTAATTATGTAAAATCAATGGATATCTATTTATCAAAATAAATATATTAAGGGACTAAATTATATAATGATAATAAACAAATATCACTTATAAATATAATATGATTAATACTCAATTATAATATGCTTCATCTATCATACAAAAGTTAGGCTTGTAAATCAGATCTTGTGAGCTAATCTTAAAGTGACTCAAACATAAATTCATTGAGTTTGAATACAATAAGCTGGGAAAAATGCAAAAAGAACCCATGTGAAATGTTTTATTGGCTAAAAATTCTATATGAAATATATAGCCTAAAATCCCCATGTGAAATATTTTAGTTGCACGAAACCCCCTCTGTTAATTTGGTGTAGTACACACGCCATATATGCTATTTTCAGTGATTATTGACCATTAAGTTACTAAGTAATTTACTTTTATGCCCTTTCATGTCTTGATTATTGACTTATCAAACCTTAATCATATAAGAAGGACGAAATTAATTAAATTTCTCACAAAATTATAAAATATTAATTAAGGATTTTAGAAAATTGTAAATATAATAAAGATTTTATTAGTTTGCACAAAAATAATAATATTTTATTTTTTTTCTACGTCTTCAAGCGACAAATATGATTTTGCAATTAAAAAATAATATAAACGCACTTTCTATTATTTTGAATTAGTACATTCTAATATGTTATTTTCTTCCACAATTTGAAGGAATGTTCAAAACTCTAAATTATCTTATATCTTCTCTATCTTAAATTCACATATGAAAGTCAAGTAAATAAAATATAATATTTTACTTGATTAAATATAAAGGGTATATTAATAAAAAAATTAATAGAATTAAAATAAATAGAAAGAAATGGAAAGTATGTAATTTCAAAATTACACATGGGGTTTTCAGGCTATATTTTTTTCATAGAGAGTTTTCAGTCAATAAAATTTTTTATAGGTGGATTTTTAGAATTTTACCTCCAATAAATTTAAGGTCAACTTACAAATTCTCTTATTCTAACTCTACTCAAACTTAAGTTGATTTTTTTACAAACTTCAGGCTTGTTTCGGTTGGCTCATTAACCTTTGTCAAATGAAAAAAGTACTAAATATAATCACATTAAGTTATTAGTCATGAATATTGATATATGAAAATATGTAGAGATATATGAAAATATTTTGTAACATGAATATTGACTACCGCAGTTCCTCAAAACTAATCAAACCAATAAATTATAAAAAGAATATTAGTGGGAAAAATTATAAAAAAATTATTACTAATTACACTTAATATCCAATAAAATCAAAGAAAGATAAATACATAAATAAAAGATAGTAGTTCTGCTTCCCCATTTTCCGGCTGTGTGTTCATGGAAGTCATCTGCCATTGATAAAACTAATAGAGAGTTAAAATAATTAAAAAAATAATAAAAGAATAAAAAATTGAGGGTGACAACATAAAAATAACAAAGAAAACCCAACCTTTATGATTTTGTAAATGGGATGTTAGGACCATGAAGATACACAATTATGATATTACAATGAAATGCCAATTTATAGAGAATTGAGAAAACTAACCATTTAATTTTTAAAATAATTAATTACTCATTTCATAAGCAAAAATTGTGAACGTTAATTACTCATTTCATATAATAATCTTCAGTTACTCGTTTAAAAAAATCAATACTCATTTCATTATTCTAAAATTTGATTTGCTTACATTATGGAATTTATTAGTATCATAATTTAATTAATTTCTTACTTTCTTGATGTACAGAAATTCAAAAATGAAATTGTCCTAACAGAAATGGAAGTTTTTATATTTGGATTGATTTACTTAAATTAGGCAAGTTACAAAAGTGTTTTAATATATTCAAAGTTATTTGTGTTCTTTATTTAAAAGGTCAATACAACCAATAATTAAGATTTGTTCATTGTAATTAAAGGAATTCACAATCACGTGGCATCTTAGTTTGCACTTTTTATTAGCTTAAACTATGAAACTTACAATTATAATAAAATTCTTAAAGGGAACTTGAAAAAGCTAGATATTTATTTTGGTGGACTTAAAATACAAAAGTTACTAAAAATATTTAAATAATTCTAAGATTGTCGAATTTTTCAAATTCGAAAATTAAGTCAGCCAATGAATTTTTTTAATTAAATTCAAAAAATTCAAAATTATTTACCACGTTTGAAAAGTGCCTTTTTATGAGAAAATTAACTGGGATTTTAAAATTTTTTAAGATGATTAATAATATTCTTCAGTTGGAACTTAAAATACAAATCATAAGATTGAATGTTGGTTTCTTGAGTTTGAAAGATTTAGGAATTTAATTTTAAATTATTAAATTTCATAATAAATCAAATCAATCAATACAACTTTTGTGACGGTTAAAAAATTCAAAATTACCAAAAAAAGAGGAATAGAATATATCATTTTATAATCCCAAATTAATTTTAACAAAATGAAATCGTAACTCACCAGCAATTGCTTCTTCTTACGTAGTCAACCACTTAACCACCTATAAAAATCAAAATAAACTATAATTACTGATTATTAAAAATAAAAGAAGAATAAGAGTACTTGGAATAAATAAATAAATAAATAAAATGCCAAATAAATAAATAAGCTTTGATGATCCAACACAGAATACCAAAGAAAAATATAAAATGTGAGAAATTACCAAACATTGATTGATTGTTATTTGTTAATAAACATACGGCAGCCATAATAATAACTAAGATCATAAATTAACTAAGTTATAAAATACATTTGGATGGGTTGATATTACATACTATAGCATTGTGATCAATAGACCTCTTTGCTATGATACATATAATTGAATAGAGAATAGATAATATTTTCAAAATTAAAATGATATTCAAATTTTATTAAAAATGAGAAATACACTTGAATCAAAAGAATCATTTACGTGTACCTTAACATAGCCGGATGAACAAAAAGAAATAGCTGAGCTCCCTGCCAATAATCCAAGCAACGTACTATCATGAATAATGCATTTTAAGCGAAATTTTTTGAATAAAAATAAATAGTAAAATATAACTCAAAGAAAAATTGGTAGCTTACTCAAATATTTATTCTTTTCTTCTTTATCTAATTGTTTGCCGAGATTCACTTCCCTTCTTTATTTACGTTAGCATCAATTAAATTAAATAAGAATAAAACAATTCCAAATTTCCTTTCTTGACAATCTCCATTGAATGATTGAAATGCTAAAAATAATAATGGGGAGTAAATTTTGGTCTTGCCATTTCAATTGCAAATTTCATTGAATATAAGAGTGATTTACGCTCTTATTAAACATATTAGGAAAGTATGAATAAAATTGATTGACATATTTAAGGATAATCAATATTAATTTTGATTAGTCAATATATTTCAAAAATTAATTAGACCAACCAATAAGGATTTTTCATTTTATTAAAAAAAACTCAAAATTCTAGAAAATTAGGATTTCGAGTCAAAATTAGCAATTTGGTCAACGGACCGCTTTGCTATAATATATATAATAGATAATAGATAATAGATTACTTCCAAAGTTGAATATATTAAATACATTTGAAGAATTGACATATGGGTGGAGATAAGATAACTTGCAAATGGTCATTTAATTATAGAAATGAATAAAATACATGTTTGATGATCATCATCAAATAAATGGAGATGACAAACATGTATTCCAATTGATTTTTAGTATCAAGCTCAATTGGACACCCCAAAAGCGGCAACTTATTAGGCGAGAGAGGCGAATTGTCTATCTTATGAGTTATGGGATACTGTAAATTTATACGTTTGGTTTCATATGTTCGAACATTTTTAATTTTAATTTCATTTATTAAGATATTTTGTTTGCCGTAACTTATTAAAACTCTCAATTGGTCTCAATTCAAATTTGTGCTAATTAAAGTTTAACAATTTTCTCCAATAGTTGCATTTTGTGTAGTCATGTTTTGAATTTTTTTTTGTGTGAATGCACTTTTAGATCTCAATATTTGTATTTCATATCATGTGTTGCTCACACACAAAATCTCCCCAGAATAAATTTGACAAAATATTGATTGATGGAGTCTACTATCAATTTACACACAACTTTTTTTTATCATTTTACTAGTTAAGTGAAATTTGAACTGAATTTAATAAAATTATGTAATACTTATTTACGTTATTATACATTAGGATATTTCCCTTATTGTATAGAAATTTTCCCTTATTTACTTATTGCATAGAAATTTTCCTTATATATGTATTATGTTTCTTTGTATTTATATTTTTTTGGTTTATATTTTGGATTTACTTATTTATCAAGCACATGTATTTCTATAAATATGTAACTCAATAATACAAATTACTAACAAAGTTTTAGCTTATCTAACACTTCGAGTCATGGTATCTCGATATTTTTCTTCAGTTATCTTCAAGTCGTCAACATCTTCTGATGCAACCTTATCTAGTTTAATTCATTTTTTTTGTATCTCTATCACAAAGAAGAATATATTGTATTTAACTTTTTTCTAAATAGTTACTAGTTGTGTTAATCGTTTCTCCGTGCATGAAGTGTAACACCCTATCTTCTCGGTTCCTAATAATTGTGAGGTTAAGGTAATATTTATATTATTAATTAATTTTCTATACTTTTTGATTCAATCATTTCGTATTGGATCCTAATTTGGACTTCTTGCTTGGTATAGTTCACTTTATATCCTAACTATGTGTATTACAAGTTATTATTATTGTTATTATTATTATTATTATTATTATTATTTTATTAATATTAATATTATTATTATCATTCATATCATATATATATATATATAGTGTGTGGTAGTGGAGAATTAGACATGCATTATGCGGCAAGCTAGGAAACACTCTTCATTTTGCATGACAATAGGTGGCAAGCTAGGAAACACTCTTCATTTGCATGAAATTAGGTGGCAAGCATGCATAGCTCTTCTCCTATCATGACTCATCTTTGCTACTAGAATCATAAGAGCTTGTCTTCACATCATCTTCTATTTTTCAAACAAAAAAAAGGGGAGAAGGGGAATGTTAGAAGATGGGAGATCAAAAATTTTGGCTTGGAAATCTTCATTCTACTTTACTTCTTTTAGTGAGTTGGTAAGAAGCTTATCCTTTGAAATTTAATCAAGTATCTTAGTGTTTAAATTAAGTGATTGTCAAACTTTGGGATGATTAGAACTTTTGGTATTTCAATTTGCTCACATATACATGATCTCCTTGTTTATGCATAATAAAAACATTTGAAAAGATGCTGAAAATTTCAGCTTTGTGAAGTAACTTTTAGGTTGTTGTTTGGGTAATCAAATTAAGGAATTTATTTATGAAAATTTTTCTGGAAGCTAAATACCATGTCTAAATGTTATGTAGAAAAAATTCGAAGGTTTTAAGTTGTGTGTGAGTTTCTAAAATTCGTTTACTATAACTGCCAGGTACTCTACCGAAAATTTAAGGGTGCATGATTTTGGATTTATTTAAAATAGTTTGAAATATTTTCTTGTTCTGAAAATTTTACTGTATGTGCACATATGTATTCTTAAGGTTATCATAAAATTTGAGAATTTTCGAAATCTTAGGATAATTTCTAAAATTCTTTTAATCCGGATTGTCGGTTCTGAAATTCTCATGATACGTCATATGTTTTATAACTAAAATCCCAAATTCAGGATTTTAATGAATTTTGAAAATATTATGAAGTATTTGTAGAAATTTTATGCCTATGTTTTTATAGGGTTGGAATTGAAAGTGTTATGGTTATAAGTATTTATATATTAGATACTAATTTGTCGTTGTTTAGCCATATGTAATAAACAATCCATATGTAGAGATTTGTAATATGTATATAAGTGAGTCTTTAGTAGGCCTTGAGGATAAAATTTTTGGTTAAGTTTATAATGGTATGCTTCGACACATGATATATTTGTGAGTTCCACGAGACAAGAAGTGACGACACTGGGTTGTGATTGTGAGGGTTCTCTTGCTTCACTTTGCTTTACCTACTTTAATTACAGTGCTACTCTTTTTGTAACCATCATGATTGTGAGGGCTTTCTTACTATCTTCTTGCTTCACTTTGCTTTACTTACCTTAATTGCAATGCTTCTTTTTGTAACCATCATGAAGGTAAGTTCTCTAATGTCCCTTTTAGGACTAATATATCGATGCTCCCAATAGCAGTTGTATCATGCTATAGTACATATCTTTTCTCGAAGTGATGATTCGCTTATTGATAGCTAATTTCCTCATGTCTTCTTCGAACCAATAACTTTTTCTTGAGTCTCTATCACCGTTCTTATTCTTGGCTCTATTCTGTCGGCTAAGGGAGCTAAGTGCTATACGGGGCAAAGTGCCACGTAACGGCGGGGGCCACCTCTTGAGGCTTCGGCGCAAAGTGCCACGTGACGGCAGGGGCCACCTCTTGAACCCGTAGGAGTCACCTCTAGAGTCCCGATGTCCGGCATCCATCTGCTACGCATTCTATTTTGTGGCTAAAACTTTGACTCTGAAAGATAGAGTGAAGGGAGCTAAGTGCTATATGGGGCAAAGTGCCACGCGACGGCGGGGGCCACCTCTTGAGCTCGTAGGAGCCACCTTTAGAGTCCCATCACTTACAGATCGATGTGTTTATTGAAAGGTGTGAAGTCTCTTGCTGGTAGGGGTGGGCATTCGGGTTAAATTGTCGGGTTCGGGTAGTTCGGGTTCGGGTTCCTACATCTTACTACCCGAACCCGAACAGTGGTATTCGGGTTAATCGGGTTCGGATATAGTTCGGGTTCGGGTTAATCGGGTCGGGTTCGGGTTTTTCCGATAATTTTTTTTTTTGTCAAAATAAATTGGTCGTTTTTTTTTTGGCTTGATAAAAATTGACACATCAACAATGATTTTCACTAAAATAAGGATTGAAAACAAATTTTATAGATTTTTAAATTAACTTTTATGTAGTAGATGTATATAAGAATAGTAGGATATGATTCCAATTTCCAAGAACATAATAGAAAATGTGTGGAAGTAGGTTAAAAATGTTACAAAAATATATTTTTAAAATGTCCAATGTGGTTTAGAAACGTTAAAATTGAAATTCATAACATACTTTTAAGAATATTAATGAATGAAAATAATAGTCTAATACATATAAATTCAATCTATAATTGACTACAAATTTTAATTATAGTTAACTACCTATTAAAATATTCAAGGTAACATTTTATTGACTTATTTTAGTAAAAAAAGAAATTAATTTTTTTTTATTTTTTTTATTTCGGGTAATTCGGGTACCCAAACTACCCGAATTAGCTAAAATTTGAAACCCGAACCCGAATAACCAAAACCCGAACCCGAATAACCCGAACTCGATTAGTATCCGAACTACCCGATCCGATTAATCCGAACCCGATCGGGTCGGGTCGGTACCCGAACTACCCGATCCGATTGCCCACCCCTACTTGCTGGTATGGGACAGTGAGAGATGGATCATAATCTTTTTGCGTGATTCCAATACATGAGTTTTCTTTAGTTTATATTATGATATATTTGGATGTTCGCCTATTGATATCTTGTCTTTTTCTGTTACTCGCCTATATTGTCCCTATCTTTTGCTGTAGATCCATTTTGTTAGTACCTCACTGGGTCTTTCAGACTCACCCTTCTTTCTTTCTCTTTTCAGAGGAGCTCGATTTATCGGAAGAAAAACTATATGGCTAGACACGTTGGGAATCTGCTAAGATATAAGAGTTAGATGTTGTAGATTTAAATGCTTGTATATGGTGGAGCAATGTCTTAAACTTATTTTGTCATGCATCTAAACTTTTTATTTTGTATGTGTAACTTATATGGTTCGTATGTACATATTCGTCGGTTTGCTTTTTTTTTTTTTTTAATTACAAGCTCAGAGTGTGGTTTACACTTAGCGGTAGCTCGAGATGGGATGGATTCTCATACAGAGCTATCGTCGCGTTGTGGCGAGCTTCGACTCTCATCCCTGGCCGGAGGTTGCCACATAAGGTCTTCAAATTCTCAAAAGATGAAGATGCCTTTAATCATTGAATTAATTTTTTAATCTTATATCCTTATCAACTTTAGTTTTTATTCTCTCCCTCCTTCCCTCATCTTTCTCGATTTCTTCCATCTGTCTTTTGTATTTTTTATGTTATAATCACTCTGCATTTGGGAACAATAAGGAGTTAGAGCTATTGATGCTGCACCACAAATGCGCCAACGACTTTTGTTTTTATTATTTATGTTACAATAGCTAATTCTTAGAATAAAAAAGACTTAGAACCATTGTCGCTATCTCACAAGGTCGAGCTCTGCCTTTTTGTCTTTTTAAAATTATTCTCATTTGTTTAAGTCCCGTTCAAGATTCTTGCGCTTCAATTTTGCAAAAATGTAGAATATATTAGGATGTTTTTATTAGTTTTATATGTCATTTTTCCTAATATATTAGCTTCTTATACTTATATTTCTTTTAATTTATATTTAGATTGTAACTTTTACCAACCACAAATATTTTTATAAATATGCAACTAATTATACAAGTTTTGGACAAAATTTTCTCCAAATTAACAATTTGTTATGTTAAATAAATTGAACACAATTAGAACTATAATCTATCTCAATTCCAATGCCAGATTACTTGATTTGCTTTTCAAACAATAATCTAAATCACATCTGACAGTATTGTATGAAATCTACAAGGCGTGTTGATACGAATTTTCTCAAGATGGGTTGACTCATTGCGGAATTTCCCGAAGATCTGAATTTGCGTACAAGTTGAATGAATGAATGATTATCTTTAACCCGAATTCAATTACGATAACGAACCTTGGTATAAAAACCTCAACCCGATGAACTCAACGAAGACGAGCCTCGGAACGAAGTGATGGAGACGCCAAAAATGGTATGGACTTCCGTTTGATAAGTCAGGATGAACGCCATGGAGATTTCTCCGATAAGTTCGATAAAGTTCTTAACGAACGAGAAAGTTTAATCCTCACGAATTTTAATGAAAACTGACCTATTTTATTAATGAAAAAAACGTAGCTTATTTATAGGCTAAAACAAAAGTCCTAATGTGATAGGGATCTTTATAGAAAAAGGAATCCTAAACAAAGTAGGAATCCTAATAGAAATAGGAATTCTAATTTAGAAAAGAGTCCTTACAGAAAAAGAATATATTTCCCAATCTATTTTCCTACTAAACTAAGAATTACTAAGTAAAATTGTAAAATAAAAAGAAACCTAATAAAAATGAAATAACTAGATAAATTCGAATTCCTCCATAAATTCGAATGGGCTTTCATCTTGCATCATATTGAATCTTCTAGAACACATAATAAATTGATAGCCCTCACTTCTGCTGGTCCAACTTGATCAATGGGCCTCAAAGAATTTGATTGAGCCCATACTTTTTGGATTAGCCCATTTAACATTTGCTTGAATTTCTTAGCTCTTGATCATGTAATGGGTCCAATTGAAACTTGAACTCGATCTTCTAGACTCGAATTTTAGGATGCTTGAGCCGCATCACGTGTGCGAATAGCCAAAAGAGGAGTTCAGTACTTCAGTTTATGGTCCATTAATGGTAATATATTTTTAATGATAAAATAATTGTAAATGAAATTCCTTTAATTAATTGCCCCAAATGAAGAAATTAAGAATGAAATTAATATTTTATTATAAATTACTCTTACTGTATTTATTATTCAAGACAAACTTCTTAACATGTAGATACAAATTTGATTTGTCACTTAGAAACATAAACCTTAGAGTAATTTTTCCACTTTTTCACCATAATCTTAATTATTTACTGATTTTAATAATTTTTTAAAAAAAGTGTAAATGAGTCGAGTTGAGTTGAATCAAACAAGCTTATTTGAATTACAGTCTAGTTTTAACTTTTAAGAATTGTATTTGAGCTTGGTTTGATTATTACTCAAACCAAACTCAAATAAATTTTAATTGAACTAAACAGGAGTCGAACTCGAATAATTTAATTATTTTGTACACATTTTTATTTTTTTTCTGATCGAACTGAATTTCAAAATTTATTGAACACAAAAAAATTGTTCAACCTTAATTTGATAAGTCATCGAACTAAACTCGAAAAAGTATTTATGAGTCAAACTCGAATCAAATAAACAAGTAACTTAGTTAAATTTTCGGGTTAGTTGAAAACATTGGATATGGAAAAGGATGTGAAGAATTGACATGTGTTTATATACGCCCATTTGTGTGTATGCCAGAACACTAAATGCAATGGATTTGCGTATATATGTTGAAAATGATTTTGCTTTATAAAGATAAATAAAATATTAGTTTGACAAAGTTTAATGCATGCACGTTCGTCACTCTTTACCAATATTTAAATTATAGATGTGCCAAAAAGGCAGTCCGATATGAATATGCTCCTCCAAAGGGTGGATTTAAGTTGACTCGGTTCTATACAAAAGTATTTATATTTATAAATAAACTTAAAATATACACAACATGAACTCAGGAGCCATATTACATCATATTTAGTTGATTGTTTTTTTAACAAACAATCAAATTCAAGAGAAATCATAATTCAAAATATTAAAAATATATGAAAATCTCAACTAAATAAAACATATTACTACATTTTTTTATTAGATATAACTATTTCCTTAAATTCGTTAGAATCCTTAAAACTTGATTGAAATATCGAAGTGAAATCTCAATTTTGATCGGATTTTACATAATATCTTCTAAATTTATATCAAAATTCGAAGTTTTGCTGCTAATTGAAAGTGTTGTATTAATTGAAAACAAAGCACACAAATTATTTTGCTACTAATCAATATCACCATTGATCTATATTTTTCATAGTCTACCACTCATTTTCTACATATATCTACAAATTTTTATAAGCCGTGAAAATAGTAAATATATTTAAACGTTTTCAATTTCACAAGTTTGCTTGACCCCAACATTCCACAACATCTCATAGTTAAGCAACATATCACCAAAAATAAATATTGCTTGATATTGAACAAGATCGATTTCAAATTTAATTAAATTAATCCCCTATTAATTTTTTTTTTTTCATCCACTCAGAGTTAAATGCATAAAATATTGTAATGATGTCAACCCTGACATTTGTAAAATATCATGAAATGATCAAATAAGCTTATAAATTTATCTCAAAGATATCACAAGATAATTTAGATATGACTATAAAATTAATTTTATAGTTGCTACATAATATTTTAAAAAACCCCAATAGAAACAAAAAACCACATTTACTATTTTATCTTAAATTCAACTTCACTTTAAAATTTAAAAAATAGTACACAAAAATATACGTATGTCCATTTTTGCTAAACTTCAAATTTAAGTATATAATCCGTCATATGTACAATCACTTTTAGCTAATCACACCGTTAGATTTTAGTACTATGTAATTATATATTTATAATATACCAATAAATATCACATAATCATATCCATGATCATAAATTTTTCAATAAACATTTCTAGATGAACTTTCAACTAGCTACCAAAAATAATAAATTGTGCTAATAATATATGATTTTTCATTTGATATCTCTAGTTGGTAAGAAAACTTCTATCAAATTATAGTTGTAGTAATCTTCCTCTTCCTCTTCTTCTACTTTAATTTTGTTTTATTAGAACATAAATAAAGTATCTACATAATAGTACCCCTTATTATGTACATGATCATGTTTTTGTCGGGTCACACACAATTTCAATTAAAGATATATGATGTATTGCGGGCAACTCCCAATAGAGTTGGTTGGGCAGCATAATATTGTGCCATTGGTCACGGGTTCGATTCCCCTTTAAGGAAAGCCAATCAGCTATGGGTAACCTAAAAGCGAGGTTACCCAAGTACACACCTTACGAGTCGCGGTTACGTATTTCCTCCGTTATATATTAAAAATATATATATATATATGATGTATTATAGGATTATACAATAAATGGTTGTGCAATTAATTTATTAAAACCTTTAATATTCATCAAGCTAACACTAGAGTCTATGTAACTGGAATAACTTTTTTACATGTAATTTCCAACTTATTTTACATATTAAAATATAAATCAGGTGAAACATTTTTGTATTCTTCATAAGAATATCATGATATAAACCTCCAGTTTAATACAATAAATCATTAATTTCATTAGGGTCCACTTTTAAACGTGGTAAAACTAGTTGTTAAAGAATGTTAATTATCATAATAAATTTAGTTTCCAAATAAATATTACATATTATTATGCCACTTAATTAATGGTTAATTTAAATATTCATAATATTTTCATGTATATGTTTATCTGACGGTTGAGCAACTTACAATTACTTTGTATAATTGTTGAAATTATATGGTACAGGATTACTGTTATTTACCGAAATTCAAATAACCTCACATGAAACTTTTTCCAAGATTAAACCATTAGTTGTTCCATGCTAAAACAAATAATATTTATTTTCCATAACTAGTTATATAATTAAGGTAGACTTAACTTCTCTTCGAACTGCATCAATTAGAATATAACTCCAATATTCTAATCCAAGATTATAATTTTATGATTTTTTTTTTTATTTCGGATATCTACTTCAGAATTTCAACTAGTTGTACATGTAAATAAATAAAAAATAAAATTTACACGCATATCTTAACAGTTTTTTAATAGAACATTCTTCAGTTTAATAACTTAAAATCATAAGACAGTCCAAATCACCTTCCAGTATGAGGAGCGTACATTTTACTTTGATAAATAATCAAATTGCATATTCCTTAAAATAATACCATTTCCTTTTAAGAACTTTTAAACTTTTGACACCCTAAGTTGAGCCAAAGAAGCAATGGTTTGGCATGTGAATTTTCCACCAAAATTCCTCACATACAAGAACATAAAACATTCGATAATTAGATATGCTATTTCAGAAAATTACTCTACTAAAATACAAATCACAAATTCATGGTTTTAGATTATTGTAAATTTTGTGATTTGTGTTCACATAAATATAATTTACTCAAATATATTTGAAATATATTATCAACAACTTTACGATATTGTTATAGTTCATGAAACAATATATATAAAATAACATATAAATATAAAAATAAAATAATATACACTATCGACTTCATACCAAGGAGTTTTCTCCCGTCTAATTTCCTTACTCAATGACTATGCACTTGCTGTACCGATGGAGAATCATGCCACATGACACTGTCATAAATCATGATTATCTCCCTAGTTTTGATGGTTGTTCATAAATCCAAGATAAATTTCCAGTGAAACCTATGTTGCACAAGCTTCTTATTACAAGAATAGGAAAAAATGCATAAAAGCCCCGTGTGTTAATTCGAAAATAAAAAAAATCCATGTGTTAGTGAAATAGGCTGAAAGGCACATTGTGTTTTTCAAAAGTCTGCAAATAATACCAATTCCATTAGAAGTTAACATGATTGTTGTTCACGTGCTGGTGTATTAATATGAAGTTTTAAGTTAAAACTCTTTATTAATATGGAGAGTATAATGGGCATTGCAGATTAAAAGTTAACAGCGTATAAATCTTTGACGGAATAAGCACGCAAGTATTATTTGCAAACTTTAGAATAACATAAGGTATCTTTCAGCCTATTTCATTAACACATGATTTTTTTTGCATTTTCGAATTAACGCATGTTTTTTTTTTTTTTTTCATTTTTCCCTACAAAAATACAATTATTAAAACAATCATTTCAAATCATAACACAATTTTACAACCATAAACTTATTAATATGTTCGTAATTGTCAACGCAAATATTTGTTGTGTAACTTGCCAAAAGTTTGACATATAATAATAATAATAATAATAATAGTAATAATAAATATAGAGAAGGGAAAAGCATAAATTGTGGGCGAAGGGAATGTAACGGAAGAACATGCTATGCTTTTTTTCTCACTTTCATCTCCAAAATATTTTCCCCTGCATTCCTCTCTCCTCTTTCTCTCTTTCTCTCTCCCAATCATCAAATTCTTTCTGAGAAAGAAGAGAGAAAGAGAGAGACAGAGGATTCTTTTCAAAGGATTGTTATTGAATAATAATACATACAACACTTTTATTTATTTATTTATTTATTCATTCATTTCAAAGAGTTTGAAATCATCATCATCAACCCATCATTTATCACCTTTTCACGAAACATTTGATATAGAAAGAGCTCAACACAATCAATCAATCCAGATTTCTTTCTATATTAGCCGTACGATTGCAGTTTCTGAAGAAGGAGCAGGTGAAAACAAAAATTTTGATTAGGTCTTTTTTTATTCATTTCCCTTATTTTATTTATTTGGTTAAGTATTGAATAATATATTGGTTTATTATTTCATCTGGGATTTCTATGGTGCAGGATATGCATTGGCTTTAGGAATTTTTGATTCTCCAATAATTATTTTTCTCTCCCTCCATTTTTAATTAAAATGGTGGGAACGTCAGATAATGTGAAGGGGTTTGTGCTGGCAATATCATCCAGCGTATTCATTGGTTCTAGTTTCATTATCAAGAAAATGGGCCTCAAAAAGGCTGGGGCTTCTGGTGTTAGAGCTGGTAAAATAGTTTTGCTTCATTTCATATTCATTATTCATTATTATTCTGGTATTTGTTTTTAATTTTGGCATTTATTGTTGAGAATGCTGGTTAATTTATCTGATTAAGGGAATATAACAGAGGAGATGGATTGTATCTATCTGCCCAATATTTGGTTTTATTATTTGGTATACTAATCTGAGCACATGTTTGTTGGACAAAGTTATCACATGTATGAATGAATCATTGAGTCTTTTACATATATTTGTAGGGCCTAACAGTATATGCAATTTTCGCGGACAAATATAAATATGCGTCGCCTTTAGATTTATATTCTTTTTGATTATTTTGTCTATAGTTAAGAATTATTTGCAAATTGTTGTTGATGAATAGTTTTTCACTCAGGTGATGGAGGCTTCTCATATCTGAAAGAACCTTGGTGGTGGGCTGGAATGATTACCAGTACGATATGGAATTCCTTGTCAAATTTGGGACGGTTATTTGTTCCCTAATACACATTTAAGATTCTTGTGAAAACTTTGTGTTGGATAATTCATTTTTATTGAAATTTTTTAACTACTTGGATGCATGAGATTCATTCATCTATGACCCATCTCACATTTTTATAATTTTTTGACATTTCAATTCGAAAAGGCTTTAATTTTATCGCATTTACTTATTGATACATTCTCATTTTATGTTCTATTATGGAAAACATTATTCTTATAATTTTATATATTCGTATGCAGTGTTTGTTGGTGAGGCTGCCAATTTTGCTGCCTATGCATATGCTCCAGCTATTCTTGTTACACCCTTGGGAGCTTTAAGTATCATTTTCAGGTATTGGTAGCATAAAGAGTATTATTATTATTATTATTACATTTACAATAATGATTTTTGTATAAATTGTAATGCAGTGCAGTGTTAGCTCATTTCATTCTAAATGAATGCTTGCATATGTTTGGTGTGGTGGGTTGTATTCTGTGCTTGGTGGGTTCTGTGGCCATTGTTTTACATGCCCCCTTGGAGAGGAATATTGAATCTGTGAAGCAAGTATGGGATCTAGCTACGCAGACAGGTACCTATTTTACTTTACTTGCATATATTTGAAGATTTTATATTTACATGACATGAGAAATATCTCACATATCCATTACAACATTGTGGTTGACAGGTTTTATAATCTACACAATCGTAGTTGTGATTGTTGTCATCGTTCTAATATTTAAGTACATGCCAAAATACGGACAAAAATATATGGTTGTGTACATTGGAGTTTGTTCTCTCATGGGTTCTCTTACGGTCAGTTATTTATTTGACCACTTACATTTCATAATTTTATATATATATATATATATATATATATATTTCTTCATTTTTCACTTGTGTTGTTATGCATGCAGGTTATGGCTGTGAAAGCAGTTGCGATAGCTCTAAAGCTGTCAATTTCTGGGTCAAATCAGTTTATATACTTCCAGACTTGGTTTTTCATTATTTTGGTCATATGTTTCTGTGTCATGCAGCTCATATATCTCAACAAGGTATTCATTTTTCTGTGACATTTCAAAATACTTACTTTCCTAATTCTATAAAAATTAATATTCTTCGTTAATATCTGATCAGTATTTTGTGTTTCACCTGTACAGGCACTGGACACATTTAATACTGCAGTGGTTTCCCCTGTATACTATGTGATGTTCACAACGCTCACTATCGTTGCCAGTATGATCATGTTTAAGGTGATTGATACACAAAACAAAACATCTCTCTTTTCTTTATTACAAAAACTGTTAATATTAACACCAACAATTGTTACAGGAAGAATTCAAAGACACATCACAGATTTTGACAGTAGTGTGTGGTTTTGTGACTATATTGTGCGGAACGTTTCTCCTTCACAAAACAAGGGACATGGGAGGTACCCCCACTGTCGTATCTCCCGTTTTCCAGTCAAGTCCCGATCATTCAACTCCAAAGCAACCTAGTCCTAGACGGGTCGAAATTTGACTACTCACGACAAAATGTGCTTAAACTTATAGATAAATGATTATGGAAAAAAAAAAAAAGACTACACTTTGTTTGTTCATCAAGGATTTTATTGAAGTTTGTTTGCAACTAGTAGGAATTTTTCATTTCTAAATATCAATTCCCAGGCCTTATATTTTAGAATTTCAAAAGAATTTACATGTAAATAGGTCTCAGAAAACAGGATTTTATTGGGAATTTTAAAATTTTCCTTTTAATTTGATCGATAATGTTTAATGAACACGACTCTCTTTTTAGCATTTTTACATCGAACATCTTGTGTAACTAATAGTGAGATGGCTTGTAATGGTTCCCATCTTTGTGGTGTTTGTCTCATAACTGTGTATTGCTGAGAGTATTTGATGTATGTACTTGTTAGTTTTGCTTCAGATAAATTGACAGGTATTGCTAGCTTCAAATGTTGAAGTAAATACATGTTTTAACTTTTAAGGGTAGTATCTCTTTATTAAAAGAAAACATAACTTTCTAGTTATAACTGTCACATATACTTTTTTATTAATTATGGTCTCACAATATTATGAAACTGATAAGTGTTTATTTGCTTAAATTATTATTTTTAAATATACATTTATTAATTCCACAATAATGTGACATAATTATGGGATGAAAGATTTATTCCGCCAAACAATCAATCAAAAATATTTTTAATCTAACTAATTCATTCAGTAACTTCTCATTCCGAAGCACCCAAAGTTAACATATTTTTAGATTCAATTATCTTGAGACAAGAAATTGATCAATTGTTTCTTTTTTTTTTACCAAATTTATTTTATTTTCAAAATTTTTAAATTGACATATCATAAAAATATGAATTTTATTTTTTTAATATTAAGATTTTCAGATATGTATATTTATTATAGTCATATGATTAAAGAAATGAAATTTAAAATTTCTAAAAAGATAATAATATCTTAAAATTTAAGATTAAAATCACAATTTGTACGATTACCAATGTAAAATTTCGAAGTAAACAAAATTCTCCACGAAACTACATTTAACTAAGATTAATTTATAAGGCTAAGGTGCAGTAAGTGCATGAATTTATTATGAGATTTTGGCATGAAAAATTCGTGGAATGAGCTTTTTTGCATTGAAAAGCATATTCGTGAATACTTTTGACACAAAAATTCATTTTGCTTGTTCTTTTTTAAACATGTTTGGTTAGACATAAGTATTTCAAATTTGAATAGTAATTAAATTTTAAAAATATTGAGAGAGAGAAATAGAGATCGAATTGGTGTATAGTTCACCAAATTCTTGATCAAAAAATATTATTTAGCTAATTGCGCTGCTGGGATTGGAATTTTTATGTCACACCACGTCTTAAATCCAGTGAAGTTGGTGGTTTTCACTAGGGGTGGCAAATTGGTTCCGGAATCGTGGGTCCAACCCGACCCAATTAGTTTTGGGTTTGGATGAATCTTAAAAAAAAAAGAATTATGCTTCCAATTGGTTTTGTATTTATTGAATTTTCAAGACTTTGGTTTCTTATGGTTTTTGATTGGGTCCAAATTGGTTCCAATAATGAGCCTATTTTGGTTCCTAAATGGATCCAATTAAAAAAGAGAGAAATAATTCTCCATTTTTTCTTTCTTAGACCCAATTGGTTTTCTTTATTTAAAATTTCACTTGTAGAGAATATGTGATTGCTTAAGAACTAAACTCATACTTGTTTTAGTCATTTGAACTTATACTTTAAATAAATTTTTATAATAAAATCAAAAAATTATTTTATATTATTTTTAGTCATTTGAGCTTTTTTATTTTTTAATATATATTATATTTTTATTATTATATTAATAAATATATATTAAATAATTAAAAATAAATAAAAATATTTGGCTCGGCTCGAGTACGGACTCGAGCTCGCGAGCTTGGGCTAGGCTCGAGCTCGAACCCATGCTCGCGAGCTCGAGTCCGAGCTCGAAAATTTTGGGCTCAGCTCGAGTTCGGCTCGAGCTAGAACCCATGCTCACGAGCTCGAGTCCGAGCTCGAAAATTTTGGGCTCGGCTCGAGTTCGGGCTCGAGTTCGCGAGCTTGGGCTCGGCTCGAATCCATGCTCACGAGCTCGAACCCGAGCTCAAAATTTTTGGGCTCGACGAGTTCGAAAAAAATGTCAAGCTCGGCTCGTTTACACCTCTATTCTGAACCGACTAACTTTCAAATAGTAACATAAATTATAACTTAGTATCAATTAATATATCTTTAATTTCTGTAACCGAAAAAAAATATTATATTTTTAATTTTTGTAACCAAAAAAAAAATTATATCCTTAATTTCTCTACATTAATTTTTTCGTTATAAATTAAAATACATTAGTTAATAATATATTTTACATATAAATTATTACATTTGTATAATATGATTGGAATTTTTATAAGAAAATTATAAAAATATAATGTAATAAGTTAGTTAGTGAACAAGAAAAAAAAATTTGTTTGCATTATATTGGATTAGTTGGTGAACAAGAAAAAAAGATTAGTGATTAGTATACAAATGTTTGCATTATGTTGGATCTATAAGTCACCAACTCACTAATTGGGTCTATTATGGTTCTATAATGGTTTTTTTTGTATAAGAACCATTTGGAACCAATCAAAATCAATAAGGACCAAATTCATATTGAAAAGACATTTTGGTTTCTTGTTGGTTCCAACTTATCTTTTTTACAAACCCAAGTGGACCCAACCCAAATCCGATCCGATCCACCCATTTGCCACCCCTAGTTTTCACCACCGATCACTACCCCACTAATACAAAATAATTTTATATAAGGAAAATTGCATCCCCTGAACTATTGATATTTGGCATCCACACCCCTCATCTTAAAAAAATGGCATCGGCCTCCCCTCATTCACGTTTTTCATTATATTAATTTAATAAAGACTAAAATACCCTTAATCTATGGGATAATTGCATCGATCCCCTTGAATTATTAGCATTTGACATCCACACCTCTTCATATTTAGATATTGGCATCGACCTCCCATTTCTTAACTTCTTCACTATATTTACTAATAAAAAGACTAAAATGCCACTCACATGATAATAAAATAAAACAAAAATAGTTTCTAAAATTATAGCTACAAAGTTCTTTAACTTTAAAATAATATATTTTTTTCATTATGAATTATTTTATTATACCAAACAATATTAGTTAAAAATATTAATTTTAACTCTCTTAATACAATGAGTGTTAAATTTCGTGAAAAAAAATATGTTATTATTATTATAATTATGTTAATTTAATCTATTATACTATTTCTTATTCTTATAACAATCTTCAATATTTTTTAAATTCTTTAAAATTTTTAGATATAATTAGTATTGATTCACTTTAATGATTAAGAATTTAGGGTGATAATATGATTGTTCTTTATTTTTCAGTTTATTTCAAGAAAGAAAGAAGAAATATTATGTTGTGCATCTTAATTTACTTTTATTAAATTGCACAATTGTTTTTATAAATAATCATAAACTATTGTTATTTTTAAAAATATTACTATATCTTTTTAATAACAAAAACATGGTGTATATTAGAGGTCACTTATTTTTCTCATAATATTATTGCTTCAAATTTATATAATACTAAAGTAGAATCATTTTTGTAAGAAGATGTTGAATTTTTCTTATGAAGAAATATATTTGAATAAATCAAATTTTAGATATATAAAGATTTGTTAGACTCTTGTATATTTATGGCTTTATTTAATATAGAAAAATTAGAGTTATTTAATTTTATGAAAAATATCTAAATTATATTAACATACTTAATTAATAAGATTTTTAAATCACAAAAAGAATTTATTATTAATTGATAAGCAAATTTTTTAGAAAATTAGAATTATAATTATAAAGTTTTAAATCGTAAATGTCTCGTTTTTCTTATTTTTATACGTGTTAAAAGTGAAAGTTAACTTTCCATCGGTGTAGATCCCAACGTAAGTATTGTCAAAAAAATATTGGATCCGTTCCTAATGAAGTGGGTTTGATATATGCATCACATTACCCCAATTACTATTTTCCGGCCAAATTTTGATCGAAAATCATTTAAATGATTTTTCGGTCAAATGCATTATCAGCTTTACTATTTTTCTGGGATTCTCTCACATGCATGGATTTGAGCCGAAACTATTGCACTTCTCTAACATATCATCTTAGGATTGTAAGATTCTCACCATGACACACTACATATAAAAAATGATAGGAAAAATCTTATCAGAATAGGACTCACAACAAGTACAGGATGAGATCGTGGTGAGAATTTTGCAATCCTAAGATGATATACTAGAGAAACACAACGGTTTTGGGTCGAGGACATGTGAGGGAATCATGAAAAAACAGTAAAGACAATAATGTCCTTGACGGAAAAATCATTTAAATGATTTTCAATCAAAATTTAGACGGAAAATAATAATCCAGGCAAAGTGATACATATAGCAAATTTTTAAGGGGTGATGTCTCATTTTTTGTGTTTTTAGGGGGGAAAGTGCAAATTATAAGTTTTTCGAGGGAGTGAATTACACTTTATCCTAAATTCAATTATATCCAAAAATAATTCTCCAGACTTGTAGTTTTTCTCAGTTTTTGTTGTCTTGGCTTGTTTCACCAACCTCTCTGCTGCTAATTTCTACAGAACAGCGGATATTACTTGGGGCGATGGGCGTGCTAAGGTACTCGATGTCGTTATCACTTACTCAATCGTTTGGAATCCTCAGCTCAGCGTATCTACATTCCCCTTCATCCAATCTCATTTTCCTTTATATAACATATAGATTATAAAATGTTTTTGGTAATAATTATAGCTACATGAATCATATTATGCAACACTCAGACACTCTAACCCTTATTATTGAATCATTAGTAAAGTGGTATAATTCAATATGAATACCATTCTCACTAGACAACTTGTTTAATCTACTCAACTCCAAAAACACATTTCCAAACACTCTCAAATCTGAATTCACTCGAATATTACCAAAATAAACTCTTCAGTCTGTGAATGACTACTCATTATCAGCAATTGCAATTGCATATATAATCAATGCAACACAACTAACTCTATACAAAAGAAACAGTCCGTCATCTTTTGCCCCAAGGAAAGCAACCGCACCCCTAAAGACAAGAACCAACAAAAATGACCAACACCAACAGAAATCAATGTAAGTATTTGAAAAGAAAAGAAAATGAATTTACCTTTGCATTATCATTTCCATATCCATTGGAATAAGTTGCAGATTCAGCAGTTGGCATGACAGGTACCTTTCCCGTTTCATTATTTTTCTCTTGTCTCACTCTGTTAAAGATGTGAGTATATCCTTCTGCTGCTGCTGGATCTGTCTCGTCCCAATCACCAAACTTCGGAACAGTCGGGCCCCCATCCGGCTGCCACATGCAAGGCAAGATGAATTCATAATCAATGATTTATTTTAGCGATAATTTCATGCTCATTTATTGAGAAATTACCTTAGATTTCACAAACTAGAAATATAAGATGGAGTCATACAATACAGCATGTATGCAAACTTCTTTACTGTATGATGGTGTGTTTGGATGGAAGGATTTGATATTCATGGATTTCAAATCCCTCATCATTTATTTTGAGCTCTTTCCTCCATAACTACGGTGGATTTCAAATGACACAATTTTAGGTGTCATTTCAAATCATTCCTCCAAATCCAACTCCCTCAATCCAAACACACCCTGCAGTGTATTCAAAAGTTAAAAACTATAGATGAGAAAAAACAAAAAAAGACATTACTGAGTCATCGCCTCGTGTAACGGATTTCAACCGTGATCTGCCAGGAGTAGAGGGTTGAAGTGGCGAATGATCAACCCTCCTAGGGGTCCCGCCACTTCCAAGATGATGACGAGGCGAGTTTGAGTTAGAATTCTCTTGACTACTAAGTCTTTTCATATCACCTTCTTCTCTACTTACACGCCGATTGTGCCTTGACGTTGCCTTAGGCGAGCTAGTTGATCTCCTTGGTTAAACTTCTTGTCGATGCTCGTGCTTTGGTGTTTTTGCTTTTTGGTCCTTCAATTCAATTTCTTGCTTAATAGAAGGCTATGATTGATGCTATTGTAAAAGACCATCATCTCAATGTGCAGTGATAGTATCTAACTGATATTTTCAGTGAATAGAAAGGACACTTCTTCAACATTTATCTAACAGAAAAAATTAATCATCTATCTTACATCATATAGTTTTTGCATTAGTCATCTAGTTAAGCACCATCCATGTCTAATCAAGCTTAAGGTACAGAGTACCAGTTGGTACTTAGGCCGTGTTTGGACCTCGAATTTAGGTGAAGAAAGCACCAAGAGAGCATTATTTATGTAACTTAGTGCTTGGTTTTTGGACCTTTTCCTTCACTAAAACCGTTGATTCAAACAAGCCCACATGCGATTACTGATTTATATTCCGTTTCTAAATGTCTCCTGAGTTAAAATCAGTGATGCAAAAAGAAAACAGTGCACATCTTGCATAGGTCAGCGGGGTTTGGATCCATGTATCTTGTTGTGAAAGCAAACACTGATTTTTGGTTAATAATCATTTCTGACTAGGCAACCAGAGAGACATTATAAAGACCAAATTACTAGATTCCCAATTAAACCTTCAAAATCTCTAGTCTACATTACTCCTCATGCAGGAAAGAGAGACCGTTGATGTAAGACAATAGATTATATAGCTTGACTCTACCCTGTAAAGTGTAACTAATGTAATTACAGCTAGTTCTATATCTTGGAAATGGTACAGGCAACCAAGAGTTGTCAACATTCTTAAAGTAATTATCACAATGAATAACAATGCTACTGATTATCTGAACCAAAATTTTCAACTTTGACCTTAAAACTCTAGTATACTCAATATCCGATTGTTTAAAGCCCTAAATAAATGTGGCAGAAGGACCAATAGGTATCTCAAAAACTTAAATTTTTCTGGATCAAGAGACATCTTCATTGACATTGTTTCATACTTAATGACACTAATGTATAATGCTCAATTGCACAAACCACTTTTCTAAATAACGAATCTGAGACCAAGATCACCTAATTATAATTCCCAAAAAGCACAATTCTGTTTCAAATCAATTCATAACTCGTATCTTGTTCCAAGCCAGAACAGTACATCAATGAGAATACTAAACAAAAGCCCATTAAACTTCACAGAAGAACAAGAGAGATCAAGCATTCTAGCTCAATATTACACCATCAAACTGAAAAAAAATTGTTCAGACTTGATTCAATTTGCTGCTATAAGAAACTAAATGCAATGAACAGCTAACAATATGGAAGAATCTTTTTACTTATCCAATAGCATCATAAAAAAATCCAACCATAGAGCACAAAAGTAACAAATTAAAAGAAATGAAACTCAGAAATGCAAATCACCCAACACAATAATAAACTGTCACACAACAATGCAATAAAATCTGATTGAACAGCATAAATGGTAAGCAATAAAAGTAAAGAACATAGATCAATAAAACCCAGGGAAAGATCACCCACCTCCATTAAAAAGGCTTTAGAGTAAAACCCACCAAAGCTCAGCAGAAATCCAACTGGAGACAGATTTCAAAAAGTGGGATTTGTGTGTGTGAGTGTGGGAATGTAGATTGTAAAGAGTAAAGCAGAATGACAGATATTCAAGGGAGTAAGCGCACATGGTGCTGCCTGTCTCTAATTCTAAGATTAAGAATAAGATTTATGATAGTGCCTTTTTACCTACTATATTTGAGTTTATATAAATTTATTGATTAATTCAAAATTGCTAAAAATTATTGTATTTAATAAATAATGTACAAATCTCTTTCCGTTAATAATTATTAGTTTGTTTAATGATATATGGGATTTATACCAAATTTTAATGAAATACATTATTTGTTATATTTAATTTAATAAATGTAGCATTTAATAATCTCAAATTAATACAATGATATTTTATAATAAACCCGTTTGTATATCAAAATCAACATGCTAAATCCCACCTTACAAAACCTAATTAACACGATAATAAACTATTACTTTATGACATTATTCAATAAGTAATTTATCATATCAATCATTTATGGCTTCATGTAAAATAAATTTCATTGTCTTATTCTATGTAATTGAATAAGACCAAATCTGTTGCGCTGACGGCTGACGGCTGACCGACCTATTTGGTATAGCAAGTATAAAATTACATGACTTTGGTGCTCATGCATTATGTGATAATTATATTAGAGAAAATATGTAGAAACAATAGGTAAGTCGAGACACGAAATTTGATTATTCGCTTTTCTTAACACAATATTGACCCGCTATTGGTCACGGGATGTGTCAATTTGTGTCCCAAGATACAACGACTCCGAGACGAGAATAGAACCACTTCGAATTCTCGAATCTATCGAACAAACTCTTGTTTGAAACTTTCATTTTTCAAACACTAACTTTATATGCAAACAAACTTTCAAATTCACAATTTAGAACTTTGAAACTGAAGAGAGAAAAGAATGTATTTTGGGATGAGGAAAATGAAATGTGAGGACGACTATTTATAGATAATGAATAGTTTTGTGTTAAGAGTTGTAACTTTCCATATTTTGTAAGAGGACCCCAAGAGGTGTGTCTTTAAGACAAACACCCCTCCATAAAATCTTTTCATTTTAGCCCCAAAAGTTACAACCATTCAAATAATTAGAAATGATTTGGTGTGAATTGGTGCACCATCCTACCAACCAATCATATTTCTAATAAAATGAGAGCTAATCACATGCATCCGGGTGCACCAACAACTTTTAAAAATTATATTTTGACCCCAAAACTTTAAATTTCGAACAATTACATCATTTCAAATTGGTCCCTCATTTTTTCGAATTGAACATTTTAGTTTTCAAACTAAATGAACTTTCTTTCATACAATCGCGGCCGTCGATTGTATGATTCGTGATCATATGATCACATATGTTCCTATCGATAAATTTATTCCAATTATTAACAACGTTTTAAGTGACTCACTTAGTTAATTAATTTCTTATTCACTAGAAATCAGATTTGAGTAATTAAATACTCTAAGTATACGTAAGCCACTCAAATTCATGACGAAAGTTGTTAGTATTAACTTTATATCCAACTATCTCAACATGAATGAAATTAATGCAAATGCAAATACGCAGACAGTACGAGTGTTCAGGCGAAAGACTATTGTATCAGAATATGTAGTTTTTGGCTTTGAACCCTTCTTAATGAAATAACATCGGATTTACTTGCTCCCCAATGGATGTGATGCCTTGAATTGGTCAGCGTTTCGGGTAAACCAAGACAATGATATTCACACAATAGCTCTTCTACAAGGTTTTTTCTCGGTTGGGTCCGTTTTTTGCCATGGAACATCACTTGGATTCATAAATATTTCAATTTGAAGTGGTCCCACTTCACACTTACATATGTGACCTCCTATAACGAGTATCTTATCATACCCCACTTTGTTACATCTCACAATTAGACAGTATAGCTACACTCTGTAGGTTGCACTTGTTTACTTAGGAACGGGCAAGAGTGTAATATTCCCCAAGTGCATTTTGAACTTTCATAATTTAGTTGTCCCATTGAACCAAGATCTTGGGATCTTCAGTCAACAAGGTTGGGTTTCCACTATGTCCATTCTTAACTTGTACTCTTTAGGCCCATTCCTCTTGATAGGCAGATTACTTGATCTCTTGGCAAACCTTTCGTCAATGGATCTGCTATATTCTCCTTTGAGTTGATGTAATCAATGGAGATTATGCCACTAGAAATCAATTGCTTAATAGTATTATGTCTCCTACGTATATGTCGAGACTTACCATTATACATATTATTTTGTGCCCTTCCAATAGCCGATTGACTATCACAATGTATTGGAATAGGAAGCACATACTTCGTCCAACATGGGATATCCTCTAAAAAATTACGAAGCTATTCGGCTTCTTCTCCAACTTTATCCAATGCAATGAACTCAGATTCCATTGTGGATCTAGCTATACAAGTTTGCTCAGAGGATTTCCACGACACGGCTCCACCACCTATAGTAAATACATAACCACTAGTGGACTTGGAGTCGTTTAAAATGGAATATTCAATTGGCATCACTATATCCTTCTAATACAGCAGGATATCTCGTATAGTGTAAGCCGTAGTTCATAGAATATCTCAAATAACTGAGTACTTTAGTCAATGCTTTCCAATGATCACGACTATGATTACTTGTGTACATACTCAATTTATTAACAGAGTAAGCTATATCAGTACGTGTATAGTTCATGATATATTAAACTCCCAATTATTCGAGTATATTCTATTTGAGATATGGGTTCGCCAAAATTTTTACATAAATTGATATTTGGATCAATTGGCGTTTTCACGGGAGGACTTACATATTCATTAAACTTTTTAAGCACTATCTCATTATAATGAGATTGTGATAGTACTAGTACTTTAGATGTTTTAGAGATTTTAATCCCTAATATCACATCAACTTTGCCCATATCTTTCATGTCGAAATTGTTCTTCAACATTTCTTTGGTATTCATGATCACTTCTCATGATCAACATGTCATCAACGTATAGACAGACAAGGATATATGCGTGAGGTATGCTCTTTATATAAACGCATTTGTCACACTCATTGATTTTAAATCCATTAGTTAGCATGGTATGATCAAACTTTTCATGCCACTGTTTTGGCGCTTGTTTAAGTCCATAAAGTGACTTAACAAGTTTGCACACCTTATTTTCTTGTCCAGGAGCGACATACCCTTCAGGTTGCTCCATATAGACTTATTCGTCTCATTCTCCATTTAAAAGAATAGTTTTAACATCTATTTGATGTATTTCAAGGTTATGCAATGTAGCAATAGTTATGAGAACTCTAATGGATGTTATTCTCGTCACTGGAGAATAGGTATCAAAGAAGTCAACACCTTCCGTTTGTCGGTAACCTTTGGCAGCCAAACGGACCTTATATTTATCAATAGTGCCATCAGCCGTATACTTTCTTTTAAGAATCAATTTGCATTGTAATGGTTTACTACCTTTTGGTAGATTTACTAGTATCCTTCATTTTTCAGTTGGGATCTTCTTTATTGTTAAATCTTTGATATATCATAAGCGAAAAACATTCATTAATTGAATGTCATTTAGTCGTATTCAGTTATTTATGACAACCATGAACTTAGTTTAATTAAATATTATATTTTCTTTTTGTTACTTTTCTTTTACCACATTAGGATATCACAAATTTTCTTTAGACCTGAGTATTTAGCAAAAATACCCTAAATAAAAGTTTGTTATATTATTGTAAATCTGTATTCATATTTAGAGTGGTACACAACCACATTATACAACGGTGATAAAAATATTTCATTAAATCAGTTCTTTCCTTTACTATATGATATGTTTTATGGAAATGTGTGAGGAAGAATCAAATATTTAACAAGTATTGAGGTTTATTAATTCTTGATTGTTTGGAGTTTAAATTTCAAGGTTAAATTCTCTTCATTATTAAAGCACTTAGATTCTAAAACACATAGATTATGATGTTATAGATTATTTAAATTTGTGCTTCAAAGTTGATACATCGTTAAATCTTTGTACACTTTTTTTTTATCAGTAATGTGTATTTAGCTATTGATCTTTATAACTTATACAAAAACCGGATCATACAGCTGATTTTATTTCTAACAATCAATTTTCAATCGAATGAATTGCTTTTACAGGGTGTCTCAGTTGTGATCATTTTTATATCTAATATATTTTGTTAATCAGTTCTTTATAAATTATAGTTTAGTTAATGTTCGACTAATTAAACCCAAAACTTATTTAAGAATACTAATTCCATAGGTAACTTTCTAAAACTTATATAATATATAAATAAAATAAAACTTTCTTCGTAGGCATATGATGACATTAATAATTTTGGATTTTATACTTATAATTAGTCATTTATAATTATAGTCACTCATAAAGAAAAATAATATATATTCTTTCATCTATAAATATAGTAATTTAGTTAAATTATTATATAAATTTTTGGATTAATAAGCATTTTCAAATTAAAAAAATAACCATGTGAAATATTTTGATGAAATTAAATGATTCACGTTCAACGAAATTGTTATTTACTAGTCTAATATAAAAGAACAATACTTTTTTTTTTGGTGAAAAGTAAAAACTTGATTACTAACACGCCATACTTACATCATGTGAAAAAACACTTTGAAAACCCTCATATGCTAGTGTAGCAATTCTACTAATTCCAAATCAGGTTTTTTCAGAGGACATAAGAAGAAACATAAAGAGAAAATAGCATTCACCTCCCCTAAAGTATGTGTTATTGGCATCCACATCCTTCATGTTTGATTTTTTTGCTATAACCTTCCTTTTATATAATTTTTTGCCAACTTTATATTTTTATGACTAAAATACTCTTTATTAATTTTTTTTTTTTTTTTTTAAAATTGTAGTTGAAATTCTCTCATCCAAATTATTAAAAATATTTTTTCACCAAAATCAACACAAATGCCCTTTATTAATTGTTTACCATAAATATAGAAACATATGCTTATCCTAAAGGCTCTATTATCTATCAACATGATCTAGAGCAAATTAAGGTATTTAAAATTCGATTGAAAATTGATAGGCAATCATCTAAATTTAATTGGTATAATGCAAACAAACAAGTTCTAGTTAATACATTTCTACTCCAAAATCTGATTTCGAGTTCAACTCAAACTTATTCAATTTTAGCTCAATTAACTATCAAATGAAGGACAAACACAATTAATTATAAAATTGGAGAAACACTTATACAAGTTCCAAATAATAAATATTTCCTCCTTAGAGTTCCGTAACAGCTTCAGGTATATCTATTTCTTTATCTCCGAAATTACTTGGAGGAATTGTGAAATATACTCAATATAGTTCTAAGTCCAAAACAACAATATTAATTGCCTTAACTTTATATAAGATATAAAGCACCGAAAATTAATTGATATTATTTGTGTGATAGATGTCGAATATACGAGATGTTCATTCAAATCCCCATCATATAATTTCTTATTTGATTCATCAAAAAAAAAAAAAAAAGAAAGCCATAGTTTGTTTGCATATTCTTATAGGCTCACTCACATTCCTCCTGGTTTAGAGAGTTGGGTCAATGTGTTAGCAATCTCCTCTGGTGTTGGCCCTCCTTCATTATTCGTGTACGCAATCAATGGGCTATCTCCAGGGACGATATCGTCTTTTAAGTAACTTCCCATTGTTCTCAACAGATCCTCAGAACCTTTCTCAACAACACCTTTCATGATCAATGTCTTGTGTGTGCCCGAGATCAATTCCTCATAATCCGTATCTCCAGTTTCTCCCAAAATCACATACATATTGGCCACGTTCAATCTCCACCGTACAAAAAGGTACCTAAGAGCCTGCGAACGAGATGCAAGAAGAGGAACAACTTGCATTCTTGTCGAGTTTCTGCAATACATTAAATGGCAACGAAGACCCCTCATCCTAAGCTTTTGCCTCATATCATCCACTTTTTTCGCCTACAAATTACAGTAAACATAGTTTAAACCCAAATCAACCATCAATCTCTTAGGGTAGGGTGTGTTTGGATCGACTGATTTGGAT
The DNA here is from genome assembly GCA_963669365.1 of Verbascum thapsus. Lineage (NCBI taxonomy): Eukaryota > Viridiplantae > Streptophyta > Magnoliopsida > Lamiales > Scrophulariaceae > Verbascum > Verbascum thapsus. The sequence goes on along the minus strand of OY770110.1, from coordinate 14,389,030 downwards.
TTGGAGGAAGGATTTGAAATGACACCTAAACTGGAGTCATTTGAAATCCACCGTAGTTATGGAGAAAATAGCACAAAGTGAATATCGCTGAAATCCAGTATAAGTTGGATACATCCAAACGAACTTCAAGGATTTGTTGACGGATTTCAAATCCATAGATTTCAAATCCTTCAATCCAAACACACCCTTAAATCAAACTTATAATACGAACCTTACTGATATCCTTTACCAAATATGACAAGCAATGAAAATTGCTCGATTTCACATCTTCTTCAATAGACTTAGAAGAATTAGAATCGTCTAGAGTATTCATTAGCTTCCAAATTGTCCTTTTTAATCCATCCGAACCCCACCGATAGTCTATATGTGATGCATAATCCGGATCGGGAAAAAGTTTCCCATCCTCTTCGGTATAAGTACCCGGATAATAAACTTCACTCCCACTACTACAAATCAAAGCATCGAAATCATTCACTTTAATATTCCCCGACTTCAAAAACCCAATCAACTCCCACATTGGCATAGCGGTTGATAACGCAAATCCCGTTAATCTCGCACTTTGTGCATCCAATTTAACCCCCTTCACAATATCTTGCACTACACGGATCATCTTTTTCTCGGGCTCGCCTTTGGTGTTATAGCAATCGAGTGCTATAATAATAAGCTTATGCCGCCTTCTCAACAAAGGGTACTTGCTGGGGGGCATTTCGGTCATTTTAGCATCAACAAGATCTTGCACCCCCGTTTCGGGCCTTCTCATTTTGCTTAAAACCCGTTTAATAACTTGGTCCTGAACCTCACCACCGTCAAACGATTCGTTTAAGGATGTTTTTTCACCGTCAACGGACAACCTTAACGACATGTCAAGAACGTCCTTGAGTGAGTCATTTAATGAGTCCTCAACGGCTAGTTCATCAGCCGGGTTATCGGTTTTCCACTGTGGGTGCCTCATACGACAGGCTGCAACCCTGGTCAAGTATGTCCTGCAATGCTCGGGCCATGAGAATAGATGTATGTTTTTCAGGCCATTTTTGCGGCACTCGTGCCATAAATTCTTCTCTGAAACTAACTTCAGAAGGGCGTCAGCAATTGCTTGCTGGTCATGAGGGTCCACAAGCAGACCGTTGTTAAGTGCCTGTATAGAATAAGAATGATCAAAGGCCGATTTTTTGATACTGTTTTCAGCTTATTTGGTACAATAACATGAAGAATCTTAGGGTGTGTTTGGATTGAAGGATTTGAAATCAAATCTGTCAACAAATCTATTTAAGTTCGTTTGGATGAATTCACGTTACGATGGATTTCAAATCCCTTATTTTTCATTTTGACTTATTTTCTCCATAACTACGGTGGATTTCAAAGGACTCCATTTTAGGTGTCATTTCAAATCCTTCCTCCAAATCCCCTCTCCAAATCCAAATCACTCAATCCAAACACACCCTTAAGTATCCATTCATCTCATAACTACTTAGTTAATGATCAAAAGGTGAACATAACACCGATCATAATGCCATAATAGTCCATCCATGGGTCTATTTTCAACCCACATTGAGGTTTAGACGAGAGTCATTACAAAAGGTAATACAAAACTTGTCAATATATTTGTGGTGTCCCTGGACATGTGTTACTAAATGTCATTAGTGACAACTTAAGGGTGTGTTTGGATCGAGTGATTTGGATTTGGGGAGGGGATTTGGCGGAAGGATTTGAAATGACACTAAAATTGCAGTAATTTGAAATTCACCATGGTTGTGAAAAACATAGTTCAAAATGAATACCACTGGATTTGAAATCCATCATAACGTGAATTCATTCAAACAAACTTAAATGGATTTGTTGATGAATTTGAAATCCATAGTTTTCAAATCCTTCAATCCAAACACACCATAAAAATATTCTTGTTACTAAAGTCATTATGGTGGTGATGAAGCAAATACTATTGTCATTAGTTATGCACATTTAGTGACGATTATGGTACAGACACTTCACATTTTGCACGAATATTAATTTTTTTCATTGTAGTGAGATGAAAAAATGGAACTTCTGTCGCTTTTCACACTATCACCCTTAAAAGTATTTGGCTGACATTTTTCAACATTCCATCGTAGTTTAAGTGAAAAGGCGTATCTAGAATATTTAATATCCATTCTTAGTGAGATGAAAGGGAATATTTGGAATATAAGATAGTGCAATTTTTACCCGATGAATATCCACTGGACCACCATTCTTAGTCGCCACCATCGGGAGCCCATGAGCAGCAGCCTACAATTTCAGACTCAAAAGAGTTAACGTTAAACCATACCCATCAAAATGGTTTAGCATTGTATCACTAAAACGTACCTCAATTAACGTGAGTCCAAAGGGCTCGATAAAAGCTGGATTTATAAAAACTCCCTGTCAAGTGTTCTTATGAGATATTTAGAAAATTCAAACACATACATAAAATATTGAAGTTAAATTCTATTAACGACCTTTGTCTTGCCAGCTAGGCGATATATATCTGGAACATCGCTTTGCTTGTGATGTTTAGGGAAAGCCACTTGGCCATAGAGGTCATACTTGTCAACTAACTTCAATACTGTGATAAGAACATTAGAGTTACCCCCAGACATCTCATCTATATCATCCCTATTCCCCATTATAAGAGTCTGCATGAAAGAAAATTTTACAATACATGTTTATTTATAAACACATAGCCGTCTTTTGTATTATTGGGTAACTAACTTACAAGATTAGCAAGCTCTCTTAATGCCCGGCATTCTCCAAAGGCTTTCACGAGAGTTGTTATATTTTTTTTAGGATCGGGTCTTGATAACGCCAAAATCATTGGCTTGTGTGGATTTGTCAAAAAACGCATCACCTAATACAAACATTATACCAATATGTTCATCCAAAATATAGTCAAAAAGGTTCTATCAAGTAATATATTAGTTTATTTACATATGAAAATAAACATCCATACTTCTATACTATTATAAAAAGAAAGACTATTTGTCTCACAAATGGAAGTTATTTTGAGCCTTTTTACGCATTTTATCCCTTTGTTTTTTTATAGTTTGAAAATATGGGTGTAATTTTGAGGGTAGAATATGGATTTCATCATAAGTAGGTAGTTGTCACACCGTTTTTCATTTGTCAAAAATACCCTTGGACTAATACACACAAGCAGTTGAAAATAGGGCTAAATTTGTCATTTACATATGCATTTTAAAACTCACGTTCTCCATTTATCTAGGAAAGTATAATATTTCTCTAAAATTAATATTGCTTATATTATTAGTTACACTTAAAAATAATTATGCACGCGAATACTGCGTGCAGAGTCGCTAATATATTTATAACTCTGATGGCAAACTGGAACTTACTTCGGACCATATAGTAGGGATGGCTTTGGGGGATGATCCCTCATTATTGGTTAGTGCCGCAAGGTCACCATCACCATCAGCAGCATCTTCTTGAACTATAACATTGCTGAAGTCCATTCCAGGAGGAATCACCTGCACAATTATTTTTATGAAATTCAAAACAATTTACCTTGAATTTGCTTTCACATTAATACTCATACAAAAAAAATCAAGTTTCCATCGTTGTAAAAGATATGTGGTTCGTAATAAAGTCTAACCAACAATCACAAAGTGCAAGTAAAACCTTTTCAACATCTATTTCTCATTTCTCAACTTCCCATAATAACAAAAGCAAATTCAGAAATTATATAATTAATTTTATCGTTGTGAATCATTTCTTACCGCCATCCTAGGCATAAAACGACCATGACAATTAACCCCACGCCTCCCACGAGCCCGCAAAACCCTTTCAAGCTTCACATCAAACCCATCATACAAACCCCATTGCTCATCAATCTCCTGTTTAGTACTTGTTATAACCAGCTCAGCAGCATCTAAAGAAAGCTCTTCAGCTTCAATCCTCCTCATAATCTTATACGTCGAATTAATATCCTCTTTTGACTGCCTCCCCTGTTTAAGAAGCTGTTCGAGTTTGTTTCTACCCAATGAGTGACCTGTGTAAGTAGGGGTGAAAATTTTACTCGATATCCGATACTCAGTTCGACATTTTATCAAACCAAGCTTGAACAACTTTTTCTGTTTGATAACAAAAAATATGTACAAAATATTGAAACTACTCGTGATCGGCTCAATTAAAGCTCGTTTCAGCTCGGCTCGACGAACAATCAAACCAAATTCAAACACAAATTTTAAAGCTCGATTGTAATTCAAACAAGCTTGAACACTAACCTGTAAGGACCATCGGCACATTTAAAGCACCGGAAAGTAGAGCAGCACTATCCCCTGCATCAGCATAATGGCCATGAATTACATATGGCCACACGGGTTGACCCCCGCCAATTTGTTCTCCTAATGCCTTTGACATATTGAGAATGTGGGCCAGGGCCCCGTCGACAAATTCCTGTATGTGGGGCCACAGTAATTCCTTTCTAAGATACTTGTCACTTGGACCAAACGGTATTCTTACAATATAAGCTCCGCTGCTTTCTCCTAGGTCGGAATCATCGTCGGTGCTTGTACTAAGCATTTCGGTGGGCTCCCCATAACTCCAATCTACTTCGGGTGAGGAAACTTGCCTTGTGAAAAGGTCAACTCTGTATACACCTGGCATCTTAGCAAGGGCTCGAGCAAGCTCTACGACGTATTTAATCTGGGAATTTGAGTAAAATGTGAGTTAGTAGTAAATGTCACTTGAAACAACTATGGTGCATTTGGATCGAAGGATTTGAAAATTATGAATTTCAAATTCATCGACAAATCCATTTAAGTTTTTTTGGTTTGGATGAATTCATGTTACGATGGATTTCAAATCTCTTGTCATTCATTTAAAGCTATTTTCTCCACAACTATGGTGGATTTCAAATTACTCAATTTTAGAGTCATTTGAAATCTTTTCTCCAAATCCCTTCCTCAAATCCAAATCACTCGATCCAAACACACCCTTATTTTAATGCAATGGGGTAAGTAAATTACCTGACCACCAGTGTCGGAATCCCGACCGAGCTCCATGTTTTCACCTCGGACCAGACCATGTAAACTAATTAAGATGATATGTTCAGTCAGACAAATCTGTTACTCATTCATGCATAAATAGATAGATACACACAATTTATTCCGCTTGCTAAATATGAAAACATGAGCTTATTTAGATTGGAAATTTGAATTATACGGTGAAAGAACATCTCTTTAATGCTACAATTGGATCAAAGACTTTAGTGAGGATAAAGAAAATGAAGTGATGAATGCTGATAAAATATAAAACACAAATTTACAGTATTGTAAGTGAGTAAAATAACTCACCAAACATCATAACCAAATTAGAGCTTATTAATGTAAGATGGATTATATATATATATACCTAATAAGAACAATGTAAAGCTTCTTCTCCTTATTACTGTCTGACCAAACTTCCAAATTTGAGAAATTTCGTTGGAATTTTTTACGAGGGCTGTCGAGCGTAATTGTCTCTCCCATTACATCTCCTTTTTCTCCTTCAGACAAATCTTCAGACATGTCTTCAGTCACATCCTTGCGACCTTGTTCTCGTTCCCATCTCCGATGTGCTAGCCTTTGTGTATCTTCCCATTCCAACTATTTATTTATTTATTAAAACACACAGATTAATAAACCTATTCATTTTAATTGATAAATTGAATTGGTGGTCATAACTCATTGAAAGTAAATAAAAAATGTCATCAGTGTAATAGAAGCTAGATTCTTGATAATAGAGATTGATTTTCACAAAATTCAACATCACAAATACCCAGAAAGCTAAAAGGTTGCAACACAACAAACAGTATTTGACAAAAAATAAAAACCCTTTTCCTCAATTGCAATATAGATTCAACATCAACTTAACATATCATCCTATTCTTTATTATTATCTTCTTTTTGGTTACAAATACGTTTAAATCTCCCATCAAAATTCCCCCTTACCTCACCCCCACACAGACACACACACACACACACACACACACTATATATATATATATATATATACACACACATTGAATTAATCAGATCATTTCAGCTATTGAATTGGTGGTCATAACTCATAACTGAGCTTTAGTAAATAAAAAGTCACCAGTGTAATAAAAGCTAGATTCTTGATAATAGAGATTAATTTTCACAAAATTCAACATCACCAAATAACCAGAAAGCAAAAAAGGTTGCAACACAACAAACAGTATTTGACAAAAATAAAAAACCCTTTTCTCAATTACAATATAGATTCAACATCAACTTAACACACTATATATATATATATGTATGTATATATATATAAAATACCTGTTTTTTCTTGCGGGCAAGATGCCAAATGCGCCAACACATATTCTCGAGTCTGGAACTCCTCTCCTTTGTATTTCTGGTAGCAACAACCTTGATCCATGTTCTATGGAGATCACTCTCATCAACCCCAGTCACAACTTCTTCCACGAAATATTTTGTGGGATTAAAATGAACCCCTTCTTTAACGCTCAAAGCCGGCTTATTATTCTCTTCAATGGCTGATGCCCCACTATCCAGTATAGCCTCCAAATACCCATTTATCCACTCATTCCCACCCATCTTCAACAAACAAAAATGATTTTTAGGAAACAAATTATGAACGTGAATGTGTTGTTTAAACAAAAAGGTGGGTGTTCAATTCACATGCAGCATATCATAAATTTTGGATTTTTGTTCATCATTTTTTCAATTAATGTTTGTTTTTATTGAAAAGCTGTGTGTTATTAATAGGATTGTGAAGATGGTTTTGTTTTGGTGAGTATGATGATATCTGTTACTATAATTTGTGTGTGTGTGTGTGTGTGTGTGCAGGGAGAAGAAGAGGGAGATTGGTTTTGGTGGGGGTGAGGAGATGGGACCCATGGTCGACACGTGGCGACTGGATCCATGAGGGTTTTAATGGGTCATCCCATCTCTAACTAACAACTTGGGATGAATGGGGAAAAATGAAAATTATCTTTTTTTTGTTTTTTATTTTGTAATTTTGATCTGTTTGTTTAAAAATTTTAATTGAATTTTGGCAAGAAAACTTTAAATAAATTTAGGACAAATTGTTATGTCTATATTTACACTGTTTTTGTAAGCCTATTTATTCAATTTCAATATAACTACATATCAATTATACATCATTTCACACATTTATAAATTATAAAAATATTTATTATAATATAAAAAAAAGATTTTTTCTTTCATACTTCATAAAAATTACATTCTTTATATATATAACTAACACAATTATTTATCATTAATCAACCTATCACAATTAATTTTACATACTTTATAACTTTCAAAAAAAGTTAAAAATAAACATACATGTAACACTCACAAGAATCTCCATAATATATTAATATATGGTTCCAGAAAAAATTTTAAATTATCAACTAAATAACATAAAAATACATAGCTGAAAGCGTTGTTTATTTATGTCTTCAAATTTTATTTTCAAATATTTGGATTATAAAATTTTATATAAATGTAAAACACCAAATTCTAATTCTAATTCATATTTGCCAACTTTACCTTTTCAATCTCATATACTACATATCAATCATACATATATCGTTTCATGCATTCACCAATCAAATCATTTATTATAATTATTATTTTTTTCTTTTATATTTACAATTTTTAATTTATATATTTTTATTTTTTATTCACATAATTATTTATACATAACTAATACAATCATTTCATACATCATTTATCGATTTGACTTATTCTTTAACTTTTAATCAATTTTTAAAATATAAATCAACACCTATCATTTATCGATTTAACATATTCTACAATACGCAGTTTTTCGATTTTTTTTAAAATTTTCAACTAAAAAACATAGCCTAAAAACGTATCATTTTTTCTACAGGTTATAAATGTTGCAAATTTGGTTTTTGACTTTAAATTTCTGATTGAATTGATGTTTCTTTCTCATTTTGTATTTTTCAGAGAAAGTAAGAGATATTATTTTAGTGGAATAGAGAAAAAGTGTAATACTTAGGTCTGATGTGGAAAATAAAATTTAGAGAAATTATTTTTATGAAAAATTGGTATGAATAAGTTTTTGATTTGTATGAAAATCTAAACAAATCTAAGTTAAATTCATTGACAACTCGTTCAAAAAAATACAAAAAGAATATTATTTAGCACATTTATTATCAAGAATCTAGATGTATAAGTAAATTTTATGCCTATATTAAGATATCGGTGCATAAATGCTTTTCAATTGTAGTTGATTATTAATCATAAATAGTAAACATTTAATTATTTTTGGTAAAATTTGAGCGATATGCCAGTTATAATATCAAATTTTAAAGAAATTTGAGGGTTTCTCTTTAGAAATTTCTTATGAAAATCCCTCCAAAATTCAGAAAATTTTAATGAATTCTTGCAAAAGAGAAAAGGTGTGGCAGCTAACAAAATCGATTAAAATATTTTTTTCGGCTAACTTTCAACACCGAAAAATTGAATCAACACCGAAAAATTGAATCAACACCGAAAAATTGAATTAATCAAATATTCAAAAGCAAAATAATAAAGTAATTATTTTTCTTTCTAAATCGATTAATTGACTAAAAAATAATTAATAAAAATTATATTCAAATATTATCGCAAACAAATTTTTCTCAACTAAAATATCATATCAATCATAATCATTACAGATTTTTCTCTAAACAATAACCCTTCCAAATATACATCTTCATATTTTTTATCCATAAAAATATTTCTCATAAATTTTCAGAAGATCCAATTAAGGCCTAAATGAAGTTTTATCAGAATAGACTGTATTGGCTCCTTTCGAAAATCTAACAATGCGTTTAGCCCAACAATTAAAAATTAGCAATATATATTTAGGGAAAAAAAAATAGAATAATTGTACGGTACCTCACACACACAAACACAAAAGCCAATTTTCTAGTGTTTTGAGTAATATATATATATATATATATCACATGAGCTTTCAATGCTTTCCTATTATAAGCATTTTAACAGCATTCATAGCATTTTTTGCAATTATTATTATAATTTGTAGGAAGGATTTTTTTTAGTGCTGGATTATTTTCTACTTTAACAATGAAATAGTACATTTACATTATTTATTGCACAGTAAAATACGTAATTACGTATATACATATATGTATATATACAGTATATAGTTGTATGTATATGGTACACATGTTTCAAGATTGTTCAGTTCCCTATGCAAGGCGGGCAGCTCATGGGATATCTAAGTCGGCCAGTAGTTACCCTCGTTATAAGGGAAATTCTATGCCAAACCCTGCCCAATGGAGCCGGTCATTCTCCACCACATATTTGTAGTGGGGTGGGTTATATTTTACCTCCACCACCCATACAAAAACCACCCACCCTACCACAAATGTGTGGTGGAGAACGACCGACTCCATTAGGCAAGGTCTGACATAGAATTTCCCCTCGTTATAAGGAATATCTGAGTGTACGTTAAAATAGTTCATTGGGTTTTGGCTTCGTCACCTTTTTGTTAATATTATTTTTAATTTTTATAATAAATACCCAAAATTTTAAATTTTTTATCAACTGTTCCCTTAAAACGGATAATTTGTACTCTACAAAATAAATTAGGTTTTAATTTTCTAATGAGTGTATTTATTTATTAAGCACATATTTTGACCAAGTTTTAATTTTCTTAATATACATCGAATAATTCATGTCTATTATGATGACTTTTTTTAAGTGTTACTCTCTTTAAGCGTTTTAAGCTTTGTATACAGTTAAGAATTCGTTAATTTTGATTGGATAGTGATTTTTGCTTAACATATATAACGTGATTTCTGATTAACATAACGGGGTTTACCCAGTGCGCACCTAACGGTAGCGGCTGCGAGTTCCCTTGTCATCAAAAAAAAAAATAAGTGTGAAAAGTAAACTAAGTTATTGAATATGTATTCTGTAATTTATCGCCATTTTACAAATCACCAATTACTTTAGCAGTCGAATTAATTTGTATAATTGATTTTGTTTGCATTTGTAATTAACCTTCAAATCAAAAGCAATTAAAGGTTAAAAAATGCATCAAATTTATTGGTATTCCCAATATTTTTACAATAAATAATTACCTGGTATAGCTTTGCTGTCACATTTGCTATTGTTGCAACTGGCCTTTGATCTACAATTTTAGATAGTCCTCCTTTATTTATTGTCAAATCTTCCCACAAACATATTAATAAGAGATGACATCTATAATAAAAAAATAGTTACCAATTGAATTGAAAAAAGAATTACAAAATATTAATATAATTTAAGTTTGATAAATATAATTTAATACAATTGTCCACAAATATTAATATTTAAATAGTAATATAATGCGAAACTATAACTCAAATGATCAAAGCTCCAATCTCTCCTTGTTTTGATTAGTCACAAGAAGCACCAAGTTTATGTTGACATTTACAAGATGTATATCATTCGATGAATAATTTACGATTATATGTACACAATATATATAAAGTAATACAAAATAGGTTGGGTATATATGAATGGGGTGATCACGAGTCAAACCGACTCGAAAATAGTTCGATTCGAGCTCGAGCCGAGTTCGATCCTAAACATTCCTATTCGCCGGCTCGCGAGCTGAAATAAAAAAAATAGTTTTTAATTAATATATATAAAAAAATAAATATATATTCATAAGTCTTTATATAATATAATATATTATAATAATATATGTATAAATAATATTTTTGACATTAATTATGACTATATTTAATAATATAATATAAATATAAAATTAATAATATATTTTTATAAAAAAATATTTTATTAAAAAAAATATTTTTTTGAGCTCGCTCTCAGCTCGAGTCAGGCTCGAGTTCGATCGAGCTTGAGCTCACTCTCCTGCAGCTCGTCGAGTTCGAAAATTGTGGCTCGAGCTCGAGCTCAAATTTTTGGTCTAATCCAACTCGAGCTCGACTCGTTAACACCCATATATAGGAATGGGCCAAAAATGTGTATAACTTAAACATACACTAACAAACCTCTCTAATATTCTGATTTTTTAAATTACCAGGCACACTACACCTACTACCGAATTGTGTGTACATTTACAGTTGATCAAACCAAAATATAATGTAAGTTTATGAAAAGATAATTTAATATTTATAATAATAAATCAATAATAATAATTTAAATTAATAGTAATGATAATGATAATAAAATAAATAAGAACTATTATAAACCTGGAAATTGTTTATATTGTTTTTTGATTTTATTTAATTGAAAAATTTCTGACTGGGTTTTTACATTGGCAAATATGTTAAGTGTGTTTGGATTGAAGGATTTAAAATCTATGTATTTCAAATAAAACATTGAAGTTCGTTGGATGTATCCAACTTATAATGGATTTTAAATCACTCGATATTTACCGTGAGCTATTTTCTACATAACTACGGTGGATTTCAAATGACTCCATTTTAGGTGTCATTTCAAATCCTTCCTCCAAATCCCCTCCCCAAATTCAAATCACTCGATCCAAACACACCCTTAATGAATTTGTAAGATCAAATAATTAATTAAGGAGTCCATAACTTATAAAAATTACAGTCCAAATTTTATAGCATGATTTCAAATAATTCAGAAAGTGGGCAAAGTGTTTGGAGGCCTTATTAACATTATAACAATATTTATATTATTTAGGCTCCGTTTGTTTGACGGGGAATGGAATTTAAAATGAGAATAAGATTTCTGGTAATTTGATTACTAGAAATCTGATTCCATTAATAGTGTTTGGTTTCTACAAAAAAATTGGGTAAGGATATATTTATTTTTTTCTTTTTTATATTTTGTTTAAATACATATAATAAAGAATGGAATCTAAAATTAAAGACTTTGACATAAATACCTTTATTTTAAATCATATTTGTATAATCTAATTATAAATTTTATGACAAAGTAGAATATTTGATATTATATATATACATAAGTGTATATACATATATATATATATTTAATTTGGTTAAATAATAAAGAATAAATAAGATATCAATTTGGTTCAATTGCATTATCCTCTTTTAGAAAAATGATAATTAAATTGAACATGCTTATTTTTTATTTACATATTGTTCGACTTTTAAAAAAAATTACATGTATGCATTTTTCATATACCAATGCATTGATAATTATTTTAAGTCGGAAACATATTATTGTTAATAAATAAAATATATTAATCATATGTGACCAACAACTATTTCAAAAGTACTATCGCAAAAACAACATAGTAATTTTTCAATTTTATTCAATAAATAAATATCAAATAAAATGAAATTACGATCTATTTTGACAATGAAAATATTTTAAATAAATTAAAAATACGAAACTATTTCTTCATAAATAATAACTTAAATGAAATGAAAAAATAAATAACTATTTTGTTGATTTTGTATTATATTTGATATAAGGGTAGTAATGACATTAAAGTAGTGCATTTATGATTACCTTGATATGGTAATCACATTACCTCCATAAAACAAGGTAATGTAATTCCCTTATTTGAGATGATAATTCTCATATTTTGGGAATTAGATTGCATTCCATAATATCAAATAAAAAATACCAAACAAGTTATTTGATTTTTGGGAATCATATTCCCCATTTTGATTCAATTCCCTTGACAAACAAACGGAGCCTTAAAGAAATGCTAAAAGAATAAGACAATTATCCTTTGTAAGATAAAGAGATCCTAATAAAATTTCTGCACGAAATAACATAAAGGGATCTTAATTATGTAACTGTCTATATTTATTCTGGAAAATGGTTAATTGAGAAAGCATATTTAAAGTTGCCAAAATCACATAGGCTCTCATACCAACCCAAGAATTTTGCCCATGACTGATTGCACGAAATCAGAATTATACAAAATAATTTGGTGATGCTTTAGCACTAAATCCACATAGAGATTCAATATACCACAAAAGAATTAATCAAAAGAATTCTATAGTGTTAGGATCGACGGCAATCGATCCTAAATCGCGTTCGATCGATGGCATAAACATTGCGATTTCACAACTCGAAGCACTAAATTGATTGTAATGAGAGATATTCATTCTTGATAAGCCAAAATATGCTACTTATCGATACCTATTTATGATTGTTTGAAGAAGAAGAATTGAAAGAGAATGAGAACAAGAAGAAAACTTAAGAGACCTACAGATTCAATGAACTTCCACAAACTGCTTCTAACTTCCATTTCCCCCTTTTTATATTCATTGGTTGTGTAACTGATTTTATCGCCATTTCTTTTCACTTGAATTATCAAATTACCCCTGTATTTATACCAGAGCCTGACATATAGATTTTTTTCTTATAAAATTAAACTTGATAAGTTTTAATATCTAGCTGCTAAAATAAACAAAACAAATTCTACGATCATTCAAACGAATTACTCAGTACTTTCGTGAAATATTTAATTGAATATATAATATTTGCCTTCTTCAAATGAGGCAACATTAATGCAACTTCTTTTATCTTCACGAAAAAAACAAAGGCTATGTTTGTTTATGTTTATTAGTGAAATTTTTTAAATTTTATCGGGAATTGCGTACTACTAAAATTCATGTGAAAATGTAATTGTTTATTTATCTTTTTAAAAACAGGTTAAAAGTTGTGAAATGTGTCAATTCAATATTGATAGGTTGATGGATGATGTGTAGAATGATTATTTTGGAAGTTTATATAATGATTATGTGAATAAAAAATAAAGAAATATAAATAAAAATTGTAAAATATGAAAGAGAAAGTGAAATAATGATTGATTTGATTGGTAAATGTGTAAAAGATTGTATATATGATTGATATGTAGTTATATTGAAGATTGGGAAAGTAAAGTTGAAAAGGAGTAAATTTGGTTGAAAATTTGGTATGTTAAGTTTATTTTGAATTTTGGGATTTGAAAACTTGAAAATAGGATTTGAAAATATAAACAAACAAAGCCAAAGAAACTTAGGCCCCAATTGGATGGCAAGTCTTCTCTCAAAATTTATTTCAGAGTAAAAAATCTCATAAAATTCAATTGTTTGTCATCTCACAAAATTTCTCTTAAAAAAATCTTTCAAAATTAAAATTTTCTGTGAAAAATCTTATAGAAAATAGGAAAAACAAATTTTACTATTAATGATTTGATAATTTCTATTACAAATAAAAATAAGGCTTTTTGGCTATATTTTGACTTTAAACATTAAATTAATTACATATTCTAATGCAAAATGACGAGACATTTAAAATAAGATCCATTGTGAATATTTTTTTTGTCTAAATTGATGAGTTTTACTAAAAAATGTAAATAAAATTTATATATAAATATCAATTCAAACTAATTTCTCACAACAAAAAACATATCACATCAACCATAATCATTATATATTTTCTTCAAAAAAAAACCTCATCCATACTCTCTTCTCAAACTACATTTTTTATCCTTAAAAATTATTATTCTTATTTTTATCATGGAAAAAAATTCTTTGAGATGAAGTGGCCATCCAATTGGGCCCTTATTGTATGCATTTTAGGCTTGAATTGGAGACATGTTCATCTCAAGAATACTTTTTATGAAAAAAGTAAGTTCATCTCTAACCTATTTAACCTAAATAATGATTTTACATTAAATTGTTTCACACCAATTTGATGCAACTACAGTTGATTTACTGCAAACCATAACATTATTCACTACACCAAACTAGAATATTCATTTTTTAGTTATTTTTTATAATTTTACAATCATTCACAAATAAAACTCAAAACTTTTACGTATTTTGCATTTTCACCCAAGAAAATATAATTTGTTAATAAAATTCACAAACATAAAAATATTTTATTATTAAATAATTAAGAATTATATTAATTGCGTTTTGATATTTTATAAATTAATTAACAACTATATATGTTATTAAATTAATAATTAAATTTATTGAAGTTGAATTTTATTATTTGATTAATAAAATATACATTTTATATAAGTTAAACTAAATTTTTTATTTATAATTCAATTATAAAATAAAATTAATGTGTAATTGAATAAAATATAATTTAAATTAAAGGATTAAATTGAAAACAGTTCGAATTTCATAACCTTACAAGGGTTTAAATTGAAGTAGTTGAAAAAAGAAAATGGCGCGGAAAAGAAAAAGAAAAAGGGGTTAGTCGCTACACTAGAAATGACGCAGGACCCCACGCTATAATAGCGTTGGGTTGGAGATAGCCTAAGAAAAAAAAGTTTTTGGAATAAGAAATATGAGTGTAATAAGTGTGTTTGAATGAATTTTTGGAAAAAAAATATATGATAATTATGATTGATGAAATGACTATTATTGTGACAAATTTATATGGGTTGCTATTAATATATTATTGTATCAACCATTCTTAATGAAATCCATCGATTTAGACATTAAAAGTAGTCACAATAAATTTTATTTTGAATGTTGTGCTATTTTAAATTATAACATGTGATTAATTTATTTTTGATAATAAACAATAGATTTTACCCGATTTTATGAACTGTCAGAGTGTAAACATTTAATTTTTATCTTTATTTGCAATATTTTCTTTTAACTCAGGTAAAACTTTAAGATGTTTTCTAAATTTTCAGCAATATACCAACCTAATTCATTTTTAAAGTATTTTAATTTGAAATATATTTTTTTTGGGAGAGTTAGCGTGGCCAACCAATTAGGCCCCCTAATATATCAAAGTTTGCTAGTTATAGTTGAACTGACAGAGAGATAAAACTTATAAAGGTCAAATCAAACTCACATGTTCGGAGTTCGGACTCGTTTTCTAATGAGCCACGTAACAACAAACAGTAATAGTTTAGTACAATTGGCAATTTTACCTTCATTATCTTGCAATTCTGTCAACTTCAAAACGAGTCATTCACTATGATTTGATGGTTAATTATTATTTGTGAATCATTTATATGTATAATATTATAATTTATGTTTAATAAGTCATATACATTGTATAATATTTATTATTATAAATGTACACATTAATTCTGAATTAACAAAGAGCAAGTGCGTTGCATGTAAAAAAGTGTGATTCACAAAATGTTTGTAGGTAATTTAACACTAAAAATATTTTTTTAAATAAAAATAAATATTTTGAATTCAATGATTATATTTTAAATAGAATCAAATATTTGAATAATTTTTAAATAATTAATAAAAAGAAAAATTAATCTTCATAATTACACATTAATACTTTAAAATAAAATTACTCTAAAAGTATAATTCTTTTGATAATTCCAATATTATTATGTTGAGTGTGTATGTATTGCAATGTGAATTCAAATTTATTAATAGTAAATTTTATTTTTTTGTCGCTTTATGAGTTATTTTTTTGAAAAAAAAAATTATATTGTTGATAATTTCCTAAAAAAGAAAAAAGCAAAGATAATGTTTCATTGTTTAACTTTTTTAAGTGCATCCCCATAGTATCCAACATAATGAATAGTGAAAGACAACTGAATTGCGATTTATTATTATTATTTTTAATATACTAGCAAAGTACACGTGCATTTGCACGTGAAAATTAATTTTATAAAAATATTCAAAAACTTTTTTAAAATAATATAAAACCTATAAACAGTTTATTTATTCAAATATTGCCAACTTTTGAAGTAAAAAATTTTATTTTTTAATTTAATCACTAAAGCTTATGTCTTATATACATCTTTTAGATTTGTATCATATTATAAATAATAAGCATCTACATTTCTCACTTAAGTTTTAAATAAAATAATTTTCTTATTGTAAATATTATATTGTTTTCAACTTTTAACCCCCAAAAGTCGTAATTTTTATTTTCTTACAATCAATTCAAAATAGTGACATAAATGTACATTAGTTGATATATTTTCGTATTCAATTGAATTTTTCCCCTAGCTAAATCATATAATCCTATGATTTTGGAGAACATAATAACCTAAATAAAATAAGAAGATAAATTATTGTTTTATAAGATAAATATTAAGAATTGAAATAAAAAGGTTACTCAATCTCTTTCTATATTGATCATCTTTTATATTACTTCAAGTCCATCTTGATCCATCCATAGTTAGAGGTGTTCATATATTTTTTTTTAAGCTGTTGCAATTGACCATTGGAAATTAAATGCAATTCTCATATTCAAAATTGGATTTAAATGACATTCGGAATTGGGTTCTCCATTACATCAATTTAATTATGTTATATGGATACAAGGTTTTAAATAGAATTAAAATAATACAAAAGAAAGTAATCATAATAAAATATATACAGTATAATAAAATTTATATATTAATTGAGATAGTTAAGTGTCATCTTTGTTATGTCAATTAAAATGCTGAAATTAGAAGATGAGAAGATCCCCACTAACTATTGTGGTTGTATAATTAATAACTTATTTATACCATTTCAAAGAATTTATTTACAAAGCTCTTGATATCCTTGATTCATTTTAATTAGTTGTAGATAAAATATTCATAGTTATTTTTATTAAGTTAGAATCCATTTTTAATTTTGAAACGAAGTGGTAATATTTAATAATTATATTATTGTAAGTACACATAGTTATATTTTTCAGTGTAATAATATATACTTAGCAACAGGTTAATGAATTTACCACTTCACTTAAAAAAAGATGGATGTACAATAAGATTCAAACTATTAACCATTAAATCTAATGGATATAATAATGGTGGCATAATTTGATAGTAATATACATGTAAAATGAATGATATTATATATTAATAATGGTAACATTTATTTATTAAGCTAATAAGCAAGATAATATTGTCTTAAAATTTATTGTAATAAAGCTTTTGACATACCCCATTCAGTTTAATTAAAAGTTCAAGTTTTTCGTTATCATTTTATTAAGTTAGAATTGATTTTAGGCCTTGAAAGAAAGTGCTAATAGATAAATATATTATTGTAGGTATAAATGGTTATATTTTTAGTATAATAATATATACTCAACAACAAAATGATGATATTCTAACTTCACTTTAAAAAATGGATGGATGTACCATAAGATTCAAACTATTAACCACAAGGATCAAATCGAAATGAATGGTAATAATGGTAGTATAAATTAATAGTAACATATATATTAGTAAAGTGAATGATAGTATAGATTAATAATAACATTTATTTGTGACGTTATAAGCAAAAGTAATATTGTTTATAAAGCTATTAACATCATCCATTCATTTTAATTAGTCGAAGTTCAAGTTTTCAAAGACATTTTTATTAAGTTAGAAATCATTTTAGGCCTTGAAAAAAGTACTTATAATTAAATATATTATTGTAGGTAAAATGGTTATATTTCTAAGTGTAATAACTAATATATACTGAACAACTAATATGATGATTTTTCAATTTCACTTTTGGAAAATTGATGGATGTAAAATAGAACTGAAGCTATTAATCATTATGATAAATGTAAATAAATGATAAAAATGATAGTATTGGAATATATATAATTACAATCATGCTAATCTAACAGAAATCTGTGAGATCAGATTTGACAGCCCGTGACCTACAAACAAATTATTTTATACAAAAGCCCACTTATTTTCTTAATTTAAAATTTTACCCTAAATCATATTAGGTAAATTATATTATAATTAAAACTCTTAATTTAAGGTATGATTTGTATTGATAAATCTATATATTATATTACTAAATAAAAATCTCTATTTATACTTGGTGATTTTAGGGGTGAAAATTGAACGAAGCTACTCGATACTCGACTCGAGTTCGATCGTTAAAAGCTCGGCTCGAGCTCGGTTCGATAATTTGTCAAACCAAGTTTCAACAATTTTTTCTGTTCGATAAATTTTGAAACTCGACTCGAGCTCGGCTTGATTAGCAAAAATAACAAAAATATGTACAAAATATTCAAACTACTTGAGCTCGACTCATGATCGGTTCGATTAAAGCTATCAATGTAGATTTTTAATGATAGATTTTCATAGTTCGATAGATTTTCATAGTTCGATAATCTTAAATTACATAATTATTCATCTATTATATTTATGATATTAGTTACATAAATTTATCAAATATGATTTTTATATTCATTTAATATATAAAAAATTATTTTTAATGATCTCATGCTTAATTTTAAAGAAATATACATCTAAATTTTGAAATAGAGTAATGATTATTTTGAAGCAAATCTCAAGAATTAAATATGTAGCTTTGAAGCATAAATGGAGCAAACCATTATAGATATATATATATGGCTAATCTATTAAATATTTAATTATTTGGGAAATAAAATAAATAAATATTAAATACATGGCAACTTGCTAAGCAAGTTGCCGGTTCATCTCAGCCACAGTATGTGGCTGAGAAGTGTCTGTAAGGCTTTTAAGCCTTACAGACTGTTAGGAAAGATTTTTCCATATAATTATATAGATACAACTCACAAGTTAATACTTTGATTCAATTTCTTACAATATACGTCTGTCGCGTGTTGCATAATAAGTAAATTCCAATGCATCAAACCATCTACATTTATCCATATACGAATTGCGTAAACGCAGCATTTCCCCACTCAGACATTTTGGAATAAAACCTTAATTCGGCATAATATTAATTTTCTAGCAACCACAGCTCAACTTCAAAATACAGATTTATACATATTTTTTTTCATGCACTAACATTCTTTACAGGAGTCATTAATTAAAACCCAACAGCTTACTTGAATACATTACCATAATCCGTTCAACATCAAATCTTGTCTAAATATCATTTTTGACCTTAATAAGATATCATAACACTTCAAAAATTATAAGTTTCTTAGATTATTTTGCTTCAACTTAAAATTTTCCCTTTTTGCAGCAACTTCTCCTCAAAGTAAAAATTAAAAAGAGGAAAAGGGAAATAGATTAAAAAAATCAACAAAATGGGAAAAATGAAAGATTCAGAAATAATATTTAACCTTGATTGTCATGTTTATTCGTCTTTGTTGAAAGATCAACACATCTAGCAAACAATAATCTGCATAAAAAATGTCAATTCATTAGTGTAAATTGACAGTCTTGCAGAGGCAAGAGGCTATATAATTTTGTGACAAAACACTATTATTTGATAATGTAATATATATATATATATATACACACTAATATGAAACAAAAACAAATGACATACCTTTTGGAAGAGGAACTTGTTGGTTTTCTAACCATGGTGAAATCAATTCAATACAAATAATCTATGTTTGGATGGAAGATTATGAAAGATAATTAAGTAATTTTGGTCTTTTATTCAAGGATTATCTAAAGAAATATATTAGTGTATATGATTCATTATGAAAATGGATGTTACAATTGAATAATTGAATGGACTTAATGATTTATTTATAATGATATCATTTATTACCATTGAATCAAATAGTGTTAGCAAGTGAAGAGACTATATATATAATATTAATAAAAATAAAATCATTTAGTGGGAAAATGAATGTTACAAAATTGAAGAGTGAATAGAAACTAAATATATATAATAATAATATTAATAATGATATAATAAGCATTGAATTGAATAAGTGAATAATAAAAATAATATCATTTACTATAAAAATAATATACATAATATGCTTTTATAAAATGGATAAATGGATGTTACAATTGAATAATTGAATGGACCTAATGATTTATATATAATGATATCATTTATTACCATTGAATCAAATAGTGTTAGCAAGTGAAGAGACTATATATATATATAGTGAAGAGACTATATATATATATATAGTGAATAGTAATAAAAATAATATCATTTAGTAGGAAAATGAATGTTACAAAATTGAGAGTGGATAGAATTAAATATATTAATAATAATAATATTAATGTTACAAAATTGAAGAGTGAATAGAAACTAAATATATATAATAATATTGCTTTTATAAAATGGATAAATGGATGTTACAATTGAATAATTGAATGGACCTAATGATTTATTTATAATGATATAATTTATTACCATTGAATCTAATAGTGTTAGCAAGTGAAGAGACTATATATATAATAGTAATAAAAATAATATCATTTAGTAGAAAAATGAATGTTACAAAATTGAAGAGTGGATAGAAATTAAATATATATAAAATAATAATAATATTAATGTTACAAAATTGAAGAGTGAATAGAAACTAAATATATATAATAATAATAATATTAATAATAATATAATAATAAGTATTGAATTAAATAAGTGAATAATAAAAATAATATCATTTACTACGAAAATAATATACATAATATGCTTTTATAAAGTGGATAAATATTAGTGAGAAGTTGAAAAGTTAGTACAATATTTAAACTTTTTAATGAGTGTTTGCATATATAAATATAATGGTATCTTTTAATTTTATTTATAATGGTATCTTTTAATTTTATTTAATATGAGCTCTTGTCTATTTAACTTCTCTTATATTAGTGTATATGATTCATTATGAAAGTCGATGTTACAATTGAATAATTGAATGGACATAATGATTTATTTATAATGAAGTTATTTATTATCATTAAATTGATTATAATATAATAATTGTATTATTAATATAGTTAGATATCAATTAAGTGAGAACAAAAATTTAATTTCACAATGAGGAGAAACAACTAAATTTATCCATATTTTTATAGGAGTATAGATTGGTTATGAATATTATGGTAATTCTAATAAAACAAAGTGCCCATTTATGTTGGATTTGTTTTGGGTGTATTATTTACTTTACATATTGAATAAATGTCAATTGAATTTGGTTACATTTGAGAGAAATAAGACTATGAGTCACACAATGCTTTTTAAAATAATACTAAAAAGCTTAAGCATTAGAGCTTTTAAAATTGCGACTCTAAAAAATAACAAACTCTAAATATTAATAGTAATAGGTTATAAAGTAAGGTTTTAACTTTTAACATTATATAAAGACTGGGCTTAAATTTTATATATTATATAAATCAAAATTTGGTACAAGGAGACACAAAAAACATATAACATTGATTAGGGAAGATGAATAGAACATACTGTATTCTTATGTATTTCATGTAATAATAATCCATATTGTAATAAATATTTTAATATTTTGAATTTATAAGATATGTATTTTATATTTGTTATAATATATGTCTATTATTATTAATTAATAAAAAATCACATTCAATAGGAAATTGACATTGGTATTGAACTCACCTTTACCAACTATGTCCTTGCAATTTTTCTTTTTGGTAAATACAAAGTACAGGAAGGGTGACAAGTACCCCAATTTCTTCTAAGGTGATTATACAAAATATTGAGATTATTTGTACATGTTTAAATCAAAATCGGGATCAAATTTACAATTTTTTCTATTCTTTTAAATTCATGAGTTGTTATATTTCAACTTTTACAATTGAAACTTAAAAGTCATGAACGTGAAATAATTGCATTTAAAAGGTAAAGCATGTATAAAGAGATTTACCACAAACATTAGTCATTCTTCCTCAAATTTGATTTTCTTATTTTCATATTCACATAATTAATGTGGCACTCATAGCAATCTTTCGCATATGATACACTGTATTTTATACTCTACCCAAGTGTTAGGCAGCTTACTATGTAATAAAATATTTATTATTATGAAACTGATTATATGGTAGACCAAAACTTCCTGGTCGTGAAACTGAAACATTTTTTTTATTATGAAAGTAACGTTTTTACTAACCTTAGAGTGTAGCATCAATAAATTTAGTGGTTATTATTCATTAACTACTAATCATAATTATAGTACTAATACTAATAAATAATACTTAAGTAAGGGGATTATGTCTTTTTTCAATAGGAAGAAACAACTTTGAGATCCATACTTTTAGATTAGGATAGATAAATAAATAAGATTATTTTGTTTTACCAAAAAATTAATAAATATAAATCATAAATGTAGTTTATGTAAATCATCCAAACAATTAATATTTTTAAAATAGTTAATTAATTAATTTCACCATGGACTGCTGGAGATTAATGTATATTTTTAATTTTTTTTTAGAGATGAAGAGATTTTATTTTTAAAAGAATAGAATGTCATGTTCATAGTAGGTTTGGATGCATTGTTTTATAGGAAAAAGTATAATGATAAGATATGGTGTGATATATTCCTTTATTTGGGAGAAAAAATATTTTTCTGAAATTTTTTATGATTAAACTTTTATATTGTAAGTAAATGTAGATAAATTTTTAAGTCAAATTTATTGAACAAGATGTCCAAAATTATGCAAAATAGATCTTATATTGTCGCAGACTCACAAATATGGATGTGTAAGTAATTTCAAACATAATTCTTAGATGTTAAATTTGTGAATATCATAATTTCAGCTCAACATAATTTGCTTTTCTATATATAATGGGTGATAAATTTGACATTTTTTTTATATCTGGAGTGGATACGAACGGTTTAAAATGAGTTGGATACCCATCACTATAAATAAAATGGATGTTAGCATGTTATGGGAAATGTAGATGTGGCAGCAAAAGCATGAATAAAAAGTTGGAAAAAAGCAGAATCAACCAAGCTTTATCTCTTACTAGAATAACACAAACAAACAAGTAGCTTTCCCAGCCTCAATCACCTTAATAACTCAGCCCACATGATATGCAAACAAATGCGATTACACCACTTCAAACTCACAACTATTCATTTTAAGGAAAGGGAATCTTTTCACAATACTCCACTAGCTTGTTAGGAGGGTTCCATTCTTTTTTTTCATGATTTTCAGGACTCGTTTTGTATGAAAGATGAGATAAAATTGATAAGTTCTAAATTTACTGTTCACTATCAGATAAAAATTATCAATCCTTTGTTTGATATATTAGATACCTTTTTAATAATCTCACAATCTATTCCCAAGAAAATACTTAATTACTTCTTTGTCCTTGAAATATTAAAGTTCCCCAAAATTAGGGTACAATTTGATGGATATTTTTGTCAATGATCCTTTTAACTTTGTCATTATAATATATCTCATCCCTTTTGGAAAGTTAAGTTATCATCCAAAAGCATGATAAAATACGGGCCTATTATCAATGGCGGGCCAATATAACATGAACCAAACACTTGATGAGGTTGGATAAATTAATCAATATGGGCTTATCTAATGAACAAAACAAGTTCTCAGTGTATAACTCTCGGAATTAACCACCATAAAATATATTAAAAAAATTGTAGGGTTTACAAAATATATACATATAATATGATCAGAATTTCAGTTTGGAGATGTTAAAATGAAACATATATTTACTATGCACTTTTGAAGGGTACACTGATATAAGAGTGACAATTGGGCTGTTTGAGTTGGTTTATTAGTGAGTTGGATTCTTTATAGTTTTCATGTTGGAACCAAACTCAACTCAAAAGGAAACTAAACTCAACCCATAAGAAATCAAGTTCAACTCAATTCAACATCTTGTATGTTGCTCTTTATGATTAAGATTATTGACAAGTAATTTGAGCCTAACTTAAAATTTAGTTGAGCTCAACTTGAAGTCAAGTTGGAACCAAATAAAACTTTTAGGAATCAGCCAAACTCAAATTAGTTTAAATGGGTTGAAATCATAATTTTGAGGTTTGAGAGATATGCCAATTAAATCGATTTTTAAAGATATTTGAGAATTTTTAGGGAATATTGAGTATAACATTTTTTAAAGATTTTTCAAATAGATGTAAAGTAAGTGCATTTTGGATGAACTTTTTTTAAAAATTTTGATGAAGAAAACATGACATGTCATCCAATCGGCCCTAATTAGGTTTTCAGGCAATTTTGCCCACATATTCTAACTACAAGAGTCCTAATATCCGTGATCCAGTTTCTCTTTGCATTTATCCAATTTTTGTTTATAAATAAATAAATAAATAAGCAGCTAACTAGCAAGTTAGATATGGCATTCTTCTTCAGATGTAATCTAAAAAAATATTGATAAACTAAAATCCTTTTAAACCTTGCTAATCTAATAACTACAAGTTATGATGACTTTAATATAATATTGATGAAAGTATGTAATTAAATATGTTATGGGCCGGGCATGGACCCTCTCATTCTTTCATCCAGTCTTAATCTAGGTTTAGGTGGGCTTGGGCTTAACCACATTAGTATCAAATGACTATTGGATCCACAAATAGTACAATAATTTTGGGTGCCAAATAATTTCCTGGATTCGTATATGATAAGCTCATGATTTACTTGTTTTCAGCATGGTGTTTAATCGTTTAAATTATTTTGTGTATGATATTTTTGCCATATATATATCTTTGATTAGTGAGTTAAGTGAGTTCAGATAAAAATTGTTGCCTATGTTTGATTTTGTATTGATTTGATATTGTGGTGAGAATTGTTCGCGAGAAAGTTTTTGGTACACATGCATATTTTGTGAGATTCAGTTTGATTTTATTTTGATAGTTGAGTTTTGGGTGAATTTTTTTATTAGATGTTGTTTGTTTTATTTTCAAATGGAACATAAATTATTTGACTCAATTTGATTTTATTTTGTGAGATTCAGTTTGATTTTATTTTGATAGTTGATGTTTGGGTGAATTTTTTTATTAGATATTGTTTGTTTTTATTTTCAAATGGAACATAAATTATTGTAGCAGTCAAATCAGGTAAGTTTTTATCTGTCAGAAATTAATTACAGTAAAACCTCGTTAAATTAATACTCGATAAATTAATAACCTCGCTAAAACTAATAATTTGTCCGGTCCAAAGTTGGGACCAGTACAAATTTGGGACCCAATCAATAAAATTATAAGATAATAATTTTTTTGAGATCCCAGTGTATATATATTGGTCCCGACGAAACTATAAATTAATAATTATTAAAAATAATCCATATATATATATGATGCACTTGAATATTCTTAAGACAACTTAGTAAAATAAGAATCTACTGTAACTTGTTTTTTTTTTAACTTCAAATCTATGTTGATCTCATCTTTAAATCTCTTTGTGTGTGATTTACCAAGATTCCAATGGATAAATATATAGTGCTGACTTCTATCCATGATTCAATGCACAAATGTTAGTCCAATGAACCATATTTTTGTATTTTCCAAAGCCAATTAATTTAAACAAGCCATTCCAACTTCCACGTGAGTTTGTGTTTATGGAATTCTACTAGTACATTTGTATTTTAACTTAATTTTCATCAATAACTATGCATGTATACTTAAAGTTATTCAAAGAATTTGGAACTTTGAAGGTCTTGCATATACGTTAAAACCTCTTTAAATTAATAAATTATTAATTTATCGATATAATAATATCTCTATAAATTAATAAAATTCTCCGGTCCCAACATTATTAATATATAGAGGTTTTACTGTAGTGATTGAAAATTATAATATAATATTAAGATTGTAATAATTTTTATATATAGATGAATATTTATATATATGTAATAATAATTGATAGTTATATATATTATACATTTTTATTGATGTATAAAAATAAATTATTACATATTTATATTTATTATGTGTATATACTATACAAATATAAGAAACTTATTTATCGATACGAATGTTAAGAAATTTACCGAAATATAAAATACTATCAAATAGTTACTTTTAGCCGTGTTAAAATAGTAAATTAAATAATATATTGACTATTACAATTTTCTATTGTTTCATATATCCAAAGTAAATAATATATAAGTACAAGTCGTACTCATCATCCTGAATAATTAGGAGAATAATTGACTCACATTCGTACTATGTATACCCATATGTTTATGTATTTATATGTTATATGTATACGTACATTACGTCAAATTTTCACCATGAATTCTTAAGTTACACGACCCATAAAAGAGTAATTCAAATGACAATTAAAAATGGATGTAAGAGGTTTTCTTTAACATTATAAAGAGTATTAACTTGACTTAGAGAGAATTCCAAATATATAAGAACAACTCTAGATTTCCATTTCACATGGTTTATTTTAAGTCGCATGCATTGTTATACCAACAACTTCCAAAAGGAATCTCACTAGTGTTCATTTTCTCAACCAGCTATGTAATTGCCATACATATATAACATAATCGCGCAAATAGAACACAGTTTTCTAAAAGTTAATAATATAATCATAGAAATTATATGTTGAATTTTTTGTCTCATATTATACTAACTGCGCCATAAAATTTTATTTTATAAAGTCTTATTTTTTTGTGGCCTAGTTAGACTAAAATTATTTTGATAAGCATTAAATTTTTTTAGGAGTAAATGTCAATTTTCATATCGAAGGATATGCGGAATCCATTTTTGATACCACAGTTTACACATGTAACACTTTTGATACCAAATAAGTTTTTTTTATTTAAATTTTTGATACTACCGTTAGTTAACTAAAGGTCAAACTCGTGTACTAGTCATGTGCCCGTTGGTGTGTAAAATTTGGGTGGGATAAAACGAGATAAACCTAGTTCTCCAACAATTTCCCCAGATTCTCCCAACTTTGCCCCCAAAATTTCTCTTCGTGAATGGCGATTGCGGAGTTAGAAGATCGATCTGTACATACACAAACCGTATTTTGTTTATAAAAATGAGCCTACGCGACCGGAATACAATAGATATCCCCACCCAATATATAGTAAGTTGTATTTGCAACTTTAAGGGTTTAGAATATATATGTTTAGGGCTTAATTTTACTGGGTTATTGAAAGGTTACATGTTTAGAGCTTAAATTTTTGGGTAATTTTATAGATTAATGACATCATTTTTGGTTTGTGTTATTTATTTATTTTTTTATGTTTTTTTGTTCTTTCATGATAGAATATTAGGTAATATATATTCTCTGTATTGATCAATAAACATACATTTACAATAAACATCAGCAGTGGGAACATATTTAACAAGGACATCTCTTAGAATAACTTTTTCCCGGACAAAATGATAATCTATCTCAATGTGCTTTGTGCGAGCATGAAAAACAGAATTGAAAACAAGATAGATGGCACTGATATTATCACAAAAAATATGAACGGGATCTTGAAGGAAGAAACCTAGATCACGAAGGAGAAAGCGCAACCAACAAGATTCTACAACTGCATAAGCAATGGACCGATACTCAGATTCAGTACTAGATCGTGAATCTGTGGCCTGCTTTTTAGCAGACCAAGATAGAAGATTGTCACCCAAATAAACTGCATAACCAGTAGTAGAACGTTGACTGTCGGAGCAGCCAGCCCAATCAGAGTCGGCATAAACTGTGAGCGAGTCAAGAGAAGAGGGCCTGAGTAGCAAACCAAAATTAAGAGAACCACGAAGATAGAGTAAAATTCTCTTGACAATCTGAAAATGAGTGGTGCGCGGAACGTGACTGGCTAACCAATGTGACAGAATATGCAATGTCTAGCATGGTGTGTGTGGGATACTGAAGACTACCATCAATACTGCGAAAAAGGGAGGGATCATGAAACGGTTCACCCTCAAGTGCAGATGGAGCAGACTTGGCCGATAAGGGAGAAGCTACCGGCTTGAGAGACCACATATCAAATTGCTGTAAAAGATCATAGGCATACACTCTTTGCTATAAATATATTAAAAGTATAGATAAATTTAGTGTTTCTTCCCGTTTGTGTTTGTGATTCATATTTTTATCCTTAACTATCTAATTTGAATAAATATAATTCAATGCATATAGTAAAAATTAAATTCACTATCTCCCTAATATTAATGAGTCTTAAAAGTAATACCCCACTTCATAGCAAATTTATTTCCACTAATAGGAGTTAAATTGATTTTATATTTCCACCTTAAATTATCTAATATATCTATACTATACTAAAAGTACATAAATTCACTTTCTTATTCTTATTAATTATATGATTGAAAATAATTAACTATGGATGATATGATAAATTATCAATAATTATCAAAATAAACTTAAGTTATTAGTAGAAGGATCAAAACTACTTCGTTAATTACTATGTTAAATGGGTGGAGACTGAATTTTAAACAACATACATTAAAGATATTTTTTAAACATGTTATCGTGTGATTGAAGATTTACAGGAAAACAAGTTTAATTCTTGATTAAGACACGGATCAATTATTCAAGTATTAATCATTAAAATTTGCAAAATTTTCAATAAAAAGAATAACATGTTCACAGTTATACTTCTAGTGTAATAATTTTACACTATTATATCCTTAAATTTCTTTGAATAATATTTATCAAAAGAGCATGACATTTACGTGCAAATCGCTTGGTTTGACTTTAAAATATAAATAGAATATCTGTAACTAGTATATATTATTTATTTTATATATGTTTAAATAACATTCATGTTATTATTAAATAATGTTGCATACTTTATTTATTTAATTTAAGGATTATGATGAATGGAAAATAAAACAAGAAAAGCATATCAAATATATGATTAGTATATGTATAAGAGTATAGTTGTCATTTATGTATAAGAGTACAACTAGGTGTTATTCTCCTTATCTTTCAGAAAATAAGAACTAATCAACTCAATTTGAAAACACAATAGTTAATGCTTTCCATTTTAATTACACAAGGTTTATGTAGCTTTTATCCAGACCGGTAATTTACTTACGACAATAACCAGTAAAACTAAAAGAAAGAAAGGTTATATTAAGGGTAAATCTACATATTCTTCAGTAACATGGAAACATGAAAACCGAGAAAGTATGTGCAACCATAACAATATCCATAGATAAATTATGATCTTAAATTATTTAATATTTCAATTGATACTAATCAAAATATAATTTGAATATAGTGAACATAACAAATTCTTGATATGGCTGTGTTAGGAAAAAACTTCATAAATAAGAGGATGCAATTCCTCTAATAACATTTTAATTTCTTAATTAATTAGGATATTAAAAGTTAAAATTTTGATCTACAACCCTTATGTATTCATTTTTACAGTCTGTTATTTTGTATAATCTCAATTTCAAAAGCTCTACTAAATAGCCTTTTACTTTTTAGTATTATTTTGAAAATTATTGTGCTAGTCTGAAGATAATCTTATTTCTTTCAAAATATAGCTAAATATGATTTAACATATATTCAATATATGAAGTAAATGATATACCGAGAAAATTTCAACTCAAACGTAAACTTCATTTTATATAAAATTACTAAATATCCGTAACTAATATTCTAAAAATAATAATGAAATATCATTATTCAATTGTCTTTCAGTTTTCATTAAGTCAAAAACTATGTGAATGAACAAAAAAAAAGGTTAAACGATGAAACATTATCCTCACTTTTTTTCTTTTTAGGAAACTTTTATGAATGTCATCCAACAAATAATCCATAACAACAACAACTAATAAAAGTTTATAATTAATAAGTTTGTAGTCACATGATCATACATACTAAAAATAATAATATTAAAATTATTTTAAAATTATAATTTGAGAATTATTTTATTTTAAAGTAGTAATTGTGAATCATGATATGAAAATCAATTTTTCTTTTTGTCATTTAAAAAACAATTAATTGTTTGACTCTACTTAGGTAAAATCATCGAATTATGAACATAAATTCTTACTTGTAAACTATTTTTTAGTGTTAAATTACATCAAAACATTTCATGCATCACACATTTTCACGTGCAACTCAAGTGCACTTTGCTAGTTCTCACTAAAAGTGAGAAATCTACTTCCTCCTTTATCAATGACTAAAAAATGCTCCCACTTAACTCGAATTAAATAGGAATAACAATTAAGAAGGTAACTTTCTTTCATACCCATAAAATCACTCTACAAATGTTATGAATCCTTTCTAATTGACAAGTTCTATTAAAATTACTTATATTGAAGAAATTTCACTCATCCATCAATTTATTCATCTCTAAATTATTTTATCAAAACTTTTGTCTGAACTAAGAACACGAGTTGCCTTATTATTTATTACTTTTGTTTTTACAGAGATAAATATAGTTTTCGTCCATATACTTGTTACTCAAAATAGATTTGGTTCTCTACGTCGCATATTTCTCCAGCTTATCAATTTTAAACATATTTAGTGTTTGGTGTTATCTTTCTTTTCAAATTAACGAAATTCTCAAAAAGAAAAGGTCAAAATAAGGGGAAGATTACATTTTTGGCCTTTTAACTCGTTACTTTAAATATATTTGTCCTTCAACTATCATTTCGAACAGTTCATAGTTAACAACAATGAATCAAGCCCAATGTGATTTCAAAATAAAATTGGACATTATAAATGCATACCTCCTTTTGATCGCCTTATAATTGTGTGTTCTAAATCCTCTCTTTTATGGACTAATCAAATCACGCGACCGCAGATTCGTAGGCATTTAACTCCTTCAGCAAAACACGACACAACCATATTTCATTTCTTACCTTAAGGCGCAAGAGGATTTCAGAATGAAAGCTTAATTGGAATTTTCGAAAGACAAATTGGAATAAAAGCCCAAAATTTTATGGATTAAATAAAATTAAAATTATATAGATATATTTTATTTCGCTATTGGAGGAGAAAACTCTTTAACCTCTCATGAGAACTTATACTTTTTTAATTTTCATACAGTTGAAAGAAAAATTAAAAAAAAATTATGGATATTAAATAGAAACACATTAAGATTGAATGGATATTCATGTGTATGTCATTTCCACAAAAATTTCCCTAAAACACTGATAAAATATATTGATGAACAAAGGATATAAGGTTGAACGTTAAATTTTGAATTGAAATTTTTTATTAAAACTAAGGCAAAATTGTACTTTAATATCATAACTATGAAATGTTTCACATTTAGTCTCAATTGGAATTTTCTTCCAAAATTTAATAGCTAATGTTAAGTACTAAATTTTACGGAATAATTCTTACACGAATCCACTCAAACATGAATTATATTCCATATCACGATGTATCTACTCAATATTATGAGTCAAATTATGCAATATTCCCACAATATTTCCGAGTATACGTTCTTTCCTGGTTTGCTTTATCAACAATCTAACAAATAAACATTCTGATCGAAATCACATTTCGTTGCATGAAGAAACAAGTAGAAACAAATCACATTTCGCTTCAGTTTTGCATATCACAGAGCAGATACTGAATCCTGATCCATAATATCCCATTCCTTTTGTAAAGACCTTTCTTGATAGTTGCTCACACAACAGCAGCCAAACAGTTAGAAGTTTAGAGACAAGAATCAGAGATGGCCTTAAAATCTTATTCTTGTTCGACAACAGAGAAATATGCTGAGGGAAATATGCTTCACAAAGAATAAAAGACTAAGGATAAAGAGCCAAGAGTACCAACTGTATAAATCCTTTTCATAATTCTCAGAAGAATACATTATCAAATGCAAGTCACTGTAAGGTCCAGCTAAAAAATACATTTTCCTCTGAATCACCGGAAAAGTTTGGTGTATTTCAATACCAACAAACTTATAACATCTATAAAAAATGAAACAGTCATTTGTGAAGTGTTCATATCCTGTTTTGTATTAATCAAAGATAAATTAGTGATTCAAAATCTCTCAGACAATCTATCTATCTTATTGAGCCTTGGGCAATGGATGAAACCCTGCAGACACCTGCTGATGTTGTAAATGGCAAATCTTTATAGCAGGCCACCAATTCTTTATCAGTATGCAAATCTACCTGAACTGTTTCAAAAACCTTCTTCTTAGGGTTTAGAACATCATCAGCCAATCCTTCATACCCTTGGAATCTCACTCTTTCACCTACAATAGCTCCTTCCGGTGGTTCAACCAACTCAACCTGCCAATGTAACAACATCCATCCATCAAGTGTAATTCTTTCCCATTTTTTCTCACTTATTGCAGCATCAAAATACTTCGGCTCTGAATGGATGTGTTTTCGTTTCAACATATAGGAATTTGAGTTTATTATTTAATTTTATGTGAAAATGGATTAGTTTCAGTTGTTTCTGAAAATGGTCGGAATCGATTATTTGATGCTGTGTGAAAATATTAAGTTAGTTAAAAGTGATGATTATTTGAATAATAAAGGTAAAATAACAGATAATAGTATATTGATAAAATAGATGCATAAATGAAAATGCCAAAAATTGACCCCAAAAAAGCACTAAAAAAGATACTTTTCCCATGTTCAACAAAAGCAAATATCAGTTTGCAGTATTGAATCACATCTTTTACGCTAGCCTCAAACGATTTTCGATTCACCAAGATCCGATGAAAGAAATTGCATCTTGGAGAATGTTTTCCACCAACTAGCTTTAAAGGTGGGAACTTGCTTAAGATTTTTAAGTCTGTTCACTTTTTCACCTTAGAAGGTCCATACAAACACCGCATACGTTGTATCTAAGACATGATACTTACCTTGGTGTGATCACTATTAGAAGCTGCAAGGACCATTGCCTGAGACTTTATACCCCTCATGTTTGCTGGTTTCAGGTTACAAAGAACACATACCTTTCGATTCTGTACAGAGAGAATTGTTGCACTAGTGTAAGCTCACTAAAAGGCATTGCCCAATAGCATTTTATGTAATCTATACAGCATATAAACAAAATATACTTGCTTATACCAGGTATTACACTAAGCGGTGAGAATCATGCCACATCAACATGATTTGGGTCTAACTATTGACGTGGCATGATCCCATCCAGTGTGAAACACCGGGTAGGTAAGAATTTGTCCCCATAAACACACTCGTAAATAGGAAAAAGTGAATGGGGAAACCTGCATTTCTTCCAGGGGTATAAACTGGACCAGGCCACTAACAACTGTTCGAGGTTGCGGTTCACCGATATCAATCTCTTCGACATATAAAGCATCAGCATCAGGATGCTTCTGAGCCTTCGTAATGAGACCAACTCGAATATCTAGTCTACTAATAGAAATTTCAGCATCAGCGGAAGATGAAGCTTTGGGCTTGGCCTCACCAGATTTTTTTTGTCGATCCTTCTTTGAAGAATTGCCACCTGCAAAAAAGACATAAACGGAAAATGAGCAAAACTATTCCTATTTAATAAAATATTAATCCCTTTGTCCCAGAAGGGGCTAGTTAGAATAAAGATGGAGTTCTAGATGAGATTCGGAAAGGTGTAAGTTTTTGTATATTTTACACTGCTGTTTCAAAAATAGTGATCAAAAGTTAAATTATGTCACATGAATTAAAAAAAAGTGCATTTGGAAAAAACAAAACAAATTTCAGAATAGTCTTATTTGAGACTTCCCAGAAAGAACAGGACCAAAAGGTTTGAGACATGGGGAGTTTGACTTTTCCAACCTACCATGAATTTGACCAATTGCTTCTCAAGGGAAACGAAAACAAACATGGGTAGCACTTGGATGCACTTTTTAAGTGATAAATCTTTTTGTAAGTGCCTTTAAAGTAAACTTGCCAAATATTTGGTGATAATGATAACAAGTGACTTTAGCCAAAGTGCAAAAACAAAAATTTCAGAAATGACTATATGCATTTCTTTGAAATGAACTTTTGAAGATGTGACTTGTTACATGACAAGTGATATGCCATCTCCAGAAGTCCATTAGGATGGATTTCCAAACAATTCGATGGTATCTGTCAACATGGTTTTATGGAATTCATTGTTCAAAATTACCTTAAGTTTCGATGGAGCACTAGAGAGTTAGAAAGAAGAGTTGGAGCAAACAGAACATGTTGACAATATAGGGACTAATATGGAACATGAACTACAAGGATTCTTAAAGTAAAACTCCACTCAGACTCCGAGCTAGGTGGAAGTAGTCAATATAATAAAGGGAAAATTGCAAACCTCCCAAGTCCTAACTTATGGGCTTATGTACAACCCTCTTCCTCAGGTTTGGCAAATTACATCCACCTTCCTAAAAAGAGGGATGTCCAATTTTATATAAGGAAAAGCGCTTAAATGTACGTTTTGCCCATAAGTAAAACCCAAAAGGGTGTTTTTGGAAGGTTCATGCCTTCCTCTGTTAGGGATGGTGTATTTAAGATCAAGAGATTAGCAGCTGAACACAATTATGTGAGAGTTGACCATGTGAAATAGGCAAGTATTAGTTGGACATTTAAGCATTTTTTCTTAGATAATATTGGACATCCCTCTTTTTAGGAGGTGGATGTAATACACCAAACTGAGGGAAGGGTTCTACAATAGCCTATATGTTAGGGAGGTTTTAGTAATTTTCCTATAATAAATCACATAAAAACAAAATACGATTTCTTTCAGCTTTTCTCCTTTTTCCATTACTTAGTATCCTCATATCACAATACAGAGAGTTCAAATACCATAACCAAGCCACAACCAGGCAAACAAATGAACCATTTATTTAAGTACATTCTCTCCCGAGGGAGATTCTTAGGGAATCCCCAGGCTTGGAGTCCAAGCATAATCACATTTATTTGAGTCTTGTGGACCCAATGTGAATCTCATCACATGGATGGCGACACTGCCCAGGACTCCTAGATTTGGGAGCTCCAAGCTGTCCCTCAATGGTGAAATAAATTATCTTAATAAGCAACAAAATCTCTAGAATCACAAAAAAAAAAGATCTATAAAATTTCAGTGGATACAATTCTTTTGCATACAATTCTTTTGGCCAATGATCTCTCACCGGACAACAATAAGCATGTCATATAATTAGCTTTTGTTATTAATTTACAGCATATGAATGGCACGATGGCATGAATATGATTACTTGCTAAGTACATTATAAATGCATGATTTTACGAAAATGATTACGTCCTACAGACTTAGACTTATGTGATACCTACACTTAAAATGCATTTTGATAGCACCCTCTAGTAGTTAAGCAGTCTAAGCAGGAATGATGTCTACGAGTTTAGATTAAACAGGCATGACGCTAGCACTTATCACTAGTTAATTAATGAACAAAAAATTGGCATACTTCCCGGAGTGCCACCCATCCTATAATTGCTCCCGTATGAGCACGCCTAACTTTAGTGTTTTGATTGAATATGGTACACTAAACCTTCCCGTTAGTTATCGGGCAACTAAGTTGCTCCCGTTTCGTGATCATAAATTTAGCAGATGAATAACACGTATTGAGCTATCAGTTACAAATAATTCAACTATTATAATAATATATATGATCACGAAACTCAGTTGCTAAATTTCATAGGGCAGTTCATTTAAAGGACGATCAAAAGGAATGGCAAAGATAGAAAAACAGAGAAACAAGAAGAGAGAAAAGAAAAGAGAAAGAAAAAGGAAG
This sequence comes from Verbascum thapsus, assembly GCA_963669365.1. Classification (NCBI taxonomy): domain Eukaryota; kingdom Viridiplantae; phylum Streptophyta; class Magnoliopsida; order Lamiales; family Scrophulariaceae; genus Verbascum; species Verbascum thapsus. The sequence continues at coordinate 14,352,786 of OY770110.1, read as the reverse complement.
AAATATTCAGGAAAAATATGAAAGAAAGAGTAGTACGTAAGCGAGCCAGACAAATCGACGTACTAGAGACAAGTCTTTAACCTATAGTTTCTTCAATTTAACCGGTTAATTTGAAATATCTATAGAAAATCGTATTTAGGTGTGTTATATACTTGTTTTACAGGTTATTGTACATGTCGGATTAGGAAGGAGTACTATAGGTAGCTTCCGGTAGCGTCACCATTATCTATTTCATAGCTAAGGACTTAAGTAGAATCGTTCATTTAATGCTTCATAAGAATCATATTATGCCCGTTTGTGATGTGATAAGATGATTATTTGAAAATGAATGTTATTATGTGCCTATTGTCTTAAGTGTTGATGTACCTATGATTTATATTATGTTAAGTATTGATGTACTTATGATATATAACGTGTGTTATTGAAAATGAATGTTATATAATGTGAAATGCCGAGGTATATATCATTATGATGCATTATATTGATATGTAAAGAAAGCGGTTTGAAAAAGAGAGATTTGGTATTTAATTGGTGGTCGAGTAGGCACGGGACGCGGGTGGGACCGACGGACCCAAAAGAGGTGGTGAATAGCTTGAGCTGTAAAAGACAAGATAGATAAAGCCACGATACATAAAGGAGCTAGCGGTTAATATCATAGGGTCGAAAGGTCGGTCATGAGAATCTTGTGATGTTTCTTTTATTGACCAATTCTAGCCCAACAAAAAAGTTTGCCCAAGGGTAAAACTCGATTTTTCAATAAATTCTCAATGAAATGGAAATTAAACTCTAAAGACACATATTTGTACTACTACTAGAAACCTAAGATAACTTGCTGGGAAAGGCAACCTAAACCTAAACCTACTAAAATTCAAAACTCTATTAATTGATAAATTTCCATGACAGGAGGGCAAGGATGGGCACAAATTATAACCACTGTTCATAAATGTTACGTAAAAAAGACATAACCTGAGATTTTTGTTTCCTTGAGTTTTTCCCCAAGTTTTTTTGCTTCAGCTTCAGCCTTCACTATTCTATCAGCTTGACTTCCAGCAAATTTGCCTCTGTAGAACTCTACCTCCTCATCTTTCTGCATTATCATTAGGTGCCGGTTGTTAGTAGACAATAGCAAATATTACAGTCTGAAATTGATAGCACAATCAATAGACAGTAGGTGGAGATGAATACCAGTTCTCTGAACAATGGTGCAGGGATTCCAATTTTATGACCTGCAGGTAAGATTTCCCAAGGTCTTTTCGCCCTTTCAACATCACCTTTTTCATCAGACAGCGATATTTGTGTTTCAGGCGATACATTGAGCTGCTTAAGTACCTATATGGCATTAGAAAGAAATGTATCAATCAATACATACATGGCCCAAGGATTGTGTGTAACCATGACAACCTTAACACTGAAATTGCTGTATTAGCTATTGTTGAGTTACCTCGAGAGAGAAAGATGGGATAAAGGGTTCTAAAAGACATGCAAGAAGATACACTAATCCAGCTGAAGTTTTCATGACTACAGAACAAGAATGCTGATCCTCCTTGTAAAGCTTCCAAAATTGGGTCTCCTACATTGTTAAAATTTTGCTTCTTGTTAAGTTATAGTTAAAAGCAATGGCCTAACAATCCTTAACATGGTAATTTAATACAATAATACAGAAAGATTCTAAAATCTGCAGAATTGAAGCCATTATTACTTGCAAATAAGCATTTCCTTCACCAGATATAGCCATAGCAATTTTCAAGCCTTGTTTTAGTTTCACCTGCATTATATATCATATGGAAAAAATGTCATGGTAGATGAGATGCTTTTTACGGCCATAAGTCCTAATCCAGAACAAATAATCACCAATATGCATTGATTACCTTCTCCATAGCTTCTATATACTGCTCGACATAAGTACCGACTTTCTCTCCCAAAGCTTTGGTTGATGGGTGAGAATCTGCACCCTGAGCATCAGGAATGATGGAACCGTAACCGGAACCTGAATTCATAAAGATTATATAAGGATCCTTCTGAGAGTGAAGTTTACTAAGGAGTAGTTCACAAATCAAAAAGGTATAATATAACATGTCGGTAGCTGTATTGACCCTATCAGCAGTGGAGCAAAGGAGGGTCATCCATTTGAGGGAATATCACTTTTATAATTAGTAGTTACTCATCCTCAATACTATCTCATAACAGAATTCTAATCAAAGTTTAATCATAATTAGTACATAATCAACACCGAACAGAATATTTCAAGATCATTTCATGACTAGGGAAAATATATTGAATATGTTTCACAATTTTATAATCCTCGAAGCTTAAAGAAAAACTGTTAAGGCCTTCCAATTCACCAGACTAACCAGCTACTAAAAACCAACAAGTATACACACCATGGGAAAAGTTTACTAGCAAAGTTAATGCATGCTTCAGTCAGTTATAACTACAGCATCCGAAAATATAGTTCATGACCAACAGATTTCATGTACAGAAATTTGATCAACGGATGAGATAACCTGCACGATGACGAGTAAAACACAATTTGCAAAAGAAATTAAAGAAAACAAAACTAGTTTTTGCAACCTCAAATGTTTTGTTAGCAGCTCTCATTTTTCACTGTTTTGTAGTGCCTTTGTTACTAAGAACAGCGGAGGATAAGGAGCCTTGCAAAATCAACTGTCTTTCAAAAATAGGGGTTTATATTTAATGCTGCTTTCCTTTTCCATGGAACTACGAAGATAAATTTGGGCCTAACATGAGCTAGTAGTAGTGGGTTCAATTTTGACAGTTTCAGATTGTTGTATGTAAGAGACGATGAAGTGGAACTTTTTCTTATTACTGGAGTAGAGAATGTTAGCTACAGCTTTTAAAGGACCTCCCCATTCCCCCCATTCTGTGACCATTGGCCTCTGTTCTGAGCAACAACTTGCTTTAGAATCTCGTTTTGGAAAAGTCACCTAAATCCTTTCCAGTTAGTATATGATGTTGTGCATTCATGGAATTGTGAAACAAATCTAAATCGAAGTGTTATATTAGAGGCTTCATTAGTAGAATGAGTTAAACACCTGGGTCTTTAGCGATGAAACTCAAAACCCGGTTGATGAAATTCCCTAGATTGCTCAGCAGCTCGCCATTCAACTTTGCTTGCAGGTCCGCCCATGTGAACAATGTGTCCGACACCTACATGTCATGAATTACTAATTAACATGGCAAAGTAAGCATCCATTTTTTTTTCACTCTAAAGGATCGAGAGGTGCGTTTGTAGGTTGAGTGATATAGTGAATACGAGAAGTTGCATTTACAAAACTTACCTCAGGCCTATTTGCCAGCAAATAATATCTCCAAACCTCCACAGGAATACTTGTGTCTTTTGCATCATTACCAAACACTCCTATGCCCTTACTCTTTGAGAATTTCCCTGAACATCACAACGATGAGAACAATTTGACAAAGATTACTCAATTGAGATGAAGCTTATGAAAGGGAGAGGAGTCTCTCGCAGCTACAAGCAATCAGCATTTTGATCAAACTATGGCCTATCTAACCTGCTTCATAGTTCAAGTATTCTGTGACACTGATGGTTTTCATCAAAGTCCAGTTTTCACCCGTTCCAAGAAGAGTTGAAGGGAACATCACCTGAAAAGATTACATGCCAGTTACAAAAGAAAAGTTACACCAGATATGAAGATTGCTAAGAATGAATGAAAACTCAAAATACAACAAGCAGGTGATCAAACAAAGTCAAAGCCATTGCCACACCATATGCCTTAAAGGAAAACGAAGTACAAACTAATTCACCTACCAACCTCATACTCAACACTTGTCCTATGTGCATTGAATCTTTTTGTGACGCCAGTGTTCGAATTTAAAGACTTACAGTATGAAAAGGCACATTATCTTTGCCCATGAACTGGTACAGCTCCACATTCTCAGGATTCTTCCACCACTTCTCCCATTCTGGTGTGTGGCATGAAGTGATTGAGACATATCCAATAGGTGCATCAAACCATACATAGAAAACCTAAGCACCATATTCCCAATAGAATAAATCACTTTAACGAAAACCAAATCACAGTTCATCAAAGAAAAGGATCAAGATATAATTGCTTAAGGAAATGATTTCAAGAAAGATAGAACTATATGGCCTTGTGTGATTCAGACAAGCTCAATTAACAGAATTTACCTTGTCCTTAAATTTCTCGTGTGGAACAGGAACTCCCCATTTCAAATCTCTTGTGATGCATCGTTGTTTCAGCCCTTCTCTAAGCCAAGCATTTGTTGCTTGAATAGCATTCTGACTCCATCCTCCAGCCAGTGACATGCGACTGATATATTCTTCTAATCTATCCTTCAGCAGAGGAAGTTCAAGAAAGAGATGGTTTGTATCACGGATCTGCGGAGTATTGCGACAGACCTGTTCATAAAGCAGGGAGGGAGTTTGGATTTAATTCCCTAAAACTCATAAAATGTGATGTTATATATGCTCCTCTCTTGTGGCTTTCTTAAGTGAAGACTGGAGATAAAGTGTAAATCTTCTGAATATTGCTATTGTGAAATTGGCATCAGCCATCAGTCAAGCTAAGTGCCTCATCAACCCAATTGGTACACACTAGACCCGGATTAATGAATCTTCTCTTTCATGAGTAATTCATGAAAAACAATATACAACATAGCAATAAGATTCCACACCTTGCATTTTGGCTTCAGTAGTTCTGTGGGATTTAAAAGCTTCCCGCACTTTTCACACTGATCTCCACGTGCAGAATCATAATTACAGCCTGGTGTTGGACAATTACCCTCCACGAGCCGATCGGCCAAGAATCTTTTGCATGTATCACAATAGAGCTGGGAAAGAAAAAGATTTAGGTGATGAATTTCCCAATGATGAGAAAAGTTAAACAGTAAAAATATACCATGTCTGATCAAAGCAACAAAAAGAAAAAGAACAGTCACCACGAGCATAGAATAACCGTGAACCATAAAGTAAAAGAACCTATTTAGCAAACAATATCGCACCTGCTGCATTGTGTTTTCTGTAAGCCAGTTATTCTCCAACAGTTTCTTAAAAATTGCTTGACAGACTTCCGTCTGCTGCGGACTTGAGGTGCGCCCAAACTCATCGAAGCTTATATTGAACCACTTATACACCTCATTGTGAATAGCATGATATCTAAAAGAAAGAAAAATCGAATGGCAGACAAGTTTAGTACAGGATTTATATATATTTGATTTCTGAGTCAACTCAACTACTGTTTCAGATGCTGAAAACATTTCTCAACAGTAAAATTATACTATTCAACTTCATGATATAGAGTAAATATGCAACTACAAAAGCCTATTAAGAAACTACAATGTTGTACTTTTAATTTACAGTTTAAGCTCCAAAATCTCACTCATACAATGACCCATTGTTTTTCATTTTCCTTTCATTCTCATCATCCCATCATTATGGCCAATGCTCAAGTTTGTATGGATAGGCGTATTGCATTAATTGTCAAGTATCAATTCTTTGGAAAACCACACATTTAAGTAAAACACAGAATCCATTATCATTGGCAGATATTTTTAAAAATCTGTTTTCTTCTTTTTTATTTTTTTATCCAAAAATAATCTGACTGAAGAGATACATAAAAAGTATTCGTCATTATCATTTCCGCCTCCATAAACCCACTGAAAAACAAAAGGAGTCAAAACCAATTTCTTTATGCAAAAGAAGCCATATTGCTAAAAGCACTTGATTAATCAGGAAACTCAATATAACAAGTGAATAATAAGACAGCAATGGAAAATTAAGTGAAATACTTGTCACATATTTCCTTCGGAGAACACCCCTCCTCCATTGCCTTGGTCTCGGTCGCAGTCCCATACTCATCTGTACCACAAATATATATCGCATTATACCCTCTTATCCGGCAGTACCTCGCGAAAACATCAGCACTCAGCACACCTGCACAAAAAAGAAACTTTAAATTCTCCGAAACACAAATAAACTATACGCACAAAAAAACACTGAACAGATAAAAGAAGAAATCTCTCAAAATCCAATATACACATTCAATTCGCGCGAAATGACAGGCATGTAATTAAACCTAAAATAGTGAACAAAACTAGGCGAATAACATACATCCAATGATGTTGCCGAGATGAGGAACATTGTTGACGTAGGGCAAAGCACTGGTGATGAGGATGTTCCTCTTCCCGGGAATAGGCAGCTTTGCGGTGGCGACGGTGGGGCCGGCGGCGGCGCTCTGATCGCCCATCTTCGAAACCTCGAATTCGTCTACACGCTTGGATTTTCTAGGTTTTGGGGGAGGGAAAGTGGGATTTTTCTTTATATAGATATTAGATTATAGTGAGTGCAGTATCGGCGGCACTCCACTGAAATTGGGGGCTCTAACTCTCTGTTTGGGAAAAAATTGGTGGGGTGGGTGGTTTTTGTATGGGTGGTGTAGGTAAAAAATCACTCACCCCACCCCAAATGTGTGGTCCTGAATGACCGGCTCTATTGGGGTGGGACTGTGATAGAATTTCCCCTCTCTGTTTGGAGGTTTTGAAGGTTTCATATTTTATTTTTTATTTTTTTATTTTTTATGTTTATTCTTTGGGTAAATGGGCTACTAACATGTCCGAATCGGATCAAAGGAAGCTTGCACATGCAATGACGCTTGAGATACGAATAAAATCAATTGGTAGATTGGAATAAAAGATTCTAACTTTTTACATTTAATTTTCCTTATATAATTATATGTTTATAACATATCCGGTACATTACATTTTACACTATTGAAATAGTTGCATACTTTTCTCTTCTCGTTTTTACTTTACTAAAAATCAGTCATCTTTTACGTATCAATACGCATTAAAATTACACTTTATTTGATAAATTTAATTAATTCAAATAGTTTTCTACAAACTCAAACAAACCACATCATGTTCAAACTGTAATTAAATATTCAGAGTGCAAATTTTCTATAATTAACTGAAAACATATTATATCTCATCACTCTATTGGTTAGTTTACCGTCTCTTCTATAAAGATGTTTTGTGTTGGTACTTCAATCCACACGGTCAGATGATGATGATGATGATGATGAAGATGATGATGATAAAGTTGCTATAAATTTATTTACACTTTATAATGGGAAAGTATTAGTAGGATCAATAACTATTCGCTACTCGATCCAACTAACTGGATTATTGAAACTTTGTTTCAGTTATGAAACATAGTTAACTATTAGTAACTAAGATTAAATGTCTTTTCTTATTGTTTTATAAAATTTATAGATTAACTCGACTTTGATTGTATTAGTTACAAAACTATGTGAAATTATAAAATTATTTAGCACAAAATTATTTTCTTCCCTGTTAACAATTAAGTTGAGTTCAAAGTAACATTCAAATTAAATTTAGCATAATTTTTGAATTTCGGTAAAAATTCGGATCAATCAACAAACGCGAAATTCTATCTTGGTCCGGGACCAACCGACCAAGATAGACCACACATTTGCAAAAAAGGGGTGATTTTTTCCCCTCTTTTGCAAATGTATGGTCCCGGTCCAATATAGAATTTTTCATCAACAGACCATGTATGTTTGTTTATCAGTACTAAGGGTGTTTCAGGGCAATATTATGGTGTATTGGAAGTAATACTTGTTTTGTCTATCTTTTTCATGTATTTATGTATGAAATATATAAACTTGTAAATACACCCAGAGGACTAATGTACCATAGAATTTTCAATTTAAAGATAGTTTTATGGTTTTTAACCTAGTTTGCTCCAAAAAAATGTCATAAGCATTGTATTTGTCATTATTGTTTCAAAAGTTAATTTCTTTCTCAATTTATATCATGAATTTAAATGTGTTTGTTCTCTCTTTTGTTCTATCTTCAACAATTTTGTTTGCCTGTTCTTGCATTTTGTTTCTCATATACAAGGCATGAATTTTTACTTAATATCACTAACATAAAAAAGAAATATGGATAAATATTATTTTGAAACTTATTATTCATTTTCAATTCACATGGTATCACCTTGAGCATATGCAAGGCAAATGTTTGCATGTAGTGTTCACCAATTACCATTTGGATACAAATCAAACTAAAATTGGTTGATCATCTTTCTCCTCTCATTCTTAACCAAGATAAAACACAACTTCAATTCATATCACTCGTATAAGCCAAATTTAGAAAGACCAAAAGAAGGTTGTTATGGTTATTTAAATTTCTCCATCACTCTTTTGGAATTTCTTCATAAATTTTTAAAACTTTTGTAAAGATTTTAGAAATTCAATTACAAGTTAAATTTTAATATCAATATAAAATTGGAATGTATGCTTATGACAAAATTTTATAAATTTGAATTATAGTTAGATTATTATTCAAACCAACATGATTAGTATACATTGTGTTGTGCATCTTGAGGGATGTGCTTTTGGGTCTTAGAGGGGTTGTATTTGGTCTCGGTGAGCCCCCAACTTTTATCTTTTATTTTCTACACAATTTTTTGATCTATGGATGTAATAAAATAAGCTTTTTTTGGAAGTATAAAGACAAGCTTGGAGTTTGGGTTAGTCTTAGTTCTTTAGGCCTTTGCCCCTAATTGGGTCATTAAATTGGTCCAATTTTTTAGTTGAGTCAATAAGGCATTTTTATTTTATCTATACTACTATAAATGTAATCTGCTAAATGCGCATGCTTAATAACTATTTTGAATTTATAAAGATTAATAACTACTTTTATTCAAGAAGTAATTTATGGGATACAATTGAATTTACTTGGGCCATCAACATATTTATTCAAGAAGTAATTTATGCGACACAATTGAATTTAATTGGACCATCAACATATGCGTTTATTTGGACGATCTCAAAGATTACACTATTTTATATTAACACAAACAGTTGAACATGCATCAATTTGATGATAATAATTTTTTTTAAATAAAGGCCAAATACCAAAAAAATGGACTTATTCCAAATCCAAAATCCCAACAAAATCTAAACTCAATTTTTTTTTATTTATACATAGATTGCAAAGCCCAACAAATAGTATGTTAAAGAAGCCTTGAATCGACTATAGTGCGCTTCGCAGAGTTAGTCGGGGGTCTCGCTGTATTACTAATGGAACTCGGATTTGGGCCTGCAGATACGTGATGGGCTGAGCCCAAGTTAGATTAGTCTGTTAGTATTATAAATAGACCTGTTCGCAGGTTATTCTGTATCTCTGTAATCTGAAAACCTAGCCTCTAATAAAACTCGTTCTTCCTCTGCCCGTGGACGTAGCCAACACAACGTTGGTGAACCACGTAAATTCTGTGTCTCTTATTTACATTTTCAGTTCCTTATTTGATTGCTCTGATTAATCCATCACAACAAACTAGTACCAAGAGCCAGATCAATCGATCAGGTTTTCCGCACTTGGATTTTTTCGGCAAGAATTGAAGATGTCTGCGTTTAACGTAAAGGTTGACAAATTCACCGGGAGAAACAGTTTTGGTTTGTGGCAGATCAAGATGCGATCTCTTCTGAAACAGCAGAGCTTATGGGCTCCGCTATCTGGAAAGACGAAGAAGGAAGCTGTAGATGATGAAGAATGGAGTACTCTGGAGGAGAATGCTCATTCTACGATCATGCTATGTTTGTCCGATGACGTGATCATTGAGGTCGCTGATGAAGATACTGCGGCAGGTCTCTGGTTAAAATTAGAGAGTCTCTACATGACGAAATCTCTGACCAACAAGTTGCTTTTGAAGCAACGTCTGTTCTGATTACGCATGCAGGAAGGTACATCCCTTCGGGACCATCTAGATAAATTAAATAAAATTTTGCTAGATCTGCGTAATATTGATGTTAAAGTAGAAGATGAGGATGCTGCTTTAATTCTGTTGGTATCTTTGCCTGAATCATATGCGAATTTTGTGGATTCGTTTATTGTTGGGAAAGATAGTTTGTCTCTGGAAGATGTGAGATCCACTCTTCACACCAGAGAAGATCGTTATAAGGTGTCTGGTTCCAATACAGAGAATCAGGCATCTGGTCTGGCTGCAACAGTTAAGGGAAGTGGAAAATCGAAAAAGAAAAAGATTAAAAAGGGTCCAAAACCTGATGATATTTGCAACTATTGCAAAGAAACAGGGCATTGGAAATCTGATTGTCCTAAGAAGAAAAAGCAGTCGGACAGAAAAGAAGGTCCTAGTGGATCTGTTGCTGTAGCAGAAACTGATACAAAGTCTGAAGAGGATTTGGCCTTAGTTGCAGATGAACAGTCACATCGCAGGGATGTGTGGGTTCTTGATTTTGGGGCATCGTACCACATATGTCCGTACAGGGAGTATTTCTCGACCTATGAAAAGACAGATGGAGGCAGCGTTAACATGGCCAACAGTGCTGTCTGTAAAGTAATCGGAATTGGCTCAATAAAGATCAGGACACATGATGGTTCGTTCTGCACCTTGAATGACGTCAGGCATGTCCCACAGATGACTAAGAATCTGATTTCGTTGAGTTTACTCGACAGCAAAGGTTTCAGTTTCAAAGGTGAGGGTGGTGTTATGCATATCTGTCGAGATTCAAAGGTGGTTCTGACAGGCTTGAAGCGTGGTACCTTGTATTTTCTGCGAGGTTCTACGGTGACTGATTCCGCTGCGGTTGCATCGTCTGAAGTTCAAGACCAGGATATGACTAAGTTATGGCATATGAGGTTTAGTCATATGAGTGAAAAAGGGATGCAGATTCTATCTAAGAGAGATTTTATGTCTGGGCACAAGATGCAGATCCTTAACTTCTGCGAACATTGTGTGTTTGGGAAGCTTCATCGAAATAAGTTTCCAAAGAAGGGTGTCCATCAGACTAAGGGAACGCTTGATTATATCCATTCTGATTGTTGGGGTCCTTCACGTGTTGAGTCTCTTGGAGGTAACAAGTATTTTATGTCTATTATTGATGATTATTCGAGAATGACTTGGGTAATTATGATGAAGCATAAGAGTGAAGTCTTCAAGAATTTCAAGCAGTGGAAGACTATGATAGAAAATCAAACTGGGAAGAAAATTAAGCGACTTCGAACTGATAACGGCCTGGAATTCTATTCGTCTGAGTTTAATAAGTTCTGTAAGAATGAAGGAATAGTTCGTCATCACACTATTAGAGATACACCCCAGCAGAATGGTGTGGCAGAGCGCATGAATCAGACATTGCTGGAGAGAGCAAGGTGCATGCTCTCTAATGCTGGATTATCTAGAAGATTTTGGGCAGAGGCTGTTAGCGTGGCGTGTTACCTGATCAACCGTGGGCCTCACACTGGCATCGATTGCAAAATACCGTATGAGGTATGGTCAGGTAAACCTGCAGATTATTCTTTGCTAAAAGTTTTTGGTTGCACAGTTTATTATCATATTAGTGAGGGTAAATTAGAACCAAGAGCAAGAAAGGGTATATTTGTTGGCTTTGGGGACGGGGTGAAGGGGTATAGAATCTGGTCTCCTTCAGAAAATAGAGTTATATTAAGTAAAAATGTTATATTTGATGAGAACTCTATGCTTAACCCTCCTGTGAAGCTGACTGTTGCAGCAGAAAATAGTAGTGTTGATAAACAGGTGGAGCTGCAAGATACTCTAGATGAGAGTAAATTACAGCACCAAGGTGGAAAAGATCAACACACTCAGCCAGAGTCATCTACTTCAGAAGTTCATCCAGCAGCTCGTCAACCAAGTATAGCTTTAGATAGAGCTAGAAGGATTGGCATCAAACCTCCTGTGAGGTATGATTTTTACGATATGGTGGCTTATGCACTTCAAGTCGCCGAAGAGGTGGACATTCATGAACCATCCACTTATAAAGAAGCTGTATCTGGCAATGAGTCTATTAAATGGCTTACTGCAATGGGAGAGGAGATGGAGTCACTTGAGAAAAATCAAACTTGGGAGTTGGTCAAACGGCCTAAAGAGAGGAAGATTGTTACTTGTAAGTGGGTTTTCAAGAAAAAGGAAGGAATAACACCAGCTGAAGGTGTTAAATATAAAGCTCGACTTGTTGCAAGAGGATTCACACAGATAGAGGGAGTAGACTATGATGAGATTTTTTCACCAGTGGTCAGACATACATCCATCAGAGTGTTACTAGCAATAGTTGCACATCAGAATCTAGAACTTGAGCAACTTGATGTGAAGACAGCGTTTTTACATGGTGAGCTGGACAAAGAAATTTATATGACCCAGCCAGATGGTTTTCAAGTTCCAGGAAAAGAAGAGTACGTTTGCAAGTTAAAGAGGTCGTTATATGGGCTGAAGCAATCTCCCAAACAATGGTATAAGAGGTTCGACAGTTATATGGTTCATCTGGGATACAACAAGAGTCCATATGATTATTGTGTCTATCACAATAAAACATATGATGGTTTCATGATATATCTTGTTCTGTACGTTGATGATATGCTCATTGCTGCTAAGTCTAAGTCTGATATTCAGAAGTTGAAAGATTTTCTCAGTGCAGAATTTGAAATGAAGGATTTGGGTGCTGCTCAGAAAATATTGGGGATGGAGATCTATCGAGATAGAAATCAGAAAAAACTTTTCTTGTCACAGAAAGGTTATATTCAGAAGGTGCTGTCAAGATTTGGCATGTCTACAGCAAAGCCTATTGATACTCCGAGTGCTGCAAATATTCATTTGTCTTCTGCTTATGCGCCGCAATCTGAAACTGAGAAGGAGTACATGTCTCGAGTCCCATATTCTAGTGCAGTTGGAAGCTTGATGTATGCTATGGTCTGCACTAGGCCTGATATTGCACATGCTGTCAGTGTTGTTAGTAGGTTCATGGGGCAACCTGGAAAGGAGCATTGGCAAGCGGTGAAGAGAATTTTTCGATACCTTAGAGGCACGTCTGATGTTGACCTCATTTATGGTGGAGATTCACAGTGTTCTGTGGCTGGCTATTCTGATTCTGATTATGCTGGAGATGTTGACAGCAGGAGGTCGATGACCGGTTATGTGTTCACTCTTGGTGGTTCTGTTGTTAGTTGGAAAGTAACATTGCAAGCTGCAGTTACTTTGTCTACAACTGAGGCAGAGTATGTAGCGTTGACAGAAGCTGCAAAAGAAGGAATATGGCTGAAAGGGCTAGTTAGTGACCTTGGTCTACATCATGATCAAACTGTCGTTTATTGTGACAGTTTGAGTACAATCTGTTTAGCCAAGGATCAAGTTCATCATGAGAGGACAAAGCATATTGATGTGAGGTATCATTTCCTGAGAAGTGAGAAGAGGATCAAGGTGGTGAAAGTTGGTACTGCTGATAATCCCGCTGATATGTTTACCAAGCCGGTTCCTCATAGCAAGTTTCAACATTGTTTGAACTTGCTAAATATCACAAGCTGTTAAGTTACCCTTTGGGGCAATTCTGAGGTGGAGGAAGAAGTCTGGCAATCGAAATGGTGCGTCTGTTTGGAGGATTCAAGTCAAGGTGGAGATTTGTTAAAGAAGTGCCTTGAATCGACTATAGTGCGCTTCGCAGAGTTAGTCGGGGGTCTCGCTGGATTACTAATGGAACTCGGATTTGGGCCTGCAGATACGTGATGGGCTGAGCCCAAGTTAGATTAGTCTGTTAGTATTATAAATAGACCTGTTCGCAGGTTATTCTGTATCTCTGTAATCTGAAAACCTAGCCTCTAATAAAACTCGTTCTTCCTCTGCCCGTGGACGTAGCCAACACAACGTTGGTGAACCACGTAAATTCTGTGTCTCTTATTTATATTTTCAGTTCCTTATTTGATTGCTCTGATTAATCCATCACAACATAGTAAATTATTAAGTTATAAATGTGGTTTTTATGGTTTCATTTTCAAATCTCAATTCTCAAACTTTTTGTAAGCTCAAAACTTGTTTGAGCAGAGTGATTTTTCTCCCTTTCTTTTTGATACTCATTTTTAAATCTTTCAAAATTCCAAATTATAAGAAACAAGAATTGATCTTATTTGCATTCCCATCCCAAAATCTCAAAGGGGAAATCAACATTGTACGACGAAAATGACAATCCCAAAATTTTAGAGCATACTTTGGAAAAACGTGAGTGCCACTTCATAACTAGAATCAATGTCCATTTTGGGATAGTAAATTTAAGAATATTTCAATAAATTTTTTGAGGATATCTCAATTTTGACTTGAAATCTAAAAAAACCATAGAAATTATATAATTAGTTGAAAATTTTATATGAAATTTTGACTATAATTTATGTGCATTTTTTATATCAATAATAATATATATAAAATATATAACGAATTTTGTTAATTTATATGATTAAAATCTATTGTAAAACTGAAAAATAAATTGAGCTTTATAGTCAAATAATAATTAAAATCTCATAATACCTTCATAGTCCGAATCGAACCTACAGGTAAATTCGGATCAAAGGAAGTTTGCACATGCAATAACGCTTGAGACAAGTTATTGAACCCACATTCTTATAGGAAATTAATAACTAAGAATTCAAATCATAAGCCTCTATGCGATGTAACGTCAACGATTATATAATCTAAACTGATAACATATTATCGGGCTATTCCCAATTCCAGAATGAATGGATTACTCCATAGATGCGAAAGCACAATCAACTATATTAAAAATAAACATGATAGATAGACAAGAATTAAAAGAGATTAAAAAGATAAACTCGATAAAACCCGTTGTCGAAAGATCTCATTTACAATCAATTCTTGAATCTTGTTCTCGAATCTCTAATCTTTACATTCAAAATCAGATAAACAAAGTTCGAACCCTAAAACATAGCTTGGAGGGGATATTTATATTCCTTGGAAAGAGAAATTTCTGAAAACATGGATCTGAGCCCTCAAACGCGCGGTGCAGAAAACTTTCTGCCCCGTGCGTTCAAACGCACGGCGTTTAAACGCGGCGCGTTGAAACACGCCGCGTTTAAGCGCAAGGGGCAGATTATTTTTGCACCGTGTTTTTGTGCTAGTCTTGTTATTCTCGGCTTTTCACGCTACATGTTTCCGTTTCGAGCTACTATATTCACCTGCGACACTTAACAGAGCTATTAAACGCATTGTGAGGAGAAAATAGAAGCATCGAGTATTAAATGTAATCTAATGAATGCTATATAAAGCGTAAAAATGATGTTTATCAACCCCCTCAAACTTGCTTTTGTTCGTCCTCGAACAAAGGTAAACAAAGAAAACAAAACAAAAACCAAAGATAAACTCATTTTCGTAGAGCACACGATTGCATTTAGTATGTGCAACACGACTTTAAACCTTTTAGTTACCCCAAAAGGACGAGTTATAGTCTCGTGAGGGTTTGCATTTCGATATACTCACAAAATCTATGGATTTCAAGCTAAATCCAGATAATACAACTTATAAAATTAACAAAAGACTAATGGCATGACATCATTAACAATTAAGCTCAAAAGTATGTACATATCTCTCAGTTTTGCCACATATTAACACTAAGAGTCGAATTAACTTCCAAAGTGGTGCATGCAATCATAGGCATTATAGTCGAGTGGCATCCTTACCAAATTTTGGATATAATCCCCATCATTATCAACTTTCAATTATTCAAAAGGCATAAAGAGTTATAGACAGAACACTGTTACGTATGTGTTTCAATTTTAGCTCATTAGACCATGTGCATTGTTTGTTCCCTTAGGCTTTCTATGACACCCATGTAACGAGTTTTGGGTCAACGACTCCGAATCTAGATAGTTTTAGGGTGTTAAGTGTTGAAACACTCCTTTTGGACTTAATCACTCGAGTGTCAAAGGCCACGAAACAAGCTAGGTCTTTATTTGAGTTAGCTTCACATTGTCATAATAATCCAACACATCAATATTTTCAAATTTTAAGCATTCATTATGAAGCGTAAATGTGACTATGGAACTCTATACCTTCTGAAAATTTTAGTTAATATCTTTGAGAATTACTCCATACGTGTCTCAAGATGTAACATCCACTCAACTCCTCTCCCATAGATTGTGTATAAACATCTAAAGAAGCAAATCCTAATCTTAGGTCGACATGAGCAAAAATCGAGATATGCTTGTTCCATTAGTCCAGATTATATATTGAAGTCATGCCATCTATCTTAAGTTAATTCTAGCAAATTGTACAAATTGACAAGCTAAAACTCATAAAAGAAAAAAAATAATGCATGCCGTATGAATAGCACAAACGCCCCCAAACTTAAGCGAAACAAACTCATATGATATATAAATATGCTAAGTCGAATTCCACCCCCAAATTTAAACTATAACAATGTCCTAAATGTTATCACACATAAGTAGTGGGAAAGAAAAACTTAACCTAACGGGATGTTGAAAAACATGTCCGAATACCAAAAGAGAATTTTTGTTCCAAGTAAAGGTGTTGCATCATCTTTATCATCCAATATAAGCTACTCATGTAACTTGTATGACAAAACAAAAACAAAGCATGCAAAGATTTTTTCGAAAGAAAAGGAACAAAAAAAGGAAAATACTTGGGTTGCCTCCCAAGAAACGCTTGTTTATAGTCATTAGCTTGACTTTACCATGTTAACTCAGTTTTGTAGATCTCGAATTGGACCCAACGACTTAGCAACTCTCCAATCGATTTTAGAATCTCGATTTCTAGGTAAAGAGAACTCAGACACTAGTCGAATGGAAGAATTAAATCGCCCTTTTTGAAATTTTTGGCGATGGATTTTTTATCATGCAATACTTCAGCACCTTCATTGTTAATCCCTGCACTCTCATGCACATCAAACCTTGATTTATCTAGTTCATGAAGTCGAAACTTCCTCTCCTTTCCAGCGAATTTTGATGTCAATGGTGGATTTCCCTTAAATAGTTGAGCAATATCAGCATTAATTTCATCTTCATCCTCGATCGAGCCACCACTCATCAGTCGTGCTTCTAATGGATCTTTATAGTGTTTCTTAGCAAGCTTGTCCTTAGTTATTCGATTAACCTCGTCAATCCTGCAACATGAGTTCTCGAGAGAGCGGTTAGCAACAGATCTATATAGACTAAATTCAACTCTCTCATCCCCAATATTCAAGGAAATTCTTCCATTTTTTACATCAATGATGGCTCCTGCTGTAGCTAGAAAAGGCCTACCAAGAATAATGGGGTTTTGAGAATCCTCCTCTATCTCGAGAACAACGAAATCCGTAAGAATAAAGAACTTATCGACCTTGATAGGTACATTCTCTAACACACCTATCAGATACTTAACAGAACGATCGACTAATTGCAAAGTTATGGTCGTAGGCTTTAAATCGCTTACGTCTAATTTTTTCGCAACAGACAATGGCATGAGACTAACACTAGGTCCAAGATCACATAAAGCATTATTAAAACTCATATTGCCAATGGCACAAGGAATTGAGAAACTACCGGGATCTCTAAGCTTAGAAGGTAATTTATTTTGAATTATAGCACTGCACTTCTCAGTTAAAGCAATAGTTTCGTATTCCTCTTTCGTTTGTTAGAAAAAATTTCTTTTAAGAACTTATCATACGAAGGCATCTGAGATAACGCATCAGTAAAGAGAATATTAATATACAGCTTTTTAAGAACCTCTAAAAATTTTTCAAATTGCTTATCCAACTTAGCTTTAGCTAATCTTTGAGGAAAGGGTATGGGTGGCTCGTAGGGTGGTGGAGGACGTACACTGACTCTTTTTTAGTTTCATTCTTTTCAGTTGGTTCACTTTCGATCATCCCATTAGGCATTTTTGGACCTTCATAATTGGCTCCACTCCTTAAAGTAATTGCATTACAATGTTCCTTTGGGTTTGACTCAGGTTGTCCGGGAAAGGAACCTGAAGTCCTATTCGAGTTGCTAGCTTGTTGTGCAATTTGAGTTTTTAGCATCTTATTATGCGTTGCTAAAGAATCCACCTTAGTTGCTAGTTGCTTAATTGCTTCATTTACTACCTCGTTTTGTTTAGTTTGGGCAACTACAAAACTCTCAAGAAGGGATTCTAAGTTCGATTTTTGTGATGGAACGAGATTATAAGGTTTTTGTTGGAATCCAGGTGGCTGCCTAAAGTTAGGATGTGAGGCTGCATTTTGTTTTGTATTGTACAAAAAATTAGGGTGATTCCTCCAACCAGGATTAAAAGTATTTGAAAAAGGGTCGTTCTTTTGGTTGAAGTTATTCACAAAGTTGGCTTGTTCCATAGACGGATTGTTAGGTACACCAGCTAGTTGACACTCTAATGCAACATGACCAACCATACCACATATTTCGCACATAGGAGGTGTAGTATTGACAGAATTAACATACACGTTCATTGAATCTAATTTCTTAGACATGGCTTCTACTTGTGCAGAAAATAAAGTAATAGCGTCAAGATCGTACTTACCTGGTGTCTTCTATGGAATCGATCTTTCGCTTGACCATTGGTAGTGGTTCAGTGCCATATCCTCGATTAGATCATAAGCTTCGTCAATACCTTTGTTCATCAGTGCTCCTCCAGCTGCTGCATCGATTGACATTCTCGTGTTATATATCAGTCTATTGTAGAACGTATGAACTGTAAGCCACTTCTCCAACCCATGATGTGGGCACAAGGAGAAGATCCTTGAATCGTTCCCAAGCTTCATATAGTGATTCACCATCTCGTTGAGCAAAAGTAGTGATTTGGTTTCTCAATTGTGGAGTCTTGCTCAGGGGAAAATATCTCGCTAGGAAACATTGCATGAGCTGATCCCATTTTCTGATGGAACCCGATGGTAAAGAATGTAGCCAAGTTCTCGCTTTGTCTCTCAGTGAAAATGGGAACAACCTCAGCCTGATAGCATCTTAGGAAACCTCGTTCATCTTTAGAGTGTCGCAGTACTCTAAAAACATTGACAAGTGTAGGTTTGGCTCTTCAGTAGGTGCACCCCAAACTGATTCTGCTGAACCATTTGCAGAAGGGATGGCTTGAGCTCAAAGTTGTTGGCCTCTATAGTAGGTCTAGTGATGCTAGAGTGAAGGGTCTGCGCATTAGGTGCTGCATAATCTTTCAGAGACCTCACATTTACATTCGCGTTCCCATTTGCATTTGTGCTTACATTCGCGTTAATGTTTACGTTCACATTCTCTTCAGCCATGGCTGCTTGTTTTAGTTGAGCTTGTTTCAGTCTTTGTAATTTTTTCTTGCACGAAAAGTTTTCTCGATTTCCGAATTTTCGGATCTAGCTCGATAGGAAAATTGATGTTGCTTTGCATACAAGAGAAAGACAGAGATCCTGAAATAAAACGAAAAACAAAAAAATTAATAACAAAAAAAAATAAAACAACTTAGTCTCACTAAAATCTGATAAGAACTAATATCGATTATCTTAGTCCCCGGCAACGGCGCCAAAAACTTGATGTGCCTAAACCGCAAGCGCACGGCTTCGGTGTAGTACAAAAGATATCGTTCCCACGAGAACTGAATAATGAAGTACTAATTCTATCAGTTATCAGTAATCTAAGCCTAATGAAATCGTAAGAATAAAACGTAAATAAAACTAAACAAGAAAACTGGTTTTGATTATATTGGATTAGTAATTCCAGAATCAGGTTTCACGACATACATTATCAATTCAATCATACAATCAAATCAGTTACGATTACCACTTATGAAGGACAGTATCCAATTATACTTATTACCTTCTGTCGAAGTATAACAATTTACCCAAGTTAATTAATCAACTACTTTCGTGATGATTAGACTAAGCTCAGATTCATTAATCTCTGTGATAATGTATCGATTCCTCAAAAGACCTAAAACTACTTTCGTGATTTAGGATCCTAGGTTTGAATTCTAGGGTTCCGATTTAGATGTCACTTGTCAGAATTTTCACCTAATATCTATGAACATGTAAATATGTGGCCAGCAAATTCACAAGCATTAATAACTAAGAATTCAAATCATAAGCCTCTATGCGATGTAACGTCAACGATTATATAATCTAAACTGATAACATATTATCGGGCTATTCCCAATTCCAGAATGAATGGATTACTCCATAGATGCGAAAGCACAATCAACGATATTAAAAATAAACATGATAGATAGACAAGAATTAAAAGAGATTAAAAAGATAAACTCGATAAAACCCGTTGTCGAAAGATCTCGTTTACAATCAATTCTCGAATCTTGTTCTCGAATCTCGAATCTTTACATTCAAAATCAGATAAACAAAGTTCGAACCCTAAAACATAACTTGGAGGGGATATTTATATTCCTTGGAAAGAGAAATTTCTGAAAACACGGATCTGAGCCGCGTTCAAACGCGCGGGGCAGAAAGTTTTCTGCCCCGTGCGTTCAACGCCGCGTTTAAGCGCACGGGGCAGATTATTTTTGCCCCGTGTTTTTGTGCTAATCTTGTTATTGTTGGCTTTTCACGCTACATGTTTCCGTTTCGAGCTACTATATTCTCATGCGACACTTAACAGAGCTATTAAACGCATTGTGAGGAGAAAATAGAAGCATCGAGTATTAAACGTAATCTAATGGATGCTATATAAAGCGTAAAAATGATGTTTATCAATAAGTGATTATAATTTTTATTTTTACTTTTCGTTATATAATTATATGTTTATCATATGTCCATTACTTTACACTTTACAATATTAAAATAGTTAATTACATACTTCACATATTCGTTTCTCTTCTGGTTCTTATTTTACTACAGATCAGTCATCTTTACGTATCGATACACCTTAAAATTACACTTATTTGACACATTCCACTAATTCCAATAGTTTTCTAAAAACTCAAACAAATCACATCATGTTCAAACTGTAATAAAATATTCAGAGTGAAAATTTTCTAAAATTAACCGAATGCATAAACAAACACGGCATAAGTATCATGGCATGCAAATGTGGTTAAACTTGCATTGGTGTCTTATTTGTTCATATGATATCAAATCTGTATTATGATATCAAATCTGTATTTTTTTTTGGATGACGGGGGACCCGCAGCCGATACCCTTGAGGTGCGCATTGGGTAAATCTCGCTCTTGTGCAATAGCCTGCAAACCACAGAAGATATCAAATTTGTATTAAGTCATTAAGATTTGTGTGGTTGTATGCTTTGATGAAATGTTGGTGGTAGGTGGCTCCAATTATCATATATCAAGCAAAAATGAAAATTGGTAGGTGGCTCCATTTCTGGGCAACTTATTTGTTTTTTTTATTTACAAAATTTTTAGAATTTGCATTTCAATCCTATATCTTTTTAGGCTTATTTTCATTTTAGTTGTTCCTATATCTTTTTAGGCTTATTTTCATTTTAGTTGTTTTAAATTTATAAAGTTTGAATTGTTTTTAGTTTAGCCACGATAAGTTTAATTACTTATAATTATATCGTATTAATTATATTTTATTCAATTATGCATTAATTTAAGTTTATTATTAAATAATAAATAAATATTTTATACTCTAACTTATATAAAATGTATATTGTATTATTGATTAGTTTGAATTGCTTTCATTTAGTCCATAAAATATAATTTATTATAAATAAATTATATAAGTTATATTTAATTCAACTAGAATAAAATATAAATTTTTGTCATTTGTACCGAATTTGAGTATTAATGTATGTTTTTTATGTATGTCTTTTTAAAATCAAATAATAAAGTTCAACTTTAATAATTTATTCATTAATTAAATAATATATATTTTATTAATTAATTTTTAAAATATCGAAACGCAATTAAAATAATTTTTAATTATTTAATAATAAAAGATTTTTATTTTTGGTGAATTTTATTAACAAAGTATATTTTTCGGGTGAAAATGTACAATGCGTAAAAGTTTGGGGTTTTATTTGTGAAAGATTATAATCTATGATGCACGGACATGGGACACGTCGCACGACACGACACGGACACGGGACACGATATTTTTCAAAAAATATAGGACACGACACGGCCTCGATACTACTAATAAAATATGTATATATATCATATACATATATATGTTCATTAATTTACGTTAATATATATAAATTAGTCTTTTCATTTTAATTTAAATATGACTGGTTAGAGAATAAACTATAAAAATAACTATTGTAAATTATAAATTTGTATTTGATTTGTAAAGTTATATATGTCACAAATAATGCATATATAGTAGACATATTTTCCAACTGTGTCTATTACGGTATTCATACTTATTTTTTTCATTTTATTTAAGCGGACAAATTTCTTTTCATGTTGGACACGGTGTCGAAGAGTGTCGGACGAGTGTCGTGTCCAATAAGGTGTCCGACACGACACGTTGTGATTTTTTGAAGTGTCCCTGCATTAGAGATTATAATATTATAAAAAAGATAGAAAAAATGGAATATTCTGTAAGATTTCTTTTTGGTGCAGTGAAAAGTGTTCTAGGGTGGAGTAAATATACTGTAATTGCGCCAAATTGGTGCAAAATGGAAAAATGGGTTGGATTATAAATCAACAATTCAAAACAGCTCATCCAAATATATTTCCAGTCTCTACACAAAAACCTAAACTAATTTTAGAACTTAATTTTCAAAACTGAAAATGAGATTTGAAAATGAACAAATTATTCTAAAATAATAATTTTATTATCCTAAAAATAAAAATACAAATACCAAAAGTCCAACAGCCACAAATCAAACCCCACCCACAATATGAATACCTCACACACAATTATAATCTCCATTCCTCAAATTACTTATTTGGTGCAGATGAATTCATTTAATATGTAAATTTACTAAGATAATATCAAAAAATATGTAATTATATATGGATTAGTAATCCGTGCACGTAATATTTTTAAATTATAATGAATATACATTATATTACTCATCGAAAGTTGCCACACACTTATTTTCATTGTTAATGTCGATAAATTCATGCTCATCGGGTATTAATTTTGATAAAACCACCTAAAGAGATGAATATGAAAGATGGTGACTTAAGATTTCTTTGGCCAAATGAGGAGATGATGACGGTAGGAGTGGGCTATCAGAATATGGGGATTTCCTTTTTTTTTTTTATAATACTAAAATTACCAAATAATCTCGTTTTCAAATGTTTGCATTTAATTTAATAAATTTAAAGATAAAACTTGAATACACCAAAAAATGATTTAGGAACTACCACATTTTTACTATTGTCTAGATTTTGCCCTCAATTTATCTTGGTGTTTTTAATTAATTGAAAAAAAAGGATTTATTTAAAAAAAAAAAAAAAAAAAATCTACCAATTCGGAGACAAAATAATCCAAGAAGATGTAAAAAACCAACAGAAACCAATGAAACTATCCTAAAATATAAAATGAAAACACAAAAAGCCCAATGGACCCAAATGGGCTTACATCCCAAAATCTCAAAACCCTTACAAACGCCCCACAAATATAAATATACCTGAAACCCTAATCTCCGCCTCAGAGAGAGAGAGAAAAAAAATGGTGTCAGGATCAGGGATCTGCGCGAAGAGAGTGGTGGTGGACGCGAGGAACCACATGCTCGGCCGGCTGGCATCCATTTTGGCGAAAGAGCTATTGAATGGACAGAAAGTGGTGGTCGTTCGGTGCGAGGAAATCTGCCTTTCGGGTGGCCTTGTAAGGCAGAAGATGAAGTACTTGAGGTTTCTCAGGAAGAGGATGAACACCAAGCCTTCTCATGGTCCCATCCACTTCCGTGCTCCCTCCAAGATCCTCTGGAGGACCATTCGTGGGTATGGTTAACAAGTAGACTACCTGTTTGATGTGTGTATGATATGCGGTGAACAATCATGTTTACTGTTTTAGTTTTGATATTTTATGTTGTTATGGGTTATTAGCGTGTTATTGTCACTGTACGTGCCAATTGTTTAATTTGAATAATTGGTGATTAGTATTTTTCAATAGGACTCCATTTGACTAATCGATCGGAATTTAAGTGTTTGATTTGCGCATAGTTGATATTCTTTTTGGTATTTATGTGAAATTTGTGGTCCTTTTTACCCTGGTTTATGTATTTTTCATTTAAGTGGTTGATTTGCACAGATAAGATATTCTTTTGATATTTATGTGCAATTGGTGGTCGAATTTAGCTCTTGTTTCTATTTTCTGGGAAAGGCCAATCATTGTTTTGGTTGCTGTTAAAGATGAGATTACTGCAACATGCTTCAATCCTCTAGTCTGAAATTTGTTTGCTTGTCAAATTTATGAATCTGTCGGCATGAGTTGAAATCGTTTTAATGGTTATGTAAGAATAGTGGTCTGTATTTTGGATTTTCCTTTAGTTGGAAGTATTTGGCATGTCAATGTGGAGATGATCTATTTGTACATAAGGTTTCCTGAGCATTTTCACTGTTAAGGCTGATACAGTATCTGTTTTATACTCCAGTTCACAATTATTTTATGCGTTAATTTGCTTGTTCATACTGGGAACAATTGTATTTTTACCATTCTTATGATGTTGTCTGTGTAATTATTGTAGTGGCTTCTTCTATGTGACGCGAGTTTTCAGTGTTAATCAGAATATCTCATTGTGTTTCGGTATTATGTTCTTTGATAAGATATGCACCTTTTTGGTCTGTCTGGTGGACCTGGTTTGTGGCTTTGCCAGATCTTCTCTTTTAATTTCACAATATGTGTTTGTAACCACCTTTTGAACACTTTCCAAATAAGCTGAAATCTAATACTATTGTTCTTGTATTGGTTTTGTCTCTGCAACTATGGTGTTTATAGACTGAAACAATCAGTTCCTTATATGTTACAGGATGATCCCCCACAAGACAAAGCGAGGAGCTGCAGCACTTGCTCGTTTGAAGGTTTTCGAGGGTGTACCACCACCATATGACAAGGTTAAGAGGATGGTTATTCCTGATGCTCTCAAGTGAGTCTAGTAGGATTTTGTCTATACATACTTTTTCATGTTTCATATCTTTCTTATGCATTGTATTGGATTGCCTTCATTAGGGTTTTGAGGCTTCAAGCTGGTCACAAGTACTGCTTGTTGGGTAGACTCTCATCAGAAGTCGGATGGAACCACTATGACACTATCAGGGTATAAAAATATACTCTGAATATAGTTTTGCTTTCTAAAATTGGTTGAAAAAAGTCTCAATAATTGTTATTGTATTGTAGGAGTTGGAGAAGAAGAGGAAAGACAGATCCCAGGTAGCATATGAGAGGAAGAAGCAATTGACAAAATTGAGAGTCAAGGCCGAGAAGATTGCTCAGGACAAGCTTGGTGCTCAACTTGACATTATTGCTCCAATTAAGTATTAACTATAAGTTGTTTTAAATGATATTTTTGCTGGAGAATGATATTGTATGTGTTGGATTTGTTTCGATTAGATGCTCAGTTGGTTTGGATCTTCTTATTTTGTTCTGTATGAGCAGAGCCTTTTCTTGAAATCACAATTTTGATGCTTTATTAGAAGTTTGCTGCTTTAAACTAATCTGTGGATTTGCATATTTGATATGGGTATTGTTGGATATGTGGTTGTGCACACCAAGATGTATTTTTTCCAGTAATGTACAAATTGGGTTATGCACAACATTTTTGATGGAAAAAGATAACCTTTTGTCAACACTTTTAATGGAAAATGGGAATGTCATCTCTGTTAACTGTGGTGGATGTTGAGTTTGTTCCTGAATCAAATTACACTTGCATATGATGGGGGGAAATATAATAAAATGAGGAGTAAATGAAATGGAATGGAATCATGATGAATTATTATGTGTATATATATTCTGCACACAAAAATCATTGTAAATATTATACTAAAACAGTAAGTCCATGTCCACCACATTTTCACAAACAAGTTGAGATTTTGAAGACAAAATTGAGTAGCTGAATATTACAAAAAAGCATATATTAAGCTCCAAAATCCCTGTCAACAATGAGGGTGTCTGTATTCATGGGTATTGTATGATGATGACCATAGGAATGAATACCATCAATTATCGAGGAAGGTGATTGATTGTACATAACCCACAAGTTAGTTGTTAGTTACTTGTAATTTGAAATAGGTCAAGTAGGATGTGACCTTAACAGAAATTGAGTAACATTCTCTATGTTATAACTTGTTAATTTCTTTTTAATCCCAATATGTATATATGATTGTAGGTACTAAATGATGAAATGAAATAGTATTATGAAACTCAAGATTGATCATATATATCTTTAAAAAGCAAGCTCATACAAAACAATACTACTAAATTAATACCAAAACATAGAACAAATAATCAACTAGCAATACTCGACCGCCTTTTCATATCTTCAGCTTGATCAGTCGCAAGAACTTGCATCTTGGCTTTCTCCAAATCAGCATCAGTCGCCTCCTTCTCTGTTTTCGCCGTCAGTTTCTTGGTAAGCCCAACCACAGACGCTTTCAAATACCGAAAGTTTTCTTGAATTGAAGCAACTAATGATATACATCCGCCGGAAATCTTGCCGCCGGCGGTGGACGGTGGCCGGGATTCTTCCATTGAGTTTGTATTTGATTGGGCTGAGAGGTGAGGTGAGGGGTTTTGTTCAAATGTGGAGAGGTGATTGAGTGCCACGTTTGTGAATTAACATTAATAACGTGTCAATATTACATATGACTTTTTGCTCTTTTGTACTCATTTATTATCATTTTTTTAATATATTTAGGTTTTTAATTTTCTTTATGTCCAGGCTTAGTTATAGGCGAACTTTTTATTTAAATTTTAAAGGTAAACTCATAAATTACGCTGATCAACATTTTACTATTTTTTAAGGAGGTTATATGTGAATATTATTTGATATTAAATAAGGATATCGTGATATTGGATAGAACTTATCTAATGGTATTCTTATACAAATTTCTTAAGAAATATTGATTAACGGAGTATGTGAATTTAAATATTAAAATTTGAACTAATTTTTTTGTATGAAGCTAATTGTGAGATAATTTGAACTAAATATAGAAAAAACTATCACAAAGGGACCAAAGTCTAAATAAAAGGGCACAAAGTTGATCGAAAATGAAGAAGCATAAGAACTAGGGGTGTACACAAACCCGCTCAAACCGCCTGTTTTAAACTTTTAAATAATAGCGGTGGTTTGATATTCTTGTCACCTGCTACTTTCGGGTCGGGTAGTGGGTTTAAAATTTGTAATTCGCCTAAACCGCAACCCGACCGTTAATTATATAAAATACACACAAATGTATATTATAGAGATTAAAAAAAACCTTTAAAATAATATATAGATATATACTCTCTAATAATAATAATTTTATTCATATATATCACACACTTTACTTTTATTTAGGGGAAATTTAAAACCCTATTTGAACACTTATTTTATTTGAACAAAATTTTATTTTCACAACCAACGAAATATGTTCGATAAATTTATGATTAAAATTTTATGATATTTTATTTTTAATAATATTAGTGTTTTCACTTTTCACCAATTATAAATTATGATAATATGATTTTT
Source organism: Verbascum thapsus (assembly GCA_963669365.1). NCBI lineage: Eukaryota > Viridiplantae > Streptophyta > Magnoliopsida > Lamiales > Scrophulariaceae > Verbascum > Verbascum thapsus. The sequence continues at coordinate 14,325,386 of OY770110.1, read as the reverse complement.
ATTAAAAGATTACTTGATTTTCCACATTCTACCAACTCAATTTTTGTAATTAAATGTACAAAATGTAATATATTTTATTAATATATTGCTAGCTAATTAACAGCAACCAAAAAAAATGAAAAAGGGCTAAAACCGCCAACCCGCCCGCTAAATTTACTAACCCGACCGAATCGAACCGCTCGGCAATGTTTTCATCGTTTTTCGCTCGTGTTTCATGCATGCCTGTATGAATTGCAGAAGTCATTGTGTTTTGACGGTGGAGAAGTACAGAAGTGAACAGTGTGTTAGTATTTAGTTGTTCGAAGCGTTGTAGCCCGCCTGGTTCAACCGGTTTGACCCGGACCCGGCCCTTAAAACGAACCGGTCAGACCCACAAACCCGTTTTTGGTCAAAAACCTGTCAATTTGGTCAAAAACCGTTCGACCCACCGGTCGCACCGGTGACCCGGTAAAACCGGTCTCGGGTCAATCGAACCGTTCGGTTTTTATAAATACCAAAATTCAAGCTTAAAACTTAATTTTTTCGCAAAAAACCACCAAACTTCTATTATTTTACTCATCCAACATGATTCAAAGAAAATTTCTCAAGAAAATCTTTCATTCGAACAAATCAAATCAAATCAAAATATTATTTGTAAAATTCTAGTCTTTTTCGTTTTAGTTTTTGTTGGTTTGTAAATTATTAAAACTTTTTAAGTTTTTTTCTTTAAAATTGTTGGTTTATTATATAATGATGTAGCAATTATGTCATTTGTGATGTACATTTGATTTTTGTTCCATAAATTCGAAAATTATATCAATTGAACATAATTTTGCTTATTTATTTAAAAAACTCTCAAATTTTTTTATGATTTTGATATAAATATATGAACTAAAAATGATTTTGAAAATAGGAAATATCAAATTTTTATGTTTTAAAATTTTATAATAAATATTAGTATTTTATTTAATATTTATTGCGTAATTATGACATCATTGGTTCGACCGGTATTGACCCAACGGTTGAACCAGTGACCCGTGACCCGGTCAATTTTCCGGGTCGATGACCGGGTTGGGTTTCAAAACATTGCCGCTCGGTTTAGAAAAATAAATATGTAATTTCAGGTTGTCATTTTGTTCACCCGCTCATGGTGGGTCTGGTTGTTTTTTCTTTTAAAACCGCCCGAACCCAACAGCGTACACCCCTAATAAGAACAGACTTGGCGGTGCAGTTCAAATGGCTATATGAGAAAAAGAAAAAGGATTTGGCTAAAGGTCCTTCTTTTTATATTTTCTTTCCCTTTTTTCTTTTGAGATTTCATTTTTCTGATCAAATAACCTTAATTTGGCCCGTTTATTGATTACGATTTACATTGATATATCATTTACAGTATATGACATATATATATATATATATTACAGTCATATTTAGCCTGAGATTGAATCAAGTAATTTCTAATGTCGATTTAATACTACTAGTAAATGAAAAATGTGTTACACATAAATTATATGACCTCATTACAATAATATATATAAAATATTGTATATTATTTGAAATAAAAATAACATTATACATCATAAAATAATAATAATAAAAAAAAAAAATGAAGTATGCCAAATCAGCCCACAAACCAAAATTGGCTATGATTTGGCCCACCGGCCTTAAGGGCTTCTAAGTCTAATAGGCCGGCCCAATGGCCCTGTATGGCCCTGTTTGACACCTTTATATGGCTATATATTTGCAACACGTTTTTCATCTTTCATATTCAAGTAAACTATTACTATTTTTAAAAGATTTTATCCAAAAATACATTGGACCATGAAATATATATATTAAACATCGTTAACTCTTAATTTCAAGTTTCCAATTCTAGAAGAATGTTTAATGTAATGTTGCACAATTACAAAAAAAAAATATATATAAATCATGCAAATTATTCATATTTATAGAATAAATATAAATAGATTAGTGATTATTTTACGTTTTTAATTTGATTAAGAAATGAGTGAAACACATTGCTGCAATAACTTTCGTTATGCTAAACAATGTCTCTTGAGTAGAGAAGATAAGAGCTGATGTTCTTCTACTCTTTCTTGCTCGTTTGAATGGATAAATATGTTAGTCAGCCATGTTTGATGCATACATATTGTTTTGAGTATGTTATTTTGTTTTTATGGTAGAATGATCATTAGTGAAACATGTATAAAATGAGAATAATTGAAGTAATATCACATTGAAAAACAAGAAAAAATTTGACCAAATCAAGTCTAAAAATAGTCCAACAACAAATTTTTTAGGTCCATTTTTTTATTATATTAAAATCCGAAACCAAAACCTGATTCACATTTAAACCCAATTGATCCGATTGTATCGATTCGATTTAAGGTGCCATGCTCAAGTGCCGGACTCTTCCAAATCGAAAGCCTACCTTAAAACTCATGAATTTACTATTCAATACTTATTAATGTTGTAAAAGTTTATATAAATAAAGGATAGTTGTATTTAGGGGTGTAAGATGAGTCGAACCGGTTCATGAGTTTGATAAGTCGATTCAATTGAGGCTTGGCTCGAGCTCGAGAGTCGAGATATCACGAGCTTGAGCCGAGTTTTTCGAGCTCGAACTTTCGTGTGAGCTGAGCTTGAACGTACTTGTAATTATTTATAAGATCACGTTCAGCTGACTCCGATCTTTTTATTTTTATTATTTTTAATTTTTATATATGATTGTAAAATACTCAAGATTTTAAAACTAGTATTACATATTTATTTAAAATATATAATAATAATACATAATTAAGTAGTAGTTTAATTTTTGTATGTGATGCAAAATATATAATAATAATAATAATAATAATAATAATAATAAATATAATATTTCTTATTTATGTATGTTGTGAAACACAAATTGATTTAATTAAATTATATTTTTGTGACATATAAAATATAATATATATCTAATTAATACAAGTTAAATAAAGATAATTTCTAAAAAAAATTAGAAAGTAATTAAATTAGTTTTTTATTCGAGCTCGACTCATCTTTAGTGAACTTGAACTTGAACATTAAAAATTAAGCTCAGTCATGTTCTAGTTCAAGCTCGAGTTTGGGAAAATATAAATGAGCTGAAGCTCGAATTTAAAATTTGACTAGAGCTTGGTTCATTTATATTATATTTTCTATAAATAGAATACGAATGTTTGTAAAATATTATAGAAAACCCTAAAAACTATTTGTTTATTATCCCTTCATAGACAATAATTCTAAGAAAAACAACAGTTGTGCAGGATCCGAATGTTGCCCGTGGAAAAAGAGACTCTTGGAACTAACAAACCAAACCAAAAGCATGCCAATTTAAAAAAGTTCCATATTTTGGTGTAAATTGTTGAAATACAAAATCAAGAATTTACAGTTTTTAGCTAACCTTTTTCTCTATTTTGAGCCAGTATTACGTTCTTTCTTAATGAAGCTTTTGTTCTTTTCCATAATTTGAGCCAGTATTACATCTCAATAATTTGATTTTCCAATAAGATGAAAACATATTATTTAATTTTATGATATCCTTATGTTCATATTCAAACCGCTCATTAAATTTATTTCGTTACATGATTGTTTTTCCTAGTTTAAAACCCAATTCAACGAAATAAAAATGAATTATATTATAAATTTTAAGTTACATTTCCATACAACTTTTTTTTTATATTCGAGTGAATAATCAAAGAAAAAACATTTATATTGTTGTAATTCATATTTTTATACAAAATAATTATTTGCCTATATTATTTTAGTTATAAAGTGAATTATATTTCCATTAAGATTTATTTCCATTAAAGTGAATATTAATAACAAAGTTAGTTATTCTCTTTTGTGATAGGTTGTTTTTACACACAACATATTTGCCTGTAGTATTTTGATTATGGCAATACACATCATATTTTCATCATTATTAGTAGTGCATCACAACAATCAAGTTCTAAATTTTGTCATAAATTATACAAAAATCCAATCACCCAATCGTTGCCACATTTATTATAATTAGTAATCAGATTTCACAAATATACAAAACCACCACTTAAAAAAAAATTGTGACTTTGACTTGACTATTGCACAATGGATTATGGAAAAATTGTCATAAAATTTATTATATAAAAAAAAATTGAATTTTCAATTCACATTGCTATAGATTTTGTTACATAAAAAATCCAATCAATTAAAAACAAATACTTATTCAAATGGAATTTGCAATTTCAAAACTACAAAAGGAGAAAATATATTAGAAATAAAATTAAATAAATAGTAAGTATATATGAATCATGTAACAGATTCTAAGAATCAGGGTTCATGATTTCTTACATCAGGTTTCTGTTCATTACCTTTTGACTTTCCGATTTCTCTCCAAATATAATCATTGACAAATTCTCTCCTACCAAAATCATTTATTGGCTCTAATAATCAATTAATTGTATACTTAGTAAATAAAAATAATTTACCTTTGCAGGATTTAACTATTGTTAATTTCTCCTATCTCTATAAATCATTTCTTCACCAAAATCTTCCTAGTTTTATTTGTAAAAAAAAACCCATTTTATACAAGAAAAAATGAAATATTTCATATATATTTTTATTGCTCTTTTCATAGTATTATCAGAAGCCAATTCTGGACAAATAAAAGTGATTTGTCCAACAATCTTTGTTGATCAATCAGGTAGAGGAAATTTCAGAACCATTCAAGCTGCTATTGATTCTATTCCTTCAAACAACAACAAATGGATTTGTATACACATCAAACAAGGAGAATATAGGTACAAAAAATATTCATTTTTTTTAATGAAGTATTAATTTTTTTTGAATAAGATAAAGTTTTATTGTTCTTTTTTTAATATAGAGAAAAAATTACAATCCCTTTCGATAAGCCTTTCATCTACCTTAAAGGAGAAGGATTAAGAAAAACAATTGTGGTTTGGGATGATCATGATTCAATTGCTACAAGTGCTACTTTCACTTCTCAAGCAGATAATATTATTGCCAAGGGCTTAACCTTCCAAGTAAGAATGTGTAATTTTTCAATATTAGTCTCATAATATAAAACTTGTTAGCAATTTACGATTTTACGAAATTAATCCCTTAAAATATTTATTTGTTTGCAATTTTACAATAGTGTAAATCATGAATGCATCATGTCATTAATTTTATTACTGATCACGTGTAAGACATGTGACTTAAATAGCTGTTTTCCTCGAATTTTTTAACAGTTGTGAATATATATATATATATATATATATAATGGATACTTAATTTTGCAAGTTGTTTTAAATTGACAAAAAAATGCAAGATGATGCAATTTTTCCGAGATTTTATTTGAAGATTTCATATAATTTTGACATACTAATATTTTTATATTAGTCTCATATGACAAACTTGTTTGCAATTTATGATTTTACGAAATTAGTCGCGTAAAATATTTATTTGTTTGCAATTTTACAATAGTATAATCAATGCCAATCATTAATTTTATTACTGATCATGTGTAAGACATATGACTTAAATATTTGTTTTCCTCTATTTTTCTTAACATTCGTGACTCAATATATAATATATATATGTATATATATAAGATACTTAATTTTGCAAAATTTGTAAAAAAACGCAATTTTTTAGAGATTTTATTTGAATATTTCATATAATGTATGAGAATATTTTTGTGGGCCAGAATTCCTACAACTACCCTCAAACTGGTTCGGGTAGACCAATGAGGCCAGCCTTAGCAGCCATGATCCAAGGGGACAAATCGGTCTTTTACAGATGTGCATTTTTAGGGCTACAAGATACATTATGGGATGTTGAAGGTAGACATTATTTTAAAAATTGCAGAATTCAAGGGGCTGTGGATTTCATCTTTGGTTCTGGACAATCCCTTTATGAGGTAATAAATTATTTAATTATTATTATTATGGAGCATTTTATATATAATTCATTGGAAATTATCTTCTATGATGAAATTAAATTCTTTTGATAAGAAAAGGGAAAGAAAAATAATTTGCTCAATGCACAAGATTTTGTCTCCTAATAAAGAATGTAAATTACTTTCAATTTCCTATGCACAATCTTCCATTTCCTTCAATTATTATGATTTGATTATAAATTACTGTTGGCATGAAAAATTACTAAATATTGATTTTTTTTATTGTCCACACATTATAGAAAGAATCTATAGTGGTGCCTTACTTTGCATATGGAGTCAAACGAATAATATATAGTAAATATATAATTAATTATATATTTCTCAATTAAAATAGAGGTAACATAGTTAATTAGACAATATATATTTTTATAGTAAGAAAAAGACAAATATTTAAGGCTAGATAAAAGAAGAATAATTGACATTATTTTTGGGAGGGAGAGAGTACATGACCAAACCATATAAATAAATTGACTTCATAGGACAAATAGGGTAGTTTGATCATATTACTAGGCTCGTTAATGGGCGGAGATTGTCTTGTAGCCATATTCATTCAATAAAAAATTTACTTTACTCGGACCTGACCCGAACCCTATGGCACTAGGTAGTTCAGGTTTGGTTTTAATTTTTACCCACAGGTATTTTACCCAAAAATACCCGAAATTTAATCGAATTTAACCATTTGAAAATACATGCGGGTCTACTATACTTGAATAATACCCAAAATTTACCTGTGGGTATTTGTAGGGGTGTTCATTCGGTTAGAACCGAACCGAAACGAACCGAATTTTCGGTTAACCAAAAATTCGGAGAAAATCATAATCGTAACCGAACAGTTATGAGAACAGTTTGGTTACGGTTATAACCCAACCGGTTCGGTTAATTTTGGTTAACTGAACGGTTAACCGAAATCCAGACATAATTTTTTTTTTTGCAAGAATTAATTTGAAATTTGGGCTATTTGACATATTTGAATACACAAAACTCATTCAAAACTCATTACAACTTGATTTTTGGGCTATTTGACCTATTTGAATATATAAAAATCATTACAACTTTAAAACACAAAGATTATAAGTTACTACTTACGAGCCATCCTCAAAATCTCAACTCAAATTCAAGACTTAACATTAAAAATGACAAATATAAGTAGTGTCAATGTACCATAAATCCATAGTTATAAAATTAGAAATTAGGATTAAGTTATAAAATATTGCACAATGACCCCTATTTTAAAAAATATTTTTTATTACGGCCCAAATCGATTTTCAGCTCGGTTAGACTAACCGACTGTCAAAACTGAACCGTAACCGAAAACCAATTTCTCGAAAAAATGCTAACCGTCGGTTCGGTTTCGATTTGAACCGAATTAGTCGATTTCAGTTCGATTCGGTCGGTTAGTCGATCCGTGCACACCCCTAAGTATTTATCCGACTTGGCCCCAACCCAGAACGCACCCGGCATGTCGAGTCTAACTTTTTTGACCAGTCGGGTATGCAACCGGATACAGGTCGGGTCTGAGTAAAATATTTTTAGGGGTATTTCATGGGTCGGATCTGGATTTGGATATGGATATTCCCTACCCATTAACAGTCGTACATGTTACCATCGAGTTGAGTGAGTTTAACTCTAACCATGACTCTCACTCAACATCGACATAACAACAAAAGAGTTGTACGGATTGTTGGGATCGCCTAGACCCTCGGGTGAAATCTCGCAGCGAAAATAGAGTTCAAAAATTTATATTAGAAACGTTTCACTACATTAATGCCTAGCATTTATGCACAATTGAAATAAAGCGTAAACGTACCGTTTTTTATCAAATCTCGTAATTTAATCAAACTCCTTGATTTTTCCTTGATAACAAATACGAATAACACATGATCAACCAAGGTCTTTAAGCACTCCAAGCGTCGTGCCTCTAAGCGTTGTATCCACACCTTGAACGTTTCCCTCGCTAGTAATAATCGTGCTAGCGATTCAGAACTACGACTATGTATAGGGTCGTATGTAATGTGATGGAATATATCATTCTTCGAACTTGAAGAATATGAGAGTTACAAACTTAGGAAAAACCTAATGATTTTGGGAGATGTAATTTTTCTCATTCGAATCATATAGATCGAATAGCATGAATCATATGATTCTATGTATTGCCTTACATACAACGAAGAGATAAAGAACAATGATCATCGCATAGAGACTCGAAAATTAGGTTTATAAAACCCTATTTTCGTCCATACCATGTAGCCCTAAAAAAAGTGGACTCTATCAACTAGAATCCTACTACATGTATATCTCTACTCTTCCATATGTTAATACATATCAAATCCCACTATATTAGGAACTAATTCCTTATATTAGGATTCTATTATGCATTAAATCTCCACCAAAATCTAAAAGTTACTTTCCTAATTAAATTGTCTTCCAACAATTTTATTTCAATCCATTAATTAATTATATTAATCTCTAAGACTAATTAAATTATTTAACTCTCAAAATTTATTAATTGGGCTTTCATTAATAAATCCCTTGGGCTAGCCCATTAATGAATCAATCCTCGATCAATTAAAAAGTCCAATTAATTAATTCAAGCCCAAGGCTCAATTAATCAATTTATTCCATCTTGAATCAATATCCAATATTAATTCATCTAGGCCCAATTCGAAATTGGCCATCTCATACATACAACCGGGAAACTTATTCAAGTTAGTGTGTGACCCCTTAGGTTCATTCGAAAGCTAGCAGTGAGACCATTTCCCAAACGGTTCGGTAACAATTAACCAATCATTACCTCAATTAATCATTGCGCCAAATGATTAATCTTGGTCATGAATTAACCACCAATTAATTCACGACTCTCACAGATTGAGTTCAATGTCTAGCAACCTCGACTCAACCCCTAGATTCAAATGATTATAACAGACCTCTCCTGATCACGATCGTAGCATGTGTCTCATTCTTCTATCAAATCTCCCGATTAAATCTAGGATTTGGTCACCAGTCGAAATCCTACTAATTTAATCATATGACTATGTCAATTGGTGAATGACGACTTATGTCAACTAAGCAAGGATCACACACCTTCTTATTAACTTGCTTTGGCCAAAGACTTCAAGTCTAGTCATTCCCAAGACAGCATATGAGATTCACTAATCATAGATTAGAGACAGATCCCATCTTGGAATCGCCTGCCAAATCACATAACCAGACTACACCCAAAATAGCCCATTGTATGATTATCCTGAATCATGAACTAAATCAAAGTGCAGTGGGTAATGCATTTGAACAGCCGCGATTCCTCAAGTCGTGAGGATCATCACAAGCCTACGTGACCATGGAATTTCATATTCGACACGTCCACCAATATGAATTTCCACTGGGGTTGCTCAATTCACCATCCGCGATGTGAACCCTCATACGTTGCATAGGTTCCCAACCAATACCCATGGAACAAGGTACATTCCTCCAAGGAAATGCAAGGCACAAGCAAGTCTTGACGAGTTATTGATATCCCTATCTCAATAACTCTATGATTCAGAATGCTTTTAGGATTACAGCCGTTCGAGTACATCTCATGATCATCATCCATTGCGTGACCATACCCATAGCTCTATGTAACCCAAGGGACTTTATTACATATATATATAAAAACATAAGATATATAATAAAGAAAATGCCATATAATAAATAACGATTTAAACAAGACTGTTCTCATAGTGTTGCTAAGTATTTGGCAACCAATTGGCTTGCCGGGCACCCAACACTAACACGAGTATGGTATTCAAGACCTAAAAAATTATTCGTTATAATTAGTTAGTTGATTTCGATCTTAATTAGAGTACGAAACTAATGTATGTTTATTTACTTACTTGTAGAAAAGTATAATATCAGTAATAGCAGGAGAATTGAATGGAGTAACAGGATACATCACAGCACAAGGAAGATCAGAGGCAAATGAAACAAATGGATTTTTGTTTAGAGAATGTTTAATAAAAGGAAATGGAAAGACATATTTGGGAAGGCCTTGGAGAGATTTTGCTAGAGTTATTTTTTATAACTCAACAATGTCTGATATTGTTGTTCCTCAAGGTTGGGATTCTTGGTACACTGCTGGTCATGAGTAAGTCTTTTTTATTAATTAATTAATTCATTAATACCCTTTTCTTATTAATTAATTAATTAATAATTAATACATTTGGGTTTATATATATAATATAATATAATTCAGGAAGCAATTGACCTTTGCTGAGATTGATTGTCGCGGTTTGGGATCAGACACTAAAGGAAGAGTAAATTGGGCCAACAAGCTGAGTGGAATTGATTTGCAGCAATTAACCAACTTTTCATTCATTGATAATGAAGGTTGGCTGAAAACCTTCATTCATGTGTAATCATTCTTATTTATTGTTGAAATGTGTTGTATTTTAAATTTGTTTGATGTTGCCTTGAGATTAATGGTCTTGGGTGTTTTATTAAGGATTTTCAAATCATTGACATGGGTACCTTTTTATTTAGGTAATAAATAAAAGACTTCAAATGAAATCCTTTTTTTAAAAGTTATGATGGGTTTTCATGATTGATGTAAAACTTATTACTTGCAAACTAATAATCACATAACTCAATTTTGCATGTTCAAAATTTGGAAAAAGATAAAAAAAAATGGACCAATTCCTCAATTTTGAATGTTTATACATATGTACAATTAAAAAAAGCCTTGAATGTAATTTTCAAAAATAAAAAACAGACTTTTGAAGTGATATGATTTTCTATTCCAAATTCCTATTCCACATATTCAAATTTTTCACACGTATAATTCACAAATGTAGTTATTAAAAAATGTTAACATATATAAATATTTTGACACGGCATCTAATAAAAATCTTATTCACTTTTGAAATATTAAGAAAAAATTTACATAGTTTTTTCCGACTCATAACTTGAGTCATGTCTAAAATTGGTCACAAAATTATGGAAATTAGTAATTTACCACATTGCATCAATATTTTCCATTCATGTGTAGTTTTATACCTAAGCCCAATCTCCATTAATTGTGAAACGAAAATAGCTCGAGATTATCATGTGCTTGTATCATGCTATTCGAAAAGAAATTGCACAAAAATTCTAATCTATGTGACCAAAATTACACATGGCTTTTCCATTTATTTTTAAAAAATAATTTACTCCTAATTTTGTTTCCTTTATTTTCTTTGCTTTCTTAGGCTTTTAATTCATTTTCCGTTGGTTTGGCCCAAATATGACAAACAAATTATAAATAAGCAATACCAAATCATTAAACATTGTTGTTGGCAAAAATATGTAATCTAGTTCTAAAATGATTGAGATTTATCCATCTGTTGAGGTGGTTGGATGTACATGGTGGTTCCGGTATATTTTGTCATTTTGATACTATGTTCATCTTGAAAAATATGCAATAATTCAGCCTCATCAATCGACGATCACTCATTGATCCATATAAAATAAATAAATAAGGGGTTTGAGTTTGGATTCAGACTGAGGGTGACAATTGGGCAGCTTGGGCCAGTTTTGAGTCGGTTCCAATGGGTTGGTTTTTAAATGAATTTGGTTCTTAAATGATTTTAAGGTAGAACCAAATTCAACCCAAAATGGAACCAAAATCAATCCAAAAGGGAACCAAGCACAACCCGACTCAATACCTTACATTTTGTTGATTATAATTTAGATTATTGACAAATGATTTGGGCCTAACTTGAAATTTAGTTGGACCCAACTTGAAACCAAGTTGGACCAATTAGGAACTAAATAAAATTTTTTTAGGAACCAATTCAACCCAAATTGGGTTGGAACCGTGGTTCCGGATCCATTTTACCACCCCTAATTCAGACCATCCAAATCTAATAATCCTACTCTATTAAAGTCATGATCCTCAAAATCATAGTCAAAATCATCAAATTTCAGTCAAAATCTCCAAATTAAAGGTCACATGATGCGATTTCGGCGAAAATTCGTATTTTTTACCGATTTTTGTAGTCAAATTCCCACACGAACCTCACATTAGTGTAACTTATATATTAATGGACCAAATAAACATTCAAGCTACATTAATATACCAAAAATACAATTTCTCCAAATTTGGAGTGTTTTCACACAAGAATAACTCCACATATAGTCGGGTAAATCAATGTGTTGTTATTAAAATCCCAATCGAATAGAATGCCATCCAATAGTTAGAATCATCCATTAAAGAATATTGGGCCTGTTTGGATGACTGTTTTTAGAGTGTGTTTTTGTTTTTGCAAAACAAAAATATGAAAAATGCGTTTGGTTGGGCTTCTTTTCACTTTTTGTTTTTGAAAAACAAAACTCCAAAATCAACTATTTTGCAAAACAAGTTTTACCTGTTTTTAAGTTTTGCAGAACACTTTATTCTCCAAATTTAAAAAGGATGACACTTAACCTAATATCTTCTCTCTCGTTTTACTTCTCTTTTCACCAAACCACGTTGAGAGAGAAGAGAAGAGCAGCGATTTCACGGCTCTTCACGACGAACTACTCATTGCTACCGTGAAATCAACCTCTTAAGACCTTGTAAGTTAGATTTACGTGTTTATATTATGATTTAAGTTTTTTTTTGTCCATTTAGAACTAGGGTTTCATCTTCACTATTTTGATTAGGATGTGAAAATAAACATGTGAGTTTTGATTTTTGCAAAATAAACATGTGAGTTTCGGTCAATAAATTCTATTTTGCAACTTTTTGATTTTTTTGTACTTCTTTTGCATCCACCTATTCGACTCTGCAGCTATGTGATTTTTTTATTCCAGTTTTGATTTTTTGTGTGTGTTTCAGAACACAAGCAACGTAATACAGAAGAAGAGTGCTTCAATTAAATCTGAATCCTTCAATTAAATGCAACAGTGATATTGCAGGAGAAAAGTGCTTGTCTTTTGCCGCTTTATATATGAATAGGTGTTAATTGAGACTGGTTTCTAAATTCTAAAATTGATGATGAAATCATGAAACCATGAAATGATTATTTGGAAATATTGCCTGCAATGATAGTGTAATCAAAGTTACCTAAGAAATTACATTGAGTTTTATGTGGCTTCTAATTTCTTTACCTAAGATCCATAGGCTTGTTTGTGGTGTTTCTGGAAATCAGAAAGGAGGGTGGTATTTTAGAGTTTGATTTCTGTCTGAACCCTGTTATTGCCCTTACAGAGTTTTCAAACGACGAGTATGGGCATCCGAATAGAATTTATGAGAATTTGCGTATGGATAAGGACACATTTCTAAAGTTGTGATGTGTTGCGATCACTTGGTTATTTGAAAGACCATGAGAAGCGTCGGGTTTCTGTAGAAGAAGCTGTTGCAATATTCTTATACACGGTTGGTCATAACCAAAGACAGAGAGTATCTGCTGAAAGATTCCAACATTCCACTGAAACCATCAATAGACATGTAAAGGAGGTGATGCGAGCTTTGTGTATTACATGTCTCAACAACAACTTAATGAGATGGCGGTCGTAAGAGACAACATTGCTGAACAATTGTGGAATAATGTTGTAAACTAGTGAACGATAATTTTATTAGACATTGTAGTATTTTTAAACTATGCTTTCTTTTGTTTCTTTAAGACCTAGGATGTTGGCATTTTTGTTATGCATATTTTTACTTTGTTTTTTCTATAATGAAGCAAACAATTACAATGGTGTGGGTTACAATTATGGTGTGAATGACATATTTTTTCATTTTTTTCACTGCAAAACAGTTTCATCCAAACGCATTCTCTGCAAAGTGTTCCCAATTTTTATTTTCCAGAATAGTCAACCAAACATGATTTTAACATTATTTGTACTGCAAAATTGTTTTGATAAAACTGTTCTGCAAAACTGTTTTGCAAAACATCAAAAACAAAAACAATCCAAACAGCTTTTCCATAGAACATGCTCACTCACTCGCGTCCATGTCCCAAACTTGTTTCCCAATTTCAAATCACAATGTCACCCTTCTTCAAATCGTTAGGCTTTTTTACTATATATGTTTTCAAATTTCATTTTTAAATATTTGGATCATAATATTTTAAATAAATTTAACATATCAAATGCAAATTCAAATTTAATTGAACCAATTTGTAGAAAACACACATCACAACATACATAAATTGAAATATTATAATTTATTATTATATTTGCATGACATCACAAATTAAAATATTACTTAAAGTATGTTTAAAATAAAATTTTAAGTATTAGTTTTAAAATTTTAGGTACTTATAATCATATATAAAAATTAAAAATAATCTATTCTATTATAAAACTATGGGTGTTTCTTTGAAATTTTGATCTACCTAATATGCCCTTATGTATTTTAATTTTGAATGGCAAAAAAGTCCAATAATAGATAATAACTAATAAAAATAAGTTATTATGTTTATTAATTGGACTCATTAATAAATTAAAAAAACACAATTAGTGAAAATCAAACAAAAATAGATGCATAATTTATGCCAACGTACTGTGACTTACGAAAACTTACATTAAGGTTTTAAGGTAAGACATATTTAATGATATGAAAATATAATACCCCTGAGTTTAGCAAATGGAGAACTAAAAAAAATAATTCTGAAATAAGAAAAAAAAAACACTATACATAATTAAACAAGATCTATGTATGAATGAAGCATGTATTTGCATAAAAATTTATTTAGTTACATTATTATTCATGTTTTACTTTTTAATTAACTTAATTCTTTCAAGAATTGATTAATTCATTCATATTGATTAATTGATATTTTATTTTCAAATAACTAACTTATTAAGTAATAGTTTATTCAGTTAAATTTAAATTGCCACATTTTTTATGTTGAATAACTATATATATAAAGTACTTAACGAGATCATATGCTTCACGTTCAACGAACGTGTTATTAACTAGTACTAATAAAAAGTATGCGAACTGGCTCGTGAATGTATGAACAACTACAAGTAAGCTCAAGCTCGACTTATGAAAAAAACTCGAGCTCGAACTCGTAATATCTCGAGCTCAGACTGAGTTTCAATCAAGTTGACTTATCTAACTCATGATCCATCTCAACTCACCTTACCCCTAGTTTCAAGTTGAAAAGATCACCAATATTGAAATGGAGATAAAGCTGCATTAATTGGGATATAAAGAAAAGTAGTTTCTTTTGTGAAATTCTATTTACTATTTTCTTGCTAGAGAAATGGAAATTCAAAGTTCTTACGTACGTTTGTGCCTTAGAGAAACAGTTCACGAATAGTTTATACCAAAGAAAAGTATTTTCATGAGTAAATGTTGGAAAGGAAAGAAGATCATGAAAATCAATTGTTTTTGCCCCCTTTACGATAATAAGCAAAAATAAATATCAAAGTAATTTTACTAGTATCAATAAACTAACGTAAGATAGGTAACTAAATATAAATTAAGGTATAGCGATAATAAATAAATCTTTCTAACAACATTTAATAAGATTTATTTTCGACCATTATAAAAACCCTTCGAAATCCACCTTCATTGATAACAAGGATCCATTCATTTGTCTGAACTACACATAAAATAATCTTCATGCCATGGTAAAATTGGCCTTAGTTTTGCACTTTATATTCACTTGTACAGCTTTTCTTATCTACTATGGATTAGCAAATTGTAAAGTTGAAGGGAGATTTAATAGGAAATTAATAGACTATCAAACGATATATGTCGATCCATCGAGCCATACGAGCTTTCGAACCATTCAAGCAGCCATTAATTCTGTCCCTTCAAACAACAACAAGTGGATTTCAATCTCTATTAAAGCTGGAAACTATAAGTAATTTTTTTTTCCTTATGAACAAATTAAATCCATTTAATTTAATATGAAATATATAATGTATAATTTTATATATTTTATGCGTTTGCATGCAGTGAACAGGTGAAAATTCCTCGAGATAAGCCATTTATATATCTCAAAGGAGAAGGAATGGGAAAAACAAATGTTGTGTGGGATGCTCATGAAACAATGTTGAATTCTGCAACTTTTGATTCCATGGCTGATAATATTGTCGTCTCAGGGATTACTTTTGTGGTACCAATTTTATTATTTTCATTTCACACTTATATAACTGTAAAATATGGACAATGATATTTTTTTAAGTACTATAGCTAGGGATATTTTCCAAAAACAATAAAAATAATATGACATGAAGCTATGATGCACGGACATGGGATACGAGACACGGCGCACGACACGACACTGACACGAAATACGATATTTTAAAAATATTAGGACACAGTACGGCCTCGATACTTTTGATAAAATGTGTATATACATATATATCATATACGTATATATATTTATTGATTTACATTAAAATATATAAATTAGTCGTTTCCTTCTAATTTAAATGACTGGTTAGAGAAATAACTATTGTAAATTATAAATTTTTATTTGATTTGTAAAACTATATATGTTTGAAAGAAATAAAAGTACTTCAATTTTCACAATCACAAAAAATAAGTGAAATAACATCAAGTGTCACAAATAACGCATACGTAATAGATATATCCTTTAACTGTGTCCATTACGTTATTCATATTTTTATTATTTTTATTTTATTTAAGTAGATAAATTTATTGGACACAGTGTCGGAGAGTGTCGGGTGAGTATTGTGTTCGATCAGGTGTCCAACACAACACGTAATTTTTTGAAGTGTCTGTGCATTACAGACATGAAGAAAGAAACCCTAATGAAAATAAGTTGGAACAAAATGGGATGTGCTAGTTTAATATATAGATTTGGTTAATAAATTATGCAGAATTCTTACAATTATCCCCCACGAAAGCATGGGAACCCGGTGAAGCCTGCGGTTGCAGCCAAGATATCGGGCGATAAATCAGCATTTTATGAGTGTAGCTTTTTGGGTTATAAGGACACATTGTTGGATGATGAGGGTAGGCACTATTTCAAGCTATGCACCATCAAAGGAGCCATTGATTTCATTTTTGGGGGTGGTCAATCCATTTATGAGGTACAAAAACTCAAAATAAGATTAACGATATTTAGGCACAAAATAGTTTGTTGCATAAAATGACATTTGACAACGAATTGTTTCATTGTAAAAACTAAATATTCTGCAACAAAATATTTTGGTTGCGGAATCTAGCACCTCGCAGTAACATCTTTTTGTTGCGAAATCTGATATATAATTTGACAACAATATTTTTCGTTGCCAATCATAATAAAAATTGAGTGTAATAATTAATTATGGGCAACGAAATATCATTTTATGCAAGGAAATGCAAATGTCTTTTAGCACGATTATAGTTGTTGCGCATAGTATATGCTTTTGCAACGATCTAATCATGTTGTCTATAATGTACATATACGCAACGGAATTTCATTTTTTCGTTGCCATGAACATTTAGCAACGTGGATAGCGCCACGAAGCTGGCAACGAAAATAAGTTTTAGCAAGAAAAATTTCACTTTTTCGCGACGAAAATTAGCGCGGCTGCTAGCAAAATTTCTTGTAGTGTATATTTTTCATACTTATCTATCTATATAAATTAGAGAAAATCACTAATATATTACTGTATTATGAATCATTTATAGAGATGCACGATATGGGTGAATATAGGAAGTGATGCAACAGGTTTTATAGCTGCACAAGCAAGAGAAAGTCCAAATGATGAAAGTGGATTTGTATTCAAAGAGTGCAGTGTGAATGGAAATGGAAAGACATTACTGGGAAGAGCTTGGAGAGCTTATTCAAGAGTTTTATTTTACGACTCGTTTCTCTCAGACATTATCGTTCCTCAGGGATGGGATGCTTGGACTCATGATGAAAATCTGTAAGGGCGTGTTTGGATTGAAGGATTTGAAATCTATGAATTTTAAATTCATCGACAAATCCATTTAAGTTTGTTTGGATGAATTCATGTTACGATGGATTTCAAATCCCTTGTCTGACCTATTTTCTCCATAACTACGGTGGATTTCAAATGACACCATTTTAGGTGTCATTTCAAATCCTTCCTCCAAATCCCCTCCCGAAATCCAAATCCTTCAATCCAAACACACCATAAGTTAATTTCATAACAATCTAGCTAGGCAAATAAATGTTCAATCTTAGTTATTTTTGGTTGAATTGAAGATGTGTTTGTTTGTTGTCTTAATCAGGGATCAAATAACCTTTGCTGAGAACAAATGTCAAGGACCGGGATCAGATATGTCGAAACGAGTCAAGTGGGAGAAGAACCTAAGCGTAACGGAGTGGCAAAGATTCACAAGCATTTCTTACATTGACAACGAAGGCTGGATTCAGAAATTACCTCTCAACGTATAAATGATAATATGATATATATTGACACGATTTGAATATATATATACAACATTGTATAATAACATATGATAATCGAAATGAAAATGATGTTTTATGTAATATTTGAATTTTAAGTATATCATTGTAAATGAGTTATAGTTGGTGGTGATAAGAACGAATATCTTATTTATAATTTATGATGATTTGTCTTGAATAGGTATTCTAAGATAATATAGCCGTGTAAATCAATATTGAGATTGGAATACCAATTAAGTCATTAGTTTTTGGACAACTATAAAAAATAAATACTTTAAAATAATAACTGTAAATCATATGGTTGTCGCGGATAAGTGCATCTAGTATACACCATTTTGATATATTCTGAAATGAGGTCTCGGTGGCCAATATGTTTTAGGCGTTTGGTAATGACACGAAATATGATTGAAAATGACATTCATATGAATTTGTAATATCTTTTAGAGATAAAAAAATATCTCCTATAATGAATTTGCAATGTTCAAAACTTTTTCTAAAAACTTTGGCCAGAGTGTTTTAAGTGAGGCATCACTAAAGTTAAACAAAAATGAGTTTTTTGTGTAAAAATTTGATAAGAATCAAATTGAGCAATTGAGGATAATATGTGAAAAAATAATAGTAGTATTAATTTTATTTTTCACAGATATTTTAATGGAGGAGTTAATTATATATTTCTTTATGAAAAAATAAACCGAATTAGTTTTAGAGTGCAACATTATAAATATTCAGTAGAATTAAACATTGTCACATGGTATTAAATATTATCATTTGATGATAATGTGACATAATCTACTTGAAACTAAAAAGTAATTTTTCCAAAGATTCATTTGCAAGTCTCAAATTGAAACTTCATGAAAATAAATAATAAAGAATTAATGAGGTGGATAAGTATGAATTTTTATTAAAAACCAATGTGAAAAATATAAAGGAAGATTGAGTCAACCTTGCAATACCAATTTCAGTGAAATGTTTAGAGTAAAATCCTAAAAACCCACTGTGAAATATTTAATTGGCTGAAAACCTAGTGTAATTTTGTAATTTTGAAAACCTCTTATGGAAAATATAGCCGAAAAATCCCTAGTGTAATTTTGAAATTACAGACTTTCCATTTCTTTCTATTTACTTTAATTCTATTATTTTTTCTTAATATACCCAATATGCCCTTTATACTCAATCAAATAAAATATTATATTTTATTTATTTGACTTCCATATGAAGCAATAAGATAGTTTATGATTTTGAATATTCCTTCAAATTTTGGAAGAAAATAGCATATTAAAATGTATTTAATTCAAAATAATAGAAAGTGTGTTCATATTTTTCTTTTTTTATTGTAAAATCATGTTTGGCGCTTGAAGACGTAGGAAGAAAATAAAATGTTATTATTTTTGTGCAAACTAATAAATCTTTATTATATTTATAATTTTTTAAAATTCTTAATTAATATTTTATAATTTTGTGATAACTTTGATTTAATCTCTTCCTTTCTATATGATTAGAGTTTGATAAGTGAATAATCAAGACATGAAGGGGCATAAAAGTAAATTATTTAGTAATTTAGTAGTCAATAATCACTCAAAATCGCATATGGGGCGAGTGTGCTTCACTAAATTAATAGAGAGGGTTTCGTGCAACTAAAATATTTCACAAAGGATTTTTCGGTTATATTTATTTCATATGAGATTTTTAGCCAATAAAATATTTCACAGGTTTTTTTTTTACATTTTTCCCACATATTTATTTTCTTTTTAACTATTATTATCTTTTTTATATTATATCGGTTAGGAAAGATTGAGCAATTGAACACCATATCACAAAAATTGAGTAATTGACTAGGCTTGGTTCGAATTTCTTATGTGGCTTTACGTGCAATGGGGAATTCCATAGATCATTATTGCACTTTTGTTATTATGTCATCTCTTTATAGTGATCTTGGGAAAATTATTAACAAAGATAGAACTTTTAATTACCAAAGGATTGACTAGTGAATAGGGGTGGGCATTTGGATCGGGTTAATCGGGTACCGACCCGATCCTCAATTAACCCGATCCGATCAGGTTCGGATTAATCGGATAGGGTAGTTCGGGTGCAAATTGGGTTCGAGTTCAACTCGAACCCGAACAGTGCTGTTCGGGTTTGGGTTCCAAATTTTAGCTATTTCGGGTAGTTCGGGTACCCAAATTACCCGAAATTAAAAAAATAAAAAAAATTAAATTTTTTTTTACTAAAATTAATCAATAAAATGTTACCGTGAATGTTTTAATATGTAGTTAACTATAATTAAAACTTATAGTCAATTATAGATTGAATTTATATATATTAGACTATTATTTTCTACTTGATATGCATTCCATTAATTCATTGATACTCTTAAAAGTATGTTACGAGTTTAAATTTTCACGCTTCTAAACTACATTGAACATTTTAAAAACATATTTTTGTAACATTTTTAATTAACTACCACACATTTTCTATAATTTTCATACTTGGAAAGTGGAATCATATCTTACTATTCTTCTATGCATCTACTATATAAAAGTCCATTTGAAAATTTATAAAATTTATCTTCAATCCTTATTTCAGTAAAAATCATAGTTGAGGTGTCTATTTTTATCAACCAAATAAAAACGATAAATTTATTTTGACAAAAAAACTAAAATAAAAAATTAGTCGAAAAACCCAAAACCGACCCGATCAACCCGAATCCAAACTATATCCAAACCCGATTAACCCGAATATAATAGTTCGAGTTCAGGTAGTAAGATTTTGGAACTCGAACAATCCGAACCCGATTAACTCGAACCCGACAATCCAACCCAAATTCCCACCTAGTGAATATATTAGGCAATTCCACCCGAGTCTAAATAATCTAATAACCTGGTACGATAAAACTTATGACCAAACTGAATATATAATTGGTTGGATCATATGCTTTAGTGGTTTCTCTCATATGATATTTATTTCTAATTAATTACTTTCTTAATTTAGTTTAATTATATATTTTCCACCTTTATCAATCAGACTTAACTTAAAACTAGGTAACTTAGTTTTGGACCATGCTAATCTCACCGAATCTGTGAGATTAGTCTTTTGACAACCGATAGTACTACTATAAGAAAAAGGCTTTTACAAAAGCCCACTCAATTTTTCTTATTTTGTTTATTCACCCTAAATCCTATCAGGTAAAATTGTATTATAACTAAAATTCTTATTTTAACGTATTTGATGATCACTTATTCAAAGAAAAAAAACTGCCTACAACAAATAAATAGACAAGAGTGGCTCAATCCAATTTAAGGTGCACTTTGAGGTTTTCTTTCTTATGAGGGTATTGAATTTATTAACTTTATTGAATTAATAATACATATATATATTTTTTAAATTGATAGATTTTCGTAGTTCGTTAATCTTAAATTACATATTTTTTCATATATTTTATTATGATATTAGTTACATAAATTTACCAAATATGAATTTTATGGTCGTTTAATATTTTTCAAATATGAAATAAATATAATTGCAATTCATACACCTACTAATTGTATGGTTATAGACATATTTTTTAGATGGAAGATGTGCCATTTAATGATGAATCTGTTGAGATTTGTATAATTTTCAATAGCTACAATAATTTCTTTGCCATAATTGTTATCACCATATATTTTAAGAATTATAAGTAGAGGCGAAAGTGTAAATAAAGTTAGATTATATATGGGGTTGATTAGGAAATACAAATAGTATGAGTTGCTTAATTAAAAAATAATAATAAAAAGTCATGCAACCTGCATAGCAGGTTGTAGGTTTCTTCTAGCCACAATTTGTGACTGGAAATTGTATGTAAGCTTACAGACGTACTACCGGCTGTCAAAAGGCTAATCTCACAAATTATAAAATGTAATCTAATTCCTTAAAATATGGTAATTTTCCTCTCAAAAAGGAATCATAGTCCCTTATTTAAATACAAAATTAACAAAAATAGTTATTTATTTATGGATTTCATTTAAGTTATTATTTATGGAGAAATAGTTTGATTTTTTTAATGTATTTAGAATATTTTTATTGTCAAAATAGATTGTTATTTATATTTTATTTGATATTTATTTATTAAATGAAATTGAAAATTATTATGTTGTTTTTGTGATATTACCTTTGAAATTGGTTGTTGGCCACATATGATTAATGTATATTATTTATTAAGAATAATGTGTTTTTGACTTAAAGTAATTATCAATGCATTGTTATATGAAAAATCCATTTACATATCAATTTTTTTTAAAAGTCAAACAATATTTAAATAAATAAATAAGATGTTCAATTTAATTATCATTTTTTTAAAAGAGGATAATACAATTGAACCGAATTGATATCTTATTTATTTTTTATTATTTGACCAAATTAAATGTATATGTATATATATACACACATATATATATATAATATCAAATATTCTAATATGGTTAAAAATTTATAATGAAATTATACAAATATGGTTTAAAATAAGAGTATTTAAGTCAAAGTCTTAATTTTGGATTCCATTCCTTATTATATGTTTGAACCAAACATAAAAAAGAATAAAATCTATATCCTTATCCAATTTTTTGTAGACAATAAAACACTATTAATGGAATCAGATTTTCAGTAATCAAATTACCAAAAATCTTATTCTCATTTTAGATTCCATTCCATGCCATTCCATTTAAGTTTCATAATTTTCTGTTATGCAATTATGATGAAAAAAAGCTCATTTTTTCACATAACTTCGAAAAAAAGACACAAAAACTTATGGCCTTGTTTGTTAAAGTTTTAGCTTTATGTTCAAGTACAAAACTTTAAATAAATTTAATTATCAAATTCTCATTCAAAATTACTTTGTTAAACTCTAATTTTTCAACATTTTTTATATTACTTATCAATCATACGTACACCAGTTCAAACATTCATTAATCAAATTATTTATTATAATAATTTTTGCTCAATCTCTTTTATACTTCAAAATTTTTAATTTATATTTTATTATTTTTATTTATATAATCATTATAAACACTTACACAACTAACACAATTAATTTATCAACTTATCACAACTGATTTATCATTTATAATTTTTAATTTATTCTTAGAAAATATAACCAAATAACTATTATTCCTGTACAAATTTCCATAATATAAATTGGTCGATAAATTTTCAATTTCTTGACACAAAAGTATGAACAAACATAGTCAATAACATTTTTTTGAAGAATCATATTTTCATGAGCAGCCGTTATGTGACACGGAGATATAAGCAAATACTTGACGTGATTTGACTAACGTCCACAATGGCGCACGTTAGACAAATATTACAATAACCTACTATTTTTACAAAACTAGAACTGCATCTTAGCCTACGCTCCCCCCCTATTAAAAAAGAGAAAAAAACAGTACTGATATATCTGAGTGAACTGAAACGATACATACACAATTACACACATACATACGAATTTAATCACTCATTTTCTCTCTCTACAATTTTAATTTTCTTATTAATTTGGTACTAAAATATGGCAAATTTGCTCATTTGTCTGCTCCGAGTGAATATATTGATTGTCTCGCAGCTGTTTGATTTTCATTCCGAGGATTTCCGATGCAGATTTTTTCCGTAGTTTTATTTTAATTCTGTGGATTTGTGGATGCAGATGTTCTTGCATATTTAGGTTTTAAAAATGCAGTGAAATCTGGCCGCTCGTTTTGGTTTGGTATCAAAATTATTTTTACAGATCTGAGCAGGCTTTCAATTTTTCAGTGTCGGTGATGTTAAAATTTCATAGGTTTCGGTTCTTGTTTGGCGGCAGCGGTGAGTTGTTAGTGTTAATTGTTTATGAAATGCTAGTTTTTTTTTACTATTTTTAGGAATTTTGATGTTTTGTGAAGGCTTTCCATTTTTTCTTGATTTCTGTGTTGTGTTTATAAGTTTTGTTGACTAATATTGACTCAGCGAAATTAGGAAGATGCATATATAGGGTAATTTGAAGTTTTGGATCATATTTGTTGCTTAAATTGGTCTAATCAAGTTAAGGCTTCGTGTTTTTGAAATTGAATTTTGAGTTTCTATTGGAGAATGTGTATTATAGAAATTAGTGTGAAAAATATTGACTTCTATTTGTTTGTATGGATTTGTTTTTTGTGGAATCATTGAAAGTTGTGCAGTTGTGATATAAAGTTGATTGAATTAGCAATATATGAAATCCAGAAATGGAGATTTGATCCTTAATATACAACCATGCATAGCCTCAGAAGTCAGAATTTCAAGTGATTTGGTGAATTAGTGTTGATAGGATAGTATATAGGAATGACTATGAATTCTTTTCCGTTTTGGAAGAGGATGGGGTCGAACTTGAAACTTACAACTAGCATGTTATACAGTCAGGATTCATCATCACTAAAATAGTGGTATAGGGCTTCCCTAAGCTTTTCCCTTGGATTTCAATTCAGAATGCAACCCTGTTATGTAATAATTCAAAATAAAATCCAGTTATGCAGTAATTCAAAATGCAACCTTGTTATATTGAAATGTTGATTTCAATATAAAGCTGTAGTTTTTAGGAACACATTTATGACACGTGTTTTCTGTTTGCAATGTGAATTATAGGGCTGCTACGAGAGTTCAGTTGGTCTGTCCTGAAACACTTGCTTCTATTGTGTTATTTATTATCTCTCTCTGATGCTAATTTACGGGACAAATTGTTGGAAAGAGAAGCTCTGTCTCCAGCTACTGTTCTGTTGGATGCGCCTGCCATTCCTGAATTGCCCTTACCTGCCAACCTGCCTTTAGTTCATAAGCGTCGTGGGAAAAATCTAAGCCTATATGGAGCACCTGTTCAACCTCCGAATTATGGTCATGATCATTTTGTGATTTCTGCCCCCCCATTGAATTCTCGTATGTCCAAACCTTCAATGAAGAAAAGCGGACTAGTTCCAGCTCGCGCCAGCCTTCCGTCTCCACGCCTATCAGATATTGCGCCAGCTCAACCTGAACGTAGTACTATGCCTTCTGGTTTAGCTCAGCCGCCACTATCTCCAAGTGTCTCGGGTAAGATCGATATTCTCTTAATGTGGAAGAGAAATACTGTCGAATTGGTCCTTCTTCACTCTAGTAACTCTAGTTTCATGTTAAAAAAATCAGCATGGAATCCCATATGTATACCAGGACCATGTTTGCTTCTGTTTATAAATATTATTTTCTGTTTTCTGGATCACAAGTGTCAGAAAATTACAACACAAACCATTTTCATCCAAAGATCATTTTTTTCAACTTTACATTTTCATTCCCATATATAGCTACTTTTCAATCAATATATCAGTCACTTTACACTATCTCTCACTATACTATTTTTTTCATCACATAGTTATTATGAAAATAACTAACATTTTACACGTCAAACATT
Source organism: Verbascum thapsus (assembly GCA_963669365.1). Classification (NCBI taxonomy): domain Eukaryota; kingdom Viridiplantae; phylum Streptophyta; class Magnoliopsida; order Lamiales; family Scrophulariaceae; genus Verbascum; species Verbascum thapsus. Next base: position 14,299,687 of record OY770110.1, on the reverse strand, counting down.
AATGAATCACATTCGGTTTGACATACTTTATTACTTCCAGCCGTTTTCTAGAGACATAAACAAACATTAACAAAATCATGTCATTTTCACACAAATACCCATAGTACACATTCCCCAAACTTGTTTATGAATATGTTCTTAAGTACATAGCCTATGCTTTGCTCTCTAAATCCTATATTTTAATCTGGGCTTTTGTTTTCCTTTCAACAGACTGTTGTGCACCTGACATGGTGCTCAAACGTGAGAGTCGAGGCTGCCACTGTGTTTATCCTCTAAAGCTTGACATTCTCCTATTGAACGTATCATCTAATCCAAACTGGAGTCTTTTTCTGGAGCAGTTTGCTTCCCAACTTGATTTGCGAGTGTCACAAATAGAACTAATTAACTTTTACATGGTCAGTATATCTGGACTTAATATCTCAATGGATATTACTCCACATACGGGTATTAGTTTTTCTGCCAGTGAAGCTGCTGCAATAAACTCTTCGCTGTCATTGCACAAAGTCCATCTAGATCCTGCTTTAGTGGGTGACTATCAACTTCTCAACATAACCTGGTTTAAACCACCAGTACCATCTCAAGGTAATCTTCATGTTTCTAGTCACATGGACTTGTACCTGTACAGTGCTTTGATTAGCGGACCTGCTCTTACATGATGATATATAAGTATGGATATGTAGTGGTTGTCCATTCATTGGTTGAATATTACTTTAGCCAGCAGTTGACAAAATGTATCTGCCCACAAGGAAAACCAAGGCAATAGGCAGGATGGTGCTTGGGTTTAAAACATTCAGAACCAGAATTTGGAAGGCCGTAATTAATACGTTTTTTGGTAGTCTATCATACAAAGAAATATAATGCTGAGCGGAAGTGATGGACAACTTTGCACTTTTTAAACCGGGACGTTGTTGGCCGATAGCTTAACCAGGAGACCATCATTTGCTAGACCTTTATTTTCTCCTTTTCTTTTCCTTATTTCTCTTTCTTTCTTATTTTCATTTTTTGAAAATTCTGCAGTTGCCTTTGCTGTGGGTTGGAGAAACCACTACATTTATTTTTAAAGTTGAGCTTTAGGTTAAATTTATGTCATTTCTTATATTTATAATCTTTAGTTGATATATTTGTTTCCAAGTTTCCCTATGCATGTAGGCTTTCATTCCCCTATTTTACGACACTGTCCACGATCCTGCCTTCTTCTCCACTCCTAAACCACCAGCTTAGGAAAAATTAATACGGAAATATCCATTTTTGTTGTCTTTGCAGCTCCAGTTTCTGCTATAACTCCAGAGAAAGCACCTCCAAACCTTCCGTCAACTCCTGCTGCACTTGTCACTTCAAAGAAAGTGAAACGGCCGACTTTACTTCTTATTATTGGACTTGGAGCTGTAATCGTGATAGTTGCTATCATTTCCGTGGTTATAATTTGTTTGTGCACATCTCGTCAAGGAAAGCATATTGAACCTATTAAAGAAGCTGGTATGAAAAGAGTTATTGCAATTGTTTCTATTTTACATCTTTATTTCCTATTATATTCTTTGACGCTTTCCAGATAAGTAGTATTTGACATGTTAGAAAATTATCTTAATGAAAGGATTAGTGTCAGCTAAAATGAACCCAAAATGTACTAAGAGGGTTGTTGACTATGATTATTGAAACATTTTGTAAACTTTTACATATTATTAGATACTTCGGAGCTTATAAGATGTTGGATCTTATTTTAGGAATAAGCTTTTGAAATGTTTGGATTAAATAAGATGTTGGAGCTTATAAAATGTTAGTAATGGTAACTTTGTATTAAGATGGTCAAACTTAAAAAGTTTGTTAACGACGTGAGAAGTAAGTTAGGATCTTATTTCTAATTTATAAGGAGCTTATTATTTTCTCCCCTGGAAAAAAGTTTCCCAATGCTTGTATGGAGCAAGCTCATGAACATAACATGTTTTGAGGAGCTTATAAGCTCACCCATATACCTTCTAAATGTCATTATGTTACTATGTTTGTAAGGATGCACTGATGTGGTCAAATGCTCTTATCTTGGAAGCATTCTCTTTTGTTTCTTATCTTTCTCCGCCTTTTCTCCTATTTTTCTTATTCAGTCTAGCATTTCTTAACCCACTCTTTCTTTTACCTAGTAATCGGTCCCAAAATTAAACATTGATTATAGTTAGTATTTTGTTGCGATCATGATTTCTTGCCTTTATGCTTTTCTTTCATGGTTTCAACTATCATCATTTTCTTTTTGTGTAATAGCAAAACCAAGGAATGTTGAAACAGTATTAACTGGAGGATCTCTTCGTCATCCAACCAGTACACGATTTCTTACCTATGAAGAACTAAAAGAGGCTACAAATAACTTTGAATCTGCTAGCATTCTTGGAGAGGGTGGTTTTGGGATAGTTTTCAAGGGTGTTTTAAGTGATGGTACAGCTGTAGCAATAAAGAGGCTCACAAATGGTGGACAACAAGGGGATAAAGAGTTCTTGGTCGAAGTTGAGATGCTTAGTAGGCTGCATCATCGTAACCTGGTTAAACTTGTTGGTTACTATAGTAATCGCGACGCCTCACAAAACCTCCTTTGTTATGAGCTTGTTCCAAATGGAACTTTAGAGGCCTGGCTCCATGGTAAAGAAAGTAATGCATCATATGCACATACAAGGAAATTGCAATACTGTTATCGTTGTTTTACTCCCATTGTTCCAAAATTGCAAAAAAGGTCCCCGTAGATTCTTTTTGTCACAATTTTGATGCTAACCATTTAAAACATATGGAACTGATAAATCTATGTACTGATCGCATGGAAGGCAAGTGGCAAACTAATGGATTCAGTCCATTTTTTAACAGATGGGACCAAAATGTAAAAAGAACAAGTAAAGTTCTACATAACTAATTTTGCAAGTTTGTAATCAATGGGATCAAAATTACTAGAGGACCTATGGGAGTAATGCGGCGATTTCACGTAGATTTATCTTCCAAATTTATCAGTAAGACACTGAACTGACAATTGATCCCGCTACAGGCCCTTTGGGACTAAATTGCCCACTTGATTGGGACACCAGAATGAAAATTGCTCTTGATGCAGCTAGAGGACTTGCATACTTGCACGAGGACTCTCAACCTTGTGTCATTCACAGAGATTTCAAGGCATCAAATATATTGCTTGAGAACAACTTTAATGCTAAAGTTTCTGATTTTGGCCTAGCCAAACAGGCCCCTGAAGGCAGGGCAAATTACCTTTCTACCCGTGTTATGGGAACTTTTGGGTTAGTGTCTTAACTCGATTTTTACACTCTTACCCAGAGGCTTAACTTTCTCTTTTTTTTCCTCATTTTCAAAATTATCTTTTGATAATTGGATTATATGGATGCTTTTACAGATATGTTGCTCCTGAGTATGCGATGACTGGGCACCTCTTGGTGAAGAGTGATGTTTACAGTTACGGAGTGGTTCTTTTAGAGTTGTTGACAGGAAGAAAGCCTGTAGAAATGTCACAACCATCAGGCCAAGAGAACCTTGTTACCTGGGTTAGTTATTATTACCAGCTTATTCTCAATATTTATTTTCCTCGCCTGTTCCAATTTTATGAGCTGTCAATCTTCATAGGGCTCTGTTCTTGATCTTTATAAGTTGAACTCGGGGAAACCAATTTCTATAGTGATCCAGAAACATTTGTCACTGAATGAAAAGATTGAAGAGTTTTGTTTCATTTTCTTGAATGTCATTTTACTTCCTCCAAAAACAAAAGTAATATTTCATTTCTAATTGTTAAAAAGACATTCTCCACTTCCATTTTCCACCACAATCTTCCGAAAGGTAAGTAACACGTATACTTATATCTTCTAGTGCAACAACTTCATTCGACATTACTATAGTTACGAAAAAGAAATAAAGAGCATAGATAGTCATACTTGAGTAATTACGTTGTGTAATAAATATCATATAATGATATAAGAATACCACAGACCATAGTTGTTAATGGCGAATGGCTCGGCGTGGCGACAAGGGTCCCATGGCGCGGCGCACGCCTTTTTGAAAAGAATTATATATATATATATATATATAAAATTATATATAGTAATATGATCAATAATATGCAAATTTTTTAATGTCTCTTTTTTTTATTGGGAATTAGGTTAAAAGTTTAGCCTATTTTAACCTATTTTTGATTGTGTAATACCCAATGTATCCCCAATTTAATGGGTCACCTTCAATTTTGACCAATTTTGACCAATTAAGGTTGAAACTTTAGCCTATTTTAACCTATTTTTGATTGTGTAATACCCAATTTACCCCCAATTTATCTTAATTTAATGGGTCACCTTAAATTTTGACCAATTTTGACCATTTTATTCAAAATAGCCGATTTCTTCAACATGGCGGGCGCCAAGTTGAAGCCTGGCGTCATGCGCCATGGCGCGCCATTTACAACTATGCCGCAGACTAGGCAAACTCTTACATGCTATGATTTTTTCTGGAAATGACAAACTCTTGCAGGCTAGGCCAATACTAAGAGATAAGGATCGATTAGAGGAACTGGCTGATCCGAGATTGAATGGCAAATACCCAAAGGAAGATTTTTTCCGGGTTTGCACGATTGCAGCAGCTTGTGTGGCCCCAGAGGCTAACCAGCGGCCTACAATGGGAGAAGTTGTACAATCTCTCAAAATGGTGCAACGGGTTACGGAGTACCATGATTCTGCTTCAAATACAGCACCACCCAATCTTAGGCAGTCATCTACGACATTTGAATCTGATGGTACATCCTCAATTTTCTCGTCGGGTCCTTACTCTGGTTTAATTGGCTTCGATAATGATAACTTTTCTAGGACAGTTGTAAATTCTGAGGATCTTCATGAAGGACGATGATTATTTCAGTATCGAGATAGTTATGCTTATGAAGGTCTTTTTGGTGATGAGATAGATGTGCTTTTTTAGAGAAGGATTTATCAGTTTTCCCAGTGTGTTAAAACTCATTCTCTGCATGTTGAGATGAGACTTTGTATATATGTTTTGGATTTAATTTCTTTTCAATTTGTTGGGTTTCTGTTTATTTCTTATTTGGTGGAGCCAAATTTCAAGCAGAAACTTTGCTAGAGATTTAACACTTCCTTTTCCCGGTCGTCGATTTGAATTGGAGAACTTGAATTTGGGTACAGGATTTGGAGGAAAGATTTATTTTGACACTAAGAGGGTGTTTGGCTAAACTTATTTAAAATATTTTATAAGTTGTTACACTTTATAAGATGTTTTAAGAGCTTATAAGATGTTAGGTCTTATTTAAAAAATAAGTTGTTAAGTGTTTGGATAAAATAAGTTTATTGGACTTATAAGATGTTTTCAAATGTTATAAGAAAAAATTTGTGCAATAATAAAAATAAACATTTTTTTTGGAGAAGATTATTGTTAGAAAAGAGAAAAGTAATAGGGTTATTTATGTCTTTTAAAAATATAAAAAACATCCATTTTAAAATAAGGTGGATTTAGCTTACTTATTTTTTATTTGCTTATAAGACTCAAACATCTTATTTTATAGTCTTATAAGCTCTTACTAGAATAAATTATCCAAACACTTTTATAGAGTTTATAAGCTGTTATTTAGGATTCATTTATAAGTTAGTTTACTAGATCGAAAATTTATGACGTTTAAAAATGTATAGTTCCAATGTCACATTCAGTAAAGATTTATGATATACGTATAGGATGTACTCAATGTGTTTGAGCGTGCCCCACCGATGTATCAGAAATGATACCCTGGGACGGATGTAAAGCTAAACAAATAGCTTCTGCTCCAAGGACCGAGGACTGTGTTGGTTGTAAGAGATGTGAATCCGCCTGTCCAACGGATTTCTTGAGTGTTCGAGTTTATTTATGGTCTGAAACAACTCGCAGTAGCTTAGCCAAGTGCCCTCTAAATTAGATGGTTTTGACTAGGGGTGGTAAATGGGTGGATTGGATTGGATTTGGGTTGGGTTCAATTGGGTTTGAAAACAAGATAAGTTGGGTTCAAAATGAATCCAATTTTTGGTTTCAATATGAATTAGGTCCTTATTGGTTTTGATTGGTTCCAAATAGGGATGTAAGGTGAGTCGAGCCGACTCATGAGTTTTATGAGACTGCTCGATCGGGGTTCGGCTTAGGTTCGAGATATCACGAGCTTGAGCTGAGTATTTCGAGCTCGAGCTTTTTCGTAACTCGATATTGAGCCTACTTGTAGTTGTTCATAAGCTCACAAGCCGGCTCGCTAACTTTTTATTAATATTATTTTTAGTTTTTATATATAATTGTAAATATATAAAATATTGAAATTTTCATTTAAAATATATTTTAATAATATATAATATTTTTTTAGGTCATTCAAAATATATAATAATAAATTATAATATTTCTATTTATATCATAAGTTTTTGTATGTCATTCAAAATATATAATAATAAATTATAATATTTCTATTTATATATGTTATGATATGTGTTTATACAAATTGATTCAACTAAATTTTATTTTTGTGATATATATTATATAATATATATCTAATTAATATAAGTTAAATAAAAATAATTTCTGAAAAAATTAAAAAGTAATTAAATTAGTTTTTTGTTCAAGATGGACTCGTTTTTTAACGAGCTTGAGCTTGAACATGAAAATTTTACCAGACTCGAATCGAGCTCGACTCTATTATGTTGGATATAAAGTTGCTGCGAACAACTTTCGTCACGAATTTGAGTGGCTTACGTATCTCGAAAGCGAGATTTTTTGTACTCAAATTATTCTACGTTGCGAACACAAATTTGAGTAGATAAACTTAGAGTATTTAATTACTCAAATCCGATTTCGGGTGAATGAGAAATTAATTAACTAATTGAGTCACTTAAAACGTTATTAATAATTGAAATCAATTTATTGGTAGGAACACATGTGATTATATAATCACAAAGCATACAACCGACGGCCGCGATTGTATGAAAGAAAGTTCATTAAGTTTGAGGACTAAAATGTTCAAGTCAAAAAATTGAGGGACCTATTTGAAAGGACGTATTTGTTCGAGATTCAAAGTTTTGGGGTCAAAATTTAATTTGTAAAAGTTATTGGTGCACCCGGATACATGCGATTAGCTCTCATTTTATTAGAAATATGATTGGTTGGTAGGATGGTGCATGGTACACCCATCTAACCAAATCATTCTAAATACAGTAGAAACTCGATAAATTAATACTCGATTAATTAATAAACTCTCTAAGATAATATTTTTGGTCGGTCCCGACTCGGGGATAGGGTGTTAAATTAATAATTCGCTAAAATTATAAGATAATACATTTTTGATAATTTCTATAGGTCCCATATAATATATAAATTAATAATTCCTTATATATTACATATTACATGAATGATTTACGAATTTTTTTTGAAAAATGATTCAATTGTCTTTTGTTTTTTTTGTTGAAATCAATTTCACCTTGCAAATCAATTTGCATTTGTCCTTGAATTATCCTTGTTGTGCTTGCATAATTGCTAACATCCATTCTTACAATTGCTTTTGAGTGAGACTTAGATTATCCTTGTTGTGCTTGTATAATGCTCTTCAAATCTCGTCGGTCATTATTGTTTTTTTCACACCTTTAAGATTAGAAGGCATGTCGTGTGTGTATGATTTATTTGTGTTAGCATTATTATCTTGTATTTATATAAAAAATATTTTTTAATTATTGTACATGCATTGTACTATAATTAAGTGAAAGTTTGAATGGTGTTTGTAAATTGAATATTTCATTATAAATTAATAAAATATTAATTAATGTATAAATTAATAATTATTAATTTATCGATTAATTAATAACTCTTTTAATTAATAAATTTTGGTGGTCCCAATAGTATTAATTTATAGAGTTTCTACTGTAGCCCTCCTCACATTTCATTTTCCTCATCCCAAAAATATATTCTCTTCTCTCTACTACTTTCAAGTTTTAACTTTGTGAATTTGAAAGTTTCTTTTATATATAAAGTTGTTGTTTAGTGTTTGTTCGATAAATTCGAGAATTTGAAGTGGTTCTATTCTCGTATCGAACTCGTTGTATCTTGGGACACAAATTGATATATCCTGTCACAACCAAAAGCGGGTCAATATTGTATTAAGAAGAGCGAGTAATCAAAACTCGTGCCTGAACTCACCTACTGTTTATACATATTTTCACTAACATTTTACACCCCTAGATCGACCAATATAAAAACTAGGGGTGTACATAAACCCGCCCAACCCATCCGAACCGCTCAAACCGAATCGACCCGCTCGTAAACCGCCGGTTTTAGATTTTTAAATAATAGTGGCAGTTCGATATTCTCGTCACCCGTCACTTTTTGGTCGGGTGGTGGATTTAGAATTTGCAACCCGCCTAAATCGCAACCCGACCGCTAGTATAAATAATGCACAAATGATATTATAAAGATTAACAACAAACTTTTTAAAATAATATATAGGTATATATTTTCTAACAATGATAATTTTATTCAAATTTATATTACACATTTTATTTTTATTTGGTAAAAAAATTAAATATCTTGTTTAAACACTTATTTTTATTCTACTTAAACAAAGTTTTATTTTCTCAACCAAGGTAATATGTTAACATATTTATGATATTTTTAGTTTTATAATATTAGATTTTTTATTCATTGTAAATTATGATTATATAAATTTTATTTATAACACCACTTGATTTTCTATCTCCACCAACTCAATTTTTTGAATTAACTTTACAAAGAGTAATATAATTTTAATAGTGAACTAGTAAGAGCATCTCCAATGGAGATCACTAAAATGGTGTAAGTTTTTCACCATTTTAGTGACTGCTACAGTAATGCTGCTCTAATGTATAACACTATATCTCACTCTAAAAGTATATTCCACATAATATTCCTTTTTAACCCCATTTACTATTATTTCTTATATTTTACAAATAACACCCTACATTTAATTCTTTATTACATATCCATCCAAGTTATTATTTTTTTATATTTTATAAACATATAAAATTATACAATGATTATTTAATAATAATAATAATACGTAGTATATATATTTTTAATATTTTATCAACGAAATTAAATATCAATGAAATTAAAATTGTACGTAATATATAAAGCTCGAATTATATTTAAATAATTAAAAACGATAAAAAAACGATAATATATTCATGTTTCAATTAATATTTTTATATATTTTAATTTATATTTCTTATTGTATAATCAAATATAAAAAAATAACATATATAAAAAAATAACATATATCTAATCGTAACATTTATAAAATTTAGGGGCTTAATTATAAATGGACCAAATTGTACTAAATCATAAATATATATATACTAAATTAAAAAAAAAAAACAAATAAAAAAAATGGAAAATCCCACGACAAATTTGCCGTGGGTGGTCCCACCGTTTGCCGTTCCATTGGAGCTGCAATTTGGCCCACCAACGCCAAATTGCCGCTCCATTGGAGTTGGCCTAACTAGTTAACGACAATTTTTTTTGGAAAAAGGTAAAACCGCCAATCCGCCCGCCAAATTCGTTAACCCGACCGAACCGAACTGCGCGATTTGTAAAAATAATTTTTTTGGGTTGCTATTTTGTCAACCCGCTCATATCAAATTGAATTGGTTTTTTTCTTTAAAACCGCCCGAACCCGACCGTGTACACCCCTCATAGAAACATTCAATTTATATAACACAAAGAAATTACAAGTTTTTCATTGTATCATGGAAGTGGAAACTGTTCTAAAAGGTCGGTTCTCATATCATTTCAAAGAATCAAACTATTAAAATAATTGGGCTTCATTTGATTATATCCTATGTGTAAATCCAATGTAATTTCTTTTTAAATTATTAAAATAAAATTCGGACTACTTATTTCCATCCTAAAATCTGTATTAATTTAAACAAAGCCATAAAAATTCGGTATAATTCCATACCATCAATTTTCCATGAAATATGACCGATTAATATTCCAAAATTTGGACTAAATATATGAGGGTAAAAAAGTAATAGTATGTTTAGTACATTAGTACTTTATTTAGGGTTATATTAGATTTTTTTTTGATAAAAAGATTATATTAAATTTGATTTATCCATCAATCATCTTCATCATTATTAAAAATATTATAGATAGATTTATACATATCTATATCTATATATTAAAAAGCATAGATCCATATCAGGTAACATCAAAAATAATAAACATTGCAAAAGAAGGGAAAAAAAGGTGAATATTTTGCCTCTTTTCATGTCATTTCTATAAATCTATACCATATTCAAATTTCTTTTACATTTTTTGATCTGGGACATTATATTATTTTTTTACCATTCTGGTTTCACTGCCAATAAATTTATATTATTCTATATTTCTCTAGATTTAATTTTATTTTTCTGGGTGTCATTTTGTCATGTTTTTTCATTCTTTTCTTGGTGCCATTTCTTTACGTGTTATTATTTAATCCTACAAAATGTATTTTTTTTTCTTGGACATTGCTATATGTGTATTTAGTTTACTCAGAATTTGATTAAATCGATGATCTCTTTTAACAAAGGGTTGAATGTTGTGGTCCCCACGGGAAATGTGTGGCTATCCCGGACCGGCTGCATTGGGCAGGGTCCGGGATAGAATTTCCCATGGGTTTCTCATAAATGTGATTTTTTTGAAATTCTGTTTTTTTTTCCTTGAGAATTATGTATAATGATTATTCGTGTAAAAATAATGTGAAATATAACATGTTTCTATATGTTTTAATGATTCAAAGTTGTATTGTTTTGTGTGAAATGCTTGGTTGATGCATAAATTCTTGAATTAGTTATTTTAGTAAAATGATTATATGACCAAAAAACCAGTAAGATAGTGAGAAAAAAAAAATTAAGTAGTTCTTCGTAATAAATGTGATGATTGATATTTAGTTATATATGAATAATATAAAAACAAACTTTTAAAAGATTATCTTGGATAAAATGTTTTGTAATATTGTGCAAGATTATATTCTTAGTTATAAGAAAGAAGTATAGAATAGACCCCGGGATATTATGTTAATTTTATAGTACTGGTATTTTATTTATTCTATCATTAGTATCTCCTACTGTCACAATAGTAATTATATTCCAATGTCAGCCAAAGATTACATATCTTATCTAGACCTGCAATTTTCCAGTTCAGTTATAGGCTTTTTCATGCTGCTGCACATATATTGAGAGACAGAGATACAAGGACAATTTTCTATTTCTAATCTAAAAGGGTCTACTTTTTTAACCCCTATTTACTGAAAATATCTTATTAACTATATTCACATTTTTGTGTGAGATATTTGAAAATTAAATAATGTCTTGTAATAAAAAATATATTTATGGAATGAGAAAATGGAATTGAGTTATTTGAAATCATATTTCAATTATTTTAGATGCAATATAGTCTAAAAGTTATGTAGAATTTCTCGAGAAAATGTAAAAGATTTAATCTGAGCTTTAATGTTAATAATGGCAGTGGTTGCATGAAAAATTGTGTAATATTTGTATTTTGGTATAATTTAATGTAAAAGTTGTTAGAATGTAATTAATTTTTAATCCTGGGTTTTGTGATTTTTTTTTTGCTACTGGTTGTATTTATTGAAGAAGGGGTTATTATTATTTACTGCTGCATTTACAAATCTGGTGTTGTCCTTTGTATTTTCTCCTCTGGGTTTTTACCTTCTTATGTTTTATAATTTTATTGAGTTTTTTTTTTTATCTTTGCATAATTATATTCAAACATTTATTTATTTATTATTTTTTCTAGTATTTATTTTGCTTAAAAAGCCCTGAGTTTTATGCTGCAATTTGAAAATAATGTTTGGTGGGAATTTTGTCTCTTTTCCTTGAGTCATTTACTTTCATTTACTCTATAAATATAGTCGACAAAAAACGAGTCATTCTTAGTAGCTTTCCGACTCAGAGAGAGTTTCAAAACATTTACAACCATTGGCCGACCTTTTTTCACGAACAATTGTGTTTTGAGTAACGATACTTTCTAAGAATCACTTAATGAAAAATGATTTATGATTAAATCATTATTCGACGTTTTGGAATTTTCGCCTTTTGTTACTCTATTTGATGATTTGAATTTTTTTTTTTAAATGCAGTTTAGGCTATAAAGAGTAAAGGAGGGATGATGGTTGAGCCATACCCGAATCCTACCGCGACTTATGAAGATATCATCGCCTCTCGTTCGATTTTTATGGAATCTTTGAAGAATCTTCATGCTTCTATGGGTACTAAATTCATGTAAGATCATCCCTAAAAATGATCCTTATTCATCCATTTAATTTCATCTGATTTATTTTATGGAAGTTGCAGATATCCCATTAATATACTTGTTAGAAATTCCAAATATCATCTATAAATCTACATTTATTTTATGGCTGGTAAAGTTGAATCATACTATAAAATAAATATCATCTATAAATCTCCATTCTTTGATACTTGTTATTGTTATATTTATCATTCTTGTTGATATTTTCTGTATTGATGAGATAAAAATAGGCTTTCTTGCTTTTGCTTTGTGTTCAAAGGACTTAATTCCTTTCATATTTTTTAAGGATCCCAATTGTTGGAGGGAAAGACTTGGATTTGTTTCGCCTCTTTGTCGAAGTTACTTCTCGGGGTGGCATTGCGAAGGTCAGTCATTTATTATGGATATTTAAAATTGGGTCCTTACAGATAGGAAAACGAAGGTAGCTTTGCTGTTTATCGTCGTAATTAATTCAAGGGATAATTACATGTATACTCGCTAACTTTGATAATTACTTCCAGCCCCCTAACGTTTTGCAAATTACTAAAGTGTCGCAAAAGTTGAAATTGTAATATATTTTTAGTGACAGATAGGTGAAAATTGAAAGTTTTATTGATTAGAAAAGTTATGGTAATTCTCAAGTGTTCTCTGTAATCAGGTGTGTCAATGGGCGGAGAATTCTCAGACCCAAACCGGACCCATGAAATACCCACAATTTGTTTTTTTTTTACTTCGGACCCAATTCGCATATCCGACGAGTCCAAAAAAAGTTTGACCCAAAGGGCCGGGTACGTTTTGGGTCGGGTCTGCGTCGGGCATATTTCCACGAGTAAACTTTGGGTATTGTTCGGGTATAGACTCGTTGGGTATTTTAAAAGGGTAATATACCCGCTGGTAAGAATTGGACCCAACCCGACCCGAACTAGCTAGTGTCATCGGGTCCAGGTCGGTTCCGGGTCTCAGACCCTATGGGTAGGGTTGGGTCCTGGTAAGTTTCTTACTAAATGGGTCCGGGTCTGGGCAATCCCTGCCTATCGACAAGCCTATCCGTAATCAGGGTCGTTAACTTCAACCTTGGTTCTTACAACAACTTTGCAAAGATTCTCCAATCACTCGGTTTGAAGCTTATTCTGTGTGCAAATAACTCTGCACAGGTTGTGAACGAAAGAAAGTGGAAAGAAGTTACTGCAGTTTTCAATTTTCCCTCCTCTGCAACAAATGCTTCTTTTATACTTCGCAAGTATTACGTTTCACTGCTTTACCATTACGAACAAATGTACTTGTTCAAGGCCAAGCATTGGACTACTTCGCCCACTGGTGCGTTAAAAACAATCTTAAAAGATCGATCCTTTTTCTCTTGCTTTTTAAGATGTTTTTCATGTTAATGATCTTGTGCAGATGCTTTGCATAATGTGTCTACAATCACAAGTCCGCCTATTGGGTCGCCACAACATCAATCAAATATCGGAGCATCGATGCCTGAAGGTTTCATTTACTATTCTTAAGTAGCTTCATGCAGTGTTTGATTTTTTAATTTTAATTTTTTTATTCACATAATCATTATATACACAACTAAAACAATCATTCTACATATCATAAATGTATAACTATTGATTTTGACATATTTTACAACCTTCAACATCAGCTGGTTCTCTTGTTTGTGGGGTGATTGATGGGAAGTTCGAGAGTGGATATCTTATAACTGTGAAAATTGGGTTAGAGGAGTTGAAAGGCGTACTTTATGAGGTTCCAAATCCAAATCCAAATCCAAATCCAAATAGACGAAAGAGGAGAAAGAAGTGTGAAATGAGAAAACGGGATCCTGCTCACCCAAAGCCTAATAGAAGTGGTTATAATTTCTTCTTTGCGGAGCAGCACGCCAAGCTCAAACCACATTATCATGGAAGGGATAGAGAGATCAGTCGGATTATAGGTCAATCATGGAATAACCTACAACAACCTCAAAGAGCTGTAAGTAACAATTTATATAGGGTGTGTTTGGACTGAAGGATTTGGAATCTATGGATTTCAAATTCGTAAACAAATCCATGAAATTCATTTGGACGTATCCAAATTATAATGGATTTCAAATCACTCGATATTCACTTTGAGCTATTTTCTCCTCAAATGACTCCATTTTAGGTGTCATTTCGAATCATTCCTCAAAATCCCCTCACCAAATCCAAATCACTCAATCCAAACACACCCATACTGTATTCTGATGATGAGTTGTTCATTCTAACATGATTGTAAAAACTCTTTCTAGGTTTATCAGGAGAAAGCTCTCAAAGACAAGGAACGGTACAAAATGGAAATGGAGGGGTACCGAGAAGGATTAAGAAGTGGTCAAATCATCGCAAGTCCAGTTCCAATTGGTCTCAATAGCAGCAATCGTCAATTTGTAATGACTTCTGATGATGATGATATGGAACTGAACAATGTGATTATCGAGGTTTTGGCTGATGACGAAGCATTTGATTTGGAGACAAAAGGGGACAAAACGTTGGAGAAGAAGAATGGTGAAGAAGATGGATCTCAGTTCCAATTGAAGAGACAGATGTGATGATGATGATACCTAGTAACAATGGTAATGAATCAGTTCCAACCTCTTAGGAAGGAATATTCATTCAATATTCTATGCCTGGAATTTTGGATTCAATCATTACTCTAGGATTTATGATTTATCTTGGTAGTTTTTGCTTTCTTCAACATTCATTATCTTGCTGCAAATTCTTGAACCTTTTTAAATTAATCATGCATTTTATTTCATATATGTGCATTGCGTGTAGTAAAAATAGCCCTGACCCTGTTCTTATGCGAGGCACCATTCACCTTTTTGAAATCTTGTAGCATAGATGAGAGCTAGTGGCCGGTAGGGATGGCAATGGGGCCGGGTAATGTAGATACTCGTATTGGACCCGTCCTGATGGGGGCGGGTCTGAGTCCAAAAAAATAGGGTCGGGTCCGGGTCCGGGGTATCAAAAACCAAGACCCGGCCGGGTCTGGGGCGGGTAGCAAGTCCAGCATATACCCGTCCCGGACCTATACCCGAACTTGCCCCGATTGCATACTTATATAGTTTATACATTTTTTTATTAATATAATATGATAAAAATTAAAATATCAAAATTAATAGTTAATTTTAGATTTTTAGTTATTAGTGGACTACTTGGAAGTTCCAAATTCAACAAAACCCTTCACTCTCTTCACCTGATTTTTATTTCATTGATAGTTATTTGATATTTGATTTGTTTTCAAATTTTGAGTAAACTTGAATTACTTTACCTTTATAGATTTGTCTATTGTGAGTTGATTGTTTTCTTTTTAAATCTATTTTAGGTTTATACTGTTTTTATATTATTTATATTAGTTTGAAGTGTATTTGTGATTAAAAAAAATTGGGAAAAAGTTCAAAATTAAATATTTTAATCGGGTCCATCAGTTGGGACTCGGACTCACTGGGTACCCGACGGGTCCGAGGCGGAACCGGGTATCAACGGGTCCGAGGCAAGTCCGAGTTCTAAAAATCCTGATTGGGCTGGATCTCGGGTCCAGCATTACCCGCCTCATACCCGCCCCATTGCCATCCCTAGTGGCTGGCGAATGAGCAATAAGTACATGAGTTCTTTCGGTTCTTTATATATTTTTAAAATAATAACAGAGGGATTTGAAAGTTTTGTAAAATTTTGGGCCTTCATAGTTACTATAATTATCATTTCCTAGCCACTTTCATGCATTATATAACCAAAAGGACTAAATGTACTAAATTTTTTAATCATGTGAAACCATATGTGCAAGTCTCATTATGCTTGGTACTAGAACTGCAAACTCCCTGATGTGTAGGACTAAAATAGCAAGTTTATCAAAAACTAATTACCAAATAAGATACCATGTGAAGTCCTTGCTAAGATCTTCATAAAGTTTCAATCTATGATGCACGGATACATGACACGGGACACGGTGCACGACACGATACGGACACGAAATACGATATTTTAAAAATATTAGGACAGGACACGACCTCGAAACTACTAATAAATATGCATATATATCATATACATATATATGTTCATTAATTTACGTTAAAATATATAAAATTTTATGACAGGTTAGAGAAATAAACTATAAAAATGACTATGATAAATTATAAATTTGTATTTGATTTGTAAAATTATATGTGTTTGAAAGAAAAATAAATACTCCGGTTTTCAAAATCACAAAAAAAAGTGAAATAATGTCAAGTGTCACAAATAATACATATATAGTAGACATATCCTCTAACTGTGTCCATTATGGTGTTCATACTTTATTTTTTTTTTGATTTTATTTAAGCGATAAATTTATTTTCACATTGGACACAGCGTCAGAGAGTGTCGGACGAGTGTCGTGTCCGATCAGGTGTCCGACACGATACGTTGTGATTTTTTGAAATGTCAAGAGGTTTCATTATATTTAAATGAGTGCAATCTATCAATGTCGTCATGTTATATTAATGCAAGCAATATTCCAACATTAATTTTTTGCATGCCACCTTATGTATAAATTAGACCAAAAAACACAAAAAGACACCAAGTAATATTTAGCATACCACATTTTTTAATAAAGAATATCTGTACTACTATAAAAATGTGGATAATTTTGGTGTTTCTTCTCACACTTTTATCCCCACATTTATTATATGTTGAAAATACGTTACATAATAACTCCACTATTTTCCTATGTGATTGATTGGATCATTTAAAAGGGCATCCCCACTTTCTACCAAATTAATGTCCACTAAAATGTAATAGATTTTGATAATTTCAAAAGTTATATGTATTATTTTTATATAAGATTAAACCCTGTAAAACTTCAATGAATAAATAAGAAAGAAAAAGAGCAGGGTTGAAATATTTTGTGTGTGGATTGACTTTGTATATGGGGACGTACAGTGAGTTGTGCATTTCAAATTCAATATTCCAATCGAAACAATCTTTTTTTCTCAATTGAATTCACATGTTTATAGTGTTTTTTTCTTTTCTTTTTGCATATGATCAACTATACCAATGAACTGGATATTGACTCTTCCTTTTGACTCAATTTAGTCGATTCCATGTTTACAGTCGAGATTCAAATATCAAGATGTCATATTTTCTTTCTTATGTTCTAATCTTTGCTAAATGAAACTTGCTTGTAATAAAGAAAATTTCCCTTTACTATTTGTTGTGCAATAAAAAAAGCAAGCTTTGAAGGATGATTTTGAAAATCACAATTGCAAAATAATTAAAAATCATTTTGCTTGTTAAGTTACAACCATACTCTCAATTAGCATCACATATTTGATGAAATTCATACAAGGGTTAAAATCTATGTTTATATTTTTTATGGATGACGGAGGAAACCCGCAGCCGCTACCATTAGGTGCGCACTGGGTAAACTTCGCTCTTGTGTAATAGCCTGCAAACCACACAAGAGAGTTAAACCAGCCTAGGTTGCCCATAACTAACAAGCTCACAGTAGAGAAGGCAAAATAAGCATTCCTTTAGCGGGAATCGAACCCGTGACCTAGGCCACAAGATTCAACTGCCCTACCAACTCTACAGAGGGTTGCCCCCAATTTATGTTTGTATCTATATACTATAACTAAAGTATAAGTTTCTTTCATAGTGTTCCTTTTAATTATGGAAAGGAGCCAAAATTTGTTGCTCTATTATTCTCAAATATACATGTGTAGACATGATTTCTTGAGGTCTTGACCATTTTAAAGTTATTACATTTCATATTGGTATATACTTGAGGATTAAATCTCAAAACAAAATATTGGTAAGTATCTCCTTTTACTTTTAAAAAGATAAACATATCAAGTTTCATTACTTTATTTTTTGTTGATTAGAAGATTTTGTCATGGATATGATTAATATAAATATGTACTAATATAAAAGTATGGATGTGTTCCTTCCCATTGTGAAGACTATTTAACCCTTTATTAATAGCTAGTAAAATCCACGTGCATTCGCACGTGAAAATTGATTTTATAGTATTAAATAATAAAAAATATGCAAAAATAATTTTAAAATAATATAAAACCTATAAAATTCAAATATTACTAATTTTTTAAAGTACAAATTTTAATTTTTAATTTTATCAATAAAGTCTATGTCAATATATACGTCTTTTAGATTTGTATCATATTAAATAACTAATGAACATGTACACTTCGCATTTAGGTTTTAAGTAAAAATAAATCTCCTTATTTTAAATATTACATTGTTTAGAACTTTTAACCCCACAAAAATCGTGTTTGTTATTTCTTATAATCAATTCAAAATAGTGACATAAATTTACATTAGTTGATATATTTTTGTATTCAATTGAACTTTTTGTATAGGTAAATCATATATTCCTATAATTTTAGAGAAGAACATAATAATCTAAATAAAATAACAAGGTAAATCATTTTTTTATAAGATAAATATTATGAACTGAATAAAAAAGGTTACTCAATCTCTTTCTATAAGATAAATCAAGTCCATCTTGATCCATTTGTAGTTAGAGGTGTTCAAATATTTTTTTAAGCCATTGCAATTGACCACTGGAAATCCAGTGCAATTCTCAGATTTAAAATTGGATTTAAATAATTTTCAGAATTGAGTTCTCCATCCCACCAACGTATTTATGTTATATGGATATAGAGAATATTTGAGTTGTTATTTTTTTAATGGATGATTTATTAGAAAAATGATTTTTACGAAATTTTTCTATAAATGATATTATTATTATTATATACATATATAGTAATGTGTAAATTATTGAGAAGAAGTACAGTAATAAATGAACAATAAAAATCACAAAATATTCATGTGATTATTAATATTATTGTACAATATATTAATCTGTGAATATTAATATTAACGTATAATATATTATTGAAGTTTTTAAGTAGGGGCAATTAATATTGCGGTATTTCATTATTTAAAATAATAATATCATTTATATAGAATAAGTAAATGAACATGGTTGTTTTTAATAATTATTTTTATTATAATTAAAGATTAATTAAGTAAAGACACCAATATCATTTCATAATTGAAAAAAATAAAAAAAATATTCGTACTTCTAAATTAAAAAGAGTTCTAGAATTCGACCAATAGCAAGTGAAGAGACACTTTAATTATATATATATGTATATATCATATATTATAGAATAATTGAATGCCCATGGTTGTTATTAATAATAATAAAATATAAAAATATAATATTATTTATCATAAAATAAGTGCATGGTAATGATTATTTGTAACAATTATTATTATTATAATTAAAAATTATCATTGAAGATTATAATTGTATTATTAAAGAGAACATTTGTGATGTTATATATTTATATATGATTTATTAGGAAAATGATTATTACAAAATTAAAGAGTCTCATCATTGATGAATAGCAAGTGAAGAGACACTATTTATACATATATGTATAATAATATCATTTATCATAGAAGAAGTAAATAATCATGATTGTTTTAATAAATATGATTATTATAATTAAAGGTTAATTAAGTGAGGACAATAATGTCATTTCACAATGGGAAGAAATATTTTTATTAAGTTAGAATTGATTTTAGACCTTGAAACAAAGTGCTAATATATATATATATATATATATATATATATAAATGGTTAGATTTCTTAGTGTAATAATATATACTCAACAACATGATTTTCCAACTTCACTTTTAGAAAATTGATGGATGTAAAATAAAATTTAAGATACTAACCATTATGATTAAATGTAAATGAATATTAGTGAGAAGTTGAAAAGTTAGTATCATATTTAAACGTTTAATGAGTGTTGAAATACTGGACATGAAAAATTATTATTTAATTAGTAAAATACTAATATTTAATTACACTTTTACACTATTCAAATACTAATATTTATTCAAATATTTTTAGATTTCAAGCTAAAATAAATAAATAGAAAGTATTAGCTTACCAGCTTTTTGCTTCTTTTTGTTGATTCTTGCATCAACTAATTGAATTCCACTTTTGTGTCACATTTTAATAAATTTTCTTCCTAATTATCCATTATTGTTAATTTTGCGATTTAAATAGTACATTATTAAATTTGCTTATATGGTTTTATTTTTTTATCTCACAAAAAATGTTAAATTGAATTTGTTAATGAATTGGACTATGCCACAAATTCTATAATTATTCATATATTTTGGATTTTTGAATTTACATTTCCTCTTTATGTTTATATATTAGGGATTAGTAATATACATAATATGCTTTTATAAAATGGATAAATATTAGTGAGAAGTTGAAAAGTTAGTATCATATTTAAACTTTTTAATGAGTGTTGAAATAATTGACATGAAAAATTATTACTTAATTAGTAAAATACTAATAATATTATACATTTATAATAACATATATATTAGTGAAATGAATGATAGTAATTGTAGTATAAACAAATAAATAATAACCTATATTAGTGAAGTTAATAAGTAAGGGTAATAATGTCTTTTCACAATAGGGAGAAACATCTTTCAAGATCCATACTTTTATAGTAGTATAGATAGATGAATACAATGATGTCCACCTCTAACATATATATTCCGGGGGCAACCCCTAGTAGAGTTGGTAGGGCAGCTGAATTTGGTGCCTTGGTCACGGGTTCGATTCCCGCTGAAGGAATGGCTACCAACCTTCTCTACTATGAGCATGTCAGCTATGGGCAACCTAGGCTGATTTAACTCTCTTGTGTGGTTTGCAGGCTATTACACAAGAGCGAGGTTTACCCAGTGCGCACCTAATGGTAGAGGCTGCGGGTTTCCTCTGTCATCAAAAAAAATATTTATTCCCACTAATCCTATCATTTAAACTTTTATTGAAAATTAATACACTAATACTAATATACACCTCTAACATTTACTCTCACTATTAACATTTATTTCCTATTAGTTAAGATACACTATTTTCATAATAATTAAAAAACTGTATAATTTAAAAGTATTAAACCTTTATACTTCTATTGAAAGTTATAAACTCTCATTAGTGAATATTAATTTGAAGTAATATGGGGTGTCCTTTTTATGATTCATTAATCTTGGAGGGAAGTAGTGACTTTTATGTTTACTAAATGAATTATATTGTCTTTATATTCGATTGACAGTTGATGGTTTAATTGTAAAATAACAATTGGATAATGGATAAATTACAATATAATTTATTAAATCATGTGATTGTTAATTTTTTAAACATTACTAAATTAATTAGTGTAGCTAGAGATTAGATATAAATTGATAGATTAGAAGTTGGCGACTCTTGGATTTTGATTAATAGTTATCTTAATTAGTAGGATATGATCTGTTGGTCCCAAATGGTTTGGACAAAGGTCTAGAATGGAGGAGTTGAATAGACCCTGATCTTTTATTATTGTTTTTTCGTTAATCGTTTAGATTAAAGACAAGTTCTTCTTTTCAATAATGATCTGAAAGGAATTTGAGCGCAAAGACTAAGTAAGAGATTTTAACTTAGAATCAGTTGAGAGAACTACAATGGGATGTAGTGGCCAGAACTTAGATTCATGGTTAAGTGCACAGCGGAATATATAATCAAAGTTTTTGGCTTTGTGTAATATTTATATTACGCAGAGACACAATTAATATATATATATATATATATATATATGGAAACTACACTAACTCTTTTATGCAACAAATAATCTCTACTAAATTGCTGAATTTAAATGAATGTGCAGTAAAGAACAAAAATAAAGCAATAAGTAAATGAGACACAGTTTACAAGGTTCGCTGGGTGGTGTAATCCCAACTACGTCCTTCATCTTCATTCACGAAAGAATTCACTATATTGAATCTGAAGAGTCACACGGAGTTTTCTCTAATACAATGTACAAACTAAAATATCTTGAGCTCTTTAGCTACACAAGCATCTGCCTTTAAGAACACTTTTAGTAATCTTCTTCTCTCACACAGAAATACTGCAGATATCCTACAACTTTCCTCACACACAGTTTGAAAGAGAGGATGACTAATTTCACTCAAAAATTGGCTTGTTTGTTTCGACAAAGGTAAAACAACTTTGTTGATATTCTCTTCAGTTCAGGTTCTTCTTGAGAAAGAGATAGAAAAATAACGATTTGAATGGAAGCTCAGGATTCGAGTTTTTCTGAGGATGAAGTTCAAAATCAAGAGATTATTTCGACTTAGGATGTGATCGTTTAAGTTCGTGAATTTTCTCACTTGTTCGAATCTCTCTCTGTTCTCTTGTTGTTGAAGTTCTATTAATACAAAGATTTTGGAATATATCCATTGAGACCATCATTAGATCCGTTGAGACCAGACATTAGATCCGTTGAGACCATTTGTAAGATCCGTTAGATACATTCTGAGGCGCATGTAGTTTTTCCGTTCAGAAAGGTTAGATGGGTTGGTGAGTCCCGGATATATTATTGTAATTGTTCAGACTGCGGCAGTTGTCTTATGTTGACATCCAATGGGTTTGGTGCTCTCCATACTCTATCAGCAGTATATGCATTTGATAAGCATTAAATGGTTTTAAATAAATGCCCGTTGAACATTAAATGCATTGAGATGACATCTGATGTCCAATTGCTTATGATGGAAGCTATCAATAACTCAGCGTTGTCTTGAACATAGATAGTTGCTTGTAGAACGATGTCGCTTGAAATATTTGATATTACAGATGACCTTCTGATTGTCGCACGCTCTTGCAAATTCTTCAAACCTCTTCGCATTAATAGACTCACTCAAAATTCTACTAATACTTCAAGCGTTAAGACTAGCAAAACTAAAGGGGCAAACAGAAAATGTAACACCCCATTTTGAAAATCATGCATAACATATTTTTGGCATATAAATACATTTTTATTTAATGTTTATTATTGCTAATTCATTTAATATTTTAAATGAGCTTTACGTTTAATTGATAATATCAAACTAATATTTTCTCAAGTTTGAAAAGTCTTGCAGGATAGCTACCCGAAGAGACCGAGTTTGATCGTGATGCACTCGACATGCAAATATTTATGAATGAACGAAAAATAGATAAGTTGTATGTGAAATAATTCCAATAATTAGTATATATATATATTGACTAATGTGTTCAATAATAAAGTAGATTTCTTTTATTATATTGTTATGTGCAACAATTATATGACCTAAATGATGATATTAAATTGAAAGAAAATACATGGATAATTGCCATAATTATATTTAATTGTCTATGACACCTTAGATGAAAATCACACTCAACCTCCCATACCCCATCAAATCCATAATTATTACACATCTTTATATATATAATGCAAGATATATATATACATGTATAATACATGTATCATAAAATCTTTTTATACACTATAAGTAAGGCATAAATGCTCTTTAGAATTTTTCACCCTTCACATCTATCTCCTTTATACAATTTCTCTCCCTTCTCTCTACCTCATCTACTCTCTCAAGAAGACATTCACTTTTCTTCCAAAATCAAAGAAGCAAGAGCATAACAAATAGTAAGGGGAAAGTAAACTCAAGTGTAGTAGTCTTCAATCAAGTATAGAGAAATTTGTTGAGCTTTTAAGAGGTAGTTTTCTCTTTGATGTTGCTTATTTTCTTCATTTTCATCTTTAAGAACATGATTATGTTGCTAAATCTTGTATTGCATGTATGATATAAAGAGGGATGTCTACTATGTGACGAGTTTTGTTGCATCTGTTATTTTATATGGTTGATTGTCAAAATATGTCTCTATTTGGAGTTAAGGGTGCAAATGAATGTTGAAATGAGTATTGCATGTCTGATTCTCTAACTTAAACTCATTGCGTGTGTGATCTAAAGATGAATCCCCACAATATGAAAAGTTTTTGTTGAATAATTTGTTTTGTATGGTTGATCTTCAAATAAGTGTCATTTTAACTGTTGATGGTGCAAATAGATGTGAAAATAGGCTTTGCATGTTTAATTTTCTTACCTAAAATTATTGTATGTATGATTTGAAAGTGATTTCCTACAAGTATTATGAAATTTGTTGAATATTTTGTTCAATGTGATAGATCTTAAAAATATGTCATTTTGAGTGTTGATTGTGAAATTGCATGTTGAAATTGACTTTGCATGTTTAATTACCATGTCTGAACTTCATGTGTAATAATCTAAGTTGAGGTGGTTTATTGAGGATGATTGGTTATAAAGTCGAATTTATATTTTTATTAAAGAAATATATGTGAGTTTGAGCAACTTGTGAAAATTCTGAAAATTTCAGTCCACTTTGCCGATTTTTATAAATTTGTATACTTGGAATTTTAGAAAATTGTTTTAGTATATTGTTCTATATGAGGTTAGGAGTCTATGTTTAAAATTTGGTGATTTTTGGAGTAATAGACGAATTACAATGAATTTTCACAAATAGTGTAGTTTTGAATTGGATTCTCGTGATTTTAAATCCTAGAAGAATAATTTTTGTAAAATTGATCGTTTTGAATTTTCAGAAATTGTTTTACAACTTTTATATACATGATGTTAGAAGTTTAAATTATAAATTTCAGAATATTTCAATAACTATACGATTTATGGTAAATTTTAGAAGATTGACTGATTTTGGAATATTTTTGAATGAATTTTGGCTATGATGAATATTTTATTAAAGCTTTTGTGGTTTGAATTTATATCCAACTGTTTTAGCATAATTAAATAAGTGTTAAAGTAAATGCATGATTAATTTCATGAATTTTGGATGAATATATGAATTATGAAAATTGTTGCAATGAAGAGTGCATTTAAGCCATAAGTTGCTAGTTTAAAATCAATTTGTGTTGCTATGATTAAAAGTGTTATTAGGCATATTTGAGACACATCCATGATGATACTTAATGAAAAGATTAGAAGCATATGTATATACATGTTTTGGAAGTGTATTTTAAAATCTAAATGTTGATGAACGTTCGAGTGCAGTATGAGACGACCGGACACTTCAGGAGCCATCCCTGCATCTAAGTGAAACATCAAGTGGGTAACATTTATTTACAGTTACATTGATTGAATAACTCTTATGTTGGATGAGATGAAACGACATCATAAAGTACCAGGTTGACGAACCTTGGAGTAAAGTACCAGGGTTGACGAACCTTGGTGTAGACCAGGTCTGCGGACCTTGGAGTTAGGCCAGGTTGATGACCCTTGGAGTAGACCAGGTCTTTGGACCTTGAAGTTAGGCCAGGTTGACGAACCTTGGAGTAGACTAGGTCTTAGAACCTTGGAGTTAGGCCAGGTTGACGAACCTTGGAGTAGACCAAGTCTTCGAACCTAGGAGTTAGGCCAGGTCTTCGGAACTTGGATGATGCTTTCGACGTAGTGGTTAATCTCTTCAACGTAACAATTAATAATCGTTATCCACTAAGATTTCTCAAATCTTACGTTGCTAAATTTAATCTTTTCCAGGTCCAACTTACGACGAAGCGGATGAGTAGCCGGCTGTATGGACTTCCCTCTATGAGCATATATATATATGTTATGTTTTTAATATATGTAAATGAGTATAAATCAGATGATGCTTGATGTTTTGGGAAACTACTGTTTTCGATATTTAAGTAAATATTTTCATGTGTTTATAACAAAGTTTTGATTTGTAAATGTGGATATGACACGAGTTAGTTTTGCATGATTAGCTTTTAAAGTTAAGAAAAAAAAATACTCGTGCTTTTATAATCAAGTCTTCCGCTGTATTTATTTATGAAATATTTTATATTTTCTTTGAAAAATATTTTCTACTTTGCAACTCAACTCCTATTAAGTTGGGGTTGGGGTGCTACAGAAAAGCACATAATCTAAAAGTTACAATTCGATAAACATCCTGTCGCTTGATACATGATCATCTATAAAAAAAACAAAACTTACATTTTCAGGGGTCTAACATTAAGTCCTATCTTGTCATCATCAAAACTTCTAACAAAGAAATTCCTAACATGATGATTTAGTATAATACAAATTAACTTAGAAAATTATTTATCAGTGATCGCTACATTATTTTCAAATTATTAAATTGTGTTCAATATATATTATTCATAATTAGATTACATATTATTCAAATGAGAACAATATTAACAATCTAAAAGTCATAGGTTGTAATCAATAAGAAATTTGAAGATATTTTTAACTTTTTTAACTTCAAGGAAAATTTTAATGGTCTTGATCGTTCCTGTGAATAAAATTTATTGATTTATCATTTATTAATTTTACTAAAATACCAGTTATTACTCCTGTTGAGTAAAAATATAATTCAAAATACACTATTTTCATGATAATATGAAAAATATTTAATTATGCAGACTTATAGTGATTCATAATAATCGCACTGATAACAATTTCAAAAATATAAAACATGTATGTTAGCATAACATATAAAGGTTAGTAGCATTTTACATTATTTTGTTATATCTTAGCTCAAAGGTTTTTATTCAATCCAAATCGAGTAGCATTTTACATTATTTTGCTATATCTTAGCTCAAAGGTTTTTATTCAATCCAAATCGAGGATGATTTAGTCCAAAAATTATTATTTTTAATTCATTTGTTCAAATAAAAAGATTACAGGATGGAGATTTAGATAAAAAAATGCTTTTATTTATTATTTAGGTATAAAAATATATTATAGAGAAGTTTTAGTAATTTTTCTAAAATTAATTATGAGAAAATTGATAATCTAAAATTTTAATTGGTCAAAAACTCATAAATTTGATAAATGAAAAAATATTCAATATATTGAGTATTAACTTAAACTTTTAAATAGGAAAATAACATTTACAAACTACTAAAAGGTTTTCTTCATTTTTGAACTAGCTATAGTCAAAAGAGTAATACACTAAATATATAATTCATATTCAATAACTATATATTGTATTCTATTTGATAAGATGCTATTTAACATGTTTAAGAATAATATTGACTAAATATGTAAAAATTAATTGAACATAAAATAAATTTTTATATGATTTTAACTATGTTACTTTATTAAACAAACTAAAACGGCTGACAATATTTGAATAGATGAAATATTTGTAAGTTTTATATTATTTCAAAATTTCTTTTAAATAATAATAATTCTACTGTATAAAATCAATTTTCACGTGCGAATGCATATGCATTTTGCTAGGAATTGTTAGCAATTAAAAAGAAAAACTCCATACCTACCCATTTAAGGGAAATCATCTAATTACGCCGCTAGAAGTTTAAGGGTTAGCATATAGTGTACACGATACATTTTAATGATACCAATTTTCACGTGCAAATGCATATGCATTTTGCTAGGAATTGTTAGAATTTAAAAAAGAAATAACTCCATACTTACCCATTTAATGGGAAATCATCTGATTCCGCCACTAAAAGTTTAAGGGTCAGTATACAAGGTATACGATACATTTTAAAG
Source organism: Verbascum thapsus (assembly GCA_963669365.1). NCBI lineage: Eukaryota > Viridiplantae > Streptophyta > Magnoliopsida > Lamiales > Scrophulariaceae > Verbascum > Verbascum thapsus. Next base: position 14,271,947 of record OY770110.1, on the reverse strand, counting down.
GTTACAATATCAATATTACATACTTTTAAATAGAAAATATAGTGAAAAATTGCATCAACTCTCCAAATAATTTAGTGTTTTAATAATCCCTTTCAGCTATCCAACCCAATTAATTTCATTTTGGTGTTGTAAAAAACTTCAAATGTTTCTTCCCTTCTAATAGTTTGATGTTTAATATTTTTTACATTGAAATAAAATTATGTTTTGCCGAAAGCTCCTATGTATAGTTTATAAAAAAACAATTTACATGTATTTGAGTATACAAATAAAACTTCTATATATCCGTAGAAACTAATCTTTTTTTTTTATATCTAAAATAAGCTGAAATCAATTACATGAACTAAAGAAAATGTCTATATTTGTAAATTATACATAATTTTTATTTAAAATATGAATGGTATTTAAGGTAATTTTAAAGTAATTATTGACTAAATATAGATAGAAAAAAGAGTAATTCAACCTAAAAATGATGTATTTTATATAACTTTTCTTATTGAATCAAATAAATTAAACATGATTAACAATATCTGAAATAACTAAATATGTTTTTACATATGTGTTACTCCATGATTATATTTTATTTTATATAAAAAAAATTATTTTCACGTGCGAATGCACGTGCATTTTACTAGTAGATAATAAAAGTATTGATAAAGTGAAAACACCAAGTGCCTATACATACGACCTTCAGTTCATGATTCACAAAATGTTGAATGGACGAGGCATCAAGGTAGACATGTCAATGGTTGGGTCTACTCAGACCCATTATATTGAGTTTAGACTAAGATCTAAAAATTTGGGTCTACCTAAACCTATATCTAAATAGACCCATGGGTGTGGGCCTAAAATAGGGCCAAATAAATTTTTTTACAAAAATATATTTTTGTAGGTCTTTTGTAATAACCCAAACTGATTTTTAAAATTTGGTATTATGATGTTTTTACATGTAAAACATTTTTTTAGCATTAATATTATAAATAATAGAATATATCATCTAACTAAAATACTCTGAAAATGTATAAAGATCATGTTAACCAATGTTTTTAAAATCGGACCGGTGATTGACTTGGATTATATTGAGTCACTGGTTTGACCGACCGGACCGGTATAAAAAGATCGATTAACCCGGATTATACATATATATATAATTATACATGTACAATTATATAGTATACACATTTATTTAATAAGAAACTAACTCACAAAAAGCTAATATAATGTATAATGCTAAAACTTTTAATAAAAAATATGTTTAGTGTAGTGTTGAGCTTCTTAACTTTTCTTAGTTGGTCTAAAGTTCAATACTATGCCAATACACATGTGAATTTTTGCCATTTAAGTTGGGAAGAGATAAAAATCGGTTCGGGGCAGTTCAACCGGGTTTAGGGCCAGTTCATATTGGGTCAATCGTGAACCGGCCAACTACACAAACCGGTCGGAAGCACGGTCCGGTCCGATTCTAAAAACAGAGATGTTAACAGATTTTAATATATTTTGAACCTAAATATATTTATATCTATATATACAACCTGATGTAGTTAAAGAAATTGAATATATAAAATTTGACAATTTATAGAGTGTCTTATTAACAGACTTTAGGCGTACAAAATACAAAACCAAATACATATATATATATAATGATATTGCAATAAAAGAATCTATAAAATATATATAATATTTTTTAATTATATACACAAAAACCTAAGTACTTATATCTATATAATCGGAAATTGTTACCAAAAAGAATGTGAAAATGTTAAATCGAAAAATATGTGTATACATAACATATTTTTTTAACATATCTTTTTTTACCCTATTTACTAAAATAATCATTCCCTAGCCACTTTCATGCATTACATAACCAAAAGGACTAAATGTGCTAAAAAATTTGATCATGTGAAACCAAATGTGCAAGTCTCATTACGCTTGGTACTAGAACTGCAAACTCCATGATGTGTAGGACTAAATTAGCAAATATCTCAAAAACTAATTACCAAATAAGATACCATGTGAAGTCCTCACAAATATCTTCATAAAGTTTGAATATATTTAAACGTGTGAAATCTATTTATGTAGTAATGTTATATTAATGCAAAAATATTCCAACATTAGTTTTGAGTATAGATGGGGCTTTTACCGACGTGACAATTTATAAAATGTACCCTCTGGATGGATCTCACAATATTCAGAAGACGTACACTAAATATGACAAATGTGCTCTTAAAGTCACCTCTTCAAAAAAAAAAAAAAAATTGATGCATTCTTCTTAATGTTAACTATTTTAGGATTATAGTAAACTAGAAGATTTACAATTAATATTATTAAAGAATGTAAATCGATCGTTATATAGTTATAATAAAACTGAATAAACTAACGAATATTGGAAAATATTATGTTCTTACCCCCATGTTTTTCATCTCTGATTAATTTGGATATTGAGAAATATAATTTTATTATGTTTACTTTTTTGAACTGTTACTTATACAATATCATTTTACTTACTATTCATTATGTGGAATGATTTGATATTTGATCGTAATAAAAGTAGAATATTCAATGTCTTAAGACTCGAACTTATGTATTTGAGATTGACTTTCCAAGTTGTGGTGGGGGTCAAATTGGTAATATTTGTTGAGTGTTTGCTTTCTGTTCACATGATCATATAATGTGTGTATTTATTTAGTTGTAAATTGATATTCGATACACAATATATTACCACATCACAAACAATCACGGATTAAAATACCATAGAAAAAATTTCAAAAATTCTTAGTTTCCTATGAAAACCAAAATATTTCTTTATTTTATTATGAAATATTTTAATTTCCTGTGACATATTTCTCTTTTTATGGAAGAATGTATGTTCCTACATTATGCACATTTCAAATGATCTTGCTTCATTTTGGAAAAAAAAATTCACAAATCATATTTGTTATTAGATTCAAATATAATATCATTTACATAAATCTGACATGGAGAATGTCTTCATTACCGGTAATTTTAAATAGGAAAAATTACAAAAACCTCCCCTCTATAATCTCGAATATACAGAAAAATATCCTCAACCTTTCATAATTACATAAACCTCCACTAACGAGCGCTGCCCGAATTTTTTGCTGCCCAAAAGAGTGAAAAGTCCAATTTGCCCCTATAATTTTTGAGAAAAAAAATAAAAATAAAAACATGATAATTATAATTTCTGTGGACATAAATACCCTTATCTTTAAATAAAGTATATTTTTGTTTATAAACTAAAAACCCTAATTTAAATCATTGTCTTCTTCCCCACATGTCTATCTCTAAACCATCAAAACCTCCATTGCATAGATAGCTCAAAAATCTAAGCAACTGCAAAATTCGAACTTGTGATACGAATAATCGAGTTTAGTTCGTATCCTCACCCTCTAACCCTCATCGCTCAGAATGAGTTGGCTCAACAAGCTCGGATTCGGTGCCCGCTCCCCAACTGGAATCCCCATTGACCCTTCACCTACGTCGTCCATTTCTCTAAGCCCAGACGATGACGTGCCGGCGCCAAGTCAGCAGTTTGCCCAGTTCGGTGCGGGATGTTTCTGGGGCGTCCAATTGGCCTATCAGAGTGTTCAAGGTGTTCCAAGTGGGTTACTCGCAGGGGGACTTGCATAACCCTAGCTACAAGGATATTTGTTCGTGTGGTACTAACATTTTCTACGGAGTTGTGCAAGTTTATCTTCACAAACACTCTGCCCCATTAATCCTGTGGGTTTGAGCTCCGAGGAGAGGGAGTATTATTCAGGAAAAAAAGGTATCTTGAATTGAATTTTTTCCACACTGCCATGGCGTTGGGAGAGATTTGGGGCATTGGGCATGAGAGCATCGAGAATATCGAGAACATTTTGCCGCATGGATCCATTGATTTCGCAGCACTTGGCTTCGGTGGGGCGGTTGGCCCAGGTGACCCAGAAAATGTGGGTTACATGTGTAAGGGGTGAAAGTTTGGTTTGAATATCTTTGGCATTGGAGATGTCACACAGAATTTATTGAACAAGGTGGTCGGCGTTCCAAGAGGGGCATGGGCGGCGAGCTATGCTGTAGGTCCGAGGTGAGGAATGAGGTTATGTGTGATATATATGAGGAACTGCATGATAATGAATGAAAATGATAATGAATGATGAGCCTTTTGTATCAAAGATGGGGATGATATTACAGGGCGTGGTTTCGATGGTATTGAGTCCCGAGGCAATGAGTTGGAACAAAGCAGTGGGTTTAGGTGTGGAAGAAGCTAAGGTGAAGAAACTGTGCAAGGTTGGAGATTCAGTTGTGGTGGTGTGGTGGTGCTACTGCAGCATGGAGAGACTACAAGTGATCTCCTTTAACATTTTGATAGTTTAGTGAATATATAGTTTGAGTAATTAGGGATAAAATAGGAAAAGTACAATTTTTTTTTGCTGACATCCTCAAAAAGCTGACCGAAAAAAAGGACAGGGGGTATAATTTAATGTAAAGGTTGTTAGAATGTAATTTTTAATCCTGGGTTTTGTGATTTTTTTTGGCTACTGGTTGTATTTATTGAAGAAGGGGTTATTATTACTTACTGCTGCATTCACAAATCTGGTGTTGTCCTTTGTATTTTCTCCTCTGGGTTTTTACCTTCTTATGTTTTATAATTTTATTAAGTTTTTTTTTATCTTTGCATAATTATATTCAAATATTTATTTATTTATTACTTTTTCTAGTATTTATTTTGCTTAAAAAGCCCTAAGTTTTATGCTGCAATTTGAAAATAGTGTTTGGTGTGAGTTTTGTCTCTTTTCTTTGAGTCATTGACTTTCATTTACTCTATAAATATAGTCGACAAAAAACGAGTCATTCTTAGTAGCTTTCCGACTCAGAGAGAGTTTCAAAACATTTACAACCATTGGCCGACCTTTTTTCACGAACAATTGTGTTTTGAGTAACGATACTTTCTAAGAATCACTTTACGAAAAATGATTTATGATTAAATCATTATTCGACGTTTTGGAATTTTCGCCTTTTGTTACTCTATTTGATGATTTGAAATTGATTTTTTTTTATATGCAGTTTAGGCTATAAAGAGTAAAGGAGGGATGATGGTTGAGCCATACCCGAATCCTACCGCGACTTATGAAGATATCGTCGCCTCTCGTTCGATTTTTATGGAATCTTCATGCTTCTATGGGTACTAAATTCATGTAAGATCATAATTGGCATCCCTAAAAATGATCCTTATTCATCCATTTAATTTCATCTGATTTATTTTATGGAAGTTGCAGATATCCTATTAATATACTTGTTAGAAATTCCAAATATTTTTGTTTGATTAATGCAATTTTTGGCTGGTAAAGTTGATTCATACTATAAATTAAATATCATCTATAAAATCTCCATTCTTTGATACTTGTTATTGTTATATTTATCATTCTTGTTGATATTCTCTATTGATGAGATAAAAATAGGCTTTCTTGCTTTTGCTTTGTGTTCAAAGGACTTAATTCCTTTCATATTTTTTAAGGATCCCAATTGTTGGAGGGAAAGACTTGGATTTGTTTCGCCTCTTTGTCGAAGTTACTTCTCGGGGTGGCATTGCAAAGGTCAATCATTTATTATCGATATTTAAAATTGGGTCCTTACAGATAGGAAAACGAGAAGGTAGCTTTGCTGTTTTGTCGTCGTAATTAATTCAAGGGATAATTACGTACATGTATACTCGCTAACTTTGATAATTGTTTCCAGCCCCCTAACGTTTTGCAAATTACTAAAGTGTCGCAAAAGATGAAATTGTAATATATTTTTAGTGATAGAAAGGTGAAAGTTGAAAGTTGAAAGTTTTATGGGAGAATTGCATCAACCTCTCCTAAACTTTGGACATTTGGCATTCACATCCATCAACTTTGAAAAATTGGCATCAACACCCCTCTTCTACTTTTTTATTAAATTTTCTAGTGAAAAAGACAAAAAAGCCCTTCAACTTTTAATTATAAAATGGTTAAATTTATAATTAGTTAGATAATGAAATAGTATCACTAAATGACATTAATTAGCAAAAATAAGATAGCATCTTAAAGTTAAATTTTTTAAAATATTTTAATATTTCTAAACTTATAGAATTTAGTAAAAATATTTTAATATCGAATCTTTGTGTACCAAATAGATATTAGTTAAAATAATTTTTTTTTTAGATTTTGCTTTTTATTAAAATACAATTGTTAATTTGAGGTTAAAAAAAAAATAAAGTGGTATAGAAGCGCATTTACTTCTTCTTAAACTAATTTTTTCAATAGGTAAATACACTATTTTTGGACACTAGAATAAGTTTATGAATTTATTATGAAAAATCATATTTGAATATATATAGTGTTGGGTATATAAAGATTTTTTTAGTATTTAGTAATGTATTAATAATATTTTATAAAATGAGAAATTAAACTTTAGTAGTGTACATTACTTATAATATTAGTAATATACATGTTTATGTAAAATGTATTAACATACTTAAACAATGAGATTTTTATTTAAATAATGAACTAACTATTAATGAAGACAATTTTTTATTAGGAGTTGTGAGTCATATTCTCTACAATTTTCAATTTTGCACCCTTATCATTTATTTCATTCTCGTTTTTGTCTTTTGATGAAATTTTAATATTTTTTTTATTTTTAATATATTATAAGGAAAAATTGAAGTGTATTTTAGTCTTTTTACAAGTAAAAATAATGAAAAGAAATACCAATGGGTGGTCCATGCCGATTGTTCAAAATTGAGGGGTGTGAATGCCAAATGTCTAAAGTGTAGGGGTGGTGAATGCAATTATCCCAAAGTTTTATTGAGTAATTCTCAAGTGTTCTCCGTAATCAGGGGTGTCAATAGGCAGGGAATATCCAGACCCAAATCGGACCCATGAAATACCCACGTTTTTTTTACTTCAGACCCGATTCGCATATCCGACGAGTCCAAAAAAAGTTTGACCCAACGGGACGAGTACGTTTTTGGTCGGGTCTGTGTCGGGCAAATGCCCAGGAGTAAATTACTCGTTGGGTATTGTTTGGATACTGACCCTGGGTGAAATTTGGACAAAATACCCACTGGTAAGATTTGGACCCAGACCCGAACTACCTAGTGTCATCGGGTCCAGGTTGATTCTGGGTCTCAGACCCTATGGGTCCGAGTCTGGGCAATCAGTAATCAGGGTCATTAACTTTAACCTTGGTTCTTACAACAACTTTCCATAGATTCTCCAAGCACACTTGGTTTGAAGCTTATTCTGTCTGCACAGGTTGTGAACGAAAGAAAGTGGAAAGAAGTTAAGATAGTTTTCAGTTTTCCCTCGTCCGCAACAAATGCTTCTTTTATACTTCGCAAGTATTACGTTTCACTTCTTTACCATTACGAGCAAATGTACTTCTTTAAGGCCAAGCATTGGACTACTGGTGCGTTAAAAACAATCTTAAAAGATTGATCCTTTTTCTCTTGCTCTAAGATGTTTTTCATGTTAATATCTTGTGCATATCTTGTGCAGGTGCTTTGCATAATGTGTCCACAATCACAAGTCCGCCTATTGGGTCGCCACAACATCAATCAAATATTGGAGCATCGATGCCTGAAGGTTTCATTTTACTATTCTTAAGTAGCTTCATGCAGATGTTTGATTTTTTAATTTTTATTTTTTTTATTTACATAATCATTATATACACAACTAAATCCAAATCCAAATCCAAATAGACGAAAGAGGAGGAAGAAGTGTGAAATGAGAAAACAGGATCCTGCTCACCCCAAGCCTAATAGAAGTGGTTATAATTTCTTCTTTGCGGAGCAGCACGCCAAGCTCAAACCACATTATCATGGAAGGGATAAAGAGATCAGTCGGATTATAGGTCAATCATGGAATAACCTACAACAACCTCAAAGAGCTGTAAGTAACAATATATATAGGGTTGTGTTTGGAAGGATTTGAAATATATGGATTTCAAATTCGTCAACAAATTCATGAAGTTATAATGGATTTCAAATCACTCGACATTCACTTTGAGCTATTTTCTCCATAGCTACGGTGGATTTCAAATGATTCGATTTTAGGTGTCATCTCAAATCTTTCCTCTAAATCCCCTCACCAAATTCAAATCACTCAATCCAAACACACCCATACTGTATTCTGATGATGATTTCTTCATTCTAACATGATTCTAAAAACTGTTTCTAGGTTTATCAGGAGAAAGCTCTGAAAGACAAGGAACGATACAAAATGGAAATGGAGGGCTATCGAAAAAGATTAAGAACTGGTCAAATCATGGCAAGTCAAAGCCCCCCGTTAGATCCTCAATTTGATGATGATGATGATGATGATGATGATGTGGAGCTGAAAAATGTGGATATCGAGGTTTTGGCTGATGAACCATTTGATTTGGAGACAAAACTCGACAAGGTTGAGGATGGTGAAGATGGAATATCAGTTCCAATTGAAGAGAGAGATGTGATGATACCTAGTGACTGACAATGGTAATGAATCAGTTTCAAGCTCTTAGGAAGGAATATTCAGTATTCTATGTCTGGAATTTTGGATTCAATCTCATTTCTCTAGGATTTATCTCTAGTTTTTTTGCTTTGGTGAACATTCATTATCTTGCCAAATTATGGATGCACTTGGTGCAAATTCTTGATACTATTAGCGTGACAATGTCATATTTTGGGAGACAATTATCGTATGACGTAACCACCTAGAGTATTCCGTACCTTGACATTTCATTATTATATTGTTTCTTCATAAACACTGTCTGTTACGCTTTAAATTTTTGAAGTATATGAGTATTTTTTTTAACTAATTTACTAGATAATATATGATTCTCATAACTCTTGATATTATTTTATATGTAAATGCATTATATTAGCGAAGCAAGTGCACTTTTAGCGAGTTATTCACTAATTACTTACATATTTTATGAAGTATAATGTTACGTAAGCAAGAATTTAGAGCATCTCCAACCCACGGTAAGTTAGCATGGGTGGAGTGCCTTTTTTGGCGCTGGGTTGCTCCAACCCAGCGCCAATTGCTGCGTTAGATTTGGCGCAACAACATTGTTGCGGAACTGTAGCTGCGCTATATGCGCAGCTATTATATATTTATTTTTTTAATTTTTTTTGCATTTTGGTCCTTTGCTTTTTTGTTTATTTTTAATTTAGTCCTTTTTAAATTTATAAAGTTTAAATTATTTTTAATTTAACCCTTATAAGTTTAATTAGTTATAATTATGCCCTAATTATTATATTTTATTCAATTATGCTTTAATTTAAGTTTATAATTAAATTATAAAATACATATTTATACTCTAACTTATATAAAATGTATATTGTATTATTAATTAGTTTCAATTGCTTTCAATTTAGCCCATTATTAATTTTTTATATATGTTTTTTTTAATCAAATAATAAAGTTCAACTTTAATAATTTATTCATTAATTAAATAAGTTATATAATTGTTAGTTAATATTTGAAATATCGAAATGCAATTAATATAATTTTTAATTATTTAATAATAATTTTATTATTATTTTTGTGATTTTTATTAACAAAGTATATTTTTTTGGGGGAAAATGTACAATATGTAAAAGTTTTGGGCTTTATTTGTGATATATTGTAATATTATAAAAAAGATGAAAAAATGGGATATTTCTGTAAGATTCTTTTTTGGTGCAGTGAATAGTGTTCTGAGTTGGAGTGGATTTACTGTAGCTGCGCCAAATTGGTGCAAAATGGATTTTTGAGTTGGAGATGCTCTTATCCACCTATTTTAATTACCTTTTTTAATTATCCTAAATGATTATGCTTTCAAATCATAAAATATATTATATAACCAAATGTTTGAGTTTGATTCGACCAAGCAAATAAGCTTTAAACCCGGATGAACAAACGAACCGAGTTCGAGTTTGAGCTCGAATGAGTAGATGAGCCGGATTGAGCTTTACACATTTGCCTTGAGCTCGAGTTTGTAAAATTTTCAAAGCTCGGCTCGAGGTCGAATCATTTACAGCCCTACATATACCTCATATAGTATGATACCAAAAGGTTGCCCAAATTCAGTTACCAAAAGATATAGGGATAACTGCAGTTTTCGTCCCTCTAGTTACATGCAATCGCAAAATTAGTCATTCATGTTCCGCGCACGTCAATTTAGTACCTCAACTTACCACTTTTTGACACAATTGGTCCCTGCCGTCAATTTACCGTCCAACTATAACGGTTCGAGCATGTGCCGCGCACGTGACAAGTAGATTTGGGGGAAAATCCATTTTAGGCTTAATTTTTCTCAAATAAGATGTGTCAACAAAGTCATTGCAGTATAGTGGTAAGTATATCCACCTATCACTTGGGTGCCCTGGGTTCAATCCTTGGCAACAACATATAGTTTTAATAATTTTACTTTTTAACAGATTATGTATTGTAGCTTGAAAGAACAATCATTCACCAAACGCTCTTTTTTTTTTTTTGGATGAATCAAACCTGTGGTGCTGGGTTTTCGTGTGATTTCGATTGTTTTTTCGAAGCTGATCAGGTATTTGATTCGAATGCTAATAGTGGGCCGATTCAAGAACTTGGAAATGATTCGAATGGATTTGTGAATCATGGTAAGGATAATCCGCCTGAGCAAAACAATTCTGAAGGAAGAAAAACTCGAGATCGTGGCGAAAATGACGAGGGTTTTGGTGGGCCAAGTAATAAACACTGGGCAGCAGGTGGATACACTGAGGAAGATGAACAGACAGATCCAAAATACGATAAATCATTCTTATGTCTGAAAATGAATCCCAGATTCTACGACCCATCTCCCGATTCCCACTGTGAGGAGGATATATCAGACGAAAATGAAGACGAACCCATAAACAAGAAGAAATACCGAAAATCGACTGAGGTGAAGAGAGGAAGGCCTAAAGGCAGCAAGAAAAATCGAAAAGTACGAGAAGTAGTTGATCTTAGCGATCTTCAACATCAAATCTGCCGAACAATTACTCAGACATTAATATGGCCAAATACAGCCTCACCATTAACAAGTGAAATCCAAAACTCCGATTGCATGACAAAATCACAAAGCAAACAACAGCCCTGTTTTACAAGCTGTAAAAAAACATGTTGTTTCAAGAACTATAATCAGTGCTCTAATTTTGGTTTCTTTACAAAATCACAAAGCAATTGAAGAAATTACAAAAGTTTCGAATTCGGGGTGAATAGAAATTACGAATTGCAGAAATCACAAAGTTTCGAACTCGGGATGAACAGAAATCACAAAGCAATTGAAATCATGTTTGATTTTCGGATATGGATTAGGGTTCTCTTGGAAGAATGAGAGGAATTGCGATTATGTATTTTTCCCGACTTAAACCCTAATTGAAGAAAAATGAAGCTGAAATCAGGTCATATGCGATTTTCCCCCAAATCTGCTTGTCACGTGCGCGGCACATGCTCGAACCGTTAGAGTTGGACGGTAAATTGACGGCAGGGACCAATTGTGTCAAAAAGTGGTAAGTTGAAGTACTAAATTGACGTGCGCAAAACATGGATGACTGATTTTGCGATTGCATGTAACTTGAGGGATGAAAATTGCATTTATCCCGATATAAATCTATTTAGGTTCAAAATATATTAAAATCTGTTAACATCTCTGTTTTTAGAATCGGACCGGACCGTGCTTCCGACCGATTTGTGTAGTTGGCCGGTTCACGATTGACCCAATATGAACTGGCCCTAAACCCGGTTGAACTGCCCCGAACCGATTTTTATCTCTTCCCAACTTAAATGGCAAAAATTCACATGTGTATTGGCATAGTATTGAACCTTAGACCTCCCTAAGAAAAGTTAAGAAGCTCAACACTACACTAAACATATTTCTTATTAAAAGTTTTAGCATTATACATTATATTAGCTTTTTGTGAGTTAGTTTCTTATTAAATAAATGTGTATACTATATAATTGTACATGTATAATTATATATATATGTATAATCCGGGTTAACCGGTCTTTTTATATCGGTCCGACCGGTCAAACCACTGACCCAATATAATCCAAGTCGATCACCTGTCCGATTTTAAAAACATTAGTTAACATGATATTTTATACATTTTTAGAGTATTTTGGTTGAATGATATATTCAATTATTTATAAGATTAATGCTAAAAAAATGATATACATGTAAAAACATCATAATACCAAATTTTAAAAATTAGTTTGGGCTATTACAATAGACATACAAAAATATATTTTTTAAAAAAAATATTTGGCCCTATTTTAGGCCCACACCCATGGGTCTATTTGGGTATAGGTTTAGAATGACCCAAATTTGTAGATCTGAGTCAAAACTCAATATAATGGGTTGATGGGTCTGAGTCTAGACCCAACCATTGACATGACTACCTTGATGCCTCGTCCATTAAATGTTGAATCATGAACTGAAGGTCGTATGTATAGGCACTTGGTGTTTTCACTTTATCAATACTTTTATTATCTACTAGTAAAATGCACGTGAATTCACACGTGAAAATAATTTTTATATAAAATAAAATATAATCATGGAGTAACACAATTATGTAAAAATATATTTAGTTATTTCAGATATTGTTAAACTTGTTTAATTTATTTGATTCATTAAGAAAAGTTATATTAAGTACATCCTTTTTAGGTTGAATTATTATTTTTTCTATCTATGTTTAGTCAATAATTACTCTAAAATTACCTTAAATACCATTCATATTTTAAATAAAAATTATGTATAATTTACAAATATAGACATTTTTTTTAGTTTATGTAATTGATTTCATCTTATTTTAGATATTAAAAAAAAGAGTAGCTTCTACGGATATATAGAAGTTTTATTTGTACACTCAAATACATGTAAATTATTTTTTTATAAACTATACATATGAGCTTTTCGGCAAAACATAATTTCAGGTTAAACGTTTTCATAAATAATTTTATTTCAATGTAAAAAATATTAAACATCAAACTATTAGAAGGGAAGAAACATTTGAAGTTTTTTACAACACCAAAATGAAATTAATTGGGTTGGATAGCTGAAAGGGATTATTACAATACTAAAATAATTTGGAGAGATGATGTAATTTTTTCACTATATTTTATATTTAAAAGTATGTAATATTGATATTATAACCTTTAAAATGTATCGTATACATTGTATACTGACCCTTAAACTCAATGATTTTCCCATTAAATGGGTAAGTATGGAGTTATTTCTTTTTTAATTTCTAACAATTCCAAGCAAAATGCATATGCATTCGCACGTGAAAATTGGTACAGTTAAAATGTATCGTGGCCTCTATATGCTAACCCTTAAACTTCTAGCGGCGTAATTAGATGATTTCCCATAAATGGGTAGGTATGGAGTTGTTCTTTTTAATTGCTAACAATTCCCAGCAAAATGCATATGCATTCGCACGTGAAAATTGGTTTTATACAGTAGAATTATTATAAATATTTAAAAGAAATTTTGAAATAATATAAAACTTATAAATATTTCATCTATTCAAATATTGTTAGCCTTTTTAATTTGTTTAATAAAGTAACATAGTTAAAATCATGTAAAAATTTATTTTATGTTCAATTAATTTCACATATTTAGTCAATATCATTGTTAAACATATTAAATAGCGTCTTATCAAATAAAATACAATGTATAGTTACTGAATGTGAACTATATATTTAGTGTATTACTCTTTTGACTATAGCTAGTTCAAAAATGAAGAAAACCTTAGTAGTTTGTAAATGTTATTTCCCTATTTAAAAGTTTAAGTTAATACTCAATATATTGAATATTTTTTCATTTACCAAATTTATGAGCTTTTGACCAATTAAAATTTTAGATTATCAATTTTCTCATAATTAATTTTAGAAAAATTACTAAAATTTCTCTATAATATATTTTTATGCCTAATTAATCAACAAAAGCAATTTGTTTTTAATCTAAATGTTCATCCTGTAATCTTTTTATTTGAACAAATGAATTAAAATTAATAATTTTTTGACTAAATCATCCTCGATTTGGATTGAATAAAAACCTTTGAGCTAAGATATAACAAAATAACATAAAATGTTACTAACTTTTATATGTTATGCTAACATACATGTTTTATATTTTTGAAATTGTTATATGTGCAATTATTATGTATCACTATAAGTCTGCATATAATTCTTTAATTAAATTTTTTTCATATTATCATGAAAATTGTGTATTTTTTTAATTATATTTTTACTCAACAAGAGAAATAATTGGCATTTTAGTTAAATTAATAAATGATAAATCAATAAATTTTATTCACAGGAACGATCTAGACCATTAAAAAAAATTTGAAGTTAAAAAAGTTAAAAATATCTTCAAATTTCTTATTGATTACTACCTATGACTTTTAGATTGTTAATACTGTTCTCATTTGAATAATATGTAATATAATTATGAATAATATATATTGAACACAATTTAATAATTTGAAAATAATGTAGCGATCGCTGATACATAATTTTCTAAAATAATTTATATTATACTAAATCATCATGTTAGGAATTTCTTTGTTAGAAGTTTTAATGATAACAAGATAGGACTTAATGTTAGACCCCTGAAAATGTAAGTTTTGTTTTTTATAGAAGATCATGTATCAAGCAATAGGATGTTTATCGAGTTGTAACTTTTAGATTAGGTGCTTTTCTGTTTGTCCTTTTAGTTTTGCTAGTCTTAACACTTGAAGCGTTAGTAGAATTCTGAATGAGTCTATTAATGCGAAGATTTTTGAAAAATCTGCAGAGCGAGCGACAATCAGAAGGTCATCCGTAATATCAAATATCTAAAGCGACATCATTCTACAAGCGACTATCTATGTTCAAGACAACGCTGAGTTATTGATAGCTTCCATCATAAGCAATTGGACATCAGATGTCATCTCAATGAATTTAATGTTCAACGGGTATTTATTTAAAAGCATTTAATGCTTATCAAAGGCATTTAATGCATATAGTGCTGATGGAGTACGGAGAGCACCAAACCCATTGGATGTCAACATAAGACAATTGGCGCAGTCTGAACAATTGCAGCAATATATCTGGGATTCACCAACCCATCTAACTTTTTTGAGCGAAAAAACTACACACACCTCAGAATGTATCTAATTGATCTTACAAATGGTCTCAACGGATCTAATGTATGCTCTCAACGAATATATTTCAAAATCTTTGTATAAATAGAACTTCAAGAACAAGAGAACAGAGAGAGAGATTCAAACAAGTGAGAGAATTCACGAGCTTGAACAATCACATCCTAAGTCGAAATAATCTCTTGATTCTGAACTTCACCCTCAGAAAAACTGGAATCATGAGCATCCATTCAAATCGATATTTCTCTATCTCTTTCTCAAGAAGAACCTGAACTGAAGAGAATATCAACAAAGTTGTTTGACCTTTGCCCAAAAAAAAAAACCAATTTCTGAGTGAAATTAGTCATCCTCTCTTTCAAACTGTGTGTGAGGAAAGTTGTAGGATATCTGCAGTATTTTTGTGTGAGAGAAGCAGATCACTAAAAGTGTTCTTAAATGCAAACGCTTGTGTAGCTAAGGAGCTCAAGACACTTTAGTTTGTAATTAGTATTGGAGAAGACTCTTTGTGATTCTTCGCATTCAATATAGTGAATTCATTCGTGAGCGAAGAAGAAAGGCGTAGTTGGGATTACACCACCCAGCGAACCTTGCAAACTGTGTCTAATTTATTTATTGCTTTATTTCTGTTCTTCACTGCACATTCATTTAAATTTAGAGATTATATGTTGCATAAAAGAGTTAGTGTAGTTTCCATATATCTATTAATTGTGTCTCTACATAACATAAACATTACACAAAGCCAAAGACACTTATTATATGTTTCGTTGTGCACTTAACCGTGAATCTAAGTTCTGACCACTACATCTCATTGTAGTTCTCTCAACTGATTCTAAGTTAAAATCTCTTACTTAGTCTTTGCGCTCAAGTTCCTTTCAGATCATTACTGAAAAGAAGAACTTGTCTTTAATCTAAATGATTAATGAAAAATCAGTAATAAAGGATTAGGGTCTATTCAACCCTCCCCCTTCTTTAGACCCTTTTCCAAACCACTTGGGACCAATACATCATATCCTACTAATTAAGATAACTATTAATCAAAATCCAAGAATCGCCAACTTCTAATCTATCAATTTATATATAATTTCTATCTACAATAATTAAATTAGTAATGTTTAAAAAAATTAACAGTCACATGATTTAATAAATTATATCGCAATTTATCAATTACCCAATTGTTATTTTACAATTAAACCATCAACTATCAATTAAATATAAATACAATATAATTCATTTAGTAAACATAAAAATCACTACTTCCCTCCAAGATTAATGAATCATAAAAAGGATACCCCATATTACTTCAAATTAATATTCACTAATGAGTTTATAACTTTCAATAGAAGTATAAAGGTTTAATACTTTTAAATTATACATTTTTTTAAATTATTATGAAAATAGTGTATCTTAACTAATGGGAAATAAATGTTAATAGTGAGAGCAAATGTTAGAGGTGTATATTAGTATTAGTGTATTGATTTTCAATGAAAGTTTAATTGATAGGATTAGTGGTAATAAATATTTTTTTGGATGATGGGGGAAACCCAGAGCCGCTATCATTAGGTGCGGGTAAACCTCGCTCTTGTGTAATAGCATGTAAACTACACAAGAAAGTTAAATCAGCCCAGGTTGCACATAGCTGACAGGCTCACAGTAGAAAAGGTTGTTAGGCATTCCTTCAGCGGGAATCAAACCCGTGACCAAGGTACAAGATTCAGCTGTCCTACCAAGTCTACCGGGGGTTGCCCCCGGAATATATGTTAGAGGTGGACATCATTGTATTCATTATTAATAAAGGGTTAAATAGTCTTCACAATGGGAAGGAACACATCCATACTTTAATATTAGTACAAATTTATATTAATCATATCCATGACAAAATCTACTAATCAACAAAAAATAAAGTAATGAAACTTGGTATGTTTATCTTTTTAAAAGTAAAAGGAGATACTTACCAACATTTTATTTTGAGATTTAATCCTCAAGTATATATCAATATGAAATATAGTAACATTAAAATGGTCAAGACCTCAAGAAATCATGTCTACACATGTATATTTGAGAATACTAGAGCAACAAGTTTTTGCTCCTTTCCATAATTAAAAGAAACACTATGAAAGAAATTTATACTTTAGTTATAGTATATAGATATAAACATAGATTGTGGGCAACCATTGGTAGAATTTGTAGGGCAGCTGAATCTTGTGGCATAGGTCACAGGTTCGATTCCCGCTAAAGGAATGCCTATTTTCCTTCTCTACTGTGAGCTTGTCAGCTATGGGCAACCTAGGCTGGTTTAACTCTTTTGTATGGTTTGCAGGCTATTACACAAAAGCAAGGTTTACCCAGTGCACACCTAATGGTAGCGGCTGCGGGTTCCCCCATCATCCAAAAAAAATATAAACATAGATTTTAACCCTTGTATGAGTTTCATCAAATGTGTGATGCTAATTGAGAGTGTGGTTGTAACTTAACAAGCAAAATGATTTTATAATTATTTTGCAGTTGTAATTTTGAAAATCATCCTTCAAAGCTTGCTTTTTTTATTGCACGACAAATAGTAAAGGGAAAATTTCTTTATTACAAGTAAGCAAGTTTAATTTAGAAGTGAAATGCACGACTCACCATACGTCCCCATATACAAAGTCAATCCACACACAAAATTTATAATCAACACACAAAATATTTCAACCCTGCTTTTTTTCTTTCTTCTTTATTCATTGAAATTTTACAAGGTTTAATCTTATATAAAACTAATACATATATCTTTTGAAATTATTAAAATCTATTACATTTTAGTGGATATTAATTTGGTAGAAAGTGGGAATGCCCCTTTAAGTGATCCAAGCAATCACGTAGGAAAATGGTGGAGTTATTATGTAACGTATTTTCACATATAATAAATGTGGGGATAAAAGTGTGGGAAGAAACACCAAAATTATCCACATTTTTATAGTAGTATAGATATTCTTTATTAAAAAATGTGGTATGCTAAATGTTACTTGATGTTTTTTTGTGTCTTTTGGTCTAATTTATACATAAGGTGGCATGCAAAAAATTAATGTTGGAATATTGCTTGCATTAATATAACATGACATTGATAGATTGCACTCATTTAAATATACTAGTAAAAAACACGTGCGTTGCACGTGATTGTATGAATGTATTAAAAGAAATGTAAAATGAAAATAAATTTGAATAATACTATATACAATGAATATGAATAAAAGATTTAGCATTTAACAACGCTCAAATGTTTTATATAAATAAAATTTAAATATTTCGAAGCCAGTTAAATTGTTCAAGCTTGTATTGAAAGAATATGCACTCACATCATTTATTTATTTTATAGATAAGTTTCTTCATTCTAATGACATAATATAAATACTGTAACATAAAATTCAAAGTCTTGGTTGTAGATCACAAATAAAGTAATGACATGCGATAAAATAACTAAAATGATAAATAACAACCGAAATATGAATAATAAGTTTTAAATTATATCAATGTTTGATTAATTTTTTCTTGTTTGATTTTGATGAACATTGTAACTTTATTTTTACTTTAGTACATGGATTAACTTTTTCATTTATCTTTCAAATTGCTTAATGTTTCTTGATTATCATTTGAGATTATATTGTATGTCTTATTCCTTATTTTTCATTTTCAACTACTTATTCTTCTTTGCATACTTTCTTATTCTTATGTAGTGTCTTTGCATAGTTTCTTATATGTTCTCTATTACTCATGTCAATTAATTTTTTTTATCCCTGCAATCCCTTTTCATTTTCATAACATTTAGGCCTCAATTGGTTTGAAGGTTCATTTCACAAAAAAATATTTCAAAACAAATGTTTTTAGAAAATATTAATTTTTAGCATTCTTCAGAAAAATCTCTCAAGATAACTTTAAAAATAATTTTGCAAAAAAAAAACATTTTTACTATTCATTATTTAATAGTCTACACCATCCTTTAATACGAGTTTTTTCACTATTTTTCAACATAAAAATTAAATCACTCACATATTTTAATATAATATAATGCAACATTTAAAAGAAGATCCATATGATAATCTTTGGACGTCTAAATCGATGAGTTTGATTAAAAATATTTAATGAAATTATATATAAATATCAACACAAATTAATTTTTCACAATTCAAAACATATCACATCAGTCATAAAAATCATTATGTATTTTGTTTTCAAAAACAACATAACCAAACACATATCTCAAAACATATTTTTATTCTTACAAATACTTTTACCTCATTTCAATCATGAAAAAAAAATTCTGTATATTATCCAATTGAGCCTGATGTCTCTTCATATTGTCAAAAATCTTAGTTTTATCAACTAATTTATTCGTCACAAGTCCACAACCAATGCTCTAAATTGACTTGTTTTGCTTTTATGAGAATGATTCTTAAACATGGCGCCCAACTTTGTCACAATGAGAGTAGTGGATATACTTATTCCTTTCGCTATCAATCTGTCATCCTCAACCATGATGCCAACTTCCATATATGGAATTACTGGCTTGATCACCTTGAAATTTTTTGGATTTACTTCATTTGGAATGCTCGTAACTGATTCATCTTCGTAGGTGAAGCATTCACATACGAATCCATCGTTAGGAAAATCAAGATACATGTATATAGGACTATATTTTCCTTATATACCGATGTCTTGTGATACTTTGAGCACCTTAATACTTAAATTGTTTAGATTCTTTTTTCTTTATTTTTCATAGCATAGCAGACGATTGATTTTTAGTTGATGTGCCAAATATATTGTGCCATCCTTTTCTTTAACCCCAGTTATGCCTAGAGTATTTCTGTTTCATTTTTATGTCAATAAATTTATTTACCGATAAAAAAAAATTGTATTCAAGTTTTTAGCATTTAAACTTTTTATTAAGTTATGGGAGATTTTATCATTGTGTCATGTTTGGTAGCTATGCAAGCACCATCATCTATCTTTTAAAAATCATGTTATTGTAATTATTTGTAATTTCGAACTCATTAAATTTAATTTGTGGTTAGTTCTAATTGCTTTTTTTACTAAGTTCCTTTATTAAATTAGGTTCTTGCTTTTGTTTTTTATGTGTTCTTCTAATTCGAGTTAAATTTGAAATGTTTATATATTTCTCAATTTTTCGGCCTACGTTAAAAAATAATTTACTCTGAAATTAAAGTTTTTTAATGTGCCATCACGTGAAATAGATAATACAAATTTTGGTAACCTACTAAATTCACATTTTATTATTTTCGCTTCTATGCCATTTTAAATCTCAACAAAATGGCAAGACCTAGTGTATATTTTTATTAATCAATAAAAATGTTCAGATGCTCCTCTTTCAAGCTCAACTACTCCTTCGTATTAGGTAAATTATATAAGGTCGTGCATCTTCATATTTTTCTTGCTTTCACCACTCTTTCCTATCGTAAGCTTAGAGAACTAATTACCCTAAAAAATTTCTTTTATATTTTGATGAACTGAGAAAGAGTTCAAGACTAAGAAAAAGGTATGTCAACTATTGATTGGGTTATATTGCATCAACCTCCTTGAAATTTTGCTCTTTAGCGAGGACTTTCCTAATGTTTGAATTCTTGAGAAGAAGACTCATTCCCTAATGTTTGAATAACCACTTCACTAAGTTAGCTATTTCAAAATATTTTAACAGCCACTTACTTTCTCGATCAATTAAGAAAGTGAGGATGAAATATTAAATAATATGATACATTGTTAGAAATTGCATAAATGATATCTTTTTTGTCAAAACATTATTTATATCTCTCATAGAAAATGATTAATCATTGCATTTATCTTTTTCATTTATACAGAAATTATGCATGTGCCCTTTTATTTCAATGATGTATAATATAACACAACAAACAATAATATGCTGTATTTAAATTTTTCAGATGTATTGTTTCAAAATAAGTTGTAAATATGATCAATTATTAATTTATTTTATATATATGTTATTCATTGTTTAGTATATTAAAGTTATAATAATCATATAATCTTATTTATTATTAATTTGAAGTTCATGCACCAATTAATTGTGTTGATAACATTATTAAAAGAACACTCAAATCAAACAATTTCCTTTAACTATATAAATATATATATATACACATTATGTGTATATATATTAATGTGTATATATATATTTATACAGTTGTGTATATATTTATTTATATAGTTGAAAAAGGAAAATTTTCAAATACAATTCTCAATTAGCCAATAGAATAAAAAACCACAGCAAGACAAGATTTTAGTTCACACGGATATAACTGGTATACTTATCTGCAAGACAGTGGATTAATTTTGAAGTAGAATATAATCAAGTCGCCTCCATTGATACTATAGATTGAATTCAATCGTTGACTTCATACGACTTGATGAAATATCCAAAAAATTTAAATTCTACACAAAATTATATAGTATGCATATAGATATATGCAAGACTGCAGAAAGTTACTTAAATTATTCTATTTTAAAAAATTTAATATTCTTATTAAATTTCATCTAAGTATACATTGAACAATGTTGAATATTAATTTCAACTTTCAAGTTTGGTCGTAACAAAAAAGTGTAAATCATGATTTACATAGTAAATAATTCATACTTTAATAATGATAATATAATATATATAATAAATATAATATGTTATTCATTGTTTAGTATATCTAAAGTTATAATAATAATATGTTATAATAAATATAATATGTTATTCAAACATTTAGTATATCTAAAGTTATAATAATAATACTAATAATATAACCTTATTTATTATTAGTTCGAAGTTCATGCACCATGTAATTATGTTGATAACATTATTAAATGATTACTAATAGAATATGAGGGTATTTTAGTCGTAACAAAAGAGTGTAAATCATGATTTACATGGTAAATTATTCATACTTTTATAATAGAATATAGTTATAGATATAGATATAGATATAGATAGATAGATAGATAGATAGATATAAATATAGATAGATAAGAGTAAATGAGAGAGAAAATATATTATAGTTTATATAAATTAAACAAAATAATAAGTGATTGGGTGGAAATTCTCCATTGGCAAAATATGATAAATTCAAAGAATAATAAACTACAAGTCTTGAAAAAATAACAAGTTTAGCACAAGATGCGAATTAGGTTATTCAGAAATGTGTGTATGGGGTTTATGATGATTTTACAATTTTAGAGGAGCTGATAATGCTAGTCTTTTGACAAAAAGCCTTTTTTAGCATTTTAAATAAAATAAAAAGGAAGACATAAATATAATGGGATATTAAGAGTCACCATTATCAATTAATAATAAAATTAATTGATATAGTAACCACAAATTAAGAAAATGGTTATTATTATTATTATATAATACTATTTAAGTAAGGGCAATAGTGTCATTTTACAATGAGAAGAAACACTATCAAGATCCATACTTTTAGATTAGTATAGATTGAAACTTTATGAAGATCTTAGTGAGGACTTCACATGGTATCTTATTTGGTAATTAGTTTCTGATAAATTTGCTATTTTAGTCCTACACATCAGGGAGTTTGCAGTTCTAGTACCAAGCATAATGAGACTTGCACATTTGGTTTCACATGATCAAAAAATTTAGTACATTTAGTCCTTTTGGTTATATAATGCATGAAAGTGGCTAGGGATTGATAATATAATTATAGTAAATATGAAGGCCCAAAATTTAACAAAACTTTGAAAATTCCTCTGTTATTATTTGAAAAATATATAAAGAACTGGAGAAACTCATGTACTTATTGCTCATTCGCCAACCACTAGCTCTCATCTACGCTACAAGATTTCAAAAAGGTGAATGGTGCCTCGCAAAATAACTGTGGTCATTGCATATTTTGACACGCAACGCATATATATGAAATAGAATGCATGATTAGTTTAAAAATGTTCAAAAATTTGCAACAAGATAATGAATGTTCAAGAAAGCAAAAAACTAGAAAACTAAGATAATACTAACCAAGAGAAATGATTGAATCCAAAATTCCAGACATAGAATATTGAATGAATATTCCTTCCTAAGAGCTTGGAAGTGATTCATTACCATTGTTACTAGGTATCATCATCATCACATCTGTCTCTTCAATTGGAACTGAGATTCCATCTTCTTCACCATTCTTCTTCTCCAACGTTTTGTCCCCTTTTGTCTCCAAATCAAATGCTTCATCATCAGCCAAAACCTCGATATTCACATTTTTCAGTTCCATATCATCATCATTATCATCATCATCATCATCATCATCATCATCATCATCATCATCATCAGAAGTCATTACAAATGGAGGATTGCTGCTATTGAGCCCTATTGGAACTGGACTTGCCGTGATTTGACCACTTCTTAATCTTTCTCGGTAGCCCTCCATTTCCATTTTGTATCGTTCCTTGTCTTTCAAAGCTTTCTCCTGATAAACCTAGAATGAGTTTTTACAATCATGTTAGAATGAAGAAATCATCATCAGAATACACAGTATGTGTGTGTTTGGATTGAGTTATTTGGGTTTGGTGAGAGGATTTAGAGGAAAGATTTGAAATGACACCTAAAATGGAGTCATTTGAGGAGAAAATAGCTCAAAGTGAATGTTGAGTGATTTGAAATCCATTTTAACTTGGATACATCCAAACTTACTTCATGGATTTGTTGACGAATTTGAAATCCATAGATTTCAAATCCTTCAGTCCAAACACACCATATATAAATTGTTACTTACAGCTCTTTGAGGTTGTTGTAGGTTATTCCATGATTGACCTATAATCCGACTAATCTCTCTATCCCTTCCATGATAATGTGGTTTGAGCATGGCGTGCTGCTCCGCAAAGAAGAAATTATAACCACTTCTATTAGGCTTGGGGTGAGCTGGATCCCTTTTTCTCATTTCACACTTCTTCCTCCTCTTTCGTCTTCCCAGCTTTACTGCTGAAGAATCACTATTTGGAACCTCATAAAGTACGCCTTTCAACTCCTCCATCCCAATTTTCACAGTTATAAGATATCCACTCTCGAACTTCCCATCAATCACCCCACAAACAAGAGAACCAGCTGATGTTGAAGGTTGTAAAATATGTCAAAATCAATAGCGATAAATTTATGATATGTAGAATGATTGTTTTAGTTGTGTATATAATGATTATGTGAATAAAAAATTAAAAAATCAAACATCTGCATGAAGCTACTTAAGAATAGTAAATGAAACCTTCAGGCATCGATGCTCCGATATTTGATTGATGTTGTGGCGACCCAATAGGCGGACTTGTGATTGTAGATTCATTATGCAAAGCATCTACACAAGATTATTAACATGAAAAACATCTTAAAAAGAAGAGAAAAAGGATCCATCTTTTAAGAGATTTTAACGCACCAGTGGGCGAAGTAGGCCAATGCTTGGCCTTGAACAAGTACATTTGTTCGTAATGGTAAAGCAGTGAAATGTAATACTTGCGAAGTATAAAAGAAGCATTTGTTGCGGAAGAGGGAAAACTGAAAACTGCCGTAACTTCTTTCCACTTTCTTTCGTTCACAACCTGTGCACAGTTATTTGCAGACAGAATAAGCTTCAAACCGAGTGATTGGAGAATCTATGCAAAGTTGTTGTAAGAACTAAGGTTAAAGTAAACGACACTGATTACGCATAGGCTTGTCGATGGCCGGGGATTGCCCAGACCCGGACCCATTCAGTAGGATACTTACCAGGACCTGACCCAACCCATAGGGTGAAACCCGGAACCGACCTGGACCCGATGACACTAGGTAGTTCGGGTCCGGGTCCAATTCTTACCAGCGGGTATTTCACCCAAATTTTACCCTTTGAAAATACCCACGGGTCTATACCCGAACAATATCCAAAGTTTACCCGTGGGCATTTGCCCGACGCAGACCCGCCCAAAATGTACCCGGCCCGTTCGGTCAAACTTTGTTTGGACTCGTCGGATATGCGAATTGGGTCCGAAGTAAAAAAAAATTGTGGGTATTTCATGGGTCCGGTTTGGGTTTGGGTATTCCCCGCCCATTGATACCCCTGATTACGGAGAACACTTGAGAATTACCATAACTTTTCTAGTCAATAAAACTTTCAACTTTCACCTTCTGTCACTAAAAATATGTTACAATTTCATATTTTGCGACACTTTAGTAATTTGCAAAACGTTAGGGGGCTGGAAGTAATTATCAAAGTTAGCGAGTATACATGTACGTAATTATCCCTTGAATTAATTACGACGACAAACAGCAAAGCTACCTTCGTTTTCCTATCTGTAAGGACCCAATTTTAAATATCCATAACAAATGACTGACCTTCGCAATGCCACCCCGAGAAGTAACTTCGACAAAGAGGCGAAACAAATCCAAGTCTTTCCCTCCAACAATTGGGATCCTTAAAAAATATGAAAGGAATTAAGTCCTTTGAACACAAAGCAAAAGCAAGAAAGCCTATTTTTATCTCATCAATACAGAAAATATCAACAAGAATGATAAATATAACAATAACAAGTATCAAAGAATGGAGATTTATAGATGATATTTATTTTATAGTATGATTCAACTTTACCAGCCATAAAATAAATGTAGATTTATAGATGATATTTGGAATTTCTAACAAGTATATTAATGGGATATCTGCAACTTCCATAAAATAAATCAGATGAAATTAAATGGATGAATAAGGATCATTTTTAGGGATGATCTTACATGAATTTAGTACCCATAGAAGCATGAAGATTCTTCAAAGATTCCATAAAAATGGAACGAGAGGCGACGATATCTTCATAAGTCGCAGTAGGTTTCGGGTATGTCTCAACCATCATCCCTCCTTAATCTTTATAGCCTAAACTGCATTTAAAAAAAAAAAAATCAATTTCAGATCATCAAATAGAGTAACAAAAGGCGAAAATTCCAAAACATCGAATAATGATTTAATCATAAATCATTTTTCGTAAAGTGATTCTTAGAAAGTATCGTTACTCAAAACACAATTGTTCGTGAAAAAAGGTCGGCCAATGGTTGTAAATGTTTTGAAGCTCTCTCTGAGTCGGAAAGCTACTAAGAATGACTCGTTTTTTGTCGACTATATTTATAGAGTAAATGAAAGTAAATGACTCAAGGAAAAGAGACAAAATTCCCACCAAACATTATTTTCAAATTGCAGCATAAAACTCAGGGCTTTTTAAGCAAAATAAATACTAGAAAAAATAATAAATAAATAAATGTTTGAATATAATTATGCAAAGATAAAAAAACTCAATAAAATTATAAAACATAAGAAGGTAAAAACCCAGAGGAGAAAATACAAAGGACAGCACCAGATTTGTAAATGCAGCAGTAAATAATAATAACCCCTTCTTCAATAAATACAACCGGTAGCACAAACAAAAAGAAAATCACAAAAACCAAGATTAAAAATTAATTACATTCTAACAACTTTTATATTAAATTATACCAAAATACAAATATTACACAATTTTTCATGCAACCACTGCCATTATTAACATTAAAGCTCAGATTAAATCTTTTACATTTTCTCGAGAAGTTCTACATAACTTTAAGACTATATTGCATCTAAAATAATTGAAATATGATTTCAAATAACTCAATTCCATCTTCTCATTCCATAAATATATTTTTTTATTACAACACTTAAAATTAGTTAATTTTCAAATATCTTACACAAAAATGTGAATATAATTAGTAAGATATTTTCAGTAAATAAGGGTTATAAAAGTAGATCCTTTTAGAGTAAAAATAGAAAATTGTCCTTGTATCTTTGTCTCTCAATTGTAAATCAAAACCTTGTAATGAATATATGAAAATTTTCTTACTTAATCCCATAAAAGTAGTTCCCAAAATATCAAGTGTCATATTTCTACGGATTAACATATATTAAAAACATAATATATATATATATGCTTCTAGGGAAGTCCATACAGCCAGCTACTCATCTGATTTGTAGTAAGCTTGACCTGAAAAAGAATTAAACTGAGCAAAGTAAGATTTGAGAAATCTTAGTGGATAACGGTTATTAACTGTTACGTTAACGAGATTAACCAATACGTCAAAAGCATCATCGCCAAGGTCAAAGACCTGGCCTAACTCCAAGGTCCGAAGACCTGGTCTACTCCAAGGTTCGCCAACCTAGCCTAACTCCAAGGTCCGAAGACCTGATCTACTCCAAAGTTCGTCAACTTGGTACTTTATCATTTCGTTTTATCTCATTCAACATAAGAGTTATTCTAATCAATATAACTGAAATTAAACCGCGTTACCCACTTGATGTTTCGCTAAGATGCGAGGATAGCTCTTGAAGTATCCGGTCGTCTCGTACTGCACTCGACCATTTATCAACATTTAGATTTTAAAACATATGTGTTTCATAAACATGTATATACATATATTTAAATATAGGTAGTTTATTATTATCCATTAAACTCAAGTAGTTAAACAATAACAAATTAACATTTAATATATAAACACTCATAACTATCATATTTTTTTTATTCAAACCCTATAGAAACATAGACATAAGCTTTGTAAAACTTTCCACAAAATTTCTAAACCAATTAAAATTATGAAGCTTTTACTTACAAAACATATGATTTGTCATGAATAATTTTAGAACAGATAACCCGAATTAAAATAATTATATAAATTATTCTATAACTCAGAAAATTCTAAAACTTTATGAAATACTTAAAAACACACATATGAGAATGTAGTAAAATTTTCAGAATAAGAAAATATCTCAACCGATTTCAAATAAATATAAAACCGCGCAACCTTAAAATTTTGGCAGCTCACCTGGCAGTCTATACTAAACGAATTTTAAAAAAAATCCCACACAACTCAAAACTTTTCAAAATTTTCTACATATCATTTAGACATGATGTTTAGGTTCCAGAAAAAGTAACACGAAGAAATTCTCCCATTTGATTACCTAAACAACACCGAAAAGCTACCATAGAAAACTGTAATTCAAGCGGGACTACTTTTAAAAATTCATCATAATTCGTATACAACTCCAAAAATCACCAAATTTTAACCATTAACTCTCAACATCATATATAACAACATACTAAAACAGTTTTCTAAAATTGCAACTACAATAATTTATAAAAATTGACAAAGTGGACTAGAATTTCAGGATTCTTCACAAATTGCTCAATTTCACATATTTCCTAAAAATAAAAATGCATTTCCAAGTTTTATAACCAAATATCCTCAAGAAAAACCACCTCATCATCATATTGTTACACATGCAACAAGTTTAGACATGATAATCAAACATGCAAAGTCAATTTCAACATACAATTTCACAATCAACACTCAAAATGACATTTTTTTTAGATCTATCACATTTAACAAAATATTCAACAAATTTCATCATACTTCTAGGAGATCACTCTCAAATCATACATGCAATAGTTTTAGGTAAGAAAATTAAACGTGCAAAGGCATTTTTCACATCTATTCATACCATCAACACTTAAAATGACACTTATTTGAAGATCAACCATAAAAGAAACAAATTATTCAACAAAAACTTTTCATATTGTGGGGATTTCATTTAGATCACACATGTAATGAGTTTATGTAAAGAAATCATACATGCAGTACCCCTTTCAACATGCATTTGCACCCTTAACTCCAAATAAAGACATATTTTGACAATCAACCACATAAAACAACACATGCAACAAAACCTCATCACATAGGAGGCATCTCTCTTTAGATCATACATGCAATCAATTTTTAGCAACTTAATCATGATTTTAAATAAGTAAATGATGAAGTTTAGCAAAAGAAATAAAAGACTACCTCTTGAAAGCTCAACAAAGTTTTTTATGCTTAAAATCAAGACTACTACACTTTGAGCTTACTTACCCTTTCCACTTGCTATGATTTTGCTTCTTTGATTTTGAGAGAAAAATGAAGGATTTGTTGAGAGAGTGGAGAGTTTAGAGAGAAGGGAGAGAGTTGTAGAGATGAGAGAGAGAGTTAAAGTGTAAAATGAAGGTGTAAAGGCCATATATGCATATATATAGTGTATAAAAGAATTGTATAATACATGTATCTCTCTTGCATTATACATATATGTATATGTAATGGTTTATTCTTGCAATATATATATATATATATCTTGCATTATATATATATATTGTACATGTATAATGTTTTATTCTTACAATATATATGTATATATATAAAGATATGTAATAATTTAGTAGTATTGAGTTTTATGTAGATTTGATGGGCTATGGGAGGTTGATTGTGATTTTCATCTAATGTGTCATGCTTACTCAAATATAATTATGGTAATTATGCATGCATTTTCATTCAATTTAATCTAGGCCACATAATTATTGCACATAAACTATATAATAAGAAACCTATTTGGACACATTAGTCAATATATATATATACTAATTATTGAAATTATTTCATATTCAACTTATCTATATTTTCTTTTTGTTCGTTCGTTCATAAAAACATTTCGTGTCGAGTGCATCACGATCGAACTCAGTCTCTTCGGATAGCTATCCTGCAAGACTAAACAAATTTGAGAAAATATTAGCTCGTTATACTCGTTTAAATGTAAAGCTCGGTTAAACATTAAATGAATTATCAATAATAAACTAATAAATAAAATTGTATTTATATGCCAAAAAAATGATATGCAAGATTTTCCAAAAATGGGGTGTTATAGTTTCATTCACAATAATGGATCCCAAAACCTTAAAACCTTCAATCCTAAAGATGATGAAAGAACATTTCTAGGCTACTCTAAGAATGAAAAGAACTTTTGAATCTTTAAAAAGTGATTGTCTAAAGTTGAGGAATCCATTAATATTGTGTTTGACGATGGTACATAATAGACATAATCGATGATGATCGTCAAAAGAGCGGTCATCAAGATCACCATTTCAATAACTTGAACAATCAACTACAAAGATTTGATGATCCCATTCAATTCCTAGATCATTTCAAATCGGATAAAAAATTATAAAGGGACCATTCATCAGATCAAATTATTGGTGACAAAAAAGCATGACACAATCAACCACTCTCAATGAAGCAATGTGCACAGTATCCTTTCATAAATGGAACCAAAGAAGGTGGATTAAGCGGTAAGTCATCTCAGTTGGATTAAAGCTATGCAAGAGGAACTCAATCAAGGGGTAATGGAACCAAATGGGTGTTTATAAACAAATAGATGAGAATGAAACTGCCACTCGTAATAAAGGCAGATTGGTCGCTCAAGGATACTACCAAGAGAAGGGTATTAGTTTTGATGAAACCTATGCTCTAGTGGCCAAACTTGAAGCGATCAAGATATTCCGAGACTATGCATCATTCAACAAGTTTACGGTATTTCAAATGGACGTAAAAAGTGCATTCCTAGATGGTAAGCTTCAGAATGAAGTTTATGTTGAACAACATCCTAAATTTCTCGATGTTCAGGGTAAAGAGTTTGTCTATAAACTAGATAAATCACTATACAACTTGAAATGAGCTCCCTGAGCACGATATGACACACTTTTTATTTTTTTTTTATTGATAAAGGATTTTCAAAAGACAATATTGACATAATGTTATTTAAAATTACCGATAATGAAGCTCCTTTTTCAGATTTATATAAATGATATTATATTTGAATCTACTAATAACATCTTTTATGAAATTTCCCAAAATGATGCAAAATCAATTTGAAATGTGCATGATGGAGGGACTTATCTTCTTCCGAAAAAAGAGAAATATGTCACAGGAAATTAAAATGTTTGGATTTTATAGCGCCATTGTTCCACTAAATAGACACCATTATCATGATGGTCATTTAAAGGGCAAATTTTATTATTTGTAACAATCGAAAAAGTGTAATTGGTAATAAATAAAATTGCAATTATGTATTAGATGTCTTGTTTTTAACATTTTCCGCACTAGGAATTGCAGGGTTGCATGCATAGGCATGTGGTGCTTTCAATTTTGACAATAATGTTTTGACTCTACTCTTTGGAGATAATTGTTCACAATAATCTAAGGCTATGTTTGTTTATGTTTTTGAGATAAAATTTTGAAATTTTCTCAGGGATCACGTACTATGAAAATTCGTATGAATATGATATGTGTTTATTTATGTTTTTAAAATTAGGTTAACAGTTGTAAGACATATCAAATCAATAGTGATAGGTTGATGGGTGATATGCATAATAATTGTGTTACTGATGCATATAATGATTATAAAAATAAAAAATAAAGAAATATAGATAAAAGGTGTAAAGTATGAAAGAGAAAGTGAAATAATGATTGATTTGATTGGTAAATGTGTGAAGAGTTGTATATATGATTAATGGTTAGTTATATAGGAAATTGGAAAATAGAGTTGAAAAAAGTAGAATTTGGATGAGAATTTGGTGTATTGAGTTTATTTAGAATTTTATGATTTAAAAATTGAAAATGGGTTTTGAAAACATAAACAAACAAGGCCTAAGATTGCTACAATCGTCCATTTCACACACTTAATGTATTGAGATTTTCTAAACAACTCCACCAGGACTTTGTTAGTATATCTTTGGGATAAATGCAATTTTCATCCCTCAAGTTACATGCAATCGCAAAATCAGTCATCCATGTTCCGCGCACGTCAATTTAGTACTTCAACTTACCACTTTTTGACACAATTGGTCCCTGCCGTCAATTTACCGTCCAACTCTAACGGTTCGAGCATGTGCCGCGCACGTGACAAGCAGATTTGGGGGAAAATCGCATATGACCTGATTTCAGCTTCATTTTTCTTCAATTAGGGTTTAAGTCGGGAAAAATACATAATCGCAATTCCTCTCATTCTTCCAAGAGAACCCTAATCCATATCCGAAAATCAAACATGATTTCAATTGCTTTGTGATTTCTGTTCATCCCGAGTTCGAAACTTTGTGATTTCTGCAATTCGTAATTTCTATTCACCCCGAATTCGAAACTTTTGTAATTTCTTCAATTGCTTTGTGATTTTGTAAAGAAACCAAAATTAGAGCACTGATTATAGTTCTTGAAACAACATGTTTTTTTACAGCTTGTAAAACAGGGCTGTTGTTTGCTTTGTGATTTTGTCATGCAATCGGAGTTTTGGATTTCACTTGTTAATAGTGAGGCTGTATTTGGCCATATTAATGTCTGAGTAATTGTTCGGCAGATTTGATGTTGAAGATCGCTAAGATCAACTACTTCTCGTACTTTTCGATTTTTCTTGCTGCCTTTAGGCCTTCCTCTCTTCACCTCAGTCGATTTTCGGTATTTCTTCTTGTTTATGGGTTCGTCTTCATTTTCGTCTGATATATCCTCCTCACAGTGGGAATCGGGAGATGGGTCGTAGAATCTGGGATTCATTTTCAGACATAAGAATGATTTATCGTATTTTGGATCTGTCTGTTCATCTTCCTCAGTGTATCCACCTGCTGCCCAGTGTTTATTACTTGGCCCACCAAAACTCTCGTCATTTTCGCCACGATCTCGAGTTTTTCTTCCTTCAGAATTGTTTTGCTCAGGCGGATTATCCTTACCATGATTCACAAATCCATTCGAATCATTTCCAAGTTCTTGAATCGGCCCACTATTAGCATTCGAATCAAATACCTGATCAGCTTCGAAAAAACAATCGAAATCACACGAAAACCCAGCACCACAGGTTTGATTCATCCAAAAAAAAAAAAAGAGCGTTTGGTGAATGATTGTTCTTTCAAGCTACAATACATAATCTGTTAAAAAGTAAAATTATTAAAACTATATGTTGTTGCCAAGGATTGAACCCAGGGCACCCAAGTGATAGGTGGATATACTTACCACTATACTGCAATGACTTTGTTGACACATCTTATTTGAGAAAAATTAAGCCTAAAATGGATTTTCCCCCAAATCTACTTGTCACGTGCGCGGCACATGCTCGAACCGTTATAGTTGGACGGTAAATTGACGGCAGGGACCAATTGTGTCAAAAAGTGGTAAGTTGAGGTACTAAATTGACGTGCGCGGAACATGAATGACTAATTTTGCGATTGCATGTAACTAGAGGGACGAAAACTGCAGTTATCCCCTGTAAAAGGATATATATATAATACTTAAATAAGATTTTCTATAGATATTCCAATTTTTACCGATTAACTTGAAGAAACTATTGGTAAACTACTTACTTATAACGAGTATGTCGATTCGTTTAGCTCATTTTACGGACTACTACTCCCTTCGTATTTTCTTCCCTTTTTCTTACTTTTTTCTTTCTTCTCTATTTCTCTCTAATTTCTTTCTTTCTCTACCATTTTTTCTTCTTCTTTCATTTATTTATATAGACAAATGTGAGGTGGCAGGTGGAAAACTTAAGGTCCAATTGGATTGTAACTTCATCCCCCAAAAAATTTATTCAGAGCAAAAAATTCCAAAAAGTTTCAATTGTTTGGTATGTACAAAAATTTCTTTAATAAAATCTCTCAAAATTTTAGATAATTTTGAAAAAAAATTTGCAAGAAAAGAGAAAAAATACTTTTACTTTTCATGATTTGACAGTTCACACAATCGATTTGTAGGATTTTTTCGATTATTATTCAACTCAAAAAATCAAATTAATCACATATTCTAATGTAAAATAATGCAACCTTTAAAATAAGATCCATTGTAGCTATTTTTTAACATCTAAATCGATGATTTTTACTAAATAATTTATTATAAATTATATTCAAATAATAATCTCAATAATTTTTCACAACAAAAAATATATCACATCAACCATAATCATTACATATTTTTCTCTTAAAAATTTCTTTCAAACACACATTTCACAACATATTTCTCATTCCTAAAAATATTTTTTTCTTACTTTTATCATGAAAAATAATTTTCAGAGATAGATATTCCATTCAATTGGACCCTTAGTTTCTAAAATAATAAAATTTATCCTTCGAAATAAAGGTAAACCATTTTTCTTTACAAAATCAAACCCTGAATATTAATAAAAGAAAAGGGTCATCTCTCTGGGCCCAGTCTGGATGTGACACTATGATTTCGAGTTTTAATTTGTGCCATCTTCCATGTTTACAGCAAAGATGTTTCATAAGATTCCCTCTATATATATGCTTCAAGAAAAAAATTGTAAGGGATTTTGTCAAAATAGTGGACGAATTAATACATTCTCGAACTGTTATTATTGATAAGTTGGCACTCGCACGAGGAGGCTCCCTTATAATTTTATAGGTGCCAAATTTTATTTTATTTCATTCATTTATTTATTTATAGTATATTTTCAAAAGTATTTCAATTATTAATTTGGGTTCTTTTCTGAGTAAAAGTTGAATAATAACTAAAAAGAAAAAAAGAGAATTTGTAAGAGGCCGAGAATAGATATATATTTTAGAGAAGGGAGTGAAAAAAAAATTAAAATTTAAAAAACATTACTAAAAGCGTCGTAAATAAAGCTTTTGTATCCAAAAACCTATAAAAATATTTTTCAATTTTAAACACATTATAAAAAAAAAATTAATCCTAAAAAAACAAAAAGTTAGGTTTAATAACATTTTGCACTATAATACCCTAATATGAATTTATATCTAAATAATTGTTGTTTAAAGCATTCAAATTGTAAATAGTAAGAAAAATTGTACTAAAATTGTAATAATTTAGTATAATTTGCTCTTGATTTTAATATCGTAATTATTTAAAGATACATTCTTTATAAATTTTAATAAGATTAAAAAATATATAAAGTTAAGATTAAAATTATTATTAAATATAAAACTTCTAAAAAATAAAATTCTACACAAAACTACAATTAATTGACTTTAAAATGTAAAGGCCTAGGTCCATAAATTTTGGAATGATATGTTAGTTGATCAAAAATTATGAGTTTTTCATACAAAACATAATTTTAATTTTCTAAAATAATCTTTCCCTAAACTTTTACTTAGCTACCCTTCTTCTAATCAAAGGGTCAAATTTTGTTCCAAAAAGCCCACCAATTGACAATAGTTCAGAATGCAGTTTATAATTAAATGAAATAATATGAATGAAAAGTAAATTATATCATAAAATATAAATAGTTTAGAATACGGAAATATAGAAGCAGAAAAGGAGATAGGTTGGGATAAAAAAATTACTATCAGCATTCTCCAATCTATTATATATTTTTATTTAATTTAGTTTTGTCTTATTTCTTTCGTTTTGTTTATATAGTAGTTTTCATTTTTTAGTTATATTATTTATTCTTTATGGAGTAGATATATTGCACGTATATAAATCCAACTACATTTTATGTTGTCACTCTAAGTCGTGATATATAATTCAATTTTTTTGGTAGAATTTGATAGTTAATATGATTTGGAAGAGTTCGATTGCAATAAACTTAAATTAAATAGTTCGATAGTTAGTCCTTGTGTTCTAAGATGTATGGCTTCTGCATTCTTGTAACATATAACTTATTATTTTATCATAGTCATATTAGTAAGTGCCTTAAAAGTCAAATATTTTAGTATGTGATTGTAATGGTGTACTATAATTGTGTCACATCATTGTATCACATTATTGTGGGATTGACAAGTGTCTATTTATTTGAATTAGTATTTATAATTTATAGTTCAACATGCTACAATTCAAAACTATATGAGAAAATACAATATGAGTATAGCATTGAATATATAATTGTTGTTTGTGCATGTAATGATATTTTATAGTATATTCTGTCATAGTAAAAATAGTGGAGTCGGATAAAAAGACAATCAAGAGTCGAAGATGGGTCGGAAGATCTGTGCCTGGAAAAGATGGAGTTAGGGCGTCATCCGTGCTAGTGCCAGGTCTCTTTGAATTGTACAACTAGGGGTGGCAATTGGGTTGATTGGGTTGGGTTTGGGCCGAGTTTGGATCGGGTCCATTTGGGTTGGGTTCAAATGGGTTGGGTCCAATTGGGTCCAATGTCAAAACTCATGCATAATTGATGGACCCAATAAGGACCCGAAGTGGAACCAACAAGGACCAAAAGTGGACCCAACAAGGACCCAATCATGGCCCAAATTAGACCCAAATCTACAATATAAGATATTTTAAATGAGTTTAGCAAAAAATTTACACTCACAACATAGATACCTACACTAATCAATTTTTTACATACAAATCAATCTAAAATACACTTTTTACACATACTAGACACTTTTTACACATATTGCACACATTTTATACAAAATACACACATTTCACACTTTTTACACACATGGTATATTTTTTACCCACTTCACATTTTTTAAACATACTACACACATTTTATATAAAATACACACTTTTTACACACATGGTATAGTTTTTACACACACTTCACATTTGATACACTTCACACTTTTTACACAAAATGTATATTTTATGTATGTAAAAGTGTGGAATGTGTGCAAAATTTATGTGTTTTGTGTTAAAAGTGTGTATCGTGTGTTCAAAATTTATAATTTATATGAAAGGTGTATACTTTAGGAAAAACAAAGTGCGATATATGTAAAATTGTGTTTTTGTAAGTAATGTGTGTTAAACCTAAGAAGTATTTTAGTCCATGCAGGTTCTTCAGCTTTCGAAACCTCCCTTTCGAGGAGGAAACAATGCTTATATAAGCCATTGTCCACACAATATCACAGGAGATTGTGCCAAAGTGGGTCCTACACAATAGTATAAAACGAGAAAAATATTAGCATAGTTATGAAGGATATAATACTTTAGATCGAATTAAGAAAATATTTAAATCGCGATATATAGAACTACGAATTTACCTTTGCGCAGATTATGCGGATTCCCAATAATCACGAGCAAAGATTTGGCTCGGCTTATCGCAACATTAAACCTCCTAGGATTGCTCAAAAATCCCAAATAATGAACCCTGTCGAATTCATTGTGTTTCACTGTCGAACGAACAGTTGATAAGAAATTAACTTCCCTCTCTTGCCCCTGAAACTGTTCGACACTTCCAACTTTGATGTGGGCCCTATCGAAACTTTCCAATGCACCTCTTATCTTGCATACTTGCTGCCTATAAGGCGTTATAAACCCGATATCCTCCTCTCTCGAATTATCTCATGTCCTTTTCACGCCTTCTGCATAAGTCGATATAATGATTCTATACCGCACAAGATCATCCTTCGAAGGACACTGGAAAATGAAATCTTTAACAAAGCAAAACTCGATCAACTCAGGATTAATGTCCTCGAAAGGACGTGGAAAC
This sequence comes from Verbascum thapsus, assembly GCA_963669365.1. Lineage (NCBI taxonomy): Eukaryota > Viridiplantae > Streptophyta > Magnoliopsida > Lamiales > Scrophulariaceae > Verbascum > Verbascum thapsus. Next base: position 14,234,540 of record OY770110.1, on the reverse strand, counting down.
GCATTAAGCCTAAAAATGTCAGGTTTTTCAATTTGGAAAGTTTAAAGTTTGTGTATCCTAAATTTATACCCAATTTACCTATTTTTGACTAGTTGACCATCAATTTTTACCCAAAAAACTATTTAATTTGAACTTTGAACTAGCGCGCCATTTTATGCCTTCAAGCGCACACCAATGGCGACAATTACGTCAGTGGCGTGCGCCATATTGAAGATAAGTGTCATGCCATGATTTATGGCATTTAGTGTGCGCCATAAACGCGGCGTTGACGCGCCATTCACAATTATTGCATAAATATTGAAGCTAATTGCTTTATTATCTACATTTTTACGCGCTTTTTGAAGAAAGAAGGCAAACTAGAAGGCTTATATAATTGCTTTAATGTTCTCATAATTTCCTATACACCAAATGCAATATTTTGGAAGTTTATAATGTGATATTGAGTCGAAAGTATTGAATTTTTAAATTATTTCGCCACTATTTACGCGGGAAAATGAAAACGCATTGTGTTTCATGATGTAAACATATAAAAGTGTTCTTGGAGCAGACGCTTGTGTAGCTAGGGAGCTCAAGACGTTTTAGTTTTGTACATTGTATTGGAGAAGACTCTGTGTGAATCTTCAGATTCAATATAGTGAACTTTTTCATGATATCGAAGAAGAAGGATGTAATTGAGATTACACCACCCAGGGAACCTTGCCAAACTGTCTATTTTGACTTATTGCTTTATTTCGTTCTTTATCGCACATCTTTTTATATCTAGCAATCAAGTAGAGTTATCTGTTGCATAAAAATTTGTAGAGTGTTTGATTGATTTATTAATTGTGTCTCTGCTCAACATTTGCCAAAGCCAAAGACTAAATATTTTCCGTTGTGCACTTAATTGTGGGTTTAGATCACTACATTTTCTTGTAGTTTTCATAAAAAGTTCTAAGTTAATCTTTGTTACTCAGTCTTTGCGCACAAGTTCTTTTCTATATGTAGAAGTTATAATCTACTTTAACTACTTATGGAAAAAAGCTATCTATACGAGACACAAGTGCTTTATACGAGACAAAACTTGAAGTTCGATGTACGGACAAAAGCGATAAAAAGTATGTGAGTTATGATAACTTTATGTTTTACTACATATAGGGAAGTTATCATCTGCATAAATCACCACTCAAAGTACAGAAACAAGCGACAAAACAACCATGATCCAAAATTTAACTTTTTTCTATATGTAGAAGTTATTATGTACGTTAACTACGTACGTAAATAAGCCAACAAAAGGACCGAGATTTGAACATTAATTTGAGCTTCTTATTGCTTATGGGGAACTGTTATGTATGCAAGACGCGATTTGATGTACATAAATAACCAACAAAATGATATTGTTCGTATCTCTGTTAATTCTTTATCGTAACTCTAAAAATTATCAAATCGCCCGGCCAATATATAAACAATCTAAACAATATTAAATGATGAATTGCATCCATAAACCTATATCAAGTTCAAAATCTGAAACTAGAATTCAAATTATACAGCAGGAAAATTTTCATGAAATTGACAAGTGTAAATATTGACAGATTTCACACGGATTATGAAAGCAAGGGCGTTAAGGCTTTCCTTCTCAGATAGGGCTAGGGACTCTTTTCTCGGCGTAAGAATTGGTACTCAAATATGCATGTAAGGAGTGCATTAACCGAATAGATCTTGTTCACTCGATCGAAAGTAAGAGCAGTCCTAAGAGATGGACTTAGAAAGCGAAGGACAGTAACGGAAACTCAATCTCGAGATGGCTAGAAAATAGTGGAGGAAGGAATGCGATGCTTCTTCGCCCAATAGATGCGTATAATAAGGGGTTAGTTTGATCATGGAAAGGAAAGTAGTCTAAAGTAGGACGTGAAGCATAAACACCCCTTTTGGCAAGATCATACCTTGATTATTGAGAAATCATCTGTTATACATTAATATATTGGTGAGAAATTAATTAGGGTTCAAATATTGACAGATTTCACAAGTATAAATATCCATTCCAGCTTCATTTCTTTGTTCTATCTCTAAGGGTTCTTAACCTTTTTTTCATAGGCAAAAAAAACTGCTAATTGTTTTATATTATTTAAAAAAACAGAAGAATTCTACATTTTATGCGCAATGTCTTTCTTGGCTCAAGGATCATCTCCACAAGTGTGCACGATTTATTTATACACGATTTTTAATGACAACAGCCGAGGCAAAGCCGAACTTATATGTGGCCATTTATTTCATTTGGGTATAGATATGTCTTCCTTCTTATCTTTCTGCAATTAATCTTTGTTTTTTTTTTGTGATCTATGGTTTCGAGTTTTAGTTTGTGCCATCTTCCATGTTTACAGCAAAGATGTTTCATGAGATTCCCTATATATATATGCTTCAAGAAAATTTTTATAAGGGATTTTGTTAAATAGTGGACGAATTAATACATTTTCGAACTGTTATTATTGATAAGTTGGCACTCGCACGAGGTGCTCCCTTATAATTTTATAGGTGCCAAATTTTATTTTATTTTATTTTATTCATTTATTTTCTTTGTGGTATATTTTGAAAAGTATTTCATTTATTAATTTAGGTTTTTTGGTGAGTAAAAGTTGAATAATAACTAAAACGAAAAAATAGAATTTGTAAGAGGCAGAGAATAGATATATATTTTAGAGAATGGAGTGAAAAAAATTAAAATTTAGAAAACAGTACTAAAAGCGTCTTAAATAAATCTTTTGTATCCAAAAACCTATAAAAATGTTTTTCAATTTTAAAACACCTTATAAAAAAATTTCACCCTAAAAGAAACAAAAAGTTAGGTTTAATAACATTTTGCACTAAATTACCCTTATATCAATTTATATCTATATAATTGTTGTTTAAAGCATTTAAATTGTAAATCGTAAAAAAAAAATTGTATTAAACCTGTAATAATTTAGTATAATTTGCTCTTGATTTTAATATCGTAATTATGTAAATATATATTCTTTATAAATTTTAATAAGATTAAAAAATATATAAAGTTAAGATTAAAATCATTATTAAATATAAAACTTTTAATAAATAAAATTCTACACAAAACTACAATTAATTGACATTAAAATGTAAAGGCCTAGGTCCATAAATTTATTAACCATAAATTTTGGAATGATGTGTTAGTGAAATTCATTGTGAGATCGATAAGTATCTATTTATTTGAATTATTATTTATAATTTATAGTTCACCATGTTGCAATTCAAAACTATATGCGAAAATACAATATGAATATGGCAATGAATATATAATTGTTGTTTGTGTATGTAATGCAATTTTGTAGTATATTCTGTTATTGTTAAAATAGTGGAGTCGGATAAAACGACAATCAAGAGTGGAAGATAGGTCGGAAGACCTCTGCGCTTGGAAAAGTTGGAGTTAGGTCGTTATCCGTGATAGTGCCAGGTCTAGACCTTTGAATTGTACAACTAATTATTTGAGTTTTTGACTATTTTTGGTTAGTTTGAGTCATGTTTTTATTTGAAATTGTTTCCAATTTTCATTTGGTTAACTATGATTTATCTCTTCCAGGTTTTGATTACTCCAAATATTATAAATACTATAACTCGGATTGTAATTGATTGATATAGATTTTACAATTGAAAAAAATAAAAATATTTTTGATAACATGGTTTACACATGTAACACTTTTGGTACCAAATAAGTATTTTTTTTAACACTTTTCATGCTCCCGTTAGTTGACTAATGGTCAAGCTCACGTGCTAGTCATGTGCCCGTTAGTGTGTAAAATTTGGGTGGGAAACAACGGGATATAAACCTAGTTCTCCAACCAATTTCCCCAAATTCGCCCCCAAATTTCTCTTCGTGAATGTCGATGGCGGAGTAAGAAGATCAATTTATGCATACACAAGCCGGATTTCATTCATAAAAATGAGTTTACGCAACCCTGAATACAACAAATATTTTCATCCAATATACAGTAAGTTGTATTTTCAACTTCTAGGGTTTCTGTATACAACAAATTTTTGGGTAATTTTGTAGATTAATTACATGACATTTTTTGTAGTATTTTGGGTTCATTCTAAAACAGAACATCTTCAACAAAGCATAATTATATTACATTAAGTAATAAAGTTTACTCTAAAATATTTACTAAACTGAAAATAAATTACAAAAACAACATTTAACTACATCGCAAAAAATGATAAATGATGCAAAACAACACTACACTGAGCAGCAACCATCGTTGTATTTTCTCCCATTTTTGCAACGTGTTAAGGATGTCTTGAAGATCTTCAATCCTTTTATGTAGCTCATCGATTTTATTAGCCCTATTTGAAACAATTTGATTATCCAATTCTCCTATATTGTTGCGCATATCAGTTATCACTTCAAATACTCTTGGAGCATACAGTGGATCATACCATGAGAAGAATTTGCAGCTACTAGCGCCATCAATGCAACCAATAAATATTCGAAAACGATTGTCTTTAGTTCTTGATGTTCATAAGTAAATTTTCTTCCCACAAATGCATTTGTTTTCAAAGCTGTGCATGCTCGAGTAGGAAGAAGAAGAATACATTGATATTAGGAAGCAAAGTTGTAAATTTGGAAGATGAAGAACTCAAGAGTTAATTCACCCAAATTTGGCTATAAAAGTAATTAAATTCATATGTCCCTCCATTTTGACCGGTCAATTTCCCTCCAAAATGCTTATATCCTATTGGTTAGGCTCACAAAATGGAAGAACTAACGTACCAGTTGCTTTGACAGTTAGTCAAATAACGGGAGTTTGAAAATTATTAAAAAAACTTATTTGGTACCAAAAATGTTACATGTGTAAACCGTAGTATCAAAAATGGATTCGGCCTATCCTACAATATGAATATTGACATTTTCTCTATCCCTATCGTTCTTAATTTCCCCTTTCTTGCTTGTGATTCCTTCATGATCTTATTCTTTCATGCTTGCCTACCCTTCCTAACAAAGTATATGGATAGCAATGTTCTTAGAATCGGAGCCGACCGACTAATCCGACCGATTTAACCGCGAACCCATCACTTGACCAGTCGGGTAACATTTGGCCCAATACAAACCGGCTGAATTGGTCCAAACCATCTCGAAACTACGCTATTGCTATTGTGATTAACATATTTAATATCATATGTATTTGACTACACTATTTTATTTAAATTTAATTGGCTCAAATTGATTCGTTTAATAATAAACACAAACTAATTATATTTGTAAAATAAATATGTATAATAATATATATATATATATGGATAATAATATATATACGTTTGTATGTGTAACTCGAGTTAACCGATTTTTTTATAATGGTCCGTGTTGTGATATGGGCTGTGTTCCCTTATGGGCTTGTTGTTATGGGCCAAGATCATATGTTTTATTCTACAGCATAGATAGTTTTAGAGTGAGCCTTTAAAAGGCTTTAGTCTGATAGTTATATATATCTGTAATTAGGAAGTTTGTTAGTTGATCTCGTTTTTATCTTTCTTCTTCTGGAGATAGGATATCTGTACAGAGAGCTCTCTCTCCAAAACATTCTTTCATAATAAGAAGATATTTTACATTCTAACATGGCACCAGAGCATCTCGATTCTTTTTCTGGGTGTGGCTTCCGCAGTGCTATTTCAATTTCATCGGGCATCTGAGTGTTGGTTCTTGGTTCGCAACCAGTCAAGATTTGTGTGTGGCTACTTTCTTGAAGATTCTTGCGATCAACGATGGCCAGTTCGGAATCAGGGAGTCTTGCTGTATCAACTCAGGTAAAAATCGACTTCGATGATCCACTATACATACACCCCTCTGACTCTCCCAATATAGACTTGGTCTCTGAACCATTAAAAGGGAGTGAAAATTATAAGATTTGGAGTAGGGAGATGTTAGTGGCTTTAGAAGCAAAAAACAAATTAGGATTTATTAATGGTACCTGTACAAAACCTGATGATGATTCCCCTAAATTGTTCCACTGGAGAAGATGTAATGCCCTGGTTAAAGCCTGGATTACTAGGTCGATTTCTAGGGAGTTAGTGCATGGTGTGGTTTACTGTGATTATGCGGCAGTTATTTGGCAAGATTTAAAATAGAGATATGATAAGGTTAATGGGGCTAGGATGTATGCCTTATACAGACAGATTAACACCATATCTCAAGGATCAAAAACTGTGACAGAATACTATTCTACCTTGAGACAACTATGGGATGAATATGAATCTCTTATTCCATCCCCCTCTACAGTGGTTACTAAGGAATATTCAGACTTTTGTAATCAACTAAAGATGATGACATTTCTGATGGGGCTCAATGAGTGTTATGGGCATATAAGGTCCCAAATTTTGATGATGTGCCCTCTACCTTCACATAGTCAAGTTTTCTCACTTGTGAGTAATGAAGAAACACAAAGGGGTGTAAGTGTTAGAGAACCTGGATATGACTCCACTGCTCTCATAGCTAATACTTCTGGCAAGTCCAACTCTACCTCAAGAAAGGACACTCTTATCTGTGAAGTGTGTAATTATAAGGGACACACTAAAGAAACTTGCTATAGGGTCATTGGATACCCTCCTGGTAGAGGGAGAGGGGGAAGAAGGGGTTCAGGCAGAGGTGGTGGTAGAAACTCCTTCAACAGTCAAGGAAGAGGCAACAATAGTAACAGAAACAGTAACACTGATGATGTTAACTTCAACATCAATACTGTTTCTGGAGACTCCAATGGTTTAAGTCAACAACAAGGCCAAGAAATCAGGAGCTCAAATGATAATTCCTATCAATCTGTTCCAAGTCTCACACAAGCTCAGTATCAGCAGTTGATGCAGCTGATTAATGCTAATGGTGACAGACAAAATATCAATAATCAAGCTTCTGCCAATTTAGCAGGTATGTGTGTTGCTTTAAATAACATTACCAATAATCAGTGTGTCACTGATAATAGTCATAAGACTTGGATTTTGGATTCTGGAGCCAACCAACATATTACTTATGATTCTAGTCTTTTTGAACATGTTACAAAGTGCACTGATCACACTACTGTTAAATTGCCTAATGGTAATATCAGTCTTGTTACACACATTGGTACTATTACCCTTGCTAATACTCTTACTCTATCTGAGGTGTTTTTTGTCCCTGATTTCAATTACAATCTTATATCTGTGTCTAAGTTAGCTAAGGACAATAAATGTGGAGTAAGTTTCTATCCTAGTATTTGTGTGATACAGGAAACTTGGAGTGGATTGGTGAAAGGGATTGGTAAACAGTACAATGGGCTATACTTCTTGGATACCATCTGGAAAGGGAAGAAGCTACTAGATATAAATAGGATAGGATCCTCTTGTAATAATGTGACTGCTGATGGAACACATACTGTTAAGTCTTTTGATAAGAACACCTTATGGCATTATAGACTTGGCCATTTGTCATATTCTAGACTTAGTTCCTTGCATCAGTTGAGTCTTGATACTAATAACAATAAAATGTTTTGTCTCATTTGTCCTCTTGCTAAACACACTAGGAATTCTTTTCCTATTAGTAGCTCTAAATCTGATTTTCCTTTCCAACTTATTCATGTGGATGTTTGGGGCCCATATAAAGAGCCTACTTATAACCAAGAGAGGTATTTTTTAACTATTGTAGATGATTACTCTAGGTTTGTGTGGATATTTCTTATGAAATACAAATCTGAAGTAGCTCCTAATCTTAAGAAGTTCATTGTTCTGGCTCAAAATCAATTCAACAGAACTGTTAAAGTTGTAAGAACTGATAATGCTCTTGATTTCTTTAACTTTGAATGCACTACTATGTTTGAATCTTTTGGTATTATACATCAAAGTTCATGTAGTTATACTCCTCAACAAAATGGTTTGGTAGAGAGGAAACATAGGCATATTCTCAATGTGGCAAGAGCTTTGAAATTTCATTCTCACATTCCTTTGAAATATTGGGGTGATTGTGTTGTGACAGCTGCTTACTTAATAAACAGAACTCCTTCTGTTATTCTGGATAATAAAACTCCTTATTTTATGTTAACTAGACAGGAACCTAATCTGAATCATTTAAGGATTTTTGGATGTCTATGTTATGCATCCAGGTTACCTGTTCAAGATAAGTTTCAAACCAGAAGTAAGCCTTGTGTGTTACTTGGCTACTCTTTGACTAAAAAGGGTTATAAGTTGTTAGATTTAACAACTAAATCATTCCTTGTTTCTAGAGATGTAGTTTTTCATGAAACTATTATACCTTTTTCTGTGAATAATTCTGCTCAGGATGCTGTGTCTTCTGCTTCTCAATTCTTATCTCATGAACCTCAGCTGTATTTTGATGATTTTATATCTCCTTATAGTTCTAACACTGATGATACTGTTGAGTCAGATTCTGCTCCTGTCAACACTTCTACTGATGATACTGTTCATAACAGTGATTCTCAAAATACTCATACTATACCTGAACATCAGATTAGAAGGTCTAATAGAACTCCAAAGTTACCTTATTGGTCTAAGGATTACATAGCTCCTTCTCTTACAGAAGATTCTACTTCACATTCTTCCAACTATCCCATCTCAAATTCTGTTCAATACACTAATGTTTCAAATACACATAAAGCCTTCTTGACATCCATAGCTTCTGAACAAATACCTAAGAGTTACTCTGCAGCCTCTAAAATACCTCACTGGATAGAGGCAATGAAAAAAGAAATTAGTGCTCTAGAGGTTAATAAGACTTGGCAGATTGTAGACTTACCTGCAGGAAAGCAAGCTATTGGCTGTAGGTGGATCTACACTATCAAGTATAAGAGTGATGGCTCACTTGAAAGGCACAAAGCCAGATTGGTGGCCAAGGGCTTCACTCAACAAGAAGGGGTAGATTACTCTGAGACATTTGCACCTGTGGCCAAACATGTGACTGTAAGAATTGTTATTGCTTTAGCTGCTATTTATAATTGGCCAATTTTTCAAATGGATGTCACTAATGCATTCTTGCAAGGTGATTTGGAGGAAGACATTTACATGCAGGTTCCTCCAGGGTTTGGCACACATGGTTCTGGTAAGGTATGTAAACTTTTGAAATCACTCTATGGGCTTAAACAAGCACCTAGGCAGTGGAATCAAAAATTTACATCTTCTTTGTTTGAATTTGGATTTATACAATCAAAGCATGATTACTCTTTGTTTATAAAATCCAGGGGGAGTGATATGGTGGTTCTTTTGGTCTATGTTGATGATATATTAATCACAGGAAACTCCTTAAAAATGATTCAAGAATGCAAAGAACATTTAAGTCAGGCTTTTCATATGAAGGACTTAGGGAATTTGAAATATTTTCTTGGTATTGAAGTGGCTAGGTCTAGTTCAGGGATATGTTTAAATCAAAGAAAATACACCCTAGAGTTATTGGCTGAAGCTGGTATGTTAGGTGCTAAACCTGTTAATACTCCCATGGAACAGAACATGAAATTTACTTCTTATGAGTATGATAAAAGTTTTGGTATGTTTTATTCTACAGCATAGATAGTTTTAGAGCGAGCCTTTAAAAGGCTTTAGTCTGATAGTTATATATATCTGTAATTAGGAAGTTTGTTAGTTGATCTCGTTTTTATCTTTCTTCTTCTGGAGATAGGATATCTGTACAGAGAGCTCTCTCTCCAAAACATTCTTTCATAATAAGAAGATATTTTACATTCTAACAGTCCGATCGGTTGAACTTGATCCAAAGATTTTCCGGTTTTAAAAACATTGATGGAAAGAGAAAGTTGCGTGAAAATTCTGTATCCATATATACCACAAATACAAAAAAAAGAAGTTGCTGCACATCTGTAAATATAACTGAAGCTTTTTCACGTTACACAAAAATATTGAAGTGATTCTCCATTGTTTCATACAATGCAACACCTAATTCTTGTATTGTTCGTGCAGAAAAATTCAATTTCTATTATACTAAAAGATTAAACTCTCCTAAAGCTTGCCACACAATAAACAATTATCACAATAACTGAACAATATATAATCAATAATAATAACATATTTTAATTAATCTTGTAAAAAATCTGAGACAAAAAGTGAATCCCAGATGACATCCATGTCCAAAGAAGGCATTCTACTTAACTGATCAACAGCATCAACTTCTGAGATTTTCTTCTTCTTCTTCTCATCAATAATCACTTCCACTTCTTTTTTAGCTTCTTGTTTCGAGATTGCTTGTAATTTGGCTTGAAGAAGGGCTGCAGTATTATTGTTCATTGAATTTGAGTTGATTAAATCTGGAAAATTCAAGTGTGCAAAATCACCCCTTAGAATATAAGCAGCTGTATCATAAGCAAAAGCAGCTTCTTGTGCTGTGTCAAAAGTACCTAACCAAACCCTAGTTCGATTTCGTGGTAGCCGTATTTCCGCCACCCATTTTCCCCAGTGCCTTTGCCTTACACCCCTAAAAAGCTTTTTATTATTCCCTTGTGATGATGATGAAAATGAACAAGATCTTTTCATTGGTTGAGTTTTAGTTGTGCTGAGCCAATACCCTTTTGAGGTATGATGATTTCTAATCATGTTTGAATGATTTTGATCAAATTTAGTCATTGAGAATAACTCGTTTTTCGAAGAATTGATGTGAGATGGATCTTGTAAACATAAGCCGAGATTTGGAGTTTTTGAACAAGAGAGTTCATCAACTCCATTTGAAGATTCAAGAAAATTCAAAGGAAAATAACTTCCTTCAAGAGATGCTTTTAGGTTTGAAGGATTGGTGAATTGAGGAAAAGAAGAATTTGATTGAAGTTCCCTAACAATATTTTCCTTTGAAATTTCAGATAATCGAGTATATAAAATAGTATTAGAGCCCACCTCGTTTATATCATGAGAAGTAGAATTTGCACTTGAAATCAATCTTTCTGAACAATAAGCTAATTCCTTATGCATGAAGGTTTCCATCTTTGGAAATTTATTGTTCATAAGTATGTGAATTAGAGAAGAAGCAAAGTGATGATACAAAATATAGGTAACATGGTATATATAGTGTACACCTATAGCTTTAGCTCATGTATTGTGTCATTAAAGTTATAAAGGAATTAATAAAATAACAAGAGGGTATTTGTGTTCTTTATCATTCATTTCCCTCACAAAATTTCGTGCCCTCCATACATAAATCATAATGTTTGTGATAATAAACCAATAAAAATTTGCAAAGTCTCACCTTTTTCACTGCCTTTTTGGAATTACACGGATGGATGGATGTATATTCTTCCTGGACAATGACAATAACCATCTCAAAACTCTCTATTTAATTACTTTATTCTTTTCTTTTTTTTTTTAATGACGAGAAAAAAAAATGTTTTTGTTATTTTTAATTGTATATTGAATAAAAAAATTACTTTATTTGGTCTTGTTGATTAGTGAATTTTTTTAATCTATCATCATGCGGTTTATCAATTAGCCGCATGATCATGTCATTTTCCCCTTTCCACTTTATTGCTAGAGAGAGGAAACAATAATATGACTTGTTTTAAAGGGTTTTGAGTGATTAACTAATATATCTACTAATTATTGTAATTAAGGCTAATTTTTATTCTTAATCGACATGTGGGTCATCCAATGATTGGTTCTAACTAGAGCTTTTTAATTAATAAAGCCATTATTCATATTTATAGGCGACAAATAAGATAATTAACATTATCAATCTTATTAACATAGAAAAGGGTCAAATAAACTAATTTTGGGGCTTCGGAGGTATGAGGAAATCATGGCTGTATTTTCTAGGTCTGGAATTAAAGAATTATTAGAAGAAAGAATTTATAATTTGGCTTGTCTTCTGGCAGCTCTATACATACGTGTCCTTTCATACGAGATTAGAGACACTTTAACAACTCACTTAAATCTAAATTACAGACAAACAAACCAAAAAATGTTAGAAAGTAAAAGGGACCCATGTAGGAATAATTTCCACCATAAAACTTAGAGCCTCAAATTATTGATTAGCATGAGTCATCTTCTTCTAATGTATCTAAGCAACCAACTTTTATTAGTTTATTTTTTCGATTTCTTTTTGGAAAAAAAAACAACCTTTATGTTAGTTCAAATTTACTGAATACTCCTTTGTTAAACAAATTGATAAAATAAATTTTATATTTTATTAAACCCTATGAGAAATCCAGATATGTCAATAATTAACTGAATTTCTTTAGGGGGTCATATAACATTTAATGAGATGAAGGGTTTGTTTCTTTCTATTCTTTTAATAGATGGTATTTAACAATTTTTTATAATCTCTATTTAAAAAAAGAAAAAAAAACTTTTTTCCTAATTAATGGATACGCAAGTTTAAGTTATAAATTTTTGTTCCAAAGTAAAACCAGAAAATCGAGATGCAAGCAATTTAACTTATAAAATATTCACTTTGATAATTGGAGTTTAATTAATAACTAAGGCAACCAAAACATGACAATATGTCACAAACAAAGATTCCCATCATCACTCTCTTTGTATCACTTTTGTTCAAATCAAGTGATTCTAATTAGGACCAATTGCTAATTTTTTTGGGATTGCACATGGTGCATGTTGGCATAGAAGACTATAGATGATTTTAGATGTGAGAATATATTTATAACATGAAGCCTGTTGCTTAAAGTCTCTTTTGCTTTTTTTTTTCTCTTTGAACCATTCTCTCTTTTTCATCACATACTACTTTATTCCGGCCTCAATTTTGGACCTTTAAGACACAACAAGACAGATCAAGATTCTTGTACCTGTTGATTTGATTCAAATCTCCTTAAATTGATTTAAACTAAATCGATAATCATTGTGGTCAAATGCAATACTTCAAAATAATTTTCACTAATTGTATTGATCTTCCTAAGTAGCTAATTACTTAGTGCCAATTGAAAAGCAACAAGCTTTATGTGCCAAATTGCGTGATTTTAGAGAGAGAAAATGACAAGTTTATGAGCAATAAATGAAGAAGAGACAATGGAAAATTGGGAAGTTTTTTGAGATTTTTAAAATAAAGGAGAGACAAAAAGTTCTCGAATCACATAGTAATCAAAACTAAATTATATTTTTGAATTTATATAATATTTGATGGCTTGATGCCATTTAATTTTATTGCAATTTTATCCTCATCAATGCATAAACTGTTTGTTGCTTGAGTAGCACAAAGATAGCATAATGGTTGTGATTTAGCACGAATTTCGTTGGATAAATGGGTTAAGTCAACAATCTAAAAAGTCAAACCCAAGTCCCGAATAGAGGGGAATTATGACTGGACCTGACCTAGTCAATGTCAAACTGCCTACGTACCTAGTTACCTAGGATCAAGTCAATTCGTAGTTCTATAGGCTCTGGCCTCGTACCTGGACGAGGATACCTAAAATCCTAAGAATTACGAGGTAAATTTGGGAATCTGCTCATACCGTCTGTTTCAAAGTCCTTAATAAATGAGGCTCTCATGCTATTTATAGGAGAATAAAATATTAATGATTGGATAGTAACTTATGATCAAGGAAGCCGTACACTTGTCCCTTGATATCTGATCTAGATTATTTAGGTCGTCGAGTCGACCGACCCAATATTTCTTGTAGGAGCTGTCCCATAACGAATTTTATATATTTTTGTGTTTTTACCATATACTCAAAATAATTTTGACTATTTTGATTCTAACCAGATATTCTGTCATCAGATTCTAACCAGATATTTTGCCAATATGAATCCCTAGAATTTAGTCTTTGTTTACTTAAAAGGCATTTGTGTCTCTTTCATCTATTTTGTTAAATAGAATCTACAAACACATCAATTAATGAATTGAAATTTTGGAACTTCAGATTTATGTTGTTTTAGACAATTCGATTTTTGGATTACAAACTAAGGCCATGTATGTTTAGGTTTTTAAGTTCAAATTTGATTTTTTTTTTTCCACGATTAAAAACAGAATTGAAAATAATGAATTTTAATAAGAAATATTTGGTTAAAACGAATTTAAATGCCAAAATCTTAAAAATGTAAGGCTAGAGGTTTTTGTCATCCTAAATTATTCATTTTTTCTTTAAGAAAATGTCAAATTGGTATTCGTCAAATGGCTGGTATCCAATATATTCGATATGACATACATTTTTCATTTGGGATAAAATGTAAATTTTTTCCACTTATTCACCACTCACACATCAAAATATATAATATATAATACATCGGTATTTAATAAACACAATGTATTATAAATTTTTCCCAAATATAATACCGTTGCTGATATGAATCTTCTCAAGATGGGTTGACTTATTGCGGAATTTTTTAAAATCTGAATTTGCACACGAGTTGAATGGATAAATCGATATCCTTAACCCGAATCCGACTGCAACAACAAACCTCGGTATAGAAACCTCAACCCGATAAAGTCAACGAACACGAAATTATGATGACGCCACAAACAGGATGGAAAACCGTTTGATAAGTTGGAAATGAACGCCACGGATATAAAATTCGATAAGTTCAAAAACGTTCCCAAATTTACTTCCTACTAAAATAAAACTTTGTTAACTAAGTAAATTTACCAAACAAAAGAGAACTTAATAAAAGAAGAATATCAATCCAAATTGATATCTTTCTTATCTATATTAATTAATTAAATATATCTAAATCTATCTAAATATAAAATATAAAAATAATAAAAAGAAATATAATATCCCTAATAATATTTATATCATTTGCACCATGCCAAAGTGGACAAAATTAATAAACAACGAAACTAAAATGTATATCATAATATTGTGCTATATATTAATAATATGCTTTTGATGGTAAACTTTAGTTTCTAGCCAAGGCTAGGGAATATAGCTATAGAAGTATTTGGGATCAACATCAAAGAGAGAGAGTTCGGTTTTGTATTGAAGAGGAAGAAGAAGCCTTATATAATGTGTGGATTTAATTGTAAAAGAAGCGTGAACGCGTTTTATGCTTTTATGTTATGTTTGTTAATAGGGCTTAGTATAAAAGGGGTTTTTTTCCCTCCTTATTAAACACAATTCAATTTACGATATTTGTATTCATCTTCCACAATTATCAATGAAAGCTTTCTGCAATTTCCAGTTTACATACATGTCTTCCCGTTTGAACGCCATGATTTTAACATGTCCGTTTGTTTGACAGGGAATGGAATCTAAAATGGGAATAAGATTTCTGGTAATTTGATTACTAGATATCTGATTCCATTAATAGTGTTTGGTTTCTGCAAAAAAATTGGGTAAGGATATATATATTTTTTTCTTTTTTATATTTTGTTCAAATACATATAATAAATAATGGAATCTAAAATTAAAGACTTTGACATAAATACCCTTATTTTAAATTATTTTTGTATAATCTAATTATAAATTTTATGACAAAGTAGAATATTTGATATTATATATATACATAAGTGTATATACATATATATATATATATAATTTGGTTAAATAATAAAGAATAAATAAGATATCAATTTGGTTCAATTGCATTATCCTCTTTTAGAAAAATGATAATTAAATTGAACATGCTTATTTTTTATTTACATATTGTTCGACTTTTAAAAAAGTTACATGTATGCATTTTTCATATACCAATGCATTGATAATTATTTTAAGTCGGAAACATATTATTGTTAATAAATAAAATATATTAATCATATGTGACTAACAACCATTTCAAAAGTACTATCGCAAAAACAACATAGCAATTTTTCAATTTCATTCAATAAATAAATATCAAATAAAATGAAATTACGATCTATTTTGACAATGAAAATATTCTAAATAAATTAAAAATACGAAATTATTTCTTCATAAATAATAACTTAAATGAAATGAAAAAATAAATAACTATTTTGTTGATTTTGTATTATATTTGATATAAGGGTAGTAATGACATTAAAGTAGTGCATTTATGATTACCTTGATATGGTAATCACATTACCTCCATAAAACAAGGTAATGTAATTCCCTTATTTGAGATGATAATTCCCATATTTTGGGAATTAGATTGCATTCCATAATATCAAATAAAAAATACCAAACAAGGTTATTTGATTTTTAAGAATCAAATTCCCCATTTTGATTACATTCCCTTGACAAACAAACGGAGATAATGACATCGGAGCTCATTTAAGAATTGTAAAAGCACGTCTTTGTGTGAAATTTTATTTTATATTTTATTTAATATATTTGATATAACATACACTATATATTTGGGATGGGGTATGTAAGTTTTATCACTCACTCACCGGGCCTCACACCCTAAATTTGTGGTTAATAATATACTAGATATGTTGGACTCGTTGGATTATAATATTTTCTATTTTAATAAAAGTATTATAATTAAGAATTGCAATTTCATCTAATGACGTGGCAGTTTACTATATTTAATATCGAAACCTTAATTGTAGTTGGGTCTGGTGCAACCACTTTAATGAACTTTACTGCTTAAACAAATTATGTCCTTAAATTTTACTTATTTCTATGTATATATGTACGTATATATATGTATAGTCATATATATTTATATAATAACATAATTTTTTTTTGATGTATCTCTAGTTCTTTCAAGATACATAACATCATTTGACAAAGTTGAGGATGAGAAAATAGAAAAGAAAAAGAATTGTTGAAAAGTGCGAAATGCATCCAAAGGAATCTTCCTTTGTAGCCCAAATGAGTCTAAATATTATTCCATCACAACTTGCTCCTTTCTTTAGACCTCAAACTTATGTGATTTCCCAAGGCATAAATATAGAATCTTTGTATTGTGATAATAACGTAACAATCGTTCTAGAGTATCAAAATGCACATTATTTTCAACATGAGGATCGAAAAATAAATTGTGGGTTGCACCCTTTTCATATTCAAAATAAGAATAATTTCAATATTTTTTATAACTAGTTTTATCATATTTTTTCATATTTTTTATAACTAGAGCCCAATATATAAATAAAAAGTCCCAAAAGACAGTAGAATAATTTGAAATAAACTATATTTGTAAAAATTATCAAAAAACATTTTTCCCTGAAATTCTCAATAAAACTTAAAAAATTGAAACCAATAGGTAGAAATTCCCTAATATTATTTTCATAATATTCATCTGTATATACGTAGACAAGCAGCAAAGGTGTGATTAAATTATATTATCTGGTCCAGGGAAAACGGAGTAATACTAAATAGCTCCATCTCATGCAACAATATCATGACCTCCACTAATATTAAACCTCATGAAATGAAACAACTTTATTCTTTATTTCCATTAATCAAGATTATCGTTGTTATCATCTAATTAATTTTATTATCTATTACAATAATTATTTTACTATTATAATTGAAAACTAATGTTGTTGAGTGGTCCAAAACTTGGGTCGTTTTTGTTTGTTTTTGTTAGATAAATTTTTAGAAAATGCAAATGCATGTTAGGAAAATTTATGTGAAAATAGTAGTTGTTTATTTATGTTTTTGAAAATTTATAAAATATGTTAGATCAATGGTGATTAATTGATATATAATGAATTACATAATTTAGTTAGTAATTTTGAAATGATTATTTAAATAAACAATATAAATTATAAAATATGAACGAGAAATAGAAATAAGGATTAAAAATTTTAATTAATGAACGTGGGAAATGATTAATATAAATATTTATATAGGGGTATTCATAAAGTAAAGTTTGAAATTATGAATTTAAATGAAGATATTCTGTATTCAGATTTAAAATTTTATGATTCAAAATTTTGAAAATGAGATTAAAAACTAAACAAACAAGCAGCAAAATGGCTAAATGAGTAGTTTTTATCATAAAATGAGTCGTTGGAATTTATATGATTATCATGGGATCAACCCTACTTATGAGTTATGATTGGTAGATTATAAAATTGAGAGTCAATTTATGTACACATAAATAATATTTATCATAATATTTAATTCCGCCCATCCACGTTTGAAATTCAGCTGACTAGAGTACAAATTCAATTTATTTATTAAATAAAATTTCTTTATGGTATATATATACTATAAAACTTTTAAAGCAAAGCATTTTCCAGTTAAACTCACCCACCCAAAAATCTTTTTGGGATCTATTTTTTTGTATTATATCCCTTACATACGCGCAAAACATGTTGGAAACATTAGGCTAAAAAGGTTAAAAGTGTGTATGTTAATGTTGTGATAGAAATTCGATCACCAAATGTATTCGGGATACGTAATATTTTTTGATATTTTTTTTCTACTCCGGGAGTAGATGACTTTAGTGTTTCGAATTTCTCAATTCAGAGTTGCAGAATAAGAAATTAATGGTTAAAGTAAGGATATTCAAATGGGCTATCTCACATTGGAAGTATACCAATGGCTCAAGCTTGGTGTTGAGATAAGGGTTTGGTCATTTGATCATAACATCTTTGTGTGGGTTTAGAGGGGGAGGACCTAGCCATGATTAGACCCACCTTGCGCGCTGCCGCCGACCGACCAATTCGATGGGTCGAGTCCTAGTAGGCCTGTCATTGGGTGGTCTAGGCCTAGACCCAGATCTAAAAGTGTGGGTCTGGGTCCGGACCCTGGGTCTAATTAAGACCCAAAGTTCTGGGTCTAGACCCCGACCCAAAGCTTTAGACCCATTGGGTCTGGGTTCAGACATAAACCCATTCAATCTGAGTCTAGACATAGACTAATTTAATTTGTGTTTTATTTTTTATAATTTTAAATTTATGTAATATATATTATAAAATATATTTTGTTATATAGTTTAACTATTACCCTTGAATATATTTACATATAAATAAAACATATTATATTATTAATATAATATTTGTTTAGGTAATATATTATATGTATGTATATAGATATCATGTATGTATACAATGTAAAATCTGGAGAGGAAAAAAAGTGACTAATCGGCAATTGCACCGGCGTCGCGCCAGTGACTGAAGGCGGTGCTGCACCATGTATCATATATATTATATACACACATGTATCATATATATTTTGGCTTTTGAAATCTTGAGAGAGAGAAAGATAAGAAAGGGAGAAAGAGATGGCGGCGACAGGTGGCGAGTGGCGGCGGTGGGTGGTGGTTGTGAGATTTTTGAAGAAGTATACATATGTATATATACATATTAGGATTTATGAAAATTTGGTGAAATATATTAATTGGGTTGTGGGCCTAATCTATTGGGTCTTGATTGGGTCTGAATATATTTTGGTTCTGGGTCTGAGTCTAGACCCAATTTAAATCTTTGGGTCTGGGTAAGAACCATACATTGACAGGCCTAAGTCGCACGACGTATAAGGCTCACATTTAGTTGATCAAATTATTCATTCAAAATTTAACTGTCAATTCTGTTTGTCAATATTTTTATTGGACTTTTTGTGGTAGATTTTTTGCATAAATGACATGTGATATTAAATATAATCAATGTTTGAGTTTACTGGTGAATGAGTGTTTTAAAAAAAAAAAACTCACAACTCTCCGTTAAATTTTGAAAAAAAAAAATCTATTTGGGACCAAATATGATACATTTTGATAGTTATGAGACTAAATGTGAAAAATACGTAACAAATGTGACCAAAATCAACTTGAGCTAAATTATAGGATTAAAATGCAATTTTGCCCCAACCTTATATATATATTCACTATTCTTTTCTTTTCTTTTATGTTTATTATTGTTTTATTTTTTGAAAAATGTACTAAAAAAATGAAGAAAGAGATTCAAACTCTTCCTCAAGCTTAAGAGACTAACTTTTTTTTCTTTTTTTTTTTTTTCAGATACACTACACTTTATTTTGAAATTACACCATCATTATTTATAATTATAGTATATTTAAAAGAGTTGGATCCGAAATAGCTAAATCAGATGTAATTACGTGCCAAATTGGCCTAGAAATAAAAATAAATCTTAATGGGAGTGGTAAGTAGGCCGGCCCATTAAGACCCATCAATCTTAATAAGGCTCATCAGGCCCTTTAATTTCGAGGGATACAGTACAAAACCACGTATTTTGAAAGGTTGAAGTTCCACCGGCCTTTACACAACTGTGTAAAATGACAATTATGCTCCTAAGAAGCATGTTTTGTGGCCTCAAAAATTAAATTTGGAGATAAATGGTACAAAATATACTTTTCAAGCCTCGATTATTGCTATGTTTTGTTGCAAAATCTGCACTTATACAAACGAATTCTGAAATGTTAAGACGATATCGAGGCGAGAGACTACTTTCTATCCTTAACGCTAAATTGTCCTGCCTAGATGGTACGAGTGTTTACAATCAACGTCCCAAAATACAACGATATATCAGTTCAATATTAAAATCACTTTTGATATCCGAACAAAACAAGATTAATATTTTGCGTATGAACTAGAGAGAATATTAGAGAAGAAGCTGATATTTTTTTTATGTCTTTTTCATCTGCTAGGGGAGACCTTTTATAGGCTCGAAAATAGACCAATGATTAATCACCATTAAAATCTGTCATTAGTGTGAGAGTAAAACGTTACCAGTTTTTGGAGGTTTAAAAGAGGTTACAAAAAGGTACCATCAAACGTCTCTAACGTTTAAAACAAACTGAAAAACAATCTAATCTATATAAAAAACGTGGCCAGAATTTTTTATATAGTGTAATGTAATGATCCTTTTAATAAATTCTATTGGAAAGAAAAAAAAATATATTTTGGACTTGAAATTAATTCAATTCATTTTGACTCAAAAAGATAAGGCTTTTGAACCCAAGCCCATGATATGACTTAATATAATAAAGAAGTAACAAATGGCTCAAAATTAAACTAGAAAAAGTGTAATTTCCAGAAAGAGTCAGTTTGATATGCTCGCACATTTTATTAAGACTGGTTTGATCGTAATAATAACATGTAAAGTATATTCTTTTTAATCAAATCGTAATGAGCATTTTGTAAGATTACAATTTGTTAGCTTATAAATTGCTTTGGTGCAAATCAAAATATGATTGAATGGATGTGAGCAGGGTGAATGAAATAGCTTAAGAATTGTTAATGTTTGTGTACTATATCAGCTTGAAGAAGGTGAACACCGTTAAATAGTGCAATTATTTAAAGGCATTGTTTGTTTATGATTTTGAGGTAGAATTTCAAAATTTTCTCAGGATTTAAATATTATATGTGAGAATGGTAGTTGTTTGTTTATAATTGACAAAAAAACCCAAAGATCAGATCAAATCAATTTCAACAATCAAAAACAGAAGAACTAAACCGACATCCCATATTTCAGTCGGTTCTTGTATTTGATGCAATGTTTTGAAACCCAGCCCGTTCAATGAACCGGAAAAATAACCGGGTCACGGGTTATCGGTTCAACCGTTGGGTCAACCCGGATTAAACCAGTGACGTCATAATTATACAATAAATAATATATATTATACTAATACTATAATAAATTAATAAATTAACATATATGTCATTTTTTAAATTATACATAATATAAATTAAATTAAATAAATAAATCCTGAAAAAAGTAAAAATGAATAAGCAAATTTTAGATAGTGTGATTTTCTATTTCAATCAAATAATAGCACACTAAGTAGGTTCTTTTATTAAATAATAAAATAATACTATAAAAGTTAAAAGAAAAATATATAATATATGTGAGTATATATAGAGACAAAAATACACTCTTTCAATGTAAAGCCCTAATTCTATTTCTCTGCACAAAAATACAGCCGCCGTCGTCTTCTTCTTCTTCAACTTCTTTGCACTCTTGCTTCCAACTTTTCTTTCTTCTTTTCTCTCCTAACTTCCCATTTCTCATTAGCCTATTTCTTACCTTTAAAAAACAGTAGGCATCGCTAAATTTCTACAGATTAGTTGCTGAAAATTTCGAGATTTCACAAAAAAAAAAAGAGAAAAAAAGTAACAACATTGGCCCAACCGGTTCTATCGACCCACTACCGGGTCCGGCGGTTCAACGGTTCAACCGCCGATTTGAGCGATTCTTGACCAAAAATGGCGATTTTTGACCAAAACGATTTTTATATCTAACCCAGATCGTTTTGAAGACCGGTTCCCGGTCCGACCGGTTCCCGGTCCGACCGGTTCGACCGGCCGGTCCGATCCGGGTTTCAAAACATTGAATTTTGATGATTAATACACAAACTTCAAATGCACCTTCCATGATAGTGTAAATTATTTGTCCATTAAAACACAAAACTTCAACTAGTCAAATAGATCAAAGACAAATTTAACTCGACATTTTTGGTCAAGTAAAAAATTGTTACTGCTGAAAAGTTTAATCAATTTTACATATAATATTGTGACGACATTACAAAGAATTACACCACTAACATCATATAGTCCCCAAATCAATGAAATAGGCTCCAAATACAAAACTATTCTCAATTAAACTCAGCAAAGCATTAACCCGAAAATGATCTATGAGTAGCAAACTAAATACTTGAGAAAACCAGCATGTATAACATATTAACAACTCGAGGAATTTGGCACTTACAAATTTTATTCGAAAAATGTTACACAAGGGTCATTATCAAAAACACTATTTTTTGTTGGTTTTACCTCCAGCATCACTACCCCCTGCTGCCTTCTTTGCTGTCTTTTCTTGAAGCGCCTTTGCGTCCCTATGTAACATCATGTAATAATCAAATCAAAAATCCAAAATAAAAAAAACTTATTTTTCATGTTAAATACATAGTTCCAAGTATCGGTTGAAAACCGAAAATATCGACCAATACATACTTTTTCCAAACATGATCTTGTTGTATATTTACATATTAATATATTATACATATTTAAGAAAGAAAGAAATAAATAAATATTGACGAACGGTTGCTTCCTTTAGTGAAAGGTTCCGAACCGTGAAATGATGTGTTTCACATTGTTTCGGTCCATTGGTCATGTTTAGGCCTGTCAACGGGCGGGTATTGCCCGTACCCGCCCAATACCCGCCCAATACCCGTTAATTTTTTTGTTTCGCCCGCCCGGACCCGACCCGGTCGTTTACCCGATGGGTACACTGACCGGGTATTGACCGGGTGAAAGTGTACACCGGGTCGGGTCCGGGTCGGGTCGGCCCACTTTTTTTTTTTTTTTTTTTGCTTTTAATACATTATAATATTGCTTTAGATCCAAAAATTATCATCCCATCAAAAGTTTCACCATTTTTTAAATACTTGACATGTATAATTTATACATGTATTTATTAAAAGATATTTAACAAAAATAAATATTTCAATGTGTCAACTTTTAAATATCTGAAAACAAAAATTTAGAATAAAAAATTCTACCCATTAGAAAATATGAATTTTCCAAAAAAAAAAAACAAGAAAAAATCACAAAAATTTATATTTAACCACTGTCATACATCTCATATTTTCTCACCAAAATAATCTTATCCAAATATCCTATTATCCAACTTAGTCAAAGGTGATCAGAAGCCCAAGCCAACTCCCGAAACATCTGGTCTTGTCAGCAGCACCACGGCGGTGGCTGAGGCGGCCAAAACTCATGTCATCACCGCCGCGGAGAAAACTCATGTTCATTTGTGTACAGGGATAAAGTAAACAATTCCATTAAGAAAGAGGGACAGAAATAAAATTGATAGCACAAACCCTAACTGTTGAGCAAGATCGACGGCGAAGGAAAAGCAAGATCTCCGGCGGAGCTGTTGAAGGGGACGACGGAGATGATGAAGCAAAATTACAAACCCTAACAGAGAGATTAAAGAATGAGACGTGAGAGAATGAGAACTGAGGTGAGTCAGTGAGTGAGCCGTGAGCGGGTTTTACAAAAAAATAATTTTAATTTCGAACGGATAGCGAGCGGGTTTTGCACGGGTATTGACCGGGTATTCTGCCCACGGGTTTGTTTCGGGTAAATACCCAACCCGGACCCAAACATTTAAAAATCACCGGGTCCGGGTCGGGTCCGGGTGAAATTCCTCACGGATCGGGTCCGGGTCGGGTGAAATAAATTTCGAACGGGTACGGGTACGGGTAATACCCGCCCGTTGACAGGCCTAGTCATGTTGTTTGACCGAAGAGGTGTCTCTTAATTGGAGATACCATTTCGGGTGAAAAGGTGCCTATTCGTGGCATCTATTGAAAGTCTATAAATACTTCCATACTTTGACCGAGAAAATCATTAAAATATTTCTTTCTTCTTTCTCTCTATATTTTCAAAGGAGTGTAGCCTTTTGAAACGAAGTTGTAGGCTTTGTATCCTATAAGATATATTTCTCGAAACCATCTTCATCCGTGTGGGAGAAATATATACCTTTAATGATAGCATCTTTAAGGTGTGCCTAGCCTATCATAAATTAAAGAATCGATTTCTACCCATATTATACAACAAATCTGTGATATAATTTCAGTGGATACAAAGCCATGTTCGGAAATAATATTATGTTTAGATCTATTGTTATC
Organism: Verbascum thapsus; assembly: GCA_963669365.1. Lineage (NCBI taxonomy): Eukaryota > Viridiplantae > Streptophyta > Magnoliopsida > Lamiales > Scrophulariaceae > Verbascum > Verbascum thapsus. Next base: position 14,210,139 of record OY770110.1, on the reverse strand, counting down.
TAACACAATACTTCTTTTTATACGCACCAAAGAGTAGAAACATAAATTATATACATCTTCTACAATTATACAAACGTTTTGGAATTCTTTGAGCATCCTATACCAACCCTTCTAAATTGTTTTAGAAATCAAATCTATTAAATAACTGAGTGCTAAAAGTATCAACAAACGAACAATTAAAATCACAAGGGAATTAATAGAAGCAATTAATAGGTAAAACCCAGATCATAAAAAATCAAATCTTGAAATATTATGTTACAAATAATTAAAATAAAAATAAAAAATAGGGGAAAAGGGTACCTTTCACAACGCTGTTCAGGGGTCAAGCCATCATCTTTAGTCTTGCCTTTGGCACCGGTCCGAGCCGCAGCCCGTTCCCTGTCACGATCTCTTTGATTTCCACGTTAGATACATTCAATTAAGGAACAATACTTGTTAAAATCTATAATTAATAAATCCCAGATCTTAAATTGGAAAAAAATTCGCTGAGAAAAACAGAAAAATATGATGAGGAATTGCGGAAGGATATGAGTCATGGTGAAACGACGTCGCCGAGCAGTCGAAGAAGAATGTGCCTTTTAGAAGACGGGAGGAGACTTGCAAGTTACCAATATAGGTATAAAGATTATCCAAAATTTATATTATATTTCAGATTTGGTTTTTTAGACCATGTAAGTCAAATTTTTCCCTTTTATTCCATGCCACATCAAATTCCCTACCACATTCCCTATCACATTCCTTTCAACTCCACAGCAGCTAGTCAATTAAATTTTTTTTACTTTCTCTTTCATCCACATCACTAATTTTAATAATTAATTTTATACTTACAATTAAACCGAATACTCAGAAATTATTAAAAACGTACAAGAAAAACACAACTAACATCGATAAATTTAGAAAAATTGAAATTTGAAGTAAAAACCTAAAAAAACCTCAAATTTGAAAATATAGTGTAAAAATGTCAAAACAAAATTGGTGTCCAAATGACACAAACTTAGTCTCTATTCATAGAGCTTGAAAAAAGAAAAATAATGGTGAAAAAAAAAATTAATTTTGCATAATTAATACACAAAAAAACGATTTATAAAAAATGAGGAAAAAGAAAAAAGGATGTTGCCACTTGGCAGCATCCCATTGGCAGCCATTTATTTCCCTAGGAAGGGAAAAATTCTCTTCCTCTCCATTTCCCTACCAAATTCCCTACCTACTAAATCACTTATTTTTATTTCCCCCCATTCCCCCCCCCCCAATTTGCCTACCCAATGTACATGGTCTTACGGACAATCTTGATTTAATTTGGCGTTTGACTTATAATTATTTCTTCAAAATGTTTTCAAATTCGGACCGATAATTGAACATGATAAGTAATTAGGTCAATCCAACCGGTTGAATCGGTACAAAAAAAATCGATTGACCCGATATGCATACAATATTCAAAATAAATTATTATATGGTTAAACAATATTATATGTGTTAAAAAGCATAATATATAATTTCAAAAATATGAAACCTAACAGTATATTAGGTTTGGATATTATCCCGCCCATTCCCATTAGTTATTATCATGATCCCCATTAGTTATTGTCTTATCGGCTTGTTCATGGGTTCAATTTCAGTTTTCACATGAAGGAATGTATATTAGATTTTTGTACTGTGAGTCTGTCAGGGCAATTTAAGTTGGTTTAACTCTTTTGTTTGGTTTGCAGACTATTATACAATTCTAGAGGAAACACATTGGTGATATAATCACATTAACATTATTCCAACATATTGGATTTAATGATTTTTCAATGCACCTATAATATTCCAAGCTACTCATCCAAATAGTTATTGGAGAATTCAACAATTAACTGAAATAGAAAAAAAAAATAGAGCGTAAAGAAAAATGGTTATTGTACTCATTTGATGGATAATAAATGACTAATATCATTTTTGGATAACAAGTAAATGTTTCTAATAAAAAAAAAACAGTTCCCATTCTTGAACAAATGATTAAATACAAAACTAATCCACTTAAAACATCAACACTTTTTTCTTTCAAAGCACTAAAATAAACAAATATCACACGAAAACCATTATAAAGATTTACACCACTCTTGAGTCTTGACATTAACATCATGTAGTCCCCGAATCAATGAAATAGGCTCCAAATACAAAATAATTCTCAATTAAACTCAGCAAAGGCAAAGCATTAACCCGAAAACTATCCATCAGTAGCAAACTAAATACTTGAGAAAACCAGCATATATAACATATTAACTCAAGAAATTTGGCACTTACAAATTTTATTCGAAAAAATAGAGAAAATGTTACACAAGGGTCATTATCAAAAACACTATTTTTTGTTGGTTTTACCTCCAGCATCACTACCCCCTGCTGCCTTCTTTGCTGTCTTTTCTTGAAGCGCCTTTGCGTCCCTATGTAACATCATGTAATAATCAAATCAAAAATCCAAAATAAAAAAAACTTATTTTTCATGTTAAATACATAGTTCCAAGTATCGGTTGAAAACCGAAAATATCGACCAATACATACTCGGATTGGCAAGGGTCGAATCGATAACATGGAATAATATTTAATATTATCTGACTTCATATGCATCGCCAACATCCGATAATATCGGATTATATTGCAGATAAAATGATATTATAAGCCATATTGGCGACAATATTGTGTATCTCGGATATATTTACAATAATGCAGTATTTACTTACTTTTTCCAAACATGATCTGTGATATAATTTCAGTAGAAACATAAGTTATATACATATTCTACAATTATACAAACGTTTTGGAATTTTTTGAGCATCTTATAACATATTTGGTTCTTGTCATCGGAGAATATCTTGATTGGTATGAAACAACAGCTGGGGATATTATCACTGCGACTTTGAAATACGTTAATATACCAACCCTTCTAAATTGTTTTAGAAATCAAATCTATTAAATAACTGAGTGCTAAAAGTATCAACAAACGAACAATTAAAATCACAAGGGAATTAATAGAAGCAATTAATAGGTAAAACCCAGATCATAAAAAAATCAAATCTTGAAATATTATGTTACAAATAATTAAAATAAAAATAAAAAATAGGGGAAAAGGGTACCTTTCACGACGCTGTTCAGGGGTCAAGCCATCATCTTTAGTCTTGCCTTTGGCACCGGTCCGAGCCGCAGCCCTTTCCCTGTCACGATCTCTTTGATTTCCACGTTAGATACATTCAATTAAGGAACAATACTTGTTAAAATCTATAATTAATAAATCCCAGATCTTAAATTGGAAAAAAATTCGCTGAGAAAAACAGAAAAATATGATGAGGAATTGCGGAAGGATATGAGTCATGGTGAAACGACGTCGCCGAGCAGTCGAAGAAGAATGTGCCTTTTAGAAGACGGGAGGAGACTTGCAAGTTACCACTAGAGGTATAAAGATGTACCCATACCCAAAATTTATATTATATTTCAGATTTGGTTTTTTACGGACAATCTTGATTTAATTTGGCGTTTGACTTATAATTATTTCTTCAAAATGTTTTCAAATTCGGACCGATAATTGAACATGATAAGTAATTAGGTCAATCCAACCGGTTGAATCGGTACAAAAAAAATCGATTGACCCGATATGCATACAATATTCAAAATAAATTATTATATGGTTAAACAATATTATATGTGTTAAAAAGCATAATATATAATTTCAAAAATATGAAACCTAACAGTATATTAGGTTTGGATATTATCTCGCCCATTCCCATTAGTTATTATCATGATCCCCATTAGTTATTGTCTTATCGGCTTGTTCATGGGTTCAATTTCAGTTTTCACATGAAGGAATGTCTATTAGATTTCTGTACTGTGAGTCTGTCAGGGCAATTTAAGCTGGTTTAACTCTTTTGTTTGGTTTGCAGACTATTATACACTTCTAGAGGAAACACATTGGTGATATAATCACATTAACATTATTCCAACATATTGGATTTAATGATTTTTCAATGCACCTATAATATTCCAAGCTACTCATCCAAATAGTTATTGGAGAATTCAACAATTAACTGAAATAGAAAAAAAAAAATAGAGCGTAAAGAAAAATGGTTATTGTACTCATTTGATGGATAATAAATGACTAATATCATTTTTTGGATAACAAGTAAATGTTTCTAATAAAAAAACAGTTCCCATGCTTGAACAAATGATTAAATTAAAAGCCAATATTCTATTATTTGAACAAACTAAGAATCAGTTCAAATGTTTGTATTAAAAAATTAATATATTGTATGAAAATTTGAAAATGAGCAAGTATAAAAATTATCAAATATTATAATGGAACAAACTTAAGTAAATTGAATCAAATCTTCTTTTCCCAAAGTCAATAAAAATCTTCAAAATGAACAAATATATAATAACCAAATATATATCATAAGAGTAATAAAAAACTTCCTTATAGTTTGCTCGGGAATTTATTTTGGTATTGAGATAAAAAATTACAAGGAAGATAATAGTATTACCAACCATTTATGCACGTAGATGCCATAATCTTTCTGAAAGATGTAAACATTCTTCAGATCAGTCCACAGGTAAAATAATGCGTAGCGAACATTTTGCCTCCACAAAGTTCGGTGGTACAAGAATGATAAATGCAAGTGCACTATTATAAAATAGGTTGACATAGTTTTAGAGTAGCTTTCTACCATTCTCCTCAAAGTATTATTTACTGTATGAGAACATTTAATACTTTGATATATTATTTAGTCCCAAATAAAATTATAATTATATCTTTTCTTCCAAACTCTTGAAATATGCAGTTGATGGTGAAACAAAAATTTACCTTATTTATTTAGTAACTTTCAGTCAATAATCTCAAAGACAATAAGATAAATAAAGAAGTTGAACTTAAAAATAACTTAATTTGTGGATTAAATAGTAAGATATAAGTGCAATAACAAAAGAAGAAAGTACTATCTAATAGTTGCAATATATACATATCATTTCCCATAATAAGATTTGCAACTATCACGACACAGTCACATGTTGCATGCCATAAATTATTAGGATGAATCTTCTCAAAAAAATTTCAATTCTCTATATAACTATTTATCAATCATATATATATATATTATTTCACATATTCATTAAGCAAAATTGTTTATAACAATTAGAAGTGACAAATGGGTGGATTGAGTTAGATTATATATAATGTCAAAGCGGTACCAAATTCAACTCTAAAATGAACCAAAATTAAAGTCAAAAGGATTCAAGGTCAAACCAATTCAAACCCGTGCATGTTGTTCATTATAATTTGGATTTATTGACAGGACCAAATTTAAAACTCTAGAAACCAAGTTGGAAACAAAATAAATTTCTTAGGAACCATCATAATCCAAATCAAACTACTTAGATTGTGTTGAACTCATGATTGTGGAACCATATTGCCCTCCTAATTATAACCATTATTAATTTTTCTCATTCATACACAATGATTTTATTTATGTTTTTTTATTTTTATTTACATAATTATTATATACGTAAGTAACACAATCATTTTAAACATCATTCATCAACTTATCACTATTAATTTGAGATATTTTACAACTTTTAACTAGGGGTGTACATAAACCTGCTCAACCCGCCCGAACCGCTCAAACCGAACCGATCCGCCCGCAAACCGTTGGTTTTAAACTTTTAAATAATAACCGCGGTTTGATATTCTTGTCACCCGCCACTTTCGGGTCGGGTGGTGGGTTTAAAATTTGTAACCCGCCTAAACCGCAACCCGACCGTTAATTATATAAAATACACACAAATGTATATTATAGAGATTAATAACAAGCTTTAAAATAATATATAGGTATATACTCTCTAACAATAATAATTTTATTCATATTTATATAACACACTTTACTTTTATTTAAGAGAATTTAAAACTTTATTTGAACACTTATTTTATTTGAATAAAGTTTTATTTTTACAACCAATGAAATATGTTCGATAAATTTATGATTGAAATTTATGATATATATATATATATATATATTTTTAATAATATTGAAGTTATGAAATTTATGATATTATAAATTATGATCATATGATTTTTATTAAAAAAATTACTTGATTATCAACAATCTACCAACTAATTTTTGTAATTAAATGTACAAAAATGTAATATATTTTATTAGTATATTGCAAAAAATGAAAAAAAAATAAAAAAGCTAAAAACCGCCAACCCGCCCGCTAAATTTACTAACCCGACCGAACCGAACCGCTCGATTTGGAAAAATAAATATGTAATTTCGGGTTGATATTTTGTTCATCCGCTCATGGTGGGTCGGGTTATTTTTTTCTTATAAAACCGCCCGAACCCGACCGCGTACACTCCTACTTTTAACCCATTTTAAAAAACATAAATAAACTGCTACTGTTCTTACATAAGTTTCTCTAGTTTCAAGATATTTTAATTTGTCAACTAAAAAATATAAACAAATATCAGCAAATTATAATTTAGTTTTCATTTATTTCATTTCTTTTTTTATTTGTTTTACATAAATTTGCAAAAAGCCCAACGTAAGTGGCACGTTACTTGCACATGTTACATTTCCTCATAAAATTTAAATAGATGCCAAAAATTGTACATTATCTGCTTCTACGAGACTAAAAATATGCATGACAAAAAGAGCTCTTAGCTAAATCTAAATTTCACAAAAAGACGGGATATCTAGGCAAAAGAGGTAATGGGATTTTCATCAAAATAAGTAAAAGGATTTTTATCCTTTTCTTCTCTTTTCTTGTCTTAAAGGAAACGCAATTCATTCATAAATTCGGAAAATAAATTATAAATCTGTGGGGTGGTAAAATCGGATGGAAAATTGAAGATGAATATATTAGATCTACAGAGATTTAAGACTATGTTTGTTTATATTTTTAAGATAAAATTTTGAAATTTTCTCGGGGATCGCACACTATGAAAATGATAAGTGTTTGTTTATGTTTTTTTAAAAATATGTTAAAAGTTGTGAGACATGTCAAGTCAATAGTGATAGATTGATGGATGATGTGTAGAATAATTGTGTTAGTGGTGTATATAATGGTTATGTATATAAAAAATATAAATAAAAAATTATAAAGCATGAAATAAAAAGTGAAAAAAATGATTATAATAAATGATTTGATTGATGAGTGTGTAAAATGATGTATATATGATTGATAGGTAGTTATATAGAAGATTGAAAAAGTAGAGTTGAAAAAATGAGAATTTTGATGAGAATTTGGTCCATTATGTTTATTTAGAATTTTGTGATTTAAAATTTTGAAAATGGAGTTTGAAAATGGAATTGAAAACATAAACACACCAAATTTTTTATCTCAATTTTCTTTTTTCAAAAACATAAACATAAACACACCAAAAAATGGAGCTCGGCTATGTTTGTTTATGTTTTTGAAATTCAATTTCAAGATTTCAAATCACAAAATCTTAAATCTACTTAACACACCAAATTTTTTATCTCAATTTTCTTTTTTCAACTCTACTTTTTCAATCTACAATACTAACTACCTATCAATCAACACATCAATCATTTTACACATTCATCAATTACAATTAATACATACATTATTTTACACACTTATATATATATATTTATTTATTTAAATAATTATTACAAAAACAACTAATTCAATCATTAAACATCAACCAATCATCATTGATTTGACACATTACAATTTTCAACATAATTCTAAAAACATAAACAAACACTACCATTTTCACACGAATTTTGATGGTACGCCATTCTCAAGAAATTTTCAAAATTCTAACTTAAAAACATAAACAAACTCTGTCTTTGGCGTATTTTAGCAGATTTTGGCTTCCTTTTTTTTTCCCTAGAGTACTTAGTCCACTGTTCATGTATTAAGATTGTCATTCATAACTTAAATAGGGATTTATAACATTCTAATATTGAATAGTAAATTTAATCTTGTAATTCATTGATTCACTCAATAATGAAGATGTGGATATAGAGTTAGCTAGTGGATGTAAATAGTTAGGCCAAACCATATTAAATTCGATGTTAAAGATTAAGTTTAAATTATGTTAAATGTTAATTAGGTGACATTTGGATATTTCTATTGGATTTGTTATTTGTGGATGCTTAGGCTTTGTTATTGTATGCGAATGAAATTCGTGTGAGAATGATAGTTGTTTGTTTATATTTTCAAAAATAGATTGAAAGTTGCAAAATATGTCTGACACTAAGATCCTTTTTTCAAAAAGTGGAATAAAATAAGGCTCTGTGGGCAACTTTCGTTAGTGTGAAATTTTGATAAATGGTGTGTATAATAATTATTTTAGTTGTATATATAATAATTATGTTAATTTAAAAAAAAATATAAATAAAAAATTATAAAGTATAAAAGTTAAAGTAAAATAATGTTTATAATAAATGATTTGATTTGTAAATGTGTGAAATGATGTATATATATGATTAATATATAGTTGTATAGGAGATTGAAAAAATATAGTTGAAAAAAAAATTTGAATGAAAATTTGAAATGTAAAATTTTGTGATTTCAAAACTTAAAAATAACATTCGAAAAACATAATCTAACAAGGCATGTATAAACAAATAAAATAAAAGATTAAATTTGATTGCAAAAGAAGGATAGGAATAGTATGAAAGTATAAAAAAATCGTATGTCACATAGGTTTAATATATCAAGTGTATTATAATTATGCAATTGGAAGATATGTTGTTGAAAGAATTTGTACTGTATCCAATATGAACCAACAAAAATAACTCAAATTACCTCACCATCTCAGATCATCCCTCGTTGATCGAGCTCACACCATTACACCTAGAGGTGCTCAAACGGTTCGCGGTTTCGGTTCTGGTTTCGAAACCGTCGGTTCCCAGTTCCGAGAACCTTGGAACCGTATTCGAACCGTTTGGGCACGGTTCCAGTTACCCGGTTGTCGGTTCCGCGGTTCCGGGGCGGTTCCACGGTTCCGAACTTTTCTTTTTTTTTTTTGAATTTATTTTGGACAATATTTAACAAATAAATCGGATAAAATAAAGACAAACATTAAAAATATTCAACAATAGACAAACAATTTTTATATTATTAACAAATTTAAACAATGCAAAGTTTAAAATTTAGTCACATTCTAATTTCCATAATTCTAATTACAATTTTTGTATTACATTACAATAACAATTTACAACTACAAACCTAAATGCTAAAGCTAAAATCTTATACGATACAATTTTTACAATAAATATTGGAAAAAAATACAAAAAAAAACAAAACAAAAAACTAAAAAACCGTTGGAACCGCCGGTTCCTAGCCATTGGAACCGGCGGTTCCACACCGGCGGTTAGAACCGCCGTTTACGGTTTCTCGGGCGCAGTTCCGGTTCCCAATTCCAAATCGGGAATCGTGGTCAACGGTTCTGAAACCGTTGACCACAATTAGAAACGGTTCGATGATTTCAGTTATAAGTTGGGCACCTCTAATTACACCCACAAAACCCAAAAAAGTACCAAAAACTCAAAAAAAAAAAAGCCAAAAAAAAAAAAAAAAGCAAAGTAAAGAGAAGAAAACACAAACCCAAAAAAAGAGCGAAAGATACTACTCGTCATTCTCGATTCTCACCCATCATTCACTCTCTCACACTCTTTATTTGTCTCCACCTTTACCAAACTCATCAATGGCGGTCACGTTTTTCCAAGTGGTGGCTCTGCTGTTCTTGATCTACAACAACTCATCAATGGCGGCAGCCTCGTGGTGTGTGGCGAGGAGTGATGCGAGTGACCAGGCCTTGCAGACGGCTCTAGACTATGCATGCGCCGCTGGGGCTGATTGTGCGCCACTTCAGTCATCTGGGCTTTGCTATCTGCCAAACACGGTGCAAGCACACGCCTCTTATGCTTTCAACAGTTATTATCAGCGGACGGGAAATGCACCTGGCGCGTGTTCCTTCTCCGGGACTGCTACCGTCGCTGGAACTGACCCAAGTTTGTATTCTTTTTTAAGATTCTTGAGTTGATATGTGTTTATGAATGTTTATGGTTTAATATTTGGGTAGTTTTTTCTTGTTTATTTACTTTATTTGTATCTGGGTTTTTGTGTTTTTGATCATCTTGAGTTGATGTGTATGTATCCATGTTTAGTTTTTTGGGTTTATCTTAAGTTCTTATGTGGGCATTTTTTTTCCTTGTTTATTTACTAATTTTTAATGGGTTCTTGAAATATGCATGTTTAACTTGGAGATTTCATGGATTCTAAGGTCAAATTTGGGTGTTTTCTGGTTTATTTACTAATTTTTGACGGGGTTTTGTGTTTTTTGTATGTTTAATAATCTTCTTGAGTTGATATATCTAAGTGCATGTTTAATGCAGCAATTTTTTTCTTAAGTTGTTATTTGGGCATATTTTCTTGTCTATTTACTAATATTTTTAATTGTCTTTGTGTTTTAATAGGTTATGGATCATGCGTTTATCCATCATCTCCAAGGTACATTTTTTATTTTTATTCCCCTTGTCTGGTATTCAAATTATGCTGATTTTATGTTTCTCTGAACATCTTTATTTGCTTTTTCTAAAGTTGCTTATCTGTATTTATACCTTTATTATTTTGATATGACCAGGAAATTGTGGAGAATGTTTAATCAAATACTTGTTTCTTGAACTACTTTTCAAATGGCTTGCACGTATTGCATAAGAATAAAGCAGTTTCCAGAGATGTAATGTTAGTTGAGATGCTTTGATGAATAAACCCCACCAAAATCTTTGAATAAACACACCCCTTTTTAAGGTAGTAGATTTATTATGCTATTTTATGAGTTATGAGATGGTTAATTTATTTTTGAGTTTTTCGTAATTTAGGAGAATGCTGCATTCAAGTTAGTGAATGGAACCACACTCATTTTAGGGGAATCAGATTAATTGAAAAATCTAATTGAAAAATATTTAGTTTGTAATTCTATGATAACAAACAAGGTTTAAAATCTTATAAGATGTTTCTACTTAATTACACAAGACTCGAAGCAGTACTCTTTTCTGGCCGTGAATGTGAGGGTCTATTCGTGATATAAATGTGTGCTATGGTTTTTGTAAAATTGGTCCTCCCTTTTGGTTATCCTAAAATAGTGGACCAAAGTAGACTATTTAGTTAATAACTAAATAGTTATTTTGGTGAAATAAGTTTTGGTTTATTTCTAGAGGAAACAACAGTTACTGTAACAATGACAATCAAATCATGTAAGCTTTTTTCTGAGCCAAAAAAGTGCTATCCAGACAGATTTTTTCCACAAGTTTTGGCAAAAACATAACAAAACATTTCCTTAACTTCAAAAAATAAATGTGTGTATTTCCCGATAACGTGGGGTTGTCTCTCTTTTATGACTCCACCAATCACATAAGTGTAATAAACTTTGATGTTTGACTCTTCTTTTATGTAGGATCTATAATTTTGTGTAATATAGCTTTACCAATATGGCAATAACTTAAGGATACTATGTTAAAGAAACAATTCTCTGATTATTAGAGATTAATGAAATATATATATATATATATATCCTGTAGCACAGATGAGCATATGTAATAACTGGAAATCAGTTATAGATAGGCTATGTAATAACTGGAAATCAGTTACAGATGAGCATATGTAATAACTTCAAAAATATCTCCTTGCATGGTAGTATACATCAAGCAAAAGGACAATGCCTTGATAGTATAAAATTGATTTTGGAAACTATAACATCATAGATCTTGCTTGTGAAGTAAATATATATATATATACACGATGAAAATGGGCAAGTATTGTTAGATTTCCCTTTTCAGAATAGAAGTAAATCTTGAGAAGACGACCAAATCTTAGAATACATATAAGTCGACAGACAGATGACAAAAAACATATGCCAATTGGATTTATATTGATGAAGAGCCAAGAGGCAAAAACGCTTATTCCTCTAATTCTTACTCTGTCTTAAAGGACGAAGGTATGGGGCGTGGCATATGCCCCGAGAATTTTGGTTTTTTAATAATAAGAAATTCTAAAAATAATGGAAAAAGTTTAAGTAACGTACCTAAGATAGGGAGTTCAAAAAAATAATATATTCAACGATACAAGCTACAAATTCAAGTTAAAACTCTTGCCAAATGCAATGGTGATAGTCAAATAATTGTATCAAATACTAGCACTATGCAAAATTGAGATTTTAAATTGCTCAATCATAACTCTCATCTTTAAAGATCATTAGCTTCATCTTTGGCTCATCTTTGTGGCATAAAGCTCTCATGTCTAAGTCATCTAGGCCCAACATTAAGGACGGCTATATGATACGCTATAAATATAAAATAATGTCCGTAGACTTAAGGTGAGCACATATGACAACCTTCGTACTCTTTATGTTTCTTTGAGCTACATTGCCTATATTCTAATGCACTATATATATATATTTTCAGCACTGCAGGAGGGATGGTTGTACCACCAGGTCCAGGAGGTACAACCCCTGCCATAAGTCAACTGCCACCACCAGCAGGGATGAATAATACACCTTTGTATGGCACCACAAACCCACCCGACACTCCTAGGTCTGATGCTTCGCCAAAGAATATAATTTTTTCGCCCTTGTTTTTCATGCTCCTTTTCTGGCTATACACTATGAATATATAGTTAGTTATATATGATGTGCAAGACTAGGTTAGTAGGTAGTTTTTTGTAGCAACTGTAGTGTTCTTATGCTCAGATTTGTTCACTTGAAGGCTCATATAGGTTAGCATGTATTCATCATTTTTTGTGCTCCAAACCCAAACTACTGAGTTTTTGTTTAGTTTTGGTCATATAACTTCGTCATAGATATATACATTTTACGTACAAGTAATTAACTTATTCGTGTATCTCAAGATTAAGTAAGCAACATGTATTGGCAATATTAACGAGTACATCATCAAAAAGAAATCAACCAAACACTGAGCTTATCCACTCATCTAATTATGTATCAACTTCTATCCATAAAAATCAATCAGAAACCAACCACGCCCGCATGGGCAGCCAAGTTGGTCACAGAAGGGTGAAGTTTGGACAATGACCAAGGATCGAGTCCCACCAGCGGCAGTGTGGGAGCAACCTCTCAAGTGAGGGGGGCTTCTTGTGCTCAGTGGGCACTGGTCTAGCCCTGTGATTGACTTGGTTACCATGATTAATTCCTCCCATAGCGCTGTCGGGCCGGGGCATGGGGGGCCCTTGGGGTTGGGGATTCAACCTTTTTTTTTTTGGACAATCAGAAACCAGCACTTCAGATATTACGATTCTTTGTCCACATACATCATAAATAGCAAATAATAATGGGAAAAATATTATACCTGAAGAGAGATAAGATCAAAAGCATTATCAATGCAGTCCGAAAATCGTACTTGCTCAAATATCAATTTCTTGCTGAAAATCGTACTTGCACCTTCAATTTTGGGGGTGGTTGTCTCCTCTTCTTTCGATTTGTGCTGAAAATTAATTTTATGAAGTTAGGGTTTTTGTGGGGATTAATTGGGGGCTTTTTTCCTGCTTCTTTTCTTCCATTAACGGCCACGCACGTGCGTGGTTCCGTTTATTTTCTCACGGAATTTGGTTAAGGGACCAAAAGTGCTAGGTTTGACGACTTACGGGACTAAATATGAGAAAAGTGAGAAGTGCGAGACCAAAAATGATAAGGGTGACACTTATTTTGACGAAAAAAATAATTTTCCCTAATTAAAACATACCTATAATGCCCACATGCATAACAATATAAAATTTTAACCACGCATACTATAAATAAAAACATAAATTGAGTGCTTGAATAATAACTATTATTACCTAACTATAGCTAGCAATTAAGAACTACTTAATTAAACACTTTGATTAAAAATAATAATTACATAACTAATAAGGCAATAATAATTAAAAAGTAAGCAAACACATGTGAATCAAATACCAACTAAAAAAATAAGCTGAACACTGCAAAGCCTTCTCCATAATGTCTCAACGATATATGGACACTCCGAAAAATCGCCCGCACAGTAGCGGATACCATTTTGAAGTATACGAATAAATAAATAAATTTGGATACAGTATCCAATACAAAAAATAGGAGTATCCGATACATATTGGATACGGCTGTGTTTTCTTTATTTATTATTTTTTAATATTTTTTGGTCACAATTTAATTCTTTTTAGTTTTGTAGCGGTCTTCCTTAAAAACTATAAATAAAAAACATAGTTTAATAAGAAAAATAATAATGATTAACTGGAAAGTTATTGAAATTAAAAATGAGAAACCCTCACTCCACCTTTTGGTAGTTACTTTTTGCAATTTTTTTCACCGCAACTATGATCCGAATCCAATTTTTTTGCTCCTTCCACCTTAAGCTCTTCAAGTAAATTATTTAATATTTAGGGTTGTTTTGATAATTTTTTATATATCTTGTTGTTATACTAAATATAAACATTGAATGGTAAATATATCGTGTAAATTAAAATTGAAAAGTTAGTATTTCTATTTTGAGTAATTGATCGAACTACTTGATCATTTTGTTGTATATATTTATGATTATTATTTTTAAAAGTTCTATTTATTTAGTAATTATTACAATCAAGTGATTATGAAATTCATTAATGAGGATTGTAAAATAATTCAAATTTTTATAATATGTATCATCGTATTCTTATCATATCGTATCCTATAATTTTAAAAATTCTTATATTTCGTTTTCGTATCGTGTTCGTATCCGGTATCCATACATCATAGGTCTCAACAAACTCCCGAACTGCTGGCTCCAAATGTCTTATTTTTTAAATACAACAATTAAAAAATAAATTTCCTTTGTAGGAATTTTAATTTTCTTCGAAGCCTTGCTTGTTCTCGTGGTAAAATAATTCAAGAACAGCTAGCTTTCGTACTTTTGAGCTCTCATGTACAACCCTGAGAGTCATAAAAGTTGAAAACCTTAGGTAAAATTAGTGAAACACTATTCAAGTTTTTCATCGATGTTCAAACTTATCCATCAAATGGATTATTTAGTATTTATTTTCTTACATTTTAAATTGAGGTTTGCGAGCGACCTTAGGGAAAATTAATGTTAGCTCCGAACGAATCAACTCAAATTATCATCACATGAATCAACAATATAGTTAATTCCATTTATTTTTGAGTTCTCATTCTTTCACAAAAAAATATTTAATAAACTCCTCTATTTAAATATCAGTGAAAAATAAAATTAAAGCTACTATTATTTTCATGTTCACGTGTTATTCTAAAATGCTTAATTGGCTTCTTATCAACTTTCCATATAAAAACATCATTCTCGTTTAATTTCACTGATAAACTCAATTGAAACACCTTGACATTTGTGTTGAACTTAGCAATGGCACGGTCACAGGACTCATGACTCTGATTCAGCAGATGATCGATTTGGTCTTCAAGGGTTTTGAGGATAGGGTTTAAGAGAAAAGCTAGAAATTTTGTAGAAATTGAACATCAACCAAGAACCTGTTGAAAATAAACTTTAAAATTTCTTTCTTTTATTATTTATTTCCAACACTTATATTTTATTAAAATTTGATAATTAGTGTGTCTATTTATTTATAATTTATTATAGACTTATAGCCCCATTATCATCTTATTTATGTGATTTTGACCAATTAATTTTATCATTAGTAGGCTTAATTACTATTTGATTTATGGTGATTTATACGGTCTTTAATGGTGGTCCATTAATCTCTTAGACGTGGTCAAAATTCATCTCTTATATAAAGGGGGTCATAGTCTACTTTGTTTTAACACATATGAAGAGTGACACACTTTTGTATAATGTTTGTGAGATTATTTTACTCCCCCATAAGAGAGTTTTGGCAACATGACTAAGGTGATTCTTCATCTCCCTGTGGTCGTGCACGTAGGATGAGACACCGCTGTGAGCTAATGGGGTTTTATCTTGAAGTCGTGATCAACCGCAAAAACCTACACGTAGAGAGGCAATCATGACTTTAGGACAACGTCATGTGGCGTGACTCTCCATCGGTGCAATATTTTATTTTTATGTTTATATATTGTTTTATATAAATTAATTTATTATTTATAGGTGTATGATAAAGTTGTCGATCATATATTTTAAATGTATTTGAGTATATTAATATTATGTAAAGTACAAATCACAAATTAACAATAATCTAAAGCCATGATTATGTGATTTGTGCTTTAATAGAATAATTGTCTGAATAAGCATATCTAACTCCTTAATTTTATATTCTTGTATGTGAGGAACTTTTAGAGTTTCATTGAAAAATTTACATGTCAAAGTAGCGATGCTTCTTCGAGTATTGGAAGTTCTTAACTACGATTATTTATCAAAGAAAAAGGTACGCTTTCGATTTTATTTATGAATTATCTTGTGTGTATATGTGTATCACTTAAAGGTTTATGACATAGGTTCATGAAAAAAAAAAGGGAACAAACTATTGCATAGAGTGGTAAAGAATTATAATAAACATGTTTTCTTGAGAATATTCTAGATTTTGATATTGTGAAGATAAATTTTAATTATTTTATTTTACTATAAACTTTTGGATTTATAAATTACAATCATCACTTGAATTACAGTATATCTTTTTAGTGCAAATAAAAAATGATTTGATGACATGATCTTAGTCAATGAAATACAAAGCATTATGATGAGCGTTATTGCAACATAATAGTTCCTCTTTGACTATGGTAGATTAATGTTGTTTAATCATCATTATATTTTCATGTCAATTTCTAGTTATTCTTAGTCAATACACCAACAAATAGTAATATAAACCTTGGTGTGTGTCGAATCCAACAAAAATAAAATACATACTCAAAAGATCTATAAACAATGATAAGTAGGGTCGATCAACAGAGAATGGTGTAGAATTAATTCCTAAATTACTAATATCAATTAAGGGGGGTTTTGAATTTAATTAAAACAAAATTCAAAAGACGTAAACTAAAAATATAAATAGATTAGATTCGAATTCAATAAGGTGAGAGATTCTTATTTTCGGATTATCTCGGTATTGATTCTATAACTCGATCATCGATGCAATAATGGTTCAATGTTATTAAGTAAATTAGCTATAGTTATTAACAAGCTCTAATAACCTAGTCTTTTCTTAAATCTTCGATAACCAAAATAAGATCTTTGATTATTCCTCTTACCAATTAGACAACCATAAATAAGATTTTAGGATTGCCTATCGATAGCTTTCATGCATGAGAAAGACACCAATTCTAGTCAACAAATACGCAAGCTCGATTTATTTAAACTAAGTTACTAATTCTCATAGCAACTAATAAAAAATTTGTCCATAATCGACGTCACTAACTGCTACAAAGATTAGGGTTAACCAAACAATTACGGGTTTGGATCCTAAATAGCTTAATATGATTTCAATGACTAACTAATTGGCCAGATTAACTAATCTATCGAAATATATTATCAACAAAATACAGGGAAAAAGCAAATACTTAAAGTAACAAAGAAAATAAAAGCACAAATTCAATCTCATGAGTTAATGGAATCAAACCTCAATAAATCATCAACTAGAAATATGTGTTTAGAAACACATAGCAAAGAAAACGTCTAAAATGTATGAAGAAAATGAAATTAAACCTAGATGATTATTGTGGAATAAATTCCACTTATTTAAACCTAGAAGAGTTTTAGTCTAAGAAAAAAACTAACAAAAATAGGATTCTAAGAATCCTAGCAAAACTAAAATTGTTCAAAAGGGAAATAAAATTCCTAAATAAAAGGAAACCATCCCAACAGAATTGGGAAGTAAAACTCCAGGAAAAAGCAGTAAAATTTGAGCTCCAGCGGAAAATGGTCGAATTCCAGCAGTCTTGTTCTTCTCGATAGATTGGTCCCCGACCATTCTGCCATTTTATTGTACCAAACCAAATTTCATCATTTTCCCACCTTTTTGCTACATTTTCCTTCTATTTTCTTATAATGACCTAACAATCTAAGTAATAACATAAATCCATGAGATAGAAGGCAGAAATATGACAAACGACACAATTATAAATATGTATCACCTTGGCATCACAATCGAGTGATGCCCTAGCGGAGTCACCCTTCACTATTCTTTTACTTTTATGGCTTTTGTTTAAATTTAGCTTGTAAACTTTTTCAAATTTTCATTTACTTCGGGATTTTAGAGTATAGATTTTGTGCATTCTTTGAACTAGTTAGGTTTGTGCAATTTGGTCATGCTTTAATTGAATTCTCTTGCCATGTGAAAATTTTTGTTAGCATAATGATAGAACGAGAACGATAGGATTGCATGTTTTAGTACGACTTATCCCCACCATGTGAGCTTTTGAGACTTTTGATTTGATTGACCATACACGATAATTCTCTTTTTTTTTTTGTGTATCCTACATGTTTTTGAAATTCTAAAACTTGCTTTGAACCGTGTCAAGAATACATGAGTTTGTGCACATTTAACATGATAAAGGCACTAGGACTTAACTACTTAGCCAAATAAGCTTACCCTTTGCATAATCCCTTAGTTAGCCACTTTGAGCTTTGGCCTTTTTCTTGTTTACACCCGAACTTTGAGCTTCTACCATTTTATCATATCTCTTTGTTTTACCCGTCAGAAAAAATGAGTCGATCATCGAGATTAAAATTATTTGGGAATTCAAGAAAAAGATGCGTATTGACTAAGTGTGGGGAACCCTTGAAATGTAAAGAGTGCTTACCAAAAAAAAAAGGAAAAATAAATAAAAGGGGCGTAGACTGAGAAAGAAATTGTAAAAAGAATGAAGAATGATGAATCGAGTTCGAAAAAGGATGAAAAGAGGTACTTGGGTCCTTATTGTCGTATCTACCCAATAGTGTCTTGATGCTCTTCGAAATTATCGAACTTAGTTTTCATTATCCTTTTATTCCTATCGCGAACCCTAACCCCATTACAACCATGAATAAAATACATTTTCATTCTTTTGTGTGCACGTTCTTAAAAGTAGTAGCGATTTTGGTGTATAAGCAAGCCTATGGGATTACATTGACATGTTAAGAATTGAGTGAAACACGTTAAACTCTATACATGAGTGATTGGGGAGGATTGTGAGAAAAGTCGACTAATATCTGCATTCCTGCTTTTCAAACGAAATCGTTGTGTTGGTATTGATCTAATGTGGTATAGAGATCTTTGATTATTTGCATGCGTTATCTTGTCAAGTTTGACTTTTGTTCATTTGTTCATAATTTTCTATTTCTTTTATGCCGAGTGTTGAAATCTTGATTATTTTGAGATGCTTAATCTTAAACATTGCTCGAGGACGTGCAATAGCATAAGTGTGAAGGTATTTGTTAATGTGTATTTTATACACATATTGCGTCAAGTCGGGCTTCACGTCCTCTTCCTCGGAATGATCCTCCTCTTCCTCGGAATGGTCCACCTCTTCCTCTTGCATTTTGTTGACGTTCTGAATTTTTATTTTTCTCATTTTGAGAAAAATTCAGTTTTGACTCGAACGCTTGCTCCACGGGCTGATTTGAGGATTTGCTTATTCTTTCATCATGTACTTGTAGTGAGCTTGATAATTCACTAAAAGTAAATGTGGTCAAGTCCTTAGACTCTTCTATGGCAGCAACGACGTAATCATATGTAATACCCCAATTATCTCTTGCTAGCCAACAATAAATATGTCATATAGTTAGCATTTATTATTGATTTATAACATTTGAATGCCATGAATATGATTATTTGCTAATTATACGATAAATGCATGATTACTTACTATTTATGTGATATCTACATTTAAATATATTTAATAGCATCCAATACTAGTTAAGTAGGCATGACGACTAAGTAGGCATGACGGTTAAGAAGGCATGACGACTAAGCAGGCATGACGTCTAAGTAGACATGACGTTTAAGTAGGCATGGCGATTAAGCAGGCATGACGTCTGGTATAGATAAGTTTAACCAAGAAGCAATCTTATCCTAAAAGCAAGCTTATCCTAGAAGCAATCTTATCCTAAAAGCAAGCTTATCCTAGAAGCAAACTTAGCCTCGAAGTAAACGAATGTTTGTTTATGTACAAGGTTTAAATTTGCAAAGGAAAAATGATTTATTTTCATTTCCAAAGGATGAATTTTATTATTTTAGAAAACCATAACATTTACAAAAGAAAAGGGTCATCGTCCCCGGGCCCGGTCTGGGGGCGTGACAGCTTATGGTATCAGAGCGGATCTTTCCTGTAGACGAAAGAAGGCATATGAACATGTCCTGCCTAGGGAAGCTTGGTCAACTATTTAGCTTGTTCCCTTATTTCTTGCCAATGCATATCATTATCACTGAAGGGCATTCATTAGCTATCGAATGAGATAAGTTGGGTATGTCAAATTTCGAGGATGAAATTTTTGTAAGGAGGTAATAATTGTAATACCCCAATTATCTCTTGCTAGCCAACAATAAGTATGTCATATAGTTAGCATTTATTATTGATTTATAACATTTGAATGCCATGAATATGATTATTTGCTAATTATACGATAAATGCATGATTACTTACCATTTATGTGATATCTACATTTAAATGTATTTAATAGCATCCAATACTAGTTAAGTAGGCATGACGACTAAGTAGGCATGACGGTTAAGAAGGCATGACGACTAAGCAGGCATGACATAAAGTAGACATGACGTTTAAGTAGGCATGGCGATTAAGCAGGCATGACGTCTGGTATAGATAAGTTTAACCAAGAAGCAATCTTATCCTAAAAGCAAGCTTATCCTAGAAGCAATCTTATCCTAAAAGCAAGCTTATCCTAGAAGCAAACTTAGCCTCGAAGTAAACGAATGTTTGTTTATGTATAAGGTTTGAATTTGCAAAGGAAAAATGATTTATTTTCATTTCCAAAGGATAATTTTATTATTTTAGAAAACCATAACATTTACAAAAGAAAAGGGTCATCGTCCCGGGCCTGGTCTGGGGGCGTGACATCATATTTGGAGGGAAGACTTCGTAGACGATTTTATTTTCTTCAATTGTATCTCCAAAACTTCTTATTTGATTTACAATTTCAGCAACTCTTGTTAGAAAGACTTGCATTCCTTCATTATCTCTTTTCGCCAAATTATCAAACTCTCTTCAAAGATATTGTAATTTGATTGATGTCACTTTTGCATTTTCTTTGAAACCTTCTTTCAAGATGTCCCATGCTTCCTTGGCCTTCTTTACTCCATGAATTCTTGGATATATAGTTTTGTTTAAACCTTGTTGAATGATTCTAAGTGCACTCGCATCTTTCTTCAAATTTTTCTTGTACTCTTGTTGTTGTGCATTACTCGAACCTTCATTAGGTAAAGGGGGATATGATTCTTGAACTACATCCCATAAATCTTGAGATATAAATAGAGTCTCCATTTGGCTACTCCAATAATCAAAATGCTCACCTCCAAAAATTGGTACTTGATTTGGAGTATATGTAAACATGGTAGTAATTTGATTTTCGGCCATTATAGAAGTGAAGGGAATGATATGTGAACTTGGCTCTGATACCACAATTTGTTGGAGAAGAGAGTGATAAGAGGGAAAAAGTTTATAAATTGCAAGATATGATTTTTGCTAGAATATTTTTATATTGATAAGAATTTTTCTTATTATAGGAATTTTTCCTTATGATCAAATGATCATGGAATTACACATATTTATAGGTGCATAAAAGAAGTTAAAAAAACTAAACTTGTTCAATACATAATTTAGTCTTTGCATTTTTCATGCTTGATTTTTTTGAATGTTGAACTTTGATTTTTGAATGTTGCATTTTTCCATGCTTAATTTTTTGAATGTTGAATATCTTCCTTTGAATGTTGAACATCTAGAATTTTGAAGATCATCTTTGAATTTGCAAATTATAAACTTCAACAATTGTCATTCACTTTGACCTATTTTCTCCATAACTACGGTGGATTTCAAATGACACCATCTTAGGTGTCATTTGGTAAATGTGTTACTCTTAAGTTATGTCCTACAGAAAGCAGAGTTGAAAAAATGTACATTGAGCTTCATGTGCAATGGTTAAGGTATAAAAGTGAAAAATACTGGGATGCTATCTAAATTTGAGATCAGTGAATAATTCTCGCAAGTTTCACACCATCGCCACATGTTTCAAGTTCCAACAGGAACAGTTTGATGCCTCTACAGGAATTGGATTGATTATGAACATTGAATGGTAAACAAAACCTTCAAACTAGATAGCAACAAACAAAACGATTAAGAAGCGGTAATAATTATCATCAAGGTTTTTTAACTGAAAATAGAAATTTTAAACCCAAACAAGAGAATTTTCTAAACGTGCATTCACACCCTAACACCTGCTGCTTGAGCAACTTGGAAGAAGCTTTCTTTTGAATATTTGGCATGTCACTCAATACCCCAAACTCCATTCCATCCATATACCTGCAAAAACTCCAAATGGAAGATCCATTCAACTATCCAAAGGGAAGAATTCATGACATAAATTAAAAAAATATTATAAAAAAAATGCTAGGCACCTATATTTGAAACGCAGTGCAAATGCAATGTGTATTTATTTTTTTAAACACCAGTATGCCATTGATTTGCTCATTCTTATATATTATAGTCCCCATTCTTATCCTATTGTAGTAATCAATTTCAATCAAAACCAAATGAATTTTTACCAAAACTATAGTTGGTGGCGAATTATTCCAAACAACAACCCTTTATATAGAGGGATATATTAAATTCATAAATGTACAATGATGCTTCACATACAAGTAGTATATCACCAGAAATTTCAAAAGGAATAGATTAGTTTTGGTGTGCTTTATAGAGCGAGCTTTACTTACTTGTGAGTAAGGTATGAGTTGACAATTGCGGTGGCATGAGAGCGGGCGGTGGCGGAATAGGAGCGCCAGTCTTGCCGGAGAGAAGAGAGCTTCGACCATTAGGGTTAATGATTTACATATTCTTTTATTACGTGTAGATAGCAGCCAAACAATATTCTTCAAATATTTATAAAGAAGCAATATTCTTCATATAAAAATGTAAAGTATATTCTTTTTTATCAAATCAAAACTTGACTGTATAAATATATTAGTGATCAGGCATTAATACTTTGCAAAATCTATCTAAGAGACTTAATATTGTCCAACAATCATACCATAATCGTCACAGGATTAATGTAAATAACTATTCACTTATGGACTCATCTAAAGCATTTAGGCCAAGTAAAAAAGAATTCATATTCACTTAATTTTTTCAATAAAAATAAATCACTATTTCGGAGACATATTACATATTTTTCATGATGAACTTATTACAAAAACACATGATTGATAAAGAAAACAATAACTGTACACATGATGCTCAGAGGAAAATATATAACATTAATTAAATTTCATAAAAAAAAAATGAGTGTATGCAAAGGATATATGAAATTTATGCTCCACATTTAATTAATTTTATTTACCTAATTCAGAAGCGTATAAAGCAAAAAAGAGCAATCTTTTTTTGCCAGATTCGGCCCTATGGTTAACGGCCGTTTCTATTGGCCCTTAACTATAGGGCCAATAGCCTATATTTTGAATTAAAATCAAAATGGGTAACATTTTTTAAATTTATTTTGAAATTATATCTATTTTTTGAATTTTTTCTAGTTTTTCAGACATTCAGTAGCAGGTTAAAAAACAAATTTAGAAGAAAAAAAAATGAGTTTTGGGTATTGATGTGTATAAAGTGGCCCACGGGTCTAAATGTCGGGTAATAAGATTTTGTAAGTTCCATTCTATGTTCTTTTACATACTACCACACCATATCATCATACATAAATTATTTTCTTTTCCTTTTTTGTGATGTAGCTACATTCATGTTAAGATTTTTAAATCTTAATACTTGGGTTTAAGCCTGTCAATGGGCGGGTATTACCCGTACCTGCCCCGTACCCGCACATTACCTGTTCAATTTTTTTGTCACCCGACTTGGACCCGACCCGGTTGTTTACCCGTTGGGTCTGCTGAACAGGTATTGACCGGGCGAAAATGATATATCGGGCGGGTTATTACCCGACCCAGTTCAATTTTTTTTTAGAAAATATTTTTGTATCATTCTCTCATATCTATTAACTTATATTTTATCTTTTTTTTTTCTTAATTCGTTGATCTTTGATTAATTGTAGAAATGTGATTGTTGAAAAAATAAACTAGACAATGCTTGATTTTTTCCCCAATTCTATCTCCAAAAACACTAATTTATATATATTTATAGATACACAAAAGAATTAGAAAATATGTAAATCACAAAAATTTCGATCAAAACAAAAACGGAAAATTATTGATAGGGTTGCCTAATTGTTCATTGAATAAAAGCATATATATTCTAGAATCCCAAAATAAACAATAAACAAGTCTTCCAAAATAATACTTACAAAATTGATTGGAATGTGTAATTATTTTTGAAAAAAGTACAAAAAATAAAAAATATAGAAAACACATTCAAAAATTACACATCGGGATTCAGGAAGAAGGGATTGAAATTGAACTTGAGAAAATGAGAGTGAAAGGAGTGAGGTGGGAAGAGAGAAATGAAATATGTTTAGAAATTAGAATTAATTGGGTGTTGACCGCAGTCAACGGGTATTGAACATGTGATAGACCAACGGATTTTATACGGGTAAATACCCGGTCCGGACCCGAAAGTTTAAAAACTACCGGGTTCGGACCGGGTCCGGGTATAACATCTTACGGACTAGGTCCGGGTCGGGTAAATTAAATTTACGGGTAATACCCGTCCGTTGACAGGCTTACTTGGGTTTAATTGACAGGCTTACTTGGGTTTAATTGAATTCTTTTGATTCCTAATTAGGAACCTATACTAGTACTACTCCTAGTTCAAGCGTTAGGGCGTATCCTCTATGTTGTAGATCCTAATAACACGCATACAAAACTACTAAATGTTAACCACTTGTACAGTATCACCTATTGTCGGATAGCAAAGTTATATTTGCGAAGACACTTATATCAGACTTCACAATTTTATAACTACGTCCTCAAGCTGGTTGTAATTTTCTAGTATAGATCATCAACACTATCCAAGTTCATAATCACACACACATATCGTATGATATAACCCTCCTTATAATATATCAAATTCAGCTTCAATAAATAAGTTTAGTCAATGGGGAATTATATTATAGGATCAGATTATCAAATATGATGCCAAATGCCTGGTTTTACAAGATTTAAATGAAGATACAGAAATTAACAAAAAAATCTGCCATTTACTCCTTCTCTGAAAACGATGAAACCCATTAAACATATTGAAGCTTGAAAATTAAATGGAAAAACGCAGGTGAAAAACATACCTTTGGACGGGAAAAGGGTTTACGTTAAGGACTAATTTATTAAAAGGCCAGGTAGTAGTGTAAAATATATGTTATAATAATTTTCTTTACAAAAATTATAAATAAGTTTAAATAAATTCCTAAAAAAGAAAATAATTATTTTTATTACTATTCATCATCTGACAATGAAAAACATTGGTTAAAAATATTTTTCCAGTTAGTTTTCAATAACAAAAATCAAATTAATTTAATTTGATATTCTAATACAAAACAACGTATTAAAATAAGATCACACTATTTTTTGGCATGTAAATCGATCATTTTGACTAAACATATTTAATAGAAGTATATCTAAAACAAGGAAATGACAAAGATATCTTCTATCTCACAGTGTTATACAACAATTGTGTCACATCATTGTTGAATTAACAAATGTTCATCTAAAAATAAAATCTAAATAATTATTCAAATAAATAGATACTTGTCAATCCCACAATGATGTGACATAATTATAGTATAACATTGTGGGATATAAGATTCATTCCCAAATTAATTGATCCGAGGAGTGTGTATCAGGGCTCAAATCATATTACCAAAAAATCTCCACAAGAACAAGACCCATCTCTAAAATGGATATCTCTAATAATGATTTCCCTCACACAATCTTACAAATGTACTTGAATGTTATATGGCAAGATGAACAAGTTGTGAATTGAACTATTCTTACAACTTAAGTAAAAAATTGATCAATTAATTTTTATTTTTCAAAATCTTTTTCAAAGTCTAGAATATGTATTTTAGTTTTTAATATTTGTATATGGTTTAATTTTTATTTAACATGATAATTATCTAAAAAAAATAATCCTTTTTCAATGTCTAAAACAGTTAGGAAATTAAAAAAATCAAAAACTAAGTCAGAATTGATATCAATTATTAATATGAGATAAATAAATAAATTTACATGCAAATGTACAAACTGATTTAGTCTCAACTAGAATTTTAAAGGCAATTCAGTTCTTCAATTTATTAACCATTATATGAGTGAGAAGTTGGTGAAATAATATTTTTGGATTGAAAAAATATTATTATGGACATTTGAAGTATTAAAATTGATTTCAAAAGATTTATATAATTTTTTTCTTTACTATTTTTTATTACATATTTAAAACAAAATAAGGACTTGAACTTTTGGAAGCATAAAAATGAATTTTGAGCTTGTGAAGCACAAAGTCGAGTTATTATCGAACTGGTTTAGGATTGCGAGCAAAATCGATAACATCATAGTTTTTAGATATGCACTCTAAAAACTGATTTGTACAACGTAGATGTGTGTTCAACACAATAATATACAAAGGATTGGTCGATTGGAAAGCGAGACTCTCCCCTCTTGAAATACATCTTTGGCATACGGGACTTGTTAATTGAGAAGTCGGGCTCCATTGCTAATGCTACTAGTTTGCTTCGGAAATGGAATAGAGTGAGTTCGACTTCCTCGTCGGCGGGACTTGCTTATGATTATTTTAGGCCAAGGGCTCCACCACGACCTTGGGCCTCGGTTGTTTGGAGTTCTCATATAACTCCAAAGCACTCGTTTGTCTTGTGGTTGGGTATTTTGGATAGGTTGCAAACGAAGGATCGTTTGGACTACTTGGAGATATCTAAGGATTGCATCTTTTGCAACACTTGTGACGAGACACTCAAGCACCTCTTCTTTGAGTGCTGTACTTGTGCCAATATTTGGCAAAGCATTCGCGATTGGCTCTCCTTCCCACGCCTTATGTCTACTCTACCGAGCGCATTGAAATGGTTGAAGAAGGAGGCTAGGGGTACCTCATGGAGCTCGAGGGCGGCGAGGATTGCATTTGCCACCACCGTCTATCATATTTGGTCCGCTAGGAATGCTTGTATTTTTGATAGTACCCGTCCCCATCCGGAACGTATTGTGTACAAGATCAAAACACATGTGTACGCGGTTCTTTATGCTTTGTACCCTAATGTTTTGGACTTTCTTGTTCTTGGGAACTAGGACTTTTGCTTTTCTTGCTTTGTTTGATAGGCTTTTCTTTGCTTTATCTTTTGAGACACGAGGCATCATGTTGATGACCTCCTTGGTCTACCTCGGGTATGCCCTAGGACATATTGTATAGTTACTTTATATATTATTTTTTATCGACCAAAAAAAAATAATATACAAAGGAGATTTGTTCCAAAATTTCCCCACTACCCTAATTTAAAAGGCTAATCATAGACTATTTAATTCTATATTTTTATCATGCTATGGTGTTTTTTCTTCTCTTTTGTAAAAATTGAATCTTTAGCATTTGGGACAATTAATTCATAATTTGATATAGTAGTCAGTTATTTAACTCTGAAAATTAAAAAATCTTTCTGATACTATGTTTATAGTTTACATGTTCTTTAGCCCATTTATAGATAGGACTGACCTCTACTGTATTTTATATATATTGACAATATATACTGTGAAATATTAATTTTAATGAAAAGATTATGGAACTTTCTTGTTTATAGAATATGCTAATTTTTATTGTTTGATGTCGACTTTTTATTTTCATTGTTTTATAGATATTTACAAAATATACCATAATTTATTTTCATTGTCTAATAGACTCAAATACAATCCAAATTCACGAGCAAAATTTGGTCTAATTTCTCTGACAATGTGTGTTTACTTACACAAAGAATCATGACAAGAAAACCTTCCAGAATAATAAACAAAAAGGAATTTAAAGCATACCTCTTTCTTTTCTCCGTCCCTTCTTGCACGATATTTCCCTTCTTTTTTTTTTTTTTCTGCTTTCTAGTTGGTTCTCCTAAGTTTATTTTTTTGTCTAGAAGCTGTTTGGATATAAGGTGTGTCCAAATTTATATATGTGAAAAAGGATAATGAAATCAATTAGCTTCCTTTGGAAGTCTTGCTTAATTAGCTTCTCTTGGAGGCATTGCCCCCTTTTGTTGAACTAGTAAAGAACACGTGCTTTGCACGTGAATTATATAATCACGTTAAGTAAATTTATATACATAATTTTTTTTGAACTTAATGATGATTTATATTAAGATCTTTAATAATAATTTAACTAAATGAATTACAAATTAATAAATTATAATTATTTAAAAATTAAACGTTTATTGATGAGAAAGACGGAATCAAAAGAGAATAAGAATAACTGTACTTTTGGTCTCATATATTTGTCCTTTTGTTTTGTTTTGATCTCATTCGTAATATGACTCTCAAATTGTATCATGAAAGTTTTGAAATTTCTCATATTGTATCTTACTTTTTTTTAACTTTAATTGATCAAACACTTTTGTTTTTTTAATTAAATATTTTGTTAATGTAAAATAGTTTATGATTGAAAAATTGGAGATTTATATAGACACTTGTGTCTTCTTTTGAATATTTTCTTGTTTCCTTTTTAAATATACAGTCCTAATTTTATTTTTGATAATTTATATATGGTGGATAATATTGTAATTTTAATAAATTCCAAAGAACTGCTAATTGAACTCATAACTATGAAATATATAAAAAAAATTATATTTCATTAATTTTTTTAAAAGTTGATTTTGAAAAATAATTTAGTTTAAAGAGAAATATTTTAAAAACTTTAAAATAATAATAAATAGTTGTATGTAAAGACAAAATTAAATTTATTTAAGCATTTATGCAGGCTCTTTGAATAATTTTACCAGAGTAAGATATACCTTTTGCAAATATTATACGTTTTAATAACCCATAACAATTTATAGAATGCACTACATATGAGATTGTTTTGCTTGTAATTTTATCTGACTTTTGTGACTTAATTTATGTCGCCGACGTTCTTATGCACCTCAAGTGTGTTATAAGTCGTTGAGTGATATATAATTATATAACATTTAATTTATGATGTTATCATATATGTATCACATGATTCACACTCTCATTTAAGTATTACCAAGATGAATGACATAAAAATGCATAACTTAAATTTGTTAATAATATGTCATTAATAACAATATTTACATGACCTTTACTTTTATGATTTTTTAGATAATAAATTGTATTAACTTTATGAAACCTTACATCTAATTATTGTCAACATATACAGTGAAATAGTTAGTATTTCCGCATAGGTTTTAATGATAGATTAAATTATTAAACTAAGATTCAAACATATATGATGAATATTAGGTATAAATCCACTTATACCATAACGTAAATAGGTCTGACTGGTTTCATATTTTTTTCGTGAATAAATTATAGTATCATTATACAATCCTACATCTTATTATTAGCTATTTGTGATCCATTATAGTCCTAAAGAAGTTATATATTTTATTATAGTAGATATGCAAAATTTATTTTAATTTTTACTCTTTTGCGATTTAGAGAAATACATAAGAATGCTTAAAGTATGTAAAGAATTTGAAAAAAGGAATTTAAAGCATACCTCTTTCTTTTCTCCGTCCCTTCTTGCACGATATTTCCCTTCTTTTTTTTTTTTTTCTGCTTTCTAGTTGGTTCTCCTAAGTTTATTTTTTTGTCTAGAAGCTGTTTGGATATAAGGTGTGTCCAAATTTATATATGTGAAAAAGGATAATGAAATCAATTAGCTTCCTTTGGAAGTCTTGCTTAGCTTCCCTTGGAGGCATTGCCCCCTTTTGTTGAACTAGTAAAGAACACGTGCTTTGCACGTGAATTATATAATCACGTTAAGTAAATTTATATACATAATTTTTTTTGAACTTAATGATGATTTATATTAAGATCTTTAATAATAATTTAACTAAATGAATTACAAATTAATAAATTATAATTATTTAAAAATTAAACGTTTATTGATGAGAAAGACGGAATCAAAAGAGAATAAGAATAACTGTACTTTTGGTCTCATATATTTGTCCTTTTGTTTTGTTTTGATCTCATTCGTAATATGACTCTCAAATTGTATCATGAAAGTTTTGAAATTTCTCATATTGTATCTTACTTTTTTTTAACTTTAATTGATCAAACACTTTTGTTTTTTTAATTAAATATTTTGTTAATGTAAAATAGTTTATGATTGAAAAATTGGAGATTTATATAGACACTTGTGTCTTCTTTTGAATATTTTCTTGTTTCCTTTTTAAATATACAGTCTTAATTTTATTTTTGATAATTTATATATGGTGGATAATATTGTAATTTTAATAAATTCCAAAGAACTGCTAATTGAACTCATAACTATGAAATATATAAAAAAAATTATATTTCATTAATTTTTTTAAAAGTTGATTTTGAAAAATAATTTAGTTTAAAGAGAAATATTTTAAAAACTTTAAAATAATAATAAATAGTTGTATGTAAAGACAAAATTAAATTTATTTAAGCATTTATGCAGGCTCTTTGAATAATTTTACCAGAGTAAGATATACCTTTTGCAAATATTATACGTTTTAATAACCCATAACAATTTATAGAATGCACTACATATGAGATTGTTTTGCTTGTAATTTTATCTGACTTTTGTGACTTAATTTATGTCGCCGACGTTCTTATGCACCTCAAGTGTGTTATAAGTCGTTGAGTGATATATAATTATATAACATTTAATTTATGATGTTATCATATATGTATCACATGATTCACACTCTCATTTAAGTATTACCAAGATGAATGACATAAAAATGCATAACTTAAATTTGTTAATAATATGTCATTAATAACAATATTTACATGACCTTTACTTTTATGATTTTTTAGATAATAAATTGTATTAACTTTATGAAACCTTACATCTAATTATTGTCAACATATACAGTGAAATAGTTAGTATTTCCGCATAGGTTTTAATGATAGATTAAATTATTAAACTAAGATTCAAACATATATGATGAATATTAGGTATAAATCCACTTATACCATAACGTAAATAGGTCTGACTGGTTTCATATTTTTTTCGTGAATAAATTATAGTATCATTATACAATCCTACATCTTATTATTAGCTATTTGTGATCCATTATAGTCCTAAAGAAGTTATATATTTTATTATAGTAGATATGCAAAATTTATTTTAATTTTTACTCTTTTGCGATTTAGAGAAATACATAAGAATGCTTAAAGTATGTAAAGAATTTGAAAAAAGGAATTTAAAGCATACCTCTTTCTTTTCTCCGTCCCTTCTTGCACGATATTTCCCTTATTTTTTTTTTTCTGCTTTCTAGTTGGTTCTCCTAAGTTTATTTTTTTGTCTAGAAGCTGTTTGGATATAAGGTGTGTCCAAATTTATATATGTGAAAAAGGATAATGAAATCAATTAGCTTCCTTTGGAAGTCTTGCTTAGCTTCCCTTGGAGGCATTGCCCCCTTTTGTTGAACTAGTAAAGAACACGTGCTTTGCACGTGAATTATATAATCACGTTAAGTAAATTTATATACATAATTTTTTTTGAACTTAATGATGATTTATATTAAGATCTTTAATAATAATTTAACTAAATGAATTACAAATTAATAAATTATAATTATTTAAAAATTAAACGTTTATTGATGAGAAAGACGGAATCAAAAGAGAATAAGAATAACTGTACTTTTGGTCTCATATATTTGTCCTTTTGTTTTGTTTTGATCTCATTCGTAATATGACTCTCAAATTGTATCATGAAAGTTTTGAAATTTCTCATATTGTATCTTACTTTTTTTTAACTTTAATTGATCAAACACTTTTGTTTTTTTAATTAAATATTTTGTTAATGTAAAATAGTTTATGATTGAAAAATTGGAGATTTATATAGACACTTGTGTCTTCTTTTGAATATTTTCTTGTTTCCTTTTTAAATATACAGTCCTAATTTTATTTTTGATAATTTATATATGGTGGATAATATTGTAATTTTAATAAATTCCAAAGAACTGCTAATTGAACTCATAACTATGAAATATATAAAAAAAATTATATTTCATTAATTTTTTTAAAAGTTGATTTTGAAAAATAATTTAGTTTAAAGAGAAATATTTTAAAAACTTTAAAATAATAATAAATAGTTGTATGTAAAGACAAAATTAAATTTATTTAAGCATTTATGCAGGCTCTTTGAATAATTTTACCAGAGTAAGATATACCTTTTGCAAATATTATACGTTTTAATAACCCATAACAATTTATAGAATGCACTACATATGAGATTGTTTTGCTTGTAATTTTATCTGACTTTTGTGACTTAATTTATGTCGCCGACGTTCTTATGCACCTCAAGTGTGTTATAAGTCGTTGAGTGATATATAATTATATAACATTTAATTTATGATGTTATCATATATGTATCACATGATTCACACTCTCATTTAAGTATTACCAAGATGAATGACATAAAAATGCATAACTTAAATTTGTTAATAATATGTCATTAATAACAATATTTACATGACCTTTACTTTTATGATTTTTTAGATAATAAATTGTATTAACTTTATGAAACCTTACATCTAATTATTGTCAACATATACAGTGAAATAGTTAGTATTTCCGCATAGGTTTTAATGATAGATTAAATTATTAAACTAAGATTCAAACATATATGATGAATATTAGGTATAAATCCACTTATACCATAACGTAAATAGGTCTGACTGGTTTCATATTTTTTTCGTGAATAAATTATAGTATCATTATACAATCCTACATCTTATTATTAGCTATTTGTGATCCATTATAGTCCTAAAGAAGTTATATATTTTATTATAGTAGATATGCAAAATTTATTTTAATTTTTACTCTTTTGCGATTTAGAGAAATACATAAGAATGCTTAAAGTATGTAAAGAATTTGAAAAAATGTAATCATTAATGAAGTTATTAGAATTTATATTAATTAAAATTTTATTAGACAATTTGATATATTCTTTTATGTTTCTTATGTGTTTTTATTAAAGAAGTGATTGGAATACTATATTTTATCCATTACAAAAGAATATCTAAGTATACACATGAATTTTTCAGTAAACTATTACAAACTACCACAATATATTGCAAACTATTATATAGGTAGAGAAAATAACTCATATACAGTGAGATTCGAACCGTAACAAAGAGTTATGGGGCATTAACATTGACCGAGCTAGGCCTCTTTGGTCCTATGTTATTATATATATATATATATTACGATTGTGATTATTTATTTTCATCTTAATTCTATCTTGAACTTTTTGCATACAAAATACACTAATTTTCTAGAACTTCAAACGTATTACATAATCTTGATTATTGACATTTTTCGATATCATGGACAATGTAGGTTCTTTAGTGAGATGCAATGCAAATCTAAGTTTAGTCATGTTATTTTTTATTTTGAATGAATAACTTTTATAGAGTGATCCAAATATATTTGTACTTGTAATGAATTGTTTATATGTTATTTTATTTTTATAATCCATCTATAATTACACGTTCTAACTACACATTTTATTTGTGTAAATATTGAAATTTAGTTTTATAACTCTTTACCATTAAATAGTTAATTATATCAAAATATTTAATATACATAAAAAAATTAAAAAATTAATCAATACTTTTATAATAAAATATAATTGAAAAGTATATCATATGAATTACTTTAACAAATTGTTTTTTGGCTATATTACACATAATAATACCTTTGTATTAAATTTTTTTATTTAATATTTAAAATTTTATAAATTAATAGAAATTTATGTGGTACTAATTAGCTTATTATTTTTTTAAAAATCAAACATAAAAGATATTGTATTATTATAGTATTAAGTTTATAAATCTGATATATACGGTATGTGATATAAATAATAATTTGTGCATGCCAAAATTCATAACTAATGTCTAGTAGCGTACATTTATGTTGTTTGAAAAATTTATTAACTATTCTTGACACTTGGTAACTTAATGGTGCAGTGTTATGCTTTGCGAAACCTTAGACTTAAGCCAAACATTTTCTATTTCTTATGAAATCTATAACCATCTTTTTCTATATAATAAATATTGCTTATTGCTTATGTTGGAGGGCAATTGAGGGGAAAGGGAATATATATATATATATATGTATATATAAATCTGAGATATATTGTATGTGATATAAATAATAATTTGTGCATGCCAAAATTCATAAGTAATGTCTAGTAGCATACATTTATGTTGTTTGAAATTTATTGACTATTCTTGACACTTAGTAACTTACTGGTGCAGTGTTATGCTTTGCGAAACCTTAGACTTAAGCCAAACATTTTCTATTTCTTATGAAATCTATAACCACATTTTTCTATATAATAAATATTACTTATTGCTTATGTTGGAGGGCAATTGAGGGGGAAATGGAATATATATATATATATATAAGTTTGTGTGTGTGTGTAAGATATGACTATTAATAATACTATTGTTAAATTTTACTATATATATATATTGAGCATATTTGTTAAGTATAAAATAAACATACATTGAAATATTTAATTAGTATTAATTTTAACTTCATACATGTTCATTTGATAACAATAATACATATTCAAGTACATTCATTTGATAATAATAATAATAATAATAATAATAATAATAATAATTTGTTGTTTAATTTAATTTGAAAATAATTATAATTTTTTGTTATAAGGCTATTTTGGTCTAAACAAAATGATCAAAAAGTGCATGTCATCATAAATTATGCATATTTTTAGAATATATATATAAATAGATTATAGATAATTATAGATAATTTAATTTGAAAATAATAATAATTTTTTATTATAAGGCTATTATTTTGGTCTAAACAAAATGTTCAAAAAGTGCATATCATCATAACTTATGCATATTTTTAGGATAAAGATATAATAATAATAATAATAATAATAATAATAATAATAATAATAATAATAATAATAATAAATGCTTTCAACAAGTAATATACATTCAACAACCTCTTATTTAATGGAAGTTCAATAGTTCATGCACCCATTAAATATTAAATGGTTACTATTAAGATATGGGGGTATTTTGGTATTAATCAAAATGTGTAAATCATTTGGAGTGTAAATCATTCACACTTTTAATATAGATATAGATTAGCTTCCCTTGGAAGCTTTGCTCCTTTTTGTTGTTTTTCTTTTATTCCTACTAAAATGCATGTATAATAATTTATGATATAATATATGAAATGTATGTGAGTGACGCTAAAGATTTGGGTCGTTACAAGCTGATTTCATAAAAACAAAACAACTAGTTTAAAAATATTTTAAAACTAAAGACTTAAATTACGCACTATGAAATACAACTTTTGTTCTATCACTCAACTCTATGTCTAGGTTATTTATTAATCACTAGTTTTTAAGCTTAAAATCTGTCGATCTACAAGCAGCAATCAGCGACTGAGCATTTGAATACAAAAGTTTTCATGTTAAATAATAACTTTAGGGTCTATTCCACCCCCTCTTCTAGAAGCATTCGTGTACCAATTGAGTCCAACAAGTGGTATCAGAGCAGTTGAATCTAAAACCTGAAAGTTTCCTAGCCTATCAACTTATTCTGATCCGTGTTTTTTTTAAATCTTAGTTGTTTCTTATTCACACGTAAACATTTTATCTTATTATGGCTTTCACCAAATTACCTAAGTTAGTTAAGGCAAACTATGACTCTTGGAAAGCCAGAGCTTTCAGTCCTAAAGATGAAGAGGGAATATTTCTAGGAGACTCTAAGAATGAAAAGGACTTTCAAATCTTTAACAAGTGGTTGTCTAAAGTTGAGGAATCCATTGTGATTGATGAGATAACCAAGAATTTGGCAAGGTAATAATGAGGAGTAGATGATATTTTTCATCAAGCGTTCAAAATTCAACTTGTAGATTCAAACAACGACGGTGATGAGGTCAGTGTGCCAACTCCCAACTCCCAGTACAAAGGCTCAAGAGGTTGCCAGTGATGTAATAAACATAATCGATGATGATCATGAGTAGAGCGGTCATCAAGATTACCATTTCACTGTGAACTTGACCAATAAACTGCAAAGATTTGATGATCCCATTCAAATCCCAGATCCTCTCAAATCAGGTAGAAAATTGTTAAGGGACCGGACCATCCATCAAATGAAATTATTGGTGACAAAGAAGCATGACTCAATCAACTACTCTCAATGAAGCAATATGCAAAGTATCCTTTCATAAATGGAACCAAAGAAGGCGGATTAAGCACTAAGTAACTCAAGTTAGACTGAAACCAAGCAAGATGAACTCAATCAGCTTGAGTAATCCAAAGTATGGACTCTAGTTTCCCGACTAGAACATCAAGAGGTAATGGAACCAAATGGGTGTTTAGAAACAAAATGGACGAGAATTGAACTGTCACTCGTAATAAAGGCAGATAGGTCCCTCAAGGGTACTGCCAAGAGAAATGTATTGCTTTTGATGAAACCTATGCTTAAGTGGCCAGACTTGAAGCGATCAAGATATTTTTAGCCTATGCAGCATTTAACAAATTTAAGGTATTTTAAATAGATATAAAGAATGCATTCCTCAATGGTAAGCTTCAGGAGTAAGTTTATGTTGAACAACCTCCTAAATTTGTCAATGCTCAGGATAAAATGTTTGTCAATGAACTAGGTAAATCGCTATATGGCTTGAAACGAACTCCCTGAGCATGATATGACACACTCTTTATTTTTCTTATTGATAAAGGCTTTTCAAAAGGCAGTATTATAACATAATGTTATTTAAAATTACCCGTAATGAAGACATTCTCCTTGTTCAGATTTATGTAAATGATATTATATTTGAATCTAATAATAAATATGTTTTGTGAAAAAAAAAATTCAAAATGAAGCAAGATCATTTGACATGTGCATAATGGAAGAACGTACATTCTTCCAGAAAAAAAGAAATATGTCACAGGAAATTAAAATATTTCATAATAAAATAAAGAAATGTTTTGGTTTTCATAGGAAATTAAGAATTTATGAAATCTATGGTATTTTAATACGTGATTGTTTGTGATGTGGTATATATTGTGTATCGAAATATCAATTTACAACTAAATAAATACACACATTATATGATCATGTGAACAGAAAGCAAACACTCAACAAATATTACCAATTTGACCCCCACCACAACTTGGAAAGTCAAACTCAAATACATAAGTTCGAGTCTTAAGACATTGAATATGCTTACGATCAAATATCAAATCATTCCACATAATGAATAGCAAGTAAACATAATAAAATTATATTTCTCAATATCCGAATTAATCAGAGATGAAAAACATGGGGGTAAGAACATAATATTTTCCAATATTCGATAGTTTATTCAGTTTTATTATAACTATATAACCATTGATTTACATTCTTTATTAATATTAACTGTAAATCTTCTAGTTTACTATAATCCTAAAATAGATAACTAAAAAAAAGAATACATCATTATTTGTTTGGGAAAAGTGACTTCAAGAGGGCACTTTTTAGTGGACATCTCCTGAATATTGTGAGATCCATCCAGAGGGTGCATTTTATAAGTTGTCACGTCCGTAAAAGTCCCATATGTACTCAAGCATTTTCTCTTTATTGTTATATGCAGACAGTTATCAAACGCTTTTACGTCGATGTCATTTGGATCAACGTTTTGTGACTCAGGAACTGTGAGCTTGTATATATAGGCATCTGGTGTTTCCACTTTGACAATACTTTCACTATCCATCATCTTTATTCTTAAAATTTTGTATGCTAGAGGTAACTTGAATGTTTCTTTGTGACTTTTGCTCTAATTTATACACAAGCTAAGGTGGCATGCACGTCAAAACTAATGTTGGAATATTTTTGCGCATTAATATAACATTATTACATAAATAGATTTCACACGTTTAAATGTATTCAAACTTTATGAAGATATTTGTGAGGACTTCACATGGTATCTTATTTAGTAATTAGTTTTTGAGATATTTGCTATTTTAGTCCTACACATCAGGGAGTTTGCAGTTCTAGTACCAAGCGTAATGAGACTTGCACATTTGGTTTCACATGATCAAAAAATTTAGCACATTTAGTCCTTTTGGTTATAATGCATGAAAGTGGCTAGGGAATGATTATTTTAGTAAATAGGGTAAAAAAAGATATGTTAAAAAAATATGTTATGTATACACATATTTTTCGATTTAACATTTTCACATTCTTTTTGGTAACAATTTCCGATTATATAGATATAAGTACTTAGGTTTTAGTGTATATAATTAAAAAATATTATATATATTTTATAGATTCTTTTGTTGCAATAGCATTATATATAATATGTATTTGGTTTTGTATTTTGTACGCCTAACGTCAGTTAATAAGACACTCTATAAATTGTCAAATTTTATATATTCAATATTTATTTAACAACATCAGGTTGTATATATAGTTATAAATATATTTAGGCTCAAAATATATTAAAATCTGTTAATATCACTGTTTTTAGAATCGGACTGGACCGTGCTTTCTACCGGTTTGTGTAGTTGGGCCAGTTCACGATTGACAACCCAACATGAACTGGCCCTAAACCCGGTTTAACTGCCCCGAAACCGGTCGAACCGATTTTTATCTCTTTCCAACTTAAATGGCAAAAATGCATATGTGTATTGGCAAAGTATTGAACCTTAGACCTTCCTAAGAAAAGTTAAGAAGCTCAACACTACACTAAACATATTTCTTATTAAAAGTTTTAGCATTATATATTATATTAGCTTTTTGTGAGTTAGTTTCTTATTAAATAAATGTGTATACTATATAATTGTACATGTATAATTATATATATATATGTGTATAATTCGGGTTAACCGATCTTTTTATGCCGGTCTGACCGGTCAAACCAGTGACCCAAGATAATCTAAGTCGATCACCGATCCGATTTTAAAAACATTGGTTAACATGATATTTATACATTTTTAGAGTATTTTAGTTGGATGATATATTCAATTATTTATAATATTAATGCTAAAAAAATGATTTACATGTAAAAACATCATAATACCAAATTTTAAAAATCAGTTTGGGCCATTACAAAAGACATACAAAAATATATTTTTGTAAAAAATATTATTTGGCCTTATTTTAGGCCCACACCCATTGTAGACCCAACTATTGACATGTCTACCTTGATGCCTCGTCCATTCAACATTTTGCGAATCATGAACTGAAGTTCGTATGTATAGGCACTTGGTGTTTTCACTTTATCAATATTTTTATTATTTACTAATAAAATGCACGTGCATTCGCACATGAAAATAATTTTTATATAAAATAAAATATAATCATAGAGTAACAGAATTATGTAAAAACATATTTAGTTATTTCAGATATTGTTAAACTTGTTTAATTTATTTGATTCAAAGTTATATTAAGTACATCCTTTTTAGGTGAATTACTCTTTTTTTGTATCTATATTTAGTCAATAATTACTCTAAAATTACCTTAAATACCATTCATATTTTAAATAAAAATTATGTACAATTTACAAATATAGACATTTTCTTTAGTTTATGTAATTGATTTCAGCCTATTTTAGATAAAAAAAAAGATTAGTTTCTACGGATATATAGAAGTTTTATTTGTATACTCAAATACATGTAAATTATTTTTTTATAAACTATACATAGGAGCTTTCGGCAAAACATAATTTTAGATTAAACATTTTCATAAATAATTTTATTTCAATGTAAAAAAAATTAAACATCAAATTATTAGAAGGAAAGAAACATTTGAAGTTTTTTACAACACCAAAATGAAATTAATTGGGTTGGATAGCTGAAAGGGATTATACAACACTAAAATAATTTGGAGAGATGATGCAATTTTTTCACTATATTTTCTAGTTAAAAGTATGTAATATTGATATTGTAACCTTTAAAATGTATCATATACCTTGTATACAAACCCTTAAACTTCTAGTGGCAGAATCAGATGATTTCCCATTAAATGGGTAAGTATGGAGTTATTTCTTTTTTAATTTCTAACAATTCCTAGCAAAATGCATATGCATTCGCACGTGAAAATTAGTACCGTTAAAATGTATCGTGTACACTGTATGCTAACCCTTAAACTTCTAGCGGCGTTAGTAGATGATTTCTCATAAATGGGTAGGTATGGAGTTTTTCTTTTTAATTGCTAATAGTTCCTAGCAAAATGCATATGCATTCGCACGTAAAAATTAGTTTTATACAGTAGAATTATTATAAATATTTAAAAGAAATTTTGAAATAATATAAAACTTATAAATATTTCATCTATTCAAATATTGTCAGCCTTTTTAATTTGTTTAATAAAGTAACATAGTTAAAATCATATAAAAATTTATTTTATGTTCAATTAATTTTCACATATTTAGTCAATATTATTCTTAAACATGTTAAATAGCATCTTATCAAATAGAATACAATGTATAGTTACTGAATGTAGACTATATATTTAGTGTATTACTCTTTTGATTTTAGCTAGTTCAAAAATGAAGAGAACCTTAGTAGTTTGTAAATGTTATTTTCTTATTTAAAAGTTTAAGTCAATACTCAATATATTTAATATTTTTTCATTTACCAAATTTATGAGCTTTTGACCAATTAAAATTTTAGATTATCAATTTTGTCATAATTAATTTTAGAAAAATTACTAAAACTTCTCTATAATATATTCTTATACCTAAATAATCAATAAAAGCATTTTTTTATCTAAATGTCCATCCTGTAATCTTTTTATTTGAACAAATGAATTAAAATTAGTAATTTTTGGACTAAATCATCCTCGATTTGGATTGAATAAAAACATTTGAGCTAAGATATAACAAAATAACGTAAAATGCTACTAACTTTTATATGTTATGCTAACATACATGTTTTATATTTTTGAAATTGTTATTAGTGCGATTATTATGAATCACTATAAGTCTGCATATAATTCTTTAATTAAATATTTTTCATATTATCATGAAAACAGTGTATTTTGAATTATATTTTTACTCAACAGGAGAAATAATTGGCATTTTAGTTAAATTAGTAAATGATAAATCAATAAATTTTATTCACATTAACGATCAAAACCATTAAAATTTTCTTTGAAGTTAAAAAAGTTAAAAATATCTTCAAATTTCCTATTGATTACTACCTATGACTTTTAGATTGTTAATATTATTCTCATTTGAATAATATGTAATATAATTATGAATAATATATATTGAACACAATTTAATAATTTGAAAATAATGTAGCGATCACCGATAAATAATTTTCTAAATTAATTTATATTATACTAAATCATCATGTTAGGAATTTCTTTATTAGACGTATTGATGATTACAAGATAGGGCTTA
Source organism: Verbascum thapsus (assembly GCA_963669365.1). Taxonomy (NCBI): domain Eukaryota; kingdom Viridiplantae; phylum Streptophyta; class Magnoliopsida; order Lamiales; family Scrophulariaceae; genus Verbascum; species Verbascum thapsus. The sequence continues at coordinate 14,168,457 of OY770110.1, read as the reverse complement.
ATGTTAGACCCCCTGAAAATGTAAGTTTTTTTTTTTTTATAGAAGATCATGTATCAAGCGATAGGATGTTTATCGAGTTGTAACTTTTAGATCAGGTGTCTTTCTGTTTGTCCTTTTAGTTTTGCTAGTTTTAACGCTTGAAGCGTTAGTAGAATTCTGAATGAGTCTATTAATACGAAGAGGTTTGAAGAATCTGCAAGAGCGAGGGACAATCAGAAGGTCATCCGTAATATCAAATATCTCAAGTGATATCATTCCACAAGCGACTATCTATGTTCAAGACAACGCTGAGTTATTGATAGCTTCTATCATAAACAATTGGACATCAGATGTCATCTCAATGCATTTAATGTTTCACGAGCATTTATTTAAAAGCATTTAATGCTTATCAAAGGCATTTAATGCATATACTGCTGATGGAGTACGGAGAGCACCAAACCCATTGGATGTCAACATAAGACAACTGCCGTAGTCTGAACAATTGCAGCAATATATCCAGGATTCACCAACCCATCTAACCTTTCTGAGCGGAAAACTACATGCACCTCAGAATGTATCTAATGGATCTTATAAATGGTCTCAACGGATATAATGTATGGTCTCAACGGATATATTCCAAAACCTTTGTATAAATAGAACTTCAAGAACAAGAGAACATATAGAGATTCGAACAAGTGAGAAAATTCACGAGCTTAAACGATCACATCCTAAGTCGAAATAATCTCTTGATTCTGAACTTCACCCTCAGAAAAACTCGAATCCTGAGCATCCATTCAAATCGATATTTCTCTCTCTCTTTCTCAAGAAGAACCTGAACTGAAGAGAATATCAACAAAGTTGTTTAACCTTTGTCAAAACAAACAAACCAATTTCTGAGTGAAATTAGTTATCCTCTCTTTCAAACTATGTGTGAGGAAAGTTGTAGATATCTATAGTATTTATGTGTGAGAGAAGCAGATCACTAAAAGTGTTCTTAAAGGCAGACGCTTGTGTAGCTAAGGAGCTCAAGACATTTTAGTTTGTACATTGTATTGGAGAAGACTCTGTGTGACTATTCGGATTCAATATAGTGAATTCATTCGTGAGCGAAGAAGAAGAAGGTAGTTGGGATTACACCACCCAGCGAACCTTGCAAACTGTGTCTCATTTACTTATTGCTTTATTTCAGTTCTTTACTGCACATTCATTTAAATTCAGCAATTTGGTAGAGATTATCGGTTGCATAAAAGAGTTAGTGTAGTTTCTATATATATCTATTAATTGTGTCTCTGTCTTATATAAACATTACACAGAGCCAAAGACTCTGATTATATGTTCTGTTGTGCACTTAAACGTGAATCTAATTTCTAACCACTACATCTCATTATAGTTCTCTCAATCGATTCTAAGTTAAAATTTCTTACTTAGTCTTTGCGCTCAAGTTCCTTTCAGATCATTACTGAAAAGAAGAACTTGTCTTTAATTTAAACGATTAGTGAAAAATCAGTAATAAAGGATTATGGTCTATTCAACCCCCTCACCTTCTAGACCCTTGTCCAAACCACTTGGGACCAACACATCATATCCTACTAATTAACATAACTATTAATCTAAATCCAAGAGTCACCAACTTCTAATCTATCAATTTATATCTAATCCCTATCTGAACTAATTAATTTAGTAATGTTTAAAAAATTAATAGTAACATGATTTAATAAATTATATTGTAATTTATCCATTATCCAATTGTTATTTTACAATTAAACCATCAACTATCAATTGAATATAAAGACAATATAATTTATTTAGTAAAAATAAGAATCACTACTTCCCTTCAAGATTAATGAATCATAAAAAGGACACCCCATATTACTTGAAATTAATATTCACTAATGAGTTTATAACTTTCAATAGAAGTATAAAGGTTTAATATTTTTAAATTATACATTTTTTTAAATTATTATGAAAATAATGTATCTTAACTAATGGGAAATAAATGTTAATAGTGAGAGTAAATGTTAGAGGTGTATAGTATTAGTGTATTAATTTTCAATGAAAGTTTAAATGATAGGATTAGTGGGAATAAATATTTTTTGGGATGACGGAGGAAACCCGCAGCCGCTACCATTAGGTGCGCACTGGGTAAACCTCGCTCTTGTGTCTGCAAACTACACAAGAGATTTAAATCAGCCTAGGTTGCCAATAGCTGACAGGCTCCAGTAGAGAAGCCTGTTAGGCATTACTTCAGCGGGAATCGAACCCGTGACCAAGGTACAAGATTCAGCTGCCCTACCAACTCTATCGGAAATTGCCCCCGGAATATATGTTAGAGGTGGAGATCATTGTATTCATTATTAATAAAGGGTTAAATAGTCCTCACAATGGGAAGGAACACATCCATACTTTTATATTAGTACAGATTTATATTAATCATATCCATGACAAAATCTATTAATCAACAAAAAATAAAGTAATGAAACTTGATATGTTTATCTTTTTAAAGGTAAAAGAAGATACTTACCAACATTTTATTTTGAGATTTAATCCTCAAGTATATACCAATATGAAATATAGAAACTTTAAAATAGTCAAGACCTCAAGAAATCATGTCTACACATGTATATTTGAGAATAATAGAGCAACAATTTTTGGCTCATTCCCATAATTAAAGAAACACTATGAAAGAAATTTATATTTTAGTTATAGTATATAGATATAAACATAGATTGTGGGCAACCCTCGGTAGAGTTGGTAGGGCAGCTGAATCTTGTGGTCTTGGTCACGAGTTCGATTCTTGCTGAAAGAATGTCTATTTGCCTTCTCTACTGTGAGCTTGTCAGCTATGGGGAACCTAGGCTGGTTTAACTCTCTTGTGTGGTTTGCAGGATATTACACAAGAGCGAGGTTTACCTAGTGCGCACCTACTGGTAGTGGCTGCGGGTTTTCCCCATCATCCAAAAAAAATATAAACATAGATTTTAACCCTTGTATGAATTTCATCAAATACGTGATGCTAATTGAGAGTATGGTTGTAACTTAACAAGCAAAATAATTTATAATTATTTTGCAGTTGTGATTTTGAAAATCATCCTTCAAAGCTTGCTTTTTTTATTGCACGACAAATAGTAAAGAGAAAATTTCTTTATTACAAGTAAGCAAGTTTAATTTAGCAAAGATTAGAACATAAGAAAGAAAATATGACATCTTGATATTTGAATCTCGACTGCAAAACATGGAATCAACTAAATTGAGTCAAAAGGAAGAGTCAATATCCAGTTCATTGGTATAGTTGATCATATGCAAAAAAAAAAAAAAAAAAAAAAAACCACTATAAACATGTGAATTCAATTGAAAAAAACAGATTGTTTCGATTGGAATATTGAAGTTGAAATGCACATCTCACCGTACGTTCCCATATACAAAGTCAATCCACACACAAAACTTATAATCAACACACAAAATATTTCAACCCTGCTATTTTTCTTTCTTCTTATTCATTGAAGTTTTACAAGGTTTAATCTTATATAAAAATAATACATATAACTTTTGAAGTTTTACAAGGTTTAATCTTATATAAAAATAATAGATATAACTTTTGAAATTATTAAAATCTATTACATTTTAGTGGATATTAATTTGGTAGAAAGTGGGGGTGCCCCTTTAAATGATCCAATCAATCATGTAGGAAAATGGTGGAGTTATTATGTTACATATTTTCAACATATAATAAATGTGGGGATAAAAATGTGAGAAGAAACAACAAAATTATCCACATTTTTATAGAGTAAAGATATAGATAATCTTTGTTAAAAAATGTGGTATGCTAAATGTTTCTTGATATTTTTTTGTGTCTTTTGGTCTAATTTATACATAAGGTGGCATGCAAAAAATCAATGTTGGAATATTGCTTCCATTAATATAACATGACGACATTGATAGATTGCACTCATTTAAATATACTCAAACTTTATGAAGATCTTAGTGAGGACTTCATATGGTATCTTATTTGGTAATTAGTTTCTGATGAATTTGCTATTTTAGTCCTACACATCAGGGAGTTTGCAGTTCTAGTACCAAGCATATTGAGACTTGCACATTTGGTTTCACATGATCAAAACATTTAGTACATTTAGTCCTTTTGGTTATATAATGCATGAAAGTGGCTAAAATTTTACAAAACTTTGAAAATCCTTCTGTTATTATTTGAAAAATATATAAAGGTTCAACACATATATAAGAAATAGAATGCATGATTAATTTAAAAAGGTTCAAGAATTTGCGACAAGATAATGAATGTTCAAGAGAAGCAAAAACTACTAAGATAAATCCTAACCTAGAGAAATGATTGAATCCAAAATTCCAGGCATAGAATATTGAATGAATATTCCTTCCTAAGAGCTTCGAACTGATTCATTACCATTGTCACTAGGTATCATCATCACATCTTCTCCAACGTTTTGTCATCATCAGCCAAACCCTCGATATTCACATTTTTCAGTTCCATATCATCATCATCAGTCATTACAAATTGAGGATTGCTGCTATTGAGACCAATTGGAACTGGACTTGCCATGATTTGACCAGTTGTTAACCTTTGTCGATACCCCTCCATTTCCATTTTGTATCGTTCCTTGTCTTTCAGAGCTTTCTCCTGATAAACCTATAAAGAGTTTTTACAATCATGTTAGAATGAAGAAATCATCATCAGAATACAGTAAGGGTGTGTTTGGATTGAGTTATTTTGGATTTGGTGAAGGGATTTAAAGGAAAGATTTGAAATGACACCTAAAATGGAGAAAATAGCTCAAAGTGAATGTCGAGTGATTTGAAATCCATTATAACGTGGATACATCCAAACTAACTTTATGGATTTATTGACGAATTTCAAATCCTTCCATCCAAACACAGCGTATATAAATTGTTACTTACAGCTCTTTGAGGTGGTTGTAGGTTATTCCATGATTGACCTATAATCCGACTGATCTCTCTATCCCTTCCATGATAATGTGGTTTGAGCTTGGCGTGCTGCTCGGCAAAGAAGAAATTATAACCACTTCTATTAGGCTTGGGATGAGCAGGATCCCTTTTTCTCATTTCACACTTCTTCCTCCTCTTTCGTCTATTTGGATTTGGATTTGGAACCTCATAAAGTACGCCTTTCAACTCCTCCAACCCAATTTTCACAGTTATAAGATATCCACTCTCGAACTTCCCATCGATCACCCCACAAACAAGAGAACCATCTGATGTTGAAGGTTGTACAATATGTCAAAATCAATAGTGATACATTTATGATATGTAGAATGATTGTTTTAGTTGTGTATATAATGATAATGTGAATAAAAAAAATAAAAATTAAAAAATCAAACATCTGCATGAAGCTACTTAAGAATAGTAAATGAAGAGAGGAAACCTTCAAGCATCGATGCTCCGATATTTGATTGATGTAGTGGCGACCCAATAGGCGGACTTGTGATTGTAGACACATTATGCAAAGCATCTGCACAAGATTATCATGAAAAACATCTTAAAAAGCAAAGCGAAAAAGTATCCATCTTTTAAGAGTTTTTAACGCACCAGTGGGCGAAGTAGTCCAATGCTTGGCCTTAAAGAAGTACATTTGTTCGTAATGGTAAAGCAGTGAAACGTAATACTTGCGAAGTATAAAAGAAGCATTTGTTGCGGAGGAGGGAAAACTGAAAACTGCCGTAACTTCTTTCCACTTTCTTTCGTTCACAACCTGTGCAGACAGAATAAGCTTCAAACCGAGTGATTGGAGAATCTATGCAAAGTTGTTGTAAGAACCAAGGTTAAAGTTAACTACCCTGATTACGGATAGGCTTGTCGATGGGTAGAGATTGCCCAGACCCGGACCCATTCAGTAGGAAACTTACCAGGACCCGACCCGAGGGTCTGAGACCTGGAACCGACCTGGACCCGATGACACTAGGTAGTTCGGGTCTGGTCCGGGTCCAATTCTTACTAGCGGGTATTTTACCCTTTGAAAATACCCACGAGTCTATACCCGAACAATACCCAAAGTTTACTCGTGGGCATTTTCCCGACGCGGCCCGTTGGGTCAAACTTTGTTTGGACTCGTCGGATATACGAATCGAGTCCGAAGTAAAAAAAAAATTGTGAGTATTTCATGGGTCCGGTTTGGGTCTGGTATTCCCCGCCCATTGACACCCCTGATTACGGAGAACACTTGAGAATTACCATAACTTTTCTAGTCAATAAAGCTTTCAACTTTCACCTTCTGTCACTAAAAATATGTTACAATTTCATCTTTTGCGACACTTTAGTAATTTGCAAAACGTTAGGGGGCTGGAAGTAATTATCAAAGTTAGCGAGTATACATGTACGTAATTAACCCTTGAATTAATTACGACGACAAAACAGCAAAGCTACTTTCGTTTTCCTATTTGTAAGGACCCAATTTTAAATATCCATAATAAATGACTGACCTTCGCAATGCCACCCCGAGATGTAACTTCGACAAAAAGGCGAAACAAATCCAAGTCTTTCCCTCCAACAATTGGGATCCTTAAAAAATATGAAAGGAATTAAGTCCTTTGAACACAAAGCAAAAGCAAGAAAGCCTATTTTTATCTCATCATACACTCTCCAATACTGAATATCAACAAGAATGATAAATATAACAATAACAAGTATCAAAGAATGGAGATTTATAGATGATATTTATTTTGTAGTATGATTCAACTTTACCAGCCATAAAATAAATGTAGATTTATAGATGATATTTGGAATTTCTAACAAGTATATTAATGGGATATCTGCAACTTCCATAAAATAAATCAGATGAAATTAAAAGGATGAATAATTAAGGATCATTTTTAGGGATGATCTTACATGAATTTAGTACCCATAGAAGCATGAAGATTCTTCAAAGATTCCATAAATATCGAACGAGAGGCGATGATATCTTCATAAGTCGCGGTAGGATTCGGGTATGGCTCAACCATCATCCCTCCTTTACTCTTTATAGCCTAAACTGCATTTAAAAAAAAAATCAATTTCAGATCATCAAATAGAGTAACAAAAGGCGAAAATTCCAAAACGTCGAATAATGATTTAATCATAAATCATTTTTCGTAAAGTGATTCTTAGAAAGTATCGTTACTCAAAACACAATTGTTCGTGAAAAAAGGTCGGCCAATGGTTGTAAATGTTTTGAAACTCTCTCTGAGTAGGAAAGCTACTAAGAATGACTCGTTTTTTGTCGACTATATTTATAGAGTAAATGAAAGTAAATGACTCAAGGAAAAGAGACAAAATTCCCACCAAACTTTATTTTCAAAATGCAGCATAAAACTCAGTGCTTTTTAAGCAAAATAAATACTAGAAAAAATAATAAATAAATAAATGTTTGAATATAGTTATGCAAAGATAAAAAAACTCAATAAAATTATAAAACATAAGAAGGTAAAAACCCAGAGGAGAAAATACAAAGGACAACACCAGATTTGTAAATGCAGCAATAAATAATAATAGCCCCTTCTTCAATAAATACAACCGGTAGCACAAACAAAAAAAAAAATCACAAAAACCAAGATTAAAAATTAATTACATTCAAACAACTTTTATATTAAATTATACCAAAATACAAATATTACACAATTTTTCATGCAACCACTGCCATCATTAACATTAAAGCTCAGATTAAATCTTTTACATTTTCTCGAGAAGTTCTACATAACTTTAAGACTATATTGCATCTAAAATAATTGAAATATGATTTCAAATAACTCAATTCCATCTTCTCATTCCATAAATATATTTTTTTATTACAAGACTTAAAATTAGTTAATTTTGAAATATCTAACACAAAAATGTGAATATAATTAGTAAGATATTTTCAGTAAATAAGGGTTATAAAAGTAGATCCTTTTAGAGTAAAAATAGAAAATTGTCCTTGTATCTCTGTCTCTCAATTGTAAATCAAAACCTTGTAATGAATATATGAAAATTTTCTTACTTAATCCTATAAAAGTAGTTCCCAAAATATCAAGTATCAGATTTCTACGGATTAACATATATTAAAAACGTAATATATATATATATATATGCTTCTAGGGGAAGTCCATACAGCCAGCTACTCATCTGCTTCGTAGTAAGCTGGACCTGAAAAAGAATTAAACTGAGCAAAGTAAGATTTGAGAAATCTTAGTGGATGACGATTATTAACTGTTACGTTAACGAGATTAACCAATACGTCAAAAGCATCATCGCCAAGGTCCGAAGACCTGGCCTAACTCCAAGGTCCGAAGACCTGGTCTACTCCAAGGTTCATCAACCTAGCCTAACTCCAAGGTCCAAAGACCTGATCTACTCCAAAGTTCGTTAACCTGGTACTTTATCATTTCGTTTCATCTCATTCAACATAAGAGTTATTCTAATCAATGTAACTGAAATTAAACGTTACCCACTTAATGTTTCGTTAAGATGCGAGGATAGCTCTTGAAGTATCCGGTCGTCTCGTACTGCACTCGACCATTTATCAACATTTAGATTTTAAAACATATGTGTTTCATAAACATGTATATACATATATTTAAATATAGGTAGTTTATTATTATCCATTAAACTCAAGTAGTTAAACAATAACAAATTAACATTTAATATATAAACACTCATAACTATCATATTTTTTTTATTCAAACCCTATAGAAACATAGACATAAGCTTTGTAAAACTTTTCACAAAATTTCTAAACCAATTAAAATTAGGAAGCTTTTACTTACAAAACATATGATTTTTCATGAATAGTTTTAGAACAGACAACCCGAATTAAAATAATTTTATAAATTATTCTATTACTCAGAAAATTCTAAAAAACTTTATGAAATACTTAAAAACACACATATGAGAATGTAGTAAAATTTTCAGAATAAGAAAATATCTCAACCGATTTCAAATAAATACAAAACCGCGCAACCTTAAAATTTTGGCAGCTCACCTGGCAGTCTATACTAAACGAATTTTAAAAAAAATCCCACACAACTCAAAACTTTTCAAAATTTTCTACATATCATTTAGACATGATGTTTAGGTTCCAGAAAAAGTAACACGAAGAAATTCTCCCATTTGATTACCTAAACAACACCGAAAAGCTACCATAGAAAACTGTAATTCAAGCGGGACTACTTTTGAAAATTTATCATAATTCGTATACAACTCCAAAAATCACCAAATTTTAACCATTAACTCCCAACATCATATATAACAACATAGTAAAACAGTTTTCTAAAATTGCAACTACAACAATTTATAAAAATCGACAAAGTGGACTGGAATTTCAGGATTCTTCACAAATTGCTCAATTTCACATATTTCCTAAAAATAAAATTGCATTTCAAAGTTTTATAACCAAACATCCTCAAGAAAAACCACCTCATCATCATATTGTTACAAATGCAACAAGTTTAGACATGATAATCAAACATGCAAAGTCAATTTCAACATGCAATTTCACAATCAATACTCAAAATGACATTTTTTTTAGATCTATCACATTTAACAAAATATTCAACAACTTTCATCATACTTTTAGGAGATCACTCTCAAATCATACATGCAATAGTTTTAGGTAAGAAAATTAAACATGCAAAGGCATTTTTCACATCTATTCACACCATCAACACTTAAAATGACACTTATTTGAAGATCAACCATAAAAAAAACAAATTATTCAACAAAAACTTTTCATATTGTGGGGATTTATATTTAGATCACACATGTAATGAGTTTATGTAAAGAAATCATGCATGCAATACCCTTTCAACATGCATTTGCACCCTTAACTCCAAATAAAGACATATTTTGACAATCAACCACATAAAACAACACATGCAACAAAAACTCATCACATAGGAGGCATCTCTCTTTAGATCATACATGCAATCAATTTTTAACAACTTAATCATGATTTTAAAGAAGTAAATGATGAAGTTTAGCAAAAGAAATAAAAGACTACCTCTTGAAAACTCAACAAAATTTTTTATGCTTAAAATCAAAACTACTACACTTTGAGCTTACTTACCCTTTCCACTTGCTATGATTTTGCTTCTTTGATTTTGAGAGAAAAATGAAGGATTTGTTGAGAGAGTGGAGAGTTTAGAGAGAAGGGAGAGAGTTGTAGAGATGAGAGAGAGAGTTAAAGTGTAAAATGAAGGTGTAAAGGCCATATATGCATATATATATATATATATAGTGTATAAAAGAATTGTATAATACATGTATCTCTCTTGCATTATACATATATGTATATGTAATGGTTTATTCTTGCAATATATATATATATCTTGCATTATATATATATATATTATACATATATAATGTTTTATTTTTACAATATATATGTATATATATATAAAGATATGTAATAATTTAGTAGTATTGAGTTTTATGTAGATTTGATGGGCTATGGGAGGTTGAGTGTGATTTTCATCTAATGTGTCATGCTTACTCAAATATAATTATGGTAATTATGCATGCATTTTCATTCAGTTTAATCTAGGCCACATAATTATTGCACATAAACTATATAATAAGAAACCTATTTGATTATTGGACACATTAGTCAATATATATATATATATATTAATTATTGAAATTATTTCATATTCAACTTATCTATATTTTCTTTTTGTTCTTTCGTTCATAAAAACATTTTGTGTCGAGTGCATCACGATCGAACTCAGTCTCTTCGGATAGCTATCCTGCAAGACTAAACAAACTTGAGAAAATATTAGCTCGTTATAGTCGTTTAAACGTAATGCTCGGTTAAACATTAAATGAATTATCAATAATAAACTAATAAATAAAATTGTATTTATATGCCAAAAAAATGATATGCAATATTTTCCAAAAATGGGGTGTTATAGTTTCATTCACAATAATGGATCCCAAAACCTTAAAACCTTCAATCCTAAAGATGATGAAAGAACATTTCTAGGCTACTCTAAGAATGAAAAGAACTTTTGAATCTTTAAAAAGTAATTGTCTAAAGTTGAGGAATCCATTAATATTGTGTTTGATGATGCTACATAATAGACATAATCGATGATGATCGTCAAAAGAGCGGTCATCAAGATCACCATTTCAATGTGAACTTGAACAATCAACTACAAATATTTGATGATCCCATTCAAATCCTAGATCATTTCAAATCGGATAGAAAATTATAAAGGGACCATTCATCAGATCAAATTATTGGTGAGGAAAAAGCATGACACAATCAACCACTCTCAATGAAGCAATGTGCACAGTATTCTTTCATAAATGGAACCAAAGAAGGTGGATTAAGCGGTAAGTCATCTCAGTTGGATTAAAGCTATGCAAGAGGAACTCAATCAAGGGGTAATGGAACCAAATGGGTGTTTATAAACAAATAGACGAGAATGAAACTGCCACTCGTAATAAAGGCAGATTGGTCGCTCAAGGATACTGCCAAGAGAAGGGTATTAGTTTTGATGAAACCTATGCTCTAGTGGCCAAACTTGAAGCGATCAAGATATTCCTAGACTATGCATCATTCAACAAGTTTACGGTATTTCAAATGGACGTAAAAAGTGCATTCCTAGATGGTAAGCTTCAGAATGAAGTTTATGTTGAACAACATCCTAAATTTCTCGATGTTCAGGGTAAAGAGTTTGTCTATAAACTAGATAAATCACTATACAACTTGAAACGAGCTCCCTGAGCACGATATGACACACTTTTTATTTTCTTTTTATTGATAAAGGATTTTCAAAAGACAGTATTAACATAATGTTATTTAAAATTACCGATAATGATGCTCCTTTTTCAGATTTATATAAATGATATTATATTTGAATCTACTAATAACATCTTTTATGAAATTTCCCAAAATGATGCAAGATCAATTTGAAATGTGCATGATGGAAGGACTTACCTTCTTCCGAAAAAAGAGAAATATGTCACAGGAAATTAAAATGTTTGGATTTTATAGCGCAATTGTTCCACTAAATAGACACCATTATCATGATGGTCATTTAAAGGGCAAATTTTATTATTTGTAACAATCGAAAAAGTGTAATTGGTAATAAACAAAATTGCAGTTATGTATTAGATGTCTTGTTTTTAACATTTTCCGCACTAGGAATTGCAGGGTTGCATGCATAGGCATGTGGTGCTTTCAATTTTGACAATAATGTTTTGACTCTAGTCTTTGGAGATAATTGTTCACAATAATCTGGCTATGTTTGTTTATGTTTTTGAAATAAAATTTTGAAATTTTCTCAGGGATCACGCACTATGAAAATTCGTATGAGTTTGATATGTGTTTATTTATGTTTTAAAAATTAGGTTAACAGTTGTAAGACATATAAAATCAATAGTAATAGGTTGATAGGTGATATGCATAATAATTGTGTTACTGATGCATATAATGATTATAAAAATAAAAAATAAAGAAATATAGATAAAAAGGTGTAAAGTATGAAAGAGAAAGTGAAATAATGATTGATTTGATTGGTAAATGTGTGAAGAGTTGTATATATGATTACTGGTTAGTTATATAGGAAATTGGAAAATAGAGTTGAAAAAAGTAGAATTTGGATGAGAATTTGGTGTATTGAGTTTATTTAGAATTTTTTGACTTAAAAATTGAAAAGGGGTTTTGAAAACATAAACAAACAAGGCCTAATATTGCTACAATCGTCCATTTCACACACTTAATGTATTGAGATTTTCTAAACAACTCCACCAGGACTTTGTTAGTATATCTTTTGGTAACTGAATTTGGGCAACCTTTTGGTATCATACTATATGAGGTATATGTAGGGCTGTAAATGATTCGACCTCGAGCCGAGCTTTGAAAATTTTACAAACTCGAGCTCGAGGCAAATGTGTAAAGCTCAATCCGGCTCATCTACTCATTCGAGCTCAAACTCGAACTCGGTTCGTTTGTTCATTCGGGTTTAAAGTTTATTTGCTTGGTCGAATCAAACTCAAACATTTGGTTATATAATATATTTTATGATTTGAATGCATAATCATTTAGGATAATTGAAAAAGGTAATTAAAATAGGTGGATAAGAGCATATCCAACCCAAAAATCCATTTTGCACTAATTTGGCGCAGCTACAGTAAATCCACTCCAACCCAGAACACTATTCACTGCACCAAAAAAGAATCTTACAGAAATATCCCATTTTTTCATCTTTTTTATAATATTACAATCTATCACAAATAAAGTTAAAAACTTTTACATATTGTACATTTTCCCCCAAAAAAATATACTTTGTTAATAAAAATCACAAAAATAATAATAAAATTATTATTAAATAATTAAAAATTATATTAATTGCATTTCGATATTTCAAATATTAACTAACAATTATATAACTTATTTAATTAATGAATAAATTATTAAAGTTGAACTTTATTATTTGATTAAAAAAACATATATAAAAAATTAATAATGGGCTAAATTGAAAGCAATTGAGACTAATTAATAATACAATATACATTTTATATAAGTTAGAGTATAAATATGTATTTTATAATTTAATTATAAACTTAAATTAAAGCATAATTGAATAAAATATAATAATTAGGGTATAATTATAACTAATTAAACTTATAAGAGTTAAATTAAAAATAATTTAAACTTTATAAATTTAAAAAGGACTAAATTAAAAATAAACAAAAAAGCAAAGGACCAAAATGCAAAAAAAAATTTAAAAAAAAAATATATAATAGCTGCGCATATAGCGCAGCTACAGTGCCGCAACAATGTTGTTGCGCCAAATCTAACGCAGCAATTGGCGCTGGGTTGGAGCAACCCAGCGCCAAAAAAGGCACTCCACCCATGCTAATTTACCGTGGGTTGGAGATGCTCTAAATTCTTGCTTACGTAACATTATACTTCATAAAATATGTAAGTAATTAGTGAATAACTCGTTAAAAGTGCACTTGCTTCGCTAATATAATGCATTTACATATAAAATAATATCAAGAGTTATGAGAATCATATATTATCTAGTAAATTAGTTAAAAAAAATACTCATATACTTCAAAAATTTAAGGCGTAACAGACAGTGTTTATGAAGAAACAATATAATAATGAAATGTCAAGGTACGGAATACTCTAGGTGGTTACATCATACGATAATTGTCAACCAAAATATGACATTGTCACGCTAATAGTATCAAGAATTTGCACCAAGTGCATCCATAATTTGGCAAGATAATGAATGTTCACCAAAGCAAAAAAAACTAGAGATAAATCCTAGAGAAATGAGATTGAATCCAAAATTCCAGACATAGAATACTGAATATTCCTTCATAAGAGCTTGAAACTGATTCATTACCATTGTCAGTCACTAGGTATCATCACATCTCTCTCTTCAATTGGAACTGATATTCCATCTCACCATCCTCAGCCTTGTCGAGTTTTGTCTCCAAATCAAATGGTTCATCAGCCAAAACCTCGATATCCACATTTTTTAGTTCCACATCATCATCATCATCATCATCAAATTGAGGATCTATCACCGGGGGGCTTTGACTTGCCATGATTTGACCAGTTCTTAATCTTTGTCGATAGCCCTCCATTTCCATTTTGTATCGTTCCTTGTCTTTCAGAGCTTTCTCCTGATAAACCTAGAAACAGTTTTTAGAATCATGTTAGAATGAAGAAATCATCATGAGAATACAGTATGGGTGTGTTTGGATTGAGTGATTTGAATTTGGTGAGGGGATTTAGAGGAAAGATTTGAGATGACACCTAAAATGGAATCATTTGAAATCCACCGTAGCTATGGAGAAAATAGCTCAAAGTGAATGTCGAGTGATTTGAAATCTATTATAACTTCATGAATTTGTTGACGAATTTGAAATCAATAGATTTCAAATCCTTCCAAACACAACCCTATATATATTGTTACTTACATCTCTTTGAGGTTGTTGTAGGTTATTCCATGATTGACCTATAATCCGACTGATCTCTCTATCCCTTCCATGATAATGTGGTTTGAGCTTGGCGTGCTGCTCCGCAAAGAAGAAATTATAACCACTTCTATTAGGCTTGGGGTGAGCAGGATCCCGTTTTCTCATTTCACACTTCTTCCTCCTCTTTCGTCTATTTGGATTTGGATTTGGATTTGGAACCTCATAAAGTATGCCTTTCAACTCCTCCAACCCAATTTTCACACTTATTAGATATCCACTCTCAAACTTCCCATCGATCACCCCACAAACAAGAGAACCAGCTGATGTTGAAGGTTGTAAAATATGTCAAAATCAATAGTGATACATATATGATATGTAGAATGATTGTTTTAGTTGTGTATATAATGATTATGTAAATAAAAAAAATAAAAATTAAAAAATCAAACATCTGCATGAAGCTACTTAAGAATAGTAAAATGAAACCTTCAGGCATCGATGCTCCGATATTTGATTGATGTTGTGGCGACCCAATAGGCGGACTTGTGATTGTGGACACATTATGCAAAGCATCTGCACAAGATATGCACAAGATATTAACATGAAAAACATCTTAGAGCAAGAGAAAAAGGATCAATCTTTTAAGATTGTTTTTAACGCACCAGTAGTCCAATGCTTGGCCTTAAAGAAGTACATTTGCTCGTAATGGTAAAGCAGTGAAACGTAATACTTGCGAAGTATAAAAGAAGCATTTGTTGCGGACGAGGGAAAACTGAGAACTGCTGTAACTTCTTTCCACTTTCTTTCGTTCACAACCTGTGCAGACAGAATAAGCTTCAAACCAAGTGTGCTTGGAGAATCTATGGAAAGTTGTTGTAAGAACCAAGGTTAAAGTTAATGACCCTGATTACTGATTGCCCAGACTTGGACCCATAGGGTCTGAGACCCAGAATCAACCTGGACTCGATGACACTAGGTAGTTCGGGTCGGGTCGGGTCCGGGTCCAAATCTTACCAGTGGGTATTTTGTCCAAATTTCACCCAGGGTCTGCATCCAAACAATACCCAAAGAGTATTTTACTCGTGGGCATTTGCCCGACACAGACCCGACCCAAAACGTACTCGTCCCGTTAGGTCAAACTTTTTTTGGACTCGTCGGATATGCGAATCGGGTCCGAAGTAAAAAAAACGTGGGTATTTCATGGGTCCGATTTGGGTCTGGATATTCCCTGCCTATTGACACCCCTGATTACGGAGAACACTTGAGAATTACTCAATAAAACTTTGGGATAATCGCATTCACCTCCCCTACACTTTAGACATTTGGCATTCACACCCCTCAATTTTGAACAATCGGCATGGACCACCCATTGGTATTTCTTTTCATTATTTTTACTTGTAAAAAGACTTAAATACCCTTCAATTTTTCCTTATAATATATTAAAAATAAAAAAAATATTAAAATTTCATCAAAAGACAAAAACGAGAATGAAATAAATGATAAGGGTGCAAAATTGAAAATTGTAGAGAATATGACTCACAACTCCTAATAAAAAATTGTCTTCATTAATAGTTAGTTCATTATTTAAATAAAAATCTCATTTTGTAAGTATGTTAATACATTTTGCATAAACATGTATATTACTAATATTATAAGTAATGTACACTACTAAAGTTTAATTTCTCATTTTATAAAATATTATTAATACATTACTAAATACTAAAAAAATCTTTATATACCCAACACTATATATATTCAAATATGATTTTTCATAATAAATTCATAAACTTATTCTAGTGTCCAAAAATAGTGTATTTACCTATTGAAAAAATTAGTTTAAGAAAAAGTAAATGCGCTTCTATACCACTTTATTTTTTTTAACCTCAAATTAACAATTGTATTTTAATAAAAAGCAAAATCTAAAAAAAATGTTATTTTAACTAATATCTATTTGGTACACAAAGATTCGATATTAAAATATCTTTACTAAATTCTATAAGTTTAGAAATATTAAAATATTTTAAAAAATTTAACTTTAAGATGCTATCTTATTTTTGCTAATTAATGTCATTTAGTGATACTATTTCATTATCTAACTAATTATAAATTTAACCATTTTATAATTAAAAGTTGAAGTGCTTTTTTGTCTTTTTCACTAGAAAATTTAATAAAAAAGTATAAGAGGGGTGTTGATGCCAATTTTTCAAAGTTGATGGATGTGAATGCCAAATGTCCAAAGTTTAGGAGAGGTTGATGCAATTCTCCCATAAAACTTTCAACTTTCAACTTTCAACTTTCACCTTTCACCTTTCTGTCACTAAAAATATATTACAATTTCATCTTTTGCGACACTTTAGTAATTTGCAAAACGTTAGTGGGCTGGAAACAATTATCAAAGTTAGCGAGTATACATGTACGTAATTATCCCTTGAATTAATTACGACGACAAAACAGCAAAGCTACCTTCTCGTTTTCCTATCTGTAAGGACCCAATTTTAAATATCGATAATAAATGACTAACCTTCGCAATGCCACCCCGAGAAGTAACTTCGACAAAGAGGCGAAACAAATCCAAGTCTTTCCCTCCAACAATTGGGATCCCTAAAAAATATGAAAGGAATTAAGTCCTTTGAACACAAAGCAAAAGCAAGAAAGCCTATTTTTATCTCATCAATAGAGAATATCAACAAGAATGATAAATATAACAATAACAAGTATCAAAGAATGGAGATTTTATAGATGATATTTATTTTATAGTATGATTCAACTTTACCAGCCAAAAATTGCATTAATCAAACAAAAATATTTGGAATTTCTAACAAGTATATTAATAGGATATCTGCAACTTCCATAAAATAAATCAGATGAAATTAAATGGATGATTAAGGATCATTTTTGGGGATGCCAATTATGATCTTACATGAATTTAGTACCCATAGAAGCATGAAGATTCTTCAGAGATTCCATAAAAATCGAACGAGAGGCGACGATATCTTCATAAGTCGCGGTAGGATTCGGGTATGGCTCAACCATCATCCCTCCTTTACTCTTTATAGCCTAAACTGCATTTAAAAAAAAATCAATTTCAAATCATCAAATAGAGTAACAAAAGGCGAAAATTCCAAAACGTCGAATAATGATTTAATCATAAATCATTTTTCGTAAAGTGATTCTTAGAAAGTATCGTTACTCAAAACACAATTGTTCGTGAAAAAAGGTCCGCCAATGGTTGTAAATGTTTTGAAACTCTCTCTGAGTCGGAAAGCTACTAAGAATGACTCGTTTTTTGTCGACTATATTTATAGAGTAAATGAAAGTCAATGACTCAAAGAAAAGAGACAAAACTCACACCAAACACTATTTTCAAATTGCAGCATAAAACTTAGGGCTTTTTAAGCAAAATAAATACTAGAAAAAGTAATAAATAAATAAATATTTGAATATAATTATGCAAAGATAAAAAAACTTAATAAAATTGTAAAACATAAGAAGGTAAAAACCCAGAGGAGAAAATACAATGGACAACACCAGATTTGTAAATGCAGCAGTAAGTAATAATAACCCCTTCTTCAATAAATACAACCAGTAGCCAAAAAAAAAAGTCACAAAACCCAGGATTAAAAATTACATTCTAACAACCTTTACATTAAATTATACCCTTGTCCTTTTTTTCGGTCAGCTTTTTGAGGATGTCAGCAAAAAAAAAATTGTACTTTTCCTATTTTACCCCTAATTACTCAAAACTATATAGTCACTAAACTATCAAAATGTTAAAGGAGATCACTTGTAGTCTCTCCATGCTGCAGTAGCACCACCACACCGCCACAACTGAATCTCCAACCTTGCACAGTTTCTTCACCTTAGCTTCTTCCACACCTAAACCCACTGCTTTGTTCTAACTCATTGCCTCGGGACTCAATACCATCGAAACCACGCCCTGTAATATCATCCCCATCTTTGATACAAAAGGCTCATCATTCATTATCATTTTCATTCATTATCATGCAGTTCCTCATATATATCACACATGACCTCATTCCTCACCTCGGACCTACAGCATAGCTCGCCGCCCATGCCCCTCCTGGAACGCCGACCACCTTGTTCAATACATTCTGTGTGACATCTCCAATGCCAAAGATATTCAAACCAAACTTTCACCCCTTACACATGTAACCCACATTTTCTCGATGTTCTCGATGCTCTCATGCCCAATGCCCCAAATCTCTCCCAACGCCATGGCAGTGTGGAAAAAATTCAATTCAAGATACCTTTTTTTCCTGAATAATACTCCCTCTCCTCGGAGCTCAAACCCACAGGATTAATGGGGCAGAGTGTTTATGAAGATAAACTTGCACAACTCCGTAGAAAATGTTAGTACCACATGAACAAATATCCTCGTAGCTAGGGTTATGCAAGTCCCCCTGCGTGTAACCCACTTGGAACACCTGGAACACTCTGATAGGCCAATTGGACGCCCCAGAAACATCCCGCACCGAACTGGGCGAACTGCTGACCTGGCGCCGGCACGTCATCGTCTGGGCTTATAGAAATGGACGACGGAGGTGAAGGGTCAATGGGGATTCCAGTTGGGGAGCGGGCAACGAATCCGAGCTTGTTGAGCCAACTCATTTTGAGCGATGAGGGTTTGAGGGTGAGGATACAAACTAAACTCGATTATTTGTATCACAAGTTCGAATTTTGCAGTTGCTTAGATTTTTGAGCTATCTATGCAATGGAGGTTTGATGGTTTAGAGATAGAGATGTGGGGAAGAAGACAATGATTTAAATTAGGGTTTTTAATTTATAAACAAAAATATACTTTATTTAAAGGTAAGGGTATTTATGCCCACAGAAATTATAATTATCATGTTTTTATTTTTATTTTTTTCCTAAAAAATTATAGGGGCAAATTAGACTTTTCACTCTTTCGGGCAGCGCTCGTCAGTGGAGGTTTATGTAATTATGAAAGGTTGAGGGTATTTTTCTGTATATTCGACATTATAGAGGGGAGGTTTTTGTAATTTTTTCTATTTAAAATTACCGGTAATGAAGACATTCTCCATGTCAGATTTATGTAAATGATATTATATTTGAATCTAATAACAAATATGATTTGTGAATTTTTTTTTCCAAAATGAAGCAAGATCATTTGAAATGTGCATAATGTAGGAACATACATTCTTCCATAAAAAGAGAAATATGTCACAGGAAATTAAATATTTCATAATAAAATAAAGAAATATTTTGGTTTTCATAGGAAACTAAGAATTTTTGAAATCTATAGTATTTTAATCCGTGATTGTTTGTGATGTGGTAATATATTGTGTATCGAAATATCAATTTACAACTAAATAAATACACACATTATATGATCATGTGAACAGAAAGCAAACACTCAACAAATATTACCAATTTGACCCCCACCACAACTTGGAAAGTCAAACTCAAATACATAAGTTCGAGTCTTAAGACATTGAATATTCTACTTTTATTACGATCAAATATCAAATCATTCCACATAATGAATAGTAAGTAAAATGATATTGTATAAGTAACAGTTCAAAAAAGTAAACATAATAAAATTATATTTCTCAATATCCAAATTAATCAGAGATGAAAAACATGGGGGTAAGAACATAATATTTTCCAATATTCGTTAGTTTATTCAGTTTTATTATAACTATATAACGATCGATTTACATTCTTTAATAATTGTAAATCTTCTAGTTTACTATAATCCTAAAATAGTTAACATTAAGAAGAATGCATCAATTTTGTTTTTTTTGAAGAGGTGACTTTAAGAGCACCATTGTCATATTTAGTGTACGTCTTCTGAATATTGTGAGATCCATCCAGAGGGTGCATTTTATAAATTGTCACGTCGGTAAAAGCCCCATATATACTCAAACATTTTCTCTTTATTGTTATATGTAGACAGTTATCCAACGCTTTTACATCGATGCCTTTTTGATAAACATTTTGCGACTCCGGAATTGTAAGCTACAAATATATAGGCATTTGGTTTCTCCACTTTGACAAACATAATCCTTATTCTTAAAATTTGGTATGCTAGAGTTACTTGAATGTTTCTTTGTGGCTTTTGGTGGCATGCACGTCAAAACTAATGTTGGAATATTTTTGCATTAATATAACATTACTACATAAATAGATTTCACACGTTTAAATATATTCAAACTTTATGAAGATATTTGTGAGGACTTCACATGGTATCTTATTTGGTAATTAGTTTTTGAGATATTTGCTAATTTAGTCCTACACATCAGGGAGTTTGAGTTCTAGTACCAAGCGTAATGAGACTTGCACATTTGGTTTCACATGGTCAAAATTTTTAGCACATTTAGTCCTTTTCGTTATACAAATGCATGAAAGTGGCTAGAGAATAATAATCTATATCTATCTATATCTATTCTAAAAGTGTGAATGATTTACATGATTTACATATGGAATGATTTACATCTCTAACTTTCTTTTGACTAAAATAACCCTATAACAATAAATTAATTTTATCTACAAATTAAATCAAGTTTTTAATTATTATTAAATGAATGTATAACTTGATAACTTTGTTCAATGTATAATTAGATGGGAACTTGAAATTAATAGTTAACATTGATCAATGTATATATATGTGAAAACTAAAATAATCTAAAATCATAAATTAATGTTATCCTCTAATCAAATAATAATAATTATTATTCAATGTGTATTATGTGAAGATTAAAATAACCTGAAATTAATTAATTAGATAGGAACTTGAAATTAATAGTTAACATTGTTCAATGTGTATATATGTGAAGACTAAAATAAGAAATCATAAATTAATGTTATCCTCTAATCAAATAATAATAATAATTAGTCAATGTGTATTATGTGAAGATTAAAATGACCAGAAATTAATTTATGGTATCCTCTAATCACATAATAATAATAATCATTATGATTACAAATATGAATATACATGAATTTAAAAAAATTAAAAGTTGATAAGTTGGTTCGGTGTATATGTTTACTGGATTTTAATACTAATTATTGTGTATGTGAAAGATGCAATTCATGAACTTGAGATTCAATGTATATTTGGGTGACATTTTCACCTATAAATTATACTTTTGTTCCTTGAAAAATATTAAAATGTGGGGAAAGAGGAGTTGCATACTTACAAGGCAATTTGCATATACATAATTCACTTTTAAGAAGAAAGTTTAACAAAGCAATAAGAAATTAAACTTTGCCCGTGGAATTCGAGGTGTGTTTGTTCATGTTTGTATTGCATGTAAGAGAGAGCTCCTTCCGATTTGGTGACTTGTTGAGATTTTCGATGGAAGGTTGAAGGGATTGGGCACCCAAGTCATTGATGTAGATAAATGATTATTCCTCTTTCAAGTATTTATTAAAATTCAATTCGCCGTGGCTCAGGATTTTTAATGGTTATTCAATTCATTTTGAAGGATATTGTACATCTGGATACAATTTTAGTTGTAAGAGTTAAAAAGATATATTTTTATCTCGGTGGAGTTCAATAAAAATATTAATAGCTTTGTTTCTCCTTAAAACAACAAAAGGAGTTAAAAGATACCTAATTAATTAATAAATAAATTGTTAATGATCAGCAAATGATTCTCCAATAGAATTTATCATAGCAACAATTAATATAACACTTCTCTTACAACTAATTGGAACAAACTATATTACTGTTAACATTGCCAAACAACTTATATTATCATATATTATATCATCTTGTCTATAGTTCCATACTCTATATTCCAAAACACAATTATATTATGTTATTAGAAAATAATATTTTGCTTATTGAATTAATATAAAAGAAAATTAATCATCTTTTGACAACTTGCTTCATAGTAATTGTTTCATCTTTCAAAATAAATATTAGTTTGTACTTGAAGATATAAGTTGCGATTCCCTAAAAACGTGCCAAGCTAGAAAAAGAAATATAAAATAGCCCTCGCATATACCGGTTGTATTTATATTTATAAGTAAGATATTAATATTATCTTCTAATTTACAAATATTATTATTGTAATAAGTATACTTATAAAATGAATTGCATGAACTTGGAATTAGCAATTCATAAATTCGTTACTTGTATATGTGTAATGGTTAATACTAAATTAAATTATTCTTGTGAATATGAATTATCTTAATTTCAATAGTTAATGACCATAACTCAAATGATTTTCACATTATTTAGGATTGGTGCAAAGATTCAAAGACAAACTATTCACCATGATTTGAAAGCAATAACGATTTTAGGAGACACAATTTAGAATCCATCATAATTCCTCCATTGGAGCATGGAGGAAATTCCACAGTTTATATTATATTTTATTGTTAATTGATGATTAGTATATTCTTTGTCAATAGTAGTGAAACCGTGCTAGACGTGTAGATTTTGTACGAGTTTAGAAGTTGCAGACAATTTACTTTAGCTTTTGTACTTGACTAATTGTGATTAGATTTGATTTATATTTATGTGTTCTCAAAAAAAATATATTAATGAGATTAGTGTTTCTCAATCACAATGAAATTATGGAGCAAATTGTCTAGTTCAAGAAAGAAATAATGGCACAAACAACTAGAATAAAATTAAATGAAAAAATGTATAAATTGCGAAGACATTTAAATACATTTCAAAGTCAGAAGCAACATGAACATGAAGTAGTAAACTGAGAGTACGATGTCAGTCCATTCATCCAAATAATTTTTTCAATGGTAAATTTTATTATTTGCAATTGTAATCTATATTTAAAAAGTCAAATTAGTCAACTAATTATTATTGGTAAAAGTTGCTGCTAGCTTATTCTTATAATTTAGGTCAATGAGTGTAGAGTGTTTTTTGTTTTTTCCTTTTTATATGTGAAGAATATTTTAGCTAAGAAAAAAAAATCATTATACTGAGTTTGATCAAGACAGTAACACAAAATGAACCCAATAAAACTTATATAAATATGGCTATTCTACTTATCATCAAACATCGATTAGCAAGGTGTGACGTTGTATTGCTTTGCCTACGTACAAACATTGGTTCAGATGACCAACTAAAACTTGAGGAAATTTTATGTGGGACCGGTTCCAATGATGATGATTCGTCATATACATTAGATTACCTAACAAGCGGTAATCAAACTACTGTAAAGAGGAAATCTCATTCGATTAGAGTTGTAGTGATCCATGACCCGGACTCATATATATAAGACTTCATTTTTCATGGAAATTAATTAAGAAATAGATAAAGGGAAATACAAGTTCTTGGGTAAATTGCTTTTTTCGTCCCACAAGTGTCACTATTATCAATTTTGGTCCAGCGCTTCTTCATTTTCTCACTTTCCGTCCCATATGTCATCAAATCTATCACTTTTGGTACTTTGACCAAATTTCTTCAGGAAATAGACGGAGCCACACACGTGAGACGTGCGTGGCCGTTAATTGAAGGAAAATAAGCGGGAAATTGACCTAATTTTGACCTTAAACCCTTTGGAGGGAAAATAATTGACCTAATGGTGACACCTGTTGCCGCCCTCTCCTCCGCCGTCTGACATTACTTCATCTCCTTCTGTTGCCTTGCCTCCGTCAGGTACCGCTCCAGCTCCATCTGAGAATGGCGCCGTTTTGAACTGACTTGGATTTGCTACTATTGTTGTTGGTTTCATCGCCGTCGCTTTGGTGGCGTAGATTCTATGATCGTTGGCTTACGTGGCATAGTTAATTATGAGTCTATTTTTTTTAATTACTGGTTATTAATAGGGATTTATCAGTTTAGTTTGTAGAGTTTGATACTTTTTATTCCATTCTTTTTAGACTGATCTATTAATTTATTTGTTATTCTTTTTTAACGATTTTGTTATATTTATCATTTTATTGTGGAGAGTTTGATACTTTTTATTCCATTATTTTTGACATGTTATATTTTTAAAAATAAATTCCAGTTGATGTTTCTATATCTTAAATTGATACTACATTTAGATTACCAAAAAGAATTGTTGTCTCTTATAAATAAAAAAGTTGTTATGGATTACCTTTCATTTTAATAACATATCAAATAAGTGGGACATTTCATCCATTTTTACAATTATAAATTGACTTATTTTATTGGACCAATAATGTACAACTTTTCCTACATTATGTTCCAACAACAAAAAAAATTAATATAGTTGTAATTCATCTTAGGCAAAAGTCATTGATTGTATTTGATTATTTCTTGTAGTTAATCTATTAACAATCATCCAATCCAATTCCCAAATGAAATACAAACTCATTTATGTTCACTTGCTATACTGTGTACAAGTTTTATAGCATCTGGTACAAGTCAAGACGGCGGCGGGTAGAACAAACCGGGCCGGATCAAGATCCGGGTTCTGATGAGTTTCTAGATGAAGATCAACAAAGGGCCATAGTTGACCATCATGTGTGGTACATAAGAACTGATAGGGCATAATTTGATCACTTCGTATTTTATCACCTCGTATGAATCAACCCGTATGAGGCAACTCGTTGTATAAAGATTTGATATTAATTAATGGGCCAGAGACTTGTGGGCCTGACATAACATATAACCGGCCCAGTCTTGTAATGAACGTGAACTAGTGACATTGTGACACGTGGCAGTAACCCTATGGATCCACACGTCATGTCATGAATAGTGGATTCAACTACCATAAATAGAACATTAAATGCCATTATAGGGACGGATGTCTGACCTAACTCTACGAGCTGTCTTAAGTATAACAACCTTACTTTTAGAACTACGTTTGACTTGATCCTCACGAGGTACGTAGGCAGCTTGATACACGAGTCCAGTCTTGGAACATCATCAACGAATATTTGACTAGATTATTTTGGCGCCGTCTGTGGGAAACCACAAATATTGTCGAACAAATCGACATGGACAAGGAGTACTGACCAGGAAATGAGCCAATGAATTCTACCATGGACGAGCAGAGAGAAGCAACTTCACAATGTACAGATGTACCGGAGAGGATGATCACGATGACAGAGTCCGAATTCGATCGAAGAGTACAAGAGAAATTTCAAGAGTGGATATCGAAGTTACCAACGACACCAAACATCGGCACGATCCATCCTCCCCCGAGTACCCCAAGAGGGCAATTCCCGAAACTTGACCCTAACGGGGAGCAAGGGGAACGCCACGAGAGAGGTATTCGGAGATGGCAATTCTCAGAACTTGACCCTGATGGGGAACAAGAGGAAGATCACCGCGAGAGAGGAACAAAACGAAGGTTATTCAATAGTCAGGACGAAGTGCAGGATAAGAGAGAGAAGCACTACGAGTCAGACCGGAGTGAATCAGACGAAGCAGAGTCGACTTTTGAGCCAGATTCTAGACAATACTCGTCTAAAGAAGAAAGCATGAGGGAGGTCGCAGGTCGTGCGAACAACCTGTCATCAATTCAACGAAGGAACAACCCATTCAGTATGAAAATATTGTATGAATCGATGCCTCCTAATTTCAGAATTCCAAATTTGCCGAAGTACGGAGGGACCACTGACCCGCGTGAACATCTTGTTACCTTTGAAACATTGATGACTCTTCACGGTTTAAATGATGCATTAAACGCGCGAATATTCACAACTACTCTCAACAACAGAGCACAGGATTAGTTCGTAAGTCAACCCCCTAATTCAATCACCTCATATGATCAACTCATACAAAAATTCGAATATCATTTTGGTAGTAAAAGGAAGACAAGAAAATCAATTTCACATCTATTGGGAATTAAGCAGAAGGATGATGAGACGTTACGAGAATTTGTTGATCGCTTCAATAACGAAGCGTTGGATGTCCAAGGTGTGCAACACGAGGTGATTGTACAACTTTTCATTAATGGTCTTAAATTAGGCCCGTTAGCCGGAGCACTTACTAGGAATCCACCGAAAAATCCAGAAGAGATGATGATGGTAGCTCAACAGTACATCTACGAAGACGAGATGTATAGGATGAAGCGCGTGGAGCTCTCAAGTATTGGAGAAAATGAATATTGCTGTGAATAATTTACGATCCGTGAACACACCCCTCGTCGAATTCGGCGGTTCGAAAATTATTCCATTGGGTACGATTGATTTACCTACATCAATGGGATACGAGCCGAAGCGGAAAACCATGATGGTCAGATACCTAGTGGTTGATTTTCCCTTCGCATACAACGTGATTTTAGGACGTCCTGCCTTTAATCAGTTCGGGGCTATAGTATCGACCCCTCATTTAAAAGTGAAATTTTTAACGGACACGGGTGTCGGGGTCATGAAGTGTGATCAGAGAGCGGCAAGAGAGTGCTACTCTATCTCGCTAAGAAAGCCGATACGAAATGAGGTTAAGAGGGAAATGATGGAACGAATCAAATAGTAAGATTTGGTGCTACCAAAAAAGAGGAACCAGAACGTAAACGAGTTAGACCCGAAAACCCAAGGATACTGCCAGCAGAGCATAAGGAAGTGGAACTAATTCCTGGGAACAAAGAAAAAGTAACAAGCATAGGCACCCAGATGTCAGAAAACATGGAACTTATGATGATAAATTTCCTCCGCATTAACATTGACATGTTCGCATGGCAAGCATCGGATTTCAAGGGGATTGATCCAAAGGTGATTGTTCACAGGCTAAATTTGGATCCCTCGGTAAAACCTATAAAGCAGAAAAGACAGAACTTTGGTCCGGATCGTAACAGGGTCATCGAAGACGAGGTGAATAAGTTAATGGAGGTTGGGTATATCAGAGAGATAAATTACACGGAATGGTTGGTAAACGTTGTGTTGGTGCTAAAGACCACAGGAAAATGGCGAATGTGTATAGATTACACTGATCTGAACAAGGCATGTCCTCGTGACCCGTATCCACTACCTCGTATCGATTTACTGGTAGACTCAACAGTAGAGTGTGCCCTCTTGAGCATGATGGATGCGTATCAAGGTTTTAATCAGATTATGATGGCACCCGAAAATGTAGATAAGACATCGTTTGTAACGGCTAAAAAGGTGTCTATTGTTACAAAGTAATGCCCTTCAGATTAAGAAACGCGGGATCCATGTATTAGAGGCTCGTAAATTTGATGTACAAGGAAGAAATCGGCAAGACAATGGAAGTGTATGTGGATGATATGCTGGTGAAGAGCAAACATAAGGTGGACCATATGGAACATTTGGAGAGATCCTTTACCATAATGAGGCGTTACGGCTTGAAGTTGAACCCAAAGAAATGTACATTCGAGGTACGAGGTGGGAAGTTCTTGGGGTACATGGTCACACAACGGGGAATTGAAGCAAATCCTGAAAAAATCTAGGCAGTGTTAGATATGAAATCACTGAGACCTATAAACGAGGTACAAATGTTGACTGGAAAAATGGCAAGTCTAAGTCGATTTATCTCGAGATCTGCTGATAAAGGCCTACACTTTTTTAAGATACTAAAAAATGTGAAACGATTCGAATGGACAAAGAAGTGTGAGGAAGCTTTCCAAAACATGAAGCAATATCTGGCATCCCCACCATTTCTCACTAAGCCCGTAGAAAACAAGCCACTTTTTCTGTACTTAGCCATTTCAGAAAATGCAGTGAGCGCAATTTTGGTTCGTGAAGTCAAAGCGGAACACCGACCAGTATATTATGTCAGTAAAACGATGCTTGGGGCAGAACGAAACTATTCCAAAATCGAAAAATGGGCTTTAGCATTGATGACCGCGGCTCGAAAATTACGACCATATTTTCAGTCGCATCAAATTATCGTATTGACGGATCAACCCTTAAGACAAGTGTTGTCCAATCTAGATATTTCAGGACGTCTCGTGAAATGGGCCGTCGAGCTCGGAGAGTTTGCTCTGGAATATAGACCGCGGACAGCAATTAAAGCACAGGCATTAGCGGAATTCATCGTAGAAATGACCGCGGAAAACGAACCAAGCAAAATATCCAGTTCATGGATGTTGCACTTCGATGGGTCATCTACATCCCAAAAAAGGGTGTAGGTATATGGCTATACGAATCACAAGGTTGATTCATATACTGAATTCTTTATTGTTAAAGCGCGCATGTATACACATTACGATGACTACAAATTATTCAATTTTGAATCTCTTAAATGTTTAACAGGTGAAGAATAAGAGTTTGCAGTGAAGCTTGATTTCGCAGTCACAAATAATGAAGCTGAATACGAAGCCATGATAACATGTACGAATCGCAATGACAGATTCAATTTTGAACTCTACACCAATATTGAACGAACCTATGATAACAGGGTTAAAAATTGCCAAGGAAATGAGAGTAAGATCGGTGGATGTTTACACCGACTCACAACTCGTGGCAAGCCAAATAAACGGGTCGTACGAAGCAAAGGAGGCGAATTTGATAATGTATCTGGCACACGTCAAGGCTTTGATGAGTTCATTCACAAAAGTTAACATATTGCAGATCCCACGAGAAGAAAACGAAAGATTAGATGCCTTGTCAAAATTTGCTAGTACGAGCGCAGGGGTGAAGAGTAGAAAAGTGACTGTTGGTAGTTGAACAACCATAGTTGGAAATCACTGTACCAAAGCACGAAGTAATGGCAATAGACGAAGTGGATGACTGGAGGAATGAAATAGTGAAATACTTGGTGGAGGAAGTCTTGCCTGAGGACAAGAATGCAGCCCGAAGAATTGTTTATAAAGCTTCAAAATTTGCTATGATGAAAGGGAAGTTATATAAACGATCAGCAATGGGCCCGCTACTGCGTTGTCTAGGAAAAGACGAGTCACAATACGTCATGAAAGAAATTCACGAAGGTAGTTGTGGCAACCATTTGGGGGGACGAGCCTTGCCACAAAAAAATTTAAGGCAAGTATATTATTGGCTGACACTTGAAGGACTCACTTCGGTATTCAAAATGATGTAAAGAATGCCAGATGTATTCGAACTTATCACATCAACCCGCTCTGGACCTCGAACCTATTAAAGTTGCTTACCCATTTGATCAATGGGGGATCGATATATTGGGACCATTTCCACCGGCTTCAGGACAGAGAAAATTTATCATTGTGGCTATTGAACATTTTACGAAGTGGATTGAAGCCGAGGCGGTGGCCAATATTATGGATCACGAGGTGATGAAATTCATTTGGAGAAATATCGCATACCGATTTGGAGTGCCTCGTATCTTAATTTCGGATAATGGTGCCCAATTCAATAGCAAGAATGTGGTAAAATGGTGTGAAGAATACAAGATCCAGCAGAACTTTACAACAGTGGGAATCCCACAAGCAAATGGTCAAACTGAAGTGGCCAATCGGATATTACTTCAACATTTGAAGGCTAGACTCGATGGGAAGATGGGTAATTAGGCAGACGAGTTACCTGGGGTATTATGGGCATATAGAACCACACCTCGTACATCCACTGGGGAAACCCCATTTTGCCTCGTGTACGGGTCAGAAGCCGTCATTCTAGCTGAAATCGGAGAGATGTCCCATCGAGTTACATCTTATGGTCGTGAACATAACGAGTCCGAGAGGGCATTTGAGTTAGATGTAATTGACGAGGTGAGGGAATGAGCCTACGCTAAAATTCTAATCCAAAAGGCCGCTATGACTCGAGCATATAATAAGAAGGTGAAACCGAGGCAATTTCAAGTAGGAGATCTGGTTTTGAAAAAAATAGAAGTGTCAAAACATGTGGGAAAGCTCGATGCAAACTGGTAAGGACCTTACAAGGTGGTCAAATTAACGAAGGTCGGCACGTATCGGTTGAAGGATTTTAAAGGAAAAGAACTACCTCGTCCATGGAATGTGCACAATCTTCGTAAATTTTATACTTAGATTGGTAACATCCTATTTTTGTCAAGTGTCGATACGTGAACTTGAAATCAATTTTATGCATATCGTAAGGATACGAAGCTATGGATTTTGAAGCTAGCTTCGAGATTAAACTTTTTGCAAATCAATACTTTTTGAGAAAATTCGAATATAATGTAAGCATCGAAGCCACGAATAGGAACAGTGAATATTAATTAGCTTTGTATGCTTGATTCGCTTCGTATGGTTCATTATTTTAATTAGCATTTATATCATATTAACTGACATGACTTCTTGCTTCGTGAGTAATTTTCAAGACTATCTGGTCGTACATTATAAATAAATACGAAGAGGTAAATAAACGACGCATTATTGCTACTATTATATCAAGGGTAAAGATGCCCCGAATATAAGTTAGATAAAAAAGAAAAAATTTGGGAAAGTACGAGATGAACTAAAAACAATGATCGATCAGAATAATAATATATTAACATTGGAAAAGTTCATCATTCAAAAACTTGATATAAAGTATGATAAAAACGAGGGGATGGGGGCAAAAATAACTAAGTCTCATCGGCCGGCGTCACTTCGTTAACTGGCAGCACTTCGTCAGCTTCATCTTCAGCATCAGAGTCAGGAGGCCCTAAGTCCTTGAACTCGGGATACTCAACATAAGTTGGCTATTTAGCGGTTGCAGGTCGTAGAGGAACCGAGGCAACACGCCTTTGGAAGGCGTCTGGATCAAACCCTGGCACGACGAACCCATCTTTCTGCATATAGTCTACGGCTTTCATAAAGCCATCAAAGATAAAATCGGTCATAGGCTCAACGATTAGGGCCCCAAATGCAGTAGAGTTCTTGAAGTCACGAGCCCCATTGTACCTCGCCTCGTTAAGCATCTATTTATGCTCATCTGAAGCCAAGAAGGCATCTTTCCCTTCAGCTAGACCAGCTGCACATTGTAATTCTGATGTCACGACCGATGCAGCCAACTCATCCTTCAAAGTCTGGTTCGCAGCCTCTAATTCTTTCTTCCTACTTGTTAAAGACTCAACTCGTATCGACCTCTGTATTCGTTGAAACGTCTTTGAATCTCCGACCTCTGTATTCGTTGAAACGTCTTTGAATCTCCGAGTTTTCGTGTCTCAGATACGACACATTCAGGGAGAGATGATGAGCTCCGAGCATAGCCTGCAAACGAAGTGGTTAAACAAACGATATAATGAGATACGAGTAAAAAGATAATGAATGTTTTATACCTTGTACAGACCGTCGTGGATCGTATCCTCAATAGATGTGTGAGGCTGATGCATGAAGTAAGCCTTGTCAGCAGGCAAAGCAAGATGTCGTAGCATCTCAGAGGCAACCCTTGATCCGTCTGAGGATATGACAGAATTGGTAGGGTTGACGTCCCAATCAGGAACGAATCGCGGCTGATTTGGGTCAAAGATAGGACCCTTGTTCCCAAGTTGGTGGATCCAATCCTGACGAAGCAAAGACTCGTATTGCTCTAGGATCTCGAGGTTGACAGATGGCGAGGAGCTAGTGCTTCTACTAAGTAAGGCTTTTAGACGAGTCGTATCTCGTCTTTTTTCGGCGCTCAGCCTGCATTTGAGCCTACTCACTGGACTCCTCAGACACCTGCATCGTTGTCCTCGGTGTACGAACCGGAGTGGGCGTGGCACCACTTGGACGAATCCTACTTTCAGTTGCAACTGTACGAGGTGCAGGAGATGAGCTTTTCCCTCCACGTGTGGGTCGAGAGGACCCCGCAGTGTCCCTAGTACTCGTAGCTTGACGAGTTGCAGAGTTGGCACCAGATGGTGGTACAACACACTTCCCAAGGGACTTCAACATGCGAGCCTCCATCTCAGCTATTCCTATAAACGACACGAAGGCAATATATAAAAAAAGAACCGAGAAGTAATTATATCATATAGAATCGAGAGTATAAATACGAGCCCAGTCTTACCAGCTTTTTTATAGGGGATAGGTGCAGGACTGATACCACACCATACTAACACAGGCTCGGCTAGGAGGATTTTAGGATTGTAGTGCCACTTGGGGTGCCTGTCAATAAAATTGGGACCCCAAGTGGGACTACTAGGGTCCTCAGTACGAGGAGGTCTGAGCCTCCACGTACGGGTGACTTCCCAAGTGGCCAAATCGGGGTAAGCAATAAAGAAAATTTTATTCTTCCATATACCATAGGACGAAGGGGAATGACTAAGTAAACGAGTTCTCGGCATACGAGGTGAGAGAAAGAAAAAACCTTGGTCTCCTGAACCAGAACGGCAAACTCGGAATAATTAAAGGAAATTCATAAAATTTGGTTCCTCTTTCCAGGCCCGCATTAGAACGATGAAAGCATTTAAATGACGATACGAGTTAGGAAGAAGTTGAGTCGGACAAAGGTCTATATAATATAATATCATCTTTATTACCGAGTGAAGAGGGAACCTAACCCCGCATTGAAGATGTGCAACGTGAAAAGTCCTATATCCCAGAGGACGATGCATTCGTTCCTCCTCGTGGGGCACAACAACATTAAATTCTTCAGGAATGTAATACTGTTGTTTAATGGTCTCTAAACTATCCTCGGTAAGAACAGAAGGACGATCGACCCAGGGATGGGCGTCAATATGAAAGGAATCGTACTCGGGAGCTCCTTCGGAGTCCGTTTGGCTCACCTCGTGGGCTAGATAAGTACAATCGAACTCGTAGTTTGATGCGGAAATTTGGGTACCACTAAGCTCATCAGATTCGTCCATAGAAGAATTATTGAGCCTAAAGTTTTGAATGAGAGGACCTAAGTCACCTAACGACTCGAGAGAAGAGGTAGACAGAATACTTGAAATAGAAACTTTGGACATGAGGAGACGACACGACGTGCCGACAAAAACGAAGTGCTTGTTGGCACAAGATGATAAGGGGATTAATATTTGAAAATGAAATAGGAAATCAAGAAAAATACCTAAGTGATGATAGGCCACGAGACGAGTTGTGTTGCGTAAAACTGACGAAGTGCTGTAAGCTTTTTGAAAAATTCTCTCAAAGAAGTGTGTGAAGCAAGATATATGTGGATAAATGAACAAAATTCGTTACATATATATATATACAAATTGGGCGGGAAACTGGACGGATTAGAATGAATTGAGAATTCGAAATCAAGGGACCAGATCAGGATGGACTTTCCACATTCTCGAAGCGGATTGGGAGAAGAAAATGAATATTATTTTATAATAAAATTCATGGGAATTTAGAAGGTTATGACGTTTGACACTTCCCAACGAGATGAGTCCTAGAAAATATTTGTCAAATATTAAACACATTCAGTACGAGTATGAAGATATTAGAGAACCGACGAAGTGACGATGAAAATAATACGATCTGGGGGACTAGAACGATTTGGGGGACTAGATGATAGGGCATAATTTGATCACTTCGTATTTTATCACCTCATATGAATCAACCCGTATGAGGTAACTCGTTGTATAAATATTTGATATTAATTAATGGGCCAGAGAGTTGTGGGCCTGACATAACATATAATCGGCCCAGTCATGTAATGAACGTGAACAAGTGACATTGTGACACGTGGCAGTAACCCTATGGATCCACCCATCATGTCATGAATAGTGGATTCAACTACTATAAATAGAACATTAAAAGCTCATTGTAGGGACGGATGTCTGACCTAACTCTACGAGCTATCTTAAATATATCAACCTTACTTTTAGAACTACGTTTGACTTGATCCTCACGAGGTACGTAGGCAGCTTGATACACGAGTGCAGTCTTAGAACATCATCAACGAATATTTAACTAGATCAAGAACAGTTGGGCTTCAGCCGTCTGTGATTAGTGCGATTACAGTGGTTAAGTATAAAAAGGGAGATGGGATGATTGAAGGGTCAGATTGCTCTGTTTGTTTGAGTGAGTTTAGTGATGATGAAATGCTTCGATTGTTGCCCAAATGTAATCATGCTTTTCATATTCCTTGTATTGATACTTGGCTTCGATAGCATACCAATTGCCCTTTGTGCCGGGCCGGAATCGTGAAAAATATGCCGGAAGAGATGACTGTAAATGATTAGGTCAATTAGGTCAATGTGGGAAGAAAAGGAAATAAATAGAGCTCAATTAGGTCAATTATTTTCCTTCAAAAGGTTTAGGGTCAAAATTAGGTCAATTTCCCGCTTATTTTCCTTCAATTAACGGCCACGTGGCTTCCTGACGGGATTTGGTCAAAGTACCAAAAGTGATAGATTTGACAACATATGGGATAGAAAGTGAGAAAATGAAGAAGCGCGGGACCAAAATTGATAATGGTGACACTTGTGGGACGAAAAAAGCAATTTACCCACAAGTTCTTTTTTCTTCCTATAATGTACTACTACTAAAAAACATGAGTTAGTTTCTTAAAAAATAATTTATTTTGGCTATAAAAAATAAACAAACTCAAAACATTCAACGATTATTAGTAGATCAAGACAAATATATAGATAATGTTGAGAAACGACTGTATTTGTTGTCTCAACTAAAATATTTATGAATCGTGAATAAAGAGTTATATATACTTAATAATAAATATATAAATATAAATAACAAACAAAATAATTTTTAGAATTGATATTCCTCAACTTTTACATTCCATCAGTTAAAGATTAGAAGAAAATTAAAACAATATCAACAATCATAGAAAAATACATTTTCCATCCTATAACTTAAACCAAGTTGAATTTTGGCATCATTTATTTTGAATTTCTCACATTTACTCTTATGATTTTCAAAATGTCTCATATTTAATTCATGTTAGTTAACTCTTTGAGCAGACTTTTTGGAGAAAATTATTCAGAAAAGACACGTGAAATTAAGCGGAAACATCATAAAATTGAATATAATTCTTATGTTAGTGTATTCAATTATGAATTCTTCCAAAACAGTTCAATCTGACTAATGGAGTTGATCATTATATTATGGACGGTTAATGTGCGATATTTTGGTCAACTCCGTTAGTCACTACTTTCATAAGACTTTTTAGGAGATTGTATGCATAAAAGACACTTGATATTGAGTAAAAATATCATAATATTGAAGTAATCCACGTATGAATGTATTAATGCAATAATTATTTTTAAAAAATAGATTAAAGTATAGACTAAAGAAGTTGAGTGTAAGATTTTGTATGATAGGACTAAATCTGAGACATTTTGAAAGTAATAGGACTAAATATGAAAAAATATAATAAATGGGACTAAAGGTTAACTTGAGCTAAGTTATGAGATGAAAAGTACAATTTTCCCATATATAATTGAATAATTAATAAAAGGAAAGAATCTTATAAAATAAAGTTAAAACATCACATCTTGCATATCGGGGACAAATTAAAAAAATTGTATAATCATCATGTATAATTTAATCATTAATTAGGTTTTTTGAATGCTTAATTATTTAGTTCATTTAACAGTTTATTCAAATATTTGTATTAATTTATGTTTTATCATTTTATTATCTTCAAAAATAAAACAATCAGTTTTAGAAGATGAATAATTATTTTTTATATATGTAGCTCTTTGTATAGGTAAAGTATTAATAATAAATCTAGATTTTGATGATAACAAGAACGATGAGAGTTAAAACTCACAGGTTAACTCGAAAAATATTCTATATGTTATTAACGAATTTCGTAGCCTAACTATAAGCGAAAAATACAGAAGTTTTTAATTTTGGAAGGAATCTTAATAAAAGAAGGTACCAATCCAAATCAATATTTTTCGTATACAAAAAATTAATAAAATTTATCTAAATCTAAAATAACCATGCAATAATTTAATAAATTATTGTCATCCTTGTAAAAAATAATAATCATTATTATTACTACATACATAAATGAATGTACGTGAATATAGAATTATAAGTTGACAAGTTTGTCCAATGTGAAAGTTTAATGGTTTCCAATACTAATTATTGTGAATATGAATGATTCATTTGTTAAGACTTTTTTATAGTCATCAAGTTGAGATGAGTGTGGATTGAGAGGTAAACAAAAAAGAAGATTACGACATCTAATAAAACCAAATAAGAGTAGTCATATGATGCAACGATATGGGACATGGGACACGAGGAATGGCACGACACGCACATAAACACATCATGTTTCAAAAAATATAAGACACCGCACAAATATATCTATAAATATATAAAATTAATTGTTTCGTTATAAAGCTCGGTGCGCCAGAAAAAAATTCAACTACTCATCGTCAGTACTCAATAAGCCAATAACATATGAAAAATAAAATAACTATGTCTTCAACACAAAATATAATATAACAAAAACAAACATTTTACTACTCAAATCTTGATACAAATAAGTGAAATAACAATAAAACATTAATCATCATACAAATAATGGAAATAATAACAGATTAATCTTTTATATTGGGTCAAGAATATAAGAATCATTGAGACGTTCTTCATGACCAACTTCATTGACAAACAAGTCATACTCCAATCTCGGTTCATCAAGAGTAGGATTTACAATCTCTAAAACTTCAACCTCATCACTCAACTCAAAAGCATCTCTACTTACATCCCACATTTTGGTCTCACATTTTATATATTGTGGAGTATTTTTTGATAAAATGTGATTTTTTTGTACTTTAGAATTTATTTACGTTTTTTTATATATTTTGACCTCAAAAGATTTAGTTTTATTGAAAGAAAGGTGGACGCCCATGTCGAGACGTGTCAAAAAATTGTATTTTGTTTTTTATTCAAGGACATGGATCAGTCGGTCCAACACGTCTCGGCAGCGTGCTGGAGGCGTGTCTGTGTCAAAGAGTGTCCAATACCATATGGCGTGATTTTTCAGAGTGTTCGTGTTTTATAAAAGATTACTAATGTTCTAAATAAGATTCAAACTACTTTATTTATATTTTATAAAAGTTTCATTTAACTTTAATTACTGAAGCTCATTTTAATTTATTTATGAAGTGTAAAGGCTTGAAAATTTTAATTTTATTCATTCAAGTATTTAAATCATGAAATTACATCCATAAAAGTCACGTACAACGCACGTGTCTTTTAATACTTTTAGTAAATAGGGTAAAAAAATATGTTAAAAAAATGTTATATATACACATATTTTTCGATTTAACATTTTCACATTCTTTTTGGTAACAATTTCCGATTATATAGATATAAGTACTTAGGTTTTAGTGTATATAATTAAAAAATATTATATATATTTTATAGATTCTTTTATTACAACTTCATTATATATAATATGTATTTGGTTTTGTATTTTGTACGCCTAATGTCTGTTAATAAGACATTCTATAAATTGTCAAATTTTATATATTCAATATTTCTTTAACGATATTAGATTTATATATTCCATTTCTTTAACTACATCAGGTTGTATATATAGATATAAATATATTTAGGTTCAAAATATATTAAAATCTGTTAACATCTCTGTTTTTAGAATCGGACCCGACCGTGCTTCCGACCGGTTTGTGTAGTTGGGCCGGTTCACGATTGACCCAACATGTACTAGCCCTAAACCCAGTTGAACTGTACCCGAAACCGGTCGAACCGATTTTTATCTCTTCCCAACTTAAATGGAAAAAATGCATATGTGTATTGGCGTAGTATTGAACCTTAGATCTC
The DNA here is from genome assembly GCA_963669365.1 of Verbascum thapsus. NCBI lineage: Eukaryota > Viridiplantae > Streptophyta > Magnoliopsida > Lamiales > Scrophulariaceae > Verbascum > Verbascum thapsus. The sequence continues at coordinate 14,130,049 of OY770110.1, read as the reverse complement.
CCTAAGAAAAGTTAAGAAGCTCAACACTACACTAAATATATTTCTTATTAAAAAATTTAGCATTATACATTATATTAGCTTTTTGTGAGTTAGTTTCTTAAATAAATGTGTATACTATATTATTGTACATGTATAATTATATATATGTATAATTCGGGTTAATCTTTATACCGGTCCGACCGGTCAAACCAGTGACCCAATATAATCCAAGTCGATCACCAGTCCAATTTTAAAAACATTGGTTAACATGATATTTTATACATTTTTAGAGTATTTTGGTTGGATAATGCTAAAAAAATGATTTACAGGTAAAAACATCATAATACCAAATTTTAAAAATCAGTTTGGGCTACTACAAAATACATACAAAAATATATGTTTTGTAAACAAAATTATTTGGCCCTATTTTAGGCCCACACCCATGGGTCTATTTGGGTATAGGTTTAGATCGACCCAAATTTTTAGATCTAAGTCTAAACTCAATATAATGGGTCTAGACCCAATCATTGACATGTCTACCTTGATGCCTCGTCCATTCAACATTTTGCGAATCATGAATTGAAGGTCGTATGTATAGGCACTTGGTGTTTTCACTTTATCAATACTTTTATTATCTACTAATAAAATGCACGTGCATTCGTACGTGAAAATAGTTTTTATATAAAATAAAATATAATCATGGAGTAACACAATTATGTAAAAACACATTTAGTTATTTAAGATATTGTTAAACTTGTTTAATTTATTTGATTCAATAAGAAAAGTTATATTAAGTACATCCTTTTTAGGTTGAATTACTCTTTTTTTCTATCTATATTTAGTCAATAATTACTTTAAAATTACCTTAAATACTATTCATATTTTAAATAAAAATTATGTATAATTTATAAATATAGACATTTTCTTTAGTTTATGTAATTGATTTCAGTTTATTTTAGATAAAAAAAAAGATTAGTTTCTACGGATATATAGAAGTTTTATTTGTATACTCAAATACATGTAAATTATTTTTTTACAAACTATACATAGAAGCTTTCGGCAAACATAATTTTTGGTTAAACATTTTTATAAATAATTTTATTTCAATGTAAAAAATATTAAACATCAAACTATTAGAAGGGAAGAAATACAACACCAAAATGAAATTAATTGGGTTGGATAGCTGAAAGGGATTATTACAACACTAAAATAATTTGGAGAGATGATGCAATTTTTTCACTATATTTTCTATTTAAAAGTATGTAATATTGATATTGTAACCTTTAAAATGTATTATATACCTTGTATACTGACCCTTAAACTTCTAGTGGCGGAATCAGATGATTTCCCATTAAATGAGTAAGTATGGAGTTATTTCTTTTTTTAATTTCTAACAATTCCTAGCAAAATGCATATGCATTCGCACGTGAAAATTGGTACCGTTAAAATGTATCGTGTACATTGTATGGTAACCCTTAAACTTCTAGCTGCGTAATTAGATGATTTCCTATAAATGGGTAGGTATGGAGTTTTCCTTTTTAATTGCTAACAATTCCTAGCAAAATGCATATGCATTCGCACGTGAATATTGGTTTTATATAGTAGAATTATTATAAATATTTAAAAGAAATTTTGAAATAATATAAAACTTATAAATATTTCATCTATTCAAATATTGTCAGCCTTTTTAATTTATTTAATAAAGTAACATAGTTAAAATCATATAAAAATTTATTTTATGTTCAATTAATTTTTAAATATTTAGTCAATATTATTCTTAAACATATTAAATAGCATCGTATCAAATAGAATACAATGTATAGTTACTGAATGTGAACTATATATTTAGTGTATTACTCTTTTGGCTATAGCTAGTTCAAAAAGAAGAAAACCTTAGTAGTTTGTAAATGTTATTTCCCTATTTAGAAGTTTAAGTTAATACTCAATATATTGAATATTTTTTCATTTATCAAATTTATGAGCTTTTGACCAATTAAAATTTTAGATTATCAATTTTCTCATAATTAATTTTAGAAACATTACTAAAACTTCTCTATAATATATTTTTATACCTAAATAATCAATAAAAGCATTTTTTATCTAAATGTCCATCATGTAATCTTTTTAGTTGAACAAATGAATTAAAATTGATAATTTTTGGACTAAAGCATCCTCGATTTGGATCGAGTAAAAACCCTTGAGCTAAGATATAACAAAATAACGTAAAATGCTACTACCTTTTATAAGTTATGCTAACATACATGTTTTATATTTTTGAAATTGTTATCAGTGCGATTATTATGAATCACTATAAGTCTGGATATAATTCTTTAATTAAATATTTTTCATATTATCATGAAAACAGTGTATTTTGAATTATATTTTTACTCAACATGAGAAATAATTGGAATTTTAGTTAAATTAATAAATGATAAATCAATAAATTTTATTCACAGGAATGATCAAGACCATTAAAATTTTCTTTGAAGTTAAAAAAGTTAAAAATATCTTTAAATTTCTTATTGATTACTACCTATGACTTTTAGATTGTTAATACTGTTCTCATTTGAATAATATGTAATATAATTATGAATAATATATATTGAACACAATTTAATAATTTGAAAATAATGTAGCGATCACCGATAAATAATTTTCTAAATTAATTTATATTATACTAAATAATCATGTTAGGAATTTCTTTGTTAGAAGTTTTGATGATGACAAGATAGGACTTAATGTTAGACCCTGAAAATGGAAGTTTTGTTTTTTTATAGAAGATCATTTATCAAGCGATAGGATGTTTATCGAGTTGTAACTTTTAAATTAGGTGCTTTTTCTGTTTCTCCTTTTAATTTTGCTAGTTTTAACGCTTGAAGCGTCAGTAGAATTCTGAGTGGGTCTATTAATGCGAAGAGGTTTGAAGAATTTGCAAGAGCAAGCGACAATCAGAAGGTCATCCGTAATATCAAATATCTCAAGCGACATCGTTCTACAAGCGACTATCTATGTTCAAGACAACGCTGAGTTATTGATATCTTCCATCATAAGCAATTGGACATCAAATGTCATCTCAATGCATTTAATGTTCAACATGCATTTATTTAAAAGCATTTAATGCTTATCAAATGTATTTAATGCATATACTGCTGATGGAGTACGGAGAGCACCAAACCCATTGGAAGTCAACATAAGACAATTTTCGCAGTTTGAACAATTGCAGCAATATATCCGGATTTCACCAACCCATCTAACCTTTCTGAGCGGAAAAACTACACGCGCCTCAGAATGTATCTAACGGTCTCAACGGATATATTCCGAAACCTTTGTATAAATAGAACTTCAAGGACAAGAGAATAGAGAGAGATTCGAATAAGTGAGAAAATTCACGAGCTTAAACGATCACATCCTAAGTCAAAATAGTCTCTTGATTCTGAACTTCACCCTCAGAAAAACTCAAATCCTAAGCATCCATTCAAATCGATATTTCTCTATCTCTTTCTCAAGAAGAACTGAACTGAAGAGAATATTAACAAAGTTGTTTGACCTTTGCCAAAACAAAGAAACCAATTTTTGAGTGAAATTAGTCATTCTCTCTTTCAAACTGTGTGTGAGGAAAGTTGTAGGATATCTGCAGTATTTATGTGTGAGAAAAGCAGATCACTAGAAGTGTTCTTAAAGGCAGACGCTTGTGTAGCTAAGGAGCTCAAGACATTTTAGTTTGTACATTGTATTGGAGAAGACTCTATGTGACTCTTCGGATTCAATATAGTGAATTCCTTCGTGAGCGAAGAAGAAGGACGTAGTTGGGATTACACCACCCAGCGAACCTTGCAAACTATGTCTCATTTACTTATTGCTTTATTTATGTTCTTTACTGCACATTCATTTAAATTTAGCAATTTAGTAGAGATTATCTGTTCCACAAAAAAGTTAGTGTATTTTCATATATATCTATTATTTGTGTCTCTGCCTAACATAAACATTACACAAAGCCAAAGACTCTGATTATATATTCCGTTGTGCACTTAACCGTGAATCTAAGTTCTGACCACTACATCTCATTGTAGTTCTCTCAACTGATTCTAAGTTAAAATCTCTTACTTAGTCTTTGCGCTTAAGTTCCTTTCAGATCATTACTGAAAAGAAGAACTTGTTTTTAATCTAAACGATTAACGAAAAAGCATTAATAAAGGATCAGGGTCTATTCAAAACACCGCCCCCCCTTAGACCCTCGTCCAATCCACTTGGGACCAACACATCATATCCTACTAATTAAGATAACTATTAATCAAAATCCAAGAGTCATCAACTTCTAATCTATCAATTTATATCTAATCTCTATCTACACTAATTAATTAGTAATATTTAAAAAATTAACAGTCACATGATTTAATAAATTATATTGTAATTTATCCATTATCCAATTGTTATTTTACAATTAAACCATCAACTATCAATTGAATATAAAGATAATATAATTCATTTAGTAAACATAAAAATCACTACTTCCCTCCAAGATTAATGAATCATAAAAAGGACACCCCATATTACTTCAAATTAATATTCACTAATGAGAGTTTATAACTTTCAATAGAAGTATAAAGGTTTAATACTTTTAAATTGTACAATTTTTTTAAATTATTATGAAAATAGTGTATCTTAACTAATGAAAAATAAATGTTAATAGTGAGAGTAAATGTTAGAGGTATTAGTATTAGTGTATTAATTTTCAATCAAAGTTTAAATGATAGGATTAGTGGGAGTAAATGTTTTTTTGGATGATGGGGGAAACCCGTAGCCGCTACCATTAGGTGCGCACTTGGTAAACATCGCTCTTGTGTCTTGCAAACTGCACAAGAGAGTTAAATCAGCCTAGGTTGCCCATAGCTGACAGGCTCATATTAGAGAAGGCTGTTAGGCATTCCTTCAACGGGAATTGAACCCGTGACCAAGGCACAAGATTCATCTCCTACCAACTCTATCGGGGTTGCCCCCGGAATATATGTTAGAGGTGGATATCATTGTATCTTCTACTATATTATAGCAAGGATTCAGTTACTTTTTTCTTAATTCTAATTTTATCAATTTTTTAATTTTTTTTAATTATAATTAATAATTACCATTCATAACCAACTCCCCCACTATCTCAACTTCCATTACATACGTGAGAAAATATAACCAACTCCCCCAGTACCATTGCATTTACCACTCTATTTGGGATAATGACTTCAAATTCAAATTCAAACATTTAATAAATATTTGTATTTATCAATATCCAAATTCTCCATGGATACTTTTTGAAGTAAACATTTGGGAATATTGCAAGAAAAAACAAGGTATGTTCTTTGAATTGGAATTATTTTTGCCGAATTGTTTTTGCCATCTTCTTTCTGTCATGTTTAATCATTCCCTTCTTTCTGTCAAGTTTTGAATATTCCGGTGTCTAACAAAACACAGGCGTCTGTGAAGATTCAAATTGTTATTAAATGTTATGTGGTGAATGTGATTTAATTTTGTTAAATGTTTAATATTTTGATTATATGTGATTTGATTAGTTCTGATTTTATGTTATTATTTTTTTAGTCATTTTTCTAATTTTCTCTATTCACATACCATTATTGAAAGTTCATTTATTTCACAATTTTTTTTTCCTGCCATTTTTAATTTTTTCTGTGGAATTTGAATAATACATAATATATAAACAAACTGTAAATCTCAGATTCATGTTTATAGTTTTCATTTCTTTTTCTAAAATATAATTTGATCATTATCGGTCAGAGCAGTCACACCTTCATTCCAACTTAGTTAGAGTAATAAAATGTTAAAGTTTTTAAATGTTAAAGCAATACGTTTTGGAGCAATTAATTTAATATTTAAGCTTCATATTGATATGTTCTTTTTGGATTGTGGATTTATAAGGGAATGTTGTAAAGGTATTGATACCATTTGAGCTGAAGACATGTAATGAGAAAAGTGGAAGCGATAAATAGTAAGAAGTATAAATTATTGCATTTGTTGAAGAGAATGAAGTATCGTGGTAAGTATTCTTACTTTAATATTATTTTTAGTTACGTTTATTTGTATTTTCTATATGCTTTCATTTCTCGAATTCAAGATTAATTATATTTTTTGGCAAAAAAAGTCTATAGCCCGAGTTATTTTGCTTCCAAATTAATGGCAAGAATTTGGTATACATGTTTAGCGGTGACAATAATAACGTAGCTCTGCGTAAGAAGCACGTGAAATTGCATAAATTGAAGAATGAAAAGTTCCCTAATAGAGGTACATATATTATGAATAGTATTAATGATTTGAATTTCATAGCAGAGTAGTTTGTTTCATATTTTATGAAATTTCATGTTTAATATTATTTTTCTTATACATGTGATAAGTGTAAGTTTGTAAAAAAAAAGTTATACAAAGGTTTCGGAATATGTAACCTCGAAGATAATATATGTTATACTTTTTATTTTATTTTTAAAAAATAATATTTCGTGCATAGCACGGGGCACACGCTAGTTCATTATTAATAAAGGGTTAAATAGTCTTCACAATAGGAAGGAACACATACATACTTTTATATTAGTACAAATTTATATTAATCATATCCATGACAAAATCTACTAATCAACAAAAAATAAAGTAATGAAACTTGATATGTTTATCTTTTTAAAAGTAAAAGGAGATACTTATCAACATTTTGTTTTGAGATTTAATCCTCAAGTATATATCAATATGAAATATAGTAACTTTAAAATGGTCAAGACCTCAAGAAATCATGTCTACACGTGTATATTTGAGAATAATAGAGCAACAATTTTTTTGGCTCCTTTCCATAATTAAAAGAAACACTATAAAAGAAATTTATACTTTAGTTATAGTATATAGATATAAACATAGATTGGGGGCAACCCTCGGTAGAGTTGGTAGGGCAGCTGAATCTTGTGGCCTAGGTCACGGGTTCGATTCCCGTTGAAGGAATGCCTAAATCAGTGCGCACCTAATGGTAGCGGCTGTGGGTTCCCCCGTCATCCAAAAAAAATATAAACATAGATTTTAACCCTTTTATGAATTTCATCAAATATGTGATGCTAATTAATAGTATGGTTGTAACTTAACAAGCAAAATGATTTATAATTATTTTGCAGTTGTGATTTTTAAAATCATCCTTCAAAGCTTGCTTTTTTTATTGCATGACAAATAGTAAAGGGAAAATTTCTTTATTACAAGTAAGCAAGTTTCATTTAGCAAAGATTAGAACATAAGAAAGAAAATATGACATCTTGATATTTGAATCTCGACTGCAAAACATGGAATCGACTAAATTGAGTCAAAAGGAAGATTGTTATAGTTGATCATTGGTATAGTTGATCATATGCAAAAAGAAAAAAAAAACACTATAAACATGTGAATTCAATTGAAAAAAAAAAGATTGTTTCGATTGGAATATTGAATTTGAAATGCACAACTCACCGTACTTTCCCATATACAAAGTCAATCCATATACAAAACTTATAATCAACACATAAAATATTTCAACCCTGCTCTTTTTCTTTCTTCTTTATTCATTGAAGTTTTACAAGGTTTACTCTTATATAAAAATAATACATATAACTTTTGAAATTATTAAAATCTATTACATTTTAGTGAACATTAATTTCGTAGAAAGTGGGGATGTCCCTTTAAATAATCCAATCAATCATGTAGGAAAAAGTTATTATGTAATGTATTTTCAACATATAATAAATGTGGGGATAAAAGTATGGAAAGAAACACCAAAATTATCCGTATTTTTATAGTAGTATAGATATTCTTATTAAAAAATGTGGTATGCTAAATGTTACATGATGTTTTTTTGTGTCTTTTGGTCTAATTTATACATAAGGTGGCATGCAAAAATTTAATGTTGGAATATTGCTTGCATTAATATAACATGACGACATTGATAGATCGCACTCATTTAAATATATTGAAACTTTATGAAGATCTTAGTGAGGACTTCACATGGTATCTTATTTGGTAATTAGTTTCTGATAAATTTGCTATTTTAGTCCTACACATCAGGGAGTTTGCAGTTCTAGTACCAAGCATAATGAGACTTGCACATTTGGTTTCACATGATCAAAAATTTTAGTACATTTAGTCCTTTTGGTTATATAATGCATGAAAGTGGCTAGGAAATGATAATTATAGTAAATATGAAGGCCCAAAATTTTACAAAACTTTCAAAATCCCTCTGTTATTATTTTAAAAATATATAAAGAACCGGAAGAACTCATGTACTTATTGCTCATTCGCCAGCCACTAGGGATGGCAATGGGGTGGGTCCGAGGCTGGTAATACTGGATCCGAGACCCGCCCTGGTCAGGATTTTTAGGCCTCGGACTCGCCCCAAACCCGTTAATACTTGGTTCCGCCCCGGACCCGTCGGGTACCCGGTGAGTCCGAGTTCTACCCGATGGATCCGATTAAATATTTAATTTTGAACTTTTTCCCAATTTTTTTTTATCACAAATACACTTAAAACTAATATAAATAATATAAAAACAATATAAACCTAAAATACATTAAAAAAAAAACATCAACCACACTTAATCATTCACAATAGACAAATCTATATAGGTAAAATAATTCAAGTTTACTCCAAATTTGAAAACAAATCAAATATCAAATAAACATCAATGAAATAAAAATTAAATAAAGAGGGTGAAGGGTTTTGTTGAATTTGGAACTTCAAATTAGTTCACTACCAACTAAAAATCTAAAATTAACTATTAATTTTGATATTTTAATTTTTATCAAATTATATTACTAAAAAATATATAAACTATATAAGTACGCAATCGGGGCAAGTCCGGGTACGGGTCCAGGACGGGTATATGCTGGACTCGCTATCAGCCCCAGACCCGGGCGGGTCTTGGTTTTTGATACCCCGGACTCGGACCCGACCCTATTTTTTTGGACTCAGACCCACCCCCATCGGGACGGATCCAATATGAGTATTTACATTACCCGGCCCCATTGCCATCCTTACCAGTCACTAGCTCTCATCTATGCTACAAGATTTCAAAAAGGTGAATGGTGCCTCGCATAAGAACAGGGTCAGGGCTATTTTTACTACACGCAATGCATATATATGAAATAGAATGCATGATTAATTTAAAAAGGTTCAAGAGTTTGCAACAAGATAATGAATGTTGAAGAAAGCAAAAACTACTAAGATAAATCCTAACATAGAGAATCCAAAATTCCAGGCATAGAATATTGAATGAATATTCATTCCTAAGAGGTTGGAACTGATTCATTACCATTGTTACTAGGTATCATCATCATCACATCTGTCTCTTCAAATGGAACTGATATTCCATCTTCTTCACCATTCTTCTTCTCCAACGTTTTGTCTCCTTTTGTCTCCAAATCAAATGCTTCATCATCACCCAAAACCTCGATATTCACATTTTTCAGTTCCATATCATCATCATTATCATCATCATCAGAAGTCATTACAAATTGAGGATTGCTGCTATTGAGCCCTATTGGAACTGGACTTGCTGTGATTTGACCACTTCTTAATCTTTCTCGGTACCCCTCCATTTCCATTTTGTATCGTTCCTTGTCTTTCAGAGCTTTCTCCTGATAAACCTAGAATGAGTTTTTACAATCATGTTAGAATGAAGAAATCATCATCAGAATACAGTATGTGTGTGTTTGGATTGAGTGATTTGGATTTGGTGAAGGGATTTAGAGGAAATATTTGAAATAACACCTAAAATTGAGTCATTTGAAATCTACCGTAGCTATGGAGAAAATAGCTCAAAATGAATGTCGAGTGATTTGAAATCTATTATAACTTGATACATCCAAACGAACTTCATAGATTTGTTGACGAATTTGAAATCCATAGATTTCAAATCCTTCAGTCCAAACGCACCCTATATAAATTGTATGTTACTTACAGCTCTTTGAGGTTGTTGTAGGTTATTCCATGATTGACCTATAATCCGACTGATCTCTCTATCCCTTCCATGATAATGTGGTTTGAGTATGGCATGTTGCTCGGCAAAGAAGAAATTATAACCACTTCTATTAGGCTTGGGGTGAGCTGGATCCCTTTTTCTCATTTCACACTTCTTCCTCCTCTTTCGTCTTCCCATCTTTACTGCTGAAGAATCACTATTTGGAACCTCATAAAGTACGCCTTTCAACTCCTCCAACCCAATTTTCACAGTTATAAGAAATCCACTCTCGAACTTCCCATCAATCACCCCACAAACAAGAGAACCAACTGATGTTGAAGGTTGTAAAATATGTCAAAATCAATAGTGAAACATTTATGATATGTAGAATGATTGTTTTAGTTGTGTATATAATGATTATGTGAATAAAAAAAAATTAAAAAATCAAACATCTGCATGAAGCTACTTAAGAATATAGTAAATGAAACCTTCAGGCATCGATGCTCCGATATTTGATTGATGTTGTGGCGACCCAATAGGCGGACTTGTGATTGTAGACACATTATGCAAAGCATCTGCACAAGATTATTAACATGAAAAACATCTTAAAGAGCAAAGAGAAAAAGGATCGATCTTTTAAGAGTTTTTAACACACCAGTGGGCGAAGTAGTCCAATGCTTGGCCTTAAAGAAGTACATTTGTTCGTAATGGTAAAGCAGTGAAACGTAATACTTGCGAAGTATAAAAGAAGCATTTGTTGCGGAGGAGGGAAAACTGAAAACTGCTGTAACTTCTTTCCACTTTCTTTCATTCACAACCTGTGCAGACAGAATAAGCTTCAAACCGAGTAATTGGAGAATTTATGCAAAGTTGTTGTAAGAACCAAGGTTAAAGTTAACGACCCTGATTACGGATAGGCTTGTCGATGGGCAGGGATTGTCCAGACCCGGACCCATTCAGTAGGAAACTTACCAGGACCCGACCCGACCCATAGGGTCTGAGACCCAGAATCGAACCGACCTGGACCCGATGACACTAGGTAGTTCGGGTCGGCCCGGGTCCAATTCTTACCAGCGGGTATTTTACCCTTTGAAAATACCCACGGGTCTATACCCGAACAATACCCAAAGTTTACCCGTGGGTATTTGCCCAACGCAGACCCGAACCAAAATGTACCCGGCCCGTTGGGTCAAACTTTTTTTGGACTCGTTGGATATGCAAATCGGGTCCGAAGTAAAAAAAATGTGGGTATTTCATGGGTCCGATTTGGGTGTGGGTATTCCCTGCCCATTAACACCCCTGATTACGGAGAACACTTCAGAAGTACCATAACTTTTCTAGTCAATAAAACTTTCAACTTTAACCTTTCTGTCACTAAAAATATATTACAATTTCATCTTTTGCGACACTTTAGTAATTTGCAAAACGTTAGGGGGCTGGAAGTAATTATCAAAGTTATCGAGTATACATGTAATTATCCCTTGAATTGATTACGACGACAAACAGCAAAGCTACCTTCGTTTTCCTATCTGTAAGGACCCAATTTTAAATATGCATAATAAATGACTGACCTTCGCAATGCCACCCCGAGAAGTAACTTCGACAAAGAGGCGAAACAAATCCAAGTCTTTCCCTCCAACAATTGGGATCCTTAAAAAATATGAAATGAATTAAGTCCTTTGAACACAAAGTTAAAGCAAGAAAGCCTATTTTTATCTCATCATACACTCTCCAATACAGAATATCAACAAGAATGATAAATATAACAATAACAAGTATCAAAGAATGGAGATTTATAGATGATATTTATTTTATAGTATGATTCAACTTTACAAGCCATAAAATAAATGTAAATTTATAGATGATATTTGGAATTTCTAACAAGTATATTAATGGGATATCTGCAACTTCCATAAAATAAATCAGATGAAATTAAATGGATGAATAAGGATCATTTTTAGGGATGATCTTACATGAATTTAGTACCCATAGAAGCATGAAGATTCTTCAAAGATTCCATAAAAATCGAACGAGAGGCGACGATATCTTCATAAGTCGCAGTAGGATTCGGGTATGGCTCAACCATCATCCCTCCTTTACTCTTTATAGCCTAAACTGCATTTAAAAAAAAAAAATCAATTTCAGATCATCAAATAGAGTAACAAAAGGCGAAAATTCCATAATGTCGAATAATGATTTAATCATAAATCATTTTTCGTAAAGTGATTCTTAGAAAGTAACGTTACTCAAAACACAATTGTTCGTGAAAAAAGGTCGGCCAATGGTTGTAAATGTTTTGAAACTCTCTCTGAGTCGGAAAGCTACTAAGAATGACTCGTTTTTTGTCGACTATATTTATAGAGTAAATGAAAGTAAATGACTCAAGGAAAAGAGACAAAATTCCCACCAAACATTATTTTCAAATTGCAGCATAAAACTCAGGGCTTTTTAAGCAAAATAAATACTAGAAAAAATAATAAATAAATAAATGTTTGAATATAATTATGCAAAGATAAAAAAAAAAACTCAATAAAATTATAAAACATAAGAAGGTAAAAACCCAGAGGAGAAAATACAAAGGACAACACCAGATTTGTAAATGCAGCAGTAAATAATAATAACCCCTTCTTCAATAAATACAACCGGTAGCACAAACAAAAAAAAAATCACAAAAACCAAGATTAAAAATTAATTACATTCTAACAACTTTTATATTAAATTATACGAAAATACAAATATTACACAATTTTTCATGCAACCATTGCCATTATTAACATTAAAGCTCAGATTAAATCTTTTACATTTTCTCGAGAAGTTCTACATAACTTTAAGACTATATTGCATCTAAAATAATTGAGATATGATTTCAAATAACTCAATTCCATCTTCTCATTCCATAAACATATTTTTTTATTACAAGACTTAAAATTAGTTAATTTTCAAATATCTTACACAAAAATGTGAATATAATTAGTAAGATATTTTCAGTAAATAAGGGTTATAAAAGTAGATCCTTTTAGAGTAAAAATAGAAAATTGTCCTTGTATCTGTGTCTCTCAATTGTAAATCAAAACCTTGTAATGAATATATGAAATTTTTCTTACTTAATCCCATCAAAGTAGTTCCCAAAATATCAATTATCAGATTTCTACGGATTAACATATATTAAAAACATAATATATATATGCTTCTAGGGGAAGTCCATACAGCCACCTACTCATCTGCTTCGTAGTAAGCTGGACTTGAAAAGGAATTAAACTGAGCAAAGTAAGATTTGAGAAATCTTAGTGGATAACGGTTATTAACTGTTACGTTAACGAGATTAACCAATACGTCAAAAGCATCATCGCCAAGGTCCGAAGACCTGGCCTAACTCCAAGGTCCGAAGACCTGGTCTACTCCAAGGTTCGTCAACATGGCCTAACTCCAAGGTCCGAAGACCTGATCTACTCCAAAGTTCGTCAACTTGGTACTTTATCGTTTCGTTTCATCTCATTCAACATAAGAGTTATTCTAATCAATATAACTGAAATTAAACGTTACCCACTTGATGTTTCGCTAAGATGCGAGGATAGCTCTTGAAGTATCCGGTCGTCTCGTACTGCACTCGACCATTTATCAACATTTAGATTTTAAAACATATGTGTTTCATAAACATGTATATACATATATTTAAATATAGGTAGTTTAAAAACACACATATGAGAATGTAGTAAAATTTTCAGAATAAGAAAATATCTCAACCGATTTCAAATAAATATAAAACCGTGCAACCTTAAAATTTTGGCAGCTCACCTGGCAGTCTATACTAAACGAATTTAAAAAAAAATCCCACACAACTCAAAACTTTTCAAAATTTTCTACATATCATTTAGACATGATGTTTAGGTTCCAGAAAAACTAACACGAAGAAATTCTCCCATTTGATTACCTAAACAACACCGAAAAGCTACCATAGAAAACTGTAATTCAAGCGGGACTACTTTTGAAAATTCATCATAATTCGTATACAACTCCAAAAATCACCAAATTATAACCATTAACTCCCAACATCATATATAACAACATACTAAAACAGTTTTCTAAAATTGCAACTACAACAATTTATAAAAATCGACAAAGTGGACTGAAATTTCAGGATTCTTCACAAATTGCTCAATTTCACATATTTTCTAAAAATAAAAATGCATTTCCAAGTTTTATAACCAAACATCCTCAAGAAAAACCACCCCATCATCATATTATTACACATGTAACAAGTTTAGACATGATAATCAAACATGAAAAGTCAATTTCAACATGCAATTTCACAATCAACACTCAAAATGACTTTCTTTTTAGATCTATCACATTTAACAAAATATTCAACAAATTTCATCATACTTCTAGGAGATCACTCTCAAATCATACATGCAATAGTTTTAGGTAAGAAAATTAAACATGCAAAGGAATTTTTCACATCTATTCATACCATCAACACTTAAAATGACACTTATTTGAAGATCAACCATAAAAAAAAAAATTATTCAACAAAAACTTTTCATATTGTAGGGATTTATATTTAGATCACACATGTAATGAGTTTATGTAAAGAAATCATACATGCAATACCCCTTTCAACATGCATTTGTACCCTTAACTCCAAATAAAGACATATTTTGACAATCAACCACATAAAACAACACAGCAACAAAAACTCATCACATAGGAGGCATCTCTCTTTAGATCATAGATGCAATCAATTTTTAGCAACTTAATCATGATTTTAAATAAGTAAATGATGAAGTTTAGCAAAAGAAATAAAAGACTACCTCTTGAAAGCTCAACAAAGTTTTTTATGCTTAAAATCAAGACTACTACACTTTGAGCTTACTTACCCTTTCCACTTGCTATGATTTTGCTTCTTTGATTTTGAGAGAAAAATGAAGGATTTGTTGAGAGAGTGGAGAGTTTAGAGAGAAGGGAGAGAGTTGTAGAGATGAGAGAGAGAGTTTAAGTGTCAAATGAAGGTGTAAAGGCCATATATGCATATATATATAGTGTATAAAGAATTGTATAATACATGTATCTCTCTTGCATTATACATATATTATGTAATGGTTTATTCTTGCAATATATATATATATATATATATCTTGCATTATATATATGTTGAGTTATGGAGCCTGAAGGACTGTACACCGGGCCACAACCCCGAGGCGAATTTTTTTAAGGGTATTTTAGTCATTGGCGGAATCCTATTCTGATTAGGGTTATGTACTTAGTATAAATAGCCCTATTCTCATTGTAATCAAATAATTCGAAATATAGTGAAAATATTCTGGCTTGGCAGTGCCCCCAGACGTAGTCAAATTCTTTGACGAACTGGGTAAACAATTTCGTGTTTTTTTTATCATTTTTCTTTATCGCGTTTATTCACAATAGTCGATCATATTCCTAACAACTGGTATGGAGAGCTCCAGGTTGAGTGGAAGCGAATATGATGAGTGAAGGAAAAACGCCGATTGGAAAGTTTGACGGGACTGATTTTGGGTTCTGGAAGATGCAAATCGAAGATTACCTGTATGGTAAAGATTTGTATCAGCCCCTTGGTGATAAGCCGTCGGACATGAAAGACGAAGAGTGGAAGGTACTTGACAGGAAAGCGATGAGTGTGATTCGTTTGTCTCTATCACGGAACGTTGCGTTCCATACGACGAAAGAGACAACCACCAAAGGTATTCTGAAGGTTTTAGCAGACATGTACGAGAAGCCATCAGCGGCGAACAAGGTTCATCTGATGCGGCGTCTCTTTAACCTAAAGATGTCAGAAAGTTCTATGGTGGCTGAGCATCTCAATGAGTTCAATCTGATTACGGCCCAATTGAGCTCAGTTGAGATCGATTTTGATGACGAAGTTAGAGCCCTAATTCTGTTATCTTCTCTACCTGAAAGTTGGGGTAGAACTGTTACTGCTGTTAGTGCTTCAGCAGGGAAAGAGAAGATGAAATTTGACGAAGTTAGAGATCTGATTATTAGTGAAGAAATTCGCAGGAGAGAATCGGGTATAACTTCGGATTCAGTTCTGAATACAGAGAATAGTGGCAGATCGGAATCAAGGAATTCGAACAGGGGTAGGTCAAAATCGAGAGGAAAAAGTAAGGCGAGGAGAGACCTGAGTTCGATTAAGTGTTGGAACTGTGAGCAACTTGGCCATTACAAAAGCAAGTGCACAGCACCCAAGAAGAATGGAAATTCAGCTAATGCAGCAACTAAAGACATTAGCGACGCTTTGATATTGAGCGTGAGCAGTCCATTGGAATCGTGGGTTTTGGATTTTAGAGCATCGTTCCATTCTTGTAGTGATGCTGATATAATAGAACGGTATACTTCCGGGGATTTCGGGAAGGTTTATCTTGCTGATGATGAGCCTTTGAGAATCGTGGGAAAGGGAGATGTTCGAATCAAAACCTCGAATGGCAGCGTATTGCAGTTGCGTGATGTGAGACACATTCCTGGCCTGAAAAGGAACTTGATCTCTGTAGGGCAACTAGATGATGCTGGATATGTTGTGACCTTTGGTTGCAGCACCTGGAAGATAACCAAATGAGCCATGATACTGGTTCGAGGTAATAAAGAGAGTACATTATATATGACATCCAATACTAAAGATTGTATTTCTCTCGTAGGAGAAAACAGTGATGCAGATTTGTGGCATTGCCGACTTGGCCACATGAGCGAGAAGGGGATGAAGGAGCTTTGTTCGAAAGGAAAGCTGCTACGCCTCAAAACAGTTGATGTTGGTTTATGTGAGGACTGTATATTCGGAAAACAGAAACGGGTGAGTTTTTCGAAAGGAGGCAGGACCTTCAAGAACGAGAAGTTAGAGTTGGTGCATAGTGACTTATGGGGACCTGCACCAGTTACATCTCTTGGTGGTGCGTCATACTACATGACTTTCATCGATGATTCCACGAGAAAGGTATGGGTTTATTTTCTAAAGCATAAATCTGACGCTTTTGACGCTTTTAGAAAATGGAAAGCCCTTGTAGAAAATGAAACAGGTCTGAATGTGAAGTGCCTGAGATCTGATAATGGTGGAGAATATGAACTTGCTGAGTTTAAGAAATATTGTGATCTGAATGGTATTCGCATGGAAAGGACTGTGAGAGGAACTCCTCAACAGAATGGGGTTGCAGAACGTATGAACAGGACATTGAATGAACGTGCTAGGTGTATGCGATTGAAATGCGGGTTGCCGAAGATGTTTTGGGCTGATGCAGTTAACACTGCTGGTTTTCTGATTAATAGAGGACCATCAACTCCGTTGGGTAATGGCATACTGGAGGAGGCTTGGAGTGGTAAGGAGGTAAATCTGTCCTTTCTTCGTGTATTTGGGTGCGTTTCATATGTTCATATTGATGCTACTGCTAGAAGTAAATTAGATGCTAAATCTGTTAAGTGTACATTCATTGGATATAGTGGTGACGAATTCGGTTATAGGTTTTGGGATGAACAGAATCGTAAGATTATTCGTAGTCGAGATGTTATATTCAATGAACAGGTTTTGTACAAGGATAGGTTGGAAGCACCGAAAATTGATGATACGGGTACTCAGACTAAAAGTCCCGAGGTTATTGAGTTGGATATCTCTAACTCGGGTGGGAGTAAAGTTACGCAGAATGATGAGGTAGCTATTGAGGCAGAACCGAGTACTCCGACACTTCCGCTGCGGAGATCTAGCAGACAGCGTCATGCCCCGGAGAGGTATTCGCCATCTTTACATTACGTTTTATTGACTGATAGTGGTGAACCTGAATGTTATGTAGAGGCTAGTCAATGTGAGCATGGGGGCAAGTGGAAACTTGCGATGGACGACGAGATGAATTCTCTAAAGTCCAATGATACTTGGGAACTTGTTGAGCTTCCAAAGGGAAAGAAAGCTCTGCAAAATAAGTGGGTTTACAGAATCAAAGAAGAGGCGGATGGAAGCAAACGTTACAAGGCGAGACTGGTTGTGAAGGGATTTCAGCAGAAATATGGTATTGATTATACTGATGTTTTTACTCCTGTTGTGAAATTGACCACTATTCGATTGGTGTTAAGTATGGTTGCTGCAGAAAACTTGTTGTTAGAACAGATGGATGTAAAAACAGCCTTCCTTCATGGTGATCTTGAAGAAGATATTTATATGATGCAACCAGAAGGGTATTCGTCTGAAGGTAACATTGAGCTAGTGTGTAAGCTCAAGAAGAGCTTGTATGGTTTGAAACAAGCTCCGAGACAGTGGTACAAGAAGTTTGATGGATTCATGCATGAGATTGATTTTGTGCGTTGCAATGCCGATCATTGTTGCTACTTCAAGAGGTTCGACAATAGTTATATTATTTTGCTATTGTATGTTGATGACATGTTAATAGCGGGGTCGTGTGCTCGAGAATTGAGCAAGTTGAAAAAACAGTTGTCTGAGCGATTTGCTATGAAGGATCTAGGAGAGGCAAATCAAATTTTGGGTATGCGAATTAATCGGGATAAGTTGGCAGGAAAGTTGTATCTTTCGCAGGCTGAGTATATCGAAAAGGTTTTGAAGAGGTTTAGTATGCATGATGCAAAGCCGGTAAGTACTCCGTTGGGTAGCCAGTTTAAGCTATCCAACAAGGATTCGCCTAGTAGTGATGAGGATCGGGCCTATATGAAGAAGACTCCTTATGCTTCGGCAATTGGTAGCATAATGTACGCGATGGTGTACACTAGACCGGATATTGCGCATGCAGTGGGAGTAGTTAGTAGGTTTATGGGAAATCCGGGAAAGCAACATTGGGAAGCGGTAAAGTGGATCCTAAGATACTTGCGTGGTACTACGGAGAAAGCCTTATGTTTTGAAGGCAAAAGTGTCGAATTGGAAGGATTTGTTGATGCTGATTAAGCGGGAAGTGATCTTGATAAAAGAAGAAGTACTACGGGGTATGTGTTTACTTTGGGTGGTACGACGATTTCTTGGGCTTCAAAGTTGCAAAAGGTTGTGGCTTTGTCTACTGCAGAAGCTGAGTATGTAGCAGTGACTGAGGCTAGTAAAGAGATGGTATGGTTGCAAGGTTTTTTGAGTGAATTGGGGAAAGAGCAAAAGAATAGTATTCTATATAGTGATAGTATGAGTGCTATCCACTTAGCAAAGAATCCAGCGTTTCATTCGAGAACTAAGCATATTGAATTGAAGTATCATTACATAAGATATCTCTTGGAAAGGAAAATCTTGCAACTGATGAAGATTCGAGGTGATGAGAATCCTGCTGATATGTTGACTAAGAGTGTCACATTTGAGAAATTGAAGCTATGCATGGCTTCAATTGGCCTCAGTAACTAAGAAGCGAGGCTTGGCACTGCCGGGACCATTATGGGCTATTGGATGAGAAGATCGAGAGATGATTACTTTTGAGTTCAGTCTCCAAGTGGGAGATTGTTGAGTTATGGAGCCTGAAGGACTGTACACCGGGCCACAACCCCGAGGCGAATTTTTTTAAGGGTATTTTAGTCATTGGCGGAATCCTATTCTGATTAGGGTTATGTACTTAGTATAAATAGCCCTATTCTCATTGTAATCAAATAATTCGAAATATAGTGAAAATATCCTGGCTTGGCAGTGCCCCCAGACGTAGTCAAATTCTTTGACGAACTGGGTAAACAATTTCGTGTTTTTTTTATCGTTTTTCTTTATCGCGTTTATTCACAATAGTCGATCATATTCCTAACAATATATATTATACATGTATAATGTTTTATTCTTACAATATATATGTATATATATATAAAGATATGTAATAATTTAGTAGTATTGAGTTTCATGTAGATTTGATGGGCTATAAGAGGTTGAGTGTGATTTTCATCTAATGTGTCATGCTTACTCAAATATAATTATGGTAATTATGCATGCATTTTCATTCAATTTAATCTAGGCCACATAATTATTGCACATAAACTATATAATAAGAAACCTATTTGATTATTGGACACATTAGTCAATATATATATATACTAATTATTGAAATTATTTCATATTCAACTTATCTATAATTTCTTTTTGTTCGTTCGTTCATAAAAATATTTCGTGTCGAGTGCATCACGATCGAACTCAGTCTCTTCGGATAGCTATCCTGCAAGACTAAACAAACTTGAGAAAATATTAGCTCATTATAGTCGTTTAAACGTAAAGCTCGGTTAAACATTCAATGAATTATCAATAATAAACTAATAAATAAAATTGTATTTATATGCCAAAAAAATGATATGCAAGATTTTCCAAAAATGGGGTGTTATAGTTTCATTCACAATAATGGATCCCAAAACCTTAAAACCTTCAATCCTAAAGATGATGAAAGAACATTTCTAGGCTACTTTAAGAATGAAAAGAGCTTTTGAATCTTTAAAAAGTGATTGTCTAAAGTTGAGGAATCCATTAATATTGTGTTTGACGATGCTACATAACAGACATAATCGATGATGATCGTCAAAAGAGCGGTCATCAAGATCACCATTTCAATGTGAACTTGAACAATCAACTACAAAGATTTGATGATCCGATTCAAATCCTAGATCATTTCAAATCGGATAGAAAATTATAAAGGGACCATTCATCAGATCAAATTATTGGTGACAAAAAAGCATGACACAATCAACCACTCTCAATAAAGCAATGTGCACAGTATCCTTTCATAAATGGAACCAAAGAAGGTGGATTAAGCGGTAAGTCATCTCAGTTGGATTAAAGCTATGCAAGAGGAACTTAATCAAGGGGTAATGGAACCAAATGGGTGTTTATAAACAAATAGACGAGAATGAAACTGCCACTCGTAATAAAGGCAAATTGGTCGCTCAAGGATACTGCAAAGAGAAGGGTATTAGTTTTGATGAAACCTATGCTCTAGTGGCCAAACTTGAAGCGATCAAGATATTCCTAGACTATGCATCATTCAACAAGTTTACGGTATTTCAAATGGACGTAAAAAGTGCATTCCTAAATGGTAAGCTTCAGAATGAAGTTTATGTTGAACAACATCCTAAATTTCTCGATGTTCATGGTAAAGAGTTTGTCTATAAACTAGATAAATCACTATACAACTTGAAACGAGCTCCCTGCGCACGATATGACACACTTTTTATTTTTTTTATTGATAAAGGATTTTCAAAAGACAGTATTGACATAATGTTATTTAAAATTACCGATAATGAAGCTCCTTTTTCAGATTTATATAAATTATATTATATTTGAATCTACTAATAACATCTTTTATGAAATTTCCCTAAATGATGCAAGATCAATTTGAAATGTGCATGATGGAGGGACTTACCTTCTTCCGAAAAAAGAGAAATATGTCACAGGAAATTAAAATGTTTGGATTTTATAGCGCCATTGTTCCACTAAATAGACACCATTATCATGATGGTCATTTAAAGGGCAAATTTTATTATTTGTAACAATCGAAAAAGTGTAATTGGTAATAAACAAAATTGCAGTTATGTATTAGATGTCTTGTTTTTAACATTTTCCGCACTAGGAATTGCAGGGTTGCATGCATAGGCATGTGGTGCTTTCAATTTTGACAATAATGTTTTGACTCTACTCTTTGGAGATAATTGTTCACAATAATCTAAGGCTATGTTTGTTTATGTTTTTGAGATAAAATTTTGAAATTTTCTCAGGGATCACGCACTATGAAAATTCGTATGAATATGATATGTGTTTATTTATGTTTTTAAAATTAGGTTAACAGTTGTAAGACATATGAAATCAATAGTGATAGGTTGATGGGTGATATGCATAATAATTGTGTTACTGATGCATATAATGATTATAAAAATAAAAAATAAAGAAATATAGATAAAAAGGTGTAAAGTATGAAAGGGAAAGTGAAATAGTGATTGATTTGATTGGTAAATGTGTGAAGAGTTGTATATATGATTAATGGTTAGTTATATAGGAAATTGGAAAATAGAGTTGAAAAAAGTAGAATTTGGATGAGAATTTGGTGTATTGAATTTATTTAGAATTTTATGATTTAAAAATTGAAAATGGGTTTTGAAAACATAAACAAACAAGGCCTGAGATTGCTACAATCGTCCATTTCACACACTTAATGTACTGAGATTTTCTAAACAACTCCACCAGGACTTTGTTAGTATATCTTTTGGTAACTGAATTTGGGCAACCTTTTGGTATCATACTATATGAGGTATATGTAGGGCTGTAAATGATTCGACCTCGAGCCGAGCTTTGAAAATTTTACAAACTCGAGCTCGAGGCAAATGTGTAAAGCTCAATCCGGCTCATCTACTAATTCGAGCTCAAACTCGAACTCAGTTCGTTTGTTCATCCGGGTTTAAAGCTTATTTGCTTGGTCGAATCAAACTCAAACATTTGGTTATATAATATATTTTATGATTTGAATGCATAATCATTTAGGATAATTGAAAAAAGTAATTAAAATAGGTGGATAAGAGCATCTCCAACCCAAAAATCCATTTTGCACCAATTTGGCGCAGCTACAGTAAATACACTCCAACCCAGAACACTATTCACTGCACCAAAAAAGAATCTTACAGAAATATACCATTTTTTCATCTTTTTTATAATATTACAATCTATCACAAATAAAGCCCAAAACTTTTACATATTGTACATTTTCCCCCAAAAAAATATACTTTGTTAATAAAAATCACAAAAATAATAATAAAATTATTATTAAATAATTAAAAATTATATTAATTGCATTTCGATATTTCAAATATTAACTAACAATTATATAACTTATTTAATTAATGAATAAATTATTAAAGTTGAACTTTATTATTTGATTAAAAAAACATATATAAAAAATTAATAATGGGCTAAATTGAAAGCAATTGAAACTAATTAATAATACAATATACATTTTATATAAGTTAGAGTATAAATATGTATTTTATAATTTAATTATAAACTTAAATTAAAGCATAATTGAATTAAATATAACAATTAGGGTATAATTATAACTAATTAAACTTATAAGGGTTAAATTAAAAATAATTTAAACTTTATAAATTTAAAAAGGACTAAATTAAAAATAAACAAAAAAGCAAAGGACCAAAATGCAAAAAAAAATATATATATATAATAGTTGCGCATATAGCGCAGCTACAGTGCCGCAACAATGTTGTTGCGCCAAATCTAACGCAGCAATTGGCGCTGGGTTGGAGCAACCCAGCGCCAAAAAAGGCACTCCACCCATGCTAACTTACCGTGGGTTGGAGATGCTCTAAATTCTTGCTTACGTAACATTATACTTCATAAAATATGTAAGTAATTAGTGAATAACTCGCTAAAAGTGCACTTGCTTCGCTAATATAATGCATTTACATATATTATCTAGTAAATTAGTTAAAAAAATACTCATATACTTCAAAAATTTAAAGCGTAACAGACAGTATTTATGAAGAAACAATATAATAATGAAATGTCAAGTTACGGAATACTCTAGGTGGTTACGTCATACGATAATTGTCTCCCAAAATATGACATTGTCACGCTAATAGTATCAAGAATTTGCACCAAGTGCATCCATAATTTGGCAAGATAATGAATGTTCACCAAAGCAAAAAAAACTAGAGATAAATCCTAGAGAAATGAGATTGAATCCAAAATTCCAGATATAGAATACTGAATATTCCTTCCTAAGAGCTTGAAACTGATTCATTACCATTGTCAGTCACTAGGTATCATCACATCTCTCTCTTCAATTGGAACTGATATTCCATCTTCACCATCCTCAACCTTGTCGAGTTCATCAGCTAAAACCTCGATATCCACATTTTTCAGTTCCACATCATCATCATCAAATTGAGGATCTATCACCGGGGGCTTTGACTTGCCATGATTTGACCAGTTCTTAATCTTTTTCGATAGCCCTCCATTTCCATTTTGTATCGTTCCTTGTCTTTCAGAGCTTTCTCCTGATAAACCTAGAAACAATTTTTAGAATCATGTTAGAATGAAGAAATCATCATCAGAATACAGTATGGGTGTGTTTGGATTGAGTGATTTGAATTTGGTGAGGGGATTTAGAGGAAAGATTTGAGATGACACCTAAAATGGAATCATTTGAATCCACCGTAGCTATGGAGAAAATAGCTCAAAGTGAATGTCGAGTGATTTGAAATCCATTATAACTTCATGAATTTGTTGACGAATTTGAAATCCATAGATTTCAAATCCTTCCAAACACAACCCTATATATATTGTTACTTACAGCTCTTTGAGGTTGTTGTAGGTTATTCCATGATTGACCTATAATCCGACTGATCTCTCTATCCCTTCCATGATAATGTGGTTTGAGCTTGGCGTGCTGCTCCGCAAAGAAGAAATTATAACCACTTCTATTAGGCTTGGGGTGAGCAGGATCCCGTTTTCTCATTTCACACTTCTTCCTCCTCTTTCGTCTATTTGGATTTGGATTTGGATTTGGAACCTCATAAAGTACGCCTTTCAACTCCACCAACCCAATTTTCACACTTACAAGATATCCACTCTCAAACTTCCCATCGATCACCCCACAAACAAGAGAACCAGCTGATGTTGAAGGTTGTAAAATATGTCAAAATCAATAGTGATACATTTATGATATGTAGAATGATTGTTTTAGTTGTGTATATAATGATTATGTAAATAAAAAAAAATCAAACATTTGCATGAAGCTACTTAAGAATAGTAAAATGAAACCTTCAGGCATCGATGCTTCGATATTTGATTGATGTTGTGGCGACCCAATAGGCGGGCTTGTGATTGTGGACACATTATGCAAAGCATCTGCACAAGATATGCACAAGATATTAACATGAAAAACATCTTAGAGCAAGAGAAAAAGGATCAATCTTTTAAGATGTTTTTAACGCACCAGTAGTCCAATGCTTGGCCTTAAAGAAGTACATTTGCTCGTAATGGTAAAGCAGTGAAACGTAATACTTGCGAAGTATAAAAGAAGCATTTGTTGCGGACGAGGAAAAATTGAAAACTGCCGTAACTTCTTTCCACTTTCTTTCGTTCACAACCTGTGCAGACAGAATAAGCTTCAAACCAAGTGTGCTTGGAGAATCTATGGAAAGTTGTTGTAAGAACCAAGGTTAAAGTTAATGACCCTGATTACTGATTGCCTAGACTCGGACCCATAGGGTCTGAGACCCAGAATCAACCTGGACCCGATGACACTAGGTAGTTCGGGTCGGGTCCGGGTCCAAATCTTACCAGTGGGTATTTTGTCCAAATTTCACCCAGGGTCTGTATCCAAACAATACCCAAAGAGTAATTTACTCGTGGGCATTTGCCCGACACAGACCCGACCCAAAAACGTACTCGTCCCGTTGGGTCAAACTTTTTTTAGACTCGTCGGATATGCGAATCGGGTCCGAAGTAAAAAAAACGTGGGTATTTCATGGGTCCGATTTGGGTCTGGATATTCCCTGCCTATTAACACCCCTGATTACGGAGAACACTTGAGAATTACTCAATAAAACTTTGGGATAATGGCATTCACCTCCCCTACACTTTAGACATTTGGCATTCACACCCCTCAATTTTGAACAATCGTCATGGACCACCCATTGGTATTTCTTTTCATTATTTTTACTTGTAAAAAGACTAAAATACCCTTCAATTTTTCCTTATAATATATTAAAAATAAAAAAATATTAAAATTTCATCAAAAGACAAAAACGAGAATGAAATAAATGATAAGGGTGCAAAATTGAAAATTGTAGAGAATATGACTCACAACTCCTAATAAAAAATTGTCTTCATTAATAGTTAGTTCATTATTTAAATAAAAATCTCATTGTTTAAGTATGTTAATACATTTTACATAAACATGTATATTACTAATATTATAAGTAATGTACACTACTAAAGTTTAATTTCTCATTTTATAAAATATTATTAATACATTACTAAATACTAAAAAAATCTTTATATACCCAACACTATATATATTCAAATATGATTTTTCATAATAAATTCATAAACTTATTCTAGTGTCCAAAAATAGTGTATTTACCTATTGAAAAAATTAGTTTAAGAAAAAGTAAATGCGCTTCTATACCACTTTATTTTTTTTTTAACCTCAAATTAACAATTGTATTTTAATAAAAAGCAAAATCTAAAAAAAATGTTATTTTAACTAATATCTATTTGGTACACAAAGATTCGATATTAAAATGTTTTTACTAAATTCTATAAGTTTAGAAATATTAAAATATTTTAAAAAATTTAACTATAAGATGCTATCTTATTTTTGCTAATTAATGTCATTTAGTGATACTATTTCATTATCTAACTAATTATAAATTTAACCATTTTATAATTAAAAGTTGAAGGGCTTTTTTGTCTTTTTCACTAGAAAATTTAATAAAAAAGTAGAAGAGGGGTGATGCCAATTTTTCAAATTTGATGGATGTGAATGCCAAATGTCCAAAGTTTAGGAGAGGTTGATGCAATTCTCCCATAAAACTTTCAACTTTCAACTTTCACCTTTCTGTCACTAAAAATATATTACAATTTCATCTTTTGCGACACTTTAGTAATTGCAAAACGTTAGGGGGCTGGAAACAATTATCAAAGTTAGCGAGTATACATGTACGTAATTATCCCTTGAATTAATTACGACGACAAAACAGCAAAACTACCTTCTCGTTTTCCTATCTGTAAGGACCCAATTTTAAATATCGATAATAAATGACTGACCTTTGCAATGCCACCCCGAGAAGTAACTTCGACAAAGAGGCGAAACAAATCCAAGTCTTTCCCTCCAACAATTGGGATCCTTAAAAAATATGAAAGGAATTAAGTCCTTTGAACACAAAGCAAAAGCAAGAAAGCCTATTTTTATCTCATCAATAGAGAATATCAACAAGAATGATAAATATAACAATAACAAATATCAAAGAATGGAGATTTTATAGATGACATTTATTTTATAGTATGATTAAACTTTACCAGCCAAATGCCTTAATCAAACAAAAATATTTGGAATTTCTAACAAGTATATTAATAGGATATCTGCAACTTCCATAAAATAAATCAGATGAAATTAAATGGATGAATAAGGATCATTGGATGCCAATTATGATCTTACATGAATTTAGTACCCATAGAAGCATGAAGATTCCATAAAAATCGAACGAGAGACGACGATATCTTCATAAGTCGCGTTAGGATTTGGGTATGGCTCAACCATCATCCCTCCTTTACTCTTTATAGCCTAAACTGCATTTAAAAAAAAATCAATTTCAAATCATCAAATAGAGCAACAAAAGGCGAAAATTCCAAAACGTCGAATAATGATTTAATCATAAATCATTTTTCGTAAAGTGATTCTTAGAAAGTATCGTTACTCTAAACACAATTGTTCGTGAAAAAAGGTCGGCCAATGGTTGTAAATGTTTTGAAACTCTCTCTGAGTCGGAAAGCTACTAAGAATGACTCGTTTTTTGTCGACTATATTTATAGAGTAAATGAAAGTCAATGACTCAAAGAAAAGAGACAAAACTCACACCAAACACTATTTTCAAATTGCAGCATAAAACTTAGGGCTTTTTAAGCAAAATAAATACTAGAAAAAGTAATAAATTAATAAATATTTGAATATAATAATGCAAAGATAAAAAAAAACTTAATAAAATTATAAAACATAAGAAGGTAAAAACCCAGAGGAGAAAATACAAAGGACAACACCAGATTTGTAAATGCAGCAGTGAGTAATAATAACCCCTTCTTCAATAAATACAACCAGTAGCCAAAAAAAAATCACAAAACCCAGGATTAAAAATTACATTCTAACAACCTTTACATTAAATTATACCTCCTGTCCTTTTTTTCGGTCAGCTTTTTGAGGATGTCAGCAAAAAAAATTGTACTTTTCCTATTTTACCCCTAATTACTCAAAACTATATATTCACTAAACTATCAAAATGTTAAAGGAGATCACTTGTAATCTCTCCATGCTGCAGTAGCACCACCACACCACCACAACTGAATCTCCAACCTTGCACAGTTTCTTCACCTTAGCTTCTTCCACACCTAAACCCACTGCTTTGTTCCAACTCATTGCCTCGGGACTCAATACCATCGAAACCACACCCTGTAACATCATCCCCATCTTTGATACAAAAGGCTCATCATTCATTATCATTTTCATTCATTATCATGCAGTTCCTCATATATATCACACATGACCTCATTCCTCACCTCGGACCTACAGCATAGCTCGCCGCCCATGCCCCTCCTGGAACTCCGACCACCTTGTTCAATAAATTCTGTGTGACATCTCCAATGCCAAAGATATTCAAGCCAAACTTTCACCCCTTACACATGTAACCCACATTTTCTGGGTCACCTGGGCCAACCGCCCCACCGAAGCCGAGTGCTGCGAAATCAATGGGTCCATGCGGCAAAATGTTCTCGATATTCTCGATGCTCTCTCCCAACGCCATGGCAGTGTGGAAAAAATTCAATTCAAGATACCTTTTTATCCTGAATAATACTCCCTCTCCTCGGAGCTCAAACCCACAGGATTAATGGGGCAGAGTGTTTTTGAAGATAAACTTGCACAACTCCGTAGAAAATGTTAGTACCACACGAACAAATATCCTCGTAGCTAGGGTTATGCAAGTCCCCCTGCGAGTAACCCACTTGGAACACCTGGAACACTCTGATAGGCCAATTGGACGCCCCAGAAACATCCCGCACCGAACTGGGCGAACTGCTGACCTGGCGTCGGCACGTCATCGTCTGGGCTTAGAGAAATGGACGACGGAGATGAAGGGTCAATGGGGATTCCAGTTGGGGAGCGGGCACCGAATCCGAGCTTGTTGAGCCAACTCATTCTGAGCGATGAGGGTTTGAGGGTGGGGATACGAACTAAACTCGATTATTCGTATCACAAGTTCGAATTTTGCAGTTGCTTAGATTTTTGAGCTATCTATGCAATGGAGGTTTTGATGGTTTAGAGATAGAGATGTGGGGAAGAAGACAATGATTTAAATTAGGGTTTTTAATTTATAAACAAAAATATACTTTATTTAAAGGTAAGGGTATTTATGTCCACATAAATTATAATTATCA
This sequence comes from Verbascum thapsus, assembly GCA_963669365.1. Classification (NCBI taxonomy): domain Eukaryota; kingdom Viridiplantae; phylum Streptophyta; class Magnoliopsida; order Lamiales; family Scrophulariaceae; genus Verbascum; species Verbascum thapsus. The sequence continues at coordinate 14,100,991 of OY770110.1, read as the reverse complement.
TGTTTTTATTTTTATTTTTTTTCCTCAAAAATTATAGAGGCAAATTGGACTTTTCACTCTTTTGGGCAGCAAAAAATTCGGGCAGCGCTCGTCAGTGGAGGTTTATGTAATTATGAAAGGTTGAGGATATTTTTCTGTATATTCGACATTATAGAGGGGAGGTTTTTGTAATTTTTCCTATTTAAAATTACCGGTAATGAAGACATTCTCCATGTCAGATTTATGTAAATGATATTATATTTGAATCTAATAACAAATATGATTTGTGAATTTTTTTTTCCAAAATGAAGCAAGATCATTTGAAATGTGCATAATGTAGGAACATACATTCTTCCATAAAAAGAGAAATATGTCACAGGAAATTAAAATATTTCATAATAAAATAAAGAAATATTTTGGTTTTCATAGGAAACTAAGAATTTTTGAAATTTTTTCTATGGTATTTTAATCCGTGATTGTTTGTGATGTGGTAATATATTGTGTATCGAAATATCAATTTACAACTAAATAAATACACACATTATATGATCATGTGAACAGAAAGCAAACACTCAACAAATATTACCAATTTGACCCCCACCACAACTTGGAAAGTCAATCTCAAATACATAAGTTCGAGTCTTAAGACATTGAATATTCTACTTTTATTACGATCAAATATCAAATCATTCCACATAATGAATAGTAAGTAAAATGATATTGTATAAGTAACAGTTCAAAAAAGTAAACATAATAAAATTATATTTCTCAATATCCAAATTAATCAGAGATGAAAAACATGGGGGTAAGAACATAATATTTTCCAATATTCGTTAGTTTATTCAGTTTTATTATAACTATATAACGATCGATTTACATTCTTTAATAATATTAATTGTAAATCTTCTAGTTTACTATAATCCTAAAATAGTTAACATTAAGAAGAATGCATCAATTTTTTTTTTTTTTTGAAGAGGTGACTTTAAGAGCACATTTGTCATATTTAGTGTACGTCTTCTGAATATTGTGAGATCCATCCAGAGGGTACATTTTATAAATTGTCACGTCGGTAAAAGCCCCATCTATACTCAAACATTTTCTCTTTATTGTTATATGTAGACAGTTATCCAACGCTTTTACATCGATGCCTTTTTGATAAACATTTTGCGACTCCGGAATTGTAAGCTACAAATATATAGGCATTTGGTTTCTCCACTTTGACAATACTTTCATTATCCATAATCCTTATTCTTAAAATTTGGTATGCTAGAGTTACTTGAATGTTTCTTTGTGGCTTTTGGTGGCATGCACAAAACTAATGTTGGAATATTTTTGCATTAATATAACATTACTACATAAATAGATTTCACACGTTTAAATATATTCAAACTTTATGAAGATATTTGTGAGGACTTCACATGGTATCTTATTTGGTAATTAGTTTTTGAGATATTTGCTAATTTAGTCCTACACATCAGGGAGTTTGCAGTTCTAGTACCAAGCGTAATGTGACTTGCACATTTGTCATTTGGTTTCACATGATCAAATTGTTTAGCACATTTAGTCCTTTTGGTTATGTAATGCATGAAAGTGGCTAGGGAATGATTATTTTAGTAAATAGGGTAAAAAAAGATATGTTAAAAAAATATATTATGTATACACATATTTTCCGATTTAACACTTTCACATTCTTTTTGGTAACAATTCCCGATTATTACAACATATATATAAGAGCGAAGTCACACAGCTCTTCATCCCCGGTTGCGCGTCGCACCGGATCCCACACCTTTTTTATATTATTTTTGTGTCCGCTTCTTCACGAAACGACGTCGTTGGCAGCTTGCTACAGTCCAGATGCACAAGTGTTTTTTGGATCCCACCTCAAAACGACGCACGGCGGCGTACCAGATCCTGCCCCCCCAAACGCTTCCTTTTTTTTGGTTTTTCTCCTCGCAAGCAGGTAGAATTTGATGCTGAACTTTACTCGTAGTGTCAGATTTCATAGAATTATTAGCATTGGAAATGAGTTGCATCTAGGTTTTCTTATAATGTTAGTCGATTGCGGTTTTCGTGTGCTCGATCTGCTGATTGCTTGGACGGAATTGGAATTTCTTAAACATGTATTCATATTCCAAGGCAGTTTTTTCATTCGGCGTCGGTTCCTTATGTGAAACATTATGGTAATGTTATCGTGTACCTGAATGTTTTTTCATTTTTTTAGGTACAAGAATTGCTGTTGCCTATCAAAAAGAGGTTTGCTTCTTTTCCTATTTTTCTACCTTATTTAGAGTTTGTAGTGAGGTTACTGTCAATCGAAATTACTCTAGCTGCATTTATGAGAGTAGAGAAAAGTCTCCATTTCTGGAATAATATCTCAACTTTTCCTCAAATGCAAATATCAAATATTGGGGGTTTTCTGTTGGACAAGAGAGTGATAAGAGGGACAAAGTTTATAAATTGCAAGATATGATTTTTGCTAGAATATATATTTTTGTATTGATAAGAATTTTTCTTAAGATAGGAATTTTTCTTATGATCAAATGATCATGGAATTACACATATTTATAGGTGCATAAAAGAAGTAAAAACAAACTAAACTTATTCAATACATAATTTAATCTTTGAATTTTTCATGCTTGATTTTTTTGAATGTTGAACTTTGATTGTTGAATGTTGAACTTTGATTGTTGAATGTTGCATTTTTCCATGCTTAATTTTTGAATGTTGAATATCATCCTTTGAATGTTGAACATCTAGAATTTTGAAGATTATGTTTGAATTTGCAAATTATAACTTCAACATTTTCCTCTTACTTCAGCTGTGCATCATTGCTGCGGAAGGATTTCTAGCCAAAGTAAAAGATTTCTTCGTTCTTGATAGTTATTTACTTAATCGGTGGATAGGAACATACTCTGGATCGAAATCACGGGGAGTACTTCTTAATAATTTCTACTAACTTAAAGCCCCAATTCAAATTACTTTTCTATAAAGAAATATCTTGTTGGATAATTTACAGAATCTCCATTACTAATCCTTTGTGTATCTTGGTCTTCCTAACCATCCACTTCAACACCCCTCCTTAATTTGCAATTCTTAGCACATCCTTCATTTTCTCTAATTTTTCGATAGTTACGGCCTTGGTAAGAAAATCAGCGGCTTGATCATTTGTTCCAATAAACTCTAGGCTAATTTCACCTTTGCTCACCATATCCCTTATAAAGTGATGTCGCAATTCGATGTGTTTGGATCTTGAGTGAAATACGGGATTTTTTGTCATAGCTATTGTTGACATATTGGCACAATAAACTATAGTTGGATGCTTTTGAACTTGTTGTAAATCCGAAAGAAGTCTCCTTAACCAAATTGCTTCAGTAGTTGCTTCAGAGGCAGCGATGTATTCGGATTCAGCGGAAGATAGAGCGACAAATTTTTGCTTCTTCGAACTCCAACATATAACATTAGAACCAATGCAAAATAAATATCCAGAAGTGCTTTTTCGATCATCTATGGCTCCAGCCCAATCACTATCGGTGAAACCGATTAGTTCACTTTTATTTTCTTTCACATATTTTATTCCCAATTGTTTGCTTCCTTGAAGATATTGTAAGATTCTTTTTGCTGCTGTGAAGTGAATTTTACTTGGAGCGCTCATAAATCTAGAAATTAAGCTTACCGCATGAACAATATCTGGCCGTGTGTTTGTTAGATAAATCAGCGACCCAACAAGACTCCGAAATATTTTGTCATCCACTTTCTCACTTCCATCATTTTGTAGTAATTTCTCATTCACAGACATAGGAGTAGAAACAGGTTTGCTTTTCTCCATGTGAAATTTCTTCAAAACATCTTCAGTATATTTTTCTTGAGAAATAAAGATTTCTCCCTTGGATTGCTTCACCTGAATTCCAAGAAAGTATTTCATTAATCCCAAGTCCGTCATTTCAAATTCCTTCATCATTTTTTGCTTAAATTCTTCAACCATTTGCTTTTGAGTACCCATATAGATTAGATCATCTACATAGAGGCACACCATCAAGAAATCATCTCCGTCTTTCTTCACATATAAGGATGGATCATTTGGACTTTGATGAAATTCATTTTTGCAAAAGTATCCATCATTCTTTTGATTCCACGCTCGAGGGGCTTGCTTTAATCCATAAAGCACTTTTCGAAGACGATAGACTTTGTCTTCTTTTCCTTTTACTTCAAATCCTTGAGGTTGTTGCACATAAACTTCTTCTTCAAGTTCTCCATTGAGAAATGCTGATTTGACATCAAGTTGAAATACTTGAAGTTCTAATTGTGCCGCGAGTGCGAGAACGACTCGTATAGTCTCCATTCTAACTACCGGCGCAAATGTCTCATTAAAGTCAACTCCTGGTTGTTGCGAATATCCTTTTGCAACAAATCTCGCCTTATGTTTTTGAATTTTTCCATCTTCATGAAATTTTGTTTTGAAAATCCATTTAAGCCCAATTACATCCTTGTGTTTTGGCATGTCCACCAATTCCCACGTTTTGTTTTTCTCTATCATTGTAATTTCTTCTTTCATCGCTTTTTGCCATACTTCTTCTTTTGCAGCGACTTCAAAGCTTTTAGGTTCACCGGGAAAGAAAGCAATATCGCAATTTTCATAAATATCTCTTAAAGAACGAGTCTTTCTCACCGGAGAATCTGAATTTTGATTTTCTTCCATTTGAGGATTATGAATTGGACTTTGAGGTGGAGTTGCAAGATCACCTTCATCTTCCAGCGACGGCGTTTCAAAATATTCATTTGAAGTATTTGATTGAGTGGAATTTTCTTTCCAACTCCAAGACGCCATTTCATCAAATATCACATCTCTTGAGACCACTAGTTTGCACGTTATTGGATTGAAAAGACGATAGCCTTTAGACTCATCGCTATATCCAATAAAAATAAGTTTTTCACCTTTTTGATCATACTTATCTCTGTTTGGAGCAGATATATGAGAGTATGCTATGCATCCAAATATCTTCAAGTGATCAACGACAGGTTTCTTTTTGTAAAATGCCTCGAATGGTGTTTGGTTCAGCACCGCCTTTGTAGGACATCTATTCAATATATAAATAGATGTGTGCACAGCTTCTGCCCAAAATTTCTTTGGTAATCCTTTTCCAATTAACATGCTTCGTGACATTTCTGTGATAGTTCAATTCTTCCTCTCAGCGACCCCATTTTGTTGAGGACTTCTACTAACTGTGAGTTGTCTTTGAATTCCATTTTCCTTGCAATAATCCATAAAAGGAGTATAGATAAACTCACCACCACGATCTGTTCGTAGAGTTTTAATTTCACGACCGCTTTGTTTTTCCACCAACGCTTTGAATTTGAGAAACGCCGAAAATGCTTCGGATTTCTCATGTAGGAAATAAACTCACATCATCCTTGTGTAATCATCAACAAATAGGATGAAATACCTCTTGTTTCCAATAGAAAATGTCCGGGAAGGACCCCATATGTCCGCATGTATAAGCTCCAGTGGTTCTTTTGCTCTCCAAGAAGTTTTTGAAAACGGAAGTCGATGCATTTTTCCATATATGCATCCTTCACACACTTCGTCTTTGCTCTCAATTTTAGGAAGCCCAACGACCATATTTTTTTGCTTGAGAAGTTGCAGCCCCTTATTGTTTAGATGACCATATCTCAAGTGCCAAAGTTGAGATTGATCAATATTTTCTCCTTTGTAAGCTACACTTTCTTGAAATGGCATCACCATGGAAAATATTTTATTTGAACTCATTTCGATAGAAGCAATCGTGCCGTTATTCTTTTTATCAACAATCTTGCATTTTTCATTATCAAAAATTACGGAATAACCTTTTTGTAGAAGTTGCCCGATGCTTAGGAGATTGCTTGTTAAGCTAGGAACGTAGAGAACATCACTTATGAGTTTTCTTTGTCCTCCTTTTGTTTGGACGGAAATAGTACCTTTTCCTTCAATTTTGAGTAATTTACCATTTCCGAGCTTGACTTCAGAATTGAAATTTTTGTCAAGATTGACAAAAATATTTCTATCTCCGGTCATATGATTGCTACAACCGCTATCAACATACCACACATTTTGTGGTTGATTTTGAATCGACATACATGAGAAAAGTTGTTCTCCTTCATCTTTTGTGAAATTTGCATTATCTTCCTTAGGTTGGTTTTGATGCCAACAATCCCTTTGTGAATGGTTGGGATTTTTGCACTTCTTGCATTTGAAAAAACAATCATTTGCTATGTGATTTGTTTTTCCGCAAATAAAGCATCCTTTGCTTGAATTTGATGTTTCTTGATTTTCATTTTTGTATCTTGGCTTGAAAATTTGTCCACGTCCTCTTCCTCGGAATGATCCTCCTCTTCCTCGGAATGGTCCACCTCTTCCTCTTCCATTTTGTTGACGTTCTGAATTTTTATTTTTCTCATTTTGAGAAAAATTCAGTTTTGACTCGAACGCTTGCTCCACGGGCTGATTGAGGATTTGCTTATTCTTTCATCATGTACTTGTAGTGAGCTTGATAATTCACTAAAAGTAAATGTGGTCAAGTCCTTAGACTCTTCTATGGCAGCAATGACGTAATCATATTTGGAGGGAAGACTTCGTAGGACTTTTTGGACGATTTTATTTTCTTCAATTGTATCTCCAAAACTTCTTATTTGACTCACAATTTCAGCAACTCTTGTTAGAAAGACTTGCATTCCTTCATTATCTTTTTTCGCCAAATTATCAAACTCTCTCTAAAGATGTTGTAATTTGATTGATGTCACTTTTGCGTTTCCTTTGAAACCTTCTTTCAAGATGTCCCATGCTTCCTTGGCCTTCTTTACTCCATAAATTCTTGGATATATAGTTTTGCTTAAACCTTGTTGAATAATTCTAAGTGCACTCGCATCTTTCTTCAAATTTTTCTTGTACTCTTGTTGTTGTGCATTACTCGAACCTTCATTAGGTAAAGAGGGATAGGATTCTTGAACTACATCCCATAAATCTTGAGATATAAATAGAGTCTCCATTTGGCTACTCCAATAATCAAAATGCTCACCTCCAAAAATTGGTACTTGATTTGGAGTATATGTAAACATGGTAGTAATTTGATTTTCGGCCATTATAGAAGTGAAGGGAATGATATGTGAACTTGGCTCTAGATACCACAATTTGTTGGAGAAGAGAGTGATAAGAGGGACAAAGTTTATAAATTGCAAGATATGATTTTTGCTAGAATATATATTTTTGTATTGATAAGAATTTTTCTTAAGATAGGAATTTTTCTTATGATCAAATGATCATGGAATTACACATATTTATAGGTGCATAAAAGAAGTAAAAATAAAATAAACTTATTCAATACATAATTTAATCTTTGAATTTTTCATGCTTGATTTTTTTGAATGTTGAACTTTGATTGTTGAATGTTGAACTTTGATTGTTGAATGTTGCATTTTTCCATGCTTAATTTTTGAATGTTGAATATCATCCTTTGAATGTTGAACATCTAGAATTTTGAAGATTATGTTTGAATTTGCAAATTATAACTTCAACATTTTCCTCTTACTTCAGCTGTGCATCATTGCTGCGGAAGGATTTCTAGCCAAAGTAAAAGATTTCTTCGTTCTTGATAGTTATTTACTTAATCGGTGGATAGGAACATACTCTGGATCGAAATCGCGGGGAGTACTTCTTAATAATTTCTACTAACTTAAAGCCCCAATTCAAATTACTTTTCTATAAAGAAATATCCTGTTGGATAATTTACAGAATCTCCATTACTAATCTTTTGTGTATCTTGGTCTTCCTAACCATCCACTTATTTTTTTGAATCTCCCATGAGGGTAATCCATCTATGTAATAGATAGTAAAAACCCCATATAGTTGATCTTTTGAACCCGCTTCAAGCCGTGATGACTAATCAACCAATCTTGGGGTAGACAGTCTTGACTGCTTATATTTACTTAGACCCTGAGACGAGGAAGGGCGTAGTAATCGACGAAATGCTTCGGGGGCCAATCTCAAATAAAAATTATGAGATCTTACTTCCAATTACGTAAATCAATAGTTCAAACCGCTGAGTTCCATTGGAGATTAGGAATAGATGGACTCTCTATAGGACCCATTTTACTGACGGGATTCATCACTACTTTAGCTACTTTAGCGGCTTGGCCAATGTTTCGTTTGTCCAGCTTGTTTTTAAGATTATAGTGTCAGAATAATTGTATACTTTGAAGTCTGAATGTAGTATTCTTCGTGGATTTTGTATGTCTATGGGGTTAGTTGTTGTTCTTTAACTATCAATTGAATGAAACTTCATTATCAGGTAGCTGCCAAGACCACTATTTCATTTCGATATGAGGAGTTTGTGTTGGTGTTCTTTTCATTCCAACAAATTTAATCCTTTCGATTCAGTTTTACCAGTGTGAAATTCCAGTTCTTAATGGACTCTGATCATTACGATGTTAGATGAGGTTTAGCAATTTGGTCTTGGACATTTTGAAGGGTTAGGAGGGTTTGATTTCTTGATAACTCGGACAACTTGTGTTTAGAGTATTAATGGAGTTTTTGGTGTGAGGCCTTTGTATCGAATTGCAAGGGTGTGAAATGTTTTGTAATTTTCTTTTTTGATCTTCCCAAAATGGCGTCGTGCTTTGCTTCAACGTGTTAGGCAGGCTGCAGTTTTCACCTGTGCTTCATAAGCTTTTAGCTTCTCAAACAAGTTTTTGGCTTCTGATAGATTTCTCTATAGCTTCGTCCAATTGCGTTTCTGCTTCTGAAATATGAGCTTCAGCCGCCTAATGAAGTTCAGACACTTTAGAGTGCTTTTCTGTGAATTCAGTGATTGTGTTCATATGAGAAGCAAGCTGCTCTTGATAACGATTGACTTCATTTTCAAGAACCTATACTTTCTCATACCTTGAAATCTCTGTTGCTCAAATTGGCAATTGCCTCCTGTATTTTTAAATCCGAGTCCCTCGTGGGGGTCTCATGTGACAATTCGAGTTCCATGCTTCTTGTAATCGCTGTCTCCAAATGTTGGTTTTGTTCTCCGGCTTTTTCTTAGCCAGCTTAAACTTATCCAAAGGCTGAGTTTTCCTTATACCAATTTCAGTTCCAATGCTCTCCAACTTCTGTTGCGAAATATTCAGTTTGTCTCGCAAGATGTTAAGTGGAATTCAACTTCAGATAGCTTCTCATTCGAGTTTCTCGATGCATCTTTTTAAGTTTAAGTTTTTGTTCTCTTCCATTGATTAATTTAATAACTTCTACAAAATATTTTTCTTAATGTATACGATATGAGTTCAATTTACACCGATAACATTTTTGTACTTGATAATTAATAATCAAGAATTATTAAATTAAAAAAAAAAGTCTACGGGCTACGTCGGCCTCGAATGGGAGGGGGCTTAGCTCTGGATCCTCCCTACTTGCAGAAATAAATGGATCAGAAGGGGGTTCTCTCTATTTCCGGGCCGGGCGGGAGGTGTGCGGCATCCGCCTGAACGCGGAGAGGATTTCCCTCAAAGAAAGATAGGCGTGTCAGGAAACAATATGAAGTCACCCCTATTTCGCTGTCCAGGGAGGACTAATGACCTAAAAAATGCGTGGCTCGACTTGACTTCAGGATCGAGAAGAGCTTTCGAGAATCTTATGATATGGCTTCGTCACTGCGCATTGCGCGGTCATGCTCTTACTAGTATAGATATAAGTACTTAGGTTTTTGTGTATATAATTAAAAAATATTATATATATTTTATAGATTCTTTTATTGCAATATCATTATATATTATATGTATTTGGTTTTGTATTTTGTACGCCTAAAGTCTGTTAATAAGACACTCTATAAATTGTCAAATTTTATATATTCAATTTCTTTAACTACATCAGGTTGTATATATAGATATAAATCGGGATAACTGCAGTTTTCGTCCCTCTAGTTACATGCAATCGCAAAATTAGTCATTCATGTTCCGCGCACGTCAATTTAGTACCTCAACTTACCACTTTTTGACATGGTCCCTGCCGTCAATTTACCGTCCAACTATAACGGTTCGAGCATGTGCCGCGCACGTGACAAGTAGATTTGGGTGAAAATCCATTTTAGGCTTAATTTTTCTCAAATAAGATGTGTCAACAAAGTCATTGCAGTATAGTGGTAAGTATATCCACCTATCACTTGGGTGCCCTGGGTTCAATCCTTGGCAACAACATATAGTTTTAATAATTTTACTTTTTAACAGATTATGTATTGTAGCTTGAAAGAACAATCATTCACCAAACGCTCTTTTTTTTTTTTTGGATGAATCAAACCTGTGGTGCTGGGTTTTCGTGTGATTTCGATTGTTTTTTCGAAGCTGATCAGGTATTTGATTCGAATGCTAATAGTGGGCCGATTCAAGAACTTGGAAATGATTCGAATGGATTTGTGAATCATGGTAAGGATAATCCGCCTGAGCAAAACAATTCTGAAGGAAGAAAAACTCGAGATCGTGGCGAAAATGACGAGGGTTTTGGTGGGCCAAGTAATAAACACTGGGCAGCAGGTGGATACACTGAGGAAGATGAATAGACAGATCCAAAATACGATAAATCATTCTTATGTCTGAAAATGAATCCCAGATTCTACGACCCATCTCCCGATTCCCACTGTGAGGAGGATATATCAGACGAAAATGAAGACGAACCCATAAACAAGAAGAAATACCGAAAATCGACTGAGGTGAAGAGAGGAAGGCCTAAAGGCAGCAAGAAAAATCGAAAAGTACGAGAAGTAGTTGATCTTAGCGATCTTCAACATCAAATCTGCCGAATAATTACTCAGACATTAATATGGCCAAATACAGCCTCACCATTAACAAGTGAAATCCAAAACTCCGATTGCATGACAAAATCACAAAGCAAACAACAGCCCTGTTTTACAAGCTGTAAAAAAACATGTTGTTTCAAGAACTATAATCAGTGCTCTAATTTTGGTTTCTTTACAAAATCACAAAGCAATTGAAGAAATTACAAAAGTTTCGAATTCGGGGTGAATAGAAATTACGAATTGCAGAAATCACAAAGTTTCGAACTCGGGATGAACAGAAATCACAAAGCAATTGAAATCATGTTTGATTTTCGGATATGGATTAGGGTTCTCTTGGAAGAATGAGAGGAATTGCGATTATGTATTTTTCCCGACTTAAACCCTAATTGAAGAAAAATGAAGCTGAAATCAGGTCATATGCGATTTTCCCCCAAATCTGCTTGTCACGTGCGCGGCACATGCTCGAACCGTTAGAGTTGGACGGTAAATTGACGGCAGGGACCAATTGTGTCAAAAAGTGGTAAGTTGAAGTACTAAATTGACGTGCGCGGAACATGGATGACTGATTTTGCGATTGCATGTAACTTGAGGGATGAAAATTGCATTTATCCCCCTTTTACAGGTTATTGAACACCTAGGCTAGGAGCACAATAGATAGGTTGCGGTAGCGTCACGTTATCAATTTCAGTTTTAAGGACTTAAGGTAAGAAGAAGTGTTCTTTGACGCATCATAAGAATCATATTATTCATTTTTATGATTATGTATGTTGATTGTGTGAAAATGAATGCCATTACGTGCCTATCGTGTAACGTGTTAATATACATATGATTTATGATGAACGATGTTGAAAATGTGTTAATTGATGTAAAATGTTGAGGCAAATGTGATTATGATGCATTATATTGCTATACATGGTAAATTGCTTTTTTCATCCTATAAGTATCACCATGGACAATTTTTGTCTCGCACTTCTCTTTTTCTCACTTTTAGTCCCATAAGTCGTCAAACTTATTAGTTTTGGTTCTTTGACCACATTCCATCCAAATTCTAACAAGAACCACGCATGTGAGTCGTGCATGGCCGTTACTGGCAATATATTGGTCCCATTTAAATTTGGACGGAATTTGGTCACAGGACCAAAACTGATAACTTTGATGACTTATGGGACTAAAAATGAGAAAGTGAGAAGCGTGGGACTAAAAGTGTACATAGTGACACTTATGGGACGAAAAAAGTAATAAACTCATTGCTATACATGTGAAGAAACGTTTTCGAAAGAGTGGTTTGGTATTTGATTGGTGGTCGGGTAGGTTCGAGACGCGGGAGGGACCGCAGACCCAATAGAGGGTGGTGAATACCTCGAGGTGTAAAAACCACGATAGATAAAGCCACGATATATGAGGGTGCAAGCGGCTAGTATCATAGGGCCGAAAGGTCGGTATGAGAACCCCGGTGATGCTTCTTTTATTAGCCAATTATGAACAGGTTCCAAAAATAAATGCCTATCATTATCAGTCGAGAGTACCCAAAAGAAAGGAAAAATAAATGTTTTAAATGAACTGTGCATTATTGACTGTCTTATGTGCTATGTGAAACGTTGTTATCTATATCGATCTTCTCCTTACTGAGCCTTTAGCTCATTACATTCTTATGATGTAGGTGATGATCATTTGTAAATTTGAAGGTTTTTCAAGCCTCTCGAGCGGTCAAACAGAGCTATGTTCATATGCCGTGTTTCGAGCGTTTTGTAGCTCAAAGAACTCTGATTTTGTTTAAATAGCCGCCCTGTTATGATTTTGTAAACAAACTTATGTTTATGTATAGGGTTTGGTATTGTAAAAGAAAAATTGGTTATCGTTTATTTCGAAGGATAAATTTTACTATTTTAGAAAATTATAACATTTACAAAAGAAAAGGGTCATGGTCCCAGACCCCGGTTTGGGGGTGTGACGCATAGATCACAAAAAAAAAAGATTAATTACAGAAAGATAAGAAGGAAGACAGATCTATACCCAAATGAAATAAATGGCCACATATAAGTTCGGCTTTGCCTCGGGCAGTTGCCATTAAAAATCGTGTTTAAACAAATCGTGCACACTTGTGGAGATGATCCTTGAGCTAAGAAAGACATTTTGCATAAAATGTATAATTTTTCCTTTTTTTTGTTAAATAATAGAAAACAATTAGCAGTGTTTTTTTTGCCTATGAGAAAAAAGGTGAAGAAACCCTAAAGATAGATCAAAGAAATGAAGCTGGAATGGATATTTGTAGCTGTGAAATCTATTAATATTTGAACCCTAATTAATTTCTCACCAATATATTAATGAATAACAAATGATTCCTTCTGTATAATTTGAATTCTAGTTTCAGATTTTGAACTTGATATAGGTTTGTGGATGCAATTCATTAAATATTCTTTAGATTGTACATATATTTGCCGAGCGATTTGATAATTATTAGAGTTATTACGATAAAGAATTAACAGAGATACAAACAATATCATTTTGTTGGTTATTTCCATACATCAAATCGCGTCTTGTATACATAACAGTCCCCATAAGCAATAAGAAGCTCAAATTAATGTTCAAATATAATCTTGGTCCTTTTGTTGGCTTATTTACGTAAGTAGTTAAAGTACATAATAACTTCTACATATTGAAAAAGTTAAATTTTGGATCATGGTTGTTATGTCGCTTATTTCAGTACTTTGAGTGGTGATTCATACAGATTATAACTTCCCTATATGTAGTAATACATAAAGTTATCATAACTCACATACTTTTTATCGCTTTTTTCCGTACATCCAACTTCAAGTTTTGTCTCGTATAAATCACTTGTGTCTCGTATAGATAGCTTTTTTCCATTAGTAGTTAAAGTAGATTATAACTTCTACATATAGAAAAAGTTGAATTTTGGATCATGGTCATTTTGCCGCTTGTTGGTCCAAAGTGGTTTAAACAAGGTCTAGAAAGAGAGGAGGGGGGTTGAATAGACTCTCGATTGGAATGTGTTTTATCTTTCTTTCCTTTATTAGGATCTTTTTCTTTCCTTTCATAATCCAGTTAAAGAGGCGGAAACTGAGCAAGAGACTCCCTATCTAACACTAAGCAACTCAAAGGAAGGTGCCTTTTCCGTTTTTCAATATTGAATAGACCCTGATATTTTTTCGGTTATTTCAAGTTCTTATTTTCTATTTCGTTTAACAGTAATGAGCTGAAAAGAACTTGTGCGCAAAGACTGAGTAAGAGAGATTAACTTAGAACCTGTTATGAAAACTACAAGAAAGTGTAATGATCTAAACTTAGATTTACAGTTAAATGCACATCGGAAAATATTTAGAGTTTTTGGCTTTAGCAAATGTTGAGCAGAGACACAATTAATAAATTAATCAAACACTATACAGATTTTTATGCAACAGATAATCTACTTGAATGCTAGATTTAAAATAATGTGCGATAAAGAACGAAATAAAGCAATAAGTAAAAAGAGACAATTTGCAAGGTTCGCTAGGTGGTGTAATCCCAACTACGTTCTATTTCTTCGATATCACGAAGGAATTCACTATATTGAATCTGAAAATTCACACAGAGTCTTCTCCAATACAATTTACAAAACTAAAACGTCCTGAGCCCCTAGCGACACAAGTGTCTGCTCCAAGAACACTTTTAGTGATATGCCTCTTTCACTCAGAAATAGTGCATATATCCTATAACTTTTCTTACACTCAGTTTGAAAGAGAGGATGGAGAATTTCACACTGTAATAGGTTCGTTTGTTTGTATAAGTCAAACAACTTAGTTGATATTCTCTTCGATTTGGTTCTTCTAAAAAGAGATAGATAAATATCTTTGAAGTGGATGCTCAGGATTTGATTTTCTGAAGGGTGAACTCCAATATATGAAAATGAAAGTTTCTCCGAAGGATAGGAGTGAATAAGAGGCTTTCTCAACAATTGTTCGAATCGAATTTCAATTTCAGTTTAGTATATGTTCTGATTAAGCTTGTGAAATTTTCTATCTCATAAATAGTTCTTCGAAGTTCTATTTATACGCAGGTCCTTGAATAGAACCGTTAAGACCATCTATTAGATCCTTTAGGACCATTTGTTAGATCCATTAGAGCCATTTGAAGGCGCGTGTAAACTTTTCACTCAGAAAGTTTAGATGGGTTGGTGAATCCCGGATATGTTGCTGCAATTTGTCAGACTGCGACAGTTGTCTTATGTTGACATATTATGGGTTTGGTGCACTCCGTACTCCATCAACAGTATATGCATTAAATTCATTTGACAAACATTAAATGCATTTAAATAAATTCCCGTTGAGTATTAAATGCTTTGAGATGACATCTAATATCCAATTGCTTATGATGGAAGCTATTGAGATCTCAGCGCTGTCTTGAACATAGATAGTTGTGGCGTGAGAACTTTTATTGACACAAAAGATCGGCGTCGGGCCTGGAATTACACCGTTGTCACGAAGTTGTTGCCGCATCCAAAGGATCTGAGCACAAAAACTAACAGCAGCTACATATTCTGCTTCAGCAGTAGATGTTGCAATTGATTGCTGCTTTTTGCTATGCCGTGAAACCAATATGTTTCCAAGAAATTGACATGTACCACTAGTACTTTTTCTATCAATTTTGCATCCTGCAAAATCTGCGTCTGAATAACTAATTAGTTCAAAATGAGATTTCTTTGAGTACCAAAGTCTCACATTCCGCGTTCCTTTGACATCCTTGAGGATTCTCTTTGCAGCGATTAAGTGTGATTCTTTGGGATCACTTTGAAATTATGCACACATGCAGACATAAAACATTATTTCAGGTCTACTGACAGAAAGATAAAGTAGCGACAAAATTATTCCTCTATAATTGGTAATATCCACCTTTTTACCACTTTCATCTTTGTCCAACTTAAGCGTTTGACTCAAGGAATTTTGGAACTCGAAGAATTTTTCATAACAAATTTCTTACGCATGTCTCTAGTATATTTAGCTTGTTGATGAAACTACTATTTGAAAGCTGTTTTATTTGTAAACCAAGGAAAAAGGTAAGTTCTCCCATTATGCTCATTTCAAATTGGGTTTGCATCATTTTGGAAAAATTTTCACAAAGATGAGTGTTAGTAGATCCAAAAATAATGTTGTCTACATAGATCTGAACGAGAAAAATACCTTCGTTATCAGTAATTTTAAATAACGTTGTGTCAACATTGCTTTTTGAAAAACCTTTACTAATAAGGTAAATAGAGAGAGTGCCATACCATGCTCGGGGAGCTTGTTTCAACCCGTATTACGCTTTGTCCAGCCTGTAGACAAAATCCTTACCCTGAACATTGATAAATCCAGGAAGTTGTTCAACATAAACTTCCTCTTGAAGTTTAACATTTAGTAATGTACTTTTCACGTCCATTTGAAATACCGTAAACTAGTTGAACGCTGCATATGCTAGAAACATTCTGATTGCTTCAAGTCTAGCCACAAGAGCATAAATTTCATCGAAGTCAATTCCCTCTTCTTGGCAATATCCTTGAGCAACCGATCTCGATTTATTTTGAGTGAATATTCCATGTTCGCCCATTTTGTTTCGATAAACCCACTTAGTACCTATGAAACTTTGATGTGCTGGTCTGAGAAAAACCGTCCACACTTTAGATCGCTCAAATTGATTGAGTTCTTCTTACATAACTTCAATCCAGCTTGGATCGCTTAATACTTCATCCACGTTCCTGAGTTCTATTTGAGATAGAAAACTAGTAACATAGTTTCATTTGGAGTCGCTAATCGTTTTTTGACACTAGCTTCTCTATTTCCAATGATTTGCTCTGGTGGATTATCCCTTAACCATTTTCTATCGGGTTCGAAAGGTACTAAGGATGAAATAGGATCATTAGCAATATGCAACTGATTCTCCAAATTATTGGGTATATTATGCTCTTGATGATTGTTCTCCTTACAAACATCAGCATTTCTGTCGCTTTCAACATTAGAAACCATAGAGTCCTTGGTATGTGGAATTGGTACAATGATCTCATCTTCCTCATCACTTGAATCTTAACATCAATGCTTGATGATTAAGATCATTTATTCCTGCATCGTTAGTGGTTACCTTGATAGGCTCATGGTTAGCATCATCAAATACAACATGAATTGATTCTTCAACCTTAGACAATCGCTTATTAAAGATCCAAAAGTTCTTTCTGTTTTTAGAATTTGACACCCTTATACTGAAACAAACACAATAATACACACCTCAATTCTCATAATCAGGACACGTGTATATACACATACATGTATTACCCGTTCAAACAAAATATTCACATGGAAGCATTTAAGTTCATTAGTTCATGACGCTTATACATTGGCATAAGGAAAAGTATATAAATGTCTTGAAAATTATTCTTTTTCAATTAATCAAAAGAAGACCAATATGATGTGCAAATGATTAGCCGAGGGAGAAGGACTTGAAACCAGCCAACTGACCTTGATCAATGCTTCAACCTTATGCACAAGGCTCTACGGGCCAACTTTATCTACAACAACTAAAAGAAAAACATTACGTTTAGTGAGTCGCAAACTCAGCAAGTATAATAAAGTAACGAGCCATTTCACATCACATAAGCATACAAAAATCTGCAATCAATCAATCTTTGAAGTCACACAAGAATATCATACAAAATCATCTCACATTAATTTCATATCATTCATAAACATAGGATGCACGTGTTTGTCATTTTCTTTTACCGTTAATGGCCTGTTATAACCAAGAGTAGATCGTGATCACAAAAATGGCCATGACACTCTATAATTCACATAACACATGAGAGTTTAGTGAACTCGGGTGGTCGTACGGTACTCTGTGGTCCAATCATTTGGACAATCTTCTTATCTCTGATGAATGCATTTTCATATCACATATCTCATTTTCATCATCAATCATGTTAAGGATCATACCATGCACATGTATTACACGATGAGCTATATTCACCATATTCATTTTCATCACTTAAACATCACATAATCCATGTTATATCACCATAGGCTATTCAACCAACACAACTAGGAAAATAAATGATTCATTTACAACCATCAATTAATCAAGTAGCATTCGAATAGCATTCACCAAATTATACTCACAAGTAGTGGCTTATGGAGATGTCTTCGCCTTGTTGTGTTTTATGCTCCTCTATTGGAATCCCGTCCTATTAATCATATTACAAATCATAACTATACTAGATACAACACATAAAATGCAAAATTCCCTGTTCTTCCAACAATTCCCAACTTTTAACACACTGTTCCTCAGAGATATATATGTATAATGTAAAATATTCAGAACAACAAATATTTAGATGTCCCAAACAAGCTCAAAACAACAAGCTTTCCGGATCCCGCACAACAGCCTGGCAGTTTCATTCAAAGAATTTTAGAAAATTCCAGAAACATCTAATCTTTACCAAATTTTGCGGAGGGGCTCACAACACAAACAAGTTGATCCACAAAATTTAGCATAATCAAATTCACACGTTTAGCCACTTAATTACAGCCACTTAGTAACAGTTATATGTTTGTATTTCTTCTATTCACAGAGTCCTAGGTGATAAATGAAATTGGTGATCAGTAATTCAAAACAAGTAGGAGGTGGCAACCATCTAGGAATTAATTTAAAGGGTGTCATGTTTCCAAACCCATGTCTTATTATTCAGCCCCTCAAGTAGACCCCAGATATAATTTTCCAAAGAAAAGGATTGCAGGAACATATAATTGTATTATGAAATGAAAGAATCACACCAAGCAAATATTTGCAATTGAGCCCTTGAAGTTTATAATTCTTGCAAGCATTATAAGTAAAATCATACGCGGGACCACTTACCTTAGTATACTGCAAGAATGAGTTTATTTTGATTAAATAATAGAACAATAGGAAATAAGTACTAAGCTAAAATAGGGTGTTACATAGAATGTCATAGAAAGATACTTTCATCAGCCTTTGGATCGAATGTCTTCAAATTGTGAGATCCATTATTGTGAATGAAACATTTTGAACCAAAAATATGAAAATAAGAAACGCTAGGCTTACGTCCCTTCTATAGTTCATATAGTCTTTTCATGTTACTTGTTGATCATACACAATTTCTGAGTGTAGCAAGCTGTGCTGATGTATTCGGCCCAAAACCGCATACACTTATTTATGATAAGATCGTTATTTACTAGAGTTAGTATTGAGATTCGTTATTTTTTGTGTTTTCAGGAAGATATGCGGAGAAACCAATATTTGTCTCTTGAGGTCCCGGGACTAGCCGAAAAACGACCCTCACTTGTGAATGGCGATTATATATTTGCAAAACATGCTACTGAAGATGACTCTGAAACAGGCTATCAGGTTTATCTGTTAGCATCATGAAACACAATGCATTTTCGTTTTCCCACATATAGAGTGGCGAAATAATGTAATTCAATGCTTTCATTTTAATATCACATTATAAACTTCCAAAATATTGCATTTGGTGTATAGGAAATTATGAGAATATTAAAGCAATTATTCGCCTTCAAGTTGCCTTCTTTCTTATAAAAGCGCGTAAAAATGTAGATAATAAAGCAACTAGCTTCAATGTTTACGCCATAATTGTGAATGGTGCGTCAACGCCGCGTTTATGGCACACCCTAAACGCCATAAATCATGGCATGACACCTATCTTCATGGCGCACGCCACTGATGTCATTCTCGCCATTGGTGTGCGCCTTGAAGGCATAAAATGGCGATATTTCAAATTCTCTAAAATATATATCTATTCTCGGGCTCTTACAAATTCTCTTCTTTCTTTTTAGTTATTATTCAACTTTTACTCACCAAAAAACCCAAATTAATAAATGAAATACTTTTGAAAATATACCACAAAGAAAATAAATGAATAAAATAAAATAAAATTTGGCACCTATAAAATTATAACGGAGCACCTCGTGCGAGTGACAAGTTATCAATAATAATAGTTGGAGAATGTATTCATTCGTCCACTATTTAAAAAAATCCGTTATAAAAATTTTCTTGAAGCATATATAAAGAGGGAATCCCATGAAACATCTTTGCTGTAAACATGGAAGATGGCACAAATTAAAACTCGAAACCGTAGATCACAAAAAGAAAGAAAGATTAATTGCAGAAAGATAAGAAGGAAGACATATCTATACCCAAATGAAATAAATAGCCACATATAAGTTCGGCTTTGCCTCGGCTGTTGTCATTAAGAATCGTGTTTAAACAAGTCGTGCACACTTGTGGAGATGATACTTGAGCCAAGAAAGACATTTCGCATAAAATGTAGAATTCTTCTTTTTTTTTTTTAAATAATAGAAAACAGTTAGCAGTTTTTTTTTTGCCTATGAAAAAGAGGTGAAGAACCCCTAGAGATAGAACAAAGAAATGAAGCTGGAACGGATATTTATAGCTGTGAAATCTGTCAATATTTGAACCCTAATTAATTTCTCACCAATATATTAATGAATAACAGATGATTTCTCAATAATCAAGGTACATAATCTTGCCAAAAGGGGTGTTTATGCTTCACGTCCTACTTTAGACTACTTTCCTTTCCATGATCTAACTAACCCCTAATTATACGCATTTATTGGGCAAAGAAGCATCACATTCCTTCCTCCACTCTTTTCTCCTTCCTTTGTTCCTAGCCATCTAGAGATTGAGTTTCCATTGTTGTCCTTCGCTTTCTAAGTCCATCTCTTAGGACTTCTCTTACATCCCTTGGGAAGTTCTTCTACCATCGATCGAGTGAAAGCCAGGGCTAGGACAAAGATCTATTCGGTGAATGTGAACAAGCCAGGAAAGCTAGTTCTCGTGAAGGCGCTCCTTACATGCATATTTGAGTACCAATTCTTACCCCGAGAAAAGAGTCCCTAGCCCTATCTGAGAAGGAAAGCCTTAACGCCCTTGCTTTCGTAACCCGTATGAAATCTGTCAATATTTACACTTGTCAATTTCATGAAAATTTTCCTGCTGTATGATTTGAATTCTAGTTTCAGATTTTGAACTTGATAAAGGTTTGTGGATGCAATTCATCATTAAGTATTGTTTAGATTGGTATATATTGGCCGGGCGATTTGATAATTTTTAGAGTTATTATGATAAGGAATTAACAGAGATACGAATAGTATCATTTTGTTGGTTATAAAGAATGGCGCGTCAGCGCCGCGTTTATAGCGCACCCTAAACGCCATAAATCCTAGCATGCCACCCATCTTCAATATGGTGCACGCCACTGACGTCATTGTCGCCATTGGTGTGCGCCTTGAAGGCATAAAATGGCGCGCTTGTTCAAAAATAGGTAAATTGGGTGTAAATTTAGGATACACAACCTTTAATCTTTCCAAATTGAAAAACTTGACGTTTGTAGGCTTAATGCGTTTCCACGTCCTTTCGAGGATGTTAATCCTGAGTTGATCGAGTTTTGCTCTGTTAATGATTTCATTTTCCAGTGTCTTTCGAAGGATGATCTTGTGCGGTATAGAATCATTATATCGACTTATGCAGAAGGCGATAAAGGACATGAGATAATTCGAGAGAGGAGGATATCGGGTTTATAACGCCTCATAGGCAGCAAGTATGCAAGATAAGAGGCGCATTGGAAAGTTTCGGTAGGGCCCACATCAAAGTCGGAAGTGTCGAACAGTTTCAGGGGCAAGAGAGGGAAGCTTTTATCTTATCAACTGTTTGTTCGATGGTGAAACACAATAAGTTCGACAGGGTTCATTATTTTGGATTTTTGAGCAATCCTAGGAGGTTTAATGTTGCGATAAGCCGAGCCAAATCTTTGCTCGTGATTATCGGGAATCGGCATATCGTGTGCAAAGGTAAATTTGTAGTTCTATATCGCGATTTAAATATTTTCTTAATTCGATCTAAAGTGTTATATCCTTCATAACTAGGCTAATATTTTTCTCATTTTATACTATTGTGTAGGACCCACTATAGCACTATCTCCTGTGGTATTGTGTGGACAATGGCTCATATAAGGGTTGTTCCTCCCCGAAAAGGAGGTTTCGAAAGCTGAAGAACCTGCATGGACTAAAATACTTCTTAGGTTTAACATACATTACATACAAAAACACAATTTTACATATACTGCACTTTTTTTTTTTTGCCTAAAGTATATACCTTTTATATAAATTATAAATTTTTAACACACGATACACACTTTTACACAAAACACATAAATTTTGCATACATTCCACACTTTTACATACCTAAAATATACATTTTGTGTATAAAGTGTGAAGTGTAATGTGTGTAAAAAGTGTGATATGAGTGTAAAAAGTGTGTATTTTACATAAAATTTTGCAGTATATGTAAAAAATGTGAAGTGTATGTAAAAAATGTGAAGTGTGTGTAAAGAATATACCATGTGTGTAAAAAGTGTGAAATGTGTGTATTTTGTATAAAATGTGTGCAATATGTGTAAAAAGTGTGTAATATGTGTAAAAAGTGTATTTTACGTTGATTTGTATGTTAAATATTGATTAGTGTAGGTGTGTGTGTTGTGAGTGTGAATTTTTTGCTAAACTCATTAAAAATATCTTATATTGTAGATTTGAGTCTAATTTGGGCCATGATTGGGTCCTTGTTGGGTCCACTTTTGGTCCTTGTTAGGTCCATCAATAATGTATGAGTTTTGACATTGGACCCAATTGGACCCAATCCAATTTGAACCCAACCCAAATGGACCCGACCCAAACTCGGCCCAATCAACCCAATTGCCACCCCTAGTTGTACAATTCAAAGAGACCTGGCACTAGCACGGATGATGCCCTAACTCCAACTTTTCCAGGCGCGGAGGTCTTCTAACATTTCTTCGACTCTTGATTGTCTTTTTATCCGACTCCACTAGTTTTACTATGACAGAATGTACTATAAAATTGCATTACATACACAAACAACAATTATATATTCAATGCCATACTCATATTGTATTTTCTCATATAGTTTGAATTGTAGCATGTTGAACTATAAATTATAAATAATAATTTAAATAAATAGACACTTGTCAATCCCATAATAACATGATATAATGATGTGACACAATTATAGTACACAATTACAATCACATACTAAAATATGTGACTTTTAAGGCACTAACTAATATGACTATGACAAAATAATAAGTTATATGTTACAAGAATGCAGAAGCCATACATCTTAGAACACAAGGACTAACAATCCAACTATTTAATTTAAGTTTATTGCAATCGAACTCTTCCAAATCATATTAACTATCAAATTCTACCACAAAAATTGAAATATATATCATGACTTAGAGTGACAACATAAAATGTAGTTGGATTTAAGCATTGTCCTAGCTGCTTCCTTCAAGGTTCTGTTTCGCTGCTCAACAACTCCATTTTGTTGAGGTGTTCTAGGCGCTGAAAATTCATGAAGAATTCCATTTTCTATACAAAACCTCTCAACAAACTGGTTAGTAAATTCAGTTCCACGATCACTTCTAATTTTGGTTACTTTTGATTTTTTTGAATTTCGAAGCTGCCTAATAAGAGCAGTTAACTTGCCATAAGTTTCATATTTTGATACTAGGGTGTTTTCGTGATTATAGTCTCTCTAATTTACACTTATTTATGATAAGATCGTTATTTACTAGAGTTAGTATTGAGATTCGTTATTTTTTGTGTTTTCAGGAAGATATGCGGTCGTATGATATGGAGTATATGTCGATGAGGAGCAAGAGAAACCAATATTTGTCTCTTGAGGTCCCGAGATTGGCCGAAAAACGACCCTCACTTGTGAATGTCAATTATATATTTGCAAAACTTGCTACTGAAGATGACTCTGAATAAGCCAGGTTTATATGTTTGCATCATGAAATACAATGCATTTTCGTTTTCCCACATATAGAGTGGCGAAATATTCTAATTCAATGCTTTCGTCTTAATATCACAATATAAACTTCCAAAATATTGCATTTGGTGTTTAGGAAATTATGAGAATATTAAAGCAATTATATCGCCTTCTAGTTTGCCTTCTTTCTTCAAGAAGCGCGTAAAAATGTTGATACTGAAGCAACTAGCTTCAATCTTTACGCCATAATTGTTAATGGCGCGTCAACGCCGCGTTTATGGCGCAAAAGGCCATAAATCATGGCATGACACCTATCTTCAATATGGCGCACGCCAATAACATCATTCTCGCATTGGCGTGCGCCTTGAAGGCAAAAAACGGCACGATATTTCAAATTCTCTAAAATATATATCTATTGTAGGCCTTTTACAAATTCTCTTTTTTCTTTTTAGTTATTATTCAACTTTTACTCACCAAAAAACCCAAATTAATAAATGAAATACTTTTGAAAATATACCACAAAGAAAATAAATGAATAAAATAAAATAAAATTTGTACCTGTAAAATTATAAGGGAGCAACTCGTGCGAGTGCCAACTTATCAATAATAACAGTTGGAGAATGTATTCATTCGTCCACTATTTAAAAAAATCCGTTATAAAATTTTTCTTAAATCATATATATAGAGGGAATCTCATGAAACATCTATGTTGTAAACATGGAAGATGGCACAAATTAAAACTCGAAACCATAGATCACAAAAAGAAAGAAAGATTAATTGCATAAAGATAAGAAGGAAGACATATCTATACCCAAATGAAATGAATGGCCACATATAAGTTCGGTTTTGCCTCGGTTGTTCTCATCAAAAATCGTGTTTAAACAAAATTCGCAAAAAACGTAGATTTTTTTTTAAATAATAGAAAACAATTAGCAGTTTTTTTTTGCCTATAAAAAAAAGGTGAAGAACCCCTAGAGATAGAACAAAGAAATGAAGCTGGAGTGGATATTTATAGCTGTGAAATTTGTCAATATATGAACCCTAATTAATTTCTCACCAATATTATTAATGAATAACAGATGATTTATCAATAATCAAGGTATGATCTTGCCAAAAGGGGTGTTTATGCTTCACGTCTTACTTTAGACTACTTTCCTTTCCATGATCTAACTAACCTCTTATTATACGCATATATTGGGCAAAGAAGCATCGCATTCCTTCCTCCACTCTTTTCTCCTTCCTTCATTCCTAGCCATCTAGAGATTGAGTTTCCATTTCTGTCCTTGGCTTTCTAAGTCCATCTCTTAGGACTTCTCTTACATCCCTTGGGAAGTTCTTATACCTTCAATCGAGTGAAAGCTAGGGCTAGGGTAAAGATCTATTCGGTGAATGTGAACAAGCCAGGAAAGCTAGTGCTCGTGAATACGCTCCTTACATGCATATTTGAGTACCAATTCTTACGCCGAGAAAAGAGTCCCTAGCCCTATCTGAGAAGGAAAGCCTTAACGCCCTTGCTTTCGTAACCCGTGTGAAATATGTCAATATTTACTTGTCAATTTCATGAAAATGTTGCTGCTGTATAATTTGAATTCTAGTTTCAGATTTTGAACTTGATATAGGTTTGTGGATGCAATTCATCATTAAATATTGTTTAGATTGGTTATATATTGGCCGGGCGATTTGATAATTTTTAGAGTTATTACGATAAAGAATTAACAGAGATACGAACAGTATCATTTTGTTGGTTATTTATGTACATCAAATCGCATCTTGTATACATAGCAGTTCCCCATAAGCAATAAGAAGCTCAAATTAATGTTCAAATCCTGGTCCTTTTATTGGCTTATTTACGTACGTAGTTAACGTACCTAATAACTTCTACATATAGAAAAAAGTTATATTTTGGATCATGGTTGTTTTGTCGCTCAATTATGTACTTTGAGTGGTGATTCATGCAGATTATAACTTCCCTATATGTAGTAAAATATAAAGTTATCATAACTCACATGCTTTTTATTGCTTTTGTCCGTACATTGAACTTCAAGTTTTGTCTCGTATAAAGCATTTGTGTCTCGTATAGATAGCATTTTTCCATAAGTAGTTAAAGTAGATTATAACTTCTCCATATAGAAAAAGTTCAATTTTGGATCTTGGTCATTTTGCCCCTTGCTGGTCCCAAGTGGTTTGAGCAAGGAAGGGGGGTTGAATAGACCCTGATCGTTTTTTGATAATTTCAAGTTCTTCTTTTCTTTTTCGTTTAGCAGTAATGAGCTGAAAAGAACTTGTGCGCAAAGACTGAGTAAGAGAGAATAACTTAGAACTTTTTATGAAGACTACAAGAAAATGTAGTGATATAAACTTAGATTCATAATTAAGTGCACAACGGAAAATATTTAAAGTCTTTGGCTTTGGTAAATGTTGAGCAGAGACACAATTAATAAATCAATCAAACACTCGAAATTTTTTTATACAACATATAACTCTACTTGATTTCTAGATTTAAAATGATGTCCAATAAAAAACGAAATAAAGCAATAAGTAAAAATGTACAGTTTGCAAGGTTCGTTGGGTGGTGTAATCTCAATTACATCATTCTTCTTCGATATCATGAAGGAGTTCAATATTGAATCTGAAGATTCACACAGAGTCTTCTTCAATATAATGTACAAAACTAAAACGTCTTGAGCTCCCTAGCTACACAAGCGTCTGCTGCTCCAAGAACACTTTTAGTGATCTGCTTCTTTCACTCAGAAATAGTGCAGATACCTACATCTTTCCTCACACTCAATTTGAAAGAGAGGATGGAGAATTTCACACACAAATTGTGACGCCCTTACACAGAAACTAGGATAATAATACACACATCAATTCTCATAATCAGGACACGTGTTTATACACATATATGTATTACCCGTTCAACCAAAATATTCATACAAAAGCATTTAAATTCATTAGTTCATGACGTTCACACCTTGGCATAACAAAAAAAATATACAAACGTCTTGAAAATTATTTCTTTTTCAATTATCCGAACAAAGACCCTATATGATATGCAAACGATGAGCCGAGGGAGAAGGACTTGAAACCAACCAATCGACCTTGATACATGCTTCAACCTAATGCACAAGCTCTACGGGCCAACTTTGTCTACAACAACTAAAAGAAAAATATTGTGTTTGGTGAGTAGCAAACTCAGCAAGTATAACAAAGTAACGAGCTTTTTAACGAGCTATCACTTCTTATTTTGGTTACTTTTGATTTTTTCGAATTTTGAAGCTACCTAATAAGAGTAGTTAACTTGCCATAAGTTTCATATTTGAAACTAGGGTGTTTTCGTGATTAGAGTCTCTTTAATTTACACTTATTTATGATAAGATCGTTATTTACTAGAGTTAATACTGGGATTCGTTATTTTTTGTGTTTTCAGGAAGATATGCAGTCGTATGATATGGAGTATGTGTCGATGAGGAGCAAGAGAAACCAATATTTGTCTCTTGAGGTCCCGGGATTGGACGAAAAACAACCCTCGCTTCTGAATGGCGATTATATATTTGCGAAACTTGCTACTGAAGATGACTCTGAAACAACCTATCAGGTTTATATGTTTACATCATGAAACACAATGCGTTTTCGTTTTCCCGCGTATATAGTGGTGAAATAATCTAAGAATTCAATACTTTCGTCTCAATATCACATTATAAACTTCCAAAATATTGCATTTGGTATATAGCAAATTATGAGAACATTAAAGCAATTATATAAGCCTTCTAGTTTGCCTTCTTTCTTCAATAAGCGTGTAAAAATGTAGATAATAAAGCAATTAGCTTCAATCTTTGCGCCATAATTGTGAATGTCGCATCAATGCCGCGTTTATGGCGCAACCTAAAGGCCATAAATCATGGCATGACACCTATCTTCAATATGGCGCACGCCACTGACATTATTGTCGCGATTGGTATGTGCCTTGAAGGCATAAAATGGCGCGCTAGTTCAAAGTTCAAATTAAATAGTTTTTTGGGTAAAAAATGATGGTCAACTAGTCAAAAATAGGTAAATTGGGTATAAATTTAGGGTACATAACCTTTAAACTTTCCAAATTGAAAAACCTGACGTTTTTAGGCTTAATGCGTTTACACGTCCTTTCGAGGACATTAATCCTGAGTTGATCGAGTTTTTCTCTACTAAAGATTTCATTTTCCAGTGTCCTTCGAAGGATGATCTTGTGCGGTATAGAATCATTATATCGACTTATGCAGAAGGCGTTAAAAGGACATGAGATAATTCTAGACAGGAGGATATCGGGTTTATAACGCCTTATAGGCAGCAAGTATGCAAGATAAGAGGTGCATTGGAAAGTTTCGATAGGGCCCACATCAAAGTCGGAAGTATCGAACAGTTTCAGGGGCAAGAGAGGGAAGTTATTATCTTATCAACTGTTCGTTCGACGGTGAAATACAATGAATTCGACAGTGTTCATTATTTGGGATTTTTGAGCAATCCTAGGAGGTTTAATGTTGCGATAAGCCGTGCCAAATCTTTGCTCGTGAGTATCGGGAATCCGCATATCCTGTGCAAAGGTAAATTAGTAGTTCTATATCACGATTTAAATATTTTTTTAATTCGATCTAAAGTATTATATCGTTCATAACTATGCTAATATTTTTCTCGTTTTATACTATTGTGTAGGACCCACTATGTCACAATCTCCTGTGGTATTGTGTGGATAATGGCTCATATAAGGGTTGTTTCCTCCCCGAAAGGGAGGTTTCGAAAGGTGAAAACATGCATGGACTAAAATACTTCTTAGGTTTAACATACATTACATACAAAAACACAATTTTACATATATTGCACTTTTGTTTTGCCTAAAGTATACACTTTTTATATAAATTATAAATTTTTAACACACGATAGACACTTTTTACACGAAACACATAAATTTTGCACACATTACACACTTTTACATACATAAAATATACATTTTGTGTAAAAAAAGTGTGAAGTGTAAAAAATGTGAAGTGTGTAAAAATTATACCATGTGTGTAAAAAGTGTGAAATGTGTGTAAAAAGTGTGTATTTTATATAAAATGTGTGTAGTATGTGTAAAAAATGTGAAGTGTGTGTAAAAAATGTGAAGTGTGTGTAAAAAATGTGAAGTGTGTGTAAAAAATATATCATGTGTGTAAAAAGTTTTGTGTAAAAAGTTTGAATTGTGTGTATTTTGTATAAAATGTGTGCAATATGTGTAGTATGTGTAAAAAGTGTATTTTACATTGATTTGTATGTAAAAAATGATTAATGTAAGTATGTGTGTTGTGAGTGTAAAATTTTTGCTAAACTCATTTAAAATATATTATATTGTAGATTTGGGTCTAATTTGGGCCATGATTGGGTCCTTGTTGGGTCCACTTTTGGTCCTTGTTGGGTCCACTTTGGACCCTTATTGGGTCCATCAATAATGCATGAGTTTTGACATTGGACCCAATTGGACCCAACCCAATTTGAACCCAACCCAAATGAACCCGAGCCGAACCCGGCCCAATCAACTTGCCACCCCTAGTTGTACAATTCAAAGAGACCTGGCACTAGCACGGATGATGCCCTAACTCCAACTTTTCCATGCGCAGAGGTCTTCCGACCCATCTTCGACTCTTGATTGTCTTTTTATCCGACTCCACTATTTTTACTATGACAGAATATACTATAAAATTGCGTTACATACACAAACAACAATTATATATTCAATGACATACTCATATTGTATTTTCTCATATAGTTTTGAATTGTAGCATGTTGAACTATAAATTATAAATAATAATTCAAATAAATAGACACTTGTTAATCCCACAATAATGTGATATAATGATGTGACACAATTATAATACACCATTACAATCACATACTAAAATATGTGACTTTTAAGGCACTAACTAATATGACTATGATAAAATAATAAGTTATTATTTGAATATAATTTATAATAAATTATTTAGTAAAAATCATCAATTTAGATGTTAAAAAATAGCCACAATGGATCTTATTTTAAAGGTTGTATTATTTTACATTAGAATATGTGATTAATTTGATTTTTTGAGTTGAATAATAATCGAAAAAATCTTACAAATCGTTTGTGTGAACTGTCAAATCATGAAAAGTAAAAGTATTTTTTCTCTTTTCTTGCAAATTTTTTTTCAAAATTATCTAAAATTTTGAGAGATTTTATTAAAGAAATTTTTGTACATACCAAACAATTGAAACTTTTTGGAATTTTTTGCTCTGAATAAATTTTTTGGGGGATGAAGTTGCAATCCAATTGGGCCTTAAGTTTTCCACCTGCCACCTCACATTTGTCTATATAAATAAATGAAAGAAGAAGAAAAAATGGTAGAGAAAGAAAGAAATTAGAGAGAAATAGAGAAGAAAGAAAAAAGGAAGAAAACGGGAAGAAAATATGAAGGGAGTAGTAGCCCGTAAAACGAGCTAAACGAATCGACATACTCGTTATAAGTAAGTAGTTTACCAATAGTCTCTTCAAGTTAATCGGTAAAAATCGGAATATCTATAGAAAATCTTATTTAAGTATTATATATATATCCTTTTACAGGTTATTGAACACCTAGGCTAGGAGCACAATAGATAGGTTGCGGTAGCGTTACGTTATCAATTTCAGTTTTAAGGACTTAAGGTAAGAAGAAGTGTTCTTTGACGCATCATAAGAATCATATTATTCATTTTTATGATTATGTATGTTGATTGTGTGAAAATGAATGTCATTACGTTCCTATCGTGTAACGTGTTAATATACATATGATTTATGATGAACGATGTTGAAAATGTGTTAATTGATGTAAAATGTTGAGGCAAATGTGACTATGATGCATTATATTGCTATACATGGTAAATTGCTTTTTTCGTCCTATTAGTATCACCATGTACAATTTTTGTCTCGCACTTCTCTTTTTCTCACTTTTAGTCCCATAAGTCGTCAAACTTATTAGTTTTGGTCCTTTGACCACATTCCATCCAAATTCTAACAAGAACCACGCATGTGAGTCGGCATGGCCGTTACTGGCAATATATTGGTCCCATTTAAATTTGGACGAAATTTGGTCACAGGACCAAAACTGATAACTTTGATGACTTATGGGACTAAAAATAAGAAAGTGAGAAGCGTGGGACTAAAAGTGTACATGGTGACACTTATGGGATGAAAAAAGTAATAAACTCATTGCTATACATGTGAAGAAACGTTTTCGAAAGAGTGATTTGGTATTTGATTGGTGGTCGGGTAGGTTCGAGACGCGGGAGGGACCGCGGACCCAATAGAGGGTGGTGAATACCTCCAGGTGTAAAAACCACGATAGATAAAGCCACGATATATGAGGGAGCAAGCGGCTAGTATCATAGGGCCGAAAGGTCGGTATGAGAACCCCGGTGATGCTTCTTTTATTAGCCAATTATGAACAGGTTCCAAAAACAAATGCCTATCATTATCAGTCGAGAGTACCCAAAAGAAAGGAAAAATAAATGTTTTAAATGAACTGTGCATTATTGACTGTCTTATGTGCTATGTGAAATGTTGTTATCTATATCTATCTTCTCCTTACTGAGCCTCTCATTACATTCTTATGATGTAGGTGATGATCATTTATAAATTTGAAGGTTTTTAAAGTTTCTCGAGCGGTCAGACAGAGCTATGTTCATATGCCGTGTTTCGAGCGTTTTGTAGCTCAAAGAACTCTGATTTTGTTTAAATAGCCGCCCTGTTATGATTTTGTAAACAAACTTATGTTTATGTATAAGGTTTGGTATTGTAAAAGAAAAATTGGTTATCTTTTATTTCGAAGGATAAATTTTACTGTTACCGCATAAATCTTGGCTGTCCTCCGTGCCCATTAGAGTTTTTATTTAATTTGCAAGTAATTTGTATAGTCCAAGTAATTATTATTACTTTTTTATATTGGTTGGATTATTTTATGAAATCCATATATTTTAATTCTATTTACTTTTGAAAATGTATTTTTTTTTTTAATTTCTTATATATAGCTGTAATTCTAATTACTTCTGAAAAAGTAATGTCTTTTATATTCTTATATATGTCTTATAATTTTAGAACATACGTGTATATATGAGTGTGACTAATATATTAATATCTTATACATATAATAAAGACTTACCCTTTTAATATTTTTTATTCAATAATAATAGTTTTAAGAGGACAATTATTATGATAAGTTGGTTTATTTCATGTCACTTTAGTCAATTGTATCTTAAGCATATTTCTGAAACATTGAATATTATACACGACATCATAAAATAAAACGATGACATTATTATGTATAACCTAATGGTTTAAATTGACTTGGGTATTTACCCCTTGGGTAACATTAGTACTTCGGAATTGATGTAATATTCATAATAATTTATGTAGAAAAACTTACGTTAGATCCATTATATATATAAAAAAAATTAAATAGCAGTACAAATTGAAGTCTCGGCATTGTGTTAGGTGTTTATCTTTAATGAATGTATAACAACTGCATTTTTTAATGTTTTTTGTTGTAATTAGTAGTTGACTTTTGATTATAAAAAAAAGATTAAATTTGTGAATCAAAAACATAACTTCTTTAAAATAAATAGTAAATTTGATTCATCCTATGTTCTTTGTGGAATGTAATTCATATTCATTTTTTGTTCTACTAATGCATTGTGAGGCTCAACCACATTTGAAATTTATTATTTAAGTTGAGAAATAATTTATCACTCAAGGTTCTTAAAAAGGTCTTACTCACATGAGTTCTTATCAAGCATTTTAAGTACATACAAAATTTTAGTTAATAGAAAGTTTTAATTAGTATTACAAATATGAGTGGTAACCGTGCATAGCACGAGTCACACGCTAATTTGAATTTATTGCAAAGTACTTCATCTTTCAGTTCATAATTTCTAAATATTCTTATTTGATATAAAATGAATATAACAAATTTTGTGTTTTAGTAATTTACGTGAAACCTTATATTTCATAAGAACATGTGACGACGGAGGTTCACAAGATACTTAGTGAAATTGGAGATTTATTTCGTTTATTTTTTTTTTTTGACTAAGGTGGTATGTATTAATTTCAAACTAATAAATGAGGTGTTTTTGTTATAAATCCAATAATTTTAGTAGTATTATAATGTAATAATATAAACATGTAATTATCTTACATAGCTCAAGCTAAAATCTGATTGGCCGGGACACGTTGCAGCATTACCCCTTATGTCCCTCACACTGTCACTTCCATTTTCTAAACATTTCTAAACCATTTTTCTTTTTATAATCCATCAACGTCACTCGTTCTAAGTAAAAAAAAAAAAAAGGAAAAATAAATAAATTCAATTTCTTTCGATCAACCCAGAAAGAAAGATCTCTATTTCAGACCCACAAAAACAGAAAAAAAGAGAAAGAAAATTTGAGTTCATCAAATTTCTGCACAGATCTGTTAGTGGGTTCTTCGAAAAATTAAAGGTTACGACTTTTGTGATTGATTTTACAGTGAAGATGAATATATTTAGGTTAGCAGGGGATATGACCCATTTGGCTAGTGTTCTTGTTTTGCTCCTCAAGATTCATACTATCAAATCTTGTGCTGGTAAATACTCATCTTTTTATTGCTAATGTGTGATTTGGTATTTTGAACAATTACTTTGGTTATTGATTTATATTTTTTATTTATTATTTATGATGGTTATTTTTTATTTTGTCAGATATATGTGCTTATTTGAGAAAAAGATTGTATTTGAATATTGGTTGTAGGAGTAGTTTCTGTGGGCTTGTTCTCAATGTAGCTTTATTATAGGCCAAATATGAGGTGGGTTGGATGAAAATAAATTCAAATATCATCTGTTACTGATTAGCTTTATGCTTATGAGCTTCAAGTTTGGCTTATGCAGTTTCTTGTAAATGTCCATAGTATTTACTGTATGCATTTTGTATTAACATTTAGAAGGTTTAGATCTTGTTAGGAACCTTTAGTAAAATTTGAGACTCTTGAGTTTATTGAACTGGTTTTGGATAATCTAAGTTGAAAGGCGAATTTTGGACCCGATTTCTTGTAACTTGTACTATTCGATATGGTAAATTGCCAAAAATCTAGTATTATGGCTGCTCTATTAATGAAAGTTTGTCAAGTGTTGAAATTGGATGTTGAGTTGAACAAGTACAAACTGTGGATGTTAATGAAAGGTTGCAGTTTAATTCTTAA
Organism: Verbascum thapsus; assembly: GCA_963669365.1. Taxonomy (NCBI): domain Eukaryota; kingdom Viridiplantae; phylum Streptophyta; class Magnoliopsida; order Lamiales; family Scrophulariaceae; genus Verbascum; species Verbascum thapsus. Next base: position 14,067,106 of record OY770110.1, on the reverse strand, counting down.
CAAATGAACAATATATGCCTTAAGGATGGGATGAAAAAAGGTTCAATATACATTATAGATATCTCGACTTTGAATGGCAAAGATTAGTTGTAGAATTATGCTTTTGTTTGTTCCAATTTTATGCACTTTTTCTCATGAAAAGTATCAAGCCTGTTTCGAAATGACATCATAAGGTCTTTTAGGGTGTGTTTGAATTGAAGGATTCGTCAACAAATCCATAAAGTTCGTTTGGATGTATCCAAGTTATAATGGATTTCAAATCACTCGACATTCACTTTGAACTATTTTCTCCATAACTACGGTGGATTTCAAATGACTCTATTTTAGGTGTCATTTCAAATCCTTCCTCCAAATCCAAATCACTCAATCCAAACACACCCTTAACATATTTTTTTTGATTCATAGCAAGACAAACCAGGTCAACTTTTCTAATATCGAGTTAATCTTTTACAGGTGTTTCCTTGAAGACTCAAGAACTCTATGCACTTGTTTTTGCTACTCGTTACTTGGATTTGTTCACAGACTACATCTCGCTCTATAATACACTAATGAAATTAATCTTCTTGGGAAGTTCCTTCTCAATCGTGTGGTACATAAGGCGTCACAAGATTGTCCGAAGATCTTATGACAAAGACCAAGACACTTTTCGTCACTATTTCCTTATACTTCCATGTTTCTTACTAGCACTAATCATACATGAGAAATTTACGGTCAAAGAGGTAACATTGATTTCCATTAGAGTGCGTTTGGATTGAGGGATTTGGATTTGAGGAGGGGATTTGGAGGAAGGATTTCAAATGACTCTATAAATGGAGTTATTTGAAATCCACCATAGTTGTGGAGAAAATAGTTCAAAATGAATTACAAGGGATTTGAAATCCATTATAACTTGAATTCATCCAAACAAACTTAAATGGATTTGTTGTTGAATTTGAAATCCATAGCTTTCAAATCCTTCTATCCAAACACACCGTTAGGTTGCATTTGGATTTTGATATATATTAGCTAGGATAACACGTTTTATGCCAGGTAATGTGGACATTTTCGTTGTTTTTGGAAGCCGTTGCTATCCTTCCTCAGCTCGTGTTGCTGCAGAGAACAAGAAATATCGACAACTTGACTGGCCAATATGTTTTTCTTCTTGGGTAATTCATATTATTTAAACATTCTCATTCTCATACAGGGGTGCAAATGAGTCGAGTCGAGCCGAACATATAAGTGTTCAAGCTTGTTTGAATTACAATCGAGCTTCAGAAATTGTGTTTGAGCTTGGTTTGATTGTTCATCGAGCTGAGCTCAAATGAGCTTTAATCGAGCTGATCACGAGTCGAGCTCGAGTAGTTTGAATATTTTGTACATATTTTTGTTATTTTTTTGCTAATCGAGACGAGCTTCAAAATTTATCGAACAGAAAAAGCTGTTCAAGCTTGGTTTGGTAAATTGTCGAACCGAGCTTTTAATGATCGAGCTCGAGTCGAGTATCGAGTAGCTTGGTTCAGTTTTCACCCCTATTCTCGTATGGTGGGAATTTGAATCGAGACTAACCAGTTTGTTTGTTGCAGTGCGTACCGATCATTGTACATTTTGAACTGGATTTACCGTTACTTCACTGAACCACATTACGTGCATTGGATAAGTAAGCTTCTTATTTAAGGAATCTTTTGCTTTTATGTATAAATCAAAAGATAACTAGATTATGTTGTTGCAGCTTGGATTTCTGGGCTTGTCCAAACACTGCTTTATGCCGATTTCTTCTATTATTACTTCCAAAGGTAATCGTAATTCCATCATCTTATGTTTATCGCTGGGAATGGCAATTTGGGTCCAAACATATATTTGGACCCAAATCTAAAGTTTTTAAGGGGTTGGGTCCTAATATTTTAAAATTATAGTTCCAATTGGGTTGGTTTTTAATAATATTTGGGTCCAATTGGGTTTTAAATTGGGCCTAATTTGGTTCAATTTGGGTCCTAATATTTTAAAATTATAGTTTCATCTCTACCCCTTGCACTTAGAAGTTAGAACCCCAATTTTCCAAAGTTATTTAAAATATCTTATATTCTAAAGTTGGATTTTTGTTGGGTTCATGATTGGTCATTATTGGGTTCATGATTGGGTCTTTATTGGGTTCATGATTGAGTTTGTTGGATCCAATTTGGGTCCAATAATAATGCATGTGTTTTGTTATGACCCAACCCAAACCCGACCCAATCAACCCAATTGCCACCCCTATTTATCGCTATATAGTATATTCAATATTCATTTACTCGTTCGCTTTTTTCTTCTACAGCTGGAAGAACAACGTGAAGCTCGAATTGCCTGCTTGAGTTTGTGTTCTACAAGATACAGTTTCGAGAATCATATGTAAAAGCATTTAGTTTTATAACTTTTATTTATAGAGTGACATGTTGAGATTGTTTTTCTCACAAACGTTTTGAATTGAGCATTTGGTGATGTTTCATCTGATGACTAATTATTTTTGGCTCTTTTAGAAAATTATATCACAAAAAGATAATTTATTATAATCACTAAATATAATTTAATAGTTCTTGGTGATGCCCTTTTCAATCGAAAAAATAGCAATTTAATAGCTGCTTTTTACATTCTTAATTAATTAAATTGGAAAACAGCACTCATTAAAACATGTAGAAAAAGTGCTTCAAAGAATTCTGAATATAAGTGAACACCAAAATTATTTTATCACCTAATTGATGTGCATAAGTAGTCCCTTGCCCTATGCAAAACTTTTTCAATCTTATTGTCTGAAATTAATTTCAATCATATTATTATGAATAGCTACTTCAACTGTTTAGACAGATAATATGTAAAATCAAACTTACTAAAATCACTACTCAGAAAATAAATGAGAAGGAGAGAGATAAGTTTGAGTAAGTTTCGTTCTATGTTGGATCGAGTGGCTAATCCCTAATACATCTATGAATAGATATACGCCAACTGAGGAACATATAATGCGGAATTCATAAAATTATGGTTCAATACACGTATATTTGAACTTGGAATTTAGGACCTTTTTTGATTAAATCATAGACTTCGATTTCAGCTTTATAATTTTCTACCCTATATTATGGGCGAAAATTGATGTCCATCTCTCCCATTTTGTTAATTACTGAGAATATAAGGGCCTGTTTGGACTGTTTTTAAAGTGTGTTTTTGTTATTGCAAAACAAAAAATATGAAAAAGGCGTTTGGTTGGACTTATTCTCACTTTCTGTTTTTCAAAAACAAAACTCCAAAATAGTGCTATGTTTGTTTAGGTTTTTAAGTTAGAATTTTGAAAATTTCTCGGGAATAGCGTACCATCGAAATTCGTGTGAAAATGGTAGGTGTTTGTTTATGTTTTTAGAATTAGGTTGAAAATTGTACTGTGTCAAATCAATGATGATTGGTTGATGTTTAATGATTGAATTAGTTGTTTTTATAATTATTATTTAAATAAATAAATATATATATGAGTGTATAAAATAATGTATATATTAATTGTAATTGTTAAATGTGTAAAATGATTGATGTGTGATTGATAGGTAGTTAGTATTGAAGATTGAAAAAGTAGAGTTGAAAAAAGGAAATTGAGATGAAAATTTGTTGTGTTAAGTAGATTTAAGATTTTGTAATTTGAAATCTTGAAATTGAATTTCAAAAACATAAACAAACATAGCCAATTTGCAAAATAGGTTTTACTTGTTTTTAAGTTTTACAAAACACTTTTACACTCCAAACTAAAAAAATACATCACTAAAACCCTCATTGAAAAAAATACATTTTCTCTCTCTCTCCTCATTTCACTCCTCCTCGCATCAAAACACTCCCCTTTCAAAGTGTTCCCGATTTTTTTTTTCTTCAAAATAGTCAACCAAACAGGGTTTCAACATTATTTATACTGCAAAATTGTTTTGATAAAACTGTTCTACAAAACTATTTTGCAAAACTTCAAAAATAAAAACAATCCAAACAGACCCTAAGAGTTTTGTTTGTTTGTTTATGTTTTTCGGATGAAATTTTGAAATTTTATCGGAAACTATGAATTATGCAAATTCGTGTGAAAATGATAGTTGTTTGTTTATTTTTTAAAAAATATGTTGAAAGTTATTAAATATGTCAAATTAATAGTGATAGGCTGATAAATAATGTGTAGAATAATTGTGTTAGTTGTATATATAATGATTAAGTGAATAAAACAGTAAAGAAATATAGATAAAAAATTGTAAAGTATGAAAGAGAAAGTGAAATACTGATTGATTTGATTGATAAATGTGTGAAATATTGTATATATAAATGATATATAGTATATATGAGATTGAAAAAGTAGAGTTGGAAAAATGATCAGAATTTGGATAAAAAAAATTGGTGTGTTAATTTTATTTTGAATTTTGTGATTTAAAAATGAATTTTATTTCGGGACGGATCTTCTATCCCATAATGGTGTATCATAATTATGTCACATCATTGTGGGATTGATAAGTGTTCATTTAAAAATAAAAAATAAAAAATAATTCAAATAAATATACGCTTGTCAATTCCACAATGATGTGACACCATTATGGTACACCATTGTGAGATTGAAGATCCGCTCCGATTTTGCGGAAAGTGTAAACAAACAAGGCCAAATATTATCACTATAAACAATCATAACTATTGACGAAAAATAAAAGACAGACATGCATATAAAAGCATTATATTACATTTTCTTTATAGCAAAATTTGCTCTCCACAATTAATAATATAAACCTAACACCATGAGTGAACTTTTTATGGGCTCGTAACATTATTATAGAATAAGGGAAAAATTACATTATTATAAAATAATGGAAAAATGAAAAAAAAAATTATGAAATATTTTATTGGCTAAAAATTTCCATCAAATAAATAATGTGCATAATTCTCAACTATTGGTATTATTTCCCCTTATTATATCAAATCCAATTGTGATTATTCCCAAGTAGGAAAAAATATTTGGAATTAAATTTTGACGAACTTCAATTCACACCTCCATATTGATGGTGCAGGGCATCTATCTCGTCTCCGTTCTCCATGCCAAGCTGTATAATTATTTCATCAAACCATAAAATAAGAAATAAACTCATGTAACTAAAATAAATATAATTTTCCCATAAAATATAAGAAATTTAATGATGAGAATTAAACCTCATTGGGGGTTTGAGTAGCTTTGATTCGTATTCCATTGAATAAGAATGACATATCATTGTAGTCCAAATTCTTATACTCGCAATGAGTCCACAACAGCTTTTTAATTCTTTTGTCACTTCTCACTTGATAATACTCTTTGCTTCCATCCTGCATTCACATAATTAAGAATATAATAATATAAGTAATCTCAATTTCAAGGTGAAAGTAAATAAAATATGATCCAAATTCCAACCTTAGGTATGATGGGTTTTATTATAAAATATGGTTTTATATTAGTTTAAAATTATTAAATATCCTCATCTGTCAAAAAATAGGTAAAACAAATCTCGTCTTTCATTAAACCATGTGTGAAATCCCAATTCGTCTATTATTAATTGAATTGTTTAATTGAACTCTCCTAATTTGTGGGGTCCCAAAAATATAATTCACATATATAAAAACAAAAATACTTGTCTTAGTTGAAGAATTTTATGTGTCTTGCAGATTTGAAATGCATAAAATTAATTCATTTAATTTGCTCCGATGATATCAATCAATTAATTTTATGTGACTTGCAGATTTGAAATGAATAAAATTAATTCATTTAAAACGACTAATTTTAAAACTCTCAAGGGTCATTTTGTACTATTTTTCAATCATTTCTCCAAACTTTATATGCAAATTCTTCAATCCAAATACGATCGAAATTCTTAAAATAACGTAACATAAAATCATTCATTCTTTTTTGTGTACCATTAGGCACATTTAGGTTGCTGAAATTGAAATTTTATGGTTAGATAAAAAAAACCACAGAATTAAATACAAATATGCAAATTAAAACTTTAATAAAAGAAACATGTAGCAGATATTTACCTCTGATATGATGCATATCTTTACTTTAGGCTTATAAATTGGGGTTTCTGTTGCATTCATTTTCTCCCTAAGAATTTTTATTTAGGTTCCCAAGAAAAAAAATTTAGATAGCCTAAGTTTCTGATCTATAGTCGTTTGTATATTGAAAAATGCAAATGTTTTCAAAGATATATATAAAAACATGTGAAAAATTAAATGGCAACTGTAATTAATGATTGGTCAAAATATAAGATATATTTACGATTCTAAAGAGGAAAATTACATTACTCTATGTCTCTAATTTGGAAAATTTGTATAAATTCTTTTGCCCATAATGAAAGAGCAACAGGGAACAAAACTTGAAAGAAAATAGGAAAAATTACATCCAATCTCCTAACTTCTGTGCTAATTACAAAAACCTCCCCTCATTTTTTTATAATTACTCGGAACCTCCCCTTTCACATATTTTTTATAACACTGCACCCACTGTCCTTTTTTCAGACAGATTTCAGAGAGTGTAAATGTAATATTTTTTCTGAACCACAATATCACTATTATAGCAGTTTTGAATGTTATTTTTTTTATCATTTGAGGGAGTGTAAATATAATATATTTGCAAATTTGAGAATTTGACCGTCGCAGCTGACTATTGCGCATTGGGATAGTTTAATTTAACTTAATTAATTATGTCTTAATAATTGTTAAATATTTCATTTGTTAAATATGGACAAAAATAGTTATCTAAATAGGCAATTTTGAAATTTCAAAATAAAATAGTCACCACCATAATTTGAATTCATCTAAAAAAATAATTTTTTCGTATTATATAGACATACAATTATAATAGTTGGAATATAACATAGAATTATCCATATTAATTCCATACTTTGTAGATTTGATATGTGAATTGTGATCAAATTGAAGCCCACCCGTGACCCGACCCATTACCCGAAACCCTTGTTTAGTTCCTGATATAGTATAACCTCGTAGCTCATAGCCTCGTATCTACTAGCAGCGTACATCATAGCCTCGTATCTCATAACCGTACGACCCTATTACAAATAACATGGCTTATTTACCTAAAGGCCCCTAACCTAATTGTGCTTATTTGCATTACACTACCTAACCCGCGTGTTTTTACCGGGTCAAACCCAATGTAGCCCTAACCCGGATAATCCGGTACGTCCATACTGGGGACACGTGTAAGACATTCCGCATATCCCGCAATCGTCCGTACATAGGTTACTGTGCCTATAAATAGCTCCATTTAATATTATAGAGAGGACTTTTGACCTACTGAACAGTACCTCGAGAGTACATAGTACGATCTGACAGTACGTTCCCACTATTCTATAAACCGAGTTAAGAACCTCATATATGACCTTCCCACAATATTGAACTACGTTTAGACTTGATCCTATTATAAAGGTACGTAGGCAGCTCAGACATCTGAGTGCAGTCTATAATCAAAATACGACCCTCTCCGGTCTTATACGAGTCTCGGCTTGATTTGGTCCGTAAGTATTTTACGAGCTATATCAAGTGCCGCCGTCTGTGGGAAACTACTTGAAGATCGTTGAAATCATGAACTAAACCAATGCAATGAACAATCAGGACAATACTCCGAGTGAAGAAACTCCCTTGGCTAGGAATATCGGAATAGGATCGGGAATTGGATCGAGTACTTTGACCACCAGATAAGAATTTTTCGATGCTTAATCTGCCAAAATACGATGGTACCGGGAATCCCATACCTCATATAACATCTTTTAAATTATTAATGTCTTTTCAGGATCAATCCGATGATGTTAATGCAAGAATTTTGTTTCGACTCTGACTGGGCGGGCTCAAGATTGGTTTACGAGCCAATACAGAGGATCTATCGTCTCATACCCCCAACTGATTCGAAAACTCGAGAATCACTTTGTCAGTAACAAAAGAGTGAAGAAATCAATATCAAGGATAATGGGTCTAATGCAAAGCTTAGCAGAAACCCTACGAACTATCTGCGCAGGGCATAGAAGAGCTAAATACTCCGAAGATGCTAAAAAGTTCCCAAAAAACGAACTAAAAAGCACCGAGAGTAACTACTCCGAAGATGCTAAAAAGTTTACAAAAAACGAACTAAAAAGCACCGAGAGTAACTACTCCGAAGATGCTAAAAAGTTCCCAAAAAACGAACTAAAAAGCACTGAGAGTAACTACTCCGAAGATGCTAAAAAGTTCACAAAAAACGAACTAAAAAGCACCGAGAGTAACTACTCCGAAGATGCTAAAAAGTTCCCAAAAAACGAACTAAAAAGCACCGAGAGTAACTACTCCGAAGATGCTAAAAAGTTCCCAAAAAACGAACTAAAAAGCACCGAGAGTAACTACTCTGAAGATGCTAAAAAGTTCACAAAAAACGATCTAAAAAGCACCGAGAGTACCTACTCCGAAGATGCTAAAAAGTTCCCAACAAACGAACTAAAAAGCACCGAGAGTAACTACTCCGAAGATGCTAAAAAGTTCACAAAAAAAAAAAAAAAAAAAAAACGAACTAAAAGCACTGAGAGAAATCACCCACAAACTATCCGTGCATGGATAGATGGGACGAATACTCCGAAGATGCTATGATCGAACTAAAAAGCACCGAGAGTAACCCCCCTCTGAATTATCCGAGCAGGGATAGGAGTGAGGAAAACTCCGAGGATGCTAGAAAGTACGACCCACGTAAGGACAAAAAAAAAAAAAAAAAAAAGATATAAATGATCGTCAGGATCATAGATTCTACAAAAAACGAGAACGAATTTCGAAATACGAGCATTATACTCCCCTGAACGCGACGAGGCGACATGCTTTATTCGCAATACAACAATCAAAGCACTTAGAAAAAATGAAACCTATGAGGCTATAGAAAAAACGATAGGCAAGTACCTGAATAAAGTTCAGAAGTTAATGAGAGCCTCCAACTGCATTCGAATACGATTATAAACCAGGAACCCCAATGGAAGCAATAAACTGCGAACCTTCCAGGTCAGGAATTTGGTGCTAAAGAAGATCGAATAAACTACGAACCCAATTGGGAAGGGCCGTATTCAATTGTAAAGGTCACTAAAAATATGACCTATAGACTGCAGGATATGGAGGGAAAAGAACTACCCCGACCCTGAAATGTAGACAATGTAGACTTTTTACGACGATGCAAAATTCAAGGATAATCTTAAAAATCCAAAGTGAAAAACAACACATACAATCACACTCGAATGCATAGTTAACATCATAAAGGAATAATAACAATACATACCATAACATCTGAATGTACTTACAACATAATTATCAATTGCTACGAATCACAATTAAACACAGTTGGCAATTCAAAAATCAACTACAATCAAAACTTCAACAAATTTCCACGTTCTCATTCTCCGCCTCAGGCTAAATTGCATTATCCGGAGCTAGGCTGGGTATCTCGTCTTCCGTTGGAACGAGGTTGGAGATTGGAGCTGGATATGTTCGATCTTCATCAATCGCAGTCACATCTGAAGAGGCAGCTGCATTCGAGGCTTCACCCCGATCGACTGTAGTTTCCAAGGCTCGCATAAATCCAGCACTAGCCTAAGTGTGCTGAAGTTGTTCTTTCTCTAGCTGCACTTCACTTATAATTTCTTTAAATTCTGGGAAGTCAGTTAGCTCCTCTATTTCATCAGGTGTAAGCGAGGGGCGAACAGTATCAGCATCGCCATATTTGAATGCAAATTCTTCCGTGTTAAACTCTGAGGGCAATACACCATCTCTGTGTAGAATATCTAAGGCCTTATAGAAACCGTCCAAATGATCGTTCAGTGCCTTGTTCATCATAAGTTCATCGAGCTGATTCGACTTTAGGAAATCTTTGATGGCTGTTTTACGAGCCATTGAGATTTGAACCTGGTATGCGGGAGACTCCATGAAGTTCCTATGACCATCTGCCAAACCAAGCTCATACGAACTTTTTTTTTCAGACTCCAACCGCGTACGAGCCAAATACAACTGTTTCTGCCGTTCTAAATCTTCTGCTTTCAACTTTGCAAATTCCTCTTTGACTTGATTAAATTTGTCCAACTCTTCTTGTATACGGACGAGTCGTGTCTCATTCTTTTATCAGATCCGCCAATTAATTTAGAACTTTGATTGTCAGTTTAATTATCAAAATGAAGAAGAAAGTAGCGACTTTAGTAAAAGGAAGGAGATGCAGTCTGCACAGAATCGTGAGTACAAGTCATCGAAGCACAAGGGTAGAAGTACAAGTGGGTGAAGCATGGCAGTTAGTTAATTTGTATTTCTGTTAGTTAGTTGTCATGTACACAGCTCTATATATAGAGAACTTTATATCGATACATTCATAACTTTGGTATTCAATTTTCATTCTCAATATGAATAAAAGCTTCTTTGAGTTTCAACATGGTATCAAGAGCTAACGGTTTCACATATCTTCATAACTTCAAATCTGCAACAAATCTGCAGATTTCTTTCTTCTAAATCTGCAACCAATCTGCAGTTCTTCTTCTTACTTCTCCTCCTTTCATTCTTGATATCTACAAACAATCTGCAGAACTCTTTCTTCTTCAAATGGAAACAAAATCGCCCAATCAAGATTCTTCAGAAGAAATCATAGGGTTTAGCAATCCTTTATATCTTCACCCTTCCGATTCTCCTCATATTGTTCTTGTATCAGAACCCCTCAAAGGCTCGGAAAACTACAAAGTCTGGAGTAGACAGATGATTGTGGCCTTGGAGGCTAAAAATAAATTTGTTCTTGTCGACGGCACGTATGAACAACCCAAGAAAACTGATATGCTATATTCACAATGGAAAAGATGCAATGCCCTCGTTCTCTCATGGATACACAATGTCATTAGTAGTGAACTTCTAAGTGGGGTGGTTTACACAGACTTAGCATCTTCGGTCTGGAGTGATCTCAAGGAAAGATTTGATCAAACCAATGGTACAGAAATGTTTGCTCTATTCAAACAAATCAGTACCATCAACCAGGGTTCCAACTCCGTCTCAACCTATACTCAAGGCTCAAAAAATTATGGGATGAATACGAGTCCGTGGTTCCCTTTACCACCACTGTTTTTTCCAAAGAATACGTTCAACACACCCAAAACCTCAAGGTGATGCAGTTCCTAATGGGGCTGAATGAGTCATACAGTGCAGTCAGATCCCAAATCTTAATGATGGTCCCTCTACCGTCCCATGCACAGGCCTGCGCCATAATACATAATGAAGAGAAGCAAAGAGGGCTATGTGCAAGCTCTACAACCAATGATTCTTCTCAAGTGTTTTTCTCGCAAGGCAATCAAGGCGGGAACAAACCCACCGTGGGAAATAACTCAAGAGGGGGCCAAAACAATCAGGGAGGGATCAAGAAAAGCGATCTTTTCTGTGACAAGTGTGAAATCAACGGCCATACTCGAGACAATTGCTATAAAATTCATGGCTACCCTCCTAATTACTTCTCAAGGGGAAGAGGTAGGAGAGGCTGTGGTACATCATCCAGAGGCTCGTACAACAACACATCCTCGAACAATGTCAATATGGACTCAGTTGATCACAAGGAGTCCATACTTGGGAACTTCCACAACCAGAAAACCCTAGATGCACAGCCCATCGCTCAAGGATCGCTCTTTACACCCTCTCAGTATCAGCAAATCCTGCAGATGATACATGGTAGCCACCAATCTGATATGGGTAATCCTGGACCTACAGCTAACACCTCAAACACCAGCATCACCATGGCAGGTAATTCAGGTGAAGTTTCCAATTCCACTCATGTTTGGATTTTAGATACGGGCGCGAATGATCACATGACATGTCATTTGTCTCTTTTTTCTCAGCATACTCTTGTCAATTCTTCTGCTGTTGTGTCTCTCCCCAATGGAAATAGGTCTCATGCTAGGAAGACAGGGCAGATTAATATCACCCCTAACCTAACTCTTCAATCCGTTCTATATGTACCAGACTTTAAATTCAATTTGTTGTCTATCTCTAAACTTGCAAAAGACAACAATTGTGTTGCAAATTTTTATCCTCACCTTTGTGTTCTTCAGGACATACGGACGGGCAAGATAAATGGGATTGGTAAGGAGCTCAATGGGCTATACTATCTGCACTCTATGTGTAATAATCGTCTGCCTGAAACTAAGGATGCTTTCTTAGGACAAACGCTTAATAGCAACAAAGCCATTTTATGGCATCGTAGAATGGGTCATGTTTCTTTTGATAGATTGAATCTGCTTCCAGGGATAGGCTCTAGCTTAGGTCATACTGATTCACATATTTGTAATATCTGCCCTTTGGCAAAACAGTCCAGAACTTCATTTCCTAATGCTAGAACTTCTATTACCTCTCATATATTTGAATTGTTGCACTTTGACATTTGGGGACCATATAAAGTCCTCACGTACAACAACGAAAAATTTTTCTTAACGGCTGTTGATGATTTTTCGAGATTCACTTGGACTTTTTTATTAAAAAACAAATCTGATGCGCTACCTTTAATAAAAGATTTTCTTGTCTTTATTGCAAATCAGTTCAATACTAATGTAAAAAAAATACGAACTGATAGAGGACAGGAATTTTTGTCGTCCGAAGCACAACACTTGTTCAAATCTTTGGGTATTTTGCATCAAACTTCAGTTAGCTACTCTCCTCAGCAAAATGGCACTGTTGAGAGGAAGCATAGACATTTGCTTAATGTTGCAAGATCCTTACTGTTTCAATCCTCTAGTCCTACAAAGTTTTGGGGTGATTGCGTAGTCACAGCAACTTATCTCATTAATCGAACACCCACTCAACTTCTTAATGGACAGACACCTTATCAAGTCTTGTATACAAAAGCTCCTGATTTATCTCATATTAGGGTTTTTGGTTGCCTATGCTATGTAAAAATCATTCCTCAGAAAGATAAATTCATGCCTAGGTCCAGACCATGCATTTTTCTGGGCTACTCTCTCACTCAAAAGGCATATAAAGTGCTTGATATTCAAACTAACAATTTCTTCTTTGCTAGAGATATTGTGTTTCATGAGCAGGTCTTTCCCTTTTCTGCTGCTAACTCTACTCCAGGTCACTCTCAACCGGTTGATTCAGCTCCTTTTGAAGAAAGTACACCCATTGTTCTTTATCAAGGACCTCACTCTACTGATATTCCAACCTCCACTGATAATATACTCACATCACCATCCGTACCTGTGGCTCCTAACCCTCATTTGGACATTAGAAGATCCACTAGAGACACTAGACCTCCTGCCTGGACCTCTGACTATATTTGTCCCACTGTGCATACCTCCAGCAATTCCTCCACTGCTCACTCTATTGTTAATCACCTCTCTTACTCCAAAATTAGCCCATCTTACAAAGCCTTCCTGGCTTCCTTGTCCAATATCAGAGAACCTCAAACTTTCCAGGAAGCTTTACAAGATGAGAGATGGCATAAGGCTATGCAGGATGAACTTGCAGCTTTAGCTCAAAATCACACATGGGAAATTGTGGATCTTCCCAAAGGAAAAAAACCAATTGGCTGCAAGTGGGTATTTAAAGTTAAATACAAATCAGATGGTAGTGTGGAAAGGTTCAAGGCTCGGCTTGTAGCTAAGGGCTACACACAAAAGGAGGGGCTGGACTATCAAGAAACCTTTTCTCCTGTTGCTAAGATGGTTACAGTCCGGTCTGTTATTGCATTAGCATCTGTTAAGCACTGGCCCTTGTTCCAAATGGATGTCACCAATGCATTTCTGCAAGGTCACCTTTTAGAGGAAGTCTACATGACATTGCCACAGGGAATCAGCACTCAGGGGGAGACTTCTAAGGTTTGCAGATTGTTGAAGAGCTTGTATGGCCTTAAGCATGCTCCTAGGCAATGGAATCAAAAATTCACCGATGCAATGAGGGAGGCAGGTTACACTCAATCCCTAAATGACTATTCTCTCTTCACTAAACATAGTGAAGAGGGCACGGTCATATTATTAGTGTACGTTGATGATATAGTTATTACTGGAAGTTGCATAAAACTGATTAATGAATTAAAGAACTTCCTGTTGAACAAATTTCACATGAAAGACCTTGGTAAACTAATGTATTTCCTTGGAATAGAGGTTGCTAGATCTTCTCAAGGTATTGTTTTAAATCAAAGGAAATATGCTTTGGATCTTTTAAAGGAAAGTGGGCTGACAGGTTGTAGACCAGCCACTGTACCCATTGATCCAAATGTCAAGTTAACTTCTTTAGAATATGATCAATGTAAAGATAATGAACTAGCTGATCCTGTCCTTCATGATAAGGCTCCTTATCAAAGGCTGGTTGGCAGGTTAATTTATCTTAGCATTACCAGGCCTGACATATGTTTTGCAGTACAAAGTTTGAGCCAATTCATGCATTGTCCAAAAGAGTCTCACATGGAAGCAGCAAGAAGGGTTCTGAAATATATCAAAGGTACTCCAGGCCTGGGAATATTGCTCTCATCAAATAGTGAACTACAGCTTGAAGCCTACTCAGATTCAGATTGGGCCACCTGCCCAATGAGTAGAAAATCCGTTACAGGGTTTTGTGTTAAACTTGGGAACTCTTTAATCTCTTGGAAGTCCAAAAAACAAAGTACAGTTTCACGGAGCAGTGCAGAAGCGGAGTATCGGGCAATGGCTTCAGCAGCGTGTGAAGTCACGTGGATTCAAAGACTCTTTCAAGATCTAGGATTGCATAATTTGAAATCGGCTATCTTAAGATGTGACAATAAATCAGCATTATATATTGCTTCAAATCCCGTCTTTCATGAACGGACAAAGCATATCGAATTAGATTGTCACTTTGTTCGAGGGAAGATTCAAGATGGTTCGATCACTACTGAGTTTGTTGGAACGGATAATCAGTTGGCTGATGTTTTAACTAAAGCTCTCTGGAAGGGACATTTTCAAGAACTAATTACCAAGCTCGGTGTGTTTAATCTTTATAAAACCACTGAGCTTGAGGGGGAGTGTCAAAATGAAGAAGAAAGTAGCGACTTTAGTAAAAGGAAGGAGATGCAGTCTGCACAGAATCGTGAGTACAAGTCATCGAAGCACAAGGGTAGAAGTACAAGTGGGTGAAGCATGGCAGTTAGTTAATTTGTATTTCTGTTAGTTAGTTGTCATGTACACAGCTCTATATATAGAGAACTTTATATCGATACATTCATAACTTTGGTATTCAATTTTCATTCTCAATATGAATAAAAGCTTCTTTGAGTTTCAACATTAATCATATGTAAAGTAAATAAGGATTTGTTTAACTAAGAAACACACACCTTCTCGTTGAGTGACTTCATCCAAATATTCTTTAGGCATTTATTTCTCAGAAAGCATAGGATATTCACTAAACTAATCGGAGATCCTATATTGTAATCATATGGCAACTCACATAACCAGGCTACACCCAAAATAACCAATTTCATGATATTCTTGAAATCATGGATTAAATAAAGTGCAACAGGGTCTTATGCCTAAACAGCTATGATTTCTCAAATCATGAGAATCACCACATGCCTACGTGACCTTAGAATTTCATATTCAGCACAAACGTCAATATGAATTTCTAATGAGATAGTTTAGTCCATTCATCCCCGATGTGGACCATCATATGTGCAAAGATCACCGACCAATACCCATGGAATCAATTACTGTATAAAATGAATTTTTACATACAACCAAGCCTTAATGAATCATTAATATAACCACCTCAATGATTCTACAATACGGAACGTTATTTTGAACTATTGTCATTCGAGTATATTTCTTGACACCATTCTCAATATGTGAACATGCACCATAATTCTATTTGATCCAATGAGTTTTATTACATTTAAAAAAATAATAATACATAATAAAGAATGTTAGAAATATTTTAATAATAACATTAAAACAAATTTGTTGTCTTATTTTTACAAAAAAAACTGTCAAACCTATTAATTTATTGGGCCTCTAATGTTACCAGGCAATAGTTTAGCAAAATTGGCTCCACGTTTATAATAGAAACCTAAGACGAGTAAACTTTTTGTTGGCTCATGACATTATTATAGAATAATGTGCAAAGTTATATCAACTCCAAATTTGATTAATTTTTCTAAGTAGAAAAAACTACTTGGAATAAGTTGGAATTCGGACCTCCATTTAAAAGCATATATATATATATATATATATATATATATGTGTGAATATTCAAATACTTTAAATCTACAAGTATTGAACCTTTTTAATTAGTTGGAATTCTTGCAAACGTTGACTATATGTAAAATATTACTCAAGAAAAGCCTATAAACTTTATGTAAATCATATAAAAAAAACCTTTTATAGATAAAATGAAAATACATTACAAAAGTAGAATCCTGATCTATGCCATTTAAAGTTATATCCCTAACTAAAAATAGCCACCTCCAGTTTGATGAAACATGGCATCTATCTCATCGTCATTCTCCAAGCCAAGCTGTATAATTTCATCAAACCATAAAACGAGAATAAAGGATCACATAATTAGTTTGTAATAATAGTTCATGATTCTTTTCCATGGACATGAATGTGCCAAGAATGAAGTTCACTATATTATGAAAAATCCTATATATACTATTTTCGTATGATCGTATCTCTAATTTTTCATTCCCTATTGATTCAAAAAGTACGGATGTATACAATTCAATGAAAATCAATTTACAAATATTTTCTTTATCAAAACGAGTGATAAAAGACGATTGTATGAAACTGGTAGTATATATCGTTACTCTTATATAATTTTGGAAAAATTGCATTTTTCGTAAAATAACTTGATCAAGAACAATTTCAGTTTCATTCATTATGAGTTTTTTCATTTAATCTTATAACGTTCAAAATATCTCATATTTAGTCACATCGTTCCGAAACTACCAATCAACTCTATTAGTCAACATTTTGACCAAACTTTTTGAAAAAATTTGTGCATATGAGACGCATGATATTGAGTAAAAGTGGGTGTATTTATCAATGAATTCTTCCAAACACATAATATTATGTACATATATCGTTAAATATAATCCGCGTTTGAATATATTTACTCATGAATTCTTCCAAAAAAATCGATTTAAGTGTTGACTAACGAAGTTGATTGTTATATTTTGGATGGTGGTATATAAATATAAGACGTTTTGAAATTTATGAGTCTAAAATTGAACCTAATGAATGTGAATAAAATTAAACTAGGACGGGATGAAAAAATGCATTATAAATACAAGAAAGTTAATGAAGAAAATGAAACCTCATTGGGGGTTTTTGAAGCTTTGATTCTTCGACCATCGAAAAGGAATACGACAGCACCATAGTCCAAATTCTTTTCCATGCAATAAGTGGACAGCACCTTTTGAATCTTTTTGTTACTTCTAACTTGATAATACACTTTGTTTCCATCCTGCAATCCCATCATATTAATTAAACTCATGATTTGAATTGGAGGTCTATGTATTGCAGTTTGCAAATAGTTTTGAAAAAATTCTTGCGGAATAGAGAAACAATTGGTTGTTGGCCAATCAACTTCAAGAAAAAAATATTTTAGAATAAAAAAATTCATAAAATTCACTTGGTTGTTAGTATATCGTAAAAAATTTCTTAAAAAAAATCTCTCAAAATTCGAGAAAATTTCGAAAACAATTCTTACAAAAAAAGAGAAAAATGATATTTACTGTTCATAATTTTACAGTTAATATTACAGATAAAAAAGGGTTTTCTCGGTATATTTTAACTAAAAAAAATTAAATTAATCACATATTACAGTGTAAAATAAAGCAACATTCAAAATAAGATCCATTATGATTATTTTTTAATGTCTAAATCGATGAATTTGTCTATAAATATTTGATAAAGCTTATATTCAAATCAAGTCAAACAAATTTCTCACAGCAAAAACATATCACATCAACCATAATCATTACATATTTTTCTCTAAAAAATCATCCAAACTTACTTCTCAAACCATATTGCTTATCCTTAAAATTACATTTTCTCATTTTTATCACACAAAAAATATTCTTTGAGATGGAAATAACATCCAATCGGGATCTTAGTTTTTTTTATAGATAACACCACCGACTAAAGGGGTTTGAGGGGCTGTTTTTCAACACTGAAAATTAAGTTAATTACATATTTTAATATAAAATAAAACAAGGTTCAAAATAAGATCAATTGCATTTGCAATTATTTTTAAGTCTAAATCAATGAGTTTAACAAAAAATATTTTATAGAAAATATATTTAAAAATCAACTTAAATATATTTCTCACGACAAAAAATATATTACATCAATCATAATCATTACATATTTTTCTCTAAAAAAACCAATCCAAAAACAATTCTGATGCCATATTTTTCTTTCAAGTATAACTAGAAATCAACCTACCTTTTTGTGTACCATTTCTATAGGCAATAGTTACTGATAATTTAATTTACATTTTATGATTAGATAAAAAATCACTAAATTAAATGCAAGTGTGCAAATATTTAAATTAAAATTTCAATAGAAGATAGCAAACAGAATAAGGTAAGACATAAACCTGTGATCTGATACAAAGCCTCAGTTTAGGGTCAATTGGGGTTTTAGACTGCCTGCTATATGAAATTTCTGTTGCATTCATTTTCTCCCAAGTTTTTTTTAGGTTTCCAAGAAAATTAATTTTGTGGTTTATTATCGTTTGTTTATTAAAAAAATGCAATGTTTTTCAAAGATATATATACACACATGTGAAAAATTAAATGGCAAAGTGTAATTAATGTCTGGTCAAGATATAAGATATATTTACAATTCTAAAGAGGAAAATTACATTAATCTATATCTCTAAGTAGGAAAATTTATATAAATTCTTTTGTCCATTGTAAAAGAGCAATAGTGGTCAAAACTTGAAAGAAAATACTACAGATTTACTTGCTGATTTTCTTTTTAAGATTTTAAAATCCTATAAGTGTATATATATATATAATTTCTTTCTTTTGGTAATTCCATCATCATAATTTTAAAACAGTTAAGTAAAATAATCAGATTTGGATTGTTTTGAAATGACCACATGTTGCATAAGAGAGTCAAAGAGAAGACCCTATCGAGAAATTTCCTTTTTAAAAATTAATATTTATATTTATTTTTCCATTGTTTTTTGGACATAATTTTATTCTTATTTCACAAGAATAAGAAGAAAAAAAAGTGACTTAGAGAAATGAAATGATTAAAAACAACTTTGTACTAATTCTAAGGGGGTAATACTTAATGGCTCCAAAATAATGTAAAAATAATAGAACATGATATGCTTCTGACTTATTAATAAAAAGTAAAATAGCATTTTCCTAAAAAATACAACAATCTAATTAGGAAAAACAATGAGAGAATATGCTAAGACGTTAACGTAAGAGTATATGTATACGGCACATTATTGTATAGTTCGAGTTTGTCTTTCATGATTGTATATTTATACGTTGTAAACGTACGATTATGATTAACTCGATAATAACTAACTTAATATTCTATCATTCTATCATTTAGGTCCAACGATCACCTAATTATAGAATTTATTTATTATCGTTAAAAAATATTCCATTCATGTAAAATTAAATTTTGCAAAGATAGTCAATTATTTTTCAAGCAATAAGCTCTTCATCTACTATCTAGCAACTTGTTATATATCTACATATATTTAATTAGATAAAAGTTTATTATCAACCAAAGAATTAGAATATCTTTCAACACAAAAACGAATTAGAATAATAGTTGTCAATCGTTCATTGTTATTAATAATAGTATTACTAAATATTTATTTTACTAAGTTCAAAAACCAGACATTCTTTATATATGATATAATGTTATATGTTTAAAATTAAATTAATATGATATAATGTTTATATTAAAAAAACAGTTCGATAATAATGACATTTGAACAAAATTTTTAATTTTAAGTATTATAAATAAATAAATTATTTTATAATATATATTATCATAGTCACTACATTATATGTGTGCAAGGCACATGATTAAAACTAGTTTCAACATAATAATGAGTTTTAGTTGGTCAATCTTTATTCTTTACTAATCTGATTAGGACATTCCTACTGCTAGGGATGGCAATGGGGCCGGGTAATTTAAATACCCGTATTGGATCCGTCTCGATGAGGCCAGGTCCGGGTCCAAAAAAATGGGGCCCGGGCCGGAGCTGGGTATCATACATCAAGACCCGGCCGGGTTCGGAGTCGGGTACCGGGTCCAACATATACCCGTCCCGGACCTAGACTCGGACTCGCCCCATTAACATGTAATTTATATATTTTATATTTTTTTATTATAATATAATAAAATTATAAAATAAAAAAAATAATATAATAATATATCATTTTAGATGAGGAGGAAGATGAATAAATTATTATTGAGACCTCCTAGTTGTTTTATTTAATTGATGTTTATTTGGTATTTGATTTGTTTTCAAATTTGGACTTTGGAGTAAACTTAAATTATTTTACCTATTTTGATTTGTCTTATTGTGATTTGTAAATGACTTAAGTGTGTTGAAATGTTTTTTTTTATTTATGTATTTTAGTTTATATTGGTTTTGCATTATTTATATTAGTTTTAAGTATATTTGTAATTAAAAAAATGAAAAAAGTCAAATTTTAACCGGGTCCATCAGGTAGGACCCGGACTCGCCGGGTACCCGCCGGGTCCGGGGCGGGACCGGGTATTACCGGGTCCGGGGGGTCTGGGTCCTAATAATTCTGATCGGGGCGGGTCTCGGGTCAAGCATTACTCGCCCCGGACCCGCCCCATTGCCATCCCTACCTACTGTTGTGTAAAATCAAGACTAGGAAGAAAGTAGAAGAGAGAAAAAAAACCACATTTTATATCATACATGTATTATATAGGCATATTTCACATAGAATTAGTTTTAGGTCCATATTCTAAAATCTGAATCCTATCTATCCTTACAGACTTAGGGTGCTTAAAGTTTGAGGAACTATATTTGAATTATCATAACAAAATGTACCACGATTAACAACATATTGATTACAAAACTACGAGGCTATGTGCATGGTAAAAAAAAAATAACATAAAAAAGTACTATGTAAATCAAATATCAAATGAAATATTTTTCTTCATAAACAATTTATATCGTATTTCAAACACAAAGATCAAAAACAATTTACATCATATTTCCAACACTAAGATCAAAACAATGTATCACCATTTTATACGGTACTTTCAGCACTATGATATCTCATCATATAAAGTAAAAAAAAAATCGATTATTTACTTTCAGTGTTTGGAAATTCATTTCTCGATGTAAAGTCTAAATTTAAAAGTGTTAATTGTTTGGTAGTTAAATATTAGTGAACTTTTGGATATAAGTTTTATCTCCAAAATTAAAGTCCATATTTATAGAGAATTGCGTACTTTTGAAAAATAAATTCTGCACTTTTATAAGGAAATCAATTTAAGTCCATTTTCACCATTTACATTCCTATAAATTTTGAAAATTTCATTCTACAAATTTCATTCTAATCCCGTTCCTTTGTCAAGATAATAATGTGTATACGATGGATAGGAATTAATTATAGAGCTAATTTGTAGTAATCAAATTAGAAACCATACTATCATAAATATCAGCCAATTAATTAATCAAAAAAAAAATTGTATTTAGAATGAATATAAGAAATACATTACTCTTTATAATTCTAATATTGAAGTATAAAATGTACGAAGATGTGTGCAAAATAATTTATTAGTTATTAGTGAAGTTTTCACATTTCAAAATAAATTCTACTTCAACAAATGCACTGAATGAGGATTATTTACCAAGAAATTTTATGTCACGTCGATTCATTTGATTCAATATAACATATACCATATATTTTGGGGTGTGGTTTTAATCATCCACCCCACAAATATGTATTATATAACACACCGAGTCTTTATAAAATTTTCCATTATTTATATAGGCTGTCCATGCATTAATAAATGATAAATTATCAACCAGAATTAAATTGTATATTGGTGCACCAACTCGAATTTGAGTAGCAGGCTACAAGTACTAAACATATTCTTCTTATGTAAAGAAGTGGTTGTCAATTTTGACTTTTGCAGCTACTTATTACAATTGATTAGGAGTGAATTTTTAATCTTACAATGGTTTATCATAACTTATTAATTTTGAAATTGTCACTATCTATTTATTTGAATTATTATTTATAATTTATTTTTAAATGAATAGTTATCAAACCAACAAATAACGTAACATCTTTACTTATGTAAATAAGTGGCTGACAATTTTGATTTTTGCAACGCAGATTGGGACAATGGTGTATTATAGTTATATTATTGTGGAACTGATTAATATTAATTCAGTTGAATTATTATTTATAATTTATTTTTAAATAGATATTTACAATCCATTATTGAGTAGAAGATTCATTCCGCATTAGCCTACCATATTACATAATGTGGTCATCTTGTTTACAAATATCATAGCTATGAAACTCAGAGGATATTTAGATTTTTTTTTTTTAAATTGAGGTTACTTTCGAGCTTTACAAACATTTATCCTCTACTATTACATAGAGATACAAGCAAATAAGAAGGTGGTATTAAACATGGATATCCAATTTTATTTGTGAATTAACCAAACTTAATAAATGGAACAATGGACACAAATAACACCACTTATTCCAATTCTTTTATGTATCAATCTTAATAGCATCCAAACAACCAAACACTACCTCAAAGTTTTACTTAGGGCAACTAACTTCAATTCATACTCGAGTTGGGAGAAATCGACGAAATGCAGTAATACTAGTGTCTATCTTTCTCACATCGTAAATATATATTATGTATGATTCTCATATACACTTGTACGAAAGAGATAAATATAAAATAAAATTTTAGAGCATTAAAAACTCTATCCTAGATAGAGATATACCATTGGACAAATGAGCGTTCTCTACAATGATCATCAAGAACATGTCCATGATTATCATTTAAAAATATTTACCTAAGGTAGCTAGCTTCAATCATACTCTTGGCTGAGAATCTACGTGTATGCTCTACAACAAGGAAACAAATTAAAATTTTTGACATAGATCTGTCATACACCTTTGAATACACGTGATTTGAATTTTTTAACTATTTTTTCTATACAAAAAGACTGGCTCCAATACGCCTTATCTATTTATCTCACACCTTTGAATACACGTGATTTGAATTTTTTTTTAACTATTTTATCTAAACATTCATTCAGGACAAACTGGCTCCAATACACCTTATCTATTTGTCGCACACCTTTAAAGACACGTGATTTGAATTTTTTTAACCATCTTATCTCTACATTAGGACAGACTGACTCCAATACAACTCATCTATCTATCTGTCTTACAATCACCAACTCTACAATACATATATTGACACATCGACTCGACCCCCAATGTGTTTAGTAATATAAAACACCGTTAATAATATTATTGATGATGAGATATCTATCTATCTATCTATTCTATATAAAAGTATGAGTGTTTCTTTGAAATTTTGATCTACCTAATATGCTCTTATATATTTTAATTTTGAATGGCAAAAAAGTTCAATAATAAATAATAACTACTGAAAATAAGTTATTATGTTTATTAATTGGACTCATTAATAAATTAAAAAAATAAATTAGTGAAAATCAAATAAAAATGGATGCATTACTTGTGCCAACATACTATGACTTACGAAAATTTAGATTAAGCTTTTGAGGTAAGACATATTTAATGATATGAAAATATACTACCCCTGAGTTTAGCAAATGGAGAACTAAAATAAATAATTCTGAAATAAGAAACAAAAACACTATACATAATTAAACAAGATGTACGTATGAATGAAGCATGTATTTACATAAAAGTTTATTAGTTACATTATTATAACTTAATTCTTTCAAGAATTGATTTAGTCATTCATATTGATTAATCAATACTTTATTTTCTAAATAACTAACTTATTAAGTGATAGTTTATTTAGTTAAATTTAAATTATTACATTTTTTATGTTGAACAACTATATATATAAAGTATTTAACGAGATCATGTTCACATTCAATGAACGTGTTATTTATTAGTATATATAAAGTTACAAAAATCAATAATTAATATAAACTTAATTAAGAAAATATACAAAGAAATATAATAAATAAAGAATTTTTTTACACAACTGTATCTTAATATATTTTAGCACAATACACTCTGTCTCTGTCCTCCTTAAAATCACAAACCTGGACATACGTATACCTTATAAATTCTATAAAATTGAGCCCCCAAATCCCCACAAAAAGACCAGGCTTGATCGGAAAAATTTCAGCCTTCCGATCAAACAAGATTCGATGAGATCAACGGCCACATCTCACTCTATCTCTCATACTTCCTCTTTCTCGATCCTCCGGCGCGATAACTAAGTCACAGCTGAATCGAAGGATGTTATTACAAAAGCTGTTAATAATCATCATTAATTTATTGCAATGATTGGTAATGAATTGAAATCGCGTTGGTGAAGTGATGATCGAAGCTTATGCATATACTAGTCTCCGCAGGTCAAACCCTAGCTCCAGCTCCACAGTCTGTGATTCTGAATTTTAGCTGGGGTCTGTTTCTTTCTACCCTTCTTTGCTCCAGATGAAGTTATTATTGTTGTTACACTGATCTATGATTTTTCAAGTTATTCCTAATTCAGTTTTCAAATTGCTCTTTCATATGTTAGTGTAATTTAATGTTGTTTTTTCAAACTTTATGAGCACTTTCTAATACTTGGAATCAAACCCTTTAAGTATTGATATAAATGTTTTCGTACTGGCAATGGTATCCCTTAGGCTGCTGAAAATTGGATAACTTATCATGAGAACAACTCAAAGCTTGATCAGATGTAATTGGTATTAGGTTCTGTGGATTATGGATATCTTTTGCATCATTGCATCTTGATATATTTCTAGCAATCGTGCCCCATCATCTTGTCTCATTTGCACACACCCTATTTGATATTAACAACCTTTTTGACTTGTCGAATGAAGGAGAACTAGAACTATTTGGCCTTCGTAAGTTGCATGTATCATTCAAAAGTTAGAAGTGATTCAGATAATTTATACAAACTTCTTTGCTTGCACCGATCTTGAAAACTCATTTGTCGCAACGAGGATAAGGAGGCAAAGAAGTTGACAGCTATAATCTGATATGTTAATGTAGCAGGCTTACCTGGTCAGTAGCAGTATCTTATATGTTTAATTTGGAGATCTCTGTGGTTAAATGTGGGTCACATATGCTAGGATCGAGAATGGGACTGATATTAGAATTGAGATCAACTTCGATCATGTTGAACCTATGCCCTGTGGCTTGTTTAACTGAATCCAAATCTATTCCTCTAACAATTGACAAATTCCATTGTGATGACCTTTCTATGCATCTTTCATGTCCATCAAAGAAAAATTAGTTTGGTACCTTGTAATCTGTTATGTGTTCAACTACAGTCCAATAACTTATGCTATAATATGGATATGTACATATGCCATAATGAATACTAAAATTCTCGGAAATCATATAAGATCAGGTCACATGTGGGCCTTATATTGTCTGGTCTAATAATGGGTCCTGGCTATCGGTTAGGCAAGAGCCAAAATCTTCATGCATTGGCTGCTAATTCCTTTTGTATTGTTTGGATGAATCCATGCTCTTCTGCTAATTGAAAATTTTCACCGGATGTATGATGTGGCGTACGGTGCGATTCAAGTCATTCCTTTATGCTTTTGTGCAACTCAGCTGTATAACTATATTTTGGCTCTATTTTCTGGACCTTTTGAAATTGAATTGTTTAGGCATAGAGAATATACGTGCTATAATTTTCTAATTTTCCTTGCTGGTTAGAGCATAAATCTCATCTTACTCTCTCTTATTTATGCTTAGGCACCTGTCACTTTTCAAGACATTGAGGCTCCAAACCCAACTCTCATTCAAGAGGAGGCTAGGCAGAAACAAGAATTGAGGTAACTTGACCTTATCGTATTCAGTTGGTGATGCAAATTTGTATTCTGTTTGCTCATTAACAGGTTAGGGTTTATTCTAATTTAGAGCCCAATATTGAAGATGTTAGGGTTTTTTCAATTTGGTGCCTAAATTTGAATGTGTAAAGGTTGTGCAACCCAAATTTATCCCCAATATACCTCTTGACTAACTGACCATTGAGCAAGAAAACTCTTTAAGTTTGAACTTTGAAATGGCGCGCAATTTTGGGCTTTCAAGGCGCACGCCATGGCTAGAAAGGCGCCAGTGCGCCATATCAAAGATAGGTGCCATGCCAGGTTCATGGCGTTGAGGTGCGCCATGAACGCACGCCATGGCACGCCATTCACAACTATGGTCTGTTGGAATAAATTGTTGTCACTTTATTTCACAATAAGGTTGTTTTTATTACTCAAGAAATGATTAAAATGCCTACTAACTTTTATGTCTTAAATGTCTATATGCTGGAACTCTATCAAGTCTTAGCAAGTAAATAACCAAAATCTTGACCCACATTCATGAAATCCTGTAAGCAGGCGTAGTGGGATTCAGAATAGCTCGTTGTGCTCCTATTCTCCAGATGGTGTTTCTGGTCTTTTTAGCTAGTTGTAGTTTATAAAGAGATTTATTTCATTGCCTTATTGGTTCCTTCTAATTCTTTGAACTGTCACTTTGGAATTGTCAGGGAGCCTCACAAGAAGAAAGAAGAGGAAACAGAAAAAAAAAAACAGAAAAAGAAGAGAAGGTAAGTCTTCCTGATGTTTTTCTCTTCAAGATTACTATATTTATAGGATATTGTGGTTATTATTTTATTATTTTACGCGTTTAAATTGGGGATGTGTAGTAATGTTGAAGTTTTCTGTAATTTCGTGGTTTATTCGGTGTACATAAGGCATGTTTTTACAATATTCCAAGTTATGAACCATATGAACTCTATCAGAAATTATGTATTGATGCGTAAATTTGCATTTTCGGCCATATCCATTGTTCCGGTCTTTATATCCATTGTCTTAATATACATTTTTTTCTAAAACTCAAACTCTGTAAGCAGTGGTGTAGTACAATATGCTAACTCTTTAATTAGTATATCTTGTATTAATGTATTGATTTTTGCAATTCGTCACATACATATTGTTAGAGTAATTTTAATATCCTATCTGTGCTTGACGTGGCCCCGATTGTGTGAAAAAGAATTCGAGGGAGTAGGAACTGCTCAAAAGAACACATTGGAGAATAGTGGAACTAGAAAGAATAGATCAGAAAAATACAACTCTATGATCATTGTTATCCGAAATCAGTTTGACTACTTTACCTTGAACCCCTCCAAAAACGAAAATACTACTCTCAAACCCATGTCAAGTAAGACTGAGTCATGGGTTTGAAATCCACTAGATGCGTAGGTCTTATCTCTATTTCTAAAGTAGTTCATCATTGATAATTTGTAATAGGAAATTGTTGATTGATGCTATGTTTTGATGTAGTTGGTTGACTTTCTGATGTTTTTCGTGTCCACTAAAAAAAGTAGATAATTTTGAATTTTATTGGGTTTTTTGTCTTTTGTGGGGTTTTGTTCTTTCAGATCAGACGCTTTGATGTCTGATAGCAGTAGATTGCTGGACATGGTGATCTCTTTTGTTCTTTTATGTTTGTTTCATCATCTTTTTTATTTGGGTATTTCATTATTTTGGACAAATTAGAATCTTTGATATGTTTGTAGGTATTTGTTTCCCCCCTTTAGTAGCACTGTTACTTATTATGTTAGAATTTCTCGGTCATGTTGTGCTCTACAGTACAAAAGATTAGATCAAACGTTTTTTTGGACAATTATCAGTTAGCGTTTACATTTTCTTTCTTTTCTTTCTCTTGGATAGGCAATAATGGCCAAAAAAGTGAAGAAAACAAAAAGTGGTCAAAAAGTGAAACGGGGTCCCTCTACTTCTTCAAAAACTGTTCCAAAACAACACACAGACAAACCCGAAAACTCTTATGATGGAGTTGCAGTTATTAAAGGTAAAGAACCATGTTCCCATATGGATACAGGAATTAATTTGGATAAACTTTCTAGCAAAGTGGGATCTTCAGAATCTTTCACGTGTGAAGATTGTCGGGAAAATGTTGCTGATAGACAAGCAAGGAAAGGAAGAGGTAAACATGGGAAAAAAATAGGGACAAATTCAAAATCAGAATCTAAAGCAATTTGGATTTGTTTGGAATGTGGACATTTCTCATGCGGAGGTGTTGGATTACCGACAGCACCTCAGAGCCATTCACTTAGGCATGCAAAACGGGACCATCATTCATTGGTGGTCCATTACCAAAATCATCAACTACTTTGGTGTTTTCCGTGCGAGAGATTAATTTCAGCTGAAAATTCTGAAGACCATAAACATAAAGAGGCCTTAGACGAGGTTATGAAATTGTTTAAAGGGCGAAAAGCTGGTGAAAAATCCAATGTAGATGTTGAGGATGTTTGGTTTGGAAGTGGTAGTGTTACTAGTGCAATAAATTCAGGTTACTCCGCGAATGTTAGTACTGATAAAAAAGTGGGCTATTCGGTAAAGGGCTTAGTTAATTTGGGGAATACATGTTTTTTTAATTCCATTGTTCAGAATTTATTAGCTATTAATAGTTTACGGGATTATTTCTTCAATAATTTAGATGAGTCTGTTGGTCCACTTAGTGCTGCTTTGAGAAAACTCTACCTTGAAATTGCTTCAGAAACTGGGTCGAGAAATGTGATCAACCCGAGATCTCTATTTGGTAGTCTTTGTGTAAAATCTCCTCAATTTAGGGGATATCAGCAACATGACAGTCATGAGTTGCTTATATGTTTGCTTGATGGTTTGGCCACTGAAGAATTGAGTGCGAAAAAACACATCAAACTGTCTCAAGCTTCAGTTACAGATCCAACATTTGTGGATGCCATTTTTGGTGGAAAACTTTCAAGTACTGTAAGTTGTTTAGAATGTGGGCACCTTTCAACTATCTATGAACCATTTTTGGATCTTTCATTACCAGTTCCTACTAAGAAGCCTCCTCCCAGAAAGAACCAACATATCACCCGAGGGAAAAAACCAAAACTGCCTCCAAAGAGAACTGGAAGGAATCTTTCTAAAGTTAGCAAAGCATATACTTTTGACAAAGAACCGTCTATAGTAAAACCAGCAGAGGAATTGGTACCTCTTTCTGGTGATACTGATGCAAATGCTATAGCTCTTGATATGGGTTTGATGCCTGAGGATCTTTCTGCTGTTCAAAAGCTGAAAAACCAGCAAACAGTTGAAAATGTTGGAGGGCAGTCAATTTCTTCGGATAGTTTCACATGGTTGGATTACCTTGAGCCTGATACAGTCTCATGTGATACCAATGTAGTTTCAGAAACAGATGAAATTTCAACCATCCAGGGTCATTCTAATGAGAACGATGTTCTTGAAAATGTTTTGTGTAGTACTTTGGACTCTACTACAGGGAGAGAGCTAATAAATGGTGTTTCAGTAACCTCCCTAGATAATGCCAAACAGATGAATGTCCTTGAACCAGGTCCATTAGCACATCAACAACAAAATTCTTGTCCTCAAATTGAGGACAAGCAAAATTCAGATCCACAATTTGATGAGAAAATCCCACCCGATAACTCTTCTAACGAGGAAGTTGTGCAATGTGATACTGACATAGGCCATAGCTCTGGTTCATTTGATCAAGTCTGCCCAAAGGATTCAAATATTTCAGGGATGTGTAACAAAATCCCTACACAGGTTCAGGATGGTGAAGTTATTTTGCTTCCGAATAAAGAAGATGCTTCATCCAGTGTTAATGTTTTGAGAGAAGAAATTGAGGTCTCAACAGCAGTGGTTTGTGATGAACAGGATTCCTTAGAATTTGATGGCTTTGGAGACTTATTCAATGAACCTGAGGTTACCTCGGAGCTTAAGTCTTCTGATCATCAGGTTTCTGGGGAAAGTGATATCACAAAAAACGTTGTACTTGGAAATAGCAGTGATTCTGATCCAAATGAAGTCGATGATGCTGATGCTCCAGTATCAGTTGAGAGTTGTTTGGCCCTTTTCATAAAGCCAGAGCTTCTTTCCAAGGATGAACATGCTTGGCAATGTGATAATTGTTCGAAAATTCTGCGAGAACAAAGAATTAGATCGAGATTGAAAATTCTTCCCAATGGTTGTGACAAAAGAAATTTAAGTGGTCCGTTGGAGGGTGAAAAAACATGCCTCGATATTAATAGCAGAAACGAAATTGTTGAACAAGATGTAGATGAGGCTTTTAATAGAAAGTCACTTTCACAAAACACGGAAATTTATGATAATGGCAATTGCATGCTTGGAGAGCATCTAGAAACTGAGGTAAATCCTATTATCGACCAGTCAGAACATGAAAAGCCTCAGAAAATAAACGAATGTCATGGTTCATCTGAATGCTCGAGTTCAAATGATCCAAATCTCAATCCTTCAGACACCAATATAGTGGGTCCCAAATATGAGTCAGAAGTAAGTGATGAAGAGGAAATAGACTCAGATCATTTGAAAGTGAAAAGGGATGCGACTAAGAGTATTCTCATTGATAAGGCCCCACCTATCTTGACATTCCACCTAAAGAGGTTCAGCCAAGATGCTCGAGGGCGTTTGAGTAAATTGAACGGTCATGTGAACTTCACAGAGACAATTGATCTCAAACCTTACATGGATCCCAGGTTCACTTCACTTTTTACCTCTTTTTCTCTTCTGTAATTTTTATTAGCACGTAAATAATCTACATGATATTTGCTTTGCAAGGCCCGTATTTGATAGTTCCATATTTCTTGTTTGATATCATTATTTCTACTTTTGCTTTTCCTTTTTTACGTGCTGATAGATATTTGGAGTTGATTGGTTTGTTATTAATGGATTCAGTAATCATGCTCTTTGTGAAGTGATCTCAAAATAGTTCCTTTGTTCCTTGGTCAAAATCCTTGATTAGATTAATTATCTTCTCTAGTTTATCCATGCACCTGGAAACTAGTAAGCATATAAAACGAAGGATCAAGTACAAGAATGATCCCTGTTGTCTTGCTTCTAGATATATCTCCTTTCTAACTTCTCTCCATCTAACATTCGACTCCTTCTATTGGTCACCCTTACATAATTTGATTGCCGGTACACTAATTTTCTCAGGAAACAGTTGATGACATCTAGAGGTGGCATCGGGTTGGGTTTGGGTTGGTTCCAACGGTTTGGTTCTTAAATGGGTTGGTTTCTTAAATGGTTTTAAAGTGGAACCAACTCAACCCAAAAGAGAACCAAAGTCAACCCAAAAGAGAACCAAAGTCAACCCGAAAGGGAACCAAGCCCAACCCGACTCAATACCTTACATTTTGTTCTTTATAATTTAGATTATAGGCTAGCGATTTGGGCCTAACTTGAAATTAGTTGGACCCAACTTGAAACCAAATTGGAACCAAGTAAGAACCAAATAAAAAATCTTAGGAACCAACACAACCCAAACTAGTTTAATTGGGTTGGAACCTTGGTTCCGGACCCATTTTGCCACCCCTAATGACATCTATTTATTTTTTCTTTATCATTTGATGTTGTACATGTATGAATGCTTTTCAAAGTATCATAAATTTGTCCAAATGGGTAGATCGATAAATTGACTATTTCTAGTATATATCAGCAAAGATTGCCTTTTTAATTCTACAATCTATACAAAATTTATTATTGAATTGATGTGTAACAGGAGTAACGAGCGAGATAGGTTGAGATACCGTCTAGTTGGGGTGGTGGAGCATTCAGGAAGCATGAGGGGTGGTCACTATGTTGCATATGTTAGACGAGGCTCTAAAGATGATTACACTTGGTATCATGTTAGTGATGCATATGTTCGTGAGGTATCTCTTGAACAAGTTCTCTGTTGCGAAGCATATATTTTGTTTTACGAGGCTAGTTGAGTCGACGAATCACATTTTATTTATTTATTTCATTTTTGTTCTCACAATATGAGTGAGAGTTTTTGAGGTGCAATGAGTTAAAAGAATGTGTATTTGGACGAGTTTTTTTTTTGTAACATGCTGGTCTTGGTAATATCCAATATCCTTTGCATCCTTTTGCTTTGTTTGTTTATGTTTTTGAGTAAGAATTTTTAATTTTTATCGGGAATCGCGACTACTGAAATTCGTGTGAAAATAGTAGGTATTTGTTTATGTTTTTTAAAAATAGGTTGAAAGTTGTAAATGTGTCAAATCAGTGATGATAGGTTGATGGATGATGTGTAGAATGTTGTATATATAGGGTGTGTTTGGAAGCACTTTTCCACGGAAAGTCCATTTAGAAAATGGACTTTTTAAATAAGTGCTTTTACATTACACTAAGTGTTTGGTAAACAAAAGTGCTTTAGAACCAAAAGTCCATTTCTTATACAAAAATGTGTTTGGTAAACTAGCCCAAAAGTGCTTAATTAACAACTTTTTACAATATTGCCCTTATCAATATTTGCAACCATACGGTCATTTGATACATTTTATTAATATATATATTGATATTATAAAAAAAAATGATTCTAGATTTCACATTTTCAAGCCGACTTATTTTGTAAAAGCTAATTGCTAAGAATTATCGTATTAATATCATGAAAATTATGAGCTGAATCTCGACCTCTTAAAGTGTTAGTTGAAATTTGGACTAATTTTAAATATATCATTTTCAATTTCGAGTATATTATTAAATATATCATTATAAATAAAAATTATTAAATATATCATTACCAATAAATATATCATTACAAATTTTAATAATTGTATATTATTAAAATACACAATTAATAAATATTACACATGTAAAGTGAGGGAGGTATGTGAGAATTGAGGACTCGTTTTAAATAGGAAAATAGAGGGTAAATTTGTAAAATTACAAATTCCATTAACCATAATAAAAAAGTGGGTAAACCAACGTGAGAAAAAGTCACAAATTCTCACTTTTTCAAAATGGGCTTTTTTATACCTTTGACTTATTCAAAAGTCCTTTATAAATCATTCACCAAACACACCAATTATATCCAAATGGACTTTTAAGACTAAAAGTCCATTTGAAAAGTGTTTCCAAACACATCCATAATAATTATGTGAATTAAAAATAATAAAATATAAATTAAAAAATTGTAAAGTATGAAAGAGAAAGAGAAATAATTACTATAATAAATGATTTGATTGTGGAATATGTAAAATGATGTATATATGATTGATAGGTAGTTGTATAGTGGATTGAAATTTGAAGTTGAGAAAAGGTAAATTTGAATGAGAATTTAGTATGTTAAGTTTATTTTGAATTTTTGGGTTTAAAATCTTAAAAATTGCACTTGAAAACATAAACAAACAAAGCCAAAATATTATTAGTTTTTTGTGTACTTGTTCTATATTTTTTAATCCGTTATTGTTGTTCCATTTGGATTAAATATTCATAAGATCATATTAAAATCTGAAGGCTTCAGTTTAAAAGTTGTTAAAAGGCAATACTGGAGATTTTAATGATCATGTTACCTTTGAAAACATATCCTCCTGTTCACATTTATGAATTGAGTATGAAGCATATTAGCAACCAAGTTTAGCAAATAATGACATTTGATATACGAGTATGGTAAGAATTTCATGGTTAAACGTTTTGATGATTACAAGATGGGATTTTGTGATGCCCCGAATTTTTAAAGTGGTATATTAGTATATTATATATAATATATATAAATATATTTACAGATTAAATTGTAAGATTAGATGTTGTATCATTTTGGTTTAATCACAACTTGATTAGATGTTTCATTCTATTAAGTGGCTTAATCAAATGCAGGGCACTTATTCCAAAATGTATAGAAATTTCTCTAATTGACATTTCATGGTATTAGTTTGAATACATGCATAGATCTAAGGCAAGACTCCAGATTCTGATTGTTTTGAGATAGGTTCATATGAATTTGAACAAGGAACGTTTACAATCAGGTAATGCTTTATAGAAAAAGGTTCTTACTTATGGGACAATTGGTTCTATCAGAAAATTGGAGGACAAGGTAAATTTTCAAGTGCGTCCTACAAAATTATTTGGGGTAAGGAAAATATAAATATATATGGTCCCAACTGGTTGACATGCCCATCTTTAAAAATTTATTTTCATGATAAAAATGACAAAATATTATTTAAATGATAAGAAATGTTGTTTTAAAAAAATGAGATTTGATGAGATTTTTAAGAGAAAAATAGGTAATGATTGTGATTGATGTGATTTAGTATTATTACAATATTGTAGATATGTTATATTCATTATCATTAGTTTTCATTCAAGTTTCATTATGAATTTTGATTAAAATCATATCCAGTTCAAACTATTAAAAAGAACATCGACCTCTTTAAATCATAGAGGTGGACGAACAATAAAATTTAGTACATTAATCATAATTAGTGATTTGAATGACAAAAATATGAAATCTGATTTATAAATTAGAAAACACAATTTAATTACGGAGAAGTATATTCAGTGGAATAAAAGTTAAAAGTCATGTTTCTCCATCATAATAGATTTTTCGTGCCATTCATCACTTTAATTATTTTTAATCTGTAAGTCCATTTTTTCTTATATCAAATATTTGAGCTTTTAAAAAAATCTTGATATATGATATAGTGATCTAATCATTAATAATTCAAAGCATGATAACTTTGTTGAAGGCAAATATTAGTCATTCCTTTGTATATCTTCATTATATGATAAATTTCTCGTATTTAACAACAATTATAAGATAATATAATTGTATTAAAAAAGAAGTATCATGTTTCTTATAAATTTATTCACATATTTTATTAGATCTGAATCGTGGTTCCATAAAAATTACAATCCACTGAACATAAATTATTAGTAACTTGAAAGCTATTAAATATCATGTTAATAATAATGATATACTGAGTAAGTATAGTATATATATATTATAATACATAATCAATCAATTTATACTACCAATATGATAAGAGTGGTAAACAAAGGAAAGGAAAGGTAGGATCGATCAATTATGTTCCTTAGCGATGAATGGGCATGATTGAATGATTCTTTAGGCCCACTTGCCCGACCTTCCCTTGGAAATTGTTCGACATGACAGGGAACCCCTTTATAAGGTACCAAAAATCCAGGCATATTTGGATACCCGGCATATACAACATAATATATACCTAGAAAGAGAGATGTATAAATTACTAAACATAGATATATATATATTAAAGAGAACTGCTAAAATAATGCTAACCTTAAGGAGGCATAGGAAATTTTAAATGAAATGAAAGGAGCAATAAACACTAGAACATAACCATGTCAGTACTTAATCTTATCGCAAATTGTTTAAAATGTTTGCGTTTGATTTATTGATTCATTATTTCTTCCATATGACAATGTCTTAGTAGTGTTAGTAACAAGAAGATGATAGAAATATTATCTATTGTTGTTTTATTTGCTCCGATAATCCC
This sequence comes from Verbascum thapsus, assembly GCA_963669365.1. NCBI lineage: Eukaryota > Viridiplantae > Streptophyta > Magnoliopsida > Lamiales > Scrophulariaceae > Verbascum > Verbascum thapsus. Next base: position 14,031,566 of record OY770110.1, on the reverse strand, counting down.
TTTAGGACTAATTATGCATGTTATAGCACATTCGAGCACATATATACACAGTCATATATTACCTGTAAACATTAGAAGGTTTATTTTCAAACTTACTATATTTTTTTTTAGATTTTATAAGTTGTCAAAGCTATTAATGTTCGAGCAACACGTGGAGCTTCATGTCTACTCAAATCATACAATGAGTAATAGAGCTTCAACTAATTACTTGGTAACTTTCTTTGATCATGGGTTTTATATTTCACTGTGAAAACTATAAATTTTACATCCATGAATGTTACAAATGATAATCGTAATTTTGGTAAATATAAATTGTTGTAACGTGTAATTTGATGATAAATTACATCATTTTCCAACATTGTTGGTTACATATGATATGAGTAAAACTTTTGTCCTTATTTCCTTTCATTGTTTTCCCCTATACTTACATTTTATATTATATTTTGTTATAAACAAAGGAACAATAAGTACTATACCTTATATTTTTTATTCTTACTAGTAGAAGTTTAACTTGAAGAGTAGCACATCACACGTGTATACATACACATATATATATATATATATATATATATATATAACTGTAAGAATCATTAATAGTCACCGAATTCATAGAACTTATATTTAGATTAATAAATATTATTTTTTAAAGAATATTATGATCTTATAAAGTATGATTGGTAAATTTAATGATTTTGGCATGCATATTAGCTACATACAAGCTGCAAAGTTCGACTAGTTATTTATTCTATATATGTATTGTATATACGCATTTGGTTCACAAATGATGCACATACATAACTACTTCTTTCTCACACACACTCACGACCCACACACACATATATATATAGATATATATGAATTTATACATTATTTCTGTTGATTTGCATTTATTCTAAGATTTATTATATAAAACAAAATGTTATAAGTATTTCAAATTCGTTGATAAATCAATCTAATAACATGTAATAATTATGATTTATCTTCCTTAATGATTATTATTTTATTTTTGAACAGCGCTATAAATGACCCCAACAAAGTCACAACAGTAAAGTTGCGCTTCAAGTAATAAAATTAGTTCTAACATTCCTTTTACACTAGGAAAACAGTAATCAAAGTGACAAGTGTAAATATCCTGGACAAATTTCACTGCTATAAATATCGTCCGGATAGATTTCACAACTATAAGTTTGTTCTATCTCTAAGGTTTCTTCACCATTTTTCATAGGCAAAAAAAAATCCTAATTATTTTCTGTAATTTTGTTTTTTAAAAAAACAAGAATTGTTGGCTCAAGGATCATCTCCACAAGTCTGCACGATTTGTTTAAACACGATTCATATGACACTTATATATCGACATTTATTTCATTTAGGGATAGATTTATTTTCCTTCTTTTTTTTTTTTTTTTGTTGAATGTAACTGTGTGTTACGAAGTTCATCTTTCTATAATTCTTTTTCCCCTTCATTTTCATGGCTGTATTTTTCTTTGGTTGTCCGGTCAATTTAATTTGAAAATCTTTTTATATGGTTCTTTTTTTTGTGATCTCGACCCCATGAAAATTATACCACATGATCTATAGTTTTAAGGTTTAATTTATATCATCTTCCATGTTTATAGAATTACAACAAATATATTTGCTTCAAGAAAGTTCTTTTATATATAAGGGATTTTGTGATATATCCCATTTTTTGTTAGCACGCCTAATTGAATTAATAAGTTAGCTCTCGCTCGAGTTGTACCTTTATAATTTTACAGGGGTCATATTTTATTTTCTTCATTTATTTGCTTTATGGTATATTTCCAAAAGTATTTGAATTATTAATTTTGGTTTTTTGGTGAGTAAAAGTTAAATAATAACTGAAACTGAAAAAAAGATAATTTTTGAGAGGCCGAGAACAGGTAATTTAGAGAAGGAAATGGAAAAATTAAAATTTTAAAAAAAATACTATATGTTTATAAAACAAAATGTTATAAGTATTTCAAATTCGTTGATAAATCAATCTAATAATATGTAATAATTATGATTTATCTTTCATAATGATTATTCAATTCATTTTAGGAATAACTTATGATGATCAGAATCTATCATAGTCAATTAGAATCATGTAAGAAAATAATGAATTATAATTAAACATGAGTTTAAACCATTATAGCTAATTTTATGTTCTTAACTCAGTGCCGAATTTATAAGATGATATATTACCTTTTGATGATATTTGTTCTTAAAATTATGGATGTGTTTGGAAGTACTTGTTCATGAAAAGTCCATTTAGAAAATGAACTTATTCAATGGACTTTTTAGATAAGTCTTTTTACATTACAATTAAGTGTTTAGTAAACACATTTTTTAAAAAGTGCTTTAGAATCTGATGCGGTCCGAATTTGCATCATCAATGTTAAAGATCTCCTTCTTGGTTTTAATCATATCTCACGACAGTGTAGAAAGATGTCGATTAGATTATAGACTGCATTTGATTGAATCAAGCTACCTACGTACCTACTGTTGTAGGATCATTTCTTTCGTAGTTCAAGTAAACTCTTTAGAATCATGTTTGTTATTTTTTCCTCCGGATCGGCTCCTCCTTTACGTTTGATAGATCACCCAATTTATAGATTCAAGATATCATCAGTTATCATAATCCCTCAAATTATGGGAAAGATCTTTACGTTGCTAGAAAAGTAGAGAATAGTTATCCATCAACATGGAAACAAGCCCTTCCTCTTTTTTCCTATCAATGATGCTTATATACTTTTTGAGCTTGGGTTTGGCCCATTAAACATTATAATATTTATATCTTGGTCCAAGAATTTAACTCAGCCCAATACACATAATTTACCTACATCATTACCCCCAAACTCTCGAAGTTTGAACATTTATAGGCCAAGATCGAACTAAGAGAGTAGATTAGTCAAAGAAATATAACTAAGTTGATAACTTCATAAGTTTATTACAACTGATAACCTCATAAGTTTGTCAATACTTCTGCCGAACTCAGGTTTCGGAGAGCATTATTTGATGTTAATAATTCTGTCGAACTCAAGGTTTCGGAGAGCATTATATGATGTTAATACTTCTACTGGACTCAAGGTCTCAGGGAGCATTATTTGTTGGACTCAAGGTCTCGGCGAGCATTATTTGATGTTAATACTTCTGCCGAACTCGAGGTCTCAGGGAGCATTATTTGATATTAATACTTCTGCCGGACTCAAGGTGTCGGGGAGCATTATTTGATGTTAATACTTCTGCCAAACTCAAGATCTCGGAGAGCATTATTTGACGTTACTACTTCTGCAGACTCAAGGCCTCGATGAGCATTATTTGACGTTAATACTTCTGCCGGACTCAAGGTCTCGGGGAGCATTATCCATCAAGTTAACAAATGAATGACTAAAATAAAACTTTCACCTTAAATTTTATTCCTCTAGGGCCAACTTAGCTATAATATCGGTTTAATTTGGAGAATGTGTTATTTCAGTTTTTTAATTAATCATTTCGCTGCAAAAGATATCTTATTTTGTGTATGCATGCTCACAAAATCCAAAGAAGAAAAGTTGATGTAAATCTATACTACTATAAAAGTATGAATAATTTAGGGTGTTTCTCCCCATTGTGAAATGACATTGTTGCCCTTATTCAAGTAACGTTTAACATCAATTAAAATATAAAAAGAATATGACTCTTCTATTCTCAACAATTCATTTAAAATTAAGTGTAATTTAGTATGTATTAAATTCACCACTTTCTCACAAAATCAATGAGTTAACAAATAGGCTTTTCATTTTACATTAAATTGATGACCACTAACTTTGAGTTAAATCTTTTATATTATACATGTCTAAAAGGCAAAATTTAAATCACCTATGTTACTCTATATATATAAAGTATTGATGTTTCATCTAATTATGTAATGACATTGTTGCAATTATTCAAGTAATATTTAGCAATAATTAAATAAAATTTATGACCATTCTATCCCCAACTATTATAACGTCAACATTATATTAAATTAAATAATTAAATAGAAATTATGACCCTTTTATCTTCAACTTTTATATTTAAAATAAATATATTGTAGTTGAGAATAAATATATTTATTATATATAAAGCCATCCATTTTCCTCCCACAAAATTAATGAATTATGAAATTACACCCAACTTCCTCTAAATAAATAGAAATAAAAGCCACAAACCCAATTCTAACTTCCAAAAGCCTAATAGTCACATTAATATACAAGATTTGAAAGCTTGCACCAATTGCAGTATCATGACAATCTCACATTGCTCCAACGGTTAGCCAATTCTTATTTGTCACCATCATTGAATCTTTGATTTCTTGATTACTTTTGTGAAAATGTTTGGACTTTGTAATAATTAGGAGTCACTATGAATAACTTAAGTGGAGAAAAAAGCACTTACTAAGTATATTATATATATATTATTGTTATAATGGTAATTTCATATTGCAAGTTACTCTAAATAATATATATTTGTTTAATTTATAAATACAAAAAATAAGATATATTATTTGAATATGTCATGCAAAATATTTGAGAGCTTAGTATAAAAACATAATAATTATTTATTTCTTTTTAATTATGTGTGAAAGAATATGTATATATTATAACAGACATAGAGTAATTATGTGTAGATTTTTAATAATATATACACATTTGTTTTAATCCCAAATCCAAAGCTTTCGAAAAATAACGTATAGATTTTTGGTAAATCTAAAATTTTTGCTGACATGACTAAATTTGAAGTGAACTAAAGTAAATAGGGCACTTTTTCTATCCAGCGAGTTAAAGCATGAAATTTGTGGAAAACTTGTAAATGACTTATTAAAATAATATGGATGTTGAAATACTTATTAAGGAACCGTGATTTATCCTCTGAACTAGTACGTTTATACCATTTCTAAATTTAAATATGTTTATCTATAGTGCTTAAATTAATAATTCAATCTTATAATCATTTCGGTGATTTGAGATTGAATTGTCAGCTTTGAGTTGCATTTCCATTCTCTGAGTATTAAAACTTGTATCAGTTTAGTCCTTAAATCAAAAAAATACAAGAAAAGCAATCTATTTTAAAAAATTTACAATCTACCATTTTTTAATAAAAAGTAAATTAATTTCAGAAATTACTAGACAATCATATATTTATTTTATCGTTAATAATAAGATCATTTAAAAATTATTAGAAAAACGAAATAAGGATTTCAACAAATAAAATTCACTCAGAATTTAAAAATAAAATAAATCATAAAAAAACATACATAATACTTAATACTTTAGGTATTAAGTATTAAATTTAGTGTGTATGTAAATTTTATATTGTTTATATATATGCCTATTGAATTATGTTAACATGGCCATTTGCTCAAACAATTTATTTCACCAACTTCTTTATCGTTTCAACTCTAAAAGAAATAGTGAATGGCAATGACTTTATTTTATGTTTGACATGTTAATGGAATTGAATATGATATAAACAAAATCAAAGGTTTTTTGTTGAAAACAGCGATTTTATATAAAAAATACATCCAGTACTTACATTTCTCGATTGCTCATTAATACGAACTTCCATAGTCTGATCATATTTTTTCAACTTATTCTCATCCTTATTATTATTATCTTTATTACTTTTAACTCTTAAATTTAATTTTTAAAGCAATTAAGTCTAATCATATATTTTCATGATAGGAAAAAATATTTTGTTCTATTTTTAAATTAGAAAATTGCATCTCGTTGAGTGCTACAATAAATTTAGAAGACATAAAATTGGTTTTAAGATATATTAAAATTTATACTACATATTATTCATATGAGAAAATTATTATATTGAAAGAATATTAATCAATATCGAATGATTTAATTAGAAATTGATTCTCGGTGATTGCTATATTATTTTTAGAAAGTATTAAATTGTGTTCAATATATATTTAAATATTAATATTACATATTATTCGTAAGTACTCATATGCTTCAAGTTGCTTAACTTATAATAAAATTTTAATTATTTTGATAATTTTTGTGAATAATCTTTAGTAATACATTATTCATTAATGAAATAAAACCACTAAATGCCAGCTCTTTCTCCTAATATGTGTAATATACCTCCAAATACACTATTTTCATAATAATTACAATAATGTATAATTAAAGAATCCATGGGAACTTCCATTGATTTTTAATATAGAAACTAATAACAATTTCAATTTATTTTATTTTATTTTTCTATATGAAATCAAAGGTATAAAAATTGCATGTTAGTACAACACATGAAAGTTTGTACACATTTTATATTATTTAGTTCTATCTTAGTTCTTTTGATTTTTTAATTGGTATTTATTTTTAATATTTTAATAAATTTTAAATCTTTGCTTTTTGAGTCTTTAACAATATTTACTTTGACATATTTTTATCAATTGTAAAATGAACTTCTATACAAAATGCTATAAAAATAAAACATAAAAATATCATTTTAATAATACATTTAATAATTATTTTTTATATTGTAAAAATTGAAAGTTTTCCTATCCCCAATTATTTTTCATCATCAATAAGTATCACTTCTTATATTTTTGAAAATTAATCGAAACCTCAGATCCTTTTTTCTTTATATAACAACATTCAAAATACTTAAAATTAACAATTAAAATTCGTGTTATAAAATTTACGAAATTGTAAAGTTTAAAATATTGTGGTTTCTATTCGATGTAAATCAAAGATAATTTATTTCAACTAATTATTAATTATTTTAAATAAAAAGATTAATAAATGAATATTTGAAATCGAAAGATACTTTCATTGGTCTTTGCTGCAAATATATTTTCAGGGAAGTTTCACTAGTTTTTTAAAATTAATTATGAGAAAATAGATAATCTAAAATTTTAATTAGTTAAAAACTCCTAAATTTGGTTAATTAAAAAAATCATATATATTGAGTAGCAAATAAAGCTTTCATATGGGGAAATAATATTTACAAACTACCTAAGTTAATATTGTCTAAATATGTAAAAAATTAATTGAACACAAAATCAAAATTTTATATTACGTTAACTATGTTTTTTTATCAAATAAATAAAGAAAAATCACAACATTTGAATATATGAACTATTTATAAAATATATATTATTTTAAAACTACATTCAATTTTTTCTAATAATTCCACTGTATAACATAAGTTTCGCGTGCGAATGCACGTGCATTTGACTAGTATATCTAAATACACATACGTACGAGTGTCTTGTATATAGTTTGTGTATTCTCTTAAGAAGAGAAGTAAGACACAAATTAACACTTAAACCACAGATTGCATGGAAAATAAACCCTATAGATAGCACAAAGAAGAGTGTAGCTAAAGAGGTTATTTATAGCTGCGAAATGTGACGAATTCTGAAATATAGTGGGTTTTTCTTTTGTGATATAAAAACTTTACCAATACTTTAGCAACATATGTACATTGAAGAACACGAAGCTTAGATATCTAAACCTAACTTGAGATAGCTCAATGATATTATAGTTATGTATAATGTTCATACTTTTTGTTGGTATTATACTTTAACAAGTTTTTCGCTCTTTTATTCTTAAATTAGTCATAACGTTATATATTTTTTATAGTATAGTGGTTTATTTATTACTTGCTTCATTGTTTATATAGTGCAAATGCATTGCATACTGCATGTCCACTAGTATTGAGGTTCTGTTAAATTATTTTCAATAATCAAATATAAATTCCATCTGAAAAAATCACTAGTTGTTTTGTTATAATATTTAGCGAAAAGAAAAGGAAGTAAACTTTTAGTACAAAAAATAAATGAACGGAAACGAATCCAAACATTTTTGTAGGGCAACGTTATAAACATGATACAAATTAATAGAAATTATTTTTTGGTGTTCAAAGTTTTAGTATCTAACTAGTCCAATTGACTAATTAAATCTAATTCAACAATTTGCTTATCTTTTGCTTCTATTAATTTATCTTTTACTTGTATTACATTTGCCAATTGCTCTCTTGCACTCTGTTGAACTTTCATATTATTGTCTCACATATGGCACGACGGGCCTAATAGCATGCATTGCACTAATACTTTGACTGAGTCTTTCTTTGAAATTTTATGCGCGATGCACTTAAACACGGATTATATTCAATATCACAATATTTCACTCAATATCACATGTTATTTATGTTATACAATTTTTTTTTAAAAGTCCGATCAAAATTGATTAGATTTTAGATTATTATTAGGTATTTTAAAAATTTACGGGACTAAACATGAGAAATAAATAACAAGTGAGACCAAAATTAAATTATATGACGAAAAGTGTAATTTTCTCTATATTAATCCACAAACAACTTGTTTGGTTCTAAGAGTTTTTTGTTTGGTTACTAGAGGGAAAAAAAAAGATTGGACGATAAAACTTATTGTTAATTTATGCCAACTTATTGTTAACTTATTGTTTTAAGCTACATGGCTTACAAACCATGAGGCAAATACAACAATTCCAATTCAATCTTGTGAAGTCATTATATTTCTCCAGCCAACACAACTCATTCACTCAATTACTGGAGAGAGGCTATGGCATTAGGCATAGGAATCCAAATTATAAATCACATATAAAGTTTTAACTTTTGATATATCTAAAACATCACTATGTAATTTAATATATAGATGATAGAAGATCTCAAAATAAATAATTGAGATCAATTTGAAGTATCACAATTAGCTATAACAACAAAACTATAATTATATTAGAATTTTACAATTGAATTATTATAAAGAACTTTACTCCTATTTATTCATTCATTAAAAGAAGAAGATAAAAAGAAAGGTTAATGTTTATTATGAATACACGAGTTGAAAAATGATGTTTTTGAACATTTTTTAAATTCATAAAATATCTATCTAATTCTATATTTTGATGTCAAATAGTTTTAAGAAAAAAAAAGAACAATAAATTTTAAGGACTTTATAATGGAATGACATATATATATATATACTACTTTGAAGAGACCTACCCTTACATGCAGTGTATTTATTTTTCTTTTTTTGTAAAGAATAATATATTCTAATTCTCCTTACATAATAAATTATTTTTAACATATGTTATATTATAAATTGTGCACTAAGTTAAGAATATAATACTAACTGTTGTGATTTAAACTCATGTTTGTTACAATTCATTTTTTTTATATGATTATAATATAGATTTTGATTCTTCTTAGCTATTCTCAATATTATAAATTATCCGTTTTATTTTATATTTTAGGTGGAATATATTTCTTAATGGTATGATAGTTTTTGACCTGTTTTGACCATTTTTAGAGCACTTATGTTGTTGTATTTTAATTTTTAATTCATAATATAAATTTTACGTTGGTAGAAAAAATTGAACAACATTACAAAATCATACAGAAAATTACTTGCCAATATACATGGGAAAGCTTTGCAAAGTCATGCGCCATTTTTGTCATCTTGTTTTAATAATATTAGTCGTTCTCTCACAATCATGGGAGATATATCGATATTTCCTATCTTCCTTATTTTTTTATTGTTAAAAAATAAAAATTTGGCTAATCATATTTGTCGAAAGTTGATCTCATTTTTTCCGTTCCATTCACTCATATCGATGATGCATCAATTACAATATATAATATAATGCAAGCATACACACATAATAATATCTTTTGTAAGTGTATTGCGAAAAATGATCATATTAACCTTTTCATATTTAGCTTGGTTCACTTGCATTTTAAATATATATTTATAAAGTTATGGAATGTTTAAAGTTTATTCATTAAATTTGATAATTAATTAACTATTTTCATTACGAATCCCATTATTACATTATTGAGTTATTAATTATGTAAGATTTCATTACTATATAAATATCTTTATTTATAATAATTAATTTTAATTTTTTTGCAGTTATTAATCTTAATTATATTTTAATATATAATGTATAAATTCAGTGAGTTTTTCAAAATACAATTTGATTTTTAGAAAAAATGCTTTATAGCTCAATATTCGGAGATCAAAAGTTTGAACTTCCCTTAATTTCAGTTGCATAAGTCAAATAATGTACAGTGAACTTTTAAACTTTTTGAGTCCTTGATCAACTTAATCGACATGAAAAATGAGGCAATGTTTTTTAGTAAAAAATTTAATTTTTTTAAACTATCAATTACATGGATTCATGTGTTTTCAATATGACATGAGTTTTTTTTTTTTTTTTTTTGAAAATTGGGTAGAAGTTTTAAAATGTGCCATATAGTAATGATTAATTGGTGTGTAATTAGTTTAATAATTATTGAGTATGAAAGAGAAAAAAATTAGTGAAGTAAATGATTATTAAATTATGAATGTAGTAATCGATTAATAGTTATATAAGGTATTAAAGAGTAGAGTTTTAGAAAAGTAAATTTGAATTAAAATAGTTTGAGTGAAGTCAACTTATAATTTTTTAACTAAAAATTTTGAAAAGTGAATTGAAAAACGTAGACAAACATGCTTAAATTGCAACTTATAATTTTCACCAAATATGCATTTACTAGATGAATTATGAGAGTAGAAAAAATAAATTAACATGCATATTAATTAAGCTACAAAAGCTTTTTTTAATAATATATTTTGTTTAAATTAAAATCTTCAATATTTATTCAGAATATAATTTTGAAACTTAAAAAACTAAGTGTCTATTCAATTAATAGTCCATAAAATTTTAATTATACATCACTTTGGTCCTTCAAATGTCAAATATTAGCTACAATCCTAAAGTTCAATTTTAAATTCACTCTATCTTTATGACCATATATTCTAATGGGTGCTAGGAATCCAAAATGCCAAGCAAATGTGATAAACATATGTTGTTGTACATGTTAGGTGTACATGTTGTTCGATTTGTCCTGAATATACCACAAAATTATCAAACGGACAAGATTGAAATACTAGAAGTAATTAAGGAACGATAGCATAAAATTTGGTAATTGAAGACCCAAGTGATGCACACATATGAAATTTCAGAGAATAGTAGTAACAATAGCCCAAATTGTTACTTATTAGGAATATGCATGTTCATATAAATATTGACATCTCAAATTCAGTTGTATGCCTTAAACTCAATGGTTCATAACATTTATTCTTATAATTGTTCAATATATTTACAAATAAAAATAAAAGTTCTTCAAAGTCACATAAAATTTGAATGATAAGTTAAATAATTCTTACAAATTTGAGCCCCTAGGTATTAAGAACGTCCGGTCAATAAAATAATTTCAACAAATGATTTTATAATTTTTTTAATTAAAATCACTTTAACCCCTCAACTTTTAAGCATATTGATTATGCCCCTCAAATTAAATATTGTTTTCAGTGTGGTCATTCGGTTAGTTTTCTATCAATTTTATTTGAGAAGTTGGTCACATACTCACATGTCATGCACATGATCTATTTTGAGGGTATTTCCCAACTTAAATTTTGGAAGGTAATTATTTATCTAGTCAATTGAAAATACCTTATATTTGAATTTTTCAGAAAATTACGATTCAGATATTTAAAAAAGTAAACCAACATGGCTAATGTTTTATCAAATATTTAAAATTAAAATTTCAACATTAGTTAAAAAATGATCATTTGAAACAAGGCTAATGCTTTGCTTTGAGAAATAAAACTAGCCGTTATAAATTAAAATACAATAACAATTATCAAGTTAAGAAAAGAAAAAATATTCCGCACTATGTTTTAATTATTTCTTCTTGTTTTTTATGAATTAGCTTTTACGTATGTACAGTATATGTATTTTATATTCGATATTACCAAAACAAACTAAAAGAGAGCATCATCTTTTGTATGAAATTAATTAAGGTTCGAAATCCATAAAATATTCTTTGGTAAATATGTGTTGTGACTTTAGAAAATTAAAAAAGAAATAAAAAGTAAAAAACAAAAAACAAAATATAAGATATTATTACAAGTACACGGAACTCGATGAGTAAAATGGAGAAATGAAATGCCAAATTCATCGAAATCCAATAAATGAATTTATAAATCGATTCATAAATTTATATGTTTAAGAGTTTAATTAGTTTCATAATTATTTAAGTTTTTCAAATTGCTTAGTTGTTCAAATATTTAGGAGGTATTCATGTCAACTAGTAGTTATATTTTACTAGTAGTAATTATTTAGTTAAAATATTGTTTAAGATTTTGATGCATTGCATTGAATAGTATTTATATGTATGAATTAAATAGACATAGTATCTATGTACATTAAATATGAATTATTCAATGAGATTTCATAACTCACGTGCATTGCACATATTTTTCCTAGTAAATTTGACATGTTATTGTAGTGATGAATAAGATATATCAAACGGAAAAGTCCGTGTAGATATTCAAGCGACTATGCAGAGAAAGTTAGACACATAACTATGAACAATTTTACAAGAAATCATATCGTGTTTTGAAATTTAACCTAGTCCGACCAATTGAATTGATAAAATAAGAGCCCGATTCTTAAATCAGTGCGAGTGAATACAAAAATGTACCATTATAAAATTGTCAAATTAGTGCGACCCAATAGTTCGACCATTGAATTTGGACCAATACTTGGTTGAGAAAGGTAGCTATGTTTGTTTATGTTTTTAAGTTAGAATTTTGAAAATTTCTCGGGAATGGCGTATCATTGAAATTCGTGTGAAAATGGTAGATGTTTGTTTATGTTTTTAAAATTAGGTTGAAAATTGTAATGTGTCAAATCAATGATGATTGGTTGATGTTTAATAATTGAATTAGTTGTTTTTGTAATGATTATTTAAATAAATGAATATATATGAGTGTGTAAAATAATGTATATATTAATTGTAATTGATAGATGTGTAAAATGATTGATGTGTTGATTGATAGGTAGTTAGTATTGGAGATTGAAAAAGTAGAGTTTGAAAAAATGAAATTAAGATGAAAATTTGGTGTGTTAAATAAATTTAAGATTTTGTGATTTGAAATCTTGAAATTGAATTTCAAAAACATAAACAAACATAGAGGGTTAAATAATATTTTTTTCATTCTCCTCTTTATTTTCACATCTTCAGCCTAAAACTTCTTAAAGTTCACGGTACTCTCAATTATAATATTGATATATTTATAAAAATATAATATTTTTGTATAATTAACATAAATATATAAATATAGAGTGAAGACAGAAAATAATTTTCGAATCAATGTCCAAGTTAATCTTAAAAATTGTATCAAAGTCTTCTTAAAATGTAGCGTGTGTCTGTGTTTGAAAGAAATTTGAACTATACGAATTTTCTTTTGATTGATCATATGGAACCCCATCAACGAACATATCTTTACTTGAAATAGCATGTCATTGAGTAGGCCTGGAATTATTAGTTTAAGATTTCAAATGACTCAATTTGCTTTATGAGTTTGAACATTCACAACCAATTTGAGCTATGCATTTGACATCCAAACATCCAAATAGACATGCCCAAACAGGAATCAAAACTGTGAAATCGGACCGGTTCGAACCATGGTCAACGGTTCCGAAACCGTTGACCACAATTCCGGTTCCGGTTCCAATTTAAATAATTATTAGTTTAAGACATTTAAATAAATTTTTTTTTAAAAAACCGGTTAGAATCGGAACCGGAATCGGGAACCGCCCCGGAAACCAGGAGGAACCGGAACTGGTTCTAACCGGTTCGAATACGGTTCTGGCACCCCCTGAACCGGGAACCGGCGGTTCCGGAACCGGAACCGGGAACCGGAACCGTATGAACACGTCTACATCCAAACATAACCCAAGAAATGTTTCGAGATCTTGTCAAGTATCGAATAAGAGATCTATGGAATAAGGTACGTACAGTCTATACTTCATATACCTCGAGTATAACATCATGAATCAGAACATCGAAAGGGGCAAACGCTATTATAAACACAAAGGGAAATTTAATGATCAAAAAACTAGATATAATTTAGAAAAAATGCAAAGAGCAAAACACACCATATCCCAAACAAAGATCTCCAAATTTCAACATACCCAGATTCCAATTAATAGGAATAAAGCAAAACAAAAAGACAATAGAATTATAGACCAATCTACTGTGAATGGCTCATACACCTTAACACAATGAAAAATACAAGTCTTCCTGCTTTCACCTTTGTTTTATCTTCGAACGGGAAATCAAAATAGAGCACTTACCAATTTCTACAGTTTCCTCGTCCATCCCTTGTAGAGTACATAAACTATCGAAAAACGCGTGCAAGGGAGATTAGAACTCACCACCTGAAACTGAAATCAGCTATGGCTTCAAGTTTTTGCACAAAACCATTCATTAATTGATTACAAACTTGGCCATATCATGCTGTGTACTCAAACGGTTGTGGGGGGGCAGGCTCGTCATCAACAGCCATAGCCGAGGCAGAACCCTGCTGTCCGGTGGCTGCATTTGATGCTGCTGCAGTTGATGAGGGTGAGTCAGTGAGGGATAATACTTCGGGTTCATCTGGACGTAGATCCTTCAACAGCACAAAGCCTGATGGTGCCGATTTAACTGGTAGGTATCTGCTTTCTTCGAGAAATTTAATGAACTTTTCTTGACCAGGAACCACCCTGGCAGGGTTGGTCAAGAGTTCAAACGACGGCTCAGGTTCAGATTTCTTCTCTGTGTTGCTATCGACCTGACGATAAGTAAAATCGAAAAAAGCATGTAAACAGCAAATTGTGAAGGTTAACACGTATTAGCAGCTAAGGAAAAAAATTAAAGAGTAAAAACCCAAAAAGGAAGAAAAAAAAAACATGCAGAAACCAAGAGTATTAAGGTCCCATAGTAGAGCGACGAAAAGAAAAGGGATAATTACATCCACACCCAATCACTTATTGGGTAATTACCACGGGGCCTAAGGTCTTGCAAATTACTAAGACAACCTGGTCGATCTTGACAACTTGAAACTCAATGGTGAAGTTGTAATTACATGCGACATTGTAAGACATTGTTAGTGACTCGGGTGTTTTTTGCTATGCTAATGAGGTTTACAAAACAGGGGTGTGAAATAAACCCATTATAAAGTTATGATTAAAATTTTAGCAGCAGTATTGACCTGCAAGTAGTCTCCATACAAGTCAGTAAAGCAAAAGACACTGAGCAATAATAAGAAGGCAAATTGAGAAAATTGCAGCATTAGTCACATCGGACACATCTTGCAATTTCAGTTCCAATGTTTACTTAAACCTGCAAAAATAAGTCCCCATAAAATACACTTTCCCTTTTACTCCCAATCGTAAAAAAATGGCCGGGAAACTTAGCATAATCACGTGTCTCGCAAATGAGCAGAACTAAGTTTAACAGCTACTGCATCACATGCACAAAAATCTATCCATGTTTCAAAGGATGCTACCAAAATTGCGAAATAATTAACGCTATAGGACTAAATATTGCAAGTTGCAAAAAATGAGACTAAATTTCCAACAATGACCTATCATATGGGACCAGAATTTCAATATAACATAGGTTGTAGGGAAGAAAAGTGTCGAGATTATAAAATTATGGCATAAGAAATAGTAGTATTGACCTGCACGGAGTCTCCATCTTTGTCACTAGTTTTACCCTTTCCAGAACTTGATTCTCCTTTCTCGGCTGCTTTCTCAGCTTCTTTTTTACCAGCCCTGGCCTTGGCTCTTGCTGATGTCGATAAAATTGCAGTAGGTAGTTTAGCAGCAGAAGTAGTGGTAGGTACAGCAGTGGGCTTTGGGTATTCAAACAACGATGGTTTTGCATGTGATAGGAACTCAAACTTTGGCACTTTCAGGTTATCGTTCAAACCAATGAAAGCAGTTGGCGAAAATGCCAAACTAATGAAGTATATAAGTGGGTACCAGTACCAAAACTGAGTGAACACAGCAAGACCAACAACAGCAGTGATTTTATCGTGTTTTGTCTTTGAGAGTAACTTTATGGTCACATTACGTCCACCAGCATCAAGAATTCCGGAAGCTAAAATTGCACCCATTTTGCTCATTGTGTCTTCATGCTTATCGAGGATAATTTTCTCCAATTGTCGCCTGAGTAGAAAAAAGAAAATGGTTAGCTGAAACATAGTTGTTAATAGCGAATGGCGCAGCGTGGCGACAAGGGTCCCATAGCGCGGCGCGGCGATGGCGCAGCGTGGCACACCTTTTTGAAGAAAGAATTATATATATATATATATATATAATTAAATATAGTAATATGATCAATAATATGCAAATTTTTTGAATGTCTATTTTTTATTGGAAATAGGTTAAAATTTTAGCCTATTTTTTATTGTGTAATACCCAATATATCCCCAATTTAATGGATCACCTTCAATTTTGACCAATTGTGAGCAATTTTGATCAATTTAGGTTAAAATTCTACCCTATTCTAACCTATTTTTGATTGTGTAATACCCACTTTACCCCCAATTTGTCCCCAATTTAATGGGTCACCTTCAATTTTGACCAATTTTGACCATTTTATTCAAAATGGCAGATTTCTTCAACATGGCGCGCCATGGCGCGCCTTTACGGCGCTCGCCATGGCGCACGTGGCGGGCGCCAAGTTGAAGCCTGGAGCCACTCCATGATTCATGGCGACGGGGTGGCGCCATGGCGCACCATTTACAACTATGAGCTGAAAAAAAGTATCATAAACGAAAATAAAATTTTCTTTTGAATGAGATAGAATACCTGAACGCGCCTACACGAGAATCACTGGCTTCACTGATCTGAACCATTACCATGGCCATTGCAATCAGAGCTCCTTGACGAACAAAGTCCACAACATCTGATGTTAATGGCTCTAGCAATGATATAGCCTCACTCAGACCAGTGCCTGCGCAAGAAATTCCAACTGCCATTGCGGCACCATATCGAACATGGGGATTGTAGGACTCGGACAGCAGGGAAACAATTCGAGGAGTCTGCGTTTGAAGGAAGAAGATATAATAAAAATGAAAAATTATGTAGGAAACAAATATCGCCTAACACTCCAGCCGCACATACTTTTGTTAGAAATACTGAGCACATATTCGTTGTTGTTTCATCTTTTTGTTATATTTGAGAAAAAAATTTACAAGCCCATGAATATTATAATGTTAGAGATGCAAAAAAGTTGAGTGCTTGCAAACTCTCGATGTGAGTGGTTATCAACTTATGGCTAAATATAAGTTATTAGGGACCATTTGCAAATGCGACATATGCTTTTGATTCTTTCAACTTAATAGATAATCTATACTTTCGAAGTTTATAAAGGGGTTCTTCAATAAAAGTATGGTATTTTTGTAATTAAATCAAGGGTGTGTTTGGATTGAGTGATTTGGATTTGGGGCGGGGATTTGGAGGAAGGATTTAAAATGACACCTAAAATGAGGTCATTTGAAGTCCACCGTAGTTACGGAGAAAATAGATCAAAATGAATGACAAGGGATTTGAAATCCATCCTAACATGAATTCATCCAAACGAACTTAAATGGATTTGTCGATAGATTCAAATCCTTCAATCCAAACACACCCCGAAGTTATTTTAAACATATATATCATTTTTATATACTTTCCTTTACAAACATTCCCCTGCAATTTTCCTCCACTTTCACAATTTTTTCAATGGCAGTACTGATTATTCTCAATTTTAAATTTTTTTTTCCAGTTCTTATCACTTCTCTATAAACATCGTACTCGCAAATACTCCTTTGATATTTGCATCAGCTCCAAACAAAAAGAAAACACCAACCTGTTCAGGATCGGAATACAACACAAACCCAAGGGCAAGAACAGCAGTTCGTCTGACATCATCGCTCACATCTGACACAGCAAAGTGCAGCAGTTGACGTATTGCCTTATTGTTTGCTGTTCCTCTGTATGCCAAGGCCAAAGCATACATGCCACCATAACGCAATATAGGATCTTGATCCCGAGTCATTTGTTCAATCAGAGTATCCGCTTCTTCCTCCCTTCCATAGACTGTCAGTGCAATGCCTAATGCTAAACCCCTATTATCATGCCATCCAAAAAACAAGTCAGGCACAGAAAATTACAGAGAAGGTTTTGCATCTATACTAGGGGTGACAAAATGGATCCGGAACCACGGTTCTTGGTTCCAACCCAATTTGGGTTGAATTGATTCCTAAGAAAATTTTATTTGGTTCCTAATTGGTTCCAAATTGGTTCCAAGTTGGGTCCAACTAAATTTTAAGTTAGGCCAAAATCTTTTGCTAATAATCTAAATTATAATGAACAAAATATAAAATATTGAGTCAGGTTGGGCTTTGTTCCCTTTTGGATTGATTTTGGTTCCATTTTGGGTTGAATTTGGTTCCACCTTAAAACCATTTAAGAACCAAACTCATTTAACAACCAACCAATTGGAACCGACCGAAAACAAACCCAACCCGCCCAATTGCCACCCCTAATCTATACTATTAGAAATTGAATAGGGGCTCTGTCAAACAGTTTTGGTGAAGCTATTGAAGTTTTTCCTAATGAATCGGGTGTACATAATCATACAAATGTTACAATGCGCCACCTAATATTTTTGATGAAGTGGTTCACTAAAGATCACACAGTTCATAGAATCTGACATGAAGAAACTTTTTTCAACGTTATTCCTTCAATATTGTCAGTCGCATTAAATTTTAGTTCTGGTATTTTTTTTCTTTTACTCTATTTTCCTCATCTCTTGCCTCAATTAATCTCAACTAATTTTACTTCAAAAGTCTTCTTATAAAAAATTTTAATTTGTACAAGCATCGAGACTTTATCAAAGTACCTAATAATTTTCTCATGCTGTGTCTCATGTGCATAAGCAAGCATTTCACCAGCCTTCTCAGTTGCAGTTCCAACCATCAACAAACCCATACTAATCCCAGCAGCTTCGCCAGCAACGGCACTGTCAGTGTACAGCACATTTTTTATGTCATCAAATATCTCATCATCAGCAGTGCCCAAAGCTGCCAAACCAAGACCCAGGCAGGCACCGTGCTGAATGACCTGCAGCATCGATATCTCACGGAAATTAGTTACTGGTCATTTTAACGGAAAATAGAGTGACAATAGAATAATATGATTTCATTTCATTAAGAAATGCAATTTTACCTCAACATTAGTGCTCCTTAGGCTCTCACGGAGAAATTGCTTAATGCCTTCCCCATGGTTTGCATGAATTAAACCAAGAGCATACAGTGCTCCACCTTCAGAGTATGGACTGCCACCACCAGCCCCACCCTGTGGCAGGTAAGGTGCCATGAGTGATCTTCCTTGCTGCAGATGGCCTCTGTGAATGACGCCAAGTCCAGCCGTAGCACTAAATTTAGCCCAATTTGTTGCCCTACTCAGCCAGTCCTGGAAAATTAACATAAAGTGTCAGTCAAAACACAATTAAATTTGAAAAGAACAATAACAGGACTCAAAGCTATTAACTTAGAATTTACATATTTACCAGATTCTCCCTAAGAAACGTATCGACAGTGGTTCCAGCATGCATAATAGCATTAGCATATATAGTTGCACTATGGCAGACACTATTTCTCATCTCAACAGATTGCTTTATTGTCTTGAGAATTAGAAGATCTGATCTGTAAGGAGATAAACAACCAACATTAATCACACTCATTTCGGTTAAGCATGTTAAAGTAAAAGTTGATATACGATATTAAGATATAAAATGAAAGGAACATAGCCTCACTTATTATGACTGTATAAGAATTGCAATGTCAACTGTATTGAAGTCTCTCCCGACAAAATTCCTCTCATTTTAGTTAACCTCTCAG
This sequence comes from Verbascum thapsus, assembly GCA_963669365.1. Taxonomy (NCBI): domain Eukaryota; kingdom Viridiplantae; phylum Streptophyta; class Magnoliopsida; order Lamiales; family Scrophulariaceae; genus Verbascum; species Verbascum thapsus. Next base: position 14,011,777 of record OY770110.1, on the reverse strand, counting down.
CATAAATTGCTTCATGTGGGTCAAGGCTTGCTGCATTGCTTTCTGCTTGAGTTCCGTCTGTCATTTGAACATCATCGGATGTGGCAGCATTTCCAGTTTGTGCTGAATCCAGCTCAGCAGATTCTGATGACTGCACAGGTTCTGAAGGCTGTGACTTGGCACTAGGAAGTTGATCTCTCACCTTTAAAAGGAAAGCTTGGTGCTCATTCTCCACAAGATCAAAGGCTATTTGAAAAGCCAACAGTGCATCATCGGTATTTTCTGATCGCAAGAGTTTCTCCAATATGCTTGCAACCCCTTCGGGCTCATCTAAAAACATCAGCCGCTGACATATGCTCAAGTAATCAGGAGACGGCAGCTGCTGATATACTTTGACAAGAAGACGAAGCACCTGCATGAAAATTCCAGAATCAAATTCTTAGCTCCTTTTTTCTCTTTCATGCCAACCGAAAAAAGCAATATATGAAGTCTGCAAGATGACAATTACATTACAAAAGTACAACACCTCATAAAGGCTAGATCGCAGTCAAGCTTTTAGAATATTTAGAGCTAATCTTGAAATAAAGAAAATCCCAAGCTCAGTCCCAGCTCATTTGGGGTCACAGTGTAGACCATTCAAGTTTGAGTTTACTTCCAAAAGAGATTGTGATATTCAAATCTATTCTAGTTCACATTCAGAATGCTTTAAGTGATTACTGATATAGTAATTAATTTCATTGTCAAACGATATTATTACATTAAGTTTAATTAATTGTCACTGTATTTTATAAATAATGTATAAATTTATTATTATTGTTATTACTAATAATGATGATATTATTACTTTTTAAGTGATTACTGATATAGTATGATTATTAATTTCATTGTCATACGATATTATTACATTAATTTCAATTAATTGTCACTGTATTTTATAAATAATGTATAAATTTATTATTATTTTTATTACTAATAATGATGGTATTATTACTTTTTCAATATTATTAGTAATGAAACCATCACATAATTGCAATATAGTATTTATTCAAAACAAACAAACTCGGGTTTTCAAATACTGAGCTTCACTCGAGCTGACTCGGCTTATTTGCAACCCTACACTTCCTTTAAATGATGGCACTAACAACAGTAAAACCTTATTAAAATGATGGCAATGGCAACAGTGAAAAAGAAACAAGAATCTACATGATCTTGTACAATGTGATTTTTCTGAAGTTTATCATGATAGTGGTGTACAATTCACTTATAGTGCTTAAAATTCAGCCATGTGATAAAATAGTTTTATAACTTCACAAAAAGTTTAGTCCTGTAACTGCACACACGTTAAACAGATATAGTCTTTCATATAGTTAACAAATTCGGTCCTTTATGTATTAGGTTTAATCAATTTTAGACCTAAACCTCCTCAAAGCTCATTGCTTGCTGGAGAAACACATGGGCCAAAGTCCCTTTTAAGAATATACAGATTATAAATATATATATATATTCATATTCAATATTTTGCCGGAATATACACGCTACTGAGAGTTAAATACTCACATGCAGGTCTTTTCTTTACATATATTATGATTTATCTAAAATTATGCAAGACCTCATTTTTGAACCATAACAGAAATTGCATGATCGACACATATGAGTTTATAAATAATTCGAATACTTCAATTGTCGGGTTGTTTATTTAAGAAAAAGTCAGCCGTCAAGTGTATCTTCTTTGGTAAGCAACGAGCCTGCAACAAGCCCGCAGCGAGTTTCAGACTCAAACTGTTTACCATATACATAAAGGACCAAATTTGTTATCTATATAAATAAAGGACTAAATTTCTTACAGAGTGTAGTGTATAGTCATGGGACCATAATTTTTTTTTAGAGAAGTTGCAGGACTATTTTTTTTCATGACTGAACCTACAAACCTTAAAATGAAACTTTAGCCTAATTTTGGTGTGCACGTGTATACTAAGTCAGCCAATAGCTGAAAAAGTAGCTCAAAAGAATTGAATAGTCAGAGTAGGACCTTGAACCGAAGCCTTTATATGGTGCATAGATGACCATCTATTCATATTTTCAGCCCAAACATGCAATCATAATTATTTTCATCCAAATTTATATCAGAAAGGACAGAACATAAAATGACATTTCATCTCACTATCCATGTATATCGGAAGCTTTAAATAAATTGAAATCATTTTATATTGGATCAAGCGCATCGAGTATCTGAACAAACGAAAAGTAAAATTGAACATAAACTGTAGTTGAAAATTATCCAAAGGGTCATATTTGTAAAGAAATAAAAATTTATGAGGTTATACATAACTCAGAAGCCCCATGATGAAGATGTAGTCACAAAGCATTAGACATATTAATATCTATTTCCTAAGGATTTTCTCCATATATTTGCTTTACAACTAGAGAATTTTCTGAGAAATAAAATGCATTATGCAAACCAAATGAGATTGATTACTAGTATATGAGAAAAGATCTGAAGAAATAAGATTATCGTATGGGCTAAATATACTCACCTCAAGTCGGTATTCTCTTCGGTTGACGAAGGAATGTGAGACATCAATGCAATAATGAATAGTAGCATGAACATTATCACTCCTTATAACTGCTTCCTCAAGCTTGTCTAATCGTCTGCATTCAATGGCCATTCCTATTGCTTGTTGATATTTGCCATCTACTATACATCTACAAACAATGGTCAAAAGGAAACATATAAGAAAATAAAACCACATTACTATGTTTGGCAACAACAGGCACCCTAACTTTTACATACTTGTCCAGCATTCTCTCAACAATTGCCTCCAGTCTTGGGTCAACGACAGCTGATGCATCATTTGCCTCAGCTGCTTTAGTCTTGAGACTGGCGTACTCATCAATTGCCTTGGCTATGAAAAAGCAAAAAAGAAAAAGCATAATAGAAAGTATTATATCATATCTCCTAGATAGGACTTTAACAATCACATATGAATAATACTGATCAAGATAACACCCATTTCATGCGTTACAGAATATATAGATACACGGTAATGAAGGAAAGATGAAAAGAACAATTCTTACCAAGAAGAGTATGAACATAGTCTGAATCCTCAGACACATCAAAAAGAGGACCAGCTCCCAGGACATAAGATAACGAGTCATTAAGTTCACCCAAGTAATAGAAAACCTGAGGACAGCACACCCCATAATATGTGAAGAAGTTAATTTTACGAAACCATAACAAACGATTTTCCTTATTATTCAAATTTCGTGTAAAACAAGATAATCACACTCATAAAGACTGAATTGGAGTTCTTAGGTTCATTAGAGCTCTCTAGCTAATACTGAATGTATAACAGAGTTTAAGATTAAGGCAAAAAATAGGCTGTTAACACAAACACAACTGCTCATACCAAATTGCTTCAGTGGCTATTGCTGTATTTAGATAATTGTACCAATACTTCAAAGCATGACTTATTCAACTTCATTTAAATGCTTCCGAGAATGTTGAATCATAGATGATGGATATATTTCTACTTCCATGTATGATACATAACCCGTTACGGCGTTACCACAAACTCAAACCTCAGAAGAAGTATAAACACCAAATAAAGTATAATTACGCTGTAATTTGAAACACCTATGAAGTATGCAGCAAAATCAAAAATAAAATAATAGACAAGAGTATAAAGAAGTTTATGGTCTCAACTGGACACTTCATCTTATTAGGTTTCAAGCAACTCCTTAACTGAAATAACAAAAACTAAGCTCCCATAGACAAAAGAAGTTTGCAATCAACTAAAAAAGCTCAATTAGAGAAAATACATACGACTAAATCTTGTAATAAATAGGAAGGTAACTGAACAAAAAACACATAAAAGCATAGATTTACCTTTGAAACAAGCAATGCAGCAAGTTGCCTCTGGTCAAACTCTTCATCTTCATATAAGCTTTCACTGCACCCAAATTGATAAGAGGGTTAACTTACAAAAGTTTAAGTTGACAACCTAATGGACACAAGATGAATTTACTACATGAAGCATGTAAACAAATTACGAGGAGATAATATACAAGAATATACATGTTATTACTAGAGAACAAATTAAGTATAAATTTCAGGGATTCCTTGAATGGAAATACAGAGTTCAACGTGGTGAGTGGAGATTTTTAGAAAAGACGAACTTTCGGCTAATATGATAGCTTGCTGGAATTGAAAAAAGAGCAACACAGCTTAATAAATTCAAAAAATTAGAATTTGTACTTTTATTCACTTCAAAGCAGCCAATGTATCACTTGTACACCACACCCCCAGGGCCACCAAAACGTATTGTGCAAACATTTGATTGTTCAGTTATCTAGCAATCTAAAATCTGCATTCTGAACTACATTCCCCACAATTCAAATTTCTGCTATCATAAGAATCCAAAATCCCAAAAATCATCTCCACGCCATATCTAAGACACTCGTTACTACAAAAAAACAAAAACAAATTCAACAGATTGTAACCAAACAAAATTTTACAGACCCTAGAACTCAAACCGCACCCCAAAACAATCCCAAACTTATCAAATTCACTAATTCCCCAACAGACTTCAACCTTTCCCAAGAACCCACATCACCAAAATCCCAATTCCATACAGATAACTCTTAAGAAGGACAAAATTCAACAGACCGTAACCAAACTTATATTGCACACACCAGAACTCAATTCCACCCCTAAACAATCACAAACTCCCCAAATCCAACCTAAATTCAAAGCAAACTCCAATCTTTTCACGAATCCACATCACCAGAACCTAATTCCATACAAATAACCCCTACTTAAAAACAATAATCAACACACAGCTCTAATAGTTCAGTCCACTGACAGAGAAAACAAGCACTTACATAATGGGTACAGAAGTGGAGATCTCGGGCCAGAAATAATCGACAAAAGCGTTGAGATTGGAGAGCGCGTGTAGCTTAAGCGCCGGATGGCTTTCGTTCAGCATCGCCAGTAGCCCCCCCGCCGAGCTCACCATCGTCGCCGCCGCAGCCATAGTTGAAGAACCGTGCAGCAAGTTAGGGTCTGGATCTGAGGTGATTTGGGGGATTAGGGTTTCTAAAGGAAATATATAATAATTTGAGAAAAGGATTTCACAAGTTTTGGGGGAAGAAAATAGAGTATATGAAGATTTGTGGGCTTTTGAATTTCCCTTTTTTTCTTTTTAATATTTTTTGGTGTCTTGGAAGAAGGGCAAAGTATCCACCTTTTCATTTCTTATTTTAATCCTAATTTTATTGTTTCATTTCCTAATTCATTCTTTCTTTAATATAAAAAAGAGCTCAATTTATTAAAGGAATAATTTCATCAACATCCTCTAAATTTTAAGGCTATGTTTGTTTATGTTATTGAAATTCAATTTCAAGATTTCAAATCACAAAATCTTAAATCTACTTAACACACCAAATTTTCATCTCAATTTCCTTTTTTCAACTCTACTTTTTCAATCTCCAATACTAACTACCTATCAATCAACACATCAATCATTTTACACATTTATCAATTACAATTAATATATACATTATTTTACACACTCATATATATTTATTTATTTAAATAATCATTACAAAAACAACTAATTCAATCATTAAACATCAACCAATCATCATTGATGTGTCATAAACAAACATCTACCATTTTCACACGAATTTCGATGATACGCTATTCCCGAGAAATTTTTAAAATTCTAACTTAAAAACATAAACAAACATAGCCTAAAAGCATTTGGCATTCACACTCCTCATTTTCAAAATATTGTTATAGACCTCCCCTTTAACTATTTTTTCCATTATTTTTATTTATAAATGACTAAAATACCCTTAAATTTCACTTAAGATCTATTAAAAATTAAAAATTATCAAAATATATAAACAAATAACATAAGAAAAATGAAATAAATAATGATGGGTGTATAATTAAAACCTCTAAGAATATAACTGAAAATTCCTAAAATATTATCTTCCTTAATAGTTAGTTCCCTTTTAAATAAATTTTTGATTGCTTCCGTATGTTAATACGTATTCATATACATGTACAAGTTTAATTTTCTCATTTATAGAATATCATAATTACTTTACTAATTGTTAAAAAAAAATTATTACCAACACTCTATATATTCAAGTATGCTTCTTCATGATAAAATTTAAAAATTTCTTGTGATATGTAGAAATAGTGTATTAACCTATTGAAAAAATTAGTTGAAAAAAAAAGTAAATACACTAGTACACCACTATTATTTTCATGTCAAATAGACAATTATATAATTAAATAAAAGGTCAAAGCTAAAAATAATAGTAAGCATAATATTTGTTCTTTTTTCCTTGAAGCTAGTCTTAATTGAAAAATAAAGAATGTCCATATTATTACTACAAACTTTAATCCTCAATTTAAATTTATACTAAATACAATACGGAAAAAATAAAAAAATAAAAAAATATTTTTATTTCGAAAAAAATTTCGTAAAAATAAGAATAATATTGTCACAAATTAACATTTTGTATCACCATACTAACATATTTCATAATTGTTCATGTTAGGTGAATTAGAAAAGAAAAAATCCACTCCTTTTAACTAATATTTATTTGGTAGATAATGATTCGAATCATTAATTTTTTTTTAATAATTTTAAATTTAGATATATGAAACTTATACCTTTAAAGAACTTAACTTTACTTTTGAGATGCTCTTATTATTTTCGTATTATCATGTCACTTAGTGACACTATTTTATCATTCAACTAATTATATAATTTTACCCTTTTTTAATAAAAAAATTTAATGGCTATTTTGTTTTTTCATTATAAAATTTAGTGAAAAAACAGAATAGATGATGTTGATGCCAATATTTAACGTGTTGATGTCAAATATTCAAAATTGTTCCCATTTATTAGACTACTTCATAAATACAGGACGATAAATATTTGATATTTAATTGGGAATGGATGTTTTATATATTACTATTAAACTTATGATAGAAAAATTGGATTGGTACTCGTATAAAAGAATACGAATTAAAATGAATTATTAAGGAGTAAAAATATGCACTTTTTATCTAATTTCTTCCAGTGTTTAGAAGTTTTTGTGCAAAAAAAAATATACTAGAGTCATCATAGACACTCCATCTTCTCTTAAAAACCGCGCAAGGTTCAAATTTGTGAGGTAAAACAATATTGTTTATTGCCACCTCTTGAAGTTAACTGACTTGCTACACTAACCGAATTTATTGGTGGAACAAAAAGATGGATTGGACCAAAATCAAAAATAATATAGAAACCTAGATGATACCAAAGCCAAGGTCGAAACCGAGGCCGGTGTTGAAAAATTTGAAGGAACTATCTAAATTGAACCAAGAGTTGGGTTCTATCCTTAAAACTATATTGCTACACGCCTAGGTGGTACATTTTTCGTGTAATTAACTTCCTTATATACCACAATATGTATTGTCGTCGACCCACTTCGAAGACAAAACCAGCGAACTAACTTGATATTCTTTCATTTCAATGAAAGAAGAGAACTACACGGGTGATTCTTTCCTAGATCGGAACTAACAGTCCCGGTCTAGAAATCACCACACAATTCATGTTTTAGTGGGTGGTGTAGGGTAGTAAACACCACCCACCCCACATGAATTGTATGGTGATTTCTAGACCGGTCTAAGAAAGTATTTCATAAAACTACACAGAAGAAATTGAAAGTGCCGTACTCATCTATTTTAATAGATTGATTAATATTATCCAATAATAATTCATATCGATCTTAATTTCACATGCAAAACTGGTTGTCTCCGGACTTTTCATATTTTCTTTCTTTTTTTTCAACAATAGGCACGTAAATCAAGTTAAAGAAATTTAGGTGGAACTGTCATTTAGTAAGAAGTATATTTTAACTCAAACATCTCTTATAAATACTCTCATATCTAGATAAATACTCTCATATATACCGTGTACATGACCGCTAATCCGCCCGCTAAATTTATCAACCTGGCCGAACCACTCAATTTGAAAAAGATAATTGTGTAATTTTGGTTGCTATTTTATTCATCCGCTCATGATGGATTGGATTAATTTTTCCATTCAACATCCGAAACCAACCTCATATCAAACACCCTTGAAGAACATAATACACTTACCTCCTCAGTTGCATGAAATTATCTTCAACACCCTTAACCATTATTTTTCTTTCTTTTCCCCTTTTATCCATCATTTTATTTCCACAAATTTACTTCTGGTTACCTAAATTAGTTAAATTTTACTCAATACATTTTAATAATTTTAAAAAGTAATAATTTACAATTTTTTTAACAATAAATTTAGATTAATTTGGTGATAACGTACTGTAGAATTGGATAAAATTTAAATAATGCATTCTTAAAAAATTTAAAATAATTCAAATGATGGATTGTCACAAAATGTAATTATCGTTATTGCTGTATATATATTATAATGCATTATTTTAATTAATTATAATGTATTAAGCAAATTTTAGCTAATGTACGTAATATAAGAAAATTTATCAAAAACCAAAAAATAGGGCGGAGAAAATGAAAAAATAATGGTTAAGATAAACAAGACAATTCTATGAAATTAAATGAGTGAGTGAATTATTGTATAGTCTAGGGTGTCTTTGGTGTAATGGCTATAATTAGGGGGCAAAGTGCAATTTAACTGCCATTTTAAGACCCTACCACTCCTGGGAAAAACTCAATAAAACCAATTAAGGGTGCAATTTGTCAAACCAATCCTAATTCTAGGGTAGAAATAATTAGATTTATAATTTAATGGTACACATTGCAAAAAGTATATAATTCAAGTGTACAAACTGCAAATTACTCTTGAGTAAATAATTCATGCAATCTGATCTTAAATGCAACTTTTTTATCATTCTAAATGTATTACTAGTAAAAAAAAAAAAGAGCAAATAGTATATAATCAGGCTGCAGGGTGATTATCTTGATTTTCAAGATCATCATCTGAAGCATTATTTGACAAATGAGGTGGTGTAAAAACACTGATATACTCATCCGAATCCTCGGGATTCACAATCAAATTTCGCAAAACGGGAGGTCTAACAGTCACAAACCGGTGATCTTGGGTATGCTGTTGGTTAAATCGACCTGGAAGCTTGGATGAACTTCTATAGCAGCTCTCACAAAGGTCAAATCCTATTGCCTCGACACAATCTTGGCATTTGTATCGCGTCCCAATAATAGGACATATCTGCACACAATCACCAATATTTTAGGATGGGATTAGTTATGAAGTAACATTCTTGTCCTCGTCTTACAAAATACCGAAATTTTTATAGACTTTAGTGTAACTTTCAAACCAACTCAAACTCCCTCCCAAATCTACTTAGATATTAGAGATTCTTCAGAACTAACTAGGGTTTAATTAGGGCTGGCAATTTGAGTCCATACATATATTTGGACCCAAATCAAACTAAGTTTTCAATGGATTGGGTCCTAACATTTTCGCATTTTAGTTCCAACTGGGTTGACTTTTATTAATATTTGGGTCCAATTAGTTTTAAATTGAGCCCACTTTGGGTCCAATTTGGGTCTAAATTGGGTCCAACCTATTTTCCACTTTGAGTCAATAATCTACATTTTACACTCTACAATAACCCTTACACCATTTTGATTCATAATGGGTCCTTATTGGGTCCACTTTGGGTCCTTATTGGGTCCAACTATAATGCATATTTTTTGACATTGAACCCAATTGGACCCAACCCAAATGGACCCGACCCAAACCCAACCCATTCAACCCAATTGCCACCCTTAGGTTTAATTGATAATCTCAAACTGCATTGGAGTAAGCTAATACGTGGTGTTAAATTAAATATTTAGTATAAATAAATGTTGGATAACCAAAATACAAGGGAATAGCGAAGTAGTTATATTACCCCACAATAATCACAACCGACCCCAGGATGAACCTCGAATCCATGGCCAGACCACCAAGACGAGTAAACATGCGTAGGCACAGACGAACCTTGAGTTGCATGCTCCTGTTTTTGTGTTGAACCTGATGGCAACATTCAAATAGAGGAATAGAATTCAACAAATGGTGAAGTAGAAGTAACAGCAAATTGAAGACTGATATGCGTTTTATTTAGTATTAAGTCCTAAGAGTAGCAATATGACAAGGATCTGACATACAGATTAACTAGGCGAAATCCAACATATAGTTACACAAGCAGGCAGATATACCAAACAAGACAATTTGCAATGAAGAATCCAATAGAAAGTTTCTCAAAAATTTGTACTTCAAAAGTATTGTCGCAAATTGAACATTTTAGTAATCAACAACCAAAAGATAATGTCAAGGTGAAAATAAAATATTAGTTTTCAGGATCATTAAAAACCTTCATGATATGAACTAAATGTTCTGTGATTAATAGTTGATCTGACAAGCAATGTTTTATAAGCTTAGGCCCATAAACAAGTGTTCGTAATCTTATCCAGTTTCAAACTAGAAAACTTGTATGCGAAGTGTGAAAAAGAACAAGTCAAATAAATTGTAAAGTACTTCCAGAAGTACTGGCACTCTGAAGCTTAGCTGAAGATTCTTTTCTTGCTGAATATTCTTCAGCAAATTGGTCCTCTATGAAGTGGTCCAGAACCAAACAAACATTTGGGAACCCATTAGGATGTAAACTTTGACACATTGGACATCTAAAGATGCTGTCGTGCGGCTTATTTATACACGCTTCACAATAAACTGCAAAAAAAGGAAACAACAACAAATGAATGCAGGTATATAATCTTTTCTTGATGGTCTAACATAATTTAGAGGGTGTTTGGCTAAGCTTATAAGCTCTTTTAAAGATGTTTGGATCTTATAAGGTAATAAAAAATAAGTTAGCCAAACCCACCTTATTTCAAAATCTTAAATTTTGGATGTTGTTTATATTTTTAAAAGACACAAATAACCCTTGTTAATTTTCTCCTTTCCAATAATACCTTTCTCCGAAAAATATTTATTTTTATTATTGCATAAATTCTCTCATATAACATTTGAAAACATCTTATAAGTCCAACAATCCAACAGACTTATTTTATCCAAACACTTAAGAGCTTATTTTTTTAAATAAGACCAAACATCTTATAAGCTCTTAAAACATCTTATAAGATGTAAGAACTTATAAGATGTTTTAAATAAGCTTAGCCAAACACACTCTTAATTACTTACCATGGCCACAATTGAGAACAACAGGACGAAATAATAGCTGCGTGCACACGGCACATTGAAAATCTGTCATAGAGACCTTCTTGCAAATTCCATTTGTATCTTCATCTTTGATCATACAGTTGACCTCATTGGTAGTTTCAGAAATTGAGGTTGTTGGGATAGCAGCTTTATTAACCGTCAAAGTTCTTTCTAAAGAATCTTGAACGAGTGAATTGTCTACACATAAGGAATTAGGCTCCATAGAAACAGCTCCAAGAAGTGGAGCAGAGGTGTCCCGAACATCAAGCAATTGATTAGACGGAAAATCAAGTAAGTTATCTTGAAACTGTGGAGATGCATGTCCATATTGCTCTTCTTCTTCTGAAACAATTAGGAAACAATGTTAGATTACTTGATTATATTAAGCACTATTATGATTAGAAATGCATAAATTTGCAACATACAGGAAAATTTATTTTCCAAGAAAGAATTACAATAGTTATTAGTTATAGGGTTTCTCAGGAAGCTACAATGAAGATTGCTGTTTAGTAGTAATTTTGTTGAGATGCTGGGGAAATATAGATGAACAGGCAATGACAATCGTACAAGTGTGATAATAATATTGCTATTGAAATAAAATATACTTTTTTAGATGATTTCCAAATTAAATCAGAATTAATCATTCTAGACACTTCCCTAGTCAAAATTTAAATATATAGAATCATGATGCTAGTATGTTCTTAGAAAATCTAAAAGACATGCAGAGATACCTAGGTTTCTAAACCCCCTGTAGATGGTGGCATACGAATTTAGAAGAAATAAATCAACACAAAACTTCTTCCAACTATTCCTATTTGAACAATTTATAAGCTATTATTATTCTTCATCTTTAAACAAGGTCACATCTCATAACACACACATTATATTCAACAGGTCTTTCACACTAACTCACTGTTAGATACACTAACAGTCGTATCAGAGTCATGTTCGGTTTAGTAATAGGCATGTTCTTCTAATCCGTGGCGACATCTACAATTTAATAACTTCATAAGTCCTTGTACCAGTATAGGTGAAAATTATGATTTTTAGAGACAAAAACTACGAATATATTTCGTCTCTCAATATTGTCCAAAATTGAGTTGACATCCTAACAGAACCTATTTGCTCACTTCATCATAACTCGTCATGCATCTGCATTTTTCAGATTCTACGGAGTCTATCAACCTTAAATTGTTGGTGCTTGTATGCATGGTTCAAAGTCACAGTATCGGCGATACATTAGATTATCGGACAATATTGGTATCGATCGTTTTTATCAAGTTGGCGGGTGTCAAATCTGGTTACGTATCGGCCGATACTTTGAACCATGCTTGTATGCGAGTTCCGAATTTGGTAAGATATCTATTTTCAGCTACTCTAAATGATTAGCCAATTTTCTAATAACGGAGGTAAGCACTCCATTGTGAAGTTATTTTTATGCTAATGAGTTTCAATATATAAAACATTTTTGATAGTTAGTATTCAATAAGATGGATTGTACCTGCAACTTGTCTTTCCCTTCGTTCGTAGGCTGATGGGTATAACTTGAGAAGCAAGAAATGCATCAATCTACAGATTCTAGGGAAATGGTTATAAGGGTTGCGGCAGACAGGACAGTGTGATTCCTGGAAAGTATCCATAGCTTTGAATACACACCAAAAACACGAAATGTGGCCACAAGCTGTAATTTGAATGCAAAGATGTAAAAGCTGATAATTCATCCAACAAATTAATACACAAACAATGTTGTCCAACAAGATGTTCTTACCTAATACCACGGGTTTGTAAATGAGATCCCTGCAAATAAACATTGCATATTTACTTACTGTTATGAAGAAAATTAGCATCTAACAGCTAAAACATTCTTTGATTCCACTAATAAATATATATTTTGCAAAAAAACAGTTGATTGAATTTCCCAAAAACGATTGAATTTTCCTCAATCATAAATGTGTTCAATTCGATTCCAAAGATGATCTAATTAAAATTAAACAAGATAAAAAGAAAAAGAATTTCAACGAAATACTTACAGGCACACGCAACATTGAAATTCATCTGGGAAATCCTCAGTTTCCATCTCGCCATAGACTTGTATGCTCTGATTTTCCATTGATTAAACCCTAAAAATCTGGGTACAGAGACGCACTGTTATATTTGGTTTCGAAATCCCCAAAATTCGAAATATCGATCATTTTTGAGGAAATTTGAGGATTATATATATAAAAAGTAATATAATTTATTTATTTTGTATATATTTATAAAACGTGTTCACCACACTTAATGACGTGTAAAGATGTTTAACTTATTATGTTGGTTTAAAAAATAATATCAAATTTAAATTAATGGGTTTTAATGATAAATCCTTAATTTAATGTTCAAAAATATAAATCAATACCCACACATAATCATAAAATCTACACTTTCTATTTCAAATCAAAACTGAAAAGAATATGGTACCCTTGACTTTAAAGTGAAATTACACTCAACTTATCAAATAATGGTTCCGATGTAGATTTCAGGTATTAAATTTAAGGAAAATTTCGGTGATATTTGAAATATCCGTTTTTAATATAGAAAAGTCATAAAATTTACAGAAATAATTAAAAATTTAAGTGAAACTTTCGATATACTTATTTAACACAATTATATATCTTTTATGTGAAATATTTAATAGAGTTTGTTAATTATTATGATTAAATTCTGTTGCAAAATTATAAAAAAGGTTGAATTTTATAAATAAATAGTGATTAAATCTAATGTGAACTCCATTAAAATAAAGAATATATAATTCTAATAAAATATATCATTAACTTACGAATATATAGCCAGCATTTACAAGTCACCGCCACACACAATCCTTAATCATTAATTGTGAATTATAGCTTATACAATGCATTCTTCATTTCTGCAGAGTAATGAAATTTTATTGTTTGTTTTCCCTCTTTTATTTTAATTAGTAAAATCAACTTGAATCCACGCAGGAAAATAATATTTATTTAATAAAAATCTTATAAAACTAAAATATATTCTGGATAATACCAAAGTTATATAATATTTTATTTAGCTATTTTAAGTATTATTAATTTTTTTTAATTTATTTATTACAAGTAGCAGAGTTATATTAAGAATGTAAGAATATTTGATTTTTAGGCCGGATTACTCTTTGCTCTGTCTTTCTATTTAGTCAATACAGTAGAAACTCGATAAATTGATACTCGATTATTTAATAAACTTTCGAAGATAATATTTTTGGCCAGTCCCAACTCGGGAATAGGGTGCTAAATTAATAACTCGCTAAAATTATAAAATAATATATTTTTGATAATTTCTATAGACCCCATATAAAATATATATTAATAATTCTTTATATACTATATATTACATGAATGTGTACACAACAAATTTGTAATTCTGAAAATCAAGAAACACAAAAAATTGTGACAAATGAAATTTATATAAATCAAAATGAAATATGGGGTACAAATCTCTATTCTAATCATCTGATTCTTCCTTCAAAATATGTTGACTTGAATATTGGAGTTGACTTTGCTTCTTTGATCTTCTCCAACGTTGACTTGAATGTTTATAACGTTAATTCGAGGGCTTGGCAGCTTAATCTCGGATCAAACGTTGAATTTGATATGGAATTTGAAATCTTCAAGGTTGACTTTGTGACTTTGATCTTCCTTGAATTTGATTTGAATTTCTATAACGTTAATTCGTAGGTTTAGCACCGCAATTACGAATCAAACGCTATAATTTGATGAATTTCTTCAAGAACGCCTTGAATATCGCCTAGAACGCCTTGAGTCTCGCCTAAAACGCCTTGAATATTTGAAGAACCTTCGTTGAGAAAATTTGAAGAGCTTCATTCGTCTTCTTTAGCTTTTTGATTGAGCTTCTGTGTGTGTAATTTATGAACTCCAAAGGACCTTATTTATAGGTGTAGGATGGAAGATTTATGGATAATTTGGATTCCATTGATAATTATCCATTTGATTTAATAAATAATTATCATAATTTTGGAGTCATTTGATTGGCTGATAGAAGATTTAGATAGATCTTCTAGATATTATCCAAAAATTATCTTAAATTGATAATTATCCATAAATCAACTTGAATTGATAATTATCCAAAAATTAACTTAGTTGATAATTATCCATAAATCAACTTGAATTGATAATTATCCATAAATTAACTTAAATAGATAAATATCATTTGTCGTAGACGACTTTTGATTGGTCAATATTTCCACGTGGCATGATTTGATTGGTTGCAAAATTTCAATATCTACAGAATGATTTATGAAGATTTCTTGAAAAATGACTCAATTGTCTTTTGTTTTTTGCTAAAATCAATTTCACCTTGAATCTCGTCTTTATTTTTTCTTATAATTGTAAGAACTTCTGGTGTTGTTTTCTCATAGCTTAACAATAAATTATTCAATGTGATTGCCACTTTAATAGCCTTGTTTCGCGAAGGGGGCTCCATGGTAGAACTTCCATCTTTATCATCTTGATCAGTTCCAATAACGCTCTCAAGGTGTTTGTAAATTGGGTATTTCATTATAAATTAATAAAATATTAATTAATATATAAATTAATAATTATTAATTTATCGATTAATTAATAACTCTTTTAATTAATAAATTTTGATGGTCCCATTAGTATTAATTTATAGAGTTTCTACTGTATATGAATTCATTTATTTTCAATATATATGTACTAAATTTGTTGAATTTAAAAAGTCTCACTTTTAATTAATAAAATATTAATTTATCGATAAATTAATATCTCTCTAAATTAATAAAATTTTATGGTCCCAAAATTATTAATTTATAGAGGTTTTACTGTATATATTTTCTTTTGCATAAACTATACAAAGAAGCTTTTGGCAAACTACAAGTTTAGGTTTAACCTTTTCATAAATATTATTCTAACAATGTGCTCTTAAAATTATCAACAAGTTATGTCAAATTAAGTTGAACATATATCTTATGGTCTCATGATCATTCCTCATTCATTTTAATATGCATATCTATTAGTGAAAAGTCCTCTATACTCCAACACTTTTTTCCTGCACCCATGATCTTAACATTAATCACTTATTTTATTTTATATACATTTCCAAAACTCATATTAATCTATTACATCTTTATTATTTACCATTGCATCTAACAACGATCTCAATACAATTTTAATACAAACAACGTATCATTCTACAACTTTTATCTTTTTTTTTTATAGGAAAAATAATAAACAAAAGATCAATCACTAAGTTCATATAAAAAATGTTCACCAAAACACATTGATAGTTGTTGATATATTTTCACATAAGATTAATATATATTTTTTCATAATTTATAAGTTCTTAAGTATTTCTTTGTTCCTATTTCCGTTTAACATCACCAAACCATAACTTTTATGTCAACTATTTTGAAAGACTTCAAAGGAAATCGAATAAAACTGCTTTCATCATTATTGTAATATGTATAATCTAATTTATAGAATTAGTGTATATTTGTTTTAAATTCTTCATTTGATTTAAGTCGAATTTTCAATTTGTAAGCCTTATATTCATTTGAGGGAAATTTCACTTTTAGCCCTCTAGTTATACACTTTTTCGATTTTTGTCCTTGTAACACCCCTCATCAAATTTAGCCCCAAACTATTGTCTTTTCATCATATGTGATCCATTCATCTAATTTTACACCAATTTTTTAACCGTTAGGGTTAATTAAAATATCGAAAATTACATTTTGTGCTCAAAAAAAGACATTTTTTACACTTCCCATCCAAACAAAAAATACCTAACAAGTTATTAATTTCACTCTTTAATTTAGTTGGCTACTTATTCTAAATTCACTTTTCAACCATAACTAATGTTTTATTACAATATGACTATACATATATAGATTATAGATATCATACATTGAAGATATTAATGATTCAATATCATATATATTAAAACCTTCTAAAATAAAAATTTCAATATTCTTCAAGAAACTATGTCATCATTGTTGAATAGTTTCTCATTATTGATCCTATAATTTTAAATAGGGAATATTGCATTTTTGGTACATTAATGTGGCCTACACGTTTATTTGGTATACTAATATGGAGGGTGGCAATTTGGGTACACTAATGTGGGGTATGTCTGGCAATGTAAGTACAAATTTCGTCGGAAAGTTTAATTTTTGCCGGAATATTCGATTTTAGCCGGAAAATTAATCAATTTTGACTATAATTGGGGATTTTGACTCAATTTGGGGATTTTGATTAAAATTAGAAAAATTGACCGATTTCGGGAAAATTGCATTTTTCGTACACTAATGTGGCCTGCACGTTTATTTGGTACACTAATATGGGGGGATGACAATTTGAGTACATTAATATGGGGTATGTGTGGCTTGAGTACAAAAATCACCGAAAAATTTGATTTTCGCCGGAATATTCGATTTTGACCTTCAAATTGGGTATTTTGACTTAATTTGGGGTTTTGACATTCAATTAGGGTATTTTGACTTTAATTTTGAGATTTTGATTTTAATTTGGGTATTTTGACTTCAATTTGGGGATTTGACTACAATTTGGGAATTTTGAAATTAGTTTGATTAATTGTATGTATACATATATATTTATGTATGTATTTGAACATATGTATATATACGGTTTATGTATGTATGTATGTATTTGTACATATATATATACAATTTGTGTATGTATATAAACATATATATATATGTATATATATATATGAATATATATACATTTATGTATATATATATATGCGTATACTTATATATAAAAATGTATATATATAAATGTATATATGTACGTATACATATATATATATTTGTGGTGGTGATTTCATGGTTGTGTGAGGAAGAAGAAAACAATGGTGGGTTGAGGAAGAAGAAGACAATGGTAGGTTGGGGAAGAAGACAAAAATGAGAGGGAAAAAAGGAAAAAAGAAAATTAAAATTAGAAAAATAATTATGAAATTGAAAATTGAAATTTTCCTCCAAAATAGTAGTCCACGTCAGCATTTGTGGTCAAAATTGGTCAAAATCTTCAAATTTGAACGCATGTGATCGGCACATGTCATTTTCCGGCGAAAATTGAATTTTTCGACGTAATTTGTATTCAAATTGCTAGACCTACCCCACAATAATGTACCCAAATTGCCAGACCTACCCCACAATAATGTACCCAAATTGTCATCCCTCATATTAGTGTATCAAATAAACGTGCAGGCCACATTGATGTACCAAAAATGTAATTTTCCCACCGATTTTTTAACCAATTTTACAAAAGAAAAAAAAATCTAAAATCACTAATCTTCTTCCTCCACCACCATAGCCACCATTGTTGCCGCCCCTGCAGTAATCCAACATGTAATCTTGGTCACCAAATAATTCAATCTCCATTCCAAAGACTGCAAAAAGTGATCTGACTAAACAAAAAGAAGTTGCCAAACTTGTGGGCGGAATGGGGCATGAGTTGGAATTTCACAAAATGAATAATTAAGCAAAGAGCTAGTTTCTCTCTACAAGAAGGTGAGCGTGATGAACATTGAAGAAATTAACTTATTTGATTGTTCGTCCATGGAGAAAGATTCATGAAGAAGAAGAAGAAGATACGTAAGAATTTGGTTGTTCTTCCATGGAGAAAGATTCATGAAGAAGAAGATACATAAGAATTTGGTTGTTCTTCCATGGAGAAAGATTCATGAAGAAGAAGATAAGGTAAGAATTTGGGGTAAATGGTCTAATACACCTACTGTTATGTGGGCCTAAGGTTAAAAAATTGGTCAATGTTAAGGTCATGTGTCATTTTTCCTTAATATTGGTCAAAATTAGAACAAATTTTCTCAATTTCAGTCAAAATTCACAGTTTTAGTCAAAATCAATCAATTTTCCAGCAAAAATCGAATTTTCCGGCAAAATTTGTACTTAAATTGCCAGACATACCCCACATTAGTGTACCAAAATTGTCACCCCCGATATTAATGTACCAAATAAACGTGCAGGCCATATTGATGTACCAAAAATGCAATTTTTCCATTTTAAATATTAATTTTTAAGTAAGTCATAAGTTTACTTTTCAATATAACAATTAAATATTTCCTAAAACTGGTATTATTATAGAGTGATATTTTTCTACGAGGTAATAAAAGAAACAAATTACTTTCAAAATAATAGTTTTCTACTTAGTTATTTTTGTTTTATTTTTAATTGTGTTCATCTAAACGATAATTTAGAAGGTTTGATGCATATTTTGAAAACCTATCTCCACTTTTAGTGTTTTGTTCAGCTTTTTATTCGAATATTGTAATTTTAACGCAAAGACTTTTGAGATATTGGATCTTAGAGATGTTTTATAAATTATGGTACTAATTGATAATTATTGATTCTATAATGTAATATGTTGAGAATAGTAAAGTTTTATAAAGACCAGTTATTAAAAGTACGATAAACCACAATAATACATGTTTTCTAATTTACGATCGATTACTCGTTATTATACCATTTTCATATCATGATTTATACAACATATACGTTTAATAGGTTTGTTTAATAGGTTAGTTACATGTTTGTAGGGTAAAATCATTAATTTAAAGAAAATGACGAAAAGACGTATCAAAAGAGGTAAATTGACAATGTTCAGAAATGTAATCATATCTTGAGATATAGATCTTCAATGTTAATGATGTTTATATGTTAGAAAGCTAAGATGATACCTTAGAAGTCTTACGAAGAAGACAAGACCCAATTCAAATGTTTGGAGGGTCGAAAGTTACAAAATATATTCTGCTCTGAACCCAATATGACAATTTCGGTAGAAAGATCATAACTTGTGTTATACACCTTTGATTGGATCCAAATTAGTTGGGTTGTAAAGATAAGATATAGATATTCAACATTGTAGAAGACAACAAAGTCAAATTCCAACGGGAAGAAGGTCAAACTAGCACTTGAAAATAGCATAAAAACGGCAAAAGTGACAGAATACACTGCTGACAGCGTTTAAATGCTGAAAATTGGCGTTTAGATGCCCAGTCAATGTGGGTTTTTTCTAGGTCGAATTCTTTAAGAGGTTTTAGCATATAGAGCATAGATATATAAATTAAGAGGTTTTAGCATATAGAGCATTCTGATCTAAGAAATTAATATAATAAAAAAAGTGAAGAAGGGGTGAGGTCCATGTCAATATTTCTAAGGTGACAGGTGTGGATGCGATATGCTCATAATTTAGGTGAGGTCAATGCAGTTTTCCCTTTATTACCTAATATAACTTGCGAAGACTAAGATTGAAATTTTAAGGTGAGACACGTGCATTTAATGCTTTTGATAAGAAACATAATATCTTGGTTTAGAAGATTGAGAAATAAATATTAATAATTTGAAATAAAAAACAAAAACACTACATGAGTGTCCAGCTTTTGAGACATTAAGAAAATTGTTGAATGGTATATGACAAAAAAGAAGAAGTGAAGTGTTTGGTTCCTTAAAATTACATAAAAGATAGATATAAATGAGATATGAATTTACATAAAAATATTATTTAGTTATACTACTAATTAAGTTTTACCTTTTTAATTAACTAAATTTTTTCTTAAGAATTGAATAATTTTTTCACGTCAGTCAATATTTGGTTAATAACTTTTTCAAGTTGAACAATAGTAACACATTGAATTACTTCAACAATATCGTATAATTCACATTCGACAAACATATTATTTAATGTTGTTGTTAAAAGCTCGTAAAATAGTATGAAATCTAGATAACAAAAGTTTCCATTTAGTTTGTACATCATAGAAAATATTGCAGTAGCTTAGCTAGATTTAAGTAAATAAAAATATAACATTCTTATTGAACCTAAATCAAGAATTGATTGATAATTATATCGTAAAATTTTAATGGATATGTAATAAGACATCTATTATTGCATCCCAAATCATATACAGTAAATGAAAAATAAATAAAATTTTATTATTCAAAATAACAACTACCAATATTATTACCAATAAATAAAGACGATAATAATACTATAGTATCGATAACATTCACATGAATGCTGTAACATATTTGATACTTGAATCGAAGATAAAATGAAAACGACACACATCCACTATTTATATACATATATTTATGTATGTATATATAATGTATGTATCAGTTTAATGAGTTAAAGGTGTTGGATTTCTTATCTTCCATTTTGCTGTTTATGCAAGTGATAGAAACAAGAGATAATTAAAAGTCACTGTGTGGAGGACATTGTTTGGTTGCCGCATTTATGAAAGCAGACGGACCAATAAATGTGATCACACCAGAAATTATCATCAAATCTTTACTTTATATTCATTTTTTGATTAGTTGACTCATAATTATGGATATGAACCAATTATGAATGCATGTTGTAGACCCTAAAGTCAAATTCTAGACCCAACAATTAATTAAAAATAATGCAGAAAATAATTATGCCAATTTCGATATATGATTGTTGAAGTTAGTACAAAGGGCAGTTGAGAGAAATAATTACAACAGACATTAACTCAAATATAAGCTCACAGTTGAGTTTAAATGGACCTACCATGTGGTTCTGAATGATTAATTTTTCCTTATAAATACCCTATATCAGTGTGTTTAGTTTGAAATATAGGGTTTAGTGTTACGTACAAAGATGAAGAGTGGATTTTATAGCTTTGCTCTTGGTTTTGTTTTGGTGGTTTTGGTTGTTAATGGTGTAGTGATTGCTGATCATGTTAAGGGGTCTGAAAATGATGAGAAGTTCTTGCATAAGCCTTTCCTGCGTAAACCTTTTTACAAGAAGAGGTTTGGTGGAGGGCTTGGTGGCGGAGGTGGGCTTGGCGGAGGTGGCGGACTTGGTGGCGGAGGTGGGCTTGGCGGCGGAGGTGGACTTGGTGGTGGTGGTGGTTTGGGCCACGGTGGAGGTCTAGGTGGTGGGATTGGTCATGGTGGAGGATTAGGAGGTGGTGCTGGTGGTGGACTTGGCGGAGGTGGTGGAGCCGGTGGCGGTCTTGGTGGAGGAGGTGGACTAGGAGGTGGTGGCGGCCTTGGCGGTGGTCTTGGTGGTGGAGCTGGTGGTGGTCTTGGTGGAGGAAGTGGACTAGGTGGTGGTGGTGGTCTTGGTGGAGGAGGTGGGCTAGGAGGTGGTGGCGGCCTTGGTGGTGGAGCTGGTGGTGGTCTTGGTGGAGGAAGTGGACTAGGAGGTGGAGCCGGTGGCGATCTTGGTGGAGGAGGTGGACTTGGTGGTGGTGCAGGTGGTGGAGCTGGGGGTGGTTTTGGAGGCGGCGCAGGTGGTGGTGGAGGACTAGGAGGAGGCGCAGGTGGTGGTGGTGGCTTTGGTGGAGGTGGTGGTTTAGGTGGCGGTGGTGGTGCCGGAGGAGGGTTTGGAGCTGGTGGTGGTGGTGGGTTAGGAGGTGGAGGTGGCGGCGGCTTTGGTGGTGGTGG
This sequence comes from Verbascum thapsus, assembly GCA_963669365.1. Taxonomy (NCBI): domain Eukaryota; kingdom Viridiplantae; phylum Streptophyta; class Magnoliopsida; order Lamiales; family Scrophulariaceae; genus Verbascum; species Verbascum thapsus. Next base: position 13,989,076 of record OY770110.1, on the reverse strand, counting down.
AGGGTTTGGAGGTGGCCACTAAATAAGTCATCTTTGTTATTGCAAAATTAATAGTCTATTAAGTGTTTATAATGGTTATTAAGTTGTGATTCTTTCTTTATGGGTTGTCTTATTTGAGTACTTTTTCCACTTAAGAGCATGTAAAACTATGTTTCAATGTTTTGAGTGTATTTTCGTGGAAGTGTAACATTTGCCATGCACTTGTAATGATTATATGAATCATTTAATATTTTACTAATTACTACTATATCCACCCCATTGAGTAATGAGCTTGTATCTTTGTTGAAAACTTCTATTTCATTACTTTTTTTTTTATTTGAACAATATGAAATTAATTAAAAACAATCTTATTTTAAATATAAATTTGATGTGTTATTAACATAAGATGACATCATGAAAATCGTTTTCTATTAAATTTTTTAACAAATTTAAAAACTCAGTCTACAAATCCGTCTTTTATTTCTTATTTCAAAATAAAGATGACAGTGTTGTTGACGTCTTCTACTTATTTGTAAGACAACAACAGCATTCCATCATCTATTTATTTAGAAGATCATATTTTTTTTCTTTTTTCACTCTTTTTTTGAACTATTTAGTATTTAGTATTTTTTTGGATAATCTTAAGCTAATCTAGATGAAATAGACGATTAAATGATTACTAGTGTGTGTCTGTGCTATGCACGACATAATTTTATAAATTTGTTTTATATAAAAAAAAAGTAACATGTAAAAAAGTGATTATATGATCAAATATATGGATGGAATCAATCACCTACTCTGCATTGAAAATTAAACAATTAAACATAATAGAAAAATAGTGCACAAACCAAAATTTTGATTTATAAATCTAAATAATTTTCAGAATAATAATTGAAAATATACATATAATATATATAGATATAAATAACTAAATATGTTTACCTTCTGAGTAAGATATTGAATTATAAATATCAATTAACAACAAAAAAAGCCCAATGATGTGAGAAACAAAATCAACATGAAGAAGATATAAATATATATATACCAAGTACAAACCACATTATACCAAGTTTTGGAATTTGAAGTCTTCATATATATATATATATAATATTGATGTGTGTCAAAATTGCAATATTATTAAAGTAGTTCAAATATTATCTCTAGATTATAAATTAGCCATACGAGGTACTTTGCATACGAGGCAGTATGCATACGAGGTACTTTGCGTACGAGGTAGTTTGTATACGAGGTGCCCATTCAGAAAAAAGTTGGGTCGGGTCATCATACGACCCGACCCGATAACCCAATGACAGATGGTCCATAGATATAATGACACATGACAGTCATTTTCAGGTCCCAACCATCACATCATAAATAGTAACCACTTGAGCTTATAAATACCCCTCTACTAGTTCATTTAAGAGGGGGGTTCTCTCTAAAAATAACACCTCATACTCTATACGAGGTGAACTGATATAAAAGCTCTCTTTAATTTGTTAGAACTACGATAGACTTGATCCTAAGTAATTAGGTACGTAGGCAGCTCAATACACTTGAGTGCATTCTATAGTTTTCTCAAGAGATCGATTTGGTTCAAATTGACCCAACGAAATTTGAGCTAAATCATTTGGCGCCGTCTGTGGGAAACCACAAAAACTTTCGAACGAATTGACATAGAGAATGAACACCATCGACCAAGTAAAGAGCCAATGGATTCTACAAGAGATGAGCATAGAGAGGTCACTCTGCATCGTACAACTTCAGAGGTGCCAGAGGGTAATTACAACGACCAAAAATCAAGTTTGATCAAAGAATGTAGCAACAGTTTCAAGAGTGGGTTTCGAAGCTAACTACGGCTCCGAACATCGGAATTACCCATCCTCCCCCGAGTACCCCGATAGGGCAATTCCCAAACTTGACCCTAATGGGGAACAAGGGGAATATCGCCACAAGAGTGGTACTCGGAGACGACAATTCCCAAACTTGACCCTAATGGGGAACAAGGGGAAGATCGCTGCGAGAGAGGAACGAGGTGGAAAGTCTATGTATGAGATAGAAGCTACATACGAGGTTAAAGTTACGTACGAGGTAGAAGCTATATATGAGAAGAAAACAGGAACCTCCAGGTGAAGTCACAAAAATCTACCTCTTATACGAGGTAAGATTTACCCGAATTTGCCTCTAATACGAGGTGAAATTTATCTTATAATTTGCCTCTCATACGAGGTGAAATTTATCTTACAATTTGCCTCTAATACGAGGTGAAATTTATCTTACAATTTGCCTCTAATACGAGGTGAAATTTATCTTAAAAAGTTGCCTTATGAGGCACCACTTATCAAAAATTTGCCTCTCATACGAGGTGAAATTTATCTTACAATTTGCCTCTCATACGAGGTGAAATTTATCTTACAATTTGCCTCTCATACGAGGTGAAATTTATCTTAAAAAGTTGCCTCAAATATGAGGCACCACTTATCAAAAATTTGCCTCTCATACGAGGTGAAATTTATCTTACAATTTGCCTCTCATACGAGGTGAAATTTATCTTAAAAAGTTGCCTCAAATATGAGGCACCACTTATCAAAAATTTGCCTCTCATACGAGGTGAAATTTATCTTACAATTTGCCTCTCATACGAGGTAAAATTTATCTTACAATTTGCCTCTCATACGAGGTGAAATTTATCAAAAATTTGCCTCTCATAAGGTGAAATTTATCTTACAATTTGCCTCTAATACGAGGTGAAATTTATCTTACAATTTGCCTCTCATACGAGGTGAAATTTATCTTACAATTTGCCTCTCATACGAGGTGAAATTTATCAAAAATTTGCCTCTCATACGAGGTGAAATTTATCTTACAATTTGCCTCTCATACGAGGTGAAATTTATCTTACAATTTGCCTCTCATACGAGGTGAAATTTATCTTAAAAAGTTGCCTCTAATACGAGGTGAAATTTATCTTACAATTTGCCTCTCATACGAGGTGAAATTTATCAAAAATTTGCCTCTCATACGAGGTGAAATTTATCTTACAATTTGCCTCTCATACAAGGTAAAATTTATCTTACAATTTGCCTCTCATACGAGGTGAAATTTATCAAAAATTTGCCTCTCATACGAGGTGAAATTTATCTTAAAAAGTTGCCTCTAATACGAGGTGAAATTTATCTTACAATTTGCCTCTCATACGAGGTGAAATTTAGGGTTTAGGTATTTATCAAAAATTTGCCTCTCATACGAGGTGAAATTTATCAAAAATTTGCCTCTCATACGAGGTGAAATTTATCTTACAATTTGCCTCTCATACGAGGTGAAATTTATCTTAAAATCAAAAATTTGCCTCTCATACGAGGTGAAATTTATCTTACAATTTGCCTCTCATACGAGGTGAAATTTATCTTACAATTTGCCTCTCATACGAGGTGAAATTTATCTTAAAAAGTTGCCTCAAATATGAGGCACCAATTATCAAAAATTTGCCTCTCATACGAGGTGAAATTTATCTTAAAAGTTGCCTCAAATATGAGGCACCACTTATCAAAAATTTGTCTCTCATACGAGGTGAAATTTATCTTACAATTTGCCTCTCATACGAGGTAAAATTTATCTTACAATTTGCCTCTCATACGAGGTGAAATTTATCAAAAATTTGCCTCTCATACGAGGTGAAATTTATCTTACAATTTGCCTCTAATACGAGGTGAAATTTATCTTACAATTTGCCTCTCATACGAGGTAAAATTTATCTTACAATTTGCCTCTCATACGAGGTGAAATTTATCAAAAATTTGCCTCTCATACGAGGTGAAATTTATCTTACAATTTGCCTCTAATACGAGGTGAAATTTATCTTACAATTTGCCTCTCATACGAGGTGAAATTTATCTTAAAAAGTTGCCTTATGAGGCACCACTTATCAAAAATTTGCCTCTCATACGAGATGAAATTTATCTTACAATTTGCCTCTCATACGAGGTGAAATTTATCTTACAATTTGCCTCTCATACGAGGTAAAATTTATCTTACAATTTGCCTCTCATACGAGGTGAAATTTATCAAAAATTTGCCTCTCATACGAGGTGAAATTTATCTTACAATTTGCCTCTAATACGAGGTGAAATTTATCTTACAATTTGCCTCTCATACGAGGTGAAATTTATTTTAAAAAGTTGCCTTATGAGGCACCACTTATCAAAAATTTGCCTCTCATACGAGGTGAAATTTATCTTACAATTTTCCTCTCATACGAGGTGAAATTTATCAAAAATTTGCCTCTCATACGAGGTGAAATTTATCTTACAATTTGCCTCTCATACGAGGTAAAATTTATCTTACAATTTGCCTCTCATACGAGGTGAAATTTATCAAAAATTTGCCTCTCATACGAGTTGAAATTTATCTTAAAAAGTTGCCTCTAATACGAGGTGAAATTTATCTTACAATTTGCCTCTCATACGAGGTGAAATTTAGGGTTTAGGTAAAAAGTTTCTCTTATAGGTCGAAGTGTCTACGTCGTGCCTTGTATACTCTACGACCTGGGGGACTAAATGATGTGTGTCAAAATTGCAATATTATTAAAGTAGTTCAAATATTATCTCTAGATTATAAATTAGACATACGAGGTACTTTGCATACGAGGCAGTATGCATACGAGGTACTTTGCGTACGAGGTAGTTTGTATACGAGGTGCCCATTCAGAAAAAGGTTGGGTCGGGTCATCATACGACCCGACCCGATAACCCAATGACAGATGGTCCATAGATATAATGACACATGACAGTCATTTTCAGGTCCCAACCATCACATCATAAATAGTAACCACTTGAGCTTATAAATACCCCTCTACTAGTTCATTTAAGAGGGGGGTTCTCTCTAAAAATAACACCTCATACTCTATACGAGGTGAACTGATATAAAAGCTCTCTTTAATTTATTAGAACTACGATAGACTTGATCCTAAGTAATTAGGTACGTAGGCAGCTCAATACACTTGAGTGCAGTCTATAGTTTTCTCAATAGATCGATTTGGTTCAAATTGACCCAACGAAATTTGAGCTAAATCATATATATTAGTCATTCTTCATGAATAATAGGAGCACTCCACTTTCTAATGGCCTGCAAATGAATGAAAAAAGAATTGTATTAGATTATATTTAATTAACAATTAAATGAGAGAAATACAAAACCAATACATCATTGCTAGAAATACGAAACCAAAACACCATTGCCGCTTCAATGAATAAGAAAGTTTGTATTTTATGTTCTCACTTGAAACTCATTTATAAAAGATTGAGATATAATTTAATTTGAAAAGATAATTAAATTATGGGAAGTTGATAGAATGTGGGATGTGAATAAGCATAAATATTAATTAACTGTTGGGTTAAGTGCACTTCACCTCCTCAAAAAAATTTGTCTTTTGCACTTTTTCACCTAAAAGCACAAAAATGAGACATCACTCCTTACAAATTTGATATATGAATCACTTTGCCCCAATTACTCTTTTTTGGCTAAATTTTGATCGAAAATCATTTAAATGATTTTTCCATCAAAGGCATTATCATCTTTACTATTTTTCTGTGATTCTCTCACATGTATGGATTTGAGCCGAAACTATTGTATTTCTCTAACATATCATTTTAGGGTTGTAAAATTCTCATCATGATATCATACTACATATAAAGAATGGCAGGAAAAAGCTTATCATAATAGGAACTAACAACAAATGCATGATGAGATCGTAGTGAGAATTTTGCAACTCTAAGACACTACTAGAAAACAGAGCAAACGCGACGCCCGATACCGTCGCTAAACCGTCGCCAAGTCCACTTTTGCGACGGGGTCGCGTCGGTATCGACCCGTCGCCAATTCTGCGTCGCTAAAATACATCCCGACGCTATCCCGACGCAAAGTACCTAAACACTTGACCCGGTTTTGGGCGGGTATTGACCGACGCAATACCGTCGCCATATTTTTAAAAATATATTTATATTAAATTAATAATTATATATATTTTATTATATACCGTCGCCATTCCGACGCAAAACAAATTTAATTTATTTATGATTCCCGTCGCAAACCCGACGCCAAATAATAATTATTTCTTGAAGTCCGTCGCCAACCCGACGCCAAATAATAATAATTATTTCTTGAAGCCCGTCGCAAACCCGACGCGAAACCTATGAAGACCGTCGCAATCCCGTCGCGTTTCTGGTAAATTTTGTAAAAAAAATACACAGCCAGATTGCTGCAATATATCGAGCAATCGGCTGTAATTTCAAAATTTCATCAATAATATATCAACATATATAAACATTAAAAGATTAAACATTAATAATATATCAACATCAACAACAACATAAACACTATCTATTTCAACATAAACATCAAGAATATATCAAAATACATCAAGAATAAAAAAAATTGGAATTGATAATAAACATTAAACCTTAAAAACGAATTAAAAAATGTAATACATACCTTTTCTTTTCTCTTCATTTGTATTTAACAATTTTTCCTATAAGAAATATAAAAAATGTTAGGATTCATATTAGAAAATGTAAGAATATTAATACATAGAATTCATATCATAATGAATAATTAATAAACCGAATTGAATTGTAAGGGATTGATTCATAATTACCCTTTTTAATTGTCCTAAACAATTAAACAAAACAACAAGATATTAGTGCACATTAAAATCAAAATGTGACAAAATAAAAGTAAAAATATTAGATGATATATGTAATGAAAAATGAAAGAAGAGATTGAAGATTAAGGTTAAGAAGTTGTGAATATGAGGCTTTATATAGAGTAACAAGTTGTAAAATTCGAAAATAAGATTTATCGGGAGTGAAAATTTGTGAAAAAATTGAATTTAGCGCCAAATAAGATTTAGCGGGAGTGTGAAAATTTTCAAAAATTTAATACCCGTCGCCAAACCGTCGCCACACCGTCGCTATACCGACGCTATCCCGTCGCCACTGTTTGTGAAAAAATTGAACTTGGCGCCTAATAAGATTTAGCGGGAGTGTGAAAATTTTCGAAAATTTAACACCCGTCGCCAAACGGACGCCAAACCGACGCTATCCCGACGCTATCCCGTCGCCACTGTTTGTGAAAAAATTGAACTTAGCGCCTAATAAGATTTAGCGGGAGTGTGAAAATTTTCGAAAATTTAATACTCGTCGCCACACGGACGCCAAACCGACGCTATTATCTAATTTAGAATGTCGGTACCGTCGCGATCCCATCGCAATACCGACGCAGATCTGGAAATAAAATGAATTCCGTCGCCAAACCATCGTCCACCCCTCGCAATACTGGAAAAAAATGGAGTTCCGATGCTATCCCGTCGCTAACCCATCGCCATATTGTTAAACATGCTTTAATTAGAATTTAATCGTTCCACGTTGAATAAATAAAATTTGTTAGTGATTATTAGTTTAAGTTAACTAGAGAAATCGTTACAAAACATATAGTATTTATGAACTACGTATTATTTTGCGGATTCGTGATATATATGTAACATGTATATCGAGTGTCGATTTATAGTTCAATTATCGGCTGCGATTGACAATTTGATAGTTGTTAATCTTTATGGTGTAAAAATGTGTGTATTTATGAAAATGTTGACGACAACGATATAGTATATCAATTAATCATTCAGTTGGAGCTTTGATAATTTCATTTTGTATGCTACCCGTCGGCTACGACGCAAACGTTTAAATATATTTTCTAGAATTCTTAATAATAAAAGACTTTTAAAAATTAAATAGTAATTAGCGTCGGTATAGCGTCGGGATAAAATAACCAATAATATATATTTACATTTTATCCTAAAATATATTAATAATAATATTTAATTTATTTTAAAAATAAAAATAGCGTCGGTATGGCGTCGGTAAGTTTATGAATTGATTTAAAAATAAAATTTTAAATTAATTATTTATTGTACCGTCGCCATACCGACGCAAACGTTTAAATATATTTTCTAGAATTCTTAATAATAAAAGACTTTTAAAAATTAAATAGTAATTAGCGTCGGTATAGCGTCGGGATAAAATAACCAATAATATATATTTACATTTTATCCTAAAATATATTAATAATAATATTTAATTTATTTTAAAAATAAAAATAGCGTCGGTATGGCGTCGGTAAGTTTATGAAATGATTTAAAAATAAAATTTTAAATTAATTATTTATTGTACCGTCGCTATACCGACGCAAACGTTTAAATATATTTTTTAGAATTCTTAATATTAAAAAACTTTTAAAAATTAAATAGTAATTAGCGTCGGTATAGCGACGGTATAAAATAACCAATAATATATATTTATATTTTATCCTAAAATATATTAATAATAATATTTAATTTATTTTAAAAATAAAAATAGCGTCGGTATGGCGTCGGTAAGTTTATGAAATGATTTAAAATAAAATTTTAAATTAATTATTTATTGTACCGTCGCCATACCGACGCAAACGTTTAAATATATTTTTTAGAATTCTTAATAATAAAAAACTTTTAAAAATTAAATAGTAATTAGCGTCGGTATATCGACGGTATAAAATAACCAATAATATATATTTATAGTTTATCCTAAAATATATTAATAATAATATTTAATTTATTTTAAAAATAAAAATAGCGTCGGTATGGCGTCGGTAAATTTATAAAATGATTTAAAAATAAAATTTTAAATTAATTATTTATTGTACCGTCGCCATACCGACACGTTATTTTTAACCCATTTAAGAAAACGGGTTGAAATGTCACCGACGCATACCCGACGCCATACCGTCGCAAAACTTTAAAAAAATAGCGACGGGCGTTTCGCCCGTCGCGTTTGCTTCATTTTCTAGTGGTGAGATGATATATTAGAGAAGCACAACGGTTTTGGGCCCAAACCTGGACATGTGAGAGAATCATGAAAAAATAGTAAAGACGATAATGTCCTCGATGAAAAAATCATTTAAATGATTTTCGATCAAAATTTAGCCAGAAAATAGTAATTGGGGCAAAATGATACATATATCAAAAATTTAGGGGGTGATGTCTCATTTTTGTGTTTTTGGGAAAAAAGTGCAAAATACTAATTTTTTGAGGGGGTGAAGTGCACTTCACCCTTAAATATTTGAATTTAAATTTTGAAATTATTTTTTCCGGATATAGTAGTACCCGTATGTTTGAAATTATGTTAGTGAATTGAAACTTGAAATCAACTTATTTTCTTGATAATAAATTAATTCAAAATGATCAAAAATTAGAATTGAGATTTTTTTAGAGGTCAATAAAAGTTAAGGAAAGCCTTCCTATATATATTAATAGATAATAGATTATAAAAATAAATTTCTTTTAGTTGACAAAGTTCTATTTAAATTTAATGGTTAGTGAAACTATCCTCCTTGAAAATTAAACTGTGTATCTCTTTAATCCTTAAATGATCAAATATGACGTAACCATCCCTATAAGTTAATTTTGGTTTCATTTTTGGTCATTTTAATAACCTTTTTTGGTGGAATTTAGGCCATATACAGCACTAAGGGAAATGGGGGGATAAATGGGTGTGAAAAAAAAATGTTTGATTTAGTAGATAGGCAAATTGGAATGAATTTTGTGAGAAAGGCAAATTTTGCCTTCAAGGAAATGGTAGCAAAATAAAAGTCAGCCAATGGGATGCTGCCATGTGTCTCAGCATTATTTTTTTTTTCTCCTTTTTTTAAAATCGTTTTTTTAGTATTAATTATGCAAAATTATTTTTTTATTTTTTCACCATTATTTTTCTTTTTTCAAGCTCTATAAATAGAGCCTAAGTTTGTGTCATTTGGACACCAATTTTTTTTCGAGATTTTTACTCCATATTTTCATTTCAATTTTCAATTTGTTCAATAGTGTACTTTATTTATCTTTTTATTAATATTTTCTTGTACGTTTTCAATAATTTTAAAATTAATATTTTATAAAAATAAATATTCTAAATATTTAATTAATAAATATAACCATAAAATTAATTTTTATTAATATTAATTGTAATTATAAAATTAATTATTAAAATTAGTGATGTGGATGAAAGAGAAAGTAAAAAAAATTTAATTGACTAGCTGCTGTGGAGTTGAAAGGAATGTGATAGGGAATGTGGTAGGGAATCTGATATGGCAGGGAAAAGAAGGTGAAAATTTGACTAGCTGCTGTACATAGCCTTAGGGAAGGCAATGGGACGACTTTAGTACGGGTAATGCATGATTTTAGACTCGTTTCGTTCATAAATTTAATTAAGATTCGGACTCATCTCGAATCCGGTCAATACCTGGACACGTCCTGGTCCCGACGGATCTTTGGTGAGTCCCGGTCCTATTCGATGGACTCAGTAGAATAATAATTTTAAACTTTCTTTATATATGATGTTTTCACGAATATATTCAAAATAAATAAAACATTATAAAATCAATATAAACACCAAAAAACCATCCAAAAAGATAATTACACGATCCTTAAATACAAATTACTTCACAATAAGTGTAGATTTAAGTTGATAAAGTCATCTCCAATTTTTAAACAAGTACAAATATTAAATAAATCATCAAACATAAAGTTTATATTTGAAAAATAGTAATTTTTGTTATATTTTTAAGTAATAAATAAAATAATAATAATTTATACATACAATAAAGTATATAATTAATAACCGAGTTCGAGTTTGGGTCCGTGAAAGGGATGGGTGATGGACTCTGACCGGTCCCAAACCCGATGGGGTTCAACTTTTGGTACTCGGACTAAGACCCGATCCCGTATTTTAGGACTCATTTTCAGTCTCGTCAGGATAGTTCCGGGCCGGATCTTCACTTTTCTTCGCCATTCCCAGTGCAACTTGAATTGATTGAGGAGCATATGTACAACAAGAGATACATATTAGATGCAAATGTGAGATGCATATATTTATTTTGGTTTTCATCTACCCATCCAAATTCAACTTGAAAATAATTGAACTTTACAGGCGGAAACATAATATTTGGTACCTTACAAATTGAAATAATACACATTTGGGGAAAATTTCAAAATTCATACCGTAGGATAGGCCGAATCCAGTTTTGATACCACGGTTTAGACATGTAACACATTTGGTACCAAATAAGATTTTTTTAACAATTTTGGTACTCCCGTTAGTTGACTAACGGTCAAACTCACGTGCGAGTCACGTGCCCGTTTGAAAAAGAACATCTTCACTCTTCACCAACGACATCGCCAACTCCGATCTCCAATACCACCTCCTCAACACCACCGCCGATGCATCCACGGCATACTTCACTCTCTTCGCGCCGAAGGATTCTCTGCTCTTCGCGCTCGACATGTCGTGTGACTCTCCGATACCACGTCATTGTCAACTGCCGCCACACGTTCTCAGATCTTCAAAATCTAATCTCGCATTTCCTCGACACTCTCCTACCTCACTACTTGGTCCTAATCGAAAAGACGCGAAACGACGTCATTTTATTCCAAGTGTATTTGGAGTAATGGTGTATGGCGTTCGAGTTTCAAATTACGTTTTATTCAGCCGGCGGAATCTTCGGCCTTCAGTTGGAATATTCCGCTGATCGGAGATCTTTTCCCGACATCTCAATTGGAATGGAGCAACGTTCCAGTTGCTCCAGCATCTCCGGCGAATATACCGACGACAGCACCTTTAGAGAAGTTTCTAGGCCATAGAGAATAAAAAGTTGGGGGGAAAAGATACTAATTGTTAAAGATTTGGGGTTATAGTGTAATAATTCAGGTTACAAGGACCGAAATGTCATTTTTAGAGACATTAAATGGCAGAAACTAACGTACCCGTGAGTTTGACCGTTAGTCAACTAATGGGAGTACCAAAATTGTTAATTTTTTTTTATTTGGTACCAAATGTGTTATAGGTCTAAACCGTGGTATCAAAACTGGATGCGGCCTATCCTATGGTATGAATTTTGAAATTTTCCCTACGCATTTGACATTAACTCTTAAATATGATATACATAATTTGTCAACAATAAAACTTTACAAGAGTGAGATATAGTTTTGCCAAAGTTATAAGCAAGACCAAATCTCATACATAGTTCTTTAATTATATAATTTATCCAAGTTTTGTCTCTTTCATCAATTAGTCCTTCAAATCCTTTTATTCCAGTTTAGTCCATCTTTTCTCAATTGCTCTTAATTAGTCTCAAAACTCTCATTTTCATCCCAACAAGGTCCTTGTCCAAAATTTTTCGGTCGAAACTAAAGGAAGAACCTATAGTACGACATAAAATATTAAATGAAAGGAGTAAATTCAATATCTGAATTTGGAGAATTTTGTAATCGTATTCCTCCATCCTAGCGTCGCTGCTCAATTGGATGAAAAATTAAGTCTAAGAGCCTTGTTGGAAAACAATGAGAGTTGAGGGACTAATTAACGGTAATTAAGAAAAAATGATTAATCGGAATCTATTATCTATCTATTAATATATATATATAGGAGGGCTGTCGGTTATTTTTGTTGACCCTCCAAAACACAAATTCTAATTTTTAGATAATTTAGAATTAATTTATTATAAAAATAAATTAATTTTAATCCATTACAATAACCTCCACTCCCATTTCAACTTCCGAACAGTTACAACATGCAGTTATTATTTAAAAATTGACCAATGGGAGTGAATTTCATTCATTTATAAAATTGCCCAAGTAATTAGTTTTCTTCGTCTTGCTCAGAAAGGAATTTTCTGTGTTTTGGTTGATTAGTAGTATATGTAAGATAGTTGTCTGGATGTTGTTGTTGCTCTAATTGTGAAAATATTATATAGATGTTCGTTTAACCTCAAATATAATTGTGATTGTGGCTTTCCATGGCCAGGTGAATACAACTATTGCCATTGAAGATGTAAGAAAGGAGGTGAAGATATTGAGAGCTTTGATGAGGCATAGCAACCTAATACAGATTTGTGATGCTTACGAAGACCGTGAAAATGTCTATTTCGCAATGGAGTAAGCTTTGATTGTTTCATTCTTGGCTGAATAATACTTTATTTTTCTTTGTTAATCTTATTTACTTTAAATCGTGATCTTTTTTAATTTGAATTTGTTTTCGTTTTCACCATAATTGTATTTATTTGTGTATATACTTGATAGCATAGATATCACCATCTTTTTGGCAGATTCATTTTTTCATTTGATTATGTATTTTATTGTTTAGTTGTTTGTTTGCTAATAGTTTTAATTAATTAATGCATCCACGAGGAATATGTACCATTTTTGCAATTATATACATGTATTTTTTTTTCTTTTTATTATGTTAGAAACACATAGTTAAAATTATTATTAGCCACTAATTTTTTAAAAAATATTTGGTAGCGAATTAAAGTTTTTTGGGTATTCGAGTTAGTTTAATTTATACAATTAAAATGTGATAGGTCTAATAAAAAAGTTCGTTCATATTATTTTTCGTTTATCCTTATGCTTATATCATTTATTTTACCTTAAGCTAACCAAAAGCCAAAAAAATATGGTTTGATTACTTTGGTAATCTTGATTAATTACACATCTATATATGCCGATAATTATTTAATAAATTCGACGTATAAGAACTTTAAAGAGCCATGAATTTGGATGTGATTAAAAGTTTTAGAGTGTTGTCAAAATTGAAATTCATAAATGGGTATTTTTGATGAACAAAACTATAGATGGGTATTTTTGATTAACAAAAGTTGCCTCTGTTATGAATTCATTTTCCGATTTTAGTTTGATTAATTCAATTAGTCTATCATTAGAGTAACTATAATTGCTCTTTGATGAATAATGTTCAAGAAAAACTATATATATTATATATAGAACTTATATACAAATGTATTTATAAACTATACCTATAGATGAATGAATTGAACTTTATTATTTTTTAAAGCACCGTTATTAACATGTCTATAAATATTTATGATGCACGATATTAATGATAATGTGGTTTTTTTTTTTATTATTTAGGCATTTACAACCACATCAAATCTTTTGTAAGTAATATCATTTTTGTAATGTAATCTTAGTTAAACTCAGACCATGCGTAGCACGGGTTACACGCTAGTATCTATATATATAAGGGCTGTTTTAATCAATTTTGACTAATCTAAAAAATGTCTAAAAACTCAATCCTAATTTTTGACAATTTAGAATTATGTTTTTACTTAATAATTTTTAATCATAATAACTTCTCTCAACTTCCCTTTATTAAATAACCATCTCAACTTCCCACTATCTTTTTAAATTTAAACATTTAACACTATACCTTTCCCTCCCACTCAATTCACGCATTAATCATTTGATATATTTGATAATAAGCATTTCCAATAACTTTAAGGAACAAACCTTTTCCATTAAATTTAAGGACTAAAACTTCAGAAGGCTAAACTTAATTGCACATCCATTAGATCATAGTTGCTTCTTCGTCAACATGTGTTTTCTTTGTAGGTTCTTAATTTTCATTTTTTTTCCATAAATTTTCTAGCTAAGATGGTGACCAATGGCGGGATTGAGATTAGCAAGTAAAACTCGAACAACACGTTATGGGAGGAAATATTACCTTTAAATGCTTTTTTATTCCTATTTCATTATGTTAGACCTAATTTAGTTGTTAAAATTTTTAAGACACATTTGTGATTTACTATATAACGTTTATAAATAATATATTGTATTTTTATTACTTTTATGTGTCTATGAATATTTTCAATACTCAATATTAACAATATATATTCATTATTTTCCATTTACAATTAATATTTTTAATTGATTAAAAAGAATACAACCACATCAGGGCTTTATAATTCAGAATAATTTCTATAATCAATTCTCAATACATGTATAATACGGGTTACACACTAATAAATGATAGAATTGATGAACTAATTCAGTAGAGTCCAAAAAAAGACAAAAAAGACATAAATAATAAAATTGAGGTATTATATGCGAGAATTAGACTATAAACAATTTTGTGAAAAAAATAAAAACAAAACGTCGTCGTATAGACAATCGTCTACATCATCATCTTCCTCTCAAAACCACAATAATAATAATAATAGATCACAAATCTCATCCAACACATCTCTCTCTCTAGGAAATGGATCCTCACAGAGTTGCTTCCTCTCTCACTCTTCTGTTTATCCTCTCTCTTTTCTCTCTTCATTCCAAGGTATATTGATGTTTCAATTCTATATTTTAATCGACTTATCGTTTCAAAGTTCTCAAGTTTTCATACTTGATTCTTCGATCTATTTACAGGTGATTTATGGAGATTCTTCGGTTGTTTTCCTGGATAACCCTACCAACAATTATCTCCGCCGTTCTGCATCTCAGGTAATTTAATTGTGCTGTTTTCAGTTTGATTTCTGTTGTTTTTTCTTATGAATGATGTGCTAGTGTGTTGTGGATTTATGATATTTTTATTTTAGTTTGTGTATGATGAAATAATCAGATTAGTTTGTCTATGATGTAGCATCTTAATTGTTATAAGATGAAATTTAGGGTTTTGCAAGAATTAGTAATTGTTTATTTTAATCTCACAGTAATGTATAGATATGTTGTTTTACTTAATTCATTCTGTTAATCGGGTAGGATTGAATCAAACTATAAGAGAACCGCGTCTATTCATCTGGTCACCCGAAACCTAAAATGATGTTGTTAGCACCTCAATGCATGGCAGCCAATAAGGGCACCTAGGGTTTGTTGTCTTCTCCTTGAAACATTAGCATTGACAGGGCAAAGCTATTTGGTTCAAGAGGCTAATGTAGCAATGCTGAAGCTGATCACTGAGATTCTAAAAGACATGATGCCAACCCCACAGGGCATTATAGCTCTTCCCCTGTGCCCCAAACATAAAAAATAATCCATCTTTATATCTTAATTGGAGTATAACCCAAGACGGAAATTGTGTGTGATGCACTCACTTCTAACGAGTATGATGCACTAACATAATGTCAAATAAATTGTAGTATCTAGTAAATTGAAATTACGATAACATGATTGTGTCTATATATAAGCCCCCCAGCCCCCTTCCCTCGAATAGATATAATTTCTGTAAGACTCAGAACCATTTTACTCTGGATTTTGTCATGTTGATGTGATTTGTTCAAAATGTCCTCAAATATAGTTTTCCAGTCAATGACCCTATAGTTCTTTTTAAAGTCAGCTCAACTGGGATATGCTCTAACATGTTTATCCGTTACATGTTTTAAATTCTTATCATGTACCATTGCTACTGGATGTGTAAATTTGAGGTGATCCACGTATATTAGTACCATATATTTTTCTTTACATAGATTGGAAGTGTTTTTATGTTATTTGAAAGAATTGTGAATGAATAGTTTTGTCATTGATGCAGGTTGCTTCACTTTCACCATCAGAAATTGGAGCTACCGCGTCAGTGTTGCTTGGATTTGCACCCCCTTCTACTCTGACCGATTCTAGTTCATTCAAGGTAAAATATCTGTATTTCATGTAACTATTAGGCGAGTTAGTTGGACTTTGTGAGCGAGCTTCAACTCGCTCAAGCTCAAATACTCAAATACCATCAGGCCTTGTTCTCACCATAGGCTCAAACTCAGCCATGTTATTTTCTTTTGGCTCAACCCAATCTCAGCTCACTTATTCTTATGAGGTTCAGACTTTTTTTGAACCAGCTCATATCAATGAATCATCTTTACCTCAATGAAATGTATGTGAAATATCAATTTCGCTTAAGTTCATGAGGTTATATTAATGAAATATAAATTTCAAAATTGTAATCAAAGTGCAATGCTTTGAACTTATAACTCGTAGTCATATAATAATATACTTACAAAATTTGAAATTTTAAAAAGAAAAAATGAAAAATTATAAAATATAGAAACATTAAAGAATCTCAAACTCTCTTTTGAGAAAGAAAGAACTTGTACAGACATCTTCCCTCGTATCTCACTAAACATCCAACATGGAATCTAGGATATATAACGATTTTTTTAGTTTAGCTAGCTACCAAAATAATTTAGTTCCAAGTTAAGAAATAAATTTATGAATCTCAAGAATTCTTTGAGACCTTGAAATTTGTTTGTTGATTTCTCACTAAAATTTGTAACCCCGCACTGAAATATTAATCCAAACAATCCTTCATTTCTTTTCTTAGCCCAGAGAATTGGTAAATTTGAATTAGTCAGTTAACAATATTTTTCTCAAATACCAAAATTATTATCTTTTGTTAATATCATTTCAAAATTAATTATCTTGTACCCTAAATATTATTTAACAAAATATATGTTCTTAATTCAGATGGCCACAAGTTGGTAAGGTAGCAATGTTTAACATTTCCCAATCTAAAGGCTCAAACTCGGCCATGCTCACATTAAATTAAGCTTGCTCATGAAAAAAGAAGCCGAGCCATCGGGCTTCAAGCAGTTTCTGTGTAATTGACAGACCTAGTAACAATGTCGTCCATGTGCTGGAAATCAAGAATTATCTTGAAAATCATATTTGATATGATTTAGATTAGGATCTAGATAATTGATGTCATTAGGGGTTGATTGAGATTTGATTTGATTGTGATATGATTAGGATTGATTTCCTCCATATTTATCACTTGTTATTTCACCTAATAGAGATGACCATTGTAATTCATTTCTAAGAGAGTATGAAAGTTTTATGCCCTTTGGGCATTATTTTGTGGATGTAGGCCAAATGGTTGTACCACGTAATTCGGATTAACGCTAAGAGCTAACATCATCTGAGTAGCTTCAGGCTTTCCACATAGTGCTGCGAGTTGTAGTGGTGTTCCACCCGAGGTTGTTGACTCTAAATTAGCACCATTTGATAGCAACAAAGGAATTCCGGACACCCTATTTAATCCTGTAGCATAATGCAAGGCAGTGGTGTGGCGATGATTTACGGCATTTACATCAGGCGATGAGATACTCAACCAGTTCCTTATATTAGCATTAGAGGACGGTTCCCTTTTCCATCTTCCAAATTAATATCGACTCCAACCTGCTGAATCAAATACTTGCATAATGCAATCCTTCTGTTTATAGTAGCATAATGTAAAACTGGTACTCCGTGATCATTTTGAGTTGTTTCACATGTTCGACAAAACTCCTCCGGATCATCCATCTTCTCTGCCAACCTCATAAATAAGTTGACGTCTCCACGCTCGGCAGCTTTTAAAATCTTCCACTAAAATCAATATTTAATACGGAGACGAACAAATATATATGCGCATTCAGATGAAAGTAAACAGTGGAATACGTGTCTAGGGTTTAATCTCATTTACTCAAAATCAATCTGTCCGCCTTGACCTAGCCACCGCCGCTGCGTCTTGGCCTTATCTTATTCCCTATCTAAATCTATCGTGTTTGTAGTTATAAAGATATACATAAAGTACATATTACGTAGAATTTTTTTTGTGAAATGGCTCCAAAGACTTCAAAGACCGACAAGAAGATCGCTTACGACTCGAAACTGTTCCAATTGCTCGATGAGTATACGCAGGTTTTGGTTGCCGCAGCGGATAACGTTGGATCGCACCAAGGGTGCTGAAAACAAGTAAGGAGTTTGAGCCCTTGCCGCAGCCTACCCTCATCATATGAGGACTTAGAACAAATATATTTACGTCCTCTAATGTTAGCGGTCTTCTTTGGATATAAGGAATTGGTTGAGTATCTCGTCGCCAATTGTGCTCATGTAAATGTCATAAATCATCGCAACGCCACTGCCTTGCATTATGCTGCAGGATTAAATAGGGTGTCCGTAATTTCTTTGTTGCTATCAAATGGTGCTAATTTAGAGTCAACCTCGGGGGAACACCACTACAACTCGCGGCACTATGTGGAAAGCCTGAAGCTACTAAGATGTTGTTAGCTCTTGGCGCAAATCCGAATTAGGTGGTTCAACAATTTGGCCTACATCCACAAAATAATGCCCAAAGGGCTATAAGACTTTCATACTCTCTTAGAAATGAATTACAATGGTCACCTCCATTTATAGGTGAAAACCTCCATTTATAGGTGAAATAACAGGTGATAAATATGGAGGAAATCAATCATAATCAAATCTCAATCAACCCCTAATGACATCAATTACCTAGATCCTAATCTAAATTATATCAAATATGATTTTCAAAATCATTCTTAATTTCCAACACTCCCCCTCAAGTTGAACATGGAAATTAGAATTGAAGTGTTCAACTTGAAATAAAAATACTGCCTTCAAGAAAAACTTGGATTCATTTTAACTCCAATTGATGTTGTTGTCCCACCTGGCAACACTGGCGTCGATCCATCCCAAACTTCTTTTTTCCAGGTTCTTAACACCATGCATAGTTGTGTACTGACTTACCACTTTGCAGCTAAATGAGGTGCTTATGCCTAACCCATTCGATAGACCTCGTGCTGTATTGATGCTTGAAGTTACAGGAGCTGAAGGTATGCTCTTAAACTAAAATACCCAGAACTGTGGCCCATAAAGGTTATCTCTGTGGTATTGTGGACATTGAATGTTCTTACATATACAGAATCTCATTTTACTGCAGACTCAGACAAATCTCCAATTAATGGTGCTCTGAGGATCAAGGTTATAGGTGATCAGACAGTAGACATTCAGTTGCCAGGTAACTAAACTTTGTAATTTATATATAGTGTGATAGTCATGGTTTCTTGGGACTTCCTTAAAGCCGTAATTTGTTTTGTGTGTACAGGCAAAACTGATGTGTCTTTGACCTCTTTGGATGAAGTATCAAGAGAGGCTGAATGTTCAGATGAAGATCTAAGTGATTTTGTTAGTCCTCTCCCTCCCACACATACACTTGCTCTGTCCCCTTTCTCTGTAACCTTAGTTTATGTGATGTCTTTTTTTATACTCAGGCATCTTGGTTGGGCGGATCATACGTTGAAGGTGCATCTGGACCATTGAATGGAGAATTAGTCATTCCCCTGGCTAATGGTGCCTTTCTGAGACTTCATATGTCGGAGGTTCTTCAAATTCAACTACTACCTTGCCACCTTCATTAATTTAATCCTGAAAAGGTTTTGAAGGATTTTTTTCTTTCTGATTTGACAGAGAGCTGATAGGGAATTCACGACCGGTCTTCTATTTGTTATTAATAATATTAGAAGGGCAGCCGAGATGCATCACATATTGACAAAAAGGGAGCATATTACACCAGAGCTAATTACTGGGAGATTTCACGGAATAAAGGTTATTAAGAATTTGCTAAGTTCTAATGTACTTCAGAATAATAGAACTTGTCATAAATGTTGTAATTGACCCTTTGATTTTTTTTGCAATCACCCTTCCTTACTTATTCGCCTCGAGTAACACTAGTACATATGTGTGCAGCAGGAAAAATTGCTGCCAAACATTCTTATATATTTTCTCTCTTTGATAAGTCATTTGTCTTTATTAAGAAGTGGGCTAAACTTAGATATTAAATGAATAAGAGCCTTAGTTAAGGTAATTAGAAACAGTTTCCAGTGGGCCAATTTTGCTTCTTCCTTGAAATATCATGAAGTAGTTCTTGAAAACTGCTTAATACATCTACTTTTAAAGAGATAACTCAATATCTGCTTCCGGGTTTATTTGACTGTAACAGGCTTTACAAGATCATTATGGAACAGACGGCGTCGCACAAAGTGCAACAGAAGTATTTTTTACTTCCATTTCGAAGATATTTGATTTCTTACTGGCAGAGTATGCAGGTTTGTTACCCTTTTCTCTGGCAATGATGTATATTAATCTTTGACCCCAGATTCTATCTATCATTTTGATGATGAGAGTATTGAAGATCCCATTTAGTATGTGTTTTGTTTCTGTACCCTGCCTGTAATGTAGATACTTGTAATGAATTTTATGTTTGCACAATTTTTCGACGATATTATGTTTGAGTGTGAAGAATTCCATTTGATTACCTATCAAAAAAGATTGTCGTGTTGTTGTTTGCAAATAATTCTGCTGATACACATTATTATTCACATATTATTACTTAACTTTAATCCACCACGGAAACTATTGTTGATTGTTGAACAAGCAGGACAAATTGTTGGAGTTATTGTCCATGGTGGCCCTCAACTGCCCGAGTCGGAGAATATGTTACATGTCGTAGTATCTTCTCGACCATCTGCACGTTGGTTGGAGGAAACAGAAGCCTCACCTGATTTTACCAAAGTTGCAGAAGTGTTGTTAGTTAGAACGGTATTGGCTTGGACCACAGGAATCATTCTTCTAATTGCCACACTTCTGGGGGTAAGTTTTTTTCTCATTTTCAAAAGATGCAGTGCACTTGTGTTCAATTCAACTGTTATAATAAACCCTGTAAGGTAAACCATAATAATTTTGAAATGACTTTTGGAGGGAAGTATACAATAGTTGAATGGGAAATATAGCGTACAGGTACTAGTAAACAAAGAGTAAATTGAATGCTGTAAAATAATGGAATATCATCATCTCAGTTAAGCTGCTTCTGTTAATGAATCTTATTGCTCTTTGTCGAAGTTTCTCTTTCATTAGATTTTCTTGGGACTGGTACATTCATCTAGGCATTCTTGAAGAAACTATTAACGAACTTTGACGTATTACTGTACATTTTGGTAGACCAAGTGTGATTTATATCAGTTTATACCATGCCTAGAAATTTGACTGTTTGAGATAAGTCTCCTCCTATATGGCTCTATAAGCCTTATATTGCAATTATAAGGCAATTCTAATGTCGTCCTAAAACATGGCTTTGGATTTTGTACAATAAACTAGCTAATGAAAGATGGTTGATGACAGAACATCTGAAAAGTTGTTTTCAGCTCAAACCATAAGTTAGCAGAATTCCTTAAGGTGAAGGGATTGCGTTTACTCTGCAGTCACCGAAAAAACAACTATATGTTACTCTATATTCTATATTGCTTCCTTCTCTTACAGTTCTTATAACTAAAAGAAATAGCAGAATTCACATAGATGGGCACCATCATATCAGAGACAACCTAATGACCATAACTTATGTGTTTTGGATCTAGGGATAGTTACATGTACACCCCTCATTTATCTGTAATTACCAGCATCCCCTGAGATTTTGTAAATTCCCTACACACCCCCTTAAAGGGGTTGGAATTGTAATTTGTTTCTTCAGACGGGGTGAAATTGTAAATATTTTTATGCGGAATTGCAAAAAATATGACAATTTCTCAAACCTTGGGATGTTTTTAGTGATTATGGTCTCAAGCAGGTGTTGTTTGTGTAACTCACCCTTAAAAACATGGCCTCCTTTTGACAACATTCTAAAGAAAGACCCCTTCTTTAGTTAGCAACTTATTTGCGTTAGTTTATTTAGTTTTTCGCACTTAAGTGGTTTGCACTAGGTTTCATTTTATATTAGCTTCAACAACATCAACATTTTTTTGACTTATAGTAAGCTTATTGCGCGATATATCTAATTTATTCTTTTATTTCAGCTATCCTATGATATAACTAACATATTTTTGGAACATTAACATCTTATTATGTCTTTTTATAAATGTTTGGCTCCAGATCTACTATCTTCTATACATGCCAATCACCAAGGACACACTTCTATATTCTAATGTCAAGCTTGACTGATTGTCACTACTCTCAAAGCTTATTTCCCTTCAGCGAATTGCCTGAAGTCCAGATTGCCTCGAGAACTTTGTGCAGATGAATTAAATCCGTTATTGTGACATTCTATTTAATATTTTTGTGATCATTTTAGCTTGCCAAGTTTTTGTTTTGTGAAATTGCTAGTGGCTAGCTTGACATAGAATGCTTAATAATGCAATTTGAGATTAAATTCTGAAAAGAGAGGTGGGTAATAATGTGTTGTGGAAATAGCATATCTGTAAATCTAAAATTTCCTGTGAGAGATGTTATTGACATCGATCGCTATAAATATGCTTCTCGGTTTCAAAATTATGATGATTCGTGTGTTAGTCTATTTACGCATTAATCTGTTGCTCCCCTATTTTTCTAATGTTTTGGTTGAATTAGAGTTTCTGCAATTTTTAGAATTTATATTATGTGTGCATAACTCTAAAATAATTAGTTCAGAGGTATTTTAATTTCTTGATGATTTTTTAACCCCGATTTGAAATGTATATGTCCTCTTGGTGGATCGTGCCCCTCTCTACTACACATCTCATCAATTATGTCCAATATTCTCCTATATGAATAATACATTATAAATAATTTAATCTAATGTATTAGACTATATTTAACTAAATACTTGACTCAAATTAGATATTTTTTATAATTTAAATAAATAAATTAACAATCCAAATTTTTAAAAATTTTCATCTCATTCTCTCTCCCTTTCAATCACGTTAAATAGGAGGAATAATAATCTTTTTCAATATCTCCTAAGACACAGAATATATTAAGTGGATCTTTTTTCTAATTCTCAATCAAGTGGATGTTTTTTCTAATTCTCAACCAAGTAAAAAAAAATTCCATCTCATTTTCTCTATTTTTCATTCCCATTAAAATTTCCCTTCAGATATATTACAATTTGTCATTCCTTTCCTAACATTTAAAACATAATAATGAAATTTGCTTTAGTGATTTTTATTTTTCTTTTGTTTATTTTATTTGCTAAAATGTAATAAATTAATTGTATTTTCTTAAGGAAAAACATAATAGCTCATCATAGTATTATAATTATTTTCTGTAGACATAATACAAAAAGGTAATCTAAGATCAAGATAATATAAGTAAGTTTTAATTTACCTTTAGCTAAATTGGATTTTATCTATCACTTGTGTACTTAATTGCTTTACATGCTCCTATAAATATGTGGTGAGCTCCATGTTTGCATCTTTTATTTAAGTAGATATTTTTTTACAGACTTTTCAAAAATTAATATAATGTAATAGATAGTCCACCCCGAGCGAACTTGGAGCAAGATTTCTCATTTTGCTTATTCGCTTGTTTACAGTTACTCAATTAATGTCCTATGAAATATTCAAGTCACTCAATTACATGGAAATCGAGCTTCATCTCCAAATTCTTAACATCATAATCAATTCAAACAACCAAAAATGAAAACCATATCTTTCATGTTTTAAAACTGAAAAAATCAAAACATAACATATACATTATTTTTTTGCCTCAGCACAAAATTCAATCATATCTCAATCAGACATCATTACTACCAACAAACAAATGGGAACCAAACAAACAATATTTTTAAAATCCACAAAAGAAAAACAAACAAACAAACAAACAAAAAAAAGTAATCACAGCCAAGTGCAAAACCGGACTCAAATACTGTGCGAAACATACAAACTGAATGAGCATCAGACTAAGTAGTCTCAGGAGGAGGGACAGTGGACTTGAGGAGCGGCTGCAAAGCCTTCACAACAATGCTCATATTTGGACGAAACTCAGCTTCGTACTGCACGCATAGCGCTGCAACCGCTGCCAGCTGTATCACCAATTTACATTAAAAAAAAAAGTCACCTACTTTTTTCCTTTCAATTGATATATAATATAGAAACTCGATAAATTAATACTCGATTATTTAATAAACTCTCTAAAATAATATTTTTGATCGGTCCCGACTCGGGGATATGGTGCTAAATTAATAATTCGCTAAAATTATAAGAAAATACATTTTTGATAATTTCTATAAACCCCATATAAAATATAAATTAATGATCCTTATATAGTAGTATATACTACATATTACATGAATGATTTATGAAGATTTCTTGAAAAATGACTCAATTGTCTTTTGTTTTTTTGTTAAAATCAATTTTACCTTGAATCTCGTCTCTAATTTTCCTTATCATTGTAAGAACTACTCCTTAAGGTGGGAGATTGAAGGGTTTTTTAAATTGGGTCCTCCATTTAATATACGTACATGCATTGTACAATAATTAAGTGGAAGATTGAAAGGTGTTTGTAAATTGAATATTTCATTATAAATTAATAAAATATTAATTAAAATATAAATTAATAGTTATTAATTTATAGATTAATTAATCACTCTTTTAATTAATAAATTTTGGTGGTCCCATGAGTATTAATTTATAGAGTTTCTACTATATATATAGAGAGAGAGATAGACCTTTGCGACTCCTTTAGGCGGGTATTCTCCCTTAAGCTTTGGGTCAACACATTGTTTGACTTTGTCCTCACTAAGTCTTGGAGTGGCCTAAAGTAGAAATATATATTTTAACCACATGATAATATAAAAGAGGCGTAATACGAAAAGCATTTGGTATAAGTAAATAAACGTATCAAATTATCAATATAAGAAAGAATGATGAGATAGTCAGTCAGACCCAAGTAACAAGGCTCTGCTGGCCACGAGGCATGGTATGATCGACAGGCTTTCTTCCAGTCAAAAGCTCAAGCAAAACAACCCCAAAGCTATAAACATCACTCTTCTGCGTCAATTGTCCAGTCATAGCATATCTGCGCAGTATATTCATCATTCCAGTCAAGATTTCTCTTTATATAAAATAAGTTGAAATTGTCAAAAAAATGTTCATATGTAAAGAAGTTTTACAAAAGCACCGCTACTATTGTCAAATGAAGATCGAAGGTGAAACAAATCATATGCATTTTAATCCCCAGAATTCTCTGATTCTCGTTCTTCATCAAAAAATTTAATTGGAATGTGTCAGGCGTGTAAACTTTAAAAAGACTGGAGATGGTACTTGATATCTCAAGGGACTCGTAAGAAAAAAGAATTTTTGTCCCGTTTAGAAGTTGATGCAACAGAATAGGAGTCTTTTCTGACACTTTCTGTATCATTTTCGGTCCCAATTAAAGTCAATGGGACAAACTTAAATCTTTCAGCAGAAATATATGGTATATGCGATGTTTAATATTTATAGAAACCCTTTAAAGGTTCTTTCAGGTGAATTTACTTTGCAGATAAACGCCATGAGCAATTTAGACGGAAAATAAAAAATCTTGTTAATAGATCAGAGATAAGTAGCTTAGAGGGTAAACCCGCATGGCTCCATAGTAAAGGCACTTTCAGACTCTGTTAGTAAGACTTCCATTAGCTACTAGTAAGTCATTAAACACAGCCTACAGAAATTCATAAAGGCTGTAGGGTACATGAAATCGCTTTCCGGCCCCCAAACAGGTCCTACGCCACTTAAAAAATTAGGCTCAAACTCAACTTGCAAAAATGAGGTTGGTTCGAACTCGAACTCATCGATCTTGTAGACTTAGGCTCAAGGCAGAGCCCATAAAAACCTGTAGAGCTTGACCTCACCTATACTAAAAAGATAAATGTGGTACTTGGATTGGAACGAATTATGTCATTTTATTATTTTAATAGAATTATTAATATTGTCAATTAACTTACTACTTTATTCATTGTAATATTATCTTAAAAAACTAAATATAATTTAAAGTTGAAACTACTGTGATATAAATTTTTTAATATTACTATTATCCTTATTCTTATTAAGTAAAATAATATTGTTTTCTTCAAAAAAAACTAAGAAAATAATAGTGTTATTATTAGTACTACTATTATTATTATCAAAACTAATTATAGTTTAAAATATTAATAATAATATAAAAAAGATAATAGTGTCTGCCTGTCTCCCTCCCTCTCCCTCTCCATATGCACACAAATAAGATATAGACAAGACTCTGGCAAAAGAAGTTTTAGAGCTCGACTTCCAATAAGTAAGTACCAATAACCTATGTCAAGATAGAACGGATAATTACAATAACATCCATAAACCTATAAAGAGTATCTCGAGAAGATAATGTTAAACACATGCGCACAATGTTATTTAGCTCTCAGCAAAGAGCACCCTTGTGCAACCCAACTCCTATCTGGAAAATGTTTTATAAAGAATTGCTAAAAAAATGTATATTTCTATATATGCATAATCGTCATCCCATCATTTCAAACTACTGACACGTCTTTAAAATGTATATGGAGAAGAAATTATCCCAAAACAAGCATCATCTGCTCTTATAAAAGCAAAAAAGAATCATCATATAATCTAAATAATAGGAAGGCAATGTTGACTCTAAGCAGCATATTTTATACCTTAAAGGAATCTAGAGATGAATTATGTTTGTAGCACACTGTTGTGACAACACATAAAATTATGATTATAAAATAAAAATTATTTCCACATCTTGGCAGCAGGAGATGTGTTTTTGCAGAAAATTGACTGAAACCCATGAACAAAAACTACTTACTATTTATTCAAATCGAAGCTCAAGCAAATCGTCTGTATAGATACACCTAGGGTGTGTTTGGATCGAGTGATTTGGATTTGGGGAGGGGATTGGAGGAAGGATTTGAAATGACACCTAAAAGGGTGTCATTTGAAATCCACCGTAGTTATGGAAAAAATAGGTTAAAGTGAATGACAAGGGATTTGAAATCATTCGTAACATGAATTCATCCAAAGGAACTTAAATGGATTTGTCGATGGATTTGAAATCCATGGATTTCAAATCCTTCGATCCAAACACACCCCTATAGAATAGACCACAAAATGATGAAAAGGGATTCAAGAGAAATTACTCTGGTGCATGATAACCAAAGGTTCCCAGAACTCGAGTAGAATGAAGGCGGGCCGCCATGTCAGGGGCCTGATTTGAAAGGTTAAAATCTGCAATCTTGGCTTTGTAGTCTTCAAATAGAAGCACATTGCTGGATCTGATATCTCTGTGAATTATTGAAGGCTGAACCTTCTCATGCAAAGACTCAAGTCCCCTAGCAGCATCAACAGCAATTCTTACACGTTGCATCCAATCTAGTACAGGACCAGGCTGGGCCCCTTGTACTCCTTTTCTTCCTGTAACACAAGAAACGGTCTTAGTTCCCAGTCAGCCAAAAACCAACCAAAGCAAAACAATTTTACATACCATGCAAAATATCATGAAGAGATCCCATGGTGGCAAATTCATAAGCTAGAACACGGATGTTTCCATCTACACAGTAACCAAGCAACTCAACAAGGTTTTCATGCTTCAATCTTGATACCATGGATACCTATAGTCACAAAGTGACAGTCAATACGCATCATCAAGAAAAATAAAGAACTATAAAGTACTCAGTCTTGAGAGGACTAAGAACATATACATCAAGTTCTGAACAGTTTTTGGGTTATACCTGAGTCAAGAATTCAATGTTTGAGTCGGGTTCAGAAGAAACATCAAGCTTCTTGACAGCAACCTCCTTTCCATTGTTTAATTGTGCAAAGTATACTCTCCCATAGGATCCTTCACCAATTAATGCCTTTGATCCAAAATTGTCAGTTTTTTCTTTCAGTTCATCAAGAGATAGCGCGGGCACCTCAATAGGAGGTACTGCTTTCTGAACTTCAGGCTTCACAGGAGCTGACGCCTTAGAGCCTCTTTGATACCCTGATTTTTTGCAGAGAAATATAGATGCAGATATCAAACGTCGAATAGATAATTGGTGAGAGGTGAAACTTGAAAGTTGATTTTAACTTGGTACTACAAAAAAACTAATGAGATAATCCCTTGCAATAAGTACCACAATTTCATGTGAGGTAAAAACAAATAAAGTAGCAGCATATGCACAATAATTGTTGGACGATTAACCCGCCGACAAACACATACAATATGCAATAAGATAATATATAAAACTAGGAGGCACCATGAATCCACTCACTCAGTAAAAAAAAAAAAAAAAGTTCATATGCATACTTAATGGTATTTGTCCATTTTGGTAGATGACTGACGGGGCAACATAACATAAAACTTGAAAGTTGGTATGTGGCACATAACAAAAGAAAGCTTAATCTTACACTTGCACAAAGATGTTTTTCAAGCAAATGTAAATAACTTCAGTTCCCAACAAATGATTAATAGTCATGTTGACCGACTACAATTAAAATGACAGAAGAAATACATGATCCGCCATACATGTATCAAAGAGGGCATAAATTAACTGTTTGATCATTGATCAAGCGAAATTGACCAGTAGACTGAGCAGATAC
This sequence comes from Verbascum thapsus, assembly GCA_963669365.1. Classification (NCBI taxonomy): domain Eukaryota; kingdom Viridiplantae; phylum Streptophyta; class Magnoliopsida; order Lamiales; family Scrophulariaceae; genus Verbascum; species Verbascum thapsus. The sequence goes on along the minus strand of OY770110.1, from coordinate 13,960,117 downwards.
AGATAATAAAGTGAAGAAAATTACTTGTGCTATTTCAGTCTTACTAATTCAGTAAATAAATATGTTAGTACAATTAAAATGTCTACAAATATATAAGTACTAATTCACATGCTCTCAACGGTGTTGTAATGCCATATTTCATGTATGTTCATCAAAGTCATATCACCAAATGACAAATATAATTAACAAGAAAACGCATCACGGATAACATGGCTTGCTAAGATATTGATGTCATTATTAAATTGGAACACCTCTCCAACTTAGACATGAACAAAAAACTGAATCAAGATTCTCAGAAGCATTTAAACTTTCAGTTAGAAAAGTATTTATAAGTTTAATGAAAAACTGCCGAAGGGTGTGCAACTAAAGTAATTTAGAATAATATCTATCAATTCTTCAATTCATAACCTCTGCAAATTTGTCTACCATTTCAAAGAAAACGACCCAAATATTATAGTCTACACTCACTTTTTTAGTCAAGCAAAGAACAATAAGATACCGTTTGTTCTTCTAACCTATTCTCCTTCCCAATCTTAGATAAGTGAAGCACAATGTTTCATGGAAAGAAAAAAAAGGAATGTAATCCTTACATTAGCATTAGTCATATCGTCAAGTTCTAAATGATCCAAGATATTGCACTATGTGCCAAGAAACATGTCAACAGAAAATAATAAAGTACTTTCCATTTCAGTAGTAGCTAGGCATAAGTATAGAAAATATATGGAAATATATGGAACATACCATCAGCATGATTTCTTGGGCTATTTCGGTCCTCATTTTCGTTTGATGGGTAGGACTCCTCTACATGACAGGTACAACACAACCACCTACGCATTCTTGTTTTCTTTCTCAAATGTCTTCAGTGCTCTTGTTCTCCAAGCGTACAAAGTAACCAGGAGGAGGTGCATGAGCCTAATTACATCAGTCAATTTGAAAACAACATTACAAGAAGAATATGCCACTCATCATCATGTACTATCCATACTCATTCAAACACATGTACCAGTAGAGCTCCAGAAACACATCAAATATAACAAGTTATCCAATATTCAATCTGAAAAAAACATAGCCTCTTACTATATTTCAAAATCGTCATTATCATTTTCTTTTGAAAAACAATTAACGGTACAAAAAAAGTTAGCTAAGCAACCATACTTCCTCAACCCCAAATTTTGTAAGATAAATACATCTATGCGCTTTACACTATCAAGTGTTCTCTCATTCCGTAACAGATTTTATTCTCTGCTGTGTTGGTATTAAGAATGCATATGACATTGTGGGGTGTTTCTAGAATAAGTCCAGTTGGCTTATGGATTTCCAGATGAATATTCGATGAGTTTGTCCAATAGATCATGGTTTATGTGACTTCTGTAGGTCTTCAATTATGATGCAACGGGGAGTGATAGGGAATTTTAAGGGGAAAAGGGATTTAAGGCAAGGGGACCCAAACCTATTTGTCCTAGTAATGGATTACCTATCCAGGGGTTCCAAACAATTGCATAAGGATCCACGGTTCAAATGACATCCTATGTGAAAAGGGATAGCGCTTGTTAATCTTTGTTTTACAAATGATCTCATGATGTTATGGTAAAGGGGAAATGGGGTCTATACAAAAAGTTCATGATGTGTTTTAAAAAATTCTCAGCAGTTTCTGGTTTGCATGCTAACATTGAGAAAATTCAAATAATTTTTGGTGGAGTGAAATAAAAGAGGACAGGGCACTATTTCTTAGAGCTACTGGATTTGTAGAGGGAGCTTTACCTAGGTGTGACTTTGATTACTACTAGGTTAACTATCAAGAATTGTCAGCCTTTACTTGATAAGAGCATAATGAAATCTTGGACAGTTAAATTTCTGTCATATGCTGGGAGGGCCTTCTTATCAAGGCAGACCTTTGTCGGGTCCAAATGCACTGGTCCCAAATTTTTCCAATACCCCTTATAGATGCATGAAGTGGAGAGACTATGAAAAGCCTTTCTATGGAGTGGAAGTACGAAAGGATGTTATAGTGCTGGTGTGAAATGACAAGATATATGTATAGGAAGCATTTAAATCAAGTAATACTTTAATTTCATTGCTATATCTTTCTTTTGTAATACTTTCCCTGGGACTATTAGTTTTCTCGAGGAAATCAAACTAATTCCAAAAATTTTGATTTCTTTGATTTTCTATCACTCCCCTAACATTTTATTTTCTTCACAAAAATCTCCGAACCAAATAGAGAATTAGCCTAATCATTTTTCCTATTTTCCTTCTTTTCGCACATAATCTCGAATTTAGTCACACTTTTTACAATCAAGAGCAGAAAAAAAGAAAGAAATCAGCTCAAATATTCACTATCTGTAAACAAGCATATATCAAAACGATGCATCTGTCTTCATCTAGTTTACAAAAATAAGGAACAGCATCACCAAGTTTCCATAAAGTAATCCATCAAATTAAGCATTGGAGACTGTATGTATAGTATAGATACATGTAATGACTGTATGAACCATGGCGTGGCACCTAACTTCGCCGTGGCGCCCGCCCGCCATTTCAAAGTTTTGACCCATCAATTTTAGGTCAAAATTAAAAGGTTTTTTTGGGATCAAAATCGTAAATTGAGGATAAACTTGAAATTGTCAGCCATTAAACATTCAAATTTGGGCAGAAATTGAAAAAACCTAACCTCTCAAAGACTGAAAATTGGGACAGCCGTCGTTCCGTCGCCGCTCCTTTCTCCGTGTTGGATTATCAAAACGATAGAGAGAAGAGTAAAGAGTGCCCTTTGTAGAAAGATACGGATTTCAGAGAAAGGGGCTTAAATGGTGTAGGAAAGGGCTGAAGATAAATGGCTATAAAGGTTGCTATCACTATGAAATTCTTTGCTTTAGAAAAGAATTGCCTGAATTCAATTTTGATTTGGTTATTATGAATTTCTGACATTTAAACACGTAACTTTTAAAATGGGTCGTATTTAATTTAATTATGCAAATTATATATATTAGTTCACACTTTGATCAGATTTTTTGAAAAAATTATACATAAGAGACACATAATATTGAGATGAAATATTATAATATTGAATATAATCGGTGTATCAGTGTAATTACATCTGAACTTTAAAAAAAAATTGATCAAATTATTAATTTAAGGTAGACGACTGTTAAGAGTATGGAGAGTGAGAATAAATATGAGATAGTTTTAAAAATCATGGGACTGAATGTGAGAAGCTCAATAAAAAATGAAATAAAAAATTGAACTTGAAATAATTTATAAGATGAAAATGTAATTTTTTTTATATATTTTATAAACTTATTAGTTAGTAATAGTTGTATTTTATTGGGAGTCAGTTAAAAAAACATATGATTATTAGTTGTGGATTACATGTATGCTTACTTCTTGAAAATTATAAGTAAAATAATTATCTTATTATCCTGTAATAAATGGAAGTTTCCCAAAATAAAAAATGTAGCCTGAAAGTATTTACCCAGATTTCAGGTCAATTATTATAAGTAAATAGCAATTAATACAGGAGAAACAAAGGGGCGGAAACCATAGAAAATGAATAAAAAATATATTTGGAGAGAAATAATGAGAAAATGTGATAAGAGGACAAACGGGAGAAAAAACATTGACAATAGAAAATGAGAGAAGTGTAAAGACAAAGCAAGTTTTACACTTGAAAGTCTTGAAAAATATAAAACAAATTAATGTAGTTTTCCTATACGCAAAATTGCATATTTGGTACCTCAAGTTGGCCTGTACACGAATGTGATACCTTAATTTGGACCACTTGCAATTTGGGTACAATATGTTCCAAAAATTGGCAATTTCAATACAAATTTTGCCGGAAAATCATAAATTGGCCGGAAAAAGTCACGTGCGTGGCACGTGACTTTCAATTTGGGGTTTTCTTCCAATTTGGGGATTTTTTGTCTCAATTTGGGGATTTCTAATTTTCCCTCCAAATAAAAATCCCACAAAACGTGCATACGATTTTCTGAATTTCAGCAACTTTCCTCCCCCATTTTTTATTAAACAAATGTGAAAAATCCCACAAAAAGTGCATACGATTTTCTGAATTTCAGCAACTTTCCTCCCCCATTTTTTATTAACACTTGAACGAACAAACATCATCCCAAATCAACTCAAAACCCTAATCCTAAATTGTCTCGATTTTTCACCCAATTTCAACTCGATTTCATCATTTCACCCACAAGTTGAAGTTTACCTTAAATGTCAAGTTCCTCTTCCACCTCATCTTCCCATGAATTGCAGCGATGTGAATGCGGGAAAATTGCATCCTTGCGCAATAGTTGGACCGTTGTCAATCCGGGTCGAAGATATTCTATGGATACGAAAATTGGAAGGTAATTTTGATATTGAATGCTATTTTTGGGGTGTGGCCTTATCAATTCTTCAGATTTTAGTTGTCTTTTGCTTCTCTTCAAATACAGTAATATGTGCCAAGTATTTTGCCTAATGTTGCTTCGTTTTTGCTTATTACAATTGGTTTTTCATTTTACCTAATGTTGATTCTTTTGCTTACTATTTTTTCTTCTTTTGTTAATCAGAATGGTGGCTGCAATTTTTTTCAATGGCTCGATCCTCCAATGTGCTCGAGGTCCACGATAGTTATACCACTATTACGCCGGGAAAAGGTTAGATTGGTGGATGAAAATGAGCTGTTGAGACAACAAATATGTACTTTGTTGGATGAAAAGAGAAACATGGAAGGAATAATAGCAAGCAAAGGATTTCAAAATTCAAGCCTAGAAGATGCAAATGCAAGACTACATACAAAGAATAAAATGATGAAGTTTTTTCTTGTAGTATCTTGGTTGTTTTTTTAATGTGTTGGTTTGCTTAGTATGTAGATATTGGTATTGTTGGTATTATGTTTTATGTTTCAAGTGTACAATGAACATTTGGTTGAGGCTTGTGTATTGATGTTTATTTTGAATGTCATAATATGTATTGATGTTTATTTTGTTAATGTATTTTTGTTAATGTGTATTGATGTTTTATTTTGTATCTTGTTTGGAATAGAATGGGCAAAATTGCATAATAGATAGAATGGCAAAATAAACTGCAGGGCAAAATTTCATAATTGAATGGGCGAAATTGCATAATAGGCTAAATTGCATAAATACAAACCATGATCAACAAACCAAACCATGTTCATTCCTCCAAACATAACAAAGCAGATCAAACCATGTTCAACAGACCAAACATACCAAACCATGTTCACCACAAACTATGTTTTTAGCAACATAACTACAAAATCACATAAATACTCTGTTTTAGCAATACAACCATAACCACAAACATAACCACATGTTCATTTCTTCTTCTTTCCTTTGTTTTTAGCCATCTCTGCAGCTCTAGCTCTTGTTTTTACCCCTGTGCTTACCCCTGTTTTTGCCCCAAATTTTCCTTGTTGCAATTGATCAAACATTGAAGATGAAGTAGCAACACTTGAAGCATCAGCCCTTGGAGCAGCAGTACTTGGGCCAGCATCCCTTGGAGCAGCATCCCTTGGAGCAACAAATATTCTTGAACTTGTAGGATTCCCTGTAGGCTTTCAAATAGGTTTCTGTACCATAATATTTAAATAACTAACAGAAACAAATTTAATACTTAAATTGAACTTGTAAATAATTTTTATAAACTTACAGCAACTTCAAATTTTGGAACTTTTCTCTTTTGTTGATCTGCAGCTCTAGCTCTTGTTTTTACCCCTGTGCTTACCCCTGTTTTTCCACCACATTTTCCTTGTTGCAATTGATCAAACATTGAAGGTGAAGGAGCAACACTTGAAGCATCAGCCCTTGGAGCAGCAGCACTTGGTGCAGCATCCCTTGGAGCAGCAGTACTTGGAGCAGTATCCCTTGGAGCAACAAACATTCTTGAACTTGTAGGATTCCCTGTAGGCTTCCAAATAGGTTTCTGTACCATAATATTTAAATAACTAACAGAAACAAATTTAATACTTAAATTGAATTTGTAAATAATTTTTATAAACTTACAACAATTTCAAATTTTGGAACTTTTCTCTTTTGTTGATCTGCAGCAACTTGAGGCTTCAAACTTGTCACTTTTCTTTTCCTCACCTAAATTACAATGATTATTATATCAGTGGCAGTTATTTCACAATATTTAAAAAACTTGTAGGCTTACCTTTATTGATGCATTTGAAGTGGAAGATTTAGCTCCACTGCTGGTCCTCTCCATTGGTACAGCCTGTGTATTAGTTTCTGGGATGTTGAACAATGGACACAATGAATTTCTTTTATTGTGGCCCTCACCACCACATTTCTTACATTTCAAAGTTATTTGCTGCCTTTTAAGCTAGTTAGGATTTGCTCATTTCTTTGGCTTGCCCCTGCTTCTTTTTTTAATCTTTTTCTGAACTTCATCAGGTCCAGATTTTCTTGTTACTCTAGTCTGCCCACACTTCTTCCCTCATTTGGTGGTAATGGAGGAGCAAAATCTGTCTTTTTCCATTCAGCTTTACCATTTATAGGCATTATGGCAGTTTCATAGATGGCATTATACGTATCCACACTATAACATTTGTCCACAAAGTATTCAACTTGCAAACCTTGACAATGTATTGCTCTACATGCATGTTTGCAAGGAATTCCAGTCAAATCCCATTTCCTACATCCACATGTTTTTTTTTTTCCGAATCAACACTATACTGATCAGCTTCATCATCTAAGCATCTGACAAGATAATGCATGTCATCAGATTTGATGGGGATACATGACCCCATCCTGGCAACTCTTTTATGGATTATATTCTTGATACTTGGACATATATTCCCTCTTTCACCTATCCATTTGTGTCTTGATCTATCTCTATTCTCCTGCAATTTCTTCATCAAATGCTCCATGATCCAATTAAGCATTGAAAAGATTGGCAACTCCCTAGCATGCAATATGTTGCTGTTGAAAGTTTCACATATATTGTTCAACAACATATCACATTTTAGGGTGGTGCTGAAATATGCTCTACACCACTGCTCTGGTGGTTTGTCATTAAACCACTCAAATGCTTCATTGGACAAGTCTTTCATCTTTTCCATCCAGTTCATAAACCCATTTTCTGTTGTGGCATTGGCAGCTTTCCATAATACTTAAAAGCTTCCCCTCTAAAACCAGCCTTCACAAAGTTAGCATATAAATGCCTAACACAGAACCTATGAGGAGAGTTAGGAAACACTTCACTAAAAGCTTTAACAAGACCTTTCTGCTTATCTGACATAAAAGTGATTCCATCCCTAAGGTCTAAATCATACTTGAGAATGGTTAAAAACCAATCCCAAGTGTCACCAGACTCTTTTTGAACCACAGCATAAGAAATTGGGTAGATGTTATTGTTAGGGTCAATAGACACTGCTGTTAACAAAATCCCCAGATGGGGTCCTTTTAAATGACATCCATCCACCCCAATTAGAGGCCTACACCCCCTAGAAAATCCCACCTTTAATGCATGCAAACACACATAAATTCTATCAAATAAATTCTTTCCTGTACTCTGATCAGTTCCAACAATAACAGTTGAACCAGGATTAGTTCTTCTGATTTCATGAGCATAATCCCACAACCAACCAAATTGTTCATCTGGATTCCCTTCTAGCAGTTTTATTGCTTTCTTTTTGGCCATGTAGGCCTGATCTTCAGATATGTGGCATTGAACCTCTTCAATTGTTTCATCTCTAAATCCTTTGATACTTCTTTTGGGGTCATGCTTAAACTTCTTCAAATATTTTTGGGCTATCCAAGTTGATTTCATATTCTTCACATTGAAGCTCAATGCACATGTGTGGTCAGGAATATATGCCCTTATTTGAAAGGTGGCAGCATCAACTACTTTATTGGTATGAATCTTCCATTTGCATTTTTTGTCACCACACTTGGCATATATTCTTCTCTTGTCATTTGTAGTGATGTTGATACTTCTTTTTGTCACAATGGCATGTGAGTGAATGGCTTTCCTGAAATCTGCCTTGCACTTAAACATCAATCCTAAACTAAGTGGTGGGTCATAAACCAGAGCAGGATTGAAGACTGGGAATTTAGGTTTTTCATTTTCTGAATCTGACCCCTTCTGACTATCTAACTCATCAGCACTGGGAATAATATCCTCATCCCCAGAATAATTCAAGCAATCTGCATTTGTGTTTATTGATTCATTTTGAAATTCATCTGCTGTTTTTTGAGTTGCTTCATCAGCTTCATCTTCCAATTCTGCATCACCTTTATCTTCAGATTCTATAGACTTCATGTTGTCATAATCACTGTCATGAAAATCATCAACTAGCCTATAATCATCATCCTCTTCATCAACCTCTTCACCCTCATCATCTTTTTCTTTTCCTGCCTCTACATTATCAAAATGAGACATAAAACCATCATCATAGTTCAAATACACATCAATTTCTCTGGTTTCATGTAATTTATCCAACAAAAACTGATGTAGATGGTCATCATCCTTCAGTTTCTTAAATTTATTACCAACCTTAACATAACATCCATACACAACCGGTAAATTCATTTTCTCACAAAAAATTTTAATGCCATCCAAGCAGATTCTTCCAATATCATAGTGATCCAACTTATAAACTGATCCTTCTTCATAATTGGCTTGCAAATCATTATTTTCATACTCAAACAATACACCACAATAGTGAATAGCTAAGGTCACGAATTGTTTATTTGGATCTGCAAACAAAAACAGTAAACCTTCAACTTGTAAGCTATCATTCAAACAATTGAGCCACAATGAAAAATAGAGAATAATACAAGCCACATTCATATGAAACCCTAATACAAGCCACAATACAGTTCTAAACCTTCAACTTGTAAATCTAAAGAACGAAAACAAGGAAAAAAAGGAACAAAGAGTTGAATCACAACCCTGAAACACGCACCGTAAGTTGGAGTTGGCATGTGGTTCAAGTTGGGATCTCTAAGCTTCACCATTTTTGCACAATATACTTCTGGGTACCTCTATAATCACAATGTTATCTTCAATCGGCTTTCGTATGGTGAAATTTTGGGAGATTTTTTGATAATTCGTGGATTAGGGTTTTCAGTTGATTTGGGGGTTACCGTTTTGTGTTGTGTTAATAAGAAAAGGATTTGGGGATATTGTGTTGCTGAAAATCGTGGGTACGATTTCTTAGGATTTTCTATTTTTATTTTCATTTTGTTTAATAAAAAATTGGTGGATTTGGAGGGAAAATTAGAAATCCCCAAATTGAGACCAAAAATCCCCAAATTGGGAGAAAATCCCCAAATTGAAAATCACGTGCCACGCACGTGACTTTTTCTGGCCAATTTATGATTTTCCGGCGAAATTTGTATTGAAATTGCCAATTTTTGGAACATATGGTACCCAAATTGCAAGTGGTCCAAATTAAGGTATCACATTCGTGTACATGCCAACTTGGGGTACCAAATATGCAATTTTGCCTTTTTCTATAATATATTTTGTTTATTAATAATAATTAGATATAAATGGTCATTTATAATGTTAAATTTATTTAAAATCTGGTATATGTAAATAATTATTTTATTTTTATAATTCATATGAAAAGTTGTCACGCTATTTACCGTCAATAACTATGGCTGCTTTTGCCACTAGCTTTCTCCATAGTGCTTACTTCTTCGATAGAGGACACGACTCATTGATTGTGCAGTTTGACAATCAATGAGAGAGCAATCCCAAATATTAAGGTATGTTTGGTTAAGTGAATATCATCTATTCCAACTTATTATTGCATTTTTTATTCCAACCATTGGATTATAGACACGTGTACAATTAAAGATCCACTAACATAATATATTAAACACCGTTAAGTCTCTACGTAAAAAAGAAGTGATAATAATAGAAAATAACCCATTCTCACTCCAGCAAGCTTCATCCAAGTAAGGAAACAAGATGAAGAAGGAGAAATTGAATCCAATTCACACAATAATTCCACAAAATCAACGAAGAATTGGAAAACCCATTCTCAATCGACAATTTCTGAGGAGATTTGTAAAATTTTGCAGTATTCTAATCCTATCACAAATTCGAATCGCCAACGGTGAAATCCGGTAAATTCTGAAATAATTGGTAAATTTGTTTCATATTTCAATACTTATTCTGCAATTCCCGTCCCACACAAATCTGTTATGAACGGTTTGATGGATTTGTTGCTCATCTTGTCTAAGTATTTAGATTTGTTGCTCATCTTGTCTCAATATTTATGTCTTTAATTGCAAAATAGTCTTAAATTAGTTTCATGTTTCAATACTTATTCTGCAATTCCAACCCTACAAAAATTTGTTATGAATGGTTTGATGAATTTGCTGCTCATCTTGTCTAAGTATTTATGTCTTTAATTGCAAAATAGTCTTATGTTTGTATGCGTACGTCATCCCTTTTCTATTTGCATATTTACCAAATTTTCAATTAAGTCAGGAATTGTTCTAGCAAGAGGTGGGTGCTTAAAATTATCAAAGTTATTAAATTCCTAATCGCCGACGGTGAAATGATTTGTTCAAATGAATTGGAATTGCCGACGTTGAAATTCGAAGTCAGCAAGGTTTTGAAATAATTGATAAATTATCATTTTTCACTTATTTCCTTTATGTAGAGACTTAACGGTGTTTCTAATATATTATGTTAGTGGATCTTTAATTGTACACATGGCAATAATCCAATGGTTGGAATAGATGATCTTCACTGTGTTTGGTTTTGTTTGCGATTCATTTTGAACCAAAAATTTAGCCAATTTATGTTTGGTTTGCAAGATTTTAGACCAAGAAAAAAAAAACAATATTTGACCAAATTTAATTTTGGCTCCAAAATATGATTTATTTATGCTTTCCTCCTGTCTAATAAGTACACATTATTTGTACACTCTAGAGGATCATCCTCTTAGGCAATTTGTACAATTATTTTACATTTTCAACACTTAATATTATCTCTATGCATATAATTTACATACTTCAAACTAGGGGTGTAAACGAGCCGAGCTCGAGCCGAGCCCGGTGATTTTCTCGGGCTCGAGCTCGAGCTCGAAACTCAATATATGAGCTCGAGCTCGAGCTCGAGCTCGTCGAGCTCGATTTGGAGGGCTCGAGCTCGAGCTCGGTAGTCACTATTTTTGTTCGGCTCGGCTCGCGAGCTCGGTTCGAATCCAGGCTCGCGAGCCCGAGCTCGAAAAGTAAAATGCAGAAATGCAGAACCAATTTAATGGCAGAGGCGGCAGAGGTTTGTAAATTGATTTTCTTCAATCAAACTCTTGGAGCTATTTCTGTGTATATATATATGTGTATATATATGTATACATATGTGTACAACTGAAATTGAAAAAATCTCAGAAATTGAAATCGAAAAAAAAAATCGTCAAAAAAAATTGACTGTGATATGGAACCCAAAATCCTACCTTTAAAGCAGATGAAGCCAACAAATGTTATCCATGGTAATTCCCGACGATGAAGAGAGTTGAGACGACGACGATCGAAGATGGAAATTTGAAAACTAGGGTTTTGAATTTGAGAAGGAGAAGTCGTGCCCTGTTTGCTATTTCTTCCAAGTTCCATTCTAATTCCCAAATCCAATTCTTTTAATTTATTTATTAATTATTCATTATTCATTATTAATTATTAACTATTTAATATTAATATAATTAAAAAAATTAAAATTAACAAAAAGCTCGCGAGCCGGGCTCGCGAGCTTTTTTCGGAAAGGGTTAAGCTCGAGCTCGACTCAGAGCTCGAGCTCGTGAAGCTCGGCTCGAGCTCGAAAAACTCGAGCTCGAGCCGAGCTCGTTTGAGACGAGCCGAGTCGGCTCGCGAGCCAGCTCGGCTCGTCTTACACCCCTACTTCAAACATCCAATTACAAATTCTTATTTTTTTGCAATTAAATAAGAATATTTCTAAAAAATTAATAAATGTTGAACAACAATTTTTTAATGTCCAATAACTGATAAACAACAATTAGACTACAATCATAAAATTTAATTCAACCAAATTAGTAATCACCTTTTCCTTTTTTGCTCGATAGACAGACCTTAAGGCTCTCATATTTAATTTTAAGCCTGTTAGTGTACACTTTTATTACTATATAATATAATTCTTGAACTTAGCTATCAAATAATAGGTACAAGAGATTAGAGCTCAACAAATATCAGCACATTCATTTCTGAAGATTGACATTAATCACACTAGTAAATATGGAAGTAATCAAGTTTCCATTTTGTCTCCATCAATAAGAATATGAGAGTGACAGACAAATTGAAATAAAGGTGTTTCCTGGTGGCATAAACTGATGCTGATAGTTCTAGGGGTGGCAAATGGGCGGTTTGATTTCAACGGTTTGGTTCTTAAATGGATTAGATTCTTAAATGGTTTTAAGGTGGAACCAACTCAACCCAAAATGAAACCAAAGTTTCCGGGGACCAAGCTTGACCCGACTCAATACCTTACATTTTTTTCTTTATATTTTACAGTATTGGCAAGCGATTTGGGCCTAAGTTGAAATTAATTGGAACCAACTTGGAACATAATAAGATTTTCTTAAGAACCAACCCAACCCAACCCAAACTAGTTTAATTGGGTTGGAACCGTGGTTCCAGATCCATTTTGCCACCCCTAGCTGATACTATTACTATTTCTGCACAATCAAACATGGTCCTGGTCCGATTCTTCCGCTGATTACTTGAAGTGATGTTATAACTGATGCGTCCCACATCGAAGGAAGATGAGAGACCTGGGCTGGATATAAGTTTGGGTCCAAACCTACACTCTTGAGCTAGCTTTCGAGTGAAGTTAGGGGTCCGCTAGGTTGCACTCTGATGTCTACTGTGGGTTCGACCGATCGCCGACCGAGGCAGTTGGGTCCCAGTAGGGTGGGGGTCATGAGCCCTACGTCACAGGCCGAAGGTTGAGGTTCAAACCTTCCCCGGTGAGCTAGCTTTTGAGAGTTGTTAGGGGCTCGATCCTTATCATTTGGTATCAGAGCCTACTCACACTACCTCTCGATGTCTCTTGGGGTTCGGCTGATCGCCGACTGAGGCAATCGGGTCTGAAGGGGGTGGGGATGATGCGTCCCACATCGAAGGAAGATGAGTGACCTGAGCTGGATATAAGTTTGGGTCCAAACCTACACTCTTGAGCTAGCTTCCGAGTGAAGTTAGGGGTCCGCTGGGTTGCACTCTGATGTCTACTGTGGGTTCGACCGATCGCCGACCGAGGCAGTTGGGTCCCAGTAGGGTGGGGGTCATGAGCCCTACGTCACAGGCCGAAGGTTGAGGTTCAAACCTTCCCCGGTGATCTAGCTTTTGAGAGTAGTTAGGGGCTCGATCCTTATCAATAACTCTAGGGATTCGAGGTGCAAAGCACTTCGGCGACTCTAGTAGTTCACCAGAGAGAGATGCCATAAGATTGAAACAGTGTTATCAAATGTGAATTGCATTCCTTATACTATGTGCAGGAACTAGGGGTGGCAAAATGAATCCGGAACCATGGTTCCAACGGTTCCAACCCAATTTGGGTTGAATTAGTTCCCAAGAAAATTTAATTTGGTTCCTAATTGGTTCCAAGTTGGGTCCAACTAATTTCAACTTAGGCCCAAATCGCTTACTTGTCAATACTCTAAAATTAAAGAACAAAATGTAAGGTATTGAGTCGGGTTAGGCTTGGTTCCCTTTGGGATTGATTTTGGTTCCCTTTTGGGTTGAGTTGGTTCCTTCTTAAAAACCATTTAAGAATCCAACTCATTTTAGAACGAAACCGTTAGAACCAACCCAAAACAAACCCAACCCACCCAATTGCTACCCCTAGCAGGAACCAAGCATAGAAGAAGAAAAACATACATCATCAAACACTATAGCCTAATCTGATAACTAATATACACCCTGTTGTTCGAGAAACAACGTAGATTCACATGCGAAATACAATCACTGGAGTAATACAGATGTTCAAATAGATAGAGGAATCACTGAAAATGAAGGTGTTACCCTTACCAAGAGACAAAGCAAATTATGCTGCATAATACAAATCTGTCTCAGCAATTTTCCTCTGCCACTCTTAGATAAATCAAAATTACAGAACACATTAAAACAAGAAAAACACTATGAAACAGTCTCATACCGGATATGTGTGCATATGTTTCCGAATCATACTAACATGCCACGAGTACGAAATATTTCCTCAAATTTATACCAGATGAAATACAAACTTAAATACAAGATCGAGCGTGCTTATAAACACCATTCAGCATCAAACGTTTCTTAATCCAATGCAATTGGGTGGTATTAGGACTCGAAGTTGATGATTATGGTTATGGTCGATAATAAACAGACACCAATGCTAAATCCTAGGACCATATAGTAACTTTCTGCGTAAAAACAGAAATTGTAAGAGTCTATTTGCTAAAGATTTCACAGTATCTCAAGAACACAAGTTCCAAACAAATATAAGCTTATAAACATTATATGGCTATGAAGAAATCCTTAACTTATTATTAGCCCTAGTCTTTCTTCGAACCGTAAAAGTTGATTGACTCCCCGAAGGTCGAAACTCAATACCTTCAACAATGAGGCCTTTCATGCTATACCCTTCCATTTGCATCAACACTACAGCCTCTATATCTCTATTGTCACCCTCTGCAACACACAATTCTCCAATTTCCACTTCCATCCACCCATCGCCCCTAATAACCGGAGTTTGTCTGTTGCTACCATTGCCTCTAATACTTGTCTCTCCGTTGAACGGATTTTCCCATTCAACGGTCTCCAATCTGAAAAGGAGATATGCTGCGTAAAAAGTATCCGGTGACAGCTTTTCCATTTTTAGCACACCTCGAATAAAGAGCTCTTTCGACGTTTTTACAAGCTCAGCCACCTCTGGGAATCTGCACATACAACCAAAAGAAAAGTCAATAATCCTTAAGGGTGTGTTTGGATTGAAGGATTTGAAATCTATGGATTTCAAATTCGTCAACAAATCCATGAAGTTCGTTTGGACGTATCCAAGTTATAATGAATTTCAAATCACTCGACATTCACTTTGAGCTATTTTCTTCATAACTATGGTGGATTTCAAATGACTTCATTTTAGGTGTCATTTCAAATCCTTCCTCCCAATCCCCTCCCCAAATCCAAATCACTCAATCCAAACACACCCTAATTGTTTTAATTCCAAAAAGAGGTAGCTGATGAAGGACCTTGACTCAGGGTGATCTCTTATCTTCCATTTACCCGTCGATGTTTCTCCCTCAGACATTTGAAGGAGTGTGGATCCCAGCATGAAACAGTTCTTTCCAGTACTTTGCTCAATTGAAAACCCCTGTTTCAAAGTTCAAATATTATACCATATTTGCCTCAATCAAGAATTCATACAAGATAATCTACGAGTGTTTTTTGGACATTACTGATTATAAGCAAACAAAATCAGAAGTGGGCAGTTTTCGCAACCAAAACCAATGTAAAAAATTGCTATATGTTTTAACTTGATAATAGTTACAAAAATACCATAATCAGAAAATAAGCAATTTTGAGATGTTTGCAAATACAGCTTTAGCTTCTAATTCTCTAAAATTAAGCAGATATAAGCTATAATCAGTAAGTTGTTAAAGGAGTGCTTAAAACTGGTTAAGTTATTTTGCAATCAAAATTGTTCTATTTTAAACATATTAATCACTTCTAATAATTTTTTTTTTTTTGCAAACTTGTTTCCATTTCTCACTTACTTTGTAAACATTACCCACTGGTTGTTTTATCAATTCTGCTTATTTCCATATAATCACTTTTTGAGAATCAGTGGTGTTTGCAAACGCCCCTTTTATCAGCTTACAATCATTAATTAAGCACTTAATTCATGAGTCAAAAAAGGGTGAAAATAAACTAAATGAATGAATTAAATTACCATAGAAGCTGATTTCCAGACCACTTCATGTTTATCAGGCGGCAACAACGCTTTATAACTGGAGTGATCGATCGTTAAATCCGAATCATCTTCACGTCTCTTCTGTGCAGATACATAGGATTGCCACATAAAGTAAGTGCACGAGGTTTCTAATCTCTCGATATGAACTCTGGAGAATCTTTGTTGGGCGATTAACGCGTTCCATGATTTCGACACGATTTGAAACCTAATCATGGACTGGAAGGGTAGTCTTGAGAGGATTTCTTGTATGATTTCCATTGGAAGATATGATGATGTATCAGTTTCTTCAATTGGATCGTTTTGTGTCGCCATTGTTAAAGCTATGGCGCAAGGCCAGGGTTTGTTGTTACGGAGAAGAAGTCTATGCAAAAATAGGGATTTGATTTTGTATTTAGTTTGGAGAACAAGAATCCTATCATAAGGCCATTTTCGTAAACCCAAATCAGAACTTTACTTCAGTACTCAAGAATCTTACAGAATATATTTTTTTTTTTTCATAATTTTTATAATATTACAATTTTTCACAAATAAAATTCAAAATTTTTACGTATTGTATATTTTTACCAAAACAAATATATTTTACTAATAAAATTCATAAAAATAAAAATATTTCATTATTAAATTATTAAAAATTATTTTCACTGCATTTTGATATTTCAAAAATTACTTAACAATTATATATATTATTTAATTAATAAATAAATTACTAAAGTTAGAATTTTATTATTTGACTGAAAAATTGCATACTTAATACAAGTTTTAGTATATTTTATATTTAAAACTAAATTATAAAATTTGTATTTTATTCTAGTTGAATTAAATGTAACTTATATGATTTATTTACAATAAATTAAATTTTCATGGACTAAATTGAAAATAATTAAACTAATGAATAATAAAATATACATTTTATAGAAGTTAGAGTAAATATTTTATATAATTTAATTATAAACTCAAATTAATGTATAATTGATTAAAATATAATCAAAAGGTTGTAATTATAACTAATTAAATTTATAAAAGGCTAAGTTACAAAAAAATTCAAACTTTATAAATTTAAAAGGAACTAAAATAAAAATAAACAAAAAAAAGAAGGGCTAAATTGAAAATTTCAAAAAAAAATTAAAAAAATATTGGAGTTGGCGCTGGGTTGGCTCCAACCTAGCGCCAAAACCATCTCCACCCACTCTAGAATAGCGTTCGGAGATGGTCTAACATAGTTCGATTTTGTAACCTTGAATTATTTATTTAATTTAATTTTCATCTATAAATTGTAAACGTATTAAAACGATTTTAAAATGTAGAATATATCAAACAAATCTATATAATACTTTTTTTAATATGATGTTGAATTTTTCAAATGCAAATAAGACATGAGCAAATAAAAATATATATATTGCTTAGTTTTAAAAACTTTTTTTCATGTATTTATTAATGAAATAAGTAGTTTAAGTTGTACTTATTGACATAAACTATCATATTAGAAATATATATAATGATTTTTCCTATATAAATTTTAAATTTGTTATATAGATCAATAATTATTAGACAATGATTATAAAAGTGATGAAATTAACAGTAGTTCGTAAATTGATATATAAAAATATTTGTTGTCATCTTTATGTTCTTTATAATAATTACAAGATATTAAATTAATATTATATAATTTACATGTTAAATATTATGAACATCACATAAAATTATTATTTTTAAAATTAAAATACTATCAATCGGAAGAATGATTACCTGACATTGTGAAGTTTATCCATTGAAATCGAGTATTCAGAACGGTCTCTCTATTGAAATATACTAAGCTCACTAGATAATGTTTTAAAATTTGATTATGAAGAGTAGAATAAGATTATTGATTATTTAATTATGTTTTAGTATTAAAATAAAATATATTAATTTAGATTGTGATATCTTTCCGTATCTTTTAATTACTTCAATTTATTTTATTTTCTTTATTATAGGTAAGTTATGATTTCATTTGATTTTCTTGTAATTATTAAAATATAATCCCTATAAATAATTCATTACCTAATATAATATTTATAGGTTTGTATAATTTAATATTAGCACATTACAATTTAAATAATACTATTTAAATTTATCAATGTATGTACCATTATAATTATTACCACAATTATATTTATAATATTATATTGTAATCAGTTTAGGTTTAAACCATACGTTATCAATAACAAATATTAGATAATTTACGGTAGAACATATAATAATAGTATTTCTTTTTTAAAGAAATCATAAATTTATCTAAACACTTACAATGAGGTAACTTTATTTATCATGCTTAATTACACATCATTCACATTAATAATATTCCCGAATCGTGCAGCATAAGGGGCGGTTAGTATTATACTAAGGCCATAGAGTTGATGGGATTGTGTTTCAGGAGTGTCTATAATTTGTTTCTATTTCTTATGGCAAGGTTGTACTTAGTGCACTTTTCATGTGACAAATCTATTAAGTCTTTCGTAATCTTTGTTTTTTATTTCTATATATGTGTAAATATATTGTATTAATAACATTTACTATATTATTGTGCTCCAAATTATTTGGAATCTGAATTTCAAAATTAATATTTTTATTTTAAGTTAATGGACATTGTAAATATATATTTGGGAAAAATGCAAAAAAGCCCCATGTGTTAATTCGAAAATGCAAAAAAAAAAATCATGTGTTAATGAAATAGGCTGAAAGGCACCTTGTGTTATTCAAAAGTCTGCAAATAACACAAGGTGAATAACACAAGGTGCCTTTCAGCCTATTTCATTAACACATGGTTTTTTTTTGCATTTTCGAATTAAACACATGGGGATTTTTTGCATTTTTCCCTATATTTTTGTAAGACTATAGATTTTTGAAGTTTATACTTCAAATTTGATATTGCATTAATTAACTACTTTCATTACGAATCACATTTATTAATTATTTAGTTAGTAATCATATAAGAGGTCATATCGTACAAATAATTTTATGTTAATAATGAATTTTAATTTCTTTTTGTGTAATTTTGATATTAATAATTTATAATATTTAATTTATTATATCATTTACGTATGTTCTTCAAAAATATTGTTTGAATTTGTCAAGAAAAAATTAATTTTTTTTTACATCTCACTATTTGAAAGGTTATGTAGCACCCACGGGGAAGTACCACACTATGGCGCCAACTCAATCGGTTTATCCCATCTGAAGCCAGCGTATATAATGTGCAAATACTTCAACTTTCTGTGTGAAAACTAAATAAATTCACCACGTATTTCTTTATGTCGAAGAAATAAAATACTATTATTATATTATAACTACATATTATATTATCTATATTATTACAAAAGTACGAGTTATTTTTTTATTCTTAATTTATCGAAAATATCCTATGTGATCCAGTTTAATGGCAAAAAAGAGTCACATTATATTATAAGTAATAAAAATAGTAGAATATATATATAAGATGTAAAATAATATAACGACGCTGAAAATCAGAAGAAAAAAAAAGAATATAAAAATTAAATATGGCCGTTGATTTTGAAATGAACTAGTCAATGTCACCTTAGCATGAGTTTTTCCCACTTGATATCAATTGATAAATACTATGGTGACATATATTCGACTCTACTTATAACAAATAGTACAATTAAATTATTTTTTAATTGGACATTCAGTGACTTTATATGTTTGCAATATTGAAAGTAATATAATGTTAGCAACACAGTAATACATATATATATATATAGATGTATATTATTATAAATGTACGAGTTGTGATTTACTTAAAATATTCATATAGAAATCATTTTTTATGGTAAAAAAGTGAAAAATCAGAAGTCTGATTTTTTTGTGAAATTAAAACTATATTTTAGATAATTACCATATTATTATTAAAAATAAATTATGTAAAGAGTTGATAAAAATAAACTTGCATTACAAGATTTATCAATTTAAAAATTTAAATGAATTAAACTCCCACAAAAAAAAATTGCTCGATTATTAACTTCATGAATGAAGGGTAAATTAGTCCAACTAATTATTAAATCTAAATTTGATTTTCTATTATTGACGAATTTGTAGAATAGATTTTTGAAGTTGAAATATATTTTTATGGATTTTGGATACAAAATTTTATTTAGGAGATTTGTGCAATTTTCACTAAAAGAAAGCTACATGAAACATGTTTATTACAAACATAACTACTGAGAAACAAGAAATCGGCCTTGTTTGTTTATGTTTTTAAATTCCATTTTCAAGTTTTTAAATTTTAAAATTTAAAATAAACTTAACACACTAAATTCTTATCTCAATTCTCATTTTTTCTACTCTGCTCCTATATGACTAACTATTAATCATATATATCACTTCACACATTTACCAATCAAATTATTTATTATAATCTTTTTCCACTTTCTCTTTCATACTTTACAATTTTTTATCCATACTTTTTTATTTTTTCATTCACATAATCATTATATACATCACTAACATAATTATTCTACACATCATCCATCAATTTATGACTATTGATTTGACATGTCTTACAACTTTCAAACTATTTTAAAAATATAAATAAATATATGTCATTCTCACACAAATTTTCATAACACACGGTTCCCTAGAAAGGTTTAAAACATAAACAAACAAAGTGTATAATTTAATGGCAAGGTGTATAAAAATAAATAATAACAACAAATTTTAATATTTACCAAATAATATATAGTTATTCTAGGTCTCTATAATAGGATCACATATTCTAGGGCTCTATAATATATTCTTGGAAAAGATCTCCTCCTCAAACGTCTTTTTGTTTTTCATAAAATTATAATTTCTTCTACTTATCCTATCATGATAAAATATTGAGCAAAGAAATGTCCTACAATGACAATATATATAATATATATGTATAGTATTACTACTTCTACATTAAGTCAAGAACATAACACGGGCTATTGCAGTTTAAACTCATGTTTGTTATAATTCATATTTTTAAATGTTTTTAATTGAATATGATAAACTTTGACTGATCTCGTTTATTTTACACTTGTGTTGAAAAAGTTCCATGATGATATGAAAGTTTTACACATGCTTAGATAAATTTTTTGTATACTTATGTTGTTGATATTATAATTTTTAATTAATCAAATAAATTTACGTTGATAGAAAAACAATTGAATATCATTAATAGACATACAAAAATAACTTACCATGAGACATATGCCAACTTTGCAAGTGAGGCAACATTTTCATCATCTCATAATAATAGTAACTATGATGATGCTTGGTATTGGTAGATATATAGATATTCGCAATTGTAGTATAATATTTATTCAATTTTTACTCTTTAATTCTTACTACTTTTTTTCATCTTCCTTCTTTTTAAACTCCTAAGAGTTTGGCTCACCTTATTTGTCGAATGGTAATCTCATTTTATCCTTCAACTCATTCATATTAATATTATATTAGTTATTTTTTAATGCATCCATAATATATTAAAATTATAATTTATAATATAGTGCACGTAAATATACACAATAATATATTTTGAAAGTTTTCACAATAAATATTAATTTAAAATTATATATATAACTTATTTTAATACTTTAACCTTTTCATATATTAAAGTAAAGTCAATATTACGCTAGTTACATATCCATAAAGTTTTTTCATTATTATTTTGTTCTATAATACTTGCTTATGGTTTATGTACAAATAATATTCTATTACAATCTATATTACTATGTTTCAAATTGCTTGGATCTGAATTTCAAAGTTCATATCTTATTATTTTTAGTTAACTTGCATTATAAAATAAATAGTTGTAAACTTATGTATTATTTAAAATGAATATTTCAAAATTGATATTATATAAATTACAAATTTTTGCGAACTATATTTATTTAATTATCGAGTTAATAATTATTTAACATGTTATACATATACATATAATTTCATTTATAATAATTAGTTTTAATTTTTAATTTTCGGTGTTTATTAAACTTAATCATTTTTAATATCATATTTATATCTTCAATTATTTCTTCAAAAGTGTTCTTAAATTGTTAGAAAATAATTAAGAAAATTAGTTTTGATAGTTCAGTATGTTATATATTACATATATTAAAAACAAAACTTTGAATTTTTTTTTAATTTCAGCTGCATAAGCCAAATGATATATAGTGGAACTTTAAAAAATTTATATCAATTTCAACTTGTCAACTTTATCTACATGGAAAAAAATAATTTTCAACTTATACTCAAGTATTATCATAGATATTAATTCATTTACACCCAATAAGCCTTTATTTAATGAGTTGTGAGTAGTTAGTAAATGTATATAAAAGTAAAATAGTATACTTGTTAAGTTAAGAAATTATTTTTATAATATTTTTCTTTAATTTAATTTTTTTAATTTATCGAGCATATAATATGAAATTTAAAATATTAAGAATTAATTTCACTAATTGTCTCTAATATTTCAATGAATATACCGTTTTGTCACTTCAAGTACCAAATGTCATGTTACATCTCCCAAAATTCAATTTTAGTTTCACTTATGGGGCAAACATGAGATGCATATGCTAATGTTGTTGCATATGAAAAGTGCACATATTGTTCGACCCGTCTCAAGCAATTGTCAAAATTGCTAAACTAAAATACAAACTTAAGGATCGATCAATGTGAGAGAACTAAAGGTCACCCCATCAGTTACTAATTATACAAAAAGTCAACTTATCAATTATTGTCAAAATATCTTTTTTTTGGATGATAAGAGAAACCCGCATCTGCCACATTAGGGTGGGTACTGGGTAAATCTCGGCTCTTGTGTAATAGCCTGCAAGAGAAGGCCTAGACATTCATTCAAAAGGAATCGAACTCGTGACCAAGGCCATAAGATTCAGCTGCCCAACCAATTTTAGTGGGGTTACCCCCTGTCAAAATATCTTTTTCTAATATTACGAGAAAGGTATTTCTATTTTTTTACAATGGTGTCATCGTATTTGAAATTTGATATTGTTTAGTATTATAATTTACGATTTTGAACTATAATTTGATAATTATATTTTGTAGAAATATCAACAAGAACAATGTTAAACTTATTACATTTTTGGATTGTAAGATAATTGAAGAGTCATATCAAATGAAACATAGTAGTATACGTCGAACACTAACATGATCGAATTTTTTGATTTAATGGAAAAATGTTATATAATAGAAAAAATCTAACGTGAATAGGACGCAAAAACTAGCTCCACTATCTTAATCACTTCACCTTCTTTGTGGCATGTTGCCTAGAATTGGCCATGGAGTTGGCCCTGTTGGAAGTGGTGGAGAATTTGATGCAAAAGATGATTTATAATGCGTAATGATTGTGTAGATTAAAGGCAATAATATGAGAGCTAGAACAAGATGGAAAAAGTTGCTTAGTAATTCCAATAATTGATCCATTTTTAGAGTTTTGTCCTGGAGAATGCACTTTGGAACATTTCAACTTATTAATTTATGCTATATAATAGATAAAGATTTTGCCGATAAGGATAACTAAATTACAATATTCTATAAATGATACATATGTCTAGACTCACATACTGTTTTTATAAAGATCACTGTATTACAATATTTATATGTCGAGACTCGCATACTATTTTGTAACTTTCAATGACCGATAAGGTACAAAATAATACGTCAGTCGATATCTTAATAACATACTAATTAAAAGAAATTTACAAAATCATTAGTCGGCTAGTTTTCAACTCTATTAAATTATGTGCGGTTAAATAACAATCAACTCACAATCAAATAACTTTTTAAACTCATCTGCTAAATGTGTGAGCATCCCCTCATCTCGAAGGTTATAATAACTCTCCATCTAACTTGCTAAAAATTTACACATGCATGTGATTTAAAATATAATAAAAAATAATTCGATTATGATGAATTAATTAAAATATATTAGTCATTAATGTTTCTAATTATTCAAATTATAGTATAAAGTGCAAACACTTTGTACCGAAAGACTCAAAATATACCTACCTATAAATTATATCAATTTTAAAACTATAAACATTAAATCCAAAATTATACCTAAAAATTATAATGCAATGACTCAACGTGACTTTATACCTAAAAATTATATTTTGACAACGTCAGAATTCGCTCTCCACAACTCATTATGGGGTATTTATCAAACCTGACTAAGAATTGATGCATTGTTTTTAAAATCTTTTCTTAAAATTAATATATTTCTTAATTTATTCCTCCAAAATAAGCCAGAGAGATTTCTCCATTCTTAAAACCCCTAAAAACTCAACCAACAGGTCATTAATGAAATAGGTATAAAAGCATCAGGCAGAAATATCTCTTCCCCTTAATTTCTTCTCCCGTACCTACTCTGTCTATTTTTTGATTTGTCAAAGCATTCAATGTTGAACTAAATATGGTGGCTGCCTAACATGGTAAAATTTGTGTTAATTAAGTTTTTGGGAAATTACATTATGCATTTAGTAAGTTAGCCCCATTCAAATTTAACTCAAAATGTGTCACGTTTAGTCGCACTCTCTAAATTTAATTGATTTGTAACACTTTGATCACATTTTTTTGGGAGATTTTATTCATAGGAGACACGTGATAAGTAAAAACATTATATTCATATTGAATATATTCATATTCACACATAAATCTATATCTATATCTATTCTAAAAGTGTGAATGATTTACATGATTTACACTTTGGAATGATTTACATCTCTAAACTTTTTTGTTTAGACTAAAATAACCCTATAGCAATAAATTAAATCTTATCCTCAAATTAAATTATTTTTTCAATTATTATTAAATGAATGTGCATGAACTTGATAACTTTATTCAATGTATAGTTGGATGGGAACTAGTTAACATTGTTCAATATGTATTTAGATTAAGTTTAATGAAAATATTAATATATATCTATAACTATTCTAAAATTGTAAATATTTTTAGATAAGTGTGAATGTTTTTAGATAACTTACATTTTTTAAATTTCTTTGTTAAGACCAAAATAACCTATATTCATAGTATAATATTAGTAGTATAAAAATATTATCGTGTATATTTTATTTCATAAATTTAATATTTCATGAACACATAATATTAATAGTTATCAAACTTGTGTAATGTATCTTATTATTATGATTGCAAAATGAATCAAGAATCATATCACCATCCCCCTTGTATTCATCAACAATAGAAGGCCACAAGTTTGTTCAACGTATATGTTACTAAAGCAGTCGAGGATCATTCAAGACACCGGCAAACTTAATTCCCGACCTTATAAATATTAAGTTTCATTCTTGTTTTAAGCTAAAGAAATCCATACACATTTATATCTAATTATATATATTTTTAAGACTATAATAACATTATAATAAAAAATAAATATTATTGCTAATAAAATAATAAGAATTATTATTATAAAATAAATGTGGATGAACTTAAAAGTTAATTGATATCCATTTTGTTCATTGTGTGTACTAACTGGAGTTTAAAATTACATATATTTAAAATGATTCTTGTGAATATGAGTTGTTCAATTTCATGGATTTATATATAGTCGTAGCTTAAATAACTTTCACACTTTATATTAAATAACACGAAACACTCATTTAATATTTTTTATTGAGATTAGAAGTTTCATATAAATACGTGACTTTATATACTAGATAAAGTAAAAATTGCAATTTTTGCCATATAATTAGCCCACGTCCGATTTATTTCTTATTCGTAAGTATCTCTAACAAAAGTATACTTAGAATACTATTAATTTGATTTTGATATTACTGATTTATCACTCTCCCATCATTTCTATATGCGAAAAAGTTATGATATTGTTTATTGAATATCAAGAAAGAAGACTGAAGAAGGCAAATAAAACATCATGGAACTCATTTGATAGTGTTTTAAACAATTTGTTATTCAGTTAAAATATTTTTTCATATTATAAAAAACTTAATACAAAAATAAGATCATATGTAAATTGCATGTGCACTTTACTACAAAATGAATATATTTAATATTTATTTATATTGCAAAATGTACATGTGCGTTGCAATAAATTACACAATTACCCTTGTCAATTTATAGTTTACATAACATGTCACTCATCTTTCAATTATTTTTTTAAATAAGCATTTCTTTAATTTATTGATGGATGGGTGATTAAATAATTATGTTTTTCCATCATACTAAATACAAAAAATGATATTAGAATAAACTTAGTGACATAACAAATGCAATCTAAATAGTTCAACAGAAAAAAGAGATGGAAAAATAAAAAACAAGTTAGGAAAAAAATGCAAGTGGAACTCTTCAATATGTTTATATACAAAAAAAACCCATAAAATTAACGAGTTGGGAACAAAAAGAAGCAATTGACAATGAATTTTTAAAAATAGGGCAAAAACATAATTTCAAATTATAATATAAAAATATTGAGCAATTTGAAACATAAATATGTAAGAAATTCGTGAACTCAATGAAAAGAAGACTACAACGTCTAATAAGATAAGATAAGAGAATGATGTGGTTTTCAAATAAGATTAAAACTACTCTATTTCCATTTTGTGCTATTTTGTCATCTCAATTTTACTTAGGAGTTAACATTTCAATGTATTTATGAAGTGTTACTTTTTTTTATTCATTTAAGTATTTAAATTATATAATTATTATAATAAATTGTACAAGTCACGTGCAACGCACGTGCGTTTTACTAGTTCTTTAAAAAAATCGAACAAAGTATTTGTTAGATGATATCTATAATTAGTTTAGTTTAGATTATATAGTATCGTATCATATCTTTTATCACTATTTAATAATCATTAGGTAATTTAGATTATATAGTATCGTATCGTACCAAACCTTTTATTACTATTTAATAGTCATTTAGGTTTATCTTATTTCCATGTTTATAATGTAGGTTATGATTTCATTAGATTATATTGTAACTCTATTTGTACCTTTTTATTTATATAATTCACGGGGTTTTATATTATGTAACATGGTATCAGAGCCATGGTTTCTAGCCTTGGTCTCTCGATATTTTGCTTCCGCTATTTTCAAGTCGCCGACCCTGTCCAACGCACCTTAGTCAGTTTAGTTTCTTTTATGCTATCATCGCTCACCCTTGACAAAAGAAGTTGTTAGAGTTATTGTAGTCGGACCATCTGTATTCCGCTGGTTATTAGTTTTTATTTTTATGTTACAACTGCTCAAGCCTTAGAAATAAGGCGTTTGAGCCATTGCTACACCCTGTCCTCATCATACGAGGATTTAGAGTCACTATCTTTTATGTTACAACGGTTGACTCTTGGAAATATGGAGTTAGAGCCATTACCGCTGTCTTTCAAGGTCATCGTGAACTTTTATCTTTCTGAATTTAGATCCAGCTTCAACGTTCAAGATCCCCATGTTTGAATTGCGGGGCAGTTTTAGATACTATCTTTAATTAGTTTCGATTATGTTGTATCGTATCATATCTTTTATCACTATCTAGTAGTTATTAAGGTTTATTTTATTTCCATGTTTATAACGTAGGTTGTGATTTCATTAGATTCTATTGTAATTCTATTTATACGTACCCTTCTATTATATATCAATATAATAATTCACGTGGTTTCATATTATTCAACAGTATTGAAAAAGAATTCATTGTTAGATCTTCTTACCGTGCAACTAAATGTTAAATATTGACTAACTGTGATAAACTCATAATAAATGAAACTAAAAGTAAACGTCTTGAGCGAAATTACGGGACAAAAGATACAATCTTCCCTTATATTATTTTTTTTTAGAAATCAAAGATACACTTTTCACTTATTTGGATGATTTCTAATTTATGAATTTTATACTTATGATATTTATTAATAGTTATGGACCTTATAGTTGATTTCGAATTGACTTGACTCAAAAATTTATCATCCCTCGTTAAAATTATTTTCACAAATTTAAATCCCTCCATTCAAACTTAACCTATTGATATTGTATATATAAAATATAAAAATTGATATTGATAGGGAGGGCGCTAGAGCATTTTGGAACTACCATATCAATTACTAATCATAAATACTATCCATCCAAATAGTTTCGTAATTGAACTTAGATAGGGCGGCAAGTGCAACTATGATAATTCATTAATTTAGAATTTACTTTTACAACTTGCGTACATAGTTGTTACATATATAAATAGGCAAATATATAGAGATACACATAAGTTAAATAATTTGATTGATAAATTGGATTAGATATGGAGGTTAAATTAGTTAGCAAGAAGTTGATAAAGCCATGCATTCCAACACCTCAAAACCTCAAAGTGTACAAGTTATCCTTCTTTGATGAGCTTAATTCACCAATGTATGTGCCCTTCTTATTCTTCTATTCATTACCATCCGGTGTACGAGTTATCGAAACATTGGAAAAATCATTGTCGAAAATATTACCCGAATTCTACCCTTTCGCGGGAAGATACATTCCCAAGGATGGCTACATTGATTGCTGTGATGAGGGTGTTGAATTTGTAGAAGCTGCTGCTGACGTGGCGCTGCTCGATTTTATCAACGAAGTGAAACAAGATGAGCTACATGTTCTTGTTCAACGTGACACATTGGTGACTATACGTGAAGTGACTGATCCGATAATATCCGTTCAAGTTACGACGTTCAAGTGTGGTGGGCTGTCGATAGGCTTGAGTTTCACACACACACACTACTAGAAAACAAGGCAAACGCGACGCCCGATACCGTCGCTAAACCGTCGCCAAATCCACTTTTGCGACGGGTTCGCGTCGGTATCGACCCGTCGCCAATTCGGCGTCGCTAAAATATATCCCGACGCAATCCCGACGCAAAGTACCTAAACACTTGACCCGGTTTTGGCCGGGTATTGACCGACGCAATACCGTCGCCATATTTTTAAAATATATTTATATTAAATTAATAATTGTATATATTTTATTATATACCGTCACCATCCCGACGCCAAATAATAATAATTATTTCTTGAAGTCCGTCGCAAACCCGACGCCATATTTTTAAAATATATTTATATTAAATTAATAATTGTATATATTTTATTATATACCGTCGCCATCCCGACGCCAAATAATAATAATTATTTCTTGAAGTCCGTCGCAAACCCGACGCCATATTTTAAAAATATATTTATATTAAATTAATAATTGTATATATTTTATTATATACCGTCGCCATCCCGACGCCAAATAATAATAATTATTTCTTAAAGTCCGTCGCAAACCCGACGCAAACTCTATTATTATTTGGCGTCGGGTTGGCGACAGGCTTCAAACATTTGAAGACCGTCGCAATCCCGTCGCGTTTCTGGTAAATTTTGTAAAAAAAATATGCAGCTGGGTTGCTGCAACATATCGAGCAACCGGCTGCAATTTCAGAATTTCATCAATAATTGGAGATATCAACCTCTTGCATTGATTCAAATGTATCAAACCACTCAAAGTTAAAAAAAAAGTTACTTTCTTGCATCAAACATTAAAAGATTAAACATCTAAAATAATATATCAACATAAACACTAATAATTTATCTACTTCAACATAAACATCAAGAATATAGCAAAATACATCAAGAATAAAAAGAATTGGAATTGATAATAAACATTAAGCCTTAAAAACGAATTAAAAAATGTAATACATACCTTTTCTTTTCTCTTTATTTGTATTTAACAATTTTTCCTATAAGAAATATAAAAAAATTAGGATTCATAATAAAAAGTGTAAGAATATTAATACATAGAATTCATATCATAATGAATAATTAAAAAACCAAATTGAATTGTAAGGGATTGATTCATAATTACCCTTTTTAATTGTCCTACACAATTAAACAAAACAACAAGATATTAGTGCACATTAAAATCAAAATATAACAAAATATAAATAAAAATATTAGATGATACATGTAATAAAAAATGGAAGAAGAGATTGAAGATTTGGGTTAGGAAGTTGTGAATATGAGGCTTTATATAGAGTAACAAGTTGTAAAATTTTGAAATAATCGAAACCGTCGCTATACCGACGCTATCCCGTCGCCACTATTTTTAAAAAAATTGAGATAGCGCCTAATAAGATTTAGCGGGAGTGTAAAAATTTTCAAAAATTTAATACCCGTCGCCATCCCGACGCTATCCCGTCGCCACTATTTGTGAAAAAAATTGAACTTAGCGCCTAATAAGATTTAGCGGGAGTGTGAAAATTTTCAAAAATTTAATACCCGTCGCCATCCCGACGCTATCCCGTCGCCACTATTTGTGAAAAAAATTGAACTTAGCGCCTAATAAGATTTAGCGGAAGTGTGAAAATTTTCAAAAATTTAATACCCGTCGCCATCCCAACGCTATCCCGTCGCCACTATTTGTGAAAAAAATTGAACTTAGCGCCTAATAAAATTTAGCGGGAGTGTGAAAATTTTCGGAAATTTAATACCCGTCGCCAAACGGACACCAAACCGAAGCTATTATCTAATTTAGAATGTCGGTACCGTCGCTATCCCGTCGCACTACCGACGCAATCAACGATATCAATTTCATTTTGTATGCTACCCGTCGCCACCCGAACGCTAGCTTGTCGCACATCTGGAAAAATAAAATGAATTCCGTCGCCAAACCATCGCCCACCCCTCGCAATACTGGAAAATGATGGAGTTCCGATGCTATCCCGTCGTTAACCCATCGCCATATTGTTAAACATACTTTAATTAGAATTCTAATAATTCCACTTTAAACATACTAGAGAAATCGTTACAAAGCATAGTATATACGAACTACGTATTATTGTGCGGACTCGTGATATATATGTAACATGTATATCGAGTGTCGACTTATAGTTCAATTATCGGCTACGATTGACAATTTGATAGTTGTTAATCCTTACGGTGTAAAAATTAAATAGTAATTAGTATCGGTATAGCAGCGGTATAAAATAACCAATAATATATATTTACATTTTATCCTAAAATATATGAATAATAATATTTCATTTATTTTAAAAATAAAAATGGCGTCGGAATGGCATCGGTAA
The DNA here is from genome assembly GCA_963669365.1 of Verbascum thapsus. NCBI lineage: Eukaryota > Viridiplantae > Streptophyta > Magnoliopsida > Lamiales > Scrophulariaceae > Verbascum > Verbascum thapsus. The sequence continues at coordinate 13,929,092 of OY770110.1, read as the reverse complement.
GTCAATGAAATGGTTTAAAAATAAAATTTTAAATTACTTATTTATCGTACCGTCACCACACCGACACAAACATTTAAATATATTTTCTAGAATTCTCAATAATAAAAGACTTTTAAAAATTAAATATAGTAATTAGCGTCGGTATAGCGCCGGTATAAAATAACCAATAATATATATTTATATTTTATCCTAAAATATATAAACAATAATATTTAATTTATTTTAAAAATAAAAATGGCGTCGGAATGGCATCGGTAAGTCAATGAAATGGTTTAAAAATAAAATTTTAAATTACTTATTTATCGTACCGTCGCCACACCGACGCAAACGTTTAAATATATTTTCTAGAATTCTTAATAATAAAAGACTTTTAAAAATTAAATAGTAATTAGCGTCGGTATAGCGTCGGTATAAAATAACCAATAATATATATTTACATTTTATCCAAAAATATATTAATAATAATATTAATTTATTTTAAAAATAAAAATAGCGTCGGTATGGCGATGTGTATTAAATTTTAAATTACTTATTTATCGTACCGTCGCCATACCGACTCAAACGTTTGAATATATTCTCTAGAATTCTTAATAATAAAAGACTTTTAAAAATTAAATAGTAATTAGCGTCGGTATAGCGTCGGTATAAAATAACCAATAATATATATTTACATTTTATCCTAAAATATATTAATAATAATATTTAATTTATTTTAAAAATAAAAATAGCGTCGGTATGGCGACGGGTATTAAATTTTAAATTACTTATTTATCGTACCGTCGCCATACCGACGCAAACGTTTAAATATAATTTCTAGAATTTTTAATAATAAAAGACTTTTAAAAATTAAATAGTAAATAGCGTCGGTATAAAATAACCAATAATATATATTTACATTTTATCCTAAAATATATTAATAATAATATTTAATTTATTTTAAAAATAAAAATAGCGTCGGTATGGCGACGGGTATTAAATTTTAAATTACTTATTTATCGTACCGTCGCCATACCGACGCAAACGTTCAAATATAATTTCTAGAATTCTTAATAATAAAAGACTTTTAAAAATTAAATAGTAATTAGCGTCGGTATAGCGTCGGTATGGCGACGGGTATTAAATTTTAAATTATTTATTTATCGTACCGTCGCTATACCGACGCGTTATTTTTAACCCATTTAAGAAAACGGGTTGGAATGTCACCGACGCGTAACCGACGCCATACCGTCGCGAAACTTAAAAAAAATGGCGACGGGCGAAACGCCCGTCGCGTTTGCTTCGTTTTCTAGTGGTGACAAAATCGTTGATGCAGACTCGATTCTGACATTCATGGCCGCGTGGGCCAATGCCAATCGTTGTTCATCCACATATACGAAGATTACTCCCACTTTCGACTCTCCATTGTTGTTTCCATTTAAGAATTTGCTCAAAGGTGTAGATATAAAGGATATACCGTTAACCCGGGATTCAAATGTTGTTGCCAAGAGATTATTATTTGACAAAGAGACCATAATGAGTCTAAAGGCGAAAACTGGATTTCGAGCCTCAAGGGTACGTGTCATTAGTGCCCTTATGGCGAAAGTTCTCATTGGTATCAATAGTGTAAAAAACGAGCATTCGAGAGTTTGTATCATCAATCAAGCAGTTAACATTAGGGCAAGAACAATCCCACCTTTACCTAAGCATTCATGTGGAATTTGGTGATGATGGCAACCACCAAACTGTCAAAGGATGTAATGGGATTTGAAGACTTGGTTGTTCTATTAGGTGAGGCTATTGATGAAACCATAACAAAATGTGCTTGTATATTAGGTCGAGGTGAAGAAGGTCATAACATGTTCCTTGGTCCTATAATCAAACAGTTTCAAGATCTTGGGACTAGTTTCAATGAATCAAAGTTCATCTGCAACAGATTTCACCAAGTTTGGATTCTATCAAGTGACTGATTTTGGGTGGGGTAAACCCGTTTGGACAAGTGTCGGGTTAATGTTGGAGGGCGTTGTAGTACTTATGGAAGATACGAAGGGAGACGGGATCGAGGTATTGGTTCATTTGAATAAGGAAGACATGCCTTATTTAGAGGAAGATGAGGATATAAAACTATTGTGTGTTAAATAAGAAGAGAGATGTTATAAATTTCACATGTAAGGATGAGGATTGGATTTGGTTGCCTTTGCTCTTTTCTTTTTCATAGTTTTATGTAATGTGTGTTCGATTCAAAACAATAATATTATGTAATAAAACGCGATTGTAAACCAATGCTAGACAATAATAATAAGGATAAGTTGGGAAGTAAGTTGATTTTTATTTTTTAAATCATTTCAGTGATAAGGTTGCTACCGTAACTAGTTAACCGACTATTACAGGCCATTATGCACGGATACGGGACACGGCGCATGACACGACACATACATGAAATACGAAATTTTAAAATAATAGGACACGACACGGCCTCGAAACTTCTAATAAAATGTGTATATATATGTTCATTAATTTACGTTAAAATATATAAATTAGTCTTTTCATTCTAATTTTAAATATGACTGGTTAGAGAAATAAACTATAAGAATGACTATTTTACATTATAAATTTGCATTTAATTTGTAAAGTTATATATATTTGAAAAAAAAAATATTTCAGTTTTCAAAACCACAAAAAATAAGTGAAATAACATCAGTGTCACAAATAATGTATACATAGTAGATATACCCTCCAACTTCGTCCATTACGGTGTTCATATTTTATTTTTTTCATTTTATTTAACCAGACAAATTTATTTTTATATTGGATACGGTATCGGAGAGTGTCGGACAAGTGTCGTGTCCGATCAGGTATCCGACACGACATGTTGTGATTTTTTGAAGTGTCCGTGCATCACAGATTACGGGTTAGTTGTTTATATGACGACTCCTTTTTGTGTCGCCTTTGATTCTTCCGAGAAGGTTCTTCATCATTGCGGACAGTTTGCCCATCTGCGCACAGCGCACCTCTCGTCTTACATGAGATGGGAATGATATCATCGTCGGATCTTGTGGATAGTGTTGATTAGGGGTGGCAATTTGGGTCCAAACATATATTTGGACCCAAATCTAACTAAGTTTTTAATGAATTGGGTCCTAATATTTTAAAATTATAGTTTCAATTGGGTTGGTTTTTAATGATGTTTGGGTTCAATTGGGTTTTAAGTTGGGCCCAATTTGGGTCCAATTTGGGTCTCTATTGGGTCCAAATTGGGTCCTAATATTTTAAAAAACATAGTTTCATCTCAACCTACACGTTATAATGCCTAGAATCCTAATTTCTTCTATTTTATTCCATCTTATTCTCTCTATTTCACGCTTAGTCTTCCCAAAGCTTGATAGAATGCCTAGATTGGATCCATTTTCGATCTGCAAAATAATTCAAAGTTTCGATCTGTTTTTCTTTTGATCTGTTATTTAGATGATCGTTTTTTTTATGGGAAAATTATATACAATTACGAAGAGTGATGCTAATGTGGACAGATTACTGGATAATTAATACATATCTTCTACCTATTAGTATTAATTATTTAAATTTATTGAGAATATTAGCAGAAAAATGGCTATTGATTTGGTGCTTTTGTGTTATGATAACAATTTTTTTTTTCATATTTTGATATCAAATTATATTTATGAAAATGTTCAAAATTATTAGTATTTTGTATGAAAAGGGGTTTTAGCCGCATTTCAATTTTTGAATATGACAATATGAATAATATAATATATATATATACATATATATATATATATATGCTTTTGGAATTTACATAAGTTGAAAGGTAGAAAGAAAAGAGGAATAATATAAAGACTCGTTTGGGGAAAGGAAGATTCCATGGGATGCGTTTCTCTCTTTTCAACTATCCCTTCTCGTTTTCCATTTTCTTATCCTCAACTTTATAAAATAGTGTTATATATATATACCTTACATATGATAGAAGCCCATTTCATTTATATATATATATATATAAATATATTGCTGGATTTTTGTTAAAGCAATTTCTTATTTCTCATAATTAATAATTAAGTTAATTGAGTCTTTACGTTTTGTTATTGATATAACTGTCAATTCGTTTTATGTTGCAGTTTGTAAAAAAATGTGTATAGTATGTGTAAAAAGTGTGAAGTGTGTGTAAAAAATATATTATATGTGTAAAAAGTATGTATTTTATATAAAATGTGTTTAGTATGTGTAAAAAGTGTGAAGTGTGTGTAAAAAATATAACATGGTGTGTAAAAAGTGTGAAGTGTGTGTAAAAATTATATCGTGTGTGTAAAAAAAATAGAAATGCGTGTAAAAAGTGTGTATTTTTATATAAAATGTGTATAGTATGTGTAAAAAGTGTGAAATGTGTGTAAAAAATATACTATATGTGTAAAAAATATTTATTTTATATAAAATGTGTGTAGTATGTGTATAAAGTGTGAAATGTGTGTAAAAAATATAACATGTGTAAAAAGTGTGAAGTGTGTGTAAAAATCATATCGTGTGTGTAAAAAGTATGTATTTTATATAAAATGTGTGCATTATGTGTAAAAAGAGTGAATTGTGTGTGTAAAAAGTATGTATTTTATATAAAATATGTGCATTAGCCATTATGTGTAAAAAGTGTGAATTGTGTGTGTAAAAAGTAGATTTATGTGAGTAATGTGTGTTGTGAGTGTAAAATTATGCAAAACTTAATTAAAATATCTTATATTCTAAATTTGGGTCCTTATTGGGTTCATAATTGGGTCTTTATTGGGTTCATGATTGGGTCCTTGTTGGGCCCAATTTGGGTCCTTGTTGGGTCCAATAATAATGCATGTGTTTTGCCATTAGACCCAATTAGACCCAACCCACTTTGGACCCAATCCGAATGGACCCAACCCAAACCCGACCCAATCAACCCAATTGCCACCCCTAGTGTTGATACATGTTCTTTAGCTATTAGTGTTGATACATGTGGTTTAGTTATCGCTTCTATTGATTTTTCATCGTCTAACATTAATTTTATCTTCAATTTAGTTTTTTTATATTTTAACTTGCTTTGAATTTATTAGCACTAAAGTCGAGCCTCATGGGATTTGACTAGTCCATTCATTGAGTGCACAACATGGTAATTTGTGTAAATGAACGATCATAATTATTGGAAGTATGGTTACTTTAACTACGTTGTATAATTTATAGGTAAGTGTTAAAACTCTAAGCGCTCGAATTTACTGGGAGAAGTATTGTAATGTGTAGTTCTGAACATCCAATGCTTATAAGTGACGTAATCAAGATTTATATTTTAATATTGAACATTTTAGATATTTTTATATAATATATTTTTTGAATTTTTAAATGGTAACTATTTAAAAAACATGACTTAATTTTCAAAATTTTAAGAAGATTAAAATTTTTGAAACATAAAGATAAGGCACAATTAATATCAAATATATAGATAAAAGTTTTAAATAAATAAATTTTTTATACAAAACTACACCTGCTTAATTTCACTCTAGAGACGTGCGATGATTACGTTATTAAGTTATTATTCGTAAATGTTAGATTTTTGTGAAATGTGAATTAGTGGAATGTGATTTTTAAATTTAAAAAAATCATCATTGGTTTTAAAAATTAGAGGGGTTGGGTTATATATGTCTACATTCACATAATATATATATACATATATTATTTTCATAGTTAAGATTCTTATTATTTATGTTTAATGTGTATAATCATAATATATGTATTCGTATTTCATATTTAATAGTATATATTATATGCAATCACTCAATATGGAAATCGTTTTGGTGCATGAATACAAATGCATAATTTATAACCTATCATATGGACTTTTGGAGTAACAAAGTACTTGAACATCCTTGAATTGTCTTTAATCACCATGTTCATTATATAGGAATTATCATGAAAATTAATAAGGAGTTATTGTATTGATTGCATAAATTAAAGTCTAACCAATGAAAAGACATAATTAGAGTATGGGCAAAAGTGTATTTTCACAATGGGAAGAAACACTTAGATTATCCATACTTTTATAGTAGTATAGATAGATAGATACATGTATTTGTATTTGATAATATGAATTTATATATTAAAATATGAATACATGTGTTTCATAGTATGAATATATATACTGTGCAGTTTGAAGCATATATTTCGTAGTAAATATACATGTAAGTGGCAATACGAAGATGTATATTTTCTAGTAGAATACAAGTATTTAGCAATATGAATACATGTATTTGGTGGTATTGAAACATGTGTTTGATGGTATAATACACGTGTTTTGTCCTATGAATACATATATTTCGTAGTACTAGTATAAACGTGAACACTCAATTATAATACTAAAAGTTTATTATTAGGAAAAAATAATAATTAGAAAAAAGATTGTATTTTAATTAATATAAAAATATTAGTAAACTTATAACTGATTAGAGAATACGGTTAGATATTATAAGAAGTTACAATACTATTGATATATAAAACATTGATACCTAACAAAAATACGAAATTTCTCATTACCATGATTTTTCAGTTTGGTGATCTTTCAAATAAAGAAATTGAAATTTGTTCCATATTTAAAAAAATCTTTCTAGTACTAATCCTTGGTAATCATTTGTTTGTCTTTTTATAATTTTCGACTTCTCTATTGGTAAATAATGTTAAATGTCTTGTCTTCTCTAAAATATTATTGTGTATATTTGATGATTAGTTACAAATTCTATTCTAATTTTGATTTGCTCACTCATTTTTTTTTTTCCTGTTTTTGTTGCACTCAAGTTGTCATATTTTTATTTAACTTTTGATGGCTAATACTTTATCATCTCTACATATACATTAATGAGTTTAATATTACCATTTTCTTTAGACTTTTCAACAATTTGAAGTTTATTTATAAATAAGATCACATTATGTAGTTTCATATTTGAATCAAAGTGGGAGAATTTCTTTTATATATGCCATTATAATTTTCATGCCATATAATAATCTAATTAACTCATCAACTTTTGTGAAGTATAATCGATAGACAAAGAAATATAATTCATATCAGACGATAAGCTTTCATATTCATTTGAAATATGCATTTCATAAAATAATGTAACATACATACTATATATAATGTGTAAGTTCTGAAGATGCAAGTGCTCATAAGTCATGTAATCATGATTTATGTTTTAATATTACACATTTAAAATACTTTTATATAATAAAGTTTTTGAATTTTTATATGGTAACTATTTAAAAAACATGACTTAATTTTTTATAATTTTTGAGAAGATTAAAAAATTTTGAAACATAAAGATGAAGGCACCATTAATATCAAATATCTAGATTAAAGTTTTAAGTAAATAATTTTTTATACAAAACTACACCTGCTAAATTTTTAATCTAGAGACGTGCATGCAAAAATTACGTCCATTAAGTTATTACCCATAATTGTTATATTTGTGAAATGTGAATTAGTGGAATGTGATTTTTAAATTTTAAAAAAAACATGATTAGGGCTGTTCCCCCATTAAAGCGGTATGTGAGTTGGGTTCAGAACGCTGAGACAGTTCGGTCCATATGAGAGGACCTTTAAAGATAATATTGTGGGATTTTAGTAATTTTATTTTATTAAAATATTTATAAATATTGGTCGTTAAATACATATTATACATATATATACACTCACATAATATATATCTACATATATAATTTTCACAGCTAAAATTCTTATTATTTATGTTTAATGTGTATAATCATTTATATGTATTCGTAATTTCGTATTTATACATATATATATTATATGCAATCACTCAATGTGGAAATGGTTTTGGTGCATAAATACAAATGCATAATCTATAATCATCATATGGACTTTTGGGGGGAAAATACATTTTCCGTCCTTCAAGTTACATCCAATCGCAAAATTGGTCCCCATGTTCTGGATCCGTCAATTTAGTCCCTCAAGTTACAACATTGACATATTTGGTCCCTGCCGTCAATTTACCGTCCAACTCTAACGGTTCGAGCATGTGCGGCGCACATGACAAGCAGATTTGGGGGAAAAATCAATTTTAGACTGGTTTTCTCTCAAATTAGGGTTTAAGACAAATTTTACAAATGGGAGAAAAATGAGGTTTGGGGGAAAAAACGAGTGGAAAAATGGGTAGAAATGGAGTCTTAAACCCTAATTTGATGAAATGAAGCACAAAATCGATTTTTCCCCCCAATTTAAGAGACACGTGAGTGGCACATGTGCTTTTCCGTTAGTTCTGGATGGTAAATTGACGGCAGAGACACAATGTTCCAACTTTTCTATGTTTAGGGACTCAATGCGTAGGGGGTGTAACATAGGGGACCGATTTTGCGATTGGGTGTAACATGAGGGATGAAAAATGTATTTATTCCTAATCAATTGCTAAAACTCTTTTTTGGTGAAAAAATATGATAAAATAGAGAACCACTTGCTCGTCTACATGGTTGTGCCTCGAAAAGCGAGTCACCATGGCCTCACTATCAGGCGCCGAACACATCTCATGCCTAAATTATCAGGGCCCGCTACTCTCGATGATGCGATCCACTCCTACAAAAATTGATCCATAAATGTATATACGTCAGTTATTCCATATTAATAGATCAGGAGCATCATAACTTCTTTTTTCGTCCATGAAAGCAATATTTGTATAAACGTAATATTTTCTACTTTGGCATGTTTTTTAGAGTTTATAATTTGTCTTTTTATTGGACTTTCACTTGAAAATAAAACTAAAGAAAAGAAGTAATGCAATCTCTTTTACCTCCAGTTTCGCCGTTCCATCAACGTCATCGACATCATAGTATTGAACTCTTAGACGATTGTGGGATGAACGAAGGATTTTGCACCTAAACCAGCATTCTCGCATCCCACTGTCTTGGGAAAGAAGCTCAGGCCTTGTCTGTTTATGTTTTCAAATTCCATTTTCAAGTTTTTAAATCATAAAATTCTAACTAAACTTAACATGGCAAATTCTCATCCAAATTCTCCTTTTTCAGCTCTACTTTTTCAATTTTCTATATAACTACCAATCAGTCACATATATACATCATTTCACACATTTACCAATCAAACCATTTATTATAATCAATTTTTCACTTTCTCTTTTATACTTAAACAATTTTTTATCTATATATTTTTTTTAATTCAAATAATCATTATATACACCACTAACACATTTATTATACACATCATTCATCAACCTATCACTATTGATTTGACATGTCTTACAACTTTACACCTATTTTTAAAAACATAAACAAATATCTACCATTTTCACACGAATTTCCATAGTACGCGATGCCCGAGAAAATTTTAAAAATTTATCCCAAATACATAAACAAACAAAGCCTCAATATCTTCACCAACATTTAGTGACCATTGACTATGTGTCTTCTCAGCTGGCTCACCAATTGTAGTCTCAACCGTTTGTCGACTTGGTTTGTTTTTCGCTTCTTGATTCCAGAGATTATTAGACCACGAAGCGCAACAAGACTTTGATTTCGCACTTGAGAGCATACAAAATGGGCTGAGTAGTGTAGCCCTGTAATCTACTTACAGAGAATGGTTCAACTTCATTGTTCTTGTATTCATTCACTTTGGCATATAAATTTTTTGAAACGACAAGATTTGCAGAAGGGTTTCATCACATTCCTTGAAGTGAATCGGAGTTAAAATAGAAGCTAGACCATAATACATTCTATGTTAATTTCCTGCTCTGAGGGTGTAATGAAGACATCTCTTGGCTCGGGGTACAAATTACGAATCTGATCCCACCCAATTTCATTGCCATAGACAAACCATCGGAATCTGATCCTCATAGATATCTTGTAGATAACCAAGGGAGTCCTTTATCTCTTCACTCATAACCCACACAAATGAGTATACCTGCAAGTTGTAAAAGGATTGTGAGAAAGCTCAATCATAGCACCATAGAGTGCTACACAAGGGAAATTTTCCCATTCACGGGTGAAATAGCCACATAGAGAGGCATTATTACGTTTACTCTTCAAAAATCTAATTATTATATTTTAGATTACTAGATAAGTAATTATTGTATTTTAGAAGTCAAGTGTTCATTTTGTTGTTTTTTTTGTATAATAAGTATATATAGGACTATGTTGTATTTGAAATTCAAGCTTTGTAAAAAAACTCCTCTCATTCTCAATAAAATTTCTCTTGTAATATACTGTGATAGTTGAAGTTTCAGCGATAAGAGTTTCAAATTTTTGTAAGTTTTCTTTTCTCTTGATCTTTATTTATTTATTAAAATTTGTATATTCATTGTAAATTGCTAGCTTTATAGGCTAGAACTTTTATGTGATAAATTATATCTGAACTATATGAATAAACTCATGAATTAATTTCATATTATGTGATTTAAGTAATATAACAATCAAAATAATAAATTAGAGCTTTGTGAAAATTGTATCTGGCATGCTTTGGGTTTCGTAAGGCAGGTTTTTGCATTGATAGCCATTTTTAAGGCCATGTTGAAAGACTATGTTTCAAGGCTTTTATGCATATATTAGTATGAAAATTCTAAGCTGATGACGGATACTATTTTCCTGTAATCAGAGTTTTCAGCTCTATTCCTCATAATTCATTTATTATTTTGTTTATTATTTTACTTTATTCTATTAAATAATTCAATTATATATAAAGTTGAACATGAAATACTTTTTATGTACATTTGTGTTTAATATATTAATATCATATGTATTTAACTAAACTATTTCATTTAAAATTAATTGGCTCAAATTAATTCTTTTGAAAATAAATTCAAATTAATTTTGTTGTAAAATTAATAGCATAAGATATGTGTACATCAACAATAATATATATATATATATATATATATGTATATAGTTTATATAATCCGGGTTATCATATTTTTTGTAACGGTCCGACCGATCGAACCAGTAACCCATTGACCCGGTGAATTTTCCATTTTGAAAACCGGTCCAATTTTAAAAACATTGTTAAATTTGTCTCAACTTTTTAGAGTTTCGGCTAGTATCCTATAATATATGAATTGATGGCACACGGTTAATATGAAATAGTGATTGTCAATGTTGTTATGCATACAACAAATTTGGAAAATTCTATGCTAGGTTGGGTCCGTTGGTCCCGGCCTAGTTAGAACCACAAATTCTCAAACGGGGGATGGTTTTTTCCGGGTGGGGTGGGTGAAAAAATATTAGACGTATTAGAAATATAGACGTGTTTTATTTTTATTAGCGAAACACGCTTCTTGAGGATTAGCTATATATTGTGTTTATTCCTCACTTTTGTAAACAGAACAGATTATTAAATCAATATTCAATTTCCCTTTCTCTCTCAAATCCCTTTCTCTCAAATCTGTTGCTGTTACTTTGATTCACCTTTTTCTTTAATGTCGATCATCAAGAATTTAACATGGTATCAGAGCAAGGTTTCCTTGCTTTGATTACCCTCTTGAATCTCTTCACAATCCCCTCGCATATAGGTCTGGAGATTTTTTTTTTTTTGGTTCTTTAATCGAATTCTTCGATTCACGTTTTTCCGCTGCAAATTAGGGCAAAATTGACGACCATGGATCCTCAGCAGAGTGCTCAACAAGGTACCCCAAGTAGTAGTTCTACACAAGTCGTGACCAAAGATTTGACAGTTGTAGACTTTCAAAATCCGCTCTATATACACCCATCCGACACCCCTAATTTAGACCTGGTTTCTGAAGTTTTGCGTGGGTCTGAGAATTACAATGTGTGGAGTCGGGAAATGATCGTGGCATTAGAAGCGAAAAACAAGATTGGGATGATTAATGGCACCTGTCTTGAACCGGATCAAGATAGTATTGAATACCCTTATTGGCGAAGATGTAATGCACTGGTAAAATCCTGGATCCATAGATCGTTGAGTAGAGAATTGATACACGGAGTTGTATATTGCGACTCGGCTCACCTTGTCTGGAAAGACCTCCAAGAGCGATTCGATAGAGTGAATGGTGCTAGGCTTTATGCATTATACCGGCAGATTAATACTATCACTCAAGGGACCAGCAACGTGTCTGATTATTACACCAAATTGAGAAGGCTTTGGGACGAATATGATTCCTTAACACCCTCTCCTTCTCAACACGTCTCAGAGGAATACACCGATTTCGTAGGCCAACTCAAGATGATGCAGTTCCTTATGGGACTAAATGAGTGCTATAGGACCATTAGATCCCAAATTCTAATGATGGTTCCATTACCTACACACTACCAAGTGTGCTCTATGGTTTCAAATGAGGAAACACAACGTGGAATCACAACTCAAAATATCAGTGGAGAGGCATCCATAGCACTTCTTGGTAATTCTTACCAAACCTCAAACAAAAATAAAGGAGTTGATAAAGATTCTTTATATTGCGATCACTGTGCCCTCGCTGGCCATACAAGAGAATCGTGTTTTAAAATACATGGATACCCACCCAATTGGAACCGGGGTGGAAGACGAGATGGTGGAAGAAGAGGGAATTTCAAAGGCAGAAATGGTGGCAGAAGTCAAAATATTGCTAATAATGTAGCAGGGCAGCAAGAACCTACTTCAGGGAAGATGGCTACTAAAGAAACAACCAATGATTCATCCATTGTTGGAATCAGTCAAAAACAATACCAGCAGATAGTTGATCTCCTTGGAAATATGAAACTGGAGCTGGACAGTGGAACCACCAATTTCCAATCTACCAATTCTGCCACTGCACATAATGCAGGTAATACACAATCCTATATTAATTTTCATAATCTCAGTAATGTTTGGATTATTGACTCGGGTGCGAATCAACATATGACTTCGAATAATAACCTTTTATATTCTTATGACATGAATTCTTCATCCTCTAGTGTTAGCCTTCCCAATGGTAGTAGGAGCAGAGTCTTGAAATCTGGAACTGTTAGAATTAATGACCATATAGAGCTTAAACATGTCCTTTATGTCCCAGAGTTCAAACATAATTTACTCTCTGTGTCTAGACTTGTTGATGATACAAATGTTTTTGTAAGTTTCTATCCCCATTTTTGTATGATACAGGAGACATGGACTGGCTTGATCAGAGGGATTGGTAAAAGACACAATGGATTGTATTTCCTTTGTACTAATCAATGTCTTGATCCTCCCCTGAACTCTTGTAATAATGTAGATAATCACATTCCTGATTCTGTTGATGTTCAAGCCAATCTTTGGCATAGAAGACTAGGACATATGTCTTTTAATAAATTTCAGTTTTTACCTAGTCTTGATATTCATATTAATAGGGAGAAAAGATATTGTAACATTTGTCCTTTGGCTAAGCACACCAGAGAACCATTTCCTGTAAAATCTAAAGATGTTTTGAATATTTTTGATCTCTTGCACTGTGATATTTGGGGCCCTTACAGGGAAGTGACCTATAATAATGAAAAGTATTTCCTTACCATAGTTGATGATTACAGTAGAAGTACTTGGATTTTTTTAATGAAATATAAATCTGAGGCATATGGGTATATTAGGGATTTTTTGCAATATGTCAATAATCATTTTTCAAAAGGGGTGAAAACTATTAGAACCGACAATGCAACAGAATTCCTTAGTCAGGAATGTACTCTACTGTTTAAATCCTTGGGGATTATCCATCACACTTCTTGTGTTTACACCCCACAACAGAATGGGGTTGTTGAGAGGAAGCACAGGCACATCCTTGATGTGGCTCGGGCACTTAAATTTCAATCAAATGTTCCTTTAAAGTTTTGGGGGGAATGTGTGAAAACAGCGGTATATCTTATCAATAGAACCCCTACATCTCTTTTGAAAGGGAAAACCCCTTTTAGTCTTTTATATAATAAAGACCCTTCATATGATCATATTAGAACTTTTGGTTGTTTGTGTTATGCCAAGATTTTAAACCAAAGTGATAAATTTCAGCATAGATCAAAACCGTGCATTTTTATGGGCTATTCTTCTTCACAGAAAGGTTACAAACTTTTGAGTTTGGAAAATCAAGATTTTATTGTGTCCAGGGATGTCATTTTTTATGAAAAAATCTTCCCTTTTGCCCTGAACAATAACAATCAAAATAGTGCTATTCTCCCTGTTCAGGACCAAACCTCTTGCTATGAGGATTTTATTCAGCCAAATAATCCTGATATTTTTCAAAATCCTAATCAGTTTTTTGATACTGCAGAAAATGAAGAAAATGGTTGTACTGATGATCACTGTCATGATAATGTTAGAAATTCTGAAAATACAAATTCTGAAAATGCAGGCACTATTTCTGAAAAACAGGACACTAATGATACTATTCAAAGTATTGTTCCTCCTCTTAGGAGATCTGTCAGACAAACCAAAACTCCTATGTGGATTAAAGATTTTATTTCCCCTTTGAATTCAGAATCTAATTGTGTTTCTGATTCTGTTTCTTCCAAATATCCTATTTCCAAATATTTGAGGTATGATGCATTAAGTCCAAATTATAGAACTTTTCTAGCTTGTATGAGTGCTGAAAATATTCCTTCATATTATGGTGAGGCTAAAGATGATCCAAAGTGGCAGAATGCTATGAACATAGAAATTAAGGCCTTAGAACTAAACCATACTTGGGATATTGTTGATTTACCCCATGGAAAATCTACTGTTGGGTGTAGATGGGTTTATACTATTAAATATAAATCAGACGGGAGTATTGAGAGATATAAGGCGAGATTAGTTGCTAAGGGATATACTCAAATGCCAGGAATAGACTATAATGAAACTTTTTCTCCTGTGGCTAAGCATGTTACTATTAGAAGTGTCCTTTCCTTAGCATCTATTCATAATTGGAAATTGTGGCAAATGGATGTGACTAATGTTTTTTTACAGGGTGATTTGGATGAGGAGGTTTATATGTCTATTCCTCCAGGTTATCCGGTTGATAATAATAATTCACAAAATCCTAAAGTTTGTAAATTGAATAAATCTCTTTATGGTTTAAAGCAAGCATCTAGGCAATGGAACCACAAATTTACATTAGCTATGACTTCTTTCGGTTTCTTGCAATCTAAGAATGATTATTCTCTATTTGTTAAAACTAGGGGGAGTAGTATGGTAATATTACTAGTATATGTAGATGATATTGTTATTACAGGAAATGATGAGCAAATGATGAATCAGTGTAAGGATTTTTTGAATAACACTTTTCATATGAAAGATTTGGGGGACTTAAAATATTTTCTTGGGATTGAAGTTGTTAGAAGTAAAAGTGGCATTTATCTCAATCAAAGAAAATATATATTAGAACTGTTAGGAAGTTGTGGTATGTTGGGCAGTAAACCTGCAGGTACACCAATGGAGACAAATATAAAGTTTACTGTTGAAGATGGTGGTGATGAAGACCCGTATGTGGAGAATATATCTGAATTCCAGAAAATAGTTGGGAAGTTAATCTATACATGCTTAACTAGACCGGACATCACATATGCGGTACAAATGGTGAGCCAGTTCATGCACAAGCCCAAGAGATCACACCTTGATGCTGTAATGAGGATCCTTCGGTATTTAAAAGGTAGGCCGGGATTGGGCATATTACTTTCATCAAGCAGCCCATTGGAGTTGAAAGCATTTTGTGATAGTGATTGGGCATCATGCCCAATTTCAAGAAGATCAATAACAGGATATGCAATTAAACTTGGTGATTCGCTCATTTCCTGGAGATCAAAGAAGCAACCAACAGTTTCTAGGAGTTCAGCCGAAGCAGAGTATAGATCAATGGGGACAACCACGGCAGAAATCATGTGGCTACTTGCATTGTTCAGAGACTTGAAAGTTGAGAATTTGAAGCCAGTCAAGTTATATTCAGATAGTAAGTCTGCAATTCAGATTGCAGCAAATCCAGTGTTCCATGAACGCACGAAGCATTTGGAGGTGGATTGTCATTACATTCGTGATAAGATTCAAGAGGGACATATCAAGACCGCATTTATTCCAACACATCAGCAACCAGCGGATGTTTTTACCAAGGCCTTAAATCGGGTTCAGTTCAATTTTTTGATTAACAAGTTGGGTGTCTTTGATTTATATGGACAACCAACTTGAGGAGGAGTATTAGAAGTATTAGAAATATAGACGTGTTTTATTTTTATTAGCGAAACACGCTTCTTGAGGATTAGCTATATATTGTGTTTATTCCTCACTTTTGTAAACAGAACAGATTATTAAATCAATATTCAATTTCCCTTTCTCTCTCAAATCCCTTTCTCTCAAATCTGTTGCTGTTACTTTGATTCACCTTTTTCTTTAATGTCGATCATCAAGAATTTAACAAAAAACCACTCCCTTTCACCAAACATGTGGTTCTATTGGACCCATCCTAGCATAGAATTAACCAATTTGGAAATTTGAAATTAGATGGAGAGAGTTTTATTTTTTTTTCTCTACTTAACAACTTTCTGTTCATGCTCTAACCTACCATGTATAATTATATATATTAGCACGTCAGCTTTTTATTTATACGATTGTAGCCGAGTGAAGCACCGAGATACTAGAGCTGGAAAATAACAAATAGATATAATAGTTTGGCCCATAATTTTGCTCTCTCTATCTGCCGAATCCAAGAACCAATTGAGTCTCTAGTAGAATGTAATCAATTGTGGCCGAATTAGTGTATAATGGAGTCAGGTGCCAATATTTCACGAGCACAAAATACATAAAATTACCATTTCATCTTAATATAACACAGACACAGAATCATATACTAGAATGGAATCTGAGAACTGGAATCACTCTACCTTGGCTTCCTTTTCCTTGACTTGTTTCTTTTCCTTTGGTTTGGCTTTGTTAGGTTTCATGCACAACAAGGACACTGGAATAAGAACTTCATTCTTCTCCTCTCTTTTTTTTCTGTAATTCCAAATGGTTCAGTTCTGATAAGAGAAGAATGTGGACATTAGCTTCATCATTGGATTCTGATTTTGAGTCAGTTTTCACATGCCATGGATAAAGACAGGTTGGAAATGGAATGGTGACTAATGGTAAATTACTGGACTTGATTGAGGTATACTAGTTACGCTCCACGTACATTTTCTATGTGGGTCATCATGGAAAGGGGCCATGCACTCCCATAATTACTCCTCTCAAGTCAAAAGATTTCTAAGCTGGCAAGCATTCAGTAAGAAAGAAAAGAAACAAAATAGGAACTAATTAATGCATCTGAATGATGGGACCAGAAAATTAAAAAAAGCATGTTGCAAAACTATGTTTATTCCTCGGAATATGAAATAAAAAAGAAAATGGTTTTATTTAAAATCAAAATCTAGTCAAGAAAAATGGTTTAAATATTATAAATAATATTTAAGGAAAATAAATTCTAAAATTGATTTCTTTGAAACTGATGGGTCCCAATTATGATTAGGGGCATTACCGTAATTTAATTATGGTAATTAATATAAAAGTAGTATTAATACGTTTCCATCGTGGGCCTCCAACCGAGGGCCCAATAAAGTGAGCCCATGGGCCAGCTAAAATCTCTATAAATACCATCTTGATTAGCTAAACTAATCATTATCTGGTTTCAACTTCAAAAACTAGAATTATTACTCTTCAAATATACGAGATTGAGGAGTATAATATCTGAGAACTACGAAAAGGCTTGATCCTATCTAAATAGGTACGTAGGCAGCTCGAAGTTACTGAGCGCAGCCCCACTATCTAAAAACACCCAATCTGGTCTGTCGTGAGCCGGGTCGGATCCCATCCCCACGTGACCTTCACGTGACCTTACTATTTGATCCCGCATCAGAAACGATAAAAATCTTTTACAAAGCTGAGCAAAGAAATCATAAGTTTCCTGATTTTGAAAATGATATTACTATTGCTAATATCAATTCAGCCTATCAAAATTTTATTACGCCCAAAGGAAAATGTATAAGAAGTATACATCCTCCTGATGTAAATCTATCTATAAAATAGATAATGATGAGGTTATTGCGACCCTCTATCGAAAAGATAACAAAGTTGAAGTTGTTATAGAACAATAATTTTACAAATCTGTCTTTACAGACAATGGGAAAACAACTTACTATAATTGAGTAAAATATGAATAAAAATCTTACGGTGCGTTTGGATCGATGGATTTGGATTTGAGGAGTGGATTTGGAGGAAGGATTTCAAATGACACCTAAAATCCACCGTAGTTGTGGAGAAAAGAGCTCAAAATGAATGACGAGTGATTTGAAATCCATCATCATCCAAACGAACTTGAATGGATTTGTCGATGGATTTGAAATCCATGGATTTCAAATCCATCGATCCAAACGCACCCTTATAGATTTTACAAGTATACCTAGTATTCACTAGTACTAGTCAAACAATTAAAAAGAATAAGGTTTTATTCAAACCCTTTTATCTTTTGAAAAAATAGATGTTAATATGACTAAACCTTCTGAGTCATCTGAAGTTTTGGATGAAATAATGAAAAGGTTAAAAAATCTTGGAATATGTGATAAAGAAATAGCTCCAATAACCGAGAATTAGAATTATGATTTTGATAAAGATATTGAAAATTCTGATCAAGAAATCAATCAGATTGAAGAGATGTTTAAAAATGAAGTGCAAGAAAAACCTTGTGAGGTTAATAAAATTACTTTTGGTAATTATAATTAAAATCAAAAGTCTTATTATTCAAGGCCTACTCCTGTCGCGATTTATTAATAGAAGAACAGGAACATTATTTGAGTAGAGCTACTTTTGATGGTACCTCCATAGATGAATTGATTATTGATGGACATTCTGAATATCAGATGCATCTAAAGTTGCATTATATAACTATGTATGCAACAACTTGTCGAACAAAAGGTAATAGCGATGTTAATATAGCAAAAGCTATTGTCCAAGGTTTTACAGGCCAACTTAAAAGTTGGTGGGATTTTCATCTATCTGATGAAGCTAAAATGCATATATCTAATGCAGTTAAAATGGAAAATAATTCTCAAGTTGCTGATGGTGTTAATACACTCATTTATACAATATCAAAATATTTTATTGGAAGTACATCTTTATAAATTGATAAAACTCAAGAACAATTGATGAATTTAAAATGCCATAGTTTATCACATTTTAAATGGTATAAGGATGTATTTTTCTCTAAAATATTTACAAGGGAGGATAGTCAGCATGATTTTTGGAAAGAAAATTTTTTAACAGGACTACCTAATTTCTTTGCTGAAAGGGTTAAAACTCGTATTAGGCAAAAATATCAAGGAATTATTCCTTATCACATTTATACTTACGGTGATCTTGCTTCGAAAATTATTAGCGAAGGAATATGTTTATGTAATGAAATTAAATTACATAAGCAAATACAAAAGGAAAAAATATTTGGGAAAAAGGTTCTTGGGGACTTTTGTGAACAAATTAGGTTATCCTCCATTAAACCAAATGAGAATAAGAAAAAGGGTTATAGACCTTCAAAACAAAATTATAAAAAGGAAAATTATAGTAATAATAAAAAAAGAAAAAGAAACAAAACTTTCCTAAAAAAAGAAAGCAAAGTTTTCCTGATAATGGAAAACAAAAGAAAATTCCGATATGTTGGAAATGTCATGCCCTAGGGCATTATGCTAAAGGTGCAAAATGAAAAAGAAATTTAAAAGTCTTGATGTTGATGCCGAGCTAAAGAGAGCATTACTGAAACTTCTTATAGAAGATTCTGATATAAACAATGAAAATTTAAAAGTATCTGTTATTACAGAAATTAATTCGGAAAATGATAATGAATCTGATTATGAATCAGATAGTAGTAATGAATCAAGTTGTGAAGGAAATTGTGATTATTATTAGGCTTTATGTAAAGCCAACGGATTATTCGTTTTAACAAAAGAAGATAGTTTTATTTTGGATCTTATAGATAAGATTTCAGATCCGACTGAGACAAAAGAGATGCTTCAAAAGTATTTAGAATCTTATAAGGAAAAAGATCGAAATACTGAGAAAAAATTAAAAATAAAAGAACCAGAATTCTACAACATAAAAGAGATTCTAAACAGAGTTAAAATCTCTAATGTTTCTATTTCGAAGTCTGCTGAATCTGATGTTTCTATATCAGAACTAAGGCATGAAGTAAAGATATTGAAACAAGAAATACAAGAATTAAAATCTAGAGTTTCTACTCTTGAGATAAAATCTCATATTAATTTTATCAGTGATACGGATAATGAAGATAATAAAAATTTAATACAAAAGGAAGAGTTAAACTCTTTGACTTTCGTCGATATGATTGATAGAGTTATAACTCATAAATGGCATACAAAAGTAACTATTGTTATTCATAAAGAATATTACTTTTCAGCCATTCCCATGATAGACTCCGGTGCGGGTTTAAATTGCATCAATAAAGGGTTAGTACCCTCTAGATATTTTTCAAAAACTACATAAATTTTTAATGCTAAAGATGGACGAAAACTTTTTGTTAAATATAAATTACAAAATACATTAGTATGCAATAAGGGTATTTGTCTTGAGATGCCATTTATAATAGTAAAAAATCTTTCTCATGATGTAATACTAGGAAATCATTTTCTTCATATGCTCTATCCTATTAAGGAAATAAATAAAAAGGGTATTACTAGTATTATTGAAGGACAAGAATTAACATTCTCATTTGTTTCTCAACCAAAATATCATGAAATTAATCTAATTCAACAGAAAATTTCTCGAAAAGAATTGTTTTTAAATTCTTTATCTCAAGAAATTTCTTATAAGAAAATAAATGGAAAACTTTCTTATGAGGTTTTACAAAAAAGAATTAAATGCTTACAAAATCATATTGAACAAACAATCTGTTCAGATATTCCTAATGTTTTTTGCGAAAGGAAAAAACATGTTGTTTGTCTACCCTATGAGCCAAACTTTAAAGAAAGTCAGATTCCAACAAAAGCTAGGCCCATTGCTATGGGTCCTACACACCTTGAAATTAGATATATGCATTTTAGCTTCATCAGAGAGATGAAATCCCACCAACCTTTAAGTTGGCCTGTAAAACCTTGGACAATAGCTTTTGCTAAATTAACATCGCTATTACCTTTTGTTCGACAAGTTGTTGCATACATAGTCATATAATGCAACTTTATTTGTATTTGATATTCAGAATAACCATCAATATTCCATTATCTATAGAGGTACCATCAAAAATAGCTCTACTTAAATAATGTTCATGTTCTTCAATTAATAAATCGACAGGAGTAGGCCTTGAATAATAAGGCTTTTGATTTTGATTATTACCAAAAGGAATCTTATTGACCTCATAAGGGTTTTCTTGCAATTCATTTTTAAACGTTTCCTCAATTTGATCAATTTCTTGATCAGAATTTTCAATATCTTTATCAGAATCATAATCCTGATTTTCGGTTATTTGAGCAATTTCTTTATCACGTATACCAAGACTTTTTAACCTTTTCATTATTTCATCCAAAACTTCAGATGACTCAAAAGATTTAGGCATATTAATATTTATTTTTTCAGAAGGTAAGGGTTTGAATAAAACTTTATCCTTTTCAATTGTTTGACTAGTAGTATTACTAGTACTAGGTATATTTCTAAAATCTGTAAGAATTTTATTCATATTTCGCTCAATTCTAATACGTTGTTTTTCAGTTGTCTATAAATACAGATTTGTAAAATTATTTTGTTCTATAACAGCTTCAACTTTATTATCTATTCGGTAAGGGGTTGCAATTACCTCGTCTTTATCTATTTTTATAGATAAAAATATTGTACTAGTGAAAGTTCTAGAAATAAGAGTTTAATATCTTGTAAGTTTTCCTCTTTTCTTCTCTCTCTATTTATTTATTAAAGTTTGTATATTTATTGTAATATATGGCTAGCCTTATAGGCTAAAATTTTTATGTGATAAATTATATCTGAACTATATGAATATCCTTATCCTGAATTCATTTCATACTATGTGATTAAAGTAATATAATAGTCAAAAGAGTAAATTTCATACTATGTGATTAAAGTAATATAATAGTCAAAAGAGTAAATGGGAGGTTTGTGAAAATTGTATATGGCGGCATGCTTTGGGTTTTAAGACTGTTCCTTGAACTGGTAGCCAAATTTTTAAGGCCATATTGAAAGGCTATATTTCGAGGCTTTTGTGCATCTATCAGTCTGGAAATTCTACGCTGATGACCGATACTATTTTCTGTAATCAGAGTGTTCTCCCTCTATTCCACATTTATGTTACTATTTTGTTTATTATATATCTGGAATCACAAGCACAATAATAAACTCACTATAAGGTGTAAATATAAAATTCATAATTTTCTGAAATTCAGAAGATGCATTTTTTTAATCCAAATGGCATAACATTCCATTCATAATGTCCTATTGGAACATTAAAAGCTGTTTTATATCTATCATCCTTATTAATTTGAATTTGCTAGTATCCTGATTTTAAATCAAATTTCGAGAATATTATAGAATCATATATTCTATCTAATAAATCTTTTTTATTTGGAATAGGATGTTTAATCCATTTTAATACTAGCTAAACCCAAGCGGATGGAAGGAATCATCATTCCATATTTTTTGGAATATGGATTCCAACAGGAATGAGCATTTCCGACATATAACATACCAAGTATACAAATAAGATTGATCTCAGTAATATAATTCTATTCTCACTTCATTCCAGTATAACCAACGACGTCCTTATAATTATATCTATTAGCACGTCAGATTTTTTATACGATAGTAGAACAAAATCCATCAATAGCCGAGTATAGCACGGAGATACTAGAGCTGGAAAATAACACATAGATATAATAGTTTGGCCCATAATTTTGCTCTCTCTCTCTGCCCAATCCAAGAACCAATTAATTCTCTATTAGAATGTAATCAATTGTTTTTTAATACGGCCCAAAATTGTGGCCCAATTAGTGTAAATGGAGTCAGGTGTCAATATTTCAAGAGCACAAAGAGAGAGAGATTCACAAAAGAGACAGAATCATTGACTAGAATGGAATCTGAATTATTCGACACAGAATCAGGAAGAAATGAGAACTGGAATCCCATGAACGATATGAACTATATATATATATAGAGAGAGAGAGATCCATCCTTGGCACCAGGCAGAAGCAGTAGTAGAAAAAAAAAACTGGACACTCTTGCAATGGATAATATCAAACACTAATTTTATTGATGCAAAATAATATTACAAAAACATATTTTATAGTCTAAATTTTCACTATTCATAAACAGTGCTTGGTCTGCCACTGACATCATTGCTTACGTCCTGAACAGTTTTACTGTTGAAATCTGGCTCTAACAACTGTGCTTGCTTTTAATTAAATGGGTCTTGGGCATCCTGCATTGGATCCGTCATTTTTGTATCTTGACTCATTAAGTCTTCTTCATCGTCTGAGCTTGTCTCCAAAATTTCTCTGAGTTGCTGCTTTAAATCTCTTTTTGAAGCGCTAGACAGTAATTCTGTAAGAAGTTCAGAAACATCTTTCTTTTGTTCAGTAAGAACAGGTTTTAAAGGTTCGAGATTAATGATCCCTTTGCTAGAAAAAATTGACTCTTTAAAGAATTCAAATTTATCCCACCATTTAATGAGAATCCGTCTTCCTAGATAAGGAATATTTTCAAATGAAGTTTCATGCCTTTGTAGACTTCTGTTCATAATAACAGTATCCCATCTCAAAATCCATGGGACTTGATATAGGACTGCAAACATAAGTCCATGAGCTTTCATTGACGGATTTGTTTTAACAAATTCTTCGTATATCTGTCTTACCTTGTCAGGTAATATAATAGGATTTAATCCCCAGTTAGAAAACCAAACATAAAACCAATTCGGAACATTTGAGAAATTTTGGCCTTTAAATTGGAAAAACCAACTATGCTTTTTCTGTCTATTCTCATAACAGAAAGCCATATCCCATGCTTTTATATAATCAAAATAATTAAACATAAATTTATTTTTATAGGGATATTTGGTATTTGGGACAATTTCTTTAAATTTATATAAATCTCCATCCCATTCTTCAGGTAGAATAACCCGCATAATATTGGCTTTTGAGAAAGCCCATTCACCACCAGTTCGAATTTTGGAATCAAACTGTACCGAACCAGTGACTGTTAAAATATCTTGATAATAAAGAAAATCTTTAGGATAAAGGATTGGGTCAGTGAAACCTTTTAAATAGAAAGTTATAACTTCTTCAGAAGATAGGTGGGCATATTTTCTCTCAATTGGAGATATCCATATAGTCGTTATTGGAATATATGGATAGACATATTCTTTTGGGGTAGCAGATTTAACTGCTATTTTATAAGCATCTTCCCTTAGTTCATCTTCTTGCAGGATAGCTTTTAAAGCTTCTTCTCGCAATTGTTTTTCAGTTTTTTCAATAGCAGACTTATAAGTCTGTTGTCGATCAAACTTTCGGGGTGTATTACCCTTACTTGTAGAGGCTCTCTCTTTTCCTTGGTTCATGTTTCCCCCTGTAAGAATTCACGAGTTAAAAAATCAGGTAATGAATTATTTGATCCTTTAATAAACTAAATATCGAAATCAAATACAGATAAAATAGCTTGCCATCGGGTAAAAATTTGTTTGGATGCTAGATTTTTAACATCTTTTTGTAAAATTTCTTTTGCTGATTTACAATCTAGTTATTAAGAAAATGAAAACTGAAGTTGATTTCTTTGAAATGATCAAGGTCTTTTATAAAGTAGAGCAAAGACAACATAGATTTCCTGATTTTGATAATAAAATTATTATCACAATATTAATTCAACCTATCAAAATTTTATTAGGAAATGTATACGCAGTATACATCCTCCTGAGGTTAATTTATCTATAAAAATAGATAAAAATGAGGTTATGGCAACCCCTTATAGAAAAGATAATAAAGTAGAAGTTGTACGTGGGATCAGGTTAAATTACCTGAAAAAATGGATTCTAAAAGAAGCAAATCCGCTTTTATTTCATTTTCTGGAGCATAAAACATATCATTTAGATTTCCATAAAACGGAAACTCTGAATTTTTATCAAGAGTTAGGGTATTTAAACCAAAAATACTACGATCATCATCATAGCCCATATCAGAGGGTGTAGGGGATTTAAATTTCGGAGGCTAGATCACCACACTTATAAAGGTCATAGGGAATAATTCCCTTATATTTTTGCCTAATACGAATTTTAACCCGTTCTGCAAAGAAATGAGGTAATCCAATTACAAATTTTTCTTTCCAGAAATCATGTTCTATCTTCTCTTGTAAAAATTCTAGAGATGAGAGAGAGAGAGAGTATAGTGGGAAAATAAGCATAATTAACCATAAATTTGCAATTTGGAGACAAAGATTTAAGATAGGGCAGAGAGAAGACTACTATATATAATCGGTCAATTAAAATTGCAAATTGGCTGCAGAGCCTCTAACAATCACCATCCTTACTTAGATCAACAGCCCATGTCAATTGTCATAAGTATTGCTATATAAGTACATATACTAATACAAGCAACAGATATCTTAAGAAAAACAAAGCAAAACTATAATTTACTTTAATTGACATGTAAATCACTCTACCTTGGAATCCTTTTCCTTGACTTGTTTCTTTTCCTTTGGTTTGGCTTTGTTAGGCTTCATAAAGCAAAAATATGCACAACAAAGACAATGTAATAAGAACTTCCTTCTTCTCCCTTTTTCTTTTTTTTTTCTTTCTGTAATTCCAAATGGTTCTTACAAAGAGAAGAATGTGTACATTAAGTTCATATAGCAATAAAAGTGGTAGGCTCCCCTTCCTTTTCATCATTGGTGACTTTTCACATGCCAATCCTATTATGGATAAAGACCGCAATAGGCTGGTTCATTATTGTTGTCAAAAGGTTGAATCCCAACCCAAGGGGCCCCATGCCCCGGTCCGACAGAGCTATGGGAGGAATAAATCATGGTAACCCAGTCAATCACAGTGGCTAGACCAGTGCCCACTACGCACAAGGAGCCCCTTCACTTGAGAGATTGCTCCCACACTGCCGTTGGTGGAACTCGATCCTTGGTCATTGTCCAAATTTCACCCTTCTGTGACCAACTAAGGTGCCCATGCTGGGGTGGTTCATTATTGTGATAATATGGGGTGGACAATGCATTATAGGAAATACCATATATATATACTATTCTCCACATTTTCTTTGTGGGTCATCCCATGCACTCTTTTAATTACTCCTCTCAAGTCAAAAGATTTCTAGGCTGGCAAGCATTCACGAAGAAAGAAAAGAAACAATTATAGTCTTTAAATAGGAACAAATTAGTGCACCTGAATGATGGGACCAGAAGTTAGCCAAAAGCATGTTGCAAAAATATTATAACTGTTTTGGAGATATAGGAAGATTTTTAAATTTAACACTAGTATGAATACATCAACAGAATCAAGAACTATTTGGCAAACATAGATATATATTATTAGTAAAGAAAAGAGATATAATGAAATAACTTCAAGTGATATTATCTCTTTCATCATCATTTTCATTTTTTTAATACCAAGGGGAAAATGTTTGCTTAGTGTTGATGGTATTCAAGACTTGGTGGTAAAGTAAAATTTTCTGGGAATATGTAATGTTCAATAGGAGATTTAGACAAGATTGGCTGCAATTCTCCAATTATGTCTAAATCAATTACAATCTTTATTGCCCAATAATAACTTGGCAGATAATTCAGGAGTATACTTGCATC
The DNA here is from genome assembly GCA_963669365.1 of Verbascum thapsus. Lineage (NCBI taxonomy): Eukaryota > Viridiplantae > Streptophyta > Magnoliopsida > Lamiales > Scrophulariaceae > Verbascum > Verbascum thapsus. Next base: position 13,902,358 of record OY770110.1, on the reverse strand, counting down.
TTATTATAACATTATCAAGTTAATATACATGTCACAAAATATACTCACTTATACGCTCACAATTTACTGTATTTGTACACACCTACACCCTTTTTTCTACCAAGTCGAACATACTGCACGAGTAGTGGGCACGGTGAGTACTTACTATCCCCAAGGCCGGCGTGGAGGACTTTCATGATTGACAAGCAAACATCAAGTCCAATGTGTAGAGTGCATGAAATGCTTCATTTATCATTGGCATCAGAATTCGATTAACAATGAAGCCAGAGAAATCTTGAGACCAAACAATCTTCTTTCCAAGCCTGCAAAGCCAGGTATTTGGTGCAATTATGAGTTAAAACAAGCATTGTAACTTATATGAAGTTTCAGCAATAATAATAAGGGTATATTTCATAAACACCTCAAAGTTTGAGAAATTACCACTAACATTTTATGCCGGTAAAAGCTTACAATTTCAACCCTTGTTTTTCAAATAGTCAGGATCTGACAAGGGTTATAATTTGCAAAATCTCACAAGGTTCGCTGTAATTATCCAATAACTGAAGGTGTGCATGTAAATATCACTACAGTAAAAATAAAACACGGTTTCATTCAGTCACCTCTCTGCTAACTCTTTTGTGGCATTGAATGTATCATCTGATGTAGTAGCTCCTCTGATTATCTCAACCAGCTTCATAATAGGTGGAGGATTCATGAAATGCATTCCTATCACCTGCGGACAATAACATTTAATTCTAGCCGTCTATTCAGTTGTCCCATCAATTAAAAGTGAGTGATTAGAGTTTCTAATTCTTTTGGTTACACAAATCATACAATATTACTTTTTAAACTTATTTTATTCTTTACTTTATTTTTTATTCTTATGGTGACGGGACTTACTTCATTTTCATTCAGTTGGATGATTGGAGGTTCCGCCAAATCAATGAGAAGAGTTAAGAACTACAGCAACAACTCATTCACTTCACTTATTCGGTATTTACACAACCATACATACATATACAATCCACAAAATAAAAAAGATCTTTACGTTTATAATGCATAATTCCTATTATATTTTTGCGATTCAGTCAACTTTTCGTAAGCATTGTATTGATGGATGAAGCTGTATATTGTCTTGATGCATGAAGAAGTATATATTTTAACTAATTATGTGGATTGTTCAGTATAAAAAAGTCCACCTACAAAAAGACATATTTGTTGTAATAAAAGTCCATACTCTATAGTTTTAGGAATATATTCTAATAATTAATATTGTATCTGTAAAAGATGGTTGATAAGGAGTAGCTATGGTAGAATAATTCTCAATTTGGAGCAGAGATGACTCCAGAAAAAAAAAAAAGTAGTAATGCTCCAAATGTTTTGGAAATAGTTTATATTTTCTATTTATGAAGAATTTAAATTGAAATTTGACTCTATCTTAAAAGTTATCTTACCGAACCATTGTTCATTGGGCGTAGATTTTTTTAAGCTTCTTGTTGGTGATATGTTGATCAAATAAACGGCACATGAGACAGCTTCAGCCAAAAAATCAGCTGGCATATTTTTCTTCTTCAACATGCATCGAACCATGTTCATAATTATTATATTCTTCTGTTCTGCGATGCCATTTTGTTGGGGAGTGTATCTAGCTGTCAATTCATGTCTAATACCATGATTTTTGCAAAATTCTTCAAATAAGTTAGACAAGTATTCTCCGCCGCGATCACTTCTCAATGTTTTAATTTGATGACCAAAAAACTTTTCAACTTCAACTTTGAACTCTTTAAAGTACAAAAGAGCTTCTGATTTTTCTTTCAAAAAAATAAACCCAAACTTTTCTTGTATAATCATCGATAAATAACAAGAAATACCCATTACCTCCAAAAGACGGAATTCGAATTGGGCCACAAATGTCAGTATGGATAAGCTCCGATGGCGAATGCGACTTCCAATTTGATTGGGCTGGGAACGGATCTCGATGTTGTTTCCCAACTGGCATTCTTCGCATATCTCACTGATTTCATCCATTTTAGGTAACCCTTGCACGATACTTTTATTTGGCAGCTCCTTCAAACTTTAAAAGTTTAGGTCGCCAAATCTGTCATGCCACAACTTGGAAATTTTTTCTTTAGGTTACAAATAACAAGCATCACTTAGGACATCAAGTTTGACAGGAAATAAATTGTTTGAATCCATATTGATCTTTGCAACAAGTTGGTTTTTCTTTTTCATGGTGCAAAGATTATCAACAAACTGAATATCAAAACCTTTCTTTATTAAGTGCCCAACACTTAATAAGTTACTTTGCAATCTAGGTACGTAAAATACCTCAGACATTTTCTCCACTTTTTAATTTTTTGTTCGGAAAGCTATTTCTCCGACACCTTGAATTTTGTACGTCTTTGCATCTCCAATTGTAATCTGCCCACTGTTAGTCTCCACAAGAGATGAAAATAAATTTTTGTTGCCCGTCATATGTCGGCTAGCTCTACGAAGCACTTTTTCTACAACTCTTTGGGTCTCCATCACTTCACCATTTGATGCCATTTGATTTCAAAGAGACGTGACCCTTGTAAAATATTCAGGGACTTTTTCATTGTCTCTCATCTCCAACTTTTCAAATTCCGCACGCAAGGATTGCAAGCGAACCTTCTTAACTTGTTCTTGGCCACAATAAGTCGTCTCAAGAATTTTCCATGCTTCTTGAGCACTTTTGGCCTTTGAAATTCTCTCATAGACTAGAATTTCAATTCCTTGATAGATTTGGAAAAGAGCCTTCTATCCTTTTGCCTTTTGTTCTTTAGGAGATTTTTTTGAGCTTCAGATAATTGAGATTCATCGTTGGGTGGATTTACACCATCTTCAACGACATACCACAAGTCTTGAGATTCAACACATAACTTCATTAGGTTGCTCCAATAATCGAAGTTTTCTCCATTGAAACGAGGCATTTGTGGGGATAAATTGTTGTTGACCATATCTTTTTTTCAACAAAAAAAAAGGCTCTTATACCACTTTTTAGTGAATTTTAGAGAGAAGTATAGAGAGATAACAATATAATTTGTATTGATATGTTTTTGAATGATTTCCAACATTACAAGATCACCTATTTATACTATTATCGAGGTAAATGAATAATAAAAAATTAAATACCAATACATGCACTCTCTTTTCTAGGTACATGAATTCATAGATACATTCATGCCTAGGTACATTCATCCATTTAATATTCATTTAACTTAATTAATAAATTCCTAATTCAATTTATTTACCCAACATTATGGGCTAGTCAGGATCATCTATTCCAAAATTGTATTCCATATTATATTCCAGTCGTTACATATTTGACATTTGTAATTTAAATTAATCTTTGTTTGTTTGTATTTTTTTATTTACTTAACCAAAATTAAAGAAGTGATAAATTAGGAAACACGATAGTTTTGGAAACAAATCTTACACATATCTTAATTAAACATAACACATCTTGATTGCATATTTTTTCCTTAATATCCGTTGTTTTACAAATCTACTAATTAATATTATTTTCTTATTATTTCCCTTAATCCGTGGCTGATGATGAAGAAGAAAATATATATTATCAAGGACTCAACCTTGCAATGCTCATAAAGAAATTATTTTTCATTATTTTTAAAGTTTTTCTATTGTTCCATTGTTTTAGTTTATAATACACGAATTTAATTGTAAGTTTAACATGGAATTTCTCTCATTTTCTTGTTTTATGAAACATGCTGTTATCTTTTACTCCCAAGAATGGCATTTTGATTTTAAAAATGATAGTTGGAGTTTTTGAATATGCAGTGAGATATTATAATTCTGGTGATAAGAAATAAATATGAATCTCCATGTTTTTGGATTAAAAAGTGCTTAAAGGATAAGAAAATTAGATAGATTTAAATCGGTTATGCAATTGTAAGAATAATTTATAGAGAACAAATCTGCAATCAGATCCATGATTACCTTATTTTCCTTAATCGAGATGTAATATTTGATTAAGATCCATTTATGATGATTTTCCTAAAACTATAATTTATGTGTTTCCTAATTTATCACTTCTTTAATTTTGGTGAAGTAAATAAAAAAATACAAGCCAAACAAAAATTAATTCAAATAACAAATGTCAAAAGTTTATGTTCCATAAGTTATGAACTTGATTTTGAAAGAGAAAGGAGTATAGACTAGATCTTTAGAGAAGACGAAGAGGCTCCAAGACATTTGACATCTATACGACTCATATCAAAACTAGGGTCTACCTCTAGTACTTGTTTCTTACAGACGTCAAAGCCAATGACAAACGCTTTTGAGGCGAACTTGTGTTTTTCTACCTTCAATTCGTGCGAGTTTTTATAGTCTTCAATGGCGCTTGCTGCTTGAGCCTCAGCATTTTCAACCTCACTTTCCGCTTTTTTAACCTTTTCATCCGCCTTTCTTACCTCCTCCCGAGTATTATCATGAGCCTTCCTTATCTCACTCTTCAAGACGTTAACCGTTTTCTTTAGCTCCTCTAACTCCGAGTCCTTGGCTGCAAGGGCAAGTTGAGCCTCGACCTCATTTTTACATAACTCTTGCTTCAAATCATCAATCCCTGTCTTTAACCTCAACCATTCTCTTCATGCCATCGAAAAAGTAAACAACCTATTCACATAATGAAATTACCATCAATAAATGTACAAATTAACATTCTCAAAACTAGTATTTTGTTTGAAGCAGGGGTAGCAAATGAGCGGATTGGGTTGAGTTGGGTTTGGGTTGGTTCCAATAGGTTGATTTTTAAATAGTTGTTTTTCATGGTTTTAAGGTGGAACCAAGCTAAACCCAAAATGGAACCAGCCCAAAAGGGAATCAAGTCTAACCCAACTCAATACCTTGTATTTTGTTCTTTATAAGTTAGATTAATTAAAAAGCAATTTGGGCTAAGTTAAAATTTAGTTGGGCCCAACTTGGAACCGATTTGGACCTATTAGGAACCAAATAAATTTTTTTAAGAACCAACCCAACCGAAACTAGTTTAAATGGGTTGGAACCATGGTTTTGGAACCATTTTGCCACCCCTAGTTTAAAGTAATGATGCAAACCCATTAACTACGAATCACTGTTTTAGTAAGATCCGATCTCGATCAAACTAGACAAATTATTAATTTATTCTTTTGATAGATGGAGTAAGATGGAAAAGGAATCAATGGCGTTCGTTACCTTAGAAAGACATTCATAGCCACCAGAAAATAGTTCATCACGGGTAAGGGAATCAAGTAAGGTTTCGTCTTTAGGAACCATCAACTTGGTCATCATTTTTTCACCTATAACATCATCTTGCAAAGTATTATCGTTTTTCTGCTTCGATTGAGCACTTGTTGATATTTGTGCGAATTTTTGTAATAAAGATATATCAATCTCAGTCTCTTCATCCTTTTCTGCTTCACGAACTTCCATATCTACGTCTCATCAAATCAAAGACTGTTACAATCGTACCATATAAACAACGAATATTACTTAAATTGCAAACGAAACTAATGTAATACGATAAACGTTTACATTCATTAACGAAAATAGGAGACTTTTCCAAATCACTTGATTTCGATTTTATTTCTTGATTATTGTCACTAATGTCATTCGTCTCATTATGGCTGCCTAAAAGTAACTTCAAGGGCTGTGGAAAAGCAATAAACAGCGGTCGAAACTCAATACCTTCAACAATTAGGCCCATTTTCCAGCTCGTAAGCTCCAATATTCGTGCCTCGACTGCTTCATCAAATCCATCGACAAAAAACCGTCCAATTTCCAACTCCATCCAGCCGTCCATTCTCCTAAGTGGAATAGGTCCCCTTGGATTCATCCCTGGTTGAAGATGCACGATTTGAGAGCTTTTTTTAGCATCTCTATCTGATTCAACGCGAAAAATGTTGACTATTGCATTTGCTGATTCGAAGCCCTTTGACCAATCCGTTAATTTGAACACGAGGTATGCTACATAAGTAGTATCTGAAGATAGCATTTGTGTTTTTATTCGTCCTCGAATATCGAGACATCTACCGTAGTGAAGTATAGCTACCTCTGAGAATCTGAATAAATAGAAAAAAAATAGTTAGTTTCATATTGATAACTTGTGATTGAACTCATATCCAAATGCAATTAGTATTAAGACCTGGAATTAGCATCAGTTGTCCAATCCCAATATTGAGACGTTCGTGGCATCAAAATTTGAAGTTCCTTTGCTCTAACCATATAGTTATTTTCATTACCATTGTCTACAAAAAAGCCCTGTTTCATAGTCAAATTAGGTGCTTGCATTATAGCTATATCAGATACAAAGGTATATATATATATATATAGACTATAGGCCACGGGCTATATATAAAGGACCATTCGCAGGGTGGTCTCTAATGTTCCGGACCGGCCATTGATGTTCATTGCTTCACATACAAAAAAAAAAAAAAAAGGAAAATTACGGCATTCGTCGCATAGGATAGACCCTGTTATGTTTTTCACTTAATTATAAACAAACTAACAAAATAATCTCATATTTTGAATTTTTGGAACTGAACACTAAAAACCGGATGGGAATCGTTAGCTTTCTCATGTTACGTTCCTCGCATGTGATTAGAAATAATTTTAACGGGACGCAAGTTATATGTCCATGATTCCATCTAATTTTTGATGAAATGAAATCATAGCTATTAGAGTGTTACATTTAGTTATATAACTTTCAAAATGTCTCGCATTTAGTTCGACTGTACTAACTCTAACGGTCAACTCCATTAATCAACAATTTAATTGTTTTTTTTTTTTAAGAATTCACGCGTGAAACGCTCATACGTGAATTATATTCAATATATAATATTTTTACTCAATATCAAGTGTCTCTTATACATAAAATATCTGATCAAAGTTGACTAACGGAGTTGACCATTTTTCAACGAGGAGACTAAAACATTTTGCATATAAACAATCACAAAGATTATTACCTTATTCTCGTCATCTATTTCAGGTAAACGATCATCGATTAAATGCGAATCCCTGAATGAAGAAATGAATCGATCACTGAAACTGAAATCATCATCAAAGCTGATGATGCTGGAATTTCTTGAATGATTATGAGCCATTTGCCAAAGCTGCTCCTTACGCGTAACTGCTGTCACCAATCTCTCCCAGTTGTCGTAAATTCGACCCATCGATTAAATTCACAAAAATGTTTTTTGAAATTAATCGTTGAATTTTTCAAATTTATTGTGGGTTTGTGTTCACTGTTCAGTATTATGTTCTATATTGTAAAATACGAAGAAATTGTTGTCGACGCGTAATGGTGACCAAGTGGGTATCAGTATGTTGACAATTTGTAATTTTGTTTCATAACTTAATTTGAAACTAAATTTTGATTCTCACAATAAGTTATAATTTTTAAATATCTTAAATATAGTCAAAATCAAAAAATTTATTCAAAATTTAATGGTAACTCCACTGATAATTATGTGGTATATAAAATATTTATATTACCTTAAAAGGCTTTAAAAAAAATAAAAACTTCAAATGGTCTATGGATTTGCAATTTATTATACAAACCTACATGAAGTATTTGTTGGTGGGCTAATTAAATGAGGGCCCGCAAATATATGTTGGAAGGTGTATTAGGGATAATATTTTCCTTCATCTAGAATTTAACAAACAATGTAAAAAAAAGTAATACATACATATTAGCCAAATAATATTTTAAATTAATTGTGGTATGAATATATACCTTTGAAGTATTTGACACGTCTTGGATTTCAAACACATTACTTTTCAATATTACATAATACTTTTCAAATTAAAACAAGAATATAATAAAAACTTTTGACCATTTGTTATAATGTTAAACAAGCAAAAAAAGAAACATAAAAGAGTAAAATACCACTTTGGTATCACTTCTTAAATACATTTTTTTATCTTTCTTTTCACGAAAACCTATCATTTATATTAATATCACCAAAGATTTTTGATAAGAATATAATTATTGGTATGATGGAATGAACACTACAAATAATTAAGGTATTTGGTTACTTTCAAACTGGTTTGAACTTATCTATATCTATATCTATACTACTATAAAAGCACGAGTTATTTTTTTTACATTTTTGATTTACATAAAATAAATATCATTATAAAGTTTAATTTTTTAATGGCAAAATAGTCAAAAATAAATAACTTAATAAAATTTGAACTCTTCAATAATAAGATGTATAGTTAGATTAGGACTTTTAGATAGTAGTAATCACTAGAGGAACACAAGACGTCTATTTTATTTATTCTGTTATAAAAGTAATGGGGGTTTCTATGAATTTTTTATCTACCCAATATGTCTCTATTTAATTTACTTTGTAATGACTAAAATAATAAATAATAAAAAATTAGTTTTATATATCTACAATAATAAGGTGTATTATTATTTTAGGACTCTAGAACTAGCAAGAATAGTAGGACTCTATAACCAAATTATAAATAAATATTAATCAAATATAAATTTATTCATTAGAAAAAGGAAATAAAAAACGTTTGATATGTGTATACACACGTCCAATACTATTTATGCAAGCACTTTTTTTCTTTACTTATCAATTAAATGTTACTTATTTTATTTTCCTAGCTTATTTATTGATGCAAAATTAGTAACAAATCATCAACCATTCACATATAACCATTCATATATATAGTCTGATAATCATGGAGAGGGAAAATAGTAGACCATACATTATCCATTAAATTATTACATTAGAATTTTATGATATGCAATTCACCCTTTTAAAAAAAGATTTTATACACCTTTTATGTATTAATCAATTTTCATGTCAATTAATATTTATTTTTTAAATACTTATTTATTGAATAATAATTCATTTAGTGAATTTTTATTTAGGTTTTGAATATATAATATTTTAAAATTAAAAATTATCTATATAATTGAATTATTTTACGTGGTTGTGATTTATAATTTATTTAGTAAGTATTTACTAAGTTAATTTATTATTTAAATTTTGAATATTTAAGAACTTAGTTTCTTATAATTCTAGAGTTTGAGTAATAGTTTGAGTATATTGATATTTTCTCTTTTATTACCTTCAATTATTTTAAATGATCAATTGACTAATTTTAATTTTGCAGTTTGAATAATTTACCAAATAAATTTATAAAACTAAATTACAAGAGTTAGTAGAATAATGTTTATTTGAAATATGGTCAAAACGCACTTTATTTTAAAAAAACACATATCAATAGAAAATCAAAATACGACAATGTTATCAAATTAAAGAAAAAAATTAATTCTCATTATGTTTTAGTTATTTTTCATGTTGTGTAATAACTTTTATCCACAACATGCAATTTTTGTACCTTTTCTTTTCACCAAATAAACTGAATTTAATTAACAAACTGACACAACCAATAGTAGTAATCAAACAAAAAGTGTTTACTGCAATCTACTAGGACTTCAAAAGACTGAAATTGAAATTTCAAGCCGATACACATTTAATGATTCTGAAAATAAATATGACACTCTGATTTTACAAAATGGAGTAATAAAAAATCATAATTCTAAAATTAAAAATTAAAAAATACACAAATATCCCGTTATTGAGCCACTAGAAAGAATTATTGAAAATATACAAAAAACAATTACTGAGAAAAAAGAAAATGTGAAGCATTTATTTGATGAAGCAATTTATTCATCAAAATTAAACAAAATATAAGTATAAATGAAGCATCAATTTACATAAAAGTGTATTTAGCTATATTGGTATTTGTGTTTGACTTTTTTATTATATAATGTTTTTTGAAGAATGTCGGTCTATATTTATTTTTGAAACAATTAATTTACTAAGTAATAATTATTTAGTCAAATTATGATATAAATTTTGAAATAAAAGCTTTTAAACAACAGTTCTGAATTACTTTAGCGAAATCATACATTTCATGTTCAATGAATGTGTTATTTACTAGTAAACAATAAATAAGTGACTATTTTATTTATGTTAGCAAAGATATTTACTCAAAATTATATTTAAATAATAAATAAATAAATATGTATTAATATATCCCAATGCATCGTATCCTAAAATTTACCATCTCGTATCGTATCCATATTCCCATATTCATACATAATAAGTCCATCCAAGCTACTTAAACTATTAGAAACACATTTTAACTCTAAATGGCCATTCCAAACAGAAGCAGATGTTGTTAATCCAACTTCATAATACTTTGTTTGTTTATGTTTCCAAATCCCATTTTCAAGTTTTTAAATCCCAATATTCAAAATAAACTTAACACACTAAATTTTAAAAAATTTACTCAAAAACATAAACAAACATTGTATCTCATTATATCCAAGTATTAAAACCTGAAAGTTTAGCATAATTTCAATTCAGTTATACTGTTACAATTATCCACACATTTAGAATCAAACTTGATCTATTCAAATATTGGTAAAGATATTTTAAAGACTGCACTTAGATACAAGCTGCCTACGTACCTCGTGAAGGATCAAGTCTGACGTAGTTCTATTTATAATTGCTTCGTATATAATAAACAGCTCGTGGGGTACAGTTTAACATCCGTCCCAACAAAGAGCATTTATTGATATATTTATAAGTTTCCCATATACTACTCATGAGGTGACACATAGCCCTGTAATGAACTGCCACTTGTCATTCATTTATCGGTCCCATTTAATGTCATATCATTTAACGTTATTGGGCTGGGCCGAGCCCAGCTGCATCATATTACATTACTTTGCTGGCTTGTTGGGCCATGTACCCATGGTCCTGATGAAGAGTATCGATCTTGACCTCGTAAGACTCCTTGTTTAGTCGAGTCAGGTGTTTGGTCCCAACCCACCTTAACTGATCCCTCTAGACTTAGCTCCATCATTCTGATGAAATTTTCTTTGTCAAGTTCTAGAATAGTAGCTGCTATTTTCATGGCAGCCACCCATTCATCGATTATCTTTTCAATATTTCGAAAATCGATGACATCTAGATTAAGAATAGTACCATAAGGGTGCAAGGGTTGAGACATTGTCCGTGTCCATGGTGTATTCTCTGGTACCCTTTTCAGATTCCTCCCTGGATTCTCTGAGTCTTGTTCAAATGAAAGTTTCTGTTGTATTGGTGTAGAAGTCTACACCCTCATGCATCGAGCTATCCTCTGGAGGATCATTTGATGCAATACTTCCTTCTGGAGGTGGTAGCGTCGGTGGCACAATAGTGGTTAACTAAGTCTACAATCCCTAGCTGTGAGAAAGATTCAACTAATTCTTGTAAATCAGATAGATCAACTCTTGATACCTCCATTAATTAATACTTTTGAGGATTTCATTGATTCTATCTTCTTGTATTTTAGGCTGCGGAATTTTCGTTGCCTTCCTTTTCTGGTGTAAAAGGGGCACAGGCCCAAAAGCATCTCGGATCCGGTCCCTATTGGATGTCCCAATATCCGTTTTTCGCCTAGATCTGAAATTTCTTTCTTCAAATATAGTATCTAGTTTTTCAAATCTGGGAGTATCGGTAATATCTCGTCCATCTTTTGGTTCAATTGTTCTATTTTCATATGTAGATGGATCAACCTATGACCATAATCTTGAACCGTTTTCTGAATTTCTGTAAGATTTTGGGTATTCTTAGAGTTATCCATTTCGATTTCTGTCCATTTTGGACAGAATTCTCTCTTTTCGTAACTCGTTGAACATTTGTTCGAATGTTCCATTTTTGTTTAAATCTCCTCCGTTAGAGAATAAAGTAATAAAATGCAATAATAATTAATTATTTCATCAATAAAATATAAGGCTCTGATACCATTTTGCAGAAATATAACAAAGATGTCCTTAAGTTACAAATTTCAAGACTAAAAATGTAATTTTCCCCTAAAAAAGCACATTCCGTTAGTGATTTAACGGAAGTTTAACGGTATTTGTCCGGAATTCATAAGTTGAGGGACTTAATCCGCCGAGCTGTAACATTAGGGACCGATTTTGCGATTGGAAATAACTTCGGGGACCGATTTTATAATATGTGTTTTGCATTAGGAATATATTTATTAGGTTGTCTAAATGTGTAGTCGTGTAAAGTTGCACAAAATTATCGATAAACTTCAGCTTAAGTCTAAAGAAATAATTTGCTTCATCCTACAATTTTACTGATTATATGTTATACCTTTTCGCAAAGCCCTATGTATCTAGTTTTAAAACAATATAATATATTATTACGAGCATCTATAGTGAGTTATAAAACATTTCGTAAAGGTTCGCAAACTGTCAATAAATTTTCGTTTATGTTTGAAGAGAAAATGGTTGATCCTCGATGTTTCATGATAATGTGCTATATATTTTCAGTTTCATATGTGTCTACTTTGAGTTCTAGTCTTTCTAGTCTGATCTAACCCGCGGCACAGCCACGACACGACCTTACCTTAGCTGGATCTCGTTGGTGCCACCTAAACGGTAGGTAGGCGGTGGATCTTTCTTCTCCAATTCCTAGTCATCAAGTATCTAGGCGAGGCACTCTTCCTATTGTTTAGTCTAATAAGTTCCTACATATTAACACATTATCAATAATATGATTCTGATAAATTTTAGCTTATGTTTGAAGACAAAATTAATTGATATGACAGCTCTCAAGATAATTTGTGATACATTTTTTAGAAATATCTATGTGGCTACTTTTAAAGAAAAATAATTTATTATTGCGAGCATTCTACAACGCGTTATATTAATTTCTCGTACAATTTATGAAAGACTTATGTATTGACTTTTAAATACAAAACTAATTTATAATTTTAAGCATATCATATAATGTCGAGAAAGTCTGTGTAATTGGGTTTGTGGTGAGGGAGAAAAGTGAAAACAGGGGTTAGAAGTTGAATAGAAAAAGTGAGGGAAGTTTCGTTAAGGTTTTGGACTGATTTCTGAATTTGAATAAGAATTAAGGAAAGACCCAATCTCTTTCTCTCCAGCAAGAATTGATCAAATAAAGCATTTCTAATTTCTTTAGCATTTGGTTATTCTCTTTGTTCCTCAGGTGATAAATTAATTCTCTCTCTCTCTCTCTCTCTCTCCATTTTTACTTTTTCTTCATCTTTTTATTGCTTTTTGTATGGGTTATACTTTTAATTGTTCAATTATTGCTTAAGAAATTATGTTGCTCCTTGTTTATTGCTGATTGTCTAATAATCGAGTGTTGGTTGAATTGTGTTGAAAATTTTGGATTTTCAATTAGGGTTATATTACCAGTAACAATGGAATTTTAGGGTTTTGTTTATTGAGGGTATTTGCCAATTCTTTTCTTTATGAGCATTTAATAATTAAAATGAAAACTTTCCAAATATAATGTCCACTATTCCACTTTTGTGGTTCCAAAATGTTTGTCTCTTATTATCGTCTAATCTTACTGTTTGAAATATATATAATCATTTATTCTTATCATAAAAATGCAATTGTATTTAAAAAAGATAGTTCTTTACATGGATACAAATAATAGCCATAAATTAGATTAAATTCATGACATATTGAAGTGTTGTTTTTGTTGAATTGAAGAGATGTCTAAGAACTATGACAACTGGGAGAGATTGGTGAGAGCAGTGTTGCGTCGAGAAAATGATAGACAAATGGCTTTTATCGATTCCTGCAGTGTTAGTTCCAGATCCAGATCATCCACTTCAGATCTTACGATTTCTCAATCTGATCACAAACAAGCAGTCGATGACTATGCAGATTTGTCTATGCTTCACACCGATTGGAGAATGTTGCTGCCACCTGGTAAACAGGAAGTAGTCTGGAAATCAGCTTCTCAGGTAACAATCCCTTTACTTGATATCCTTTTCATAATGAATGATTTGATATTTGATCGAATATTGATGGATACGAAATGGTATCGAATTGATGAATATTGTGAAACAGAGCTTTTTTCTTGATAAATCGACTGGAAAAAACTGTTTTACTTTTGGAGCATCGAAACTCCTAACATTGGATGGAGACTATGAGCAGCATTGGGAATTCAATCCTCATCCCAAATCCAGGTCCTTCATAAAAAAACGGCCCATATATTCGAAATTGCAAAACTCAAATCTTAACCTTTTAATTTGCAGATTTTCGGAGGTGGCTGAGATTGTACATGCAGTCAATCTTGATATCGGATGCAAGATAAAAGCAGAAATGCTATCCCCAGAGACTTTTTATTCAGCATATCTCCTGTATGGATTAAGTGAGGAGAGCATAAACCTGGGGCATACAGTATTGGCCTTTAGAAGTTTTTACGATGAATACGATTACACTAGTTCAGTAAATCAAGTTGGAACAGTCCATGAAGTTAGAGTCGACGGATGGATGGAGGTAGAGATTGGAGATTTCTATGTTCATGAAGGTAACAATAGAAATGTAGAGGTGAGGTTGTATGACTTGAGTATAGATGAGATGAATGGCCTCATTGTCGAAGGCATTGAATTTAGACCTAAGAGCGAAGGAAAGTGGAAAGGCATCTTGTCCAACTTTCAGAGATCTTCGTAAGGATGGGACCGGGATATGACAAGCGACGCTATGACCAAGTGGTGAAGTTGAGGCCTCGTAACTTTAAAGGTCTTCGGTTCGAGTTTGACTCTAAATGTGTGGATAATTAGTCTTCTATAATACTATAATTACAACCGCACGGACACTTCAAAAAATCACAACATGTTGTGTCAGACATCTGATCGGACACGACACTCGACAGACATTCTCCGACACCGTGTCCAATATGAAAATAAATTTGTCTGCTTAAATAAAATAAAATAAATAAAATATGAATACCGTAACCGACGCAGTTAGAGGGTATATCTATTATATATGCATTATTTGTGACACTTGATGTTATTTCACTTGTTTTTTGTGATTTTGAAAACTGAAATATTTGTTTTCTTTTAAACATATATAACTGTACAAATCTAATACAAATTTGTAATGTACAATAGTAATTCTTATAGTTTATTTCTTTAACAAGTCATATTTAAATTAGAATAAAAAGACTAATTTATATATTTTTACGTAAATTAATGAACATATATATGTAAATAATATATACACATTTTATTAGCAGTTTCAAGGTCGTGTCTTGTCCTAATATTTTTAAAATGCCGTATTTCGTGTCCGTGTCGTGTCATGCGTTGTGTCCTGTGTCTCATGTCTGTGCATCATAGACTATAATTGAATTGCCATTAAAATAAAGTTTCATGTTAAACCTGGAAACAAGCAATCTATCTATACTATTGATGGGTTAGTGTATTTCTCACATTGATCATGAATTCATGATACATAAACATTGTCTCTTCATTTTTTTTAAACTTTTTATATTATATTAAGTTTTAATATTTAAGGCTTTTAATATACTATTTAAATTAATCATGACAAAGACATTAATTATTTGACTATTCCCTTCCTTCTTAGTTTTGACAATAATTTAGTGCAAATATATATATATATATATATATATATATATATATTAAAATACTATTTTTTGTTTGGTCCAGAACAATACAATTAAACTAGCAAGTTGCTAAAATAATATGACATCAATTAATTAGTTGAGATTAGTTGGTAGAAAATAAATATATATAAGGTTAAGTTGCTAAAATAATATGTCATCAATTAATTAGCTGAGATTAGTTGGTAGAAAATAAATATATATAAGGTTAGAGGAGAGTAATCAGTTTGATTTACTTTCTTTTCAAAAAAAATTATGTTTATTCATAAATGAGAGATTTTTTATACTTTTTGTGATGCTTCACTAACGACCATTAGTTATAAAGAGTCAATGTAAGATTTATAATGTAATATTTTATTATAAGTGTAATACCCTGGTAAGTAAGTTAGTTTGAATAATAATTATAATGTGGTAATATAGCTTGAAATAAATAAAAAAAATGATGTCTTGGTTTCTTGGTAATTACACAATATTTAAGAGTTTTAATATAAGGAGATTATTTTATTAATAAATAAAAGAGAGAATTTAATAACCCTAATTATATAAGTGACCCTTATTTGCATTAGATTTATTTCATAAATATAGTAAAAGAAAAGAACAAAAGAAATGGCGGCAGAAAACAAATTCAAGAAAACAGCATGTATTTTATTTGGGAGAAATTTTTGAATATACACTAATTAGCATGCAAAATTTTGTTAGGAGAATGATTAGGGTAATTATGATTGTACGGCACGTGCAAATTAAATTTAAAAAGACAGAAGAAATCCCTCTCATTACCACTTCACTTGTAGGCAACCATATTTTCTTATAAAATATTCTCATGAAAAATTGTGTTATGTTTAGATGATAACTCCTCTCATCCAATATTTAATATCATGAATAGATTGGGGGTGATTAAATTAATGATTAAGTGATAGATGACATAGATGTAGTGAATTTGGAAAGGTTTGGCTTTTATTTCTGTTATGCCGAAATTGTATGATAACGAATTTTTTCTTCATCACTTGGAATCTCATATATACTATTAGGGGTGTTCACGAGTCGAGCTAGACCAAAAATTCGAGCTCGAGCCGTAATTTTCGAGCTCGAACTCGTCGAGCTACAGGAAAGTGAACTCGAGCTCGTGCTCGTTCGAACTCTAGCTCGTTCGAACTCTAGCTCGTTCGAACTCGAGCCGAGTCGAGCTCGAGCTCAAACAAAATAATTTTAAAAAAAAATTTAAATTTTTTTTATAAAAAACATATATTTTTTAAAAAATATTTTGTTAATTTATATTTATTCATACATAATCAAATATAGTTGTAATTAATGTCAAAAATATTATTATTTATACATATATTATTATAATTTATTATATTATATAAAAATATGTGAATAAATATATGTTTTTTTATATATATGAATTAAAAATTATTTTTTTATTCCAGCTCGCGAGCCGACTCGTGAGCTGGCGAACAGGCATTTTTAGGCTCGATCTCGGCTCGATTGAAAAGCTCGGCTCGATAGGCTCGACTCAAGCTCAAATTTTTTCGAGCTCGAGTCGAGCTATTTTCGGTGCCGGCTCGCCGAACTCGTGAGCCAGCTCGACTCGCGAACACCCCTATATACTTCAATTGGAGTTAGTGGGCTATAACATCAATTAACTGATAGGTGACTGGGCTAGTTAATGGAATTCTTAATTTAGGCATTTATGATAAACTTGTCTAATCAATTCTTAAGAATGAAAAACAATAAGAATTAACAGGTAATAATTTGTTAGTGGAACAGTAATGAATTATGTTTGGAAAAATTGTTCTTAATTAATCAGGAATTAGGATAATTAGTATAAGACTATTTGGAATCGGTTTAGAAATTCGAAGGAATTAAAGGTAAAAGAAAGTTGGATTATGATGTAGTCTGATTTGGAGGTGGATTTTAGTCCACCTACATCGAATACATATATCGATTAACAACAGGTTCATATTCCAAAATAAGGCTTAAGTCGCTTTACTTGAAATTCTATACGTATTGATATAATATTAGAATTATTTAAATTTGAGTGGAGACACACCAAGGAATTCATAGCAAGCGCATAAGTTCGCTTAGGGTCGAGTTAATCGAGGTAAGTGACTCTTCACTTTGCTAGTTATATAAAATATAAATATAATCGTTTTGGTGTGCGTGCGTGATTTTGATAACTTGGATCGTGCAAGTGTATATATGTATGGTTTTTGATAAAGTTAAACGTTTCAATATTTTCTGAAAAAGTTTGTTTGAAAAGTGAGATATGATTTTAGTTTGTGGTTGAACGTGGTTTTTGAAACGTGATTGCTTTGGTGAAAGTGTTTGCAAAGTGAGATATGATTTAGTATGTGATACGAACGTGGTTTTGAAAATGGGATTCTCTTTGGTAGTGGTTTTTAAAACCCATTGTTGAGACCATTACATCGTTTACTATTCTGGATTAGGAAATGTAGAGCCGAGACCGTATGATGTCGGTTAGTAACCCAGTATGGAGGGTATGCCTATACCAGGACCCAGTACAAATGGGTTAAGCCTGTACCAGGATCTAGTACAGGGGGTTAAGCCTGTACCAGGACCTAAGACAGGGGGGTTAAATCTGTCCCTAACCATGGTTGGCTTATGTGTTGGTTTTACGTGGTGATTTTTGGTGTACGTGGAGGTTTGATGGTCTTTCTAAAACGTGTTTTTCATGAACTTACTCATAAAATGTTTATTTTTCGGAAACTCATGTGCTACTGTATTACATATGCTTTCGTAACGTAAAATTATTAATTTCCTGGCTTGCTTGATCTGGCTGGTTGGGTGATGGAGTTACTTAAGGGGCCGTCGAGCTCATCCTTTTATTAAATCCTTTTTTCAGATACCGAGACATAGTAGGAGGAAAGCCGTTGGTGTTGGGCGAATGTAATGGAAGGACCTTGTTTCTTAATTGGACAATAATTTTATTTTACATTTCTCCTAAATAGAATTTCTTCAAGCACTTTTAGTTGTTTCGTTTTGGAGATTGGATTAGTATTGTTTTTATTGGCTTGTATGGCGATTAAGAATCGAGCTCTTTAATGGAATTATTCTTCTCACGAATTGAGAATTTGTATCGTTTAGGTATAGATGCTGCCATGCCTTATTTCACCAGCCTACTAGTATAATCTATAACTATAACTATTATAAAAGTATGAATCTTAAGAGAGTGATTTACATTTCTTAACTTTTTTGAAGAGTCTAAAATACCCTTATATGAATATTATACTTGAAAAAAAAGTAAGGTCAATTGAGTAATTTATTATACCTGTAATTAATTTTATTCTCTTAAAACTTAAGGTTAGTTCATTGAAACAAATGATTTAATTAGTTCATTGTATATATTCAGTGATTTGTAAACTTAACATTATCCTCTATTAAAAAGTATTTATTATTGTTGAATGTTCATAACTTGATATTAAAGTTCACAACATTGTTCAATGTATGTACCAAACAAAATTTAATACTAAATAAACTTATTTCTATGAATAATAATTATTCAATTCCAAAATCTCTTATATATACTTTATTTGTATTGTTAGTGTAAGGCACACCACCATAACCAACCTTCTAAATGATGTGTTAACCAAAATTTTCTTTTATAATTCTTATGGGTATGTGCCCAATGAAAATGAGCAGGCGGATAGGCAATGAAATATGGCTAAAAAAACATGTTGAGATGATGGGTTATCCTTTTCGATTTTCAAGTATTAAAAAATCATCATTCAGATGCCATCAACAAGAGATTGGTGGAGGCTTATTAGTGGTTGTCGCTATTTCTATGTATAACCCATTTTATTTACATTGATTGTTATATTTTTGTATCTTTTTGGTTATTTTGTTTATTGTAATCTTCTAAGTGTAATCAAGTAAATTCAAATTGTTATATTTGTGATTCAGTTCATTAGCTTTTTATCTCTCACCTTCTTCTACATTCTTTAATGTCGCAAATACTTCATTATAAAACCAAGGTTGTTTAGCTTAGTTGTTAGTTAGTTTAATGAAAATAATTTAAACAAAATAGTAATTGTGTTAAATTTTATTTCAATATCTATATCTATATCTATAACTATTATAAAAGTAGGAATAGCTTATGATGATTTACATTTCTTAAATTTTTTATTAAGACCAAAATAACCTTACAATAATAAATTAATATTATTCTCAAATTAAATTAAACAAAAAATAGTATTATTATTATTATCCAATAAATGTACATGAACTTGAAATTAATACTTATTAAATATATTCAACAGTATATATTTAATATAAGCTAACAAATATATTCTATGTATATATTAAGTAAAATTTAATTTTAAATTAAAATTATTATTATTATCAAAAGAATATGCATGAATTAGAAATTAATACATAATAAATATATTCAACGTATATATTTAATTTATGCTTAACAAATATATTCTATGTATATATATTAAGTAAAATTTAATTTTAAATTAAAATTGTTATTATTATTATCAAAAGAATATGCATGAACTTGAAACTAATACTTATTAATTAAATATATTCAAAAAGTATGAATAACTTATGATGATTTACATTTCTTAATTTTTTTATTAAGACCAAAATAACCTTACAATAATAAATTAATATTATTTTCAAATTAAATTAAACAAAAATTATTATTATTATTATCCAATAAATGTGCATGAACTTGAAATTAATACTTATTAAATATATTCAACGTATATATTTAATTTATACTTAACAAATATATTCTATGTATATATATTAAACAAAATTTAATTTTAGATTAAGATTATTATTATTATCAAAAGAATATGCATGAACTTGAAATTAATACTTAGTAAATATATTCAACATATATATTTAATTTATGCTTAACAAATATATTCTATGTATATATATTAAGTAAAATTTAATTTTAAATTAAAATTATTATTATTATTATCAAAAGAATATGTATGAACTTGAAATTAATACTTATTAAATATATTCAATGTATATATTTATATTATGCTTAACACATATATTCAATATATATTAAGTAAAATTTAATGAAAATATATTTAATAGTCATATCTTGTCTCTCTCTCTATATATATATATCCCATTTTCCCTCATGTTGGCTCCAAGACAGCTCATAATATTGTTTCAAACCTCCAAGGCAAGCTCACTTAAAACTATCATATTCCCCTTCGTACTAGCTCATATTCTTCATCCATACACAAATATTAGAGTTATTTTTTCCTTTCACTAAAAATGCTTCGTACTTCGCAGATTGTACAATAGTGTTAATACTCTTCAAAGCCTATGAAAAAGTTATAAATATGGAATGAAAGTTCACAAAACATATAATGGATACAAAGCAATATTTTGAATAAAAACTCATTCAAACCAATTATCTATAATATAACAGAATAAGGTGTGTGGGGTCACATTCCACATATTAACCATATGCTACGTCCTCAATCATATTTGTTAAATCAAATAATATAAAAAAATAGGTGTATGACTTCAAATAAATGAGGGGTTATTTTGGATGTTAAAGTAAAACGCAGGCGTATCATTGAGGGTGTTAAAAGAAAGTTTTGCATTTCTTTCGAGGCTAGATGTGTAATTTCAAAGAAAATAGTATGAACTTGACAAATAATTTAGAATCTTAGTGTAAACTATATAGCCAATAGCAATCACTTCAATGAGATGAGTCTCTAGCACATCGTGACTTTCCAATTTTTAAAGAACATCGTCTCATTAAACAATTCAAAAGTTCCGTTGTTTAAAAAAATTAGTGTTCTTTAATATGTTATAAGTATGTGAAAATTATAATGTTCATGATCGTAAGTATAATGTTCAATTTGAAGAATTTATTTTATAAACATAACTTTAATTTAACATTCTATTTTTTTATCTTGACTTTTAATTATTATTGTAGTTCATTGTCAATATGTTTACGTCTTCCAATTGATTATACTTAATTATTGAATATAAAAATTGTTATAAGATAATTATATTTTTTTATGTATGTAATTAAACATCTTATTTTTTAGATATATTTATATATATTATTTTTATTAGTTATTATTTATTCTTGAGCTCTTTTGTCGTTCAAAATTAAAATACATAAGGGCATATTAGGTAGATCAAAATTTCAAAGAAACACCAATACTTTTATAATAGAATAGAAATAGATAGATAGATTAACTATAGACGCCTTGTGTGTTACTCTACTTATTAGTACTATCGAAAAGTCCTAATCCAAATATAGATTAAGTAGTTCAAATTTTATTAAGTTATTTATTTTTGACTATTTTGTCATCAAAAAGTTAAATTTTATAAAGATATATTTTATGTAGATCAAAAATGTAAAAAAAATAATTAGTACTTTTATAATAGTATAAATTAATTAAAAACACTTTGAAGGTAACCAAAATATCTTCATTAATTGTAGTTTTCATTCCGCCAGTATAAATAGTTACATTCTTATCAAAAATCTTTGGTGATATTAATATATATGATAGGTTTCGTGAAGTAAGATAAAAATATACATATAGTTAAGAAGTGATGACAAAGTGGTATTTTACTATTTTATGCTTCCCTTTGCTTGTTTAACATTCTAATTTGTAACAAATAATCAATTTTTTTTAGCATATTCTTATTTTAACTTGAAAAGTGTTGAAATATTAAATATATTTCCTTTGGAATGGTTTTACACAAGCATATATACAACGTATGTATAATCATACAAAACAAGGCCCGGGCTATACATCAATGGGCCAATAATATGTTTTCCTTATTTATATATTAACAACCCTCCGCAATTTGAGCCGTGGGACCAACGCGAAGATTGGAACGAAGATGGATAAATTTAGCCACAGGTAAAGCCTTTGTAAAAATATCTGCAACTTGTGCAGCAGTAGGAACATACTTGACAATAACATCACCCAAATCAACTTTTTCACGGAAAAAGTGATAGTCGATTTCAATGTGTTTCGTCCGGGCATGAAAAACTGGATTAAGAACCAGATATATAGCACTAATGTTATCAAAAAATATTCAAACGGGCTTACGAAGAAAAATACCAAGATCTCGAAGGAGAAATCATAACCAATAGGATTAAGCAACGGCAAAAGCAATAGAACGGTACTCAGATTCAGTGCTGGAGCGAGAGACAGTAGCCTGCTTTTTAGCAGACCATGATAACAGATTGGATCAGATATACAGCATAACTAGTGGTGGAACGACAACTGTCAGGATAGCACAATATTCTCTTAACCATCTGAAAATGAGTAGTGCATGCAGCATGCATAAATTGACTAACCAAGGTGACAGAGTAAGCAATGTCCGATCTAGTATGTGTTAAGTACTGAAGACTACCAACAATACTGCGGAATAGGGAGAGATAATGAAATGGTTCACCCTCATGAATGGATGGTGCAGATTTTGCAGATAATGGAGAGGCGATAGACTTAAGAGACATCATATCAAAATGCCGCAGAAGATCAGTGGCATATTTCTTCTGGGATAAAAAGAGCCCTGAAGAATCACGTAATGCATGAATACTAAGAAAATAGTGGAGATCGCCGAGATCTTTCATAGCAAATTCCTGAGAGAGTCGTGTAACATAAGAGGAGAGAGATGCTGAGTCATTACTAGTAAGAATAATATCGTCAGAATATAGCAACAAAACAATCATAACAGTCCCAGAACGATAAATAAACATCGACATGTCAGCCTTGCTGAAGAAGAAACCCAACTGAAGCAAGTAGGTACCAAACCGTTGAAACCATGCACGAGGTGCATGTTTCAAACCATAGAGGGTTTTCTTCAACTGACAAACATGAGATGGATACTGAGGACGAATAAAACCACGGGGCTAAGTAAATAGTCTCAAGAAGATCACCATGAAGAAAAGCATTCTTCACATCAAGCTGGCGGATGATCCAACGTCGTAAGATAGGAATGAATAGGATCGTACGAATGGTAGTAGGTTTAACTACAGGACTGAAAGTCTCACCAAAATCAATTACGGCTTGCTGCTTAAACCTATGGGCAACTAAGCGGGCTTTATATTGCTCAATAGAACCATCAGATCGAAGCTTCACACGATACACCCATTTGGAACCAACAAGAGTTTGAGAGGAATCTGGTGGCACAAGAACCCAGGTATGATTAGCAGCATTAAACTCTTCGGCCATAGCCTGTTGCCATAATGGATCCTTGATGGCCTGAGTAAAACACGTCAGTTCAATTGGAATGTCAGTAACAGTAAGGGAATGAATGATGCGAGGGCGACAGGTTCCATCACGAGTGAGAGTGATCATGGGGTGACAAGGTGGAGATGGGGTAGTAGGTGATGTAGAAAAAGGTGAGGAGACATGAATAGATGTAGTAACAGAAGATAAATATATGGAGATGGTGATTGTGATGATGGAGATGGAGGAGAAGCGGGGGCAGACGATAAAGAAGATTGATGAGGGCATGAAGGGTAGGAGACCATCAAAGGTGACGACGATGAAAGTGGTGGAGAGGGAGGAGAAGGAGAACCAGCAGACTCAGAGACAGACAACATATCGGGAGAAACGGGAAGAGGGAAATGGATGATGGAGGAAAAACATGTGGAGCATGATACGCAGGATATGGGAGAGAGAGGAGAGGTGTCGTAGAGTAGCAGAAGGAGAGGGTGATGCAGAAACCATAGTAGGATATGGAAAAGACAATTCATCAAAGACAACGTGGCGACTAATTTGAACTATACCAATGACAGGATCAAGACAACAATAGCCTTTGTACTATAAGGCATATCCGATAAACACACAATAAGCAGAACGGGGAGCAAGTTTGTCAGGACACGATGACCAAGATAAGGATAGCAGGCACATCCAAAAGTGCGAAAAAGAGAGTAATTAGAAGGTCGTCCAAATATTGTGTGAAAGGGTGACTTATGAAAATAGAGTAGTGGAAAGTCTATTAATTAGAAAAAACAGAAGTGTATAGGGCATCAACCCATAATGAGAGCGGAAGTCGAGCAGTGAGCAGTAGTGTACGCATGAGCTCAGAAGTATGACAATGCTTGCATTCAACAATGCCATTTTGTTGAGGAGTATACAAGGCAAGACAGTTAGAATTGGATGTCAGAGCGTTTAGCAAAAAGGTTTTCAGTTAACAGTTTGAATTTAAGAAAAAATGAATAAACTTCAGATTTTGCGCGTAAAGGATAGCACCAAGTAAAACGAGAAAAATCATCAACAAAAATATCATAATACTTAAAACCATTTGGAGAAACAATAGGAGATGTCCAAACATCAGAATGAATAAACTCAAGACGTGCATAGTGAGACCTTTCAACAGACTGAAAGGGGAGCTTATGCGAACGACCTAACTGACAGTGCGAGCAAAAAGAAAAGTTTTTACGAGTAAATTTTAAATCAACGGTACTACATAGTTTGTTAAAAATGGATAAACTAGGGTGACCCAGACGACAATGTCAAACATCTCCAGAAATAGCTTGGGCAACTAAAGCGCGGGAAAAAGAAATCATTGTAGGCGATGGAAGAGGGTGGAGACCACTAGCTGAAGGAGATGTCAGAAGAATCATCCCTGAGAGCTTGTCCTTTAGAACAAAATCATTTGCGAAAAATTCGATTAGACAATTATTATCTTGACAAAGTTTTCGAACAAATAAGAGATTGTGGGATAAGTCAGGAACATGCAAGACATCAGTAAGTTTGGGGGTGGAAGAGGGTGTACTGAGATGAGAAGAACCGATGTGCTGAATAGGTAATTGTGCACCGTTTCCAACAAAAATTTTATTAGAACCAAAATATAGAGTAAGGTGAGTAATCATACCAGAATCAGGTGTCATGTGAGCAGAAGGTCCACTGTCGGGATACCAAGTAAGATCAGAGGTCTCAGCAGTTGTAAGCGCGGAAAAAGACTTCGGCAATTCCTCAGAAATGTAGGCATGGTAAAACCAATGAGAGCAGTTGAGGGCAGCATGACCAGAGCGGCCACAAGTTTGACAGATAGAGGGCCCAGGAGTGGGCAAAAGACCAGGAGTAGATGATAGAGTAGGTGACATACGCGAGAAGCGTGAGTGCGGTGGACCACTAGACGGAGCTGAGGAATTCTAGGAGGTAGAGGAAGTAGTGCCACATCCATTGCACCGACGCCCGCATCCAATGCGAGAGCCACGACCACGAGAACCGCCACGAGAACCACTAGAGGAATGGGTAGAGGCTATAAAGGCTGGTGATGGTGTAGGAGAGACAGTAGATTACGAAGATGGTGCTCAAACTGTAGCAACTGGGCCCGTAAATCATCAAACGTAATTAATTTGGGCTGAAGGGAAATAGCAGTGACAAATGATTCAAATTCAGGTGGAAGACCACTAAGTGCTTGAATAACCAAGTCAACTTGAGAGACCGGTGAATGAACAGCAGCAAGGTGATCAGCAATGGATTTTATTTTGGTGAGATACGCATCACAAGAAGCGTCCCCTTTCTTGATACTCGAAAATTCAGATTTATATTGCAATTTCTTGCAATGGACTGCTGTTGGAAACGGCGCTCGAGAATGAGCCAGACATCACGCGAAGTAGATAATGTATAAACCTCTTCAATAATAGTTGGAGACATAATGGCATTCATGCAAGAACGAATTGCACGATTTGTGCGTAACCAAGCACTGTATGCAGGATTAAGAATTGATTCACCAATAGAATTTAACACGTGAGATGGGGGACAAGGAATTCAAATTTAACCTAGTAATTCATGACTCCCAATAATTAATTCAAATTGGTATTTCCATAATAAATAATTTTCATTATTAATTGGCATTTTTGGTGAGATTGTGTTTGATTTTATATAATTATTAATTTTTGAGTAAATTTTTTGTTGAGATAGTGTTTGTTTTTGTTTCCATAGGGAACATAAATTATTGTAACAATCAAATCATATAAGCTTTTATCTATTAGTACTTAATTAGTGGTAAAAAATTATAATATAATATTAAAATTGTTGTGATTGTTATATATATAAATGTGTAATAGAAGATGTTATATATATGTAGTGGGTCATGAAAGTGTATTAAATTTTAAAATAGAAATATAAATTTTGGACAAAAAAAGTAGAGATTTTGTCGGGGCAAAATTGTGAAAGCCAAATATAATTTGGTCAAAATAAAACCAAACATAACCTTGATTTCGACTACATTTAAGATATTTTAAAATTATAACTTAGTGTGAAAAATACGTCACCAGTAAGATCAAAATTTAGTTGCAAACTAACTTATGAAACAAAATGGCAAATTGTCAATATATATATGTAATTATATATATATATTAAACTGATACCCACTTGGTCACCATTACGCGTAAGACAATAATTTCTTCGTATTTTACAATATAGAATAGAATACTGAACATAAACCCACAATGAAATTTGAAAAATTCAACGATCAATTTCAAATTAATTTTTGTGAATTTGATTTCGAGGATATTTTTCATCAACTGAACTGAGATGGGTCGAATTTACGACAACTGGGAGAGATTGGTGACAGCAGTTACGCGTAAGGAGCAGCTTTGGCAAATGGCTCATAATCATTCAAGAAATTCCAGCATCATCAGCTCTGATGATGATTTCAGTTTCAGTGATCGATTCATTTCTTCGCATTTAATCGATGATCCTTTACCTGCAATAGATGACGAGAATGAGGTAATCTTTGTGATTGTTTATATGCAAAATGTATTGATTCAGTGTTTTTTTGATTTTGTGAAAGTTATGGCTATGTTTTCTTATGTTTTTAAGATAAAATTTTGAAATTTTATCGGCAATTGTGTATTATGAAAATTTGTGTGAAATTGATAGTTGTTTGTTTATGTTTTTAAAGATAGGTTGAAAGTTGTAAAATATGTCATAGGTTGATGGATGATGTATATAATAATTGTGTGAATAAAAAATAAAAAAATATAGATAAAAAAAATTATAAAGTTAAAGATTAAGTGAAATAATGATTGATTTGATTGGTAAATGTGTGAAAGGTTGTATATATGATTGATAGTTAGTTATAAAGGAGATTGGAAAGTAGAGTTAAAATAAAGGAGAATTTGGTGTATTAAGTTTATTTTGAATTTTGTGATTTAAAAAGTTGAAAATCGATTTTGAGAAAAAATAACAAACAAGGCCTATATTTTTCGTCTAGTAACTTAGCGTAAATTTAATTTTGGTCAAATTTATTATGAATTTCTCTCATTTTTTTTTGTAACCATCAAAATGTTTTAATCTCCTCATTCAAAATGGTCAACTGCGTTAGTCAACTTTGACCAGACTTATTTCAAATATTTACGCATAAGAGACACATGATATTGAGTAAAAATATTATATATTGAATATAACTCACGTATAAGTATTGTTTCATGCATAATTTCTTCAAAAAAGAAAAATCTATTAAATTCGTGATTAATGGCATTGACTCGTTAGAATCTGTGCGATGGAACTAAATGCGAGACATTTTGAAAGTTATAGGACTGAATGTGACACTCAAATAGCTATGATTCATTTCTTTTGCAATTTTCATTTCATCAAAAATTGGATGGAATCAAACACATATAACTTGCGTGCCGTTAAAATTATTTATAATCACTTGCGAGGAACGTAAAATGAGAACGCTAACGATTCCTATCCGGTTCAGTACCAAAAATGCAAAATATTAATGTATCGTATGGGACCAATGCCGTACTTTTCCTTCTCCCTTTTTTTTTCTTTTGTGAAACAATGAACATCAGTGGCAGGTCTGGAACTGCGAATGGTCCTTTATATATATACCTTTGTATCTGATATAGCTAATGCAAGCACCTAATTTGACTATGAAACAGGGATTTTATGTAGACAATGGTAATGAAAATAACTACATGGTTAGAGCAAAGGAACTTCTAATTTTGATGCGACGAAAATCTCAATATTGGGATTGGACAACTGATGCTGATTCCAGGTCTTAATACTAACTGCGGGTAAATTGTTTTTTTGGTCTATAAGTGTCACCCTTATTATTTTTGGTCACGCGCTTCTCACTTTTCTCACTTTTAGTCCCGTAAATTGTAAAACCTAGCAAATTTTGGTCCCTTAACCAAATTCCGTCATAAAAACAGACAGAACCACGCACGCCTCTTTCCTTTCTTCTGACGGCCATCAGCGACTCACGTGCGTGGTTCCGTTAGAATTTGGACGGAATTTGGTCGGACCAATAAGTTTGACGACTTATAGGACTAAAAGTGAGAAGCGCGGGACTAAAAATGTACATGATACTTATGGGATGAAAAAAAATAATTAATTTCATATGGATGATCAGTCCAATCACAATTTAGTAATAAGAAACTAACTAATTTTTCTATTTCAGATTCTCAGAGGTAGCTATACTTCACTACGGTAGGTGTCTCGATATTCGAGGACGAATAAAGACACAAATGCTATCTTCAGATACTACTTATGTAGCATACCTCGTGTTCAAATTAACGGATTGGTCAATGGGCTTCGAATCAGCAAATGCAATCGTTAACATTTTTAGCGTTGAATCAGATAGAGATGCTCAAGAAAGCGCTCAAATCGTGCATCTTCAACCAGTGAGGAATCCAAGAGGACCTATTCCACTGAGGAGAATCGACGGTTGGATGGAGTTGGAAATTGGACAGTTTTTTGTCGATGGATGTGATGAAGCAGTCGAGGCACGGATATTGGAGCTTACGAGCTGGAAAATGGGCCTAATTATTGAAGGTATTGAGTTTCGACCACTGTTTACTGAGTCTCGATTTGCTTTTTCACAGCCCGTGAAGTTACTTTTAGGCGAGACGGATGAAAGTAGTGACAATAATCAGGAAATAATATTGAAATCGAGTGATTTGGAAAAGTCTCCTATTTGCGTTAATGAAGGTAAAAGTTTATCGTATTACATTAGTTTCGTTTGTAATTTAAGTAACAGTCACAGTCTATATGGGTTTATTGTTTTTTTCGTCCCGTAAGTGGCACCATGTATACTTTTAGTCATGTGCTTCTCACTTTCTCACTTTTAGTCCCATAAGTCATCAAAGTTATCAGTTTTGGTTTGACCAAAGTCCGTCCAAATTTAAATGGAACCAATACCTTGCCAGTGACGACCACGCACGACTCACGTGCGTGGTTTTGTTAGAATTTGGTCGGGACCAAAACTGATAGGTTTGACGACTTATGGGACTAAAAGTGAGAAAGTGAGAAGCGCGGGACTAAAAGTGTACACGGTGATACTTATAGGACCAAAAAAGCAATTTACCCTTGCTTATATGCTATGATTGTAAGTCCTTGATTTGATTAGACGTAGATATGGAAGTTGATGAAGCTAGGGCGGGGGAAAAGGATGATGAGACTGAGATTGATATATCTTTATTACAAAAATTCGCACAAATATCTTCAGACATGGGATCTGACCCTAGTTCTCGATTACAACCAAGTGATCAATCGAAGCAGAAAAATGATAAAACTCTGCAAGATGATGTAATAGGTGAAAAAATGATGGCCAAGTTGTTGGTTCCTAAAGACGAGACCTTACTTGCTTCTCTTACACGTGATGAACTATTCTCCAGTGGCTATGAATGTCTTTCTAAGGTATTGGTTTCCTTCACCATTTTGCGTAAACTCCCTCTATCAAAAGAATAACTTAATGGTGTGTTTGGATTGAAGGATTTGGAAATTATGGATTTCAAATTCATCGACAAATCCATTTAAATTTGTTTGGATGAATTCATGTTAAGATGGATTTCAAATCACTTGATATTCATTTTGAACTATTTTCTTCACGACTACCCATTTTAGAGTCATTTGAAATCTTTCCTCCAAATCCTTCTTCAAATCCAAAATCACTCGATCCAAACACACCCTAATAGGTTGTCTGGTTTGATCGAGATCGGATCTTACTAAAACAGTGATTCAAAGTTAACGGGTTTGCGTCATTACTTTAAACAAAATGCTAGTTTTAAGAACGGTAATTTGTACGTTTTTATTGATGGTAATTTCGTTATGTTAATAGGTTGTTTACTTTTTCGATAGAATGGTAATTTGTACGTCTATTGATTGTAATTTCGTTATGTGAATAGGTTGTTTACTATTTCGATGGCATGAAGAGAATGGTTGAGGTAAAAGACAAAGAGATTGATGATTTGAAGCAAAAGTTATGTAAATATGAAGTCGAGGCTCAACTAGCCCTTGCAGCCAAGGACTCGGAGTTAGAGGAGCTAAAGAAAATGGTTAGCGTCTTGAAGAATGAGATAAGGAAGGCTCAAGATAAGACTCGGGAGGAGGTAAGAAAGGCGGATGAAAAGGTTAAAAAAGCGGAAAGTGAGGTTGAAAATGCTGAGGCTCGAGCAGCAAGCGCTATTGAAGACTATAAAAACTCTCACGAATTGAAGGTAGAAAAACACAAGTTCGCCTCAAAAGCCTTTGTCATAGGCTTTATGTCTGTAAGAAACAAGTACTAGAGGTAGACCCTAGTTTCGATATGAGTCGTATAGATGTCAAATGTCTTGGAGCCTCTTCCTCTTCTCCCAAAATCTAGTCTATACTCCTTCTTTCGATAGTTACACGTTTGTTTTTCGGTAGTATGAGACTACTTGTTAAGACAGCCTAGGGGTTTGCATGGAATTGCAGACCCAAGTCGTGTTAGTGTTAGGTGCCCGGCAAGCCAATTGGTTGCCAAATACTTAGCAACACTATGAGAACAGTCTTGTTTAAATCGTTATTATTATATGGCATCTTCTTTATTATATATCGTATGTCTTTACATGTATGTAATAAAGTCCATTGGGTTACATAGAGCTATGGGTACGGTCACGCATTGGATGGTGATCATGGGATGTACTCGAACGGCTGTAATCCTAAAAGCGTTCCAAGTCATAGAGTCATTGAGATAGGGATATCAATGACTCGTCAAGACTTGCTTGTGCGTTGCATTTTCTTGGAGGAATGTACCTTGTTCCATGGGTATTGGTTGGGAACCTATGCAACGTATGAGGGTTCACATCGCGGATGGTGAATTGAGCAACCCCAGTGGAAATTCATATTGGTGGACGTGTCGAATATGAAATTCCACGGTCACGTAGGCATGTGGTGATCCTCATGACTTGAGGGATCGCGGCTGTTCAAATGCATGACCCACTGCACTTTGATCTAGTTCATGATTACAGGATAATCAAATAATGGGCTATTTTGGGTGTAGTCTGGTCATGCGATTTGGCAGGCGATTCCAAGATAGGATCTGTCTCTAATCGTTTGATTAGTGAATCTCCTATGCTGTCTTGGGAATGACTTGACTGGAAGTCTTCGGCCAAAGCAAGTCAATAAGAAGGTGTATGATCCTTGCTTAGTTGACATAAGTCGTCATTCGCCAATTGACATAGTCATATGATTAAATTAGTAGGATTTCGACTGGCAACCAAATCCTAGATTTAATCGGGAGATCTGACAGAAGGATGAGACACATGCTACGATCGTGATCAGCAGAGGTCTATTATAATCATTTGAATCTAGGGGTTGGGTCGACGTTGCTAGACATCGAACTCAATCTGTGAGAGTCATGAATTAATTGGTGGTTAGTTCATGACCAAGATTAATTATTTGGCATAATAATTAATTGAGGTAATAATTGTCTAATTGATTACCGAGCCGTTTGGGAAATGGTCTCACTGCTAGCTTTCGAATGAACCTAAGGGGTCACACACAAACTTGAATAAGTTTCCTGGTTGTATGTATTGCATGGCCAATTTTGAATTGGGCCTTATGTGGATTAATATTGGATATTGATCCATGATGGAATTAATTAATTAATTAAGTCTTGGGCTTGAATTAATTAATTGGACTTTTTAATTAATCTTATGATTAGTTAATTAATGGGCTAGGCCCAAGGAGTTTATTAATTGAAAGCCCAATTAATAAATCAAAAGAGGAAGTTGAGATTTGGGTTGAAATATAAGGAAAGTCTATCAAGAATTAATATGGAGATTTTTGGATAAAGGTAAATCCAAAAAAATCAAGATTTGAAGTGAGAGAATAAAAGTCTACAAGGATTAGGACTCTTGGATCCTAATATAGGTAGAGAACGTTTTTCTCATAGTTCCGTAGAAGAGAAAAAACGTCCCCTTATGTTCTGGACATAGGGTTCTTTATTCTTCATTCGATTAATGATCAATGATCTGATTTACTGATAATATTTGAGTTATCATTGTTAGGGTTTTCTCCATATTATTGTCTTAAGGATTTCCATAGCCTTCCTCTAGAAAAATTCCATCACCATACATACGATCCTTGACATAGTCCTAATTACGAATCGCTAGCATGATTGTTTTTGACGAGGGAAACGTTCAAGGTGTGGATACAACGCTTAGAGGCACAACAATTGGGGTGCTAGAGATCTCGGTTGATCACGCAGGCTAAAGTGCTGAGAAGTGCTGAGAAGTTCTGAGAAGTGCTGAGAAGTGCTATGGAATATCAACCGGTATTGAAGGGAATATGAAAAGGCCGTAGATAGAAACCGATACCTAAGAAAGCGAAAAAGGTATAATTGTATTTATTGTTTTCGCGCTTTAATTCGATTTAGCATATGTATTGGCTTTTGAGTGAACTCGTATTAAAAATTTTAAACTGTTGCTTCCGCTGCGAGGTTTCACTCATGGGGCTATGCGATCCCAACAAGTCGAACCTATAAAATACCCAAAAGAAAGTATTTTACCGAGACCCGATTGTGTACCTGACGGGTTCAAAAAAAGTTAGACCGGACGGGTCGTTTATATTTCGGGTCGGGTGGGATCCGTGTCAGACAAATGCCCATGAGTAAACTTGGGTATTGTTCGGGCATGGACCCGCGGGTATTTTCAAAGGGTAAAGTTCGAGTAAGTTTCGGTAATATACAGGTATTTTCCAGGTAACCCGCGGGTAAAAATTGGACCCGAACTACTTAGTGTCATTGGGTCCGAGTCTCAGATCTACAGGTTGGATCCGGGGCTGGTAAGTTTTTGATTGAACGAGTTCGGGTCTGGGTATTCCCCGCTCATTGACAAGCCTAGCCATGTGCAACCTTGTCTTTCAAGATCAAGTTAATAACTTTCGGAACATAAACTTTTGAATAATAACATTAGAAATTCTGCTCCGCCTACCGCGGAGTAGCATTCACGCACCCCGAACGAGCTCACGACTTATTTTGGCATATCTATTGTCTCTTGTACTTTATTATCCTTTTATTATATTCCACAACCCCATAACTTTAGTTGTTAACCTTGATTTCTTCGACTGATCATTTGACGATGGTAATGTACGAGAGCAAAGCCCACGTCTTGTGGAGGACGATATTAATTGGCTCAAACCCAGTCCTTTTAGCCTCTTCAATCTCATCAACACTGAAAAGTGCATTAAGTCCCATAGAAGTCTGATACTGCATGAGTCAAATTTAAGGAGTATTTGTACGTCATAGGATTATGCATATTTTTCCAACAATGTATTTGTATTTTTGTTTGTTTGATCTTCTATAATAGAGAAAAGTATTACTTCCAATCCAATAAGTGTGGCTTTTGGTCTAATTTGTTTACGCAGTTTTTAACTTGGCGTCCCATAATTTCTAAATGTTTTCGTGTTACATCCCTAACCAAATTGATCAGTCAACTCTTTTAGTGCACATTATGATTAAATTGTTTGGAATTTTGTGCATACCTAACACATACTATTCAGAAAATATTGTGATCTTGGTCAACTCGACCCGAAATAGTTGCCTGTCGGCATCGGTTCCGTTTTGCAAAAATATGCACAAATGTACTGACACATGAGTTATATTCTAATCCTACTCAATACCACGTGCAACAAATTTTACTGAAAAATTGATTAGTGGAGTTAACCGTTAAATTTTAAATAAAAAATTTGGGTTATTTTTGGTTTTGTATTGATTGAGTATATTGGTGAGAATTATTGGTGAAAATGTTTTTGAGACACGTGCATACCTGTGAGATTATATTTGGTTTTATATAATTATTAATTTTTTAGTGAAGTTTTTGATGAGATAGTGTTTGTTTTTATTTTCATAGGTAACATAAACTATTGCAATAGTCAAATCATATAAGCTTTTGTCTATTCGTACTTAATTAGTGGTTGAAAATTATAATATAATATTAAAATTATAGTGATTGTTATATATATACATGTGTATAGAAGGTGTTATATATATATATGTAGTGGGTCATGAAAGTGTATTTAATTTCAAAATAGAAATATAAATTTTGGACAAAAAGAGTAGACATTTTTTCGGGGCAAAATTGTGAAAGTCAAATACAATTTGGTCAAAATTTTGGCCAAAAACTAGCTCAAAATAAAACAAAATATAGCCTTGATTTTGACTACATTAAGATATTTGAAAATTATAACTTAGTGTGAAAAATATGTTACGGGTAAGATCAAAATTTAGTTTAAAACTAAGTTTAGAAATTCTGCTCCGCCTACCGTGGAATAGCATTAACGCACCCGGAACGAGCTCACTTCTTAACTATTGGCTCTTATACTTCATTATTATGATTTTATTATATTCCACAACCCCATAAATTTGCCCAGACCCGAACCCGAACTACCTAGTGTTATTGGTTTGGGTCTCAAATCCTATAGGTCGGGTTCGGGTCGGGTGAGTTTTTTATTGAACAGGTTCGGATCTTAGTATTCCCCGCTCATTGACAAGCCTTCAAGATCACTTACTCCTAGAATACAACCTCTCTCTTTCAAAATCAAGTTAATAACTTTCGGAACATAATAACTTTTGAATAATAACATTAGAAATTGTGCTCCGCCCACCGAACGATCTCACGTCTTATTTTGGCATATCTATTGACTCTTATACTTTGTTATCCTTTTATTACATTCCACAACCCCATAACTTTAGTTGTTAGCCTTGTTTTCTTCGACTGATCATTTGACGATGGTAATGTCCGAGAGCGAAGCCCAGTCCTTATAGCCTCACCGTGAAATTCGACATCTGAAAATCATCAAACACTGATATCAGAATCGACCCAATTGTTAGATCTTTTGAGTATAACCATCGTTGATCTTTTGAGGTGTCTCCACATGAAATTGTTAGGTCTCTTGAATCCACCGTTAAAAGGAAAAGCTTTTACAGATCATAAAATATATAGTGTTCTGGATTAGCATTAACAAATTCAATACATATAATAAACAAACAAAACGAAACCCAGAAAGTAAGAAAATTTCAGTAATATTTTCATAAATTACCCCACTCATTCGCCCATAACGATCATCGGACGGTTGCAATAATCTTTTCCATATGGAGACATCATTGAAATCGGGTATGGGTGAGGGATTGTTATAAACAATTAACTGATAAATAAGGCTAGATCCACTGCTGAGGTTCCATGTTGACTTGGTCCATATCTAGAGATCATTGACTTTCATAGTTATTTTTCTAGGATGTGTTATTCTTCAAGCACTGATCTACATAACTCATGAAGTTCCAGCATCATATCATGTCTTGATGTCGATCAACGTTTTAATAAGTCATATCCTTCGCATAACGTGAGGATTGTCAACAAGTCCTCGCCTCCAACCTCTTCCTTCATGAATATCATTCTTAGTCGAATCTTCAAGTGCATCCTTGCTTTCCCAGATAACACAATTTTTTTTTTCATGACTGTCACGTTGTAAAAGTTAAGCCCAAAGTCATCTTATGGAGTTATCGTAGTGCAAGCTCTCCTACATTCAAAGCACGCATATCTTTATTCACCTCATGAATTGATTTCCACACACGTTTCACTTTTGTTCGGACACATCTTGACAACTTTACGTAGTTGCATCACTCTTCTCTTAGTTGAAGATTTATCGAAAATACATCTTAATTATGTTGAGGTGGTTAAGAACTGAGTGGTGAAAGAAAAAGGTCAATGTGGAAATATTTCGAGAAACAAATGTAATACAATTTGTTAAGTGGATCATCAAGGAGAGATAAATAGAATGGAAATGAGACGTTTCATCTAACAAAAAAAATAAATAGGATTCCCGAAGATTGAGAATGATAAGATTTTCAATTCAATGATGATTAGTCTCAAGGCGCTTAAAAGATCAATTATACCAAAAAATAAACGCCTCTTATGAATGTAATCTAAAACGAAATGATGAAATCGAAATGTATAGCGAATTTTAATTAATACTATAAATATTAACTTAACCTCAAAATTATTAAGAGCCGAAAATGTAGGGTGTTACAGAAATTATATGTTATACCTTTTCGCAAAGCGCTATGTATCTAATTTTTAAAAAAATATA
Organism: Verbascum thapsus; assembly: GCA_963669365.1. Classification (NCBI taxonomy): domain Eukaryota; kingdom Viridiplantae; phylum Streptophyta; class Magnoliopsida; order Lamiales; family Scrophulariaceae; genus Verbascum; species Verbascum thapsus. The sequence continues at coordinate 13,865,559 of OY770110.1, read as the reverse complement.
TTATTACGAGCATCTATTTAGTGAGTTATAAAAAATTTCTTAAAGCTTTACAAAACTGTCTATAAATTTTAGTTTATGTTTGAAGACAAAAATGGTTGATCCTCGATGTTTCATGAAAATGTGCTATACATTTTCAGAATCCATGTGTCTAATTTGAAAGCGAAAAAAAAATTTTATTATTCAGTGTTCTACCAATACATTATATAATTTCTTTTAAAATTGCACAATCACTGTTAAATTTTAACTTATATTACAGCTCTCATGATAATATGAGATACATTTGACAAATATATGTGTGTCTACTTCTAAAGAAAAAACAATTTATTATTGCGAGCATTGTATGACGTGTTATCTAATTTCAATAGGAAACAATTTATATTTTAATCATTCATACTATGAAAGACTTATGTGTTGACTTTTAAATAAAAAAGTAATATATGATTTTAAGAAAGACCCAATCTCTTTCTCTCCAGCAAGAATTGATCGATCACATCAAGCAATTATAATTTCTAGTGTAGCATTTGGTTATTCTCTTTCTTTATGTTCCTCTGGTAAGAAATTGATTCTCACTCTCCATTTTTACTTTTCCTTCTTCGTTTTATTGTTTTTTGTATGGGTAATACTTTTAATTGTTGAATTATTGCTTAAGAAATTGCTGATTGTCTAATTATCGAGTGTTGGTTGAATTGTGTTGAAAATTTTGGATTTTCAATTAGGGTTTATTGAGGGTATTTGCCAATTCTTCTCTTTCTTAGCATTTGATCCACTCTGCATATCATGAAATTGTGTAGAAATTAATATTGAAGTGTTGTTGTTGAATTGAAGAGATGTCTAAGAACTATGACAACTGGGAGAGATTGGTGAGAGCAGTGTTGCGTCGAGAAAATGATAGACAAATGGCCTTTATCGATTCCTGCAGTGTTAGTTCCAGATCCAGATCATCCACTTCAGATCTTACGATTTCTCAATCTGATCACGAACAATCAGTTGTTGTTAGAGATAGGAGAGGTCAGTTGCCTGATGATTATGCAGACTTGTCGATGCTTCACACAGATTGGAGAATGTTGCTGCCACGTGGTAAACAAGAAGTAGTCTGGAAATCAGCTTCTCAGGTAACAATCCCTTTATTTGAATAATATCGTTTCATAATGATTGATTTGATATTTGATCGAATATTGATTATTCAACTTTGTGAAACAGAGCTTTTTTCTTGATAAAAGTACTGGAAAAAACTGTTTCACTTTTGGAGCATCGAAACTCATAACATTGGATGGAGATTACGCGCAACGTCGCTACCAACGTTGGGAATTCAAACCTCATCCCAAATCCAGGTCCTTCATAAAAAAACGGCCCATATATTCGAAATTGCAAAACTCAAATCTTAACCTTTTAATTTGCAGATTTTCGGAGGTGGCTGAGATTGTACATGCAGTCAATCTTGATATCGGATGCAAGATAAAAGCAGAAATGCTATCCCCAGAGACTTTTTATTCAGCATATCTCCTGTATGGATTAAGTGAGGAGAGCATAAACCTGGGGCATACAGTATTGGCCTTTAGAAGTTTTTACGATGAATACGATTACACTAGTTCAGTAAATCAAGTTGGAACAGTCCATGAAGTTAGAGTCGACGGATGGATGGAGGTAGAGATTGGAGATTTCTATGTTTATGAAGGTGACAAAAGAAATGTAGAGGTGAAGTTGTATGATTTGAGTGTAGATGATATGAGTGGCTTCACTGTCGAAGGCATTGAATTTCGACCTAAGGGAGGAGGAAAGTTTAAAGGCATCTTTTCCAGCTTTAGGACATCTTTGAAAGGATGGGACCGGGATATGACAAGCGACGTGAAGTTGAGGTCTAAAGGTCTTCGATTCGAGTTTGACTCTAAATGTGTGGATAAAACTAGTCTTCTATAATACGTCTAATATTTGTGTTGGATGAACAACAACTGCTTCTGTTTGGAAGAGTTAAAATGTGTTTCTAATATTTTATGTAGCTTGGCCTTGGATGGACTTATTATGTATGAATAGGAATATGAGAATATGGATACGATATGAATACGAGATGATAAATTTTAGGATACGATGCGTCGGGATATATTAGTACATATATATTTATTTACTTATTATTTAAATATAATTTTGAGTTAGCAGTTTCATAAGAAGTATCTAAATGAGTGATTAAATGAGAAACGCGCAAAGAAAATAATATGCATTGTCAAGCTCATCATGTATTTAAAGCAAAACTTAATTTAAAGTAATTCATATTCTACCCTCTCTAGAAAAATAAATTTAAAAAATAATACATACATGAGAAATGCAGATTCTCAACCCATTCAAAGTTGTTAATTGAAGCTTATACATAGATAAGAATGTCGGTGTTAATGGAAAACTCTACGATGAGAACATATTCAACTTCCGATAATAATTATGATATCCCTATTTGTAAGATTTGATTGCCTTAGCTGAACAATCTACCAATTTTTATATTAAACGTAAGAAAGGGAGTCAATTAGTTAGTCTAATTACAATTAATTCAGTGTAATATCAAAAGTTTTCAGTTAAAAAACTGTATAATGTAACCCCTAGGAGTAAAAACATAAATAATGCCAATAAACAGTTCAGTGAAGATGGGGAGCCTAGCATCCATTTTGCATGGTTATTATTAGGGATATTAAGAGTCACACATATACATCAATTATTATTTTATTTTTTTTGGATGACGGGGGAAACCCGCAGCCGCTACCCTTTCGAGTGCGCACTGGGTAAACCTCAGGCTCATAATAGAGAAGGCAAATAATAGGCATTCCCACAATGAGATTCGAACCCGTGACCTAGGCCACAAGTTCAAATGCCCTTACCAACTCTATCAGGGGTTGCCCCCTGATATACATCAATTATTATTATTACTATTATTATTCTTTTCTGAAATAGCATGGAATAAATTAAGTGGTGGATAGTTGTGTCTTTTCACAATGGGAAGAAACACATCCATACTTTTATATTAGTATAGATATAGATATAGATATAGATTAATGCTTCATTTATATTTATATCTTGTTAAGTTTTGATGAATAAATTGTTTCATCAAAATAAATTGCTTCACTTTTCTTTTTCTCATTAATTTTTTTTATATATTTTCAATAGTTTTTTTCTAGTGGCTCAATAATATTTGTGTAGTGTTTTTATTTTTATTTTCGAATTTTGATTTCCTGTTACTCCATTTTTTAAAATCGGAATGATATATTTATTTTCAGAATCATTAAACTTGTCTCTTCTTGAAACCTCAATTTCAGTCTTTGCAAGTCCTAATAGATTGTAGTAAAGAATTTTTGTTTGATAACTACTATTGGTTGTGTCAGTTTGTTAATTAAATTAAGTTTATTTAATAAAAATAAAAAGTACAAAAATTGCATGTTGTAGAGAAAAGTAATTACACAACATGAAATATAACTAACCATAGTGAGAAACAATTTTTTTAAAGAATTTGATAACATTTTCGTATTTTGATTTTCTATTGATATGAGTTTTTCTAAATAAATTGCGTTTGACCATATTTCAAATAAACATTAATCTATAACTCTTTGATTTAATTTTATAAATATATTTGGTAAACTATTTAAACTACAAAATAATTAGTCGAATGATTTAAAATAATTGAACGTAACAAAAGAGAAAATATCAATCACAAAATTGAAAATATCTTCAAGCTTCCTAAACTCCTAAACCACCTTCTCTATTGGAAATCATAGTTTGTCCCAACTAGCCTAATGAGCCATTTATGGTCCCTAATCATAGAAGATAAGAACTGGACTTGGGTTGCATGGGTTCAAGTGATTGATTGGATGACACATAATCTAGCATGGTTGAACCCGGGGTAGTTCCTTTTGTTCTTTTCGTGTACCTCATCTATAAGAACTACCAAGATTTAGCATTGTATGTTAATATCCAATTCTTTATGCTATGTTTGGTTTAAGCATAGTATAAAGGATCGAGAAACATTTTTCTGAGCTAGAGAGTCACCACTAAGTCCCTTACAAAACAAAATCAACTCCAATGAACAAGGTCAAAGAGATCAATGAGACGGGCATATTAAGGATCGTCCATATCAATTATCAATGAAATTACCTTATTATAAGGTGTGTAGATGACCCTAGCATGGATGAGAAATGGAAGGGTCAAATAAAAAAAAAAAAAAAAAAAAGGAGAGAAATGGAAGGGTCATGTTTCAGAATTGAAATAAAACACATTTTGATATTCATAGTTACATAGTAGCACAAATATGCAATTGAATTTTCAAAAAAACATTTTATAGTCACTGGTGGATTTTCTATTAAAGACCAGCATCATTCATAATAATTAATATACAAATTATTAGCTTGATATGTCAATTAAAAGCTAATGTTATAGAACATGTTTACCAATTTTGGTATCCACTTATCAAGCTAACAATATAACTAGATTGGATCTAGTGCACAACATTGTATGCATTAAACTTTTTTCTTTTTGGATAATGGGGGAAACTCTCGCCGCTATCATTAGGGTGCGCAATGAGTAAACGTCGCTCTTGTGTGATAGCGAGCAAACCACACAAGAGACTTCAACTAGATTGTCATAACTGACAAAGTGTGGAGAAGGCCAGGCATTCTTTCAAGAAAAATTGAACCCGTAACTAAGTCCGCAAGATACAGCTGCCGACCAACTCTACAGGGGTTGCCCCTATACATTAAACTCTAACAATTTCGGCAAAAGTATCGTTTTGATGATAGTACCACTCCCTAAGCACATCACACAAAAATGAATAATTAAAATACAGTAAAACTCATAATTGTTAATGGCGAATGGTGCAGCGTGGCAACAATGATCCCATGGCGCAGCACGGCGCACACCTTTTCGAAGATTTTTTTTTAAATAAATAAATTATATATACTAATTGAATCAATAATATATTACTTTTTTTTAACAGTAATATATAATTAACTACCCATTAATACTATATAATTATAAATTATAATATAAACTATAATATAATTAAATTATAAGATAAATTTAATTTATATTTTCTTTACAGTAATATAAAATTATAATAACAATTTTCAACAATTAACTAGCATTAATACATGAATTTCTAGTAATATAATAAGTTTAGCATATATTATATATAATTAAGACTTATAATTATAAGCATCATCAAATTAATTAGATCAATTAGTAAAACTGCGATAACTAATTTTAGAGAAATTCTATACCAGAAAGGATCTAATGGGGCAGATCTGTACACCATTGAATGAGGAGGTGTTTTGGTAAAACACTTTCTATCGCCAAACCTAATGAACTAAAACAGATCCACTCCATTGGACCCGGTGTACTGGTCTATTGTATCTATAATAGAATCACCCCTAAATTACTCGCAGAAGCTATTTTTTATATAACACCATAAATAATTAAATCAATTTTAATCAAATGTTGCAGCTGTAACAACTATGGGGACGAAACATAAAATCTCAAATAATCTCTAGGAACAATTCCTTTTATCTGCTATATATTATTATATGAAGGTATATGATGTGTACTAATAGAAGTGTCTCCCAAGTACCATGTGTTGTGATATATTTAAGTCTACATCTTTGGTTTACCAGCAGAGACCCGCCTAGTCACTGACCTCATTGTCACGAATTCTTCAGCAGCAGATGGGTGAATGCCGACCTGACATATATATCAAGTAAAACACTGAGTTAGCAATAGCATATGCTCTAACTTATAATTAAAAGATCGAACAAATAATGATATTTGTTACTAAACTTTGTTTAAGTGGTTCAAACCCCATGATCTTGAGAGAATCGAATACTCAATTCAATGAACACAGGAATAACCATTTGAGCTTTCTCTAAAGACTAAGGCTATGTTTGGACCTTGGATCTCGGTGACGAAATACTTGGGAAAATATTTTCCACCCTTCAAATGAATCAGTTTTACCCTTCAACATTTTAGAGATCTCCTTTTCATCTTCATTTACCTTTCACGAATCCATGATCCAAACATAGTATTAAGGCACTACTCACACACACAGCGATCTATTGGTAATTAGTTAAAAGTTGATGGCATATACATTTGTCAGAAAGTAGAAATCATGCCAATATACTTTGACGGGTTCTATACAAGAATGAATGAAACTCAATTAGTATCAAAAAACTTCTACACTAGTTGAACTGCAATATGTACAGCTCAGCAGAAAACATTTTACTCTGAAAAAAAGCATGAAACTTACCGTGCTATCAAATTGCGCTTTGGTTGCTCCACATTTGAGTGCAATGGCAATGCCCTGTGAAGGACAGCAAATATGAGTATGATTAACTGAACACGTATACAGCCAAGTTACAGTCAGTCAATGTTGAATAAAATACAGCATTTAAGTAATAACATTATTACTTTACTTTAATTTAATTAAATTAAAGTAATAACATTATTATTTTACTTTAATTTAATTAAATTAAAACATTTTAAGTTGAACAACAACTCTCTCTATATATGAATTACTTAACAGATCATATGATTCACGTTCAACGAACGTGTTATTTACTAGTTTACTAAAACATGGCAGTTTCCAGACTTCCATGTGGAATTGATGCATAGTAAAGCCAAATAATCTAGTTTTGTTACATACAAACATTTCGTTATATGACTCTGTTTGCATACCACCTTCAATAGTATCATACTTTCTCCCAAAAATAGTTGTACATTTCACAAAGTAAACCCAGTTTACAGTATTATATACATGTTAAAGCTTTACCAAGGATTGTTGCTGCTTATGTATTAAATATTAGGGAAAATTACATCCACCTCCCCTCTGTAATGTCAAAATTACAAAAAAATCCCTCCACTTTTCATAATTACTCGGACCTCCCCTATCACAACTTTTTCATAACATGGGCACCCCCCGTCCTTTTTTTCGGGCAGAATTTTGCTGATGCCTGATGTCAGCAAAAAAACTTTTGTAGTACTTTTCCAATTTTACCGCAGATGACATCATCAATTCATGATGTCATCATTTTGACAATGATATCAGATTGTTGATTGACGAAAATACGCTCAGGGAGTGTAAATGTAATATTTTTTTCCCCAAACTACCCCTGAGGTCAGATGCAACTACACAAAATATCCTCTTATACTATAATACAGATACCTCCCTCCACTTATGCATACGGCTTATAGAATGATCACTTTGGCACGTTTGACTAATTGTCGTTAATCACTAGGGTGAATGCAGGTTTTAGAGAATATATTTTACACAAATTAAGGAGGGTAGTTAGTAAAATTAGCCATTTAGTATAACAAATCGCCACATAGTCGTATAATTATAACATCATACCTTCAAGAGTTAATTTTCGTTTTACCCACAATATTATATCCTACAACGAACAAACAAAGGACGAAAAAAGTGAATACCTGCATGATCTCTGGTGCGTCTGGACCACACATGGATGCTCCAAGAACTTTATCAGTCTCTGAATCAACAATAAGCTTCATAATCGTTTTCTCTTGTCGTCTACACCATACGACCAAATATAATCATTTTATTTACAAGCCATTAACAATTTTCAAGCAAATAGATGCAATGTGGTTCCAAAAGATGCAGTTATATCATGATAAGTGAAAATTACCCATTGCACAAAAATCATCTGGCAAATGTATCTATCTCCAGTATTGTAGTAATCACTCATAAAAGTCAACCGGCAAATTTTAAGTCAAAATAAATGTCTAAGAAGCTTACCCAGAAATGGTATTCTTCATTGGATTAAATGTTGATGTGAAAATCAAAATATCGCTATTTGCTTGCTCTATAGCCTGTTCCTCACTGAGACCTACTACAGACAGTGGTGGTATGCTGTCAAGTAAACAAGGTTCAATGTCAGACACTAAGGAAACCATACTAAGATACATGATTAAGAAAATCAAGTATAAATAAACATGAAAGAGACTAAAATCTTCACCAACAAAGTAAGCTAAAATACTTCCTTGTATGTGCGTCTTGCATCAAAGAATCATCTACCACATTTATTATTAACTACTTTCTTAGAAAGCTGATTAATCTCGAATTGATTTATTCTGATTCGTTCAAGTAATCATATCCAGAATAATCATCTAACTCAAACACGCCCATTTTCATCACATAATAGTTATATATCAAATGTCTATTTTATTAAATATGTAGAATTCACTGTCTGCCTTGAAATATTGACAAGCTGAATATTGTTAAATAGAATTATCGCACAACTCAGTTTCCTTGTCTCTTGGAGATAGCCAATTTTTATATTAACGTACCAACATAAAAGAAATAACTCAAATAAAGCATAAAGAATTTTAATCAACAGAAAAATATCTGCACAGATTACCATCAAACCAAATATCATAGAAGATCGGTGCAAAACAATGGAATGTATCAAGAAACAGTATGAGATTGCTTTTAGTGAAACTAAACACTTTTTGCTCATATGTCACACATAACAAACTCGTAAATGACATTAGTTATGCCGTAAAGTGGCATAAATCTACAATCTAGATAATATGCTACAACAGAATAAGTGAAATGTAATTATATTTGCACGAAGGATTTCAGCCCAAAAAGGAAAAGAAAAGAAGAATATCTAAAGATACAGCACAAAGTTACAATCATTTGAAGCAAGAATATGTTTTTCCTTGGTCTACATTAGGAGCTCTGATTTTGGTGAGGAAATAAGAAAGGAAAATATTCTCCCTACTTTGAGTGATGTAACTTGTGCATCTCTAATTTACAAGAGACATTCTCTATTTCTTTTCTTTTTCCTGATCAAAGTAGCATTAATTTTTTCTCGAAACAAAATTCACTCCAAACATAGCCCAAAAGGTTTACTGAGAAGAAAATGCTAATACCAGAAAACAGCACAAGGAATATGGCCGTAATCAGGTTTAGTAGGTTGTCCACCAAAAACAGTTTTCTGCAAATAAAAGAAGAGATATAAGATATTTACAGAAACTAAAATATGTATCAGAATGTATATGTGAAAACAAACACTGAGTAACAGTAAGACTTATACAGATAACATACTGCAAAACAAGTTCCTTCCATTAAGGCAACAGGAGTAAGATTCATCCTGTTTGTAACATCCCCAATGGCCCATATGCTAGGTATGTTTGTACGAGAGTGTCCATCAACCTGAAACTCTAAAGTATAAGAGAACTACAGAATACTAGAAATGGCAATTACTAAGCGGAAAAAAGAAAATAGGTAATGTATGAACAAGTAAAATTATGAAGCCAAATAACAAACGACTTAGAAAAACAAGAGCTGTTAATTAGCCGTAACATTGTAGATGCTTGAGAAGGCTTCAATGTTAAACGTTAGGACATCCTATGTTCTTGTTTACCTTATTCATCTAAAGATGTTGCACATCAATAACATGCTATACGTTCTTGTATACCTATTTTCAAATTTCTTGCCTACATGTATATATTTGTTTTGGCTTGATCAAAAGGTTTTCACCCATGCTCCATCACCAAAGTTCATTAATTTCCATGAAGAAGAATATGGGGCGAAAAAATATAAGAATAGTCAGTTAAGTAAAGGTTACCTTGACAGCTCCAGCATTATCAAGCTCAACACCCACTGATTGCAGATTTAACCTTTTTGTGTTGGGGGCCCTACCTGCAACAAATGAGATCACAATCATCATCAGCATCTCAAGGTAGGTAAAGGTTAGCCCAGAAATTAGAAAAATAAATTATATTTTTGATATCCGAGAGAATCAGCCAACAACTTCTGATCACTACTATTACCGCACAATTAAATTCATAAAAAATTCCAAAAGGTCTACTTTTTAAGAACTAGAATGCAAATTATCTCATCCTTGGTAGTAATAATAACTGGAATCATTATTGTCATTGTCACCATGGTAATACTAAGAATAACAGCGTGAACACTTGTAATTAAGTTAAAAAGGGGGTTTTAAGAATTTCATCAACTCTAAAAGCAAATCATAGAATCCTATCGGTTAGATACTATTTCCATAGTCTGCGAAAGATACTATATAGATGAAGAATAGTCAGTTGGGGTATGAAATCACTATTAGACTTTCTGCAATGAACTTTTTGATCAGTGTAACAGACTTCAACATATATGTATTGAAAAATAAGATAATAAACAAGAATTGGAGAAGATTTGGAGTCATACAAGTTTGAATAACCAATCCAGAATATTACTAAACTAGGACTAATTCCAGCATATTACATACTGAGAAGATTTTGTGCCTCAAAATACAGACCTTGTCTCGATTTTGTAAATTTCTAGGGATGATAGGTTGGTGAGTCCTAGGACTCGAGGTCTCATGATGATCTACACTGGTCGGAATGTGTATATTCACATGGCCCATCATGTGTATATCCACACAACAGGTGAAGATCACCCGGGACAGGCTCAAAAATTATCATCCAATTTCTAGTATTAATTTAAGTTTCGGCAATATCATCTGGCAGAAGAGCTGACATGTTTCAGCATAAAATAGTTCAAGAAACTCTTGCAATTCTGTTACACTAATAACTTCAATACTGAATGACACAAATGGCTTAAGATTTACCAGTGGCGAAGAGCACAACATCAGCCACGATTTCTTCACCGTGGTCGGTGCGAACTTTTATGCCATCTTCTGTTTTAACAAGCTGCAGCGCAAAGTCATTGTCTCAAATATTGAATTAAATGGATATTACCATCATCATTAATATAAAAAAAAAAGGAGCCTAAAGGAGCCATCATTTACTATCAGCCATGTAACACACTTTCCAGATTTTTGCTATGTATATTTCCTAATATCCTTATGTGAGCTTCAGAACATGTGTGAAATCTCATGTATGGGAAAGGTGAAGTGATGAGTATAAGCAAAAAAATGGAGAGAACCTCAGTTAAACTTGTCTGAGGATGCAAGTTGATACCCCTGCCTTCCATATTTCTTGCAACAGCTGCTCGCATCTCATCATCAAAACCTCTGTGATAAGATTAAATATAAGAATGGGATGAATACGATACTGTGTCAATTAATATACTCACACTCTGATGATCAGATACAGAACAGGATTACTGCCAGAAACAGACGTGTAAATTTCATAAGTTGAAAACCAAGCCCACTTACGGTTTAAACATCCTATTATTATCATTTGCTACAGTAGTTTTGGTACTTTGGTCATTGAATTATTCTACAAGATTGGTAAAGAAATCTTCATGATTTACATGTGAATTCAAATTATAACCAAAATGTCTTACTAAGTACACTCCAACACTAAAGGAGGAATATCACCACCTGTTTAATCAATGCGTTAGCAAATTGACTTTCTAAGTTATTCAATTAAGTAGGAGAAATATCCAATTAGTTCGTTTAAAATTTAGCACCTCATCCATTAGGACATAAAGTACTGGGATATTCAGAAGATTTTTATTTTACAAGTAGAGAAAATCAACTCAATAACAATCACTGAAATTACAGGCTAGGACATGTCCTTCAGATATTATGGATAAGAATGATTACATGAATGCCCATTTTGTGATAGAATCAGAAAAGCAAATGAGGATCGAAATTAAATGTTGATTATTTAATGGAAGAAACTCGAGACGAATAAATGAACCAAATATATAGTCCTATAAGTAAATTAAAATCGAATGACATCCATCTCACAGCAAAGTTCAAGTAGAATTTCTCTTTAAAAAAATTTGCCATATTATGATATTGAATTTGTTGGAGATTTGAATAATTATATATAAATTTATTATGAATGCAGGAAATCCACCAAGATAAATGTCGAAAACATTCAGACAATGCAAATATAGAAACTCACAACATAAGAGAGTTCAATTTATGGGACCAGGTATACATGAATTAATCTTAGGAAATGTGTAGATTTAAAATAGGCATCTACGAGGATGAGCCCAAAAGCCTCATTAAGATAGCAGACTGCTAGAAAAACAAAATGCAAAAAGATGAAAGTCAAAGGAAACATGTAACCTTAACGGAAGTTCTTTTCTGAAGCATAAATCCACTGCTGCGCCCATTCCTCGCCATATTGAAGCAAACTCAACAGCAATGTAGCTATAAAAAACAAAAAGAAATGAATAAGATGATAGCCATGTAGGTTTTCAAACACCCTAAATCAGTGTGTCAAAACAAGTGGGAAAAGCTAGTATACCCTCCGCCAAGTATGACAGCTCGTTTCGGTAATTCTTCCAGACTCAATGCCTCATCTGAAGTTATGGCTAATTCCTAAAAGCCAACCATGATATAGATGGATATTATTACAGAATAGTTAACAATCAAGATATTATATTAGTAGATTGGAAAATTTACTAAATCAAAAAATGAAGGGAAATGATGGGTGATTAGACAGAAATGCCAGAAATCTATAATGTAATATGATATTAGTCAGTATCGTGGACTCAAAATTACACATACTTGGCCTGGTATAGATGGACGATGAGCCCGACTTCCAGTTGCAATCAAAATATGTTTTGCTGAATAGTTAATTTTTGTTCCATCCAATTGAATAAGTTCGACTTCATTAGGGCCAACAATTCTTCCCTCTCCTTCGAACAGCTTAACTCCCGCATTTGCAAGTAATCGCTTATAGATTCCGTTTAGTCTGATTATTTCTTCTGTCTGCCAGTTAGCAAGAGAAAGTTTATATGGTCAAAGTTGTGTATAAGAAAAAAGGAAAAAAGGAACAAAATCGAGATCTGGGTTGTATGTTGAAAATAGTAAATATTGGGATAAACAAGTATCAACACCCTTTCAATAATACATAACAATATCGAACTTCATAAAGACTTTTTTTAGTGAAGCCACATAGCAGATTCTAATGGACTATCAGGTGTTACTTTTCCTTCCCCCTAATCGTACATATCTTAAAATAAAGAGCAGGAGAAATTACTATTCAATATATAGTAGCAATCAAATAATAAGAGGTATGAATAGGATCTTATATGTAAATTTAAATAATAATAAGTTTGGGTTCCCATATAATTTTCAAAATCTAACCACTCTTAGTTATGTCGATTTAATCTCCAAATATCATTTCTACATTCAAAGATTGTTAAATAAAACCAGATGTTCGATATACTCAAATTCATAATTTGAAGAGATTGAGTGTGAAGATGCCTCAATGTAAGAAAAGCGATGCAGCCTAACAGGTATCAAAGAAATTATCCAATATATACAGACCTTCTTATGTAAGAGTTTCTTCCAATTAAAATCAATTCTCTCATTAAGTTCCCATCCATAATTCCTTGCATCCTGCAAAGTCAAAAGTATAAGTTGATCAAATTAATGTGTGACCTCAATAAAAATAGTAATAACTTTAACACCAGACTCACAAGAAAAGTTAATCATAGTAGTCAGAAAATACAGAACTAAGAACTCCACACATATGTTTGCGCTCTACTTAGAAACTCTAACATTTCAGATCCAACAATAATTCATTAACATAAGATTTCCTAGTATTCCCAAAGCTTGTCAATCAGCACAAACATGGACATGAAAAAGCATTATCTCCAGGCATGCCTTGAACCATTCAGTATATCATCAAGTCACATGGAAGAAAAGTGAAAAAACTTCCAACTCAACAATAATTTCTATCATGGATTTATTGAATTTGAAGTTTTTAAATAGAAGACCAGAACTTCAAAAAAAATTAGGGAAGACCGACGGCACAAGAAAACCTTCTCTTTAAGATGATTACTCAAAGCCCAGTACTACGATCTATCTATATTATACTAAAAGTATGGATAAATTTGGTGTTTCTTTCAATTGCGATTTTATATTTTTTACCCACAACTACCTAATCTAAATAAATACAATTCAATATATTTAGTAAATATTAAATCCACTACCTCCCTACGACATTAGTGAGTCTTAAAAATAAACACCACATTTCATAGCAAATTTATGTCCAGGAGTTAAAATTGATTTTACATTTCTACCCTCAAGTCTCAACTATCTAATCTATCTATACTATACTAAAAGTATGGACAAAATAAATATTTTTTCAAGTTGTAAATTCACTTTATCACCCTTACTAATTATATGATTGAAAATAATTACTATAAATAATATGATGAATTATCAATAATTATCAAAATAAACTTAAGGTATTAATAAAATGACCAAATTATACTTAGTTAATTACTGAAGGAGCAAACTAATATACTAAATGGTAGAGAGTGGATTTTATTAGACAAGTAATCTAATTCCCAAAATATGGGAATTATCAACATATTATGGAATGCAATCTAATTCCCAAAATATGGGAATTATCATCTCAAATAAGGAAATCACAATACCTTATTTTATTGGGGTAATGTGATTACCATATCAAGGTAATCATAAATACAATACTTTAATGCCCTTACTACCCCTGTATCAAATATAATACAAAATCAACAAAATAGTTATTTATTTTTTCATTTCATTAAGTTATTATTTATGAAAAAATAGTTTCGTATTTTTAATTTATTTAGAATATTTTTATTGTCAAAATAGATCGTAATTTCATTTTATTTGATATTTATTTATTAAATAAAATTGAAAAATTGCTATGTTGTTTTTGTGATAGTACTTTTGAAATGGTTGTTGGTCACATATGATTAATATATTTTATTTATTAACAATAATATGTTTCCGACTTAAAATAATTATCAATGCATTGGTATATGAAAAATCCATACATGTAAGTTTTTTAAAAGTCAAACAATATGTAAATAAAAAATAAGCATGTTCAATTTAATTATCATTTTTCTAAAAGAGGATAATGCAATTGAACCAAATTGATATCTTATTTATTTTTATTATTTAACCAAATTAAATATATATATATATATATATACACTTATGTATATATATATAATATCGAATATTCTACTATGGTGAAAATTTATAATTAGATTATACAAATATGGTTTAAAATAAGGGTATTTAAGTCAAAATCTTTAATTTTAAATTTCATTCTTTATTATATATGTTTGAACCAAACATAAAAAAGAAAAAATATATATATCCTTTACCCAATTTTTTGTAGACAAGCAAACACTATTAATGGAATCAGATTTCTAGTAATCATATTACCAAAAATCTTATTCCCATTTTAGATTCCATTCCTTGTCAAACAAACGGAGCCTAAGGGTATTTTTTTATAAATATGTTGTTATGGTGCTTGAAGATATAGAGGGAAAACTAGTTTAACATCTAGATTATTTTCAATTATACTTCTATTGTAACAATTTTGCATTACTATATTCTTAAACAACTATAACAATACTTATTAAAAAAAAGTATGATATTCACGTACAGAGCACTTTTTTTTACTTAAATTTTAAATTATAAATAAGGATAGCTATGATTAGAATATATTATATACTTTATATATTTTATATAACATTCACGTTATTAATATATTCGATGCCTATATATATTTATTTATTTATTTCAATGATTAGAAAGAATGGTAAATAAAAAAAGAAAATACATTAAATATTGTTACTATATGTATAAAATAAAAGTATAGCGGTCGTTTTCGAACATTAAATATGGTTACTATATGTATAGAAGTATAGTTGTCATTTTCGATATATATATATATATATATATATATATATATATATATATATATATAAGAGTACAATTGGGTATTATTCGCCTTATCTTTTAAAGCATAAAAGGTAATCAACTCAAATTTAAAAACACAGTGGTTAATGCTTCCCGTATTAATTACACAAAGGGTTTATATAGCTTTTATCCAATAAATACCAGTAATTTTACTTACGACAAAGACAAAGAAAAGTAAAGGAAAAGAAGGGGTATACAATGATTGATTTCATATTGCTCAGTAATATTTAATATGTACATCCAATTATGATCTAAAAATATCTAATATTACAATTGATACAATCAAAATATAATTTGAATATAATAAGCATAACAAATTCTAATATGATTGTGTTAGAAAAAAAAATTCATAAAAAGTGAGAATTTAATTGTCGTAATAACATTTTAATTTCTTTATTAAATTAGGATGTTAAAAGTTAAGACTTTGATTTATACTACGAATTCATTTTTAGAGTTTGTTATTTTTTGTTCCGATTTTAAAAGCTCTACTACATAAGCTTTTTAGTATTATTTTAAAATATTGTGTTAGCCTCAAGATAATCTTATTTCTCTCAAAATCTAACTGCATTCAATTTAATATATTTTCAATATACGAAGTAAACGATAAACCAAGAAAACATTTCCAACACAAACGAGAACTTCATTTTTTATTAAATTATCATAATATTTAATACCAATATTCTAAAAATAATAATGAAAAAACAATAGTCTTTAAGTATCCATCATGTCATTTACTATGTTGAATGTATAAAAAAGGTTAAACAATGAAATATTATCTCTGAACTTTTCTCTTTTTAGTAACGTATTAAGAATATCATCCAACAAATAACTCATAAAGAGACAACAAAAAATAGAAATTTATAATTAATAAATTTGTATTCACATAGCTATACATATGCACTAAAAATAATAATATTAGAATTATTAAAAGAGTTATAATTTGAAAATTATTTCACTTTAAAGTAGTAATTAAATCATGATATGAAAATCAATTTTTTTTTATTTAAAAATTAATAATTAGTTGACCCTACTTAGGTATAATCATCCAATTATAAACATGTTATATTAATTGTAAAATATTTTTAATATTAAATTATATCCAAACATTTCATGCAACACACATGCACTTTGCTAGTTATTAAAAGAACGTAAAAGCTCACTAATCTATTAGCATAAAAACACAAGAAATATATGACCACAAATTTCCAAGGACGCCGCCCTACTTTATCATCCTTTTCTATTATTAAGTCTATTAAGTCAAGATCTTACCTCCAGTTCGGAACCATAAACAGCACCATAGACCAAAATCTTTTTAGGAACACAGCCTCTGATGACACACCTGAAATATGTAAAGCATATGTTCTTTAGCTTCATATACAATCCCATCAAATAACTTTAGCAAGTGTAAAACAACACATAAAAGATAAAAGAAAATCAATAACTAACTACACATATCCATGCTATTCAGAGCAGTAGACATATTCATAAAGGAAGCATCATGTATCACATATCTTCCAGCGAAACCGACGTTTGTGGACCCGTTCAACAAAGAAAGCAGAAACACCCCCAATATGTGCATAGTATCTACACATAGCCTCTTGATTAATCTAAGAACATAACCAGTAATAGTTACAAGGTTAAATCCATACTCTCAAAAAACCAGTATTGCTGCAATATATGCGTAATATAGGTGCCCATTATTTCATCTGGAAGATTAAAATTTAGTCCCACAATCAAGAGTGGATCTACAAGAAGCAGTAAAGAAGGACATAAGGTAAGGAACTATTCTGATCTCAAATTCTTTTGGACTACACAAAAAATTAGAGACCATTGTCTAAAATCAAACAGTAACAAATACCATGCCCCAACCCCAATCTAAAAGGACTCACCTTGCAAATATACTGCCAAAGCATAGAAAACTGCAATTGCATCTACATATTAGCTAAATATTCCTCAATTGGCACTAGCTTTAGTACGATGTTAATTTCCATGTGAAACAATATCAGCCTTAATTATTCCTTTATGTTTGGATAAAACCATTTAATTTGAAGAAAGGGTTGGAGTTGACGATTTGAAATTGAAATAGCTCGAATATTTATGGGATTAGAAATCCACCATAATGATTAAGAAAATTGTTGATAAAGGATACAAATTCATTTTAACATGAAGATATGCAAACAAAATAAGCTCAAAGGATTTAAATATGGATGTGAAGTGTTAAACTCCCAAATTCTAGTCAACGCAACCTAGAAGTACAGGAACAAAAGCAAAGTCATAAGTCCAGCCATTTGAAGGAATTCAGGGTTGAGTAAGATCTCCATTGATTAAATATAGATTATACATTGTTTATGGTAGATAATAAGGAAAATAACGAGAAATATTGCAAGAACTAATGGAAACTAATATAAATCACATCAAATATAACAAATGTCAAGAGAACAATGCATAAGTTTAAAAAGGAGCAGATGCATCGTTTATACAACTAATGAGAAGCTACAATTTCTATGGACTTACGTTCCGCCAACTCCTCCAACAACTTCACTGCTGATAGGATGGAACGGCAGCTCACAGATGCCAACCTGATCACACATTATTTCTTTCTCAGTAATAAGTAACAGAAATGGGCATTATCCAAAGAACATAAGTATGAAACAGAAAAAAAAAATACTGAAACATACATAAAGAGAGATAAGGGAGACTTACAACAACAACCAACAAATATAAACTGGGAAGATATACAGTAAAAACATATCAATAGACTTAATTGGAAGATAGAGATATGGAGAGTGAACTTTTTTTAAGAATATATCAAAAAAATACATTGTGTCGCTTCAAATCAATCCGCCAAAGTTGTCAAACAAAATGAAATCAAACAAACATCACTGTTACTAATTCTCATAAACCAACATAAATTACTCATCAGAGTATCCTATATGTACAAGGTCATTAATACACATACCACAATTAGAGACACTAATAAGAAGCAAAAATGTTAAAACATAGACAAATATAGGCAATATATATATATACTCAAAAACATCCTTTTTCCAGCATTATATACCTTAGCTCCACTCTGTGCTGAAAATCGGGAGGCACGAACTCCACCACTTCCCGCCCCGATCACGAACAAATCAAAGTCATACTGCCCTCCCTCTTCCGTTGCTTTCCCCAGCTCCCCATCAATCAGCATCTTCCTTGCCATTGTCAAATATACTATACACACACACAAAAACAACAACACAAAATGTTAAAAATCAGGTTGAACAAACCAGCTAGATCAAAAAATTCAGGTTTAACAGTACCTTATTTAACCAAAAGTGCAAAAAAATAGGCATTACAGCATGCTATCAAAATGAAAAAGATAAATACTGACGATAGTATATTACTTTAACTGATTATCTATCTCAATTTCTTCTTCATTTCAACAAAATGGAAAAAAAAAATCGATAAGTTTATGGCAAAATAAATATATAAACAACACAAAAGCTAAGAAAAAATTCACTTGCCTTAAACAAGTTTCTGTGTTGTTTTCGTTTCCTGAAAATTAATTCGTGGGTTTTATTTTGTGACAGAAATTCTTGGGAAAGAAGTGAAGCTACGAATCGAAGATGATGATGACGACGATAATAATAATAATAATAATAATTATTTGGAATTTGATTGGAATCTTTGTGAATTGTGAGTGTGTATGTAGGTAGGGTTTTGATTTGGACATGTAATGAAAAAGTTAGTTGTAAAGTAAGAGATAATAAATTTGATAGTGAGTTATTTGATATGATTCGTTGTAAGTCACAAATACACATATTAAAGGATGTTTAACATATGTAAAAAAATTTAATATATGTCAAACATTCAATATATGAAAATATGGAATAGAAACGATTTGAAATAGAAAATGTGGTTCCCTAAGAATGATTCTCAATGAGAGATAAATTGGGTCATGACGTTAAATTTTATTTGAAGTATTTGAATCATAAAATATCAAATGTTTTATATACCGATTTTCATTTAATTTTAATTTTTTTATTCATACTTTTTTGAATTTATATAATTATTAATTAATCATATGTATAATTCCATACACTCATTAATTAAATCTTTTATTATTACCATTAATTCAATTTATTTATCATATTTTAAAAAAATTATATAATTATTATATATACAACTATCATAATCACTCTAACATAGAATTAGCCTATGTTTGTTTGTGTTTTTAAATCTCATATTTTGTTTAATAATCACAATATTTTAAAAATTCACATTACAACTCATTTCCATCGTGATACACAATATTCTTTACTCTATTTTTCAATTCTGGATATCTATTAATCATTACATTCATCATTAATATTTCAATAATCAAAATTTTCTCTTCCCTTTTCGTACATTTTAAAAAATTTAATCAACAAGTTAGTAAATAAATAAATTAAATAGAACAATTTTACATAAACTTAATTTAACACATTTTATAAGTTTTAATAAAATATCACATTATTTTCATATTAATACTCGTAATACGCATTCCTTGATATATTTATAAACTCTTAATTTAAAAACATGGGGAAAAAAAACAGAGGATACGTTTTTAGGAGTTCATGAGAGATCTAACTAAGTTATGGATTGAATTGCTAGTCTTGTAAGGTTTTTTAGGGTCAATTTGCAAATGTTAAAAGTCTAGGACTAAACTAATACTTTTAAAAGTAATATTTAAAAGATGTATATGGAAACACAATTAACTTGATAAGCAGAAGCGAATAATCGTGTATCTAGCTAGATTTTGTCGACTCTACCACTTACTTCGAATAGTGTATCAAGTGAAGATTTCTTTCTTATTCCTTCAATTACCTATACTTCCCTATTCTTAGTAGTTCATAAATTAATAGTATTAACTTGATTAATTTTAATTAACTTCTGATTAGTTAGTGACTTATTAGGATTTAGGAGTATATAAGGTTAAAGACTCTGTCTCTTTAGGCATCTTGTTAAACATATATATGATATTGTTGGGAAAAATCTAGTAGGAGCGTAACGGGCGTGTTTATGAAGATGCAAAATATAATCGTCGAGGCACGAGTTTATATTACTCGCTCTCCTTAAGACAATATTGCCCCGCTCTTGGTGGTTACGGAATACGGCAATTGTCTCCCAAGATACAACGACGGCGTCTCGGCAATAGTACCACTACAAATTCCCGAGTCTAGCGAACAAAATATTGTTCCAAACTCTCTCTATGGACTCGTATGAATTAAATGCATCTCTAGACATTTAATATGCAAAGAATTCTCAAAATACTCATATTAGTATTTAGGAGAAAAGGAGAGAAGAGAAAATGATTTTTGGTGTGTTTTAATTCCACAAATGGAGGGTCTATTTATAGATAATGAAGAGTTTTGAGTCAAGAGTTGCAACTTTCCATAAATCGTAGGAGGGTTATGTCCTTTAGACAAAAGTTGTAACTTTTCATAAAGTGTAGGAGAATTATGTCCTTTAGATAAAGTTACAACTTTTCATAAATTGTAGGAGAGTCATGTCCTTTAGACAAGCACCCCTCCATCAAACCTCCAAAAGTTGCACACATTCAAAACATTTATAAATTATGTTTTGACCCCAAAACTTTTCAATCTCGAACGTCCTTTCAAATTGGTCCCTCAATTTTTCGACTTGAACATTTTAGTCCTCAAACTAAATGAACTTTCTTTCATACAATCGCGGCCGTCGATTGTATGATTTGTTGATCATTTAATCGTATATGTATCAATCGATAAATTGATTCCAATTATGAACAGCGTTTTAAGTGACACACTTTGTTAATTAATTTCTCATTCACCCGAAATCGGATTTGAGTAATTAAATACTCAAAATTTATCTACTCGAAATGTAGAATAATTTGAGCCAAAGACATTCCACTTTCGATATACGAAATTCACTTAAATCTTTAGATAAATCGTGCTAAACACAATTTACTCAATCAAAATTTCCAACAGATATGAGACAAAACGATTATTATTTTGAACAATGTGGAATAAAACGCTCGACTCCTACCGCTTTAGTATTATTTATTGTTCCCAAGTGGCATACACGATAAGTGTTTGTATTGATATTGAATTCATATTAGGATGGTTACTTCACTATGACTTGCTCCGAACCCTCACACTATCACGAGCATCAATGTTTCTCCTAGGAACTATGGCTCTTTATAGACTGTAGATGGGGTTGTAATTTCTTTTGTCGTTGGCATGGTGTTTGGAGTGATTATATCGGAGCAGATTTTTTATTCCATAATAGTGTATCACTTCATAATTATCGATTTATTGAAATTATTATTTATAATTTATTTTTAAATTAACACTTATTATTCTCTAATGTAGGATACAAAAACTATCCCCGAAATAATTAAGTTTGGTAGTGGAATACTTTCACAAAGCTCAAATTTTCTATGAAAGATCTATTTTATTTTTGTGCAAAAACAAGCCAAATCCTGCTGCAACACTTGAAAATTCTTGGCCATATATGTATCTTTGATGGAATCCCGGACCATAAAATTCATCATTATCAACATATATGTTTCAAAACCGCTCCTAATGGGTCATACAAAACATAGTAATCGAACTCATAAAACATAGGACCTCCGAAATAAAAATTAAAACTTAAAACTGAGATTATTTAACTATCAAGCCAACTTTTATTATTTTTAAATTGTAACAAGAGTATAAATACTAAAAAACAGCCCCATCTTAACGAATGCCATTTACGGTCCGTTCAATTTATATGTTTTCTGCAAAAATACTCACTTGCAAACGGTAATTGAGAAAGTCAGTATCCCTTAGTAATACTAATACTTAATGACTCGGGAGATAAAGGATCTCGGATGATTTACACCACACTCGAGTATTACCCTTAAATACCACATTTGAAAAAGGGAAAAAAAAAAAAAACAATGTGCTCTAACTTAACTCAAGTTCAATTTTGGTTATATTTAATTATTTATTATAAATTCTCATATTTAATTCTATTGCTTTAAAATATCTTACATTTTAATACCACTGTCCATTATCAAATGATCAACTCCTTTTTCGTCAACTTTTTGATTGAGTTTTTTTTATAAAAATTCACACATGAGTATACCACACATTAATTATATTTAATATTACGATATTTTACTCAATATCACGCCTTTTATGCACAAAATTTATGCCAAAAAATCTGATCAAAATGTTAACTAACAAGTTGACTGCTAAATTTTGGACAGTAGCTTAATATTCTAAAAATTATGATACTAAATATGATAAATTCATAATAAATGAGATGAAAATTGAACTTAATATAAGTTATGAGACGAAAAGTGCAATATTTCCAAAATCTTGGCTACAAACTTATTTAGCAATATGTTGAGATACTTCAGCGTCTTATTCTGCTCACAAAGATTAACAACAAAATTACTTTTTTGCAAAATTAATTTGATAAATTTACTAAACATAATTTCTATGATCGATTATAATATCTATAAACGTAAAACATAATTTCTATGATCGATTATAATATTTATAAACATAAAACATGCATCGACCCTCTTCGATGAACTTCACAAGAGCACAGCAAAAACAACAAAAATTTCTATCTTTGCATAAATAACCAAAAAAAAATTACACTACCAAATTCCACTTCCCTCGGTCGAATAGTTAACAAATTACCATACTAAACGAAAAACGACTAAATATCGATAAAAGTATTAAACTTGTAACATAATTCAATAAATTAAGATGCGAAAATAAAAGTCTTATCTTCTGTCATATGTTCTCCGCTTATCTTCTGTAGTTTTTCCTTCTGCTGCCGTTTCTTGATCATACGAAGATTTTAGCTTACGTTGAATATCCTCAGCATATCGACGCCATAATGATTCTCGATCTTTTCTGGGAACTTTGTTATACCTTGAGTCCGTTTTAAGGACTTGTTTGGCTGTCGACCAAGAATTAATAACCGTTTTACCATCTTTTGTTTCTTGTGATGCAGCTTCGACTGTTATAACCTCGTTTAGCAAAGCTTTGAACTCTTGCTTACATCTCTACAATCATTAAACGAAACAAATGAGACTACAAAAGTAATATGGGTGTGTTTGGATTGAAGGATTTGAAATCTATGGTTTTCAAATCCATCACAAATCCATGAAGTTCGTTTGGATGTATCCAAGTTATAATAGATTTCAAATCACTCGACGTTCACTTTCGACCTATTTTCTCCATAACTACGGTGGATTTCAAATGACTCCATTTTGGTTGTCATTTCAAATCCTTCCTCCAAATCCCTCCCCATATCCAAATCACTCAATCCAAACACACCCTAAGGATATTTACTTCAATTATTGGGTAGTTACACTTGCCCCGCAAAAATAATCTTGCAATTTAACAAAATACCACACTATCACGACTCCAAAAACAAGGGGTGAAATTGTAATCTGCTTTTTATTGACCGGTGATAAAATTGTAATATGTTTTCACTAACAGGTTAAGTTATAATAACTCTCAAGCGTTTGTGGTGTTTTTCGTAATTACACAGAGTAATTTGCCCAAAATATGACTGCGTGTATGATACGATTGCATCAAAAAATTGTGTCCCGATATCAATATTTTGTTTTTCTTGGCAAAAAAATATAAATATTGTAATGTAAAATGTATATACACAAAAATCATGTGGAGAAGAAAAGAACAATAACAACAGATATTTATCTTAGAATTTCTATATGGGTGTGTTTGGATTGAAGGATTTGAAATCTATGGATTTCAAATTCGTTAACAAATCCATGAAGTTTGTTTGGATGTATCCAAGTTATAATGAATTTCAAATCCCTCGACATTCACTTTCAGCTATTTTCTCCATAATTACGGTGGATTTCAAATGACTCCATTTTAGGTGTCATTTCAAATCCTTCCTCCAAATCCCCTCCCCAAATTCAAATCACTCAATCCAAATACACCCTATAAGAATTTAAGAAGAAAACTCAAGAAAATATGAAAAAGAGCAATGAAAGATAACAAACAATCATCAGCTGACCTCATGCAAAGATTTGACATGGTCTCGGAAAAGTTTTTCCAAGTCGGATTTTTCTAAATGAGGATTGGCCGCACGCCCTTGTGGATCCTTCTCAAGCTTAGTCTTTGATTCTGTCCAAGATGCCTAAGCACACACAGCATAAGATGATGACTTATTATGGGATTAAAAAGTATCGATATATATATATATATATATATATATATATAGCAATGCATGTATTGATGATGCTACAAAGCCATTATGGTGATATTGGATATTTCAATGATGGTGGTGGATAAACAAAGTCGCTAGAATCTCGAATATATTTTTTTGCTATAAATGTATGACTTAGATATATTTCTTTAGAGTCAGCATATACACTAAAATGTGTTGATTATCTTGCATACAATCACCTAAGCCTGTCAACAGGCGGGTATTACTCGTACCCGCCCCGAACCCGACACGGACCGTTTTGTTTTGTCACCCGACACGGACCGTTTTGAACGGGTACGGGTAATACCCGCCCGTTGACAGGCTTAATCACCTATCAGAGAAACAATAATATTTGAAAGAAATGGAGAGAAAAATAAAGAGAGATATTGGTCAATAATGACCATGCAAGTAAATTGAGAAACATATGAGTGAATCTTTTATCAATCTATGTCAAAAGGACTGTTTTTGGGAATACCAATAGTACTTAAAAAAATGTTACGAATCTATTAAACAAGATACATGTAAACATGAAAAAAATGTGAGAATGTTATGATGAAGGGATGCATATTTATTGGTGTCAAAAGAGGGTGATACGATAATTTTTTTTAACGACCACATTACAATGTGAAAATGCGCAGTTTGTTTGAAATGTGAAAATCAAATACACGACTGAAGTGGAAAAAATACTCGTGGATGTTATTTCCCCCGAGAAGAACCATATTTCTTTCAACTACTTTTCCGTTGACTAAAAACAAGAATCTTTCATGATTGCATCAATCTCGTTCAAAATCGCCTTCTTTTATTTGCACCAAGATACATATACTATTTACAGCTTTCATTTGCCATCCCGCTATGAAATTTTAGAATAAATCTTTTGTAAATTCTGACTAACACCTAATTAGCACAGCACGTATTACACTTCGTATTTCTAATGGTTTTTGCTAATGTCACACATAAACTTACAAACATATACCATAAGACATATAGAGAGGACACATAATATATCTAAAGAAGCAGATATAAATAGATAATAATACCTGGGGATCTTTTATTGTTTCTACCAATAAAGCTTGATATGATTCAACAGCCTCTTTTCGGCGAGCTTTAACTCTCACCCTCTCAACTTCTTGCTCCTCTCTTTCTTTTCGCTTGCGTAGTGCTCTTTCTCTTTCCTTCAATTTGTCCTATAAGTAGTGGACATACACAAACACATTGGCAGCACATATTAACTAAGATGATAATGTGTGGCATACAAACAACTCAGTAACTCATAAGCAAATACATGGGCACCATTTTCCATGTAAGCCAAAAAACAAACCAATATAATACAAAGAGTAGGCAAAGATGCCAAACACCCAAGTGTCATCAACTATGATGCACGGACACGGGACACGGCGCACGACACGACACGACACGGACACGGGACACGGCATTTTAAAAATGTTAGGACAAGACACGGCCTCGAAACTGCTAATAAAATGTGTATATTTAAATTTATATACATATATATGTTCATTAATTTACGTTAAATATATAAATTAGTCTTTTCATTTTAATTTAAATGACTGGTTAGAGAAATAAACTATAAGAATGACTATTGTACGTTATAAATTTGTATTTGATTTGTAAAGTTATATATGTTTGAAAGAAAAATAAATACTTCAGTTTTCAAAATCATAAAAAATAAGTGAAATAACATCAAGTGTCACAAATAATGCATACATAATAAACATATCCTCTTTTTTTCATTTAATTTAAGCAGACAAATTTATTTTTATATTGGACACGGTGTCGGAGAGTGTCGGACGAGTGTCGTGTCCGATCAGGTGTCCGACAAGACACGTGATTTTTTGAAGTGTCCGTGCATTACTGGTCATCAACAGCCCAAAACCCCCAGTTTCTGTATTCAGAGCAACCATCTTGGCTCCTGTTGACAGCCAAATTTTCTATTCCTTTTTTAAGTTGATGAATAATGAATTTAGAAAATGAGGGGGTAAGGTAGTTTATACCAGTTTCAGACTTTTTGAAAACATTGCTATAATCTTTTTTTCAGCTGGAAAAAATTCCACAAGGCAGTATAGGTCATTTGAGCTTTCTACCTATCACATATTAGGTGTCATAACTACATTAAAACCACTGGAACATATATGTAATGAATGCAAAAATCAAAGATTTTTTTTATAATTAGGCCATCTCAGAGGGTGCATTTTATGTTTTGCTTCATAAATATTTATTATTTTTAAATGACATTCAGTGTAGATTTATATAGGAGTGTTCATTTGGTTAGAACCAAACCGAACCAAACCAAAAATTCGGTTCGGAGAAAACCATAACTGTAACCGAACCGTTATGAGAACGGTTCGGTTACAGTTATAACCGAACTGGTTCGGTTAACCGTTCATAATTTTTTATTTTTGCAAGAATTAATTTGAATTTTGGGCTATTTGACCTATTTGAATACACAAAACTCATTACAACTTAAAAACACAAAAATTAGAAGTTACGACTTATGAGCCATCCTCAAAATCTCAAGAAGTTCAACACTTAAACATTAAAAACGACATTAAAAACGACAAATATAAGTAGTGCCAACGTACCATAAATCCATAATCCATAGTTATAAAATTAGAAATTAGGGTTAAGTTATAAAATATTGCACAATGACCCCTATGCTAAACAATATTTTTTATTATGGCCTAAAAAATCCATTTTCGGTTCGGTTAGACTAACCGACTGTCAAAACCGAACCGTAATCGAAAACCGATTTTTTTGAAAAATGCTAACCGTAACCGAACCGAAATTTTCGGTTCGGTTTCGGTTTGAACCAAATTAGTCGGTTCGGTTCGGTCGATTAGTCGATCCGTGCACACCCCTAGATTTATATGCAAACGACCCGTTGCATAACATGTTGCAACTGAATTTAGCAAAGAAATAAAATGATAGACACAGAGAGTTGACTTACTTCCTCGTCCTGTTTAGCCTTTGCCTTCCGTCCTATCTCTTCTTCAGCAGCCTTAAGTTCAGCAGTGTATTCGTTAAATAACTTCTCCCTATCCTCATGCTTGACAGACTTGTACCTGGGGTCACTTTTTAGGCTATCCTTTACCTACCATAAGAAATACTCAGGCCTCCATTAGAAGTACAAGCGAAAAAAAGGTATTTCCATTTCACAATTGAAATAAACAACAGAATTTCATCTGTATGTTGTGAACTTCAGAATTTGATGCATGTTCTAAGGATGAAAATGAGAAATTGACATCATATTCAAAGAGCTTTTGACGTCAAATTAACGAAGTCAAAACTGATAAGATCATCCTTCGTTGAATAACTAGTGTTGGATCAAACTTAATACAAGATGGAGAAATTCTTCACACAGCAATGTGCAATTTGCGATGAGACTCGCCTAGGGTGTGCATCGGTTCGGTTCGGTCGAAAATCAAACCGAAATTTCGGTTTTCAAAATTACAAACCGAAAACCGAACCGAAAAAAATCGGTTCGGTTTGGTTTGGTTTTTAACCGAAATAACCGGATTTCGACAAAAAAGAGGAAAAAAGACATTGTTCGGTTCAGTTTTTCAATTTTTTTTGTAATTTCGGTTTTCAACCTACTCTTATATATATATATATATATATATATATATATTTTCATTTTTTTAATATATAATACTTATTAATTATATATAAATAAAAATAATAATTAATAAATATTATATATTCGGTTCGGTTAACCGCGCCTAAAAACCGAAAACCGAACTGAAATTTTCGGTTCGGTTTCGGTTTGAACCGAATTTTCTGTTTTCGGTTCGGTTCGGCCGGTTCGGCTAATTTTGAACACCCCTAGACTCGCCACAGTAATATTTACTTATGACCATACATTCATTTATCATATGTGAAAATGGTGGCATAAACACACCTTTGACCAGCGGGAACTAGCAGTAATATCTCCTTTATCATGAAGCATCGACTTGAAACTAGAAACAGCAGAAGCACGCTCAGCTTGAGCCTTTTCTTGAGCAGCCTTCTTCAAAGGAATGACCCTGGATGAAAACATAACTCTGGGTTACAACGAGCAGTGTAATACAGTTATTGAATCATCAATCATCACCACATTGCTCAAAAAATTGAAGAACTTAAAGAGATCACAAAAATATGTAAATAAATTCACAAAAAAAATAGAGTTAAGCAGACAATTAATATTAAAATAAAATTTCAGCTACTACAACAACCAACTAACTAGGAAATCCAAATCAATATCTTAGAATTATGAACAGTTAGTTTCAGTACCAAATACATATTAGTTTTCTACCAATATCATGTTGATGCATGAGGAAACAAATTAGAATGAGCAATAAAGATAACGGATACCTACAGATATTATTTCTTGTGTACTCATTTATGTAAGAAATGATAGTCATTACCCTGCAACAATAACTTTTACTGAGATGGACTTGGATAATTTCACTAAACAACTTCCAAAAAAGTTACAACATGTTATCGAAGGAACAGTTCGCGACAGTAATAGGGTGGTTTCACTTTATCTTCTGCTCATTACAGTTCATTCTAATTGTCTAACATACTCAATGAGCACCCAACAGAACTCGAAAGGAGAGGGAGTCTACAGATTGGGATTCTCTATTCAACCTGTATTAAATGTACCCTATCTACATACAGTGAATGTGGGGAAGCAAAGGACTGATTACATAAATAACTTATATATTAATTGTTAATTAGGGGTGGCAAAATGGGTCCGGAACCATGGTTCCAACCCAATTAAACTAGTTTGGGCTGGATTGGTTCCTAATAAATTATTCTTGGTTCCTAATTGGTTCCAACTTGGTTCCAAGTTGGGTCCAACTAATTTCAAGTTAGGCCCGAACCGCTTGCCAATAATCTAAATTATAAAGAACAAAATGTACCGCTTGCCAATAATCTAAATTATAAAGAACAAAATGTAAGGTATTGAATCGGGTTGGGCTTGGTTCCCTTTCGGGTTGACTTTGGTTCCGTTTTGGGTTGAGTTGGTTCCACCTTAAAACCATTTAAGAACCCAACCCATTTAAGAACCGAACCGTTGGAACCAACCCAAACCCAACCCGACCCACCCGATTGCCACCTCTACTGTTAATCAAACTGTAACCGACCAATGATCAGGAGAATACATGAGAACGACATTGATTACCCAAAATGAGAAACAAGATTGAATAAAAAGATTTCTTTGTTTTCCACAAGTATCAAATGAAGCTAAATCATACCTTTCATTCAACAAAAGCTCTCTTTCTTTTCGGTCCAAGGCCCGAAACCGCGGATCATCACCCCATTTCGTCTTGAACGTTTGATAATCAGTGTTATAATGAATATCCTGAAAATTTAACATAAATTATCTTAGCCCTGACTTCAAAAATTTTTATAAAGCATTGAAATTTCAAAAGAAGCAGAAAATACTTTAATAGGAGACAATGTCATCAAACCTCCTTTGCTTCTTCCAATAACTGCTTAAAACCCTCCAAAGCAACCTTTTGAGCTGCTCGTTTTTCTTTACGCTCTTCTTCAGCACGTGTACGAACATAGTGCTCAAAAATAGCTCTTCGGGCACTGTGGCTTGAAACAGCCTACAAACAGAGACTTTATGAAAGCAATGCACGAAAAAGCACATTGCCATATTGAGTACATAAACAAGAAGATACATACTATGAAGAAAAGCTGGTAAATATTGTAAGGGTGTGTTTGGATCGAGTGATTTGGATTTGGGGAAGGAATTTGGAGGAAGTATTTCAAATGACACCTAAAATGGAGTCATTTGAAATCCACCGTAGTCATGGAGAAAATAGGTCAAAATGAATGACAAGTGATTTGAAATCTATCGTAATATGAATTCATCCAAACGAACATAAATGGATTTGTCGATGAATTTGAAATCCATAGATTTCAAATCCTTCGATCCAAACACAACCTAAAATATTGTAGCCACAATTCTATCAAAATCAAATATGGCAACAGTTTCGTCCTCAAGCTATTATTCTATTTCTAGTTCCCTTTTGCGAATCGGTCCTCGAATATGATTACTAAAACATCTGGATTAGTAAAGAATGACTCCATCTAAAATCGACAAAACCTCATTCAAAAAGTTATGTGAGGTTAAGGAATGGAACGGCTAAGCACTCCATCCTATGATGAGGAACATTTATTCAAACCACATTAGCTGAATCCTTACCAACAATCTCACAACATGATCTTTTAGATTAACTTCCTCTTCTAGATTTACCATCATACTAGTAATCTAGTTTGTGTAGTCAATCAGAAAACAAAATATGCTCCGACAGAAGATAACTAATGCATTTTATGCATAAAGAAAGCTAAATAAGATAGTTTGGCCTCGATTTCTTATGCATAAAGAATGCCAAATATGATAGTTTAGCCTCTATTTCACAAGAGGGCATGTATGGTCAATCATATGATATTATATTTCCAAAGACAATTTTAGTTAATTCAAGAAGGTATAGCAAAATTACATAATCATGAAGATTTAAATAGAACATAAAAAAGAAAAGTTGGATGAAATACTTTTTGGTAAAGTTAAGTCATTTTGCAAGACCTTGCAAATATTAAACTTCTGAATACCAATACCATTAATCTTCCAGAAATTTAGCGTAGTTTAAAGAAGCTCCCTATGAAGGGTTTGTTGGGGATAATGGTTGAATTAGTCTTAGCATGTGTAAAACAAGATTGGTTGTGAACTAATTAATTTCCGAAGGGGATCATCATATATTATTAGTTTCTACAACCTTGCAATCTATTCAAAACTTTGGTTTATCTTGTAACAGATTTATGATGTAATCGGATAGGTGATGCCATGGATTTGAAGGCCATGCTTAGACAGAATTTATTTATCTTTTTTCCTTTCACAAATAAGTTCATTTGACATTAACAAAGCCTAAAAGACACTTTTTCGCTATATTCGACGGACTTTAATCCTTTTATCCACCCAAAAACAAATTCCCAGTATATTCACTTCCAAAGTCACACGATATTTATCAAAGGAAAGAGGGACTTTTAGGCAATCAATATCACAACTGTATCAGGTATTGGAGTCGTTGTCAGCATACCAATTAGGGGTGGCAATTTGGGTCCATACATATATTTGGACCCAAACTTAATTAAGTTTTCAATAGGCTGGGTCCTAACATTTTAGCATTATAGTTCCAATTGGGTTGGCTTTTAATAATATTAATTGGGCCCAATTTGGGTCCAAATTTGGGTCCAAATTGGGTCCAACCTATTTTTCGCTTTAAGTGAATAATCTATATTTTACACTCTACAACAACTCCTTACATCACTTTGGTTCATAATGGGTATGTCCATTTTGGATCCTTATTGGGTCCAACTATAATGCATATTTTTTGACATTGGACCAAATTGGACCCAACCCATTTTAAGCCCAACCCAAATGGACCTGACCCAAACCCAACCCATTCAACCCAATTGCCACCCCTAATACCAATCATCAACCATTCATCTATAGTCTTTGAGTTAGACAGAAATTTCTAAAAGAGTTAGACAGTAATGTCTAAAATTGTTCAGACAATCATGTCTAAAATTGTGCAGACAATCATGAAAAACAGCACTAATTTACTTCATGCATGAAATTCAACAGCATATCTCAGCAAACCTTGAAGCGTGGATCGAAAATTATTTTAGGAAGTTCTTTCTCCCACTTTGAGAATGGTGCCACGCCACGTTCCTTTAGCATCTCCTGAAAATTTGAAAGAACATAGGATAAGTAAATGATACTGGATTTATTATATGACTAGACAAATTTGACTCAGATGTAAAATATAAAATTGCTAACACGATAAGCCCACATATATTCAAAGAAATTGAACAAATACCTCGACGAATACTTAGTATCAACGGAGTGACCTACTCAAATATCCTACATTATTTTCATACACAATTACACACAGTGATCACTAAAGAAAATGAATTACATACTAAATTACAATATTACTTAATCAAAAGCATTGAATTTACAAATAACCCACAAAAAGAAGAGTAAATGAGCTAGTAATGTTGAGGGAGAATGAGTGTGCTCGTGGAATAGTAAATTAACCACATTAAAAGAGAGGTCAAAGCAAAAAAAAAGGAATAAAGTAGGTTTATGTTTCAGTATGAAAAGACAAGTTTTGAGTAATTTTTCCAACAATATGATTTGAAACATATAACAGAAAAAATGCAGATCATGTTACAATTTGCTGCCAAACTGTAGAGAACTATATCCAGATAGATAAATGGTACAGAAAATAGAAACATTTGCCCATATTCTGCAATCTCACTTTTCTGGGAAGGGATACTTCATATTCTATTAAGTTCAAAAAGGTGTGTCCAACCAGCATTATTCATAATTTCTAGTAAGTGTTCGTCGAATTGCCCTTCTTTCACGAAAACAAACATAAAATTAAGCTTATTTTAGCTAAAAATAACCAAAAATCAATAGTGAGTTTATGTTTCCACATATATATTAAATAAATGCTATTACAAGCTTCTCTCAACAAACCAAATCTTAATTTTAAAGGTCTCAATTCCAGGAAAAAATGTAGAAAGACTTTTGCAGATTGTAAACCTAGAGAGTAATGCACCGTTGATTTAAAAGCATCTATGAAATACAGTAAAATCAAACTTCTGGCATTTACAGCCCATCATCGATGGTAGTTTTGCCCTGTTCATCAAGTCAAATCAGCATTCAAAGAAATATTACTGCCTGCATTCAGGGTGCAGCATCATAATTTCTTACAAGAGTCAGAAAAAAAAAATTAACAGTTTATCAAATGAATATTTTGGATGATGATATACATACATTTTTATTAGGGGTGGCAAAATGCTTCCGAAACCATGGTTCCAACCCTATTAAACTAGTTTGGGTTGGGTTGGTTCCTCAGAAATTTTATTTGGTTCCTAATTTGTTCCAACTTGGTTCCAAGTTGGGTCCAACTAATTTCAACTTAGGCCCAAATCACTTGCCAATAATCTAAATTATAAAGAACAAAATGTAAGGTATTGAGTCGGGTTGGGCTTGGTTCTCTTTCGGGTTGACTTTGGTTCCCTTTTGGGTTGAGTTAGTTCCACCTTAAAACCATTTAAGAACCCAACCCATTTAACCCATTTAAGAACCAAACAGTTGGAACCAACCCAAACCCAACCCAACCCACCCATTTGCCACCTCTAGTTTTTATGAAGCCTAACTAATTTAAGCTTGCAGTGAAAACTTCCACATGTACAGTTCTGGATAAATATGAATGTGGACCACAACTAAAGTAAAAGAAACACAAAAATTCAAAAAACTGAGAGCAAACAAATCAAATTCGTATTCTCAAAAGGAGAAAGTTAACAGAAGACAGAAAACAGAAGTACCTTGAACTGACGGATACATTCCTCCTTTGAGGGACCTCTGTCTTCATCCTCTGAATCAGATGAGGAATCAGACATATCACCATTGTTTTTATCTTTATTATTCTCATTTTGGGGGCCTTTTATAGTAGATTCTGTTGTTTTTGAACCATTTGAATCTAAAGTTAATCCACCCGATGAAGCTGGGCTTGGTGACGTAGAATCAGGGATTCCAGAATCTTGCAATTTCTTTTTGATGAGATCCAATGCAGAAGATCCACTCGAGGGTCTCAGAGCTATTGCATCACGACCACCAGTGTTAACAGCAGGAGTGCTTAAAGTAACAGGAGCAGAAAGTTTTTCAGTTACTATATTAGTATTTGTCAATGGCACTGATTGAGCCTTCATTACATCAGCCTCCTGTTTCTTTTTCAACTCTGTAACTTCGGTTGGTATTTGCCAGCTACTTAACTGATTAACAGACAGGCAATGATGTCAGATGACAAGCAAAATTCATGACAAATGAAAATAGACTAAGAAGCATCTTTTGATTTCTGAGTAAACTAGACCCTCAGCTCCCAAAAACATAAACCAATTAACGATTAACGCACACTCTCCACCACAAATGAAGAAATTTGATCTGAATGAATCTACTGGCAGATAGAGACGTAAGGGTAAGTTACAGTACTGCCAGATCTAAAATTATCGGCCTATAAAGTTCAACTACTTTTCAACAACTTAACCTAGTACAGAGATCAAACTGATAGGGAAAGCTAACTTTCAATTTAAACAAGAAAGGACCAAAGATGGATAGTTAAACATGAGAAAAATAAACAAGCAAACTACAACAACCTCAACAAATCCTTGTCCTATTCTTATTTGGTCGGCACATGTATTGATCCTTTTGTTGCGATCAACTAGGTCAAAAGCAATTTTAAGGAGTTAAACTAATTGATATCATTTTAGACAACCATTTATCAAATACATATTTTCAGTATAGTGCCTGTTTATGAACAGGTTTGGCACTTAAATATGTTCCACAGATAAAATGGATAAACTATGGAAATGTGAGACAACTACGCTACATCGTGTAAAAAGATGATATTATGTGAACTTGATAATTACTACTCTATCAGACTTTTTCACAATGTTATGAACCTTGAGAAGTACTCTATCAGACATTATATTAGCATTATTCTGATATGTGGATTCTAGGCATCCAGCTTAATAAGTCTTGGCATTTATCGTTTATCGAAAAATAGAAAGAGCATAAGAAGCTACCAAAAATTCATAAGTCATGAGATAGCTTCTTGTCGAGCAAGTCCAGATATTAATATCGGTTACTGAAATTCTATGTTGATCTAAGAATAAATTTTCATGTATATTACGTTGGTCAGTAATTAACTAGTAGCAAATAATGATTCCAGATTTGTTCATGGATTCACTATTTAAAGATGCACTTATATAGGAAGCTGGGTGTAAATGCATTACGTCCACAGAGTGTTAGAATGAGGATCAAGATTAGCTTTACATCTTTGAAAAGTTGTCACGGTCACGAGGCGCAGGAATTGACACCATTGTCATGAATGAAAGAGAAAGAAACAGATAAAACAGGAAAACTATCTTCCCAACTCACAATGATATTTGGACACCAAAAGAAAACAATACAAAACAATGCAAAATAAAGAAAAGAGTTTGAATAGAACAAAAAAAGTAATGACTATATAAGACAAACTCACTTAAAAACAGCAGAAAATGAATTTCAGAGATTTTACCACACCTGAGTTGTAGAGTTGTAATAATATTTCTTGCCATCATTAGTTGTTACCAATGTCCAATCAGTACCAGCCAATTTCTCCCTATACACATGAAGATCAAAATGATATCAGATTAACTTAATAGTAGAAACTGCTTGTAGTGTAGAAACACATTTGGAATATGACCAAAGACATGAAAAAAGACACAAGAGCCCTCTGTTGCAATTTCCATCAGTTCCCATAGAAAGGCAAGGGAAGAAATGGTAACTATAACCATAAGACAACAGCTTACTCGAGATCTAGAGGTGAAAAATTGGATCATTTGAAATAGAGAAGGATTACCCGAATGATTATTTTGAAAAATAATATTAGCCCGTATCATCCCTGATTCTAAATTTAACAAGCAATAATGATTTTAGCAATAAGTCAGTATTCACTAAGCAAAATAGCTGATACTGTGTCATTTAGGAACACAATTAATCACTTATCCATCTACATCTACAATGACGTAACACAGCTGAAAGTGTGGTGTGTTTGGATTGAGTGATTTGGAGGAAGGATTTGAAATGACGCCTAAATTGGAGTCATTTGAAATCTACCGTATCAGAAAATAGGTCAAAATGAATGGCAAGGGATTTGAAATCCATCGTAACATGAATTCATCCAAACGAACTTAAATGGATTTGTCGATGAATTTGAAATTCATAGATTTCAAATCCTTCAATCCAAAGTCCAAACACACCCTTAGTAATCCAAGTTGAATTAATTATGAGTCATAGAAAAGGGTGAAATGGAGGTATGAGAACAAACCGCCTTCATTGGCTGATGACTTACCAGGAAACTGGACTTGGCTGCACAGTAGCTCTATCTGCCTGCAACCATAAATATAACTTAAAACCAAAACACTTGTAGTAAAACATATTTTAAGGTTAATATAAGTCATTAGCTACAAAACAATAACATATGTAGCACAAACACACATAGATATCAAATTTGAAACTTCCATCTTTTCAGCAGTAAAAGTTGCACAAAATAATCCTCTAACAATAACATATTGAGAAACGAACAAAAAATTGTCAAGAACCTATTGTGTCAGAACGAATATGCCAATGGTTCATCTATAGATTCATATTTCTTTTAGTTAATGAGCTGGTATTTCCTACACATTTGTTCAGCCTTACAAAATACAATGGAAAATAGTTCACCGAAGGCTCAACTAGCTAAATACAATCTACAAAATTGTAAGTGGAGTTTTTGAGGTTCAATTTCCACATTCTGAGCAGGTTTGCCATTCACTGTGAAATGGTCTAATACATTCTCCATATTCCAGTACTTTAAAGGGAGAAACATCAGGTTCAAACATATTGAACTTTTTATGCAATAAGTTCAAAGTAAAACATGCACAGGAGGTAAAAGACTACATGAACTGCTTAAGAAAATTTGGCAGGACATTGAATGCACATCAATGATTCAAGTCCTAAAGTGTTTTCTGTCTTAATAATAGGTATAGAGAAAGTCATATACAATGTTACCCAGATATATCTTTATATATGTATGTATATAAGAAAAATTTAGAAAACTGAATGACAACTGATGTTCAGACGTTAGTAATGCTTCCATTACCTCTCCTTTAAATCCAGAAGGTCTCTCATAAGTAGATTCCCCAGTCAACGCGTTATAATAGTATACAGTCCCAGATTCTATCCTGTGAGCTGTCCAGGCATCTCCCTGCTCTTTGCTGAAATTTTCGTCGTCGGTTTTAGCATTAGTAACATGTTTGCCATCATCTGCAGGACGTGCATGCGGTTAAGTGCCACAACACGATTGATAGATCAGAAATACAGTAGAAACTCGATAAATTAATACTCGATTATTTTATAAACTCTCTATGATAATATTTTTGGCTGGTCCCGACTCGGGGATAGAGTGCTCAATTAATAATTCGCTAAAATTATAAAATAATACATTTTTGATAATTTCTATAGACCCCATATAAAATATAAATTAATAATTCCTTATATATTACATATTACATGAACAATTTATGAAGATTTCTTGAAAAATGACTCGATTGTCTAAGAAGCATAATAAGGTGGGAGATTGAAGGGTTCTTCCGAATTGGGCCCTTTTGTACAATAATTAAGTGGAAGTTTGAAAAGTGTTTGTAAATTGAGTATTTCATTATAAATTAATATAATATTAATCAATATATAAATTAATAATTAATAATTTATTGATTAATTAATAAGTCTTTTAATTAATAAATTCTGGTGGTCCCATTAGTATTAATTTATAGAGTTTCTACCGTACATGAAGGAATATTTTAAGCAAATCTTGAGCATACCAGTTCCGGGAGGTATATCTGCGTCACCAGAAGCAAAAGAAGTTGAAACGGCACCAACTGTTGATACTGTAGGAGAAACTCCAGGAGGTTGAATATCGGGTAATGCAGCAGAAATTGGTGGCATACCATGATTTGGCATGGGATAAGGACCGGGAATAAACGCTCCGTATGGTGAAAATGGTGATCGAACAAAGCCAGGGGCCTGCTGGGGCTGCAACCACAGTCCAGGTGGAGCAGCCATAGGAGATGGAGAAGGATAAGTATTACCTACCTGATTCTGAATGATAGTGTTAGTAAGAACAGAATTTATTGGCATACTTAAAGCTAGTAGGGGTGGCAAAATGGGTCCGGAACCATGGTTCCAACCCAATTAAACTAGTTTGGGTTGGGTTGGTTCTTACGGAATTATTTTCTGTTTGTAATTGGTTCCAACTTGGTTCCAAGTTGGGTCCAACTAATTTTAAGTCAAGCCCAAACCGCTTGCCAATAATCTAAATTATAAAGAACAAAATGTAAGGTATTGAGTCGGGTTGGGCTTGTTCCCTTTCGGGTTCTGTTTTGGGTTGAGTTGGTTCCACCTTTAAACCATTTAAGAACCCAACCTATTTAAGAACCGAACCGTTGGAACCAACCCAAACCCAACCCGACCCTACCCACCCGATTGCCACCTCTACTTAAAGGTGAAGGCCCAGAGGAAGATATTCCAGGAGGACCAGGTATATTGCGAGTTTTCGGTATTCCAAAATGCACCTGAAATGGTGGTCCTGGGGGGACCCACATGGCCGTGTTATTAAAATTGTTGGGGGCAAATTGAGTTGCTGAATGACTTGAATTTGTAACGGCAGGGTGAGAAGCAAACTGTCCTGGTCCCATTTCCTGAGTACCATTAGACCTAGCATTCTGCAACCAAGCACAATCTCGAACTGTTAGATTAATTTGACGTTACTTTCTCTTCATAACAAACATTCTCCATTTCGTTCAAGCCTTCTTGCAAGAGTTGTTTATCATAGAATAATCAAGCACATTTGAAGCTTAAATTTTCCTAAGCCATACAACTCACCTTCAGGTCTTACATGCATTACAATAAACCATATTGTCTAGGAACTGAAATTGTAAATTAAGCAAACAGCACTGAATCCGCCAACAGTGAAATTTTGGGTACAAACCTATCATCTTATCATCCTACTCAATTAGATTATATATGAATAGAGAACTAATAGCACTCCGGCACTGCCTTGTTTAAGAACCAGTGAACCACCTAGAAAAACTTCATCAGCTTAGTTTAGAAACATGCTAAACATACCAACAGTGTTGGGTGCAATTGAAAATCTAATTCTGTTGCTAACATTTTACTTGAAAGTTTCAAACATAAGCATGTAAAAGCAGTTGTAGCAATAGTTTCACACTACCATACGGAGGAAACTACTCCTAATATAACCTACAACCGTACAACGTATTATTAGCATGTCACCAAGATGTACAACAAATTAACTGTAGAACTCAACATAATAATTTCAAGATCACTCTAAGCATGCATTTAGCCACATTAAAATGTCTCACTTCGTTAGGCTGCTGAAACGATGCTGGAGTTACAAACCCAAGATCAAAACGGGTTGTAACAATCTGTTTCATAACACGTCTGGTGGCACTTACACAGCTTAGCAAAAAATTGCTATTTTTACTCATAAAACTTATATAGAAGTAAATAAAAAAAGCATATAATCTACAGACGAGTATTGTGCTAGTGGACAAGACCTGAGAACTTGAGAACCCGCCATTTGAATGTAAGATATTGTATGAAAAGGGCCGAGCTGGAGCCATAGGCGACTCTGACTGCATCACCTACAACAAAGACATCGCACTTTTGATTAACACGAAGCAATGTCATTCAAGGACTCAACTACAAATGCAAAAGTCCCTCAATTACGGGCAATTCTATTCTGGACCGGGACTGTTGGTCCCGGTCCAGTTCCCACCACACAATAGCATGTGGGCGGTGGGTTCCACATGGGGGTGGGGTGGTAAAACCACCCCCCCGCACATGCTATTGTGTGGTTCATATGGTCCAGGACCAGATTTTTCCCTCAATTACACTGACAGGAGCAGAAGGTGACTGCTGAGAGCTTCCTTGAGGCGTATTAACCACATTCAAGTAAGAGAATGAAGGTCTTGTGAACCCGTAACCAGTAGCATTATTCTGAGTCGGCTCAGATTCTTGTGAAGAAGCATTTCCAGTTGAATTTGGCAGAGAACTATGCTCTGTCATTTTCTCGAATACTAATCAGTCCGGTACACTGCTAACACAAAAAGATGAAATCTTTACAGCAAGAACACAACTTTGATAACAACATAACGATAATTTCCTAGAAATTAACAGGAATCTTTTCATCTGAAATTCAAACCAAAACTACAAGAACGAAAGAAAATATACATAAATCCATCTGTTCAGTAAACAGAAAATAAACCCAATTCCAAAAAACATAAAATAAAGTAAAGAATCTAACCACAACGAAAATTAACAATGATTACCTAGTAAAGTGAACCAAAACGATAGGCGCGCACAGACAAGACAGTATAATGAATGAACACAAAACCCAGTTGAAATTACATAAGAAATATAGGGTTAAAGATCATGATTTTGATATGGGTACGTTTATAAATAAATTTAGATTTAAATCAAAAGGAGAAGAAAATAGGGCACCTCAGTAGCGAGCCAGTCTTCGAGCGGGAGAGACTAGGAGAGGGAGAAAGAGAAGCTTTAACACAAGGAGATTTTGTCCATTAAACGAAAGAAGTCATATGATTTCTGAGAATTATGAATTTCTAAATTTTATTTAATTTGAGAAAAGGGCTCAACCGCTCAACTTTACAAACTACTCAATTAATAAATTTACAAAATCATATTTGTGTTACACATTTAATATTTTACCTAAATAAGTACATATTCTTCACACGGATTGAAGTTCATTTTTCTTTGTTTTTACAAATCGACCTATTAAATAGAATAAGAAATATATTTTTGGTGAGAGAAATATTTTCAAAAAAAATTGATTGAAATAATATTAATATAATTTTTTTATAGATAACGACTTTATAGTGCAAAACAAGTCATTTTCATTTTTTGGCAACTAAATCGTCCTGGGTCATATAATTTAAGCCTAACTGTATCTCTTTAATGGCTTCAATTAAAATAAAATAAACCTTAATTTGAACAATACTTTTCATTAGCAAATCTAATTTGAATAATTTTGTCACGCAAATAGAAAAAAAGGAAAAAGAGGATATAATGATAACCCATATCATTTTCTCAATCCCATTAGTTATATCATTGCCTCTATAGAATACCCTACAAAATGATATTTTGTGAAATAGATGATCCAAAACCGGTTGAT
Organism: Verbascum thapsus; assembly: GCA_963669365.1. Lineage (NCBI taxonomy): Eukaryota > Viridiplantae > Streptophyta > Magnoliopsida > Lamiales > Scrophulariaceae > Verbascum > Verbascum thapsus. The sequence continues at coordinate 13,823,768 of OY770110.1, read as the reverse complement.
GTGACTAGGATGTGTAAATTAATCGAGCCTTGAAAATTTCACAGCCTCGAGCTCAAGCTTGTTTTAAAAAAATTTCAACTCGAACTAATCGTGCCCATCTTTGAGCTGAGCTCGAGCAAATTGGCTAATTCGTAGGTTCATTTCCTACTGGATGCACGCCAATGGGACCCTCGAATAAGTCTATTGAAATTGGCTCGGTGTCAATGGAATCTCATCATCCATACATAACGAATCGGTGTGGTATATTCATATTATACCTCCAATTCTTTATGTATGGATGATGAGATTCCATTGATACAGAGCTCGAGCTCGCTCGTTTGCTCGTTCGAGCTCAAACTGTCTTGGTTCTCGCTCATTTGTATGGCTCTGTCTTTGCTCTTCAGGAGATGGAAAGGGCTAAACGCTATGTCTCTTCATCTCACTCCTTTGAGGACTTGTCCACTCTCCTTTTCTCTTCAAATAAGCAGTTCAAGATCGGCGACGCAGATTCGCTCTCTGCTGTATTGGTTCTCGCCTTCTCAGGATTGGCAGTGTTGACGCTCTACCTGTTGCTCGCCAGCCAGTAGAAAGAACGCTTTGGGAACGTCTTCAAATAATGGTAAATGCGCCAGTACACTTGGACTATTGTACTGATATCGAATCATCTATATCAGATGATCAACGCTACAATTTAAGACTGTTCAACTGTTTGATGAAATAGTCACGGACCATGTTCGACGAGAAGATGGGACAATCATTAATAACATCAGACTCCAATGATTGATCCCCAATTTGTGCATGATCTGTATGATCATGTGTCATCCTTCATTAAAGGACGAATGTGGAGACTAACATTCGCTATTCTTTCTCTTCTCAACGACTACTTCAATCAGTAATTCGACTTTCCTGCTCCTCTGCCTAAAAATTGTGTTCTAGTCTTTTTCAAAAACAACACGGCCTCGAAACTGCTAATAAAATGTGTATATATAAATTAATATACATATATATATATTCATTAATTTACGTTAAATATATAAATTAGTCTTTTCATTCTAATTTAAATGACTGCTTAGATAAATAAACTATAGGAATTACTATTGTACGTTATAAATTTGTATTTGATTTATAAAGTTATATATGCTTGAAAGAAAAATAAACACTTCAGTTTAAAATCACAAAAAATAAGTGAAATAATATCAAGTGTCACAAATAATGCATACATAGTAGACATACCCTCTAACTACATCCATTACATTGTTCATATTTTATTTTTCATTTTATTTAAGCAAACAAATTTATTTTTATATTGGACATGGTGTCGGACGAGTGTCGTGTCCGATCAGATGTCCTTCACAACACGTTGTGATTTTTTAAAGTGTTCGTGCATTACATGATTAGAACCAGTGCACATTATGGACAACTTAGGTTTAGGTCCAGTATGGATTAACGTTGTTTCAACACCCATGACTGATCTCATCGCCAGTATTACCGCTGACAATAAACTATAGGAATCGCTTATATCCAAATGTGAAGAATCCATACTTTTTGACGAAATTTGTCCTTTGATTGAGTATGTAATTATCTCTACTCAACCTAAACCTTTGGAAGTCCATGACGAAACCATGGCATTAGCTAATGAAGCTGAGGTTGGAGATACCTCTGTGGAAGCTGTCTCCATTGCCTTCACTTCAACAATTGTGCCATATGAGCAACCAACAACTATTGAAGAAACGACACAAATGGAAACTCAGCCCGAGCAGATAACACAAGATTAAGCATTATCAGATGTTGAAACACAAGAAGCTAGTGACAAAGAAATGTTCATCGATTTAAATGATGAATTGCTGCAAACTTTTTCTGAGTTCTAATATGAAGTGCTTCAGGGTTTGAAAGAATCGTTAATGTTGCTCGGCGTGTTGAGACTATTTATGAAGAAACTCACAAGCTGTGCTATGCCACCCAAACCAAGGATATTCAAGCATATGCGGCAAAGGGAATGACTATCGCTATTGACCAAGTGTTGAAGCAATTCAAGAAACTTTCGTCTGATCTGGCAAAGGACCTTGGTACTATCATCTCCGCTGATGTCACCAGAGGTGCTCCATCAGATACTCAATTAAGTACCCTCTCTGCGCAAGTTGCCTCATTGCTGGAAGAGTTATCAAAACTTAACAGCACGATGAAATCCATTCGTTCTGAGGTTAGCGACGCCTTGGCAAAATCCTTTGATGATGCCAAGAAGGGGGAAGATGAAGGTGGTTCAAGCCTGCGGAAAGGAAAAAGCAAGTCGAAAAGCGATCTGGAGACAAGGATCAATGCTAAGTTGGATATTGTTCTTAGTGAAGTTCGAAAGATCTCAGGTCACATCTTCAAAAAGCGACGTACTCGTCTCTACAATGATAAGCCCATACCAGATGTAAACATCGATCTTCTTGAAGCTTTAGGATTTTCTATGTATCAAGATTCCATTACCATTCCTCCTGCTCTCGAATGTAATGATCCTGTAAAGCGTATCCCTAAAGAATGCCTAAGCCGCTTAGGTATCAATTATGAACAATGGGAATCGTTTACTTGCTTATGAGCAAAAGGTTGTTGCTCTCAAACTCAGAAATAACACCCATGTGAATGAAACTCATCGACGGATGAGAATATTTGATTGAAAGATTAGAGCATTTGCATATGATCGCTTCACAGAAGAACAAGCAGAAGAAGCTGAGCATAGAAGAATAGTTTTTAGAAATTAATTCTTTAATTCATTTTTTTTGTACATTCTGTATCTTTGCTCAAAGTTCTCTTTGGCATAAGCGCAATAAAAATCCTATGCTGAAACATCTTGTTTTAAGCAATCGAAAGCTAACAACTAACAACCTGTAATGCACGGACACTTCAAAAAATTACAACGTATCGTGCCGGACACCTAATCGGACACGACACTCGTCCGACACTCTCCGACATCGTGTCCAATATAAAAATAAATTTTTTTTCTTAAATAAAATGAAAAAAAATAAAATATGAACACCGTAATTGATGCAATTAGAGTGTATAGTATGAATTATTTGTGACACTTGATGTTATTTCACTTATTTTTTGTGATTATGAAAACTTGAGTATTTATTTTTCTTTCAGGCATATATAACTTTACAAATCAAATACAAATTTATAAAGTACAATAGTCATTCTTATAGTTTATTTCTCTAACCAGTCATTTAAATTAGAATGAAAAGACTAATTTATATATTTAACGTATATTAATGAACATATGTATGTATATTAATTTATAAATTTATATATACATATTTTATTAGTAGCTTCGAGGCCCTGTCGTGTCCTAATATTTTTAAAATACCGTGTCCCGTGTCTGTGTCGTGTCGTGCGCCGTATCCCGTGTCCAGTGTCCGTGCATCAAAGCTAACAACTAACTCTGCTAACCTTCCTAACTATTATCTAACTGTTCTACTCGTATCTCTTTATCGCTGACTTACAATTATTTTCTGTGGTCTTTGCTTTTAAAATTATAAAAGAGCTTTTCATTTTCAAAAGGTTGAATGGTCTTGACATCATCAAAAAAGGGAAAATTATTAGGAATTTCTTTGTTATAAGTTTTGATGATGACAAGATAGGTTTTAATGTTAGACCCTGAAAATGTAAGTTTGTTAATGTGAAGAGGTTGAAGAATCGGAAAGCGCAAGCGACAATCAAAAGATCATCTGTAATATCAAGTACCTCAAGCGACATTGTTCTTCAAGTGTCAACCATCTATGTTCAAGGCAGCGCTGAGCTACTCGATAGCTTCCATCATAAGCAATTGGATATTAGATGTCATCTCAAAGCATTTAATGTTCAACAGACATTTATTTAAATGCATTTAATGCTTGTCAAAGGCATTCAATGCATATACTGCTGATGGAGTACGGAGTGCACCAAACCCATTGAATGTCAACATAAGACAACTGCCGCAGTCTGACAAATTGCAGCAACATATCCGGGATTCACCCACTCATCTAACATTTTTGAGTGAGAAGTTTACACGCGCCTCCGAATGGCTCTAACGGATCTAACAAATGTTCCTAACAAATCTATTGTATGGTCTTAACAGATCTATTTAAGGACATGCATATAAATAGAACTTCGAAGAACAATTTCTGAGAGAAAATTTCACAAGCTTAATCAGAACATATACTAAATACAAATAGTAACTCGATTTGAACAATTTTTGAGAAAGCCTTTTATTCACTCCAATCCTTTAGGAAAGCTTTCAAGTTCATAGATTGGAGCTCACCCCTCAGAAAATCGAATCCCGAGCATCCACTCCAAAGATATTTCTCTATCTCTTTTCAGAAGAACCAAATTGCGCGAAGAGAATATCAACTAAGTTGTTTGACTTACTCAAAACAAACAAACCTATTTCTGTGTGAAATTTTTCATCCTCTCTTTCAAACTGAGTGTGAGGAAAGTTGTAGGATTTTTGAGTGAAAGAAGCAGATCACTAAAAGTGTTCTTGGAGCAGACGCTTATGTAGGTAGGGAGCTCAAGACGTTTTAGTTTTGTACATTGTATTGGAGAAGACTCTGTGTGAATTTTCAGATTCAATATATTGAATTCCTTCGTGATATCGAAGAAGAAGGACATAGTTGAGATTACACCACCGAGCGAACCTAGCAAACTGTCTCTTTTACTTATTGCTTTATTTTGTTCTTTATCGCACATCTTTTTTAAATCTAGCAATCAAGTAGAGATTATTTGTTGCATAAAATTGTTAGTGGAAATTTTGATAAATATTTATTAATTGTGTCTCTGCCCAAAAAATATCGAAGCCAAAGACTCTAAATACATTTTCGATGTGCACTTAATTGTGAATCTAAGTTTCGATCACTACATCTCTTTGTAGTCTTCATAACTAGTTCTAAGTTAATCTCTCTACCTCATTCTTTGCGCACAAGTTATTCTCAGCTCATTACTGTTAAACGGAAAAGAAAAGAACTTGAAATCTTCGAAAAAAGATCAGGGTCTATTCACCCCTGTCTATTCAACCTATCTTACTCAACTTCCCTTCTAGACTCTTGTTCAAATCACTTGAGATCAACAGTACCATTATTAATTTATGAAATTTTCTGTAATAGTTAATTTTAATGTGATAGCTCCTTTTTTTGGGTGTATTGGTTCAATATAATTTATGATATTGGTATCAATTTGCTTTATAAGATTTCTACGTTGTCTTTATGTTTACCTCGTGGATTAATTGTATTTGGCCGATTTGATTTAAGTAGTAATATTTTTCTTTAAGTTTTCTATCCAGTTTTTGTTCAATAACATATCTTTTTCTTATAACCATACATATTATATCTTTTTTTTTCCTGCACAAGAGTTGTATGGGAAAAATCTTAGTCCGGGACCAACGGTCCCGACCAAGATAGGCCACAAAATTTACAGGGGGTGGGTGATTTTATCCACCACCCAAGTGTATACCACCCCACCCAAAGTGAAAACTTGTGGTTAAAACTGGACCGAGACCAACGGCCTCGGTCCAAGATAGAATCACCCGAGTTGTATGTAAGGTTGTCAGCCACAACAATTAGTTGATAAAAGAAAAAATCATTGCCAGTATCTATAATTAAGCATTATATATTAAATAATTATTTAGAAAATCATTGCCAGTATCTATAATTAAGCATTATATATTAAATAATTATTTAGTGACAATAATTTAACTATCACTAAATTTTTTGTGACTGTTTATGCAAAACTACTAGTTTAGTCTCATTGAATAAACACATTTTAACTATAGTGTCATGCTTCACGTGATTTTAGAAATAGTTTGAATAATTTTTACAAAATTAATGTATTGTTAGTATTTTAAGCAATATTAGCCCCATTATTTATTATTAATTAGTTTTACTTGATAAACTATCATAGGTGATATTATGTTAAAACTAACGTTATACTCTATTGAATATTGCATCTTATTCCATAGCTGAAATAGTTGTATCAAGTACCCTAAATCAGTTTCTATTGTCATTCACCCCCTTGGAAAGAATTGTTTATAAAAATTAAATAAAATTTTGGGGTAAATGACAATAAAATTTATTGGGGTGTTTGATACAAGTTATATTAGTTAGGCGTAAAATATATTTTGAATTGATTATGCATATAGTTTTGGACGGAATAGTGACTTTGTTAACTTTTTCATAAAAATAAAGCTCTGGACTAACGTATTTAAAGAAAAGGATCGTACTATAATTTTGTTAAATTATAATAATTATTTTTAAAATCGTGTAAAATATAGTGCTAAAAGTAAAAACAATCCTATCCGACCTATGAATTTATGAAAATAAAAAATTATTATTACTCATTATGTATACCTGGAAGGAATCTCCATATTATTACTTAATTTTTATAACTAATATTATTTACATGAATTTCACATCTTCTTTAGAGATCGTCAACCAAAAATAACAAATTATCAAGTGATAAAATGAAAGTTTTCGGTAATTATTAATATAAAAAATTAGCAAATTTGTTTTTTCCCACCAAATAGTATTCACAAGTTTAAGGGATAATTGCATCTACCTCCCCTAAACTTTAGGTATTTGGCATCCACACCCCTCAACTTTGAAAAATTGACATGGACCTCCCTTTGGGTATTTTTTTTTCATTATTTTTACTTGTAAAAGACTAAAATACCCTTCAATTTTCATTTATAATCTATTTAAAATAAAAATAAAATATTAAAATATCATCAAATGACATAAGGTTAATGAAATAAATGATAAGGGGAGCATAATTAAATTTTTTAGAGAATATGATTCACAACTTCTAAAAAAAATTGTATTCAATAATGATTAGTTCTCTATTTAAATAAAAATCTTATTGCTTAAGTATGGTAATACATTTTATATAAATATATATATTACTAATATCATAAGTAATGCACATTACTAAATTTCTCATTTTATAAAATATTATTAATACATTACTAAATACTAAAAAAATCTTTATATGTCCAACACTATATATATTCAAATATGACTTTTCATAATAAATTCAAAAAGTTCTTCTAGTGTGCAGAAATAGTGTATTGACCTATTGAAAAAATTAATTGAAAATATATAAATAAATGTGCTTCAATACCACTTAGTTTTTTTCTCAAATTGACAATCGTGTTTTTATAAAAGGTCGAATCTAAAAAAATTGCTATTAATATCTATGTGGTGCATAAAGATTCGATATTAAAATATTTTTTACTAAATTCTAAGTTTAGAAACATTAACATATTTTGAAGAACTTAACTTTGAGATGCTATCTTATTTTTCTCAATTAATATGTCATTTAGTGATATTATTTATCCTCCAACTAATTATACAATTGAACCATTTTCTAAGTAAAAGTGGAAAGACTTTTTTTGTTTTTTCACTAGAAAATTTAGAGTGAAAGTAGAAGAGGGGGTATTGACACCAATTTTTCAAAGTTGAGGGGTGTTGAAGCCAAGTGTCCAAAGTTCAGGAAGGTTGATGCATTATTGACAATTAATTGACAATTAAAAATTCGTATCAAGTGTCAATTTTCATTACTAAAAACAAAGTTGTTGCATTATTGACAATTAATTACATATCTAATGACAATTTAGTGGTAATAGACATAATTGTCAGGTCAAATCAATATTATAAGTTATAAATAAATGAGTACAAGATACTCGAGTCCCTTACAAGCTTCGCTTATATAAACTTTGAGGAGAAACAAATATTGGGATTAGTGCATTAATTCAAAAATGAATAATGAAAAGATGAAAACAAGTAAGAATGAACTCATTTTCATGTTAATCTTGATTTAATGTTTCACTCTATTTATGTTTATTAGCCATTAATTCTTCTACATATACTCAATTACTCATTAAGTTAAGTGTGTGTGATGTGTTGAGAATTTGATATATCGTAATACATGGAAGATTAATTCTCGCTCTAAGAGATTTCGTTGCTATGATTCGTATATCGTATCTCTTCACAAATGGGCCAAGTGGGAGATGTTGGATTTTCGTATATATATATATATATATATATATATATATAATTAATAAAGATTTTATGGAAAACCTATTTGTGGCCCATTTATTTTGACCAGTCAACCCATTGGTTGATACAACCCATTGGTTGATACAACCCATATTCTCTCCCACTATCTAGTAACCACCCATGTTTATAGCTCACGTTTGGAACTTCTCTATGATGGCTAGAGAAGTATAGGGTATGTTTGGTTTTGTTTTGGTTGGTTATTTTGGTGAGAATTTTTGGTGAGAAATTTATGGGGACACGTGCATTTTTGGTGAGATAGTGTTTGGTTTAATTGGAGAATTGGTTTTTGGTTGTTATTTTTGGTGAGATAGTGTTTGGTTTTGTTTTGAGAGGGAACATAAGTTACTGTAGCAGTCAAATCATGACAGTTTTTGTCTGTTAATGATTAAATAATGATTAAAAGTTATATAATAATATTAAGATTATAATAATTATATTATAGATGAAGTTTTATTTGTATATATTACAATTTAAAATAAAAAAATTATTAAATATTTATATAAATGAGTAAAGTTAATATATACTATTTAATATAAATAATTTAAGTTTAAATATAATATTAAATTAAACACGATTATTTAAAAAGCACAAACTTAAATATATAAGACATCAAATAAATATAATGAGCATGTGTATTGCTCATTGGACAATTTCATAAAAATGAATCCGACACTAACGAGTTCCACGTGGTCGATTCCGTGATCTAGTATTACTAGATTCACCTGTATTTGAGGATCCACTATCACGTTGATCATGATACAATCGTTCCCCCGAATTATTGTCGAAATTAATATTATTAATACTATTTGAGGCAGTGAAGGATCCATTGTACGAGCTTTGGCCAAATAAATTTGGCTGTTGCGCAAAATTTTCTTGAGACCATGCATGTTGTTCCGAAATTTCATCAGATATGACGATAACATCTCGCGCATCAGACGTCATATCATTCTCATCAATGAAGACGTCCTCAGTTTCATCTTCATCAGGGTCCATAAAAACTTGTTTAAGAAGGTCCCATCTTCTCTCTCCAATATCAAAGTAGCGCGATGCGTTAGGAATATTCTACAGAAAGATTTTTAGAAAATATATTATAAATTTAATAATAAATTCTTGCATTTGAAATATTCATAAAATATTGATTGATAATAAACTTACAAGACGTAATTCCCCACGGATTGAGTATGGCACTGTCATTATATTTGTGATATGATTGTGTTTCACACGTGGATGAGCCCTCACTCTTTTAAATGTATTATACCGTTCTTTTAGATTGTAGTACTTGTCCTTAACACTATCCAAAGTGTACCGACGATAGTATGTAAGTTGCAACTTTTTTCTCCACTCAGGAAGTTCCATCATTGCAACAAATTCATCCGCCACTGATGAAACTGCATTTGTATCCATCATTATATGCATGAATCTCTCTTCAACTTCGGGCGTCCAGACGTCCACCGGCTCATCATCTAAAATTCTGCGTCTTGGTGCCATCACTGCACAAGCATCAAAATGACATGGACAACACAAATAATATGATTTTCTAAAATTGATAATAAATTTATGAATCATATCAACTTAATCTCATTTATAAAAAGATATTACACCATAATAACATTTATAAAATATATGCTCGGTATCAATAATAATGATTGTTTTGTGCATCACATTCTTAATTCAAAGTAAGCAAATTAAAAATCACAATTCAAACATATAATAATATCGTCAATGAGATATAATTTAGTGACCCACGTCCCATCAATTAGTGGCCAAGGTCACCCCACATCCAATTGGCAATGCTGTCTCTGAAATTAGACTGTATCTGAATTTCTTGTACAGTAGGATTACTATAGCGTTGTGTGTTGTCTTCGCCATCCAGCACTTCCCGTAATTGTGCATCAGTCATATTGAATATATTATCATCTCTATTAAACTTTCGTATAAAATTGTGCAACACACAACATGCTATGACAATTTGTACTTGTCGTTTAACCGCATAGGAAGGCATTCCCCAAGCTATGATTGGGAACCGCTTTTTAAGTATCCCGAATGACCTCTCAATTGCATTTCTCAATTTTGAGTGCCTATGATTGAAAACCTCATTCCTACGCGTTGGACCTCGCCCCTGACCTCGAAATTCAGTAATGTGGTATCGCTCTTGTCTATATGGAGCTAGAAAACATCCATAGTTTGTGTACCCCGCATCAACAAGGTAGTATTTACCTAAGTTGACTTATGTGTGTTAATAAATATTCAAGAGAGTATATATATATATATATATATACACACACTAATAAAATCCTAAATAACCTGCCGGTGGAAATGGAAATGATGCATCACTATTTATTGCATTCATTAAGACGTGAGCATCATTGGCGCTTCCTTCCCATCCAGCATATACATATGTGAACATCAAATCAAAGTCACAAATGGCAAGCACATTTTGCGATATCGTGTTCCTCCTTGATCTATACGAATTTTGCCTACTTCTTGGTACCCAGGCTGGAATTATAGTTCCATCAATAGCTCCAACACAATCCTATTATTTCTCCCATAATTACTAGTGTCTAATGTTAAAAAAATGAAAATTGTAAATGCTCAAATCAATGCACCACAACTTACCTTGAAGTACGGATACAAAAGGGGATTGTTTATAATTACAGATGACACTTCATTGAAGTTTGGTGGAGTTATTACTTCTGAGGCAAAATTAACCAAGGCCTCAAGCACACGTTTTATGTGACGATTAATAGTCTCCGAAGAGTGTTGAAAACGCTCCATACTATCTCTATGACGATGATGCATCCCGACTGTTTGCATAAACAAAATTACTTCTTCGTAGACAGATACTCTCGCAGTTTGACCATATGAAAGAAAACCCCTACTAACAAGTTCGGTGCAAAGTGCCATAAATGTCGGTTTAGTCATGCGCACTTGATCGTAAAATCGTCCTTCGTCTCCATTCATTATCTCTAACACCCACTCTGGAGCTTGAAACCTAGAATTGTGTCGAGATCTAAATTCCCTAAAAACTTGAGGACCTAGAATATGAGTGAAGAAAAATAAGTCAGCACTCCCATCGGATATGTCACTACCGGGAGTGCCGGGGCTTCCCTCATTGCTTACGTTGTCGTCATTTTCGTCAAAATTTACTGATGTACTTGCCATATTCCTATAACATAGAGTATAAAAGTTTCAAAATCGATTAGGAAAGTCGTGCATTTCTAGTACGAGATTAAATTCATAAAAGAAGATTAATCTTAGTAGTGGTACACATAACATGATACTAAAAGGTGGTGAAAATAACTAAATTAGAGATTGGTAGGACAATCGTCACATCAGGGTAATGACTCAACCCATATTCTTCGTAATTCATCATTCATTCCCAGGAATAAGATCCTTTGCGTAGCACTTGCTAGAACGCGCACAGCTTTCACATGTTGATAGGGACAAAGGCCTTCCATGCTATTTAGCAAAGCTAAGCATGCGTCACATGACTCCTTTGCTCCGGGTCCAGTCCTAATTGATTTTGCTTTATTCATTGCCCTCCATTCATCTATCAAATTGTCAAATTTACTTTGCTTGGTTGACGACCTACGCTTACTTGAAGAGCCGCTACCCATGATCCCACTTGTTGAAAAACCCGAACTCTCCTCCACACCCATGGACACGTCCTCTGTCATATTACGTCCTCGAATCCTACTCCCACCAGAACTTCCATCTGTCATTGTGTTAACCTCATTATCATGAAGAGGTGTCTGGGTGGAAGATCTGGCCATAGCACCAGTAGCTACATTATCCTTAAACATTTCGGAACATAAGTCAAAACATTGCAGACCCGCCTCCAACAATCCAACAATCTTTCTCCATCTGTGACTTTCTATTTCAAAAACAAAAAATTATAAAATAATTTCAATTGTGATTGTACGTATCCAAAAGAAACATATTAATCATGTTAATTGTAAATATGCTTACCGCGGCCAATGAAGCAAGAACATCGTCCGGGCCTGTGATAGTGTTTCTTTCGTAATCCCATCCTAAGCCAGTTTTACTAAACATCCATGTGCGAAAAGTTTTCCAAGCCATACGTACCCTATTCCATTTTCCACTGAGTTGGGCAGGGTTATACTTATAAATATTTTGGTTTTCATTCACTCTTTCACAAATTTTCTCCCATATTTGTGGCGTAAAGGTGCTAGTCGTCAAATTACCGTGAACAAATTCTTCGTGACATGCCTCGATAAATACTTTCTCACAAATAGAGGGCCATTTGGCAATATCGTTGCGGGTTTTTTTAGGTCTCAAATCATCCACCTCTTTCTCTTTTCCCTTACCCCTTGGCATCTAATAGGTTGGAAAAATTATTGTGGGATATATTATTAAAATTTTGGTACATATTAATAATACTTAAAATAATATTTTTATTCAATTTAAGCTCGTACCATTACGTGTGAATATGTCTTTTTATAGATGTATTACATGTTTATGATATCAAATAATAATTAGAAGTAAGCTCTAACCATCATCATTACTCAACTTTTATTTTTAAAAGTATAATTCATTTACCGTTATACTATTAAATGGAAGTTTATATTAGATGAACATGAGAATTTATAAGAATAAATTAAATGAATGGTACTAATTAAGTTTCCCAGTCGAGTTTGAAGGAGCATGGTTCAATTATTCACAAACTCAAACACGACATATTGTTTAATAAACATTTAGTGGTGAATATCACAGTCTTACCTCCTACTCTTACCTCACTATACTCACTCTTCATTAATTGCATCAGTTCATAAGGTCAAATTTGTGTTTTTAAAAATTCTCAAATCACTATACATGTCCAGATGTGCTTTCTCTAGGCTCCATTTGTACAATTGGATTGATCTAATTAATTGCACTATCAATAAAAATTACGACAGAAAGTAATTCATGTCATTCTAAGCTCAACTAAGATCATATTTATTCTAAGTCCAATATATATATATATATATATATATATATATTTGGAAAAAGTCACAATTATATTTATATATATATATGTGGAAAAAGTCAAGCATACGTACAATTAATCTTAATTTTTTCAATCATCAACTTTGCTAAAAATTAAGAAAATTCTCAAATTGAAGTTACCAGATGTTAAATTGATAAATATACAAAATATGTTCTTAATTTATGATTGTTTATATTTATATAATCAATTTTATCATATGAAATAAATGACCAATTAAAACATATTCATGGAATAATTAAACCAAAAGAGAAGTCCCACTTCCACCGTGCAAAATAAATTATATGATTATTCACACGATTTGGGAAATTGAGGGAAAAATTTGTGTACAATAACTTAAGTCAAAGAAATAATGATGACTGCATACATAGTAAGGTTAAAAGTCGTACGAAAACCAAAACAAAAATAAAACACAATGTGATTAACATCTTTACAAATAATAATTACTATGCACAATTTGATGAATTCACAACCATAACTTACCTTCAAGGTTCCAAGACCAATACTATAACAAAGAAATCAATAATTAGTGCAAAATAATTATAACTTGCATTAAAGAAATTAATAAATATCAAAAAGAAATAAAATTACATACATATAATATGCAAGATAGACATTAAATTAGGAGATAAATGAGGATAGTTTCGACACGTGAAATAATTTTATGAAGTATTATCGTATTAAACATCACTACAAGAGCCAATAAGAATAAATTGAGAATAAGGTACCTTTCTATATCCAATTTTGGGTATAAAGAGATTGTTGGACTTGTGAAGTGAGAGAAATCACAATTGAAATGTAAAATGATGTATGAAATGGTGTGGTCATTGTGAAAATTTATAGAAAAAAATTTGTAGAAAATATTTTATCGTGTAGCACAAAATAAATAAGTGGTTCATGAAAAAAGAAATGAAAATAAGTGGTTATTATCAAAAAAGAAAAAATGGTTACTTTATATCCATAAATAATTGAAAAGTGACAGAGTGGCACATGGAGATAAACAGTGTACCACTTCACGGGTGAACAATATACCACTTCCCACTAGCCTGACACAACAGTATACCAAACAGTATACCACTTCCCACTAGCATGACACAACAGTATACCACTATCCCACTATCCTGACACAACACATGGATTGACTTGATGGATCAAAAATTATAATATTAAATAATAATTATAATATTTATCATATAGTTATATGAATATTTATATGTATATAGTAGTTGATATTTATATATTTTTAAAATTTTAATTAATATAAATGAATAAATTACCACATATTTTTATATTTATTATATATCTCTTAATAGTAGTATATAAATATATTCATGGATTTTATTATATATTTATATTGAATTTTAATTATTATATATTGCTTTTTATATTTAATATTAAAGGTATAGTACAAAGAACAATTTCAAATAAAAAAATATTATATATTATTTGTATAGATCGCCGCCGCCTGATCAAAGAGACGGTTCACGCACGCCACCACCTCGCCGCCGCACACTCCGACTACTGCCGCTACCTCTGCATCACCGGCTCGGCACTCGTGACCTTAGCCTCCGGCGAACCCCTCTCCGTTTCCCACCACACACTCGCCATCCTCCGCACACCCTCGTCCACCACTTTCACCCCTCCGCCGCCGCATCATCAGATCCCCTCTCCATCACCCTCTTTTCACCCTCCACCCTCCGCCACCCCCCATGTCCACAACCTCCTCACACAAACCCCACCCACCGCCGCCCATCTCCACCGCCAAACCCCAGCCGCCACCACCGGCGCAAGCCCCTCAAAATCCCACACATTTTATCAGACTCGAGCTTCACATCATTCCCACCACAACTTCACATACAAATGCTATTAAAGCTAATTTTCAACTTATTCAGAGCCGCATCTCAAACTTCAGGGACAATTTCTTAATAATTGGAGAAGGTTTTTGAACAAAATTGAAAAGGAAGAGAGTTGGCCGACAAAATATGACAAGATGCAGTAGCTAGGTTGAAAATGGGCTTCAAAATATTGGGCCAAAAAATCTGATTAATTTCTTGCCCAAATAAAATGAAACCAAACACAGTTTGGTCAGAATTTTGGGCCAAAACAGGCCCAAAATAAAACCAAACATAGGCATAATTTTTATTTATCGCTTCCGCTTATGTTTGTATATGTGAGCATGATTAAATCGAATGTTTTATTATATGGTTATATTTGGTATCAGAGCGAGTAATCGCCTCTGCCTTGTTTACGAAATTTGTTATCGTTTTTTAATTATGTTGATTTGAAATTGAAAAGCGAATTTATCTTTTGGTTTGATATTATGTTTTGAGATAATATTATCGGAACGATTTCTGTGCAAAGATATCATGCCTGAAATATGTGGAGTTTAACCCGAACTCTTGAAAACTGATCGCCAATTTCTATATCATATTCTGTAAGTACAGTAGTTGAATGATTGTTGCCTAATCATGTTGTCATGCTTATTGCACATATATGCATCTTTATTTGTTCCAGTGCCTAATCATTATTATTCTGAAATGAGGCACCCGTATATGCATCCTTATGATAACATGAACATTATATTGCATAGCCACCTAAACTTGTTTTCATGAATGTGTGTATATGGCACCTGCTACCGTTTGCAATAATTGAAAGTCTAAATGGGCACCAAAATTGATTACTCCTATTGTGATGATGTGGAGAGATTTTGAGGTTGTGTTGAAGGCAGCAATAATAAAATTTAATATCAATTAATACTTTTCTACTTTAAACTATCTGACAATGAACAGTGAGAGATGCCATCCTTATCTGTTTTACAAACAATTTCTTAGGGTCCTGTTTGTTGCAAGCTTGAGCCTTTATCTAGCAGCAATGTGAATTCATCGAATAAAATTCATATATATATATATATGCAGCAATGATTTACTTACTGTAATTTCGATGGAAATTTAAATAATGCATTCCAAACCTTAAGCTATTTCATTTTGGATGTTTTAGAAATATTCTAGCATTTGATTTCATATTTGATTTCAGAAAATTCAAATTAATAGAAATCATAATTACATTAGTCTTCATACTGGTTTGAGCATTTTTGTGTATCACATGAATTCTTTTATAATGAATTCTATATTTTATATACATAAAGTTAAGTATATAAAATAAAGTAAAATGTCAAGTGATTAAATTTTATTAGTTAGGGAGTAGCCACAGCATCTCTAATTGTTTGAAATTTGATGTTGAAATCACATTTGGATACTAGACATTAATTGTAATTAATCATGTGTAATATAATGAAATATGCCCACATGAAATTTTTATTGTGTTTGCATGATTAATTAGGGTGAAGTATTAGATTATGTTTCTTAATCTACCCACAGGAGTTAAGAAATAATGATTTAATAGTTTCACTATAAGGTTGTATTAAATCTGATTGAGTAGATTTTAGCCCACAGACAAGTTTTATGTCACTAGATTCATATGAGCATGGTTTACATTAGTAAATTGTGAAATTTAAAATCTAAATTTTGTTAGACCAAAATTTGTGCTAGTATTCGGGGTTCTGTCGAACAATATGATAAGGTCAAGGACCTTCTTGAAGCCATCGATCAGCAGTTTGCATCCTCTGATAAGGCTCTCGCCAGCACCTTGATTATGAAGTTCTCATCCATGAGGCACATTGAGGTCAAAGGAGTGCGTGATTATATCATGCGCGTGAGGGATATAGCGGCACAACTAAAAGCTTTAGAAGTTACCATGTCGGAATCTTTCGTAGTCCATTTCATTTTGTGCACTCTACCTCAACAATATGCCCCCTTTAAGATCTCTTACAACACACATAAGGACAAATGGTCAATTAATGAACTTATGACCATGTGTGCTCAAGAGGAGGGTAGATTGTCGATGGAAGAGAGCGAAAATGTGAACCTTGCTACAACTTCTTTTTCAAAGAAGAAAAGGGATCACAATAAGAAAAAGGAAAAGGGAAAGATTCGTATGAACCAAGTCATTAAGAATGAGTCAAAGTGTTACTTCTGTAAAAAGAAGGGACACATGAAGAAGGACTGCATTAAGTTCAAAGCTTGGCTTGAGAAGAAAGGTAATTTTTCGGCATTTGTTTGTTATGAATCTAATATGGTTAATCTTAATCATAATACATGGTGGATTGATACTGGGACTACAATCCACGTTTCGAGTACCTTGCAGGGTATGACAAACCTAAGGAAACCAGTGGACAGTGAAAGATTTATCTATTCGGGCAACAAGATAGCTCCACATGTGGAAGCCATTGGGACATGCAGTTTAGTTTTAAGTAGTGTTTTATTTTACATTTAGAAAAAACGTTTTATGTTCCGAACTTTGCAAGAAATTTGATTTCAGTATCCAGACTTTCACCTTTTGGATTTTCCTTTAATTTTTCAGACTCTGGTTTTAGTATTATCAAAAATTCTGAAGTTATTGGATATGGTACATTGTCTGATAATTTATTTCATCTTAATTTGCAAAGTGATACCACTCATAATTCTATGCATGTTAATGTTGGTTTAAAAAGATGTATAATGAATGAGGATTCCTATATGTTGTGGCACCGCAGATTGGGACACATCTCCATTGAGAGAGTTAAGAGATTGGTAAAGGAAGGGGTACTTGGTACTGTAGACTTTACCGATTTCGATACTTGTGCTAGTTGCACTAAAGGAAAGCAAACTAACAAATACAAAATTGGTGCCAAGAGGAGTTCTGACTTATTAAAAATCATACATACGGACATTTGTTGTCCGGACATGAATGCTGAAGATCCGAAATACTTTATCACTTTCATAAATGATTATTCACGATATATGTATCTCTACTTACTTCGTTCCAAAGACGAAGCTTTAGATGCCTTTAAATTGCTTAAGGCTGAAGTAGAGAATCAATGTGGTAAGCACATTAAGATCGTGAGATCAGATCGAGGTGGAGAGTACTATGGTAGATACACTGAGAACGGACAAGCACCTGGTCCATTTGCTAAATTTCTTCAAGAGCATGGGATTGTTCCCCAATACACTATGCCTGGTTCTCCAGACCAGAATGGTGCAGCTGAAAGAAAAAATCGGACATTAATTGACATGGTGTGTAGCATGAGAAGTAGTGTTAAACTTCCATCATTTTTGTGGGTTGATGCTCTTAAGACGGCAGCGTATATATTAAATCGGGTTCCTTCCAAGGTCGTCTCTAAGACGCCTTTTGAGTTATTCAAAGGTTGGAAACCGAGTTTGAGACATATACGCGTTTGGGGATGCCCGTCTGAGGTGATAATTTACAACCCACAAGAGAAGAAGCTTGACCCAAGGACTATTAGTGGGTATTTCATTGGATATGCCAAAAGGTCTAAAGGTTATAGGTTCTATTGTCCGTCGCATAGCACCAGGATTGTGGAATCAAGAAATGCTAAATTTCTTGAGAATGATTTGATCAGTGGGAGTGATCAATTTCAGGATACTATTTCTTAAAAAGACCACCATGAGGTTCCACCCCCTGATTCAAGTGATAGGTTGATTGTCGTTCATGCTCCTCAAGTTCAATCGAGCGTTAGACACCCAAATATAGAAATTCCACAAACTATTGATCAAAATCCGATAGATCATGTTGTAAATGAGGAGACAGTTCATCATGAGAATGAACAAGTCCTATTAAGGAGATCTACTCGAGAAAAGAGATCAGCTATTCCTGATGATTCTAAACTATTTCTACACGAATCGGATTGCAATGTTGGAGTCGATGATGACCCTTTGACGTTTTCACAAGCCGTAAGTTCTATAGATTCAAATTTACGGATGAATGCTATGAAAGATGAGATGAATTCTATGGCGTCTAATCGAGTCTGGAATCTTGTTGAGTTGCCTGATGGTGTAAACACCACTGGATGCAAGTGGGTTTTTAAGAAAAAAAGAGACTCACTTGGCAACATCGAGAGACATAAGGCTAGGCTCGTTGCTAAATGGTTCACTCAAAGGGAAGGAATCGACTACACGAAGACTTTTTCTTCTGTATCAAGAAAAGATTCTCTTCGCGTAATTATGGCATTAGTAGCTCATTTTGATTTCGAGTTATATCAAATGGATGTGAAAACGGCATTCCTCAATGGTGATTTAGAGAAAGAGGTTTATATGGAACAACCTGAAAGATTCTCCTCTAAAGATGGTGAACATTTGGTTTATAAGTTGAACAAATCCATATATGGGTTAAAACAAGCCTCCCGCCAGTGGTATAAGAAGTTCCATGAAATAATTACTTCATTTGATTTCGAAGAAAATATCATGGATCAATGTATATATCTTAAGGTCAGTGGGAGTAAAGTTTGTTTTCTTGTGTTGTATGTGGATGATATCTTACTTGCAACCAATGATAAAGGGTTTCTTCGTGAAGTGAAACAATTCCTTTCAAGTAACTTTGATATGAAAGATATGGGAGAGGCATCATTGGCATTAAGATCCATAGAGATAGATCTAGAGGCATTTTAGGATTGTCCCAAGAGGCCTATATTAACAAAATACTAGAAAGATTCAGAATGAAAGATTGTTCACCAAGTGTAGCACCCATTGTGAAGGGTGGTCGGTTCAGTTTGGACCAATGCTCCAGGAATGACATTGAAAGGGAACAGATGAAAAATATTCCATATGCTTCAGCTGTTGGTAGCATTATGTATGCTCAGGTCTGCACCAGATCCGATATTGCATATGCGGTTGGAGTATTAGGAAGATATTAGAGTAATCCAGGGATCGATCACTGGAAAGCTGCAAAGAAAGTATTGAGGTATTTTAAGGGTATTAAGGATTACATGCTTATGTACAGACGAACTGGTAATCTAGAAGTGGTAGGCTATTCGACTCCGATTACGGTGGCTACAATGATTCACTTAAATCCACAACAGGATATGTGTTCATGCTAGCTGATGGTGCCGTATCCTGTAGGAGTGCAAAACAAACTTTAACGGCCAGTTCTACTATGGTAGTGGAGTTCATTTCTTGTTTTGAGGCTACCTGATGGTGTTTGGTTGAAAAGTTTCATATCTGGGCTTAGAGTTGTTGACTCTATTAATCAGCCAATAAGAATGTATTGTGACAATTCAGCTACTGTCTTCATGGCTAAGAATAACATAAGTGGAAGTCGAAATAAACACATCGACATAAAATTTCTAGTCGTTAAGGAACGTGTTCAAGAAAGAAAAGTGATCATCGAGCACATTAGCACTGATTTAATGATCGCTGATCACTTGACTAAAGGCATGCCAATTAAGATTTTCAAGGATCATGTGGCGAGAATGGGACTTGCACCCACTATGTAGTACATTCATTATGTTTTGCTGAAACTTTATTAATTTTTGGATATCTTCTCGTTTTGGATTTATGCGTATATTTACGTTATTAAGTTGAGAAATATCATTTTGTTTGAACCTAGAGTAAACATGAGGTTTACTCATTATGTTAAGTGTGTGTGATGTGTTGAGAATTTGATATATCGTAATACATGGAAGATTAATTCTCGCTCTAAGAGATTTCGTTGCTATGATTCGTATATCGTATCTCTTCACAAATGGGCCAAGTGGGAGAATATTGGATTTTCGTGTGTATATATATATATATATAATTAATAAAGATTTTATGGAAAACCTATTTGTGGCCCATTTGTTTTGACCAGTCAACCCATTGACTGATACAACCCATATTCT
Source organism: Verbascum thapsus (assembly GCA_963669365.1). Taxonomy (NCBI): domain Eukaryota; kingdom Viridiplantae; phylum Streptophyta; class Magnoliopsida; order Lamiales; family Scrophulariaceae; genus Verbascum; species Verbascum thapsus. The sequence goes on along the minus strand of OY770110.1, from coordinate 13,803,007 downwards.
CTCCCACTATCTAGTAACCACCCACGTTTATAGCTCACATTTGAAACTTCTCTATGATGGCTAGAGAAGTATAAAGAAACGTGATTCATCTTCTGATTTCAATGGTTCACTAAGCCTACTCTCATACATACAACACCATCTAAAATTGAGAAGGAGGGTTTGGAAACTAAGATTAGAGCATAAGGAATCGAGATAAGAAAGGGTTATCGGTTTGATCAATTCACAGTTTCAATAGCAATGGCTGGAGGTAATCAATTCGTTTTTATTTATCGCTTCCGCTTATGTTTGTATATGTGAGCATGATCAAATCAAATGTTTTATTATATGCTTACAAAGATCAATAGTTTGCAACCCTTGTAGGTTACCTAAACTCGCCGGAATTTCGCCGGAGATAAAATTGAAATTGTGGCTGACGGCTAAAAACCTAAGGTAGTTCAACTGAGACAATGAGTGAGGCAAAGCTCCGTAAATTCGACCTGGGACGATGGTTAACTCGGCTAGAGTAGAGAGTTTAGCGATCGCTGGGTCTAGCCGGTCGGTTAGGCCAGGTGAACCCGCCATAGGCTCGCCCAGATTGAGAGCGATCACTTTATCTCCGTCGCACGAAACACCAACAAAGTGAAACCCCATGATGAAAAATAGTTGGAGCCTGGTACATTGTTTAAACCTTTCTTAATGGATTGCAATTCAAGGAAATCGATTGGGTGAAGCACTGCATGCGTGAGAAAAAGGGCTTCAGTTTAGGTTAAAACTCAAAAATAATGAAAAGCAGAGCAGAGAAACAGGGCAGAGGTGGATTTATAGGGGGCGTTAAATAAAAGAGATGTAAATAGACACGACAAGTAATGAGTTGAGTTGGGAGAAATGCAAAATGTGTTTTAGTTTATATATTTGTTGTAGGTATCTATGGATTGTGGCAGAAGAATGGTGGAGAAGAAGAAGAAGAAATATGGGGAAATTACGAGACTTTTTTGTTGTTTCTGTATACTTTTGTATTTTAGTTTATTCATTATTATTTTTTTAGTTTTTTCCTTTACTTTTTAGCTAAAGATGGCTATAGTAATTTACTCATTTCTGTAACAAAAATAAATAAATTACTCATTTCACTTTAATAACTGTTTGAATATTGTTGTTCTTTTCATTTCTGATTGATTTGGTGTTGAATTTAGTGAATTGGAAGTTGGATTTGAAGTGGATTTTTTTTGGATCAGGAAGCTTAAAAATTGAGTTTTTAGTGTTTGGTTTAGCTGGAAGTTAATTTTCATGCAATTTAGTAAACAAATTAGTTTTGGGAGATTATTTTTTTTTTTTTGGGATTGTTTTGGGTTGATGGGGTTTTGGTTATATAATTATTTTGATTTTGTTAAAATGGAAAGATTTACAGGAGTGTGAGTGAATTTATGCTTTCTTGATGTTAGAATTAGGGGGTATTCACGAGTCGAGCTCGAGCCGAGTTGGACGAAAAATTCGAGCTCGAGCCACAGTTTTCGAGCTCGAGCTCGACGAGCTGCAGGAATGTGAGCTCGAGCTCGAGCTTAAAAAATAATATTTTTTTCAAAAAACAAATTATTATTTTTTTTGTAAAAATATATTATTAATTTTATATTTATTCATATATTATTAAATATAGTTATAATTAATGTCTAACATATTATAATTTATACATATCTTATTATATAAAAATATATGAATAAATATTTATTTTTTATATATATTAATTAAAAATTATTTTTTATTCCAGCTCGCGAGCCGGCTCGCGAACTGACGAACAGGCATATTTAGGCTCGAGCTCGAATCGAGCTATTTTCGAGCCGGCTCGACTCGTGAACACCCCTAGTTAGAATTTAGGTTACGCTTGTAACTTCCTTTGTATAGATATACTCAATTTAGCTAAATTTACATTCTGGTGACTGCAAATTTTAGCCATGGCAGCACAAACTTTAAACTTTGAGTATTAAGGGTTACTTAATTTGTCGAGAAGATATTGTCAATTGATTCATCATGTATCCTTTTATTAGTGGTTTTGGGACTAAAAAATATATCCTTCTAGGGTAGTTTCATGTTTTTTAGAGCTGTAAACTTAGCTCAATTGTTTATGATGAGTTGCCGAAGACTAATTCAACATACTATTTAAAGTTGAACAAATCTCGACACTTTATGATAGGGTGGCAATTGGGTGGTTGGGTTGGTTTTGGGTCGGTTCTAACGGTTTTGTTCTAAAATAAGTTGGGTTCTTAAATGATTTTTAAGAAGGAACCAACTCAACCCAAAAGGGAACCAAAATCAATCCGAAAGGGAACCAAGCCCAACCCGACTCAATACCTTACATTTTGTTCTTTAATTTTAGAGTATTGACAAGCAAATTAGTTGGACCCAACTTGGAACCAAATTGGAACCAAATAAAATTTTCTTAGGAACCAATTCAACCCAAATTGGGTTGGAACCGTGGTTTCGGATCCATTTTGCCACCCTTACTTTATGAGTTAGTAGCTTAAGATGGCATGGCTAGCTAACATCTTCTAATTTTAGTTAAAACTTGCTAACTCATTCAAAATTCGCTAATTTTCCCGAGCTTTGTTTTTACACTAGAAAACGTGATGAAAGTTCATCATTCAAGAATATCTTGACTTGAAGTGTAATATCTTCTTTTTGATATCTAGTTGAGTTTGAACAATCTAAATCTCAGTTCGATTTATATTTTTCAGGTTGCGAAAACCAAAGTGTAAAGTTTTAGGCTTTGGATATTGTTGAATAGCAAGCAATCCCTTCACATGAATTTTCTCAAATACCCTTACAAATGATAAAACTATTCTTAGTGTTGAGAGAAATTTTCTTAGGGCTTTTAGGTGTAGATTGATGTTCTACATGAATTTTTTAATGAGTTATTGAATCATCGGGAAGTTGAAAAGCGATAATTACACACGTACCCCTTCACTTATCGAGTTACATAAAATTTTGCAAATTGCAAAGACAACCCCTGTCAAATAGGGGATGAAGTTGCTATATATTTTTTTTTCTTACAAGAGGTGAAAATGTAATATGCCGAATTAAAGGGGATTTTATGATAATTTCAGAATCTTTAGATGTTTTTTCGTAATTACTGTTTCATGCAGGGATGTCGGTGTAATTTACCTCATTCGTGTTATGAACACATTAAAATTTAACTCTTCAATAGATTTTACTATTTGGCAATAAATTATTTCTCTTAAAAAATTAAGTAGGGCAAGAACACCGCGCTTTGTGCGGTGCCGCCCATTCTGGTAATAAGATAAATCTCAATATTTATTTAGAATACTTATTATAATATTCTATCTTAAGTCAAAATTTAAAATTGTAAATTTGTGTGGCAATCTTAGAGGGCTACTTAAGCAAGCACTTTTACAGATGCTATAAATGAAATAAAAAGACATTTAATATATATATATTACCAAATCAAATACATAAATAATAATATTATTTTCTTTATTTTATTTTTAAAATAAAAATAAAAAAAGAAAAAGAGGGAGATGCATGCACAGGGCCCATTAAAATTTCACCCCAAGCGCGCGTGTGTAGTTGATAGAATAAAAGTGACACGTCACTATAATGGTGGGTCCCACCCTCTTATTATGCTCATGCCCGAGCTGCCCGTCTTTTCCACTTCTCACTCCTCAAAGCTGACCGCTCCTTGCCATAGAGTACACATATTTCCTATTTTACCCTTTATTTTTCTCCACAAGTTTTCATCCATTATTTTCCTTTTTTTTTTTGGTATTTTAGACTGTTCATTATTAAGTTGAAGAAAATGGAGAGAATAAAATACACTTACTGAATTTTTATAAGGTACATAGTTGATTGATTAATTATATAGATAGGGTTTAAATTATTAAATATTTTATTATATATAATCTCAAAATTGTTGATTACATATACCGACATGAAGAACCGATCAGAAATCACTCAGGGTGCATTGAATTCAATACTTTTGGTTGCATATGCCGACATGAAACCGATCAAAAATCACTTACGGTGCATTAAATGGCCAACTAATAATATGTCATATTTAAATATTGATAAATACATTATCATACTGTGATCTTTTACAGGAGATTACAAATTTGCTTCGTTGGCGAAAATATAATTTTATGTATAATAAATTCAGATATTAAATGTATTGAGATATAATACAAAACGCACAGCTTCACAACTCCCGTTATCGTATAAACAACGATACGTCAGAGCGTTGTAAGGTAATAAATGCTCAGTATAAAATATCCTAACTGACATCAACTGAGCGACTTTTTTTTGTTATTTTTAAGATTATTTTTTGAAGTATACTTATAGAATTATCAAAAATTAATCTTAAATATCTTTTTAATAATTTAAATTTTAAATATTATAATAATTCTCCCTAAGATTTGAGCTAAAATAATGATGAACATATGGAGGATTAGTGCAATTTTCCCTTCTTTGCACATAAGGAACAACAGCTGAAGGTTACTTTTGGTATTTGACCTTCCAGCCCGTATTCACCGGGTAGCCTCACGTTGCTTTATTAGTCATAGATTTTTTTTTAAACAATTAATTGATAATTCACATTGTTAATAGTCTAATTGGTCTAGCTCATAAATTATGTTAAAAAAAATTAAAAATATCGTAGCTCATAAATTATATACATACAAAACGTACAAACAAACAACCTAAAATATACCTAAAAATATATTGTAGACAAATTAAACATATATTTGCTATTACATTTTTTTCCTTTATTTGAACATTGAACTGGTCCAGCAAATTTTGAGTCTTTTCTTGGGATTTCGATATCTTTTTCGAGAGACATTTCTGCATATTAATATTTGTACTTTTTGAACCTGAGATTATTATTATTATTATTATTATTATTATTATTATTATTATTATTATTATTATTATTATTGTTGTTGTTGTTGTTGTTATTATTATTATTATCTGATTCCAGCTTTGTTTATTCACAGTGCTGAAGGGCCAAAATTTTGTGCTTTGAAGGTCAAGCATGTGATCTGCAATCACTCAAACCTCTTTTCTAATCTCTCAGGCTCCGTTTGTTTGACAGGGAATGGAATCTAAAATGGGAATAAAATTTCTGGTAATTTGATTACTAGAAATCTGATTCCATTAAGGCTTCGTTTGTTTGTCAAGGGAATGGAATCAAAATTGGGCAAGGATATATATATTTTTTCCTTTTTTATGTTTAGTTCAAAAACATATAATAAAGAATGGAATCTAAAATTAAAGACTTTGACTTAAATACCCTTATTTTAAACCATATTTTATAATTTAATTATAAATTTTCAACCATAGTAGAATATTTGATATTATGTATATACTTAAGTGTATATACACATATATATTTAATTTGGTTAAATAATAAAAAATAAATAAGATATCAATTTGGTTCAATTGCATTATCTTCTTTTAGAAAAATAATAATTAAATTGAGCATGCTTATTTTTTATTTAGATAATGTTTGACTTTTAAAAATATTGATACATATATGGATTTTTCATATATCAATGCATTGATAATTATTTAAGTCGGAAACATATTATTGTTAATAAATAAAATATATTAATCATATGTGACCAACAACCATTTCAAAAGTACAATCACAAAAACAACATAACAATTTTTCAATTTCATTCAATAAATAAATATCAAATAAAATGTAAATCACGATCTATTTTGACAATAAAAATATTCCAAATAAATTAAAAATGCGAAACTATTTCTTCAAAAATAATAACTTAAATGAAATGCATAAATAAATAACTATTTTTGTTGATTTTATATTATATTTGATTAGGGGTAGTAAGGGCATTATATTGTATTTATGGATTACCTTGATATGAGAATCACATATACCTCAATAAATAAGGTATTGTGATTCCCTTATTTGAGATGATAATTCCCATATTTTGAGAATTAGATTGCATTCCATAATATTCAATAAAAAATACCAAACAAGGTAATTTGATTTTTGGGAATCATATTCCCTATTTTGATTCAATTCCCTTGACAAACAAACGAAGCCTCAATGTAATATTAAGCTCGTCTTTTCATTTGGGTTTGTTCTATTTCACATATTTTAATCTGGGTTTTGATTAAAAAAATTGTTATTAGATAATTTTACTTCATTTTGGTCGGAAATTGGGAATTGTTTTGGAAATTGGGATGATTTTTGGGTTTTTTTGGTATATGGGACTAGTTATTAATACAGTAAAAACTCGATAAATTAATACTCGATTATTTAATAAACTCTCTAAGATAATATTTTTGGCCGGTCCTGACTCGGGAATAGGGTGCTAAATTAATAATTCGCTAAAATTATAAGATAATACATCTTTGATAATTTCTATAGGCCCCATATAAAATATAAATTAATAATTTCTTATATAGTACATATTACATGAATAAGTTATGAAGATTTCTTGAAAAAGGACTCAATTGTTTTTTTTTTTTTGTTGAAATCAATTTCACCTTTAATCTCGTCTTTAATTTTCCTTATCATTGTAAGAACTTCTGGTGTTGTTTTCCTTAAGGTGGGAGATTGAAGAGTTTTTTCAAATTGGGTTCTTCATTTGATATACATACATTAATAAATTCATTTATAAATTGAGTATTTCATTATAAATTAATAAAATATTAATTAATATATAAATTAATAATTATTAATTTATCGATTAATTAATAACTCTTTTAATTAATAAATTTTGGTGGTCCCATGAGTATTAATTTATAGAGTTTTTACTGTAAAGAGCTTCCTCAAGATATTAAAAACCTTAAAATACTAGAGGCTATCATTGAATCTGAGTTTCCGGACCGTGTTTTCTTCCATATAGGCAATCTATTTATATTTTTTTGACAATATTATTCAATTTCTCAGAGAAAAAGAGGCCAATTCTTGTGCTTTTTAAAAACTCTTGTAACTAAATAATGACAAAATAAAAATTGTTATAACGTGTTATTTATATTTAGTGATAATTTTTTAAATTGTCATTTAAAATTTTGTTACATATTTCTAAATTTTGCCGTGTGCTTGAATATAAATAAAACTAGCTCCATTGTCAAAAAAATAAAATAATACAAAGCCCGAATCCGGCCCAATTCGACCTGTGGAAAGGATCCACGTTCTTCAGATGGGTTGGCTCATTCTCGCTTTAAAAAGTAACCCATATAAATATTATTATTTGATGTAGTGTTGTAAACTGATTTGTGACTTATTTTCGAATTTGGCACTTTAAAAAGTGACCCATATAAATATTATTATTTGATGTAGTTTTGTAAACTGATTTGAGACTTATTTTCAAATTTGGCCGCACGTAGAATATAAAAAAAACCACTATGATATTTTGATTTTTGACCATCCAATGTTGGGTGCGGACGCTATGGAAAGAAAGAAACTGAATGTTATTCGAAATTGATTTTTTTCGTAGAAATAGTGCAGTTAAACTCACAATTTTACAGTTGTATTTCTTGATTTCTTTCATTTTTATTTAATAGATTTCTTATTGTTTGATTGCAAATGAGAGCACAACAATTTAAAGTGTGCAATTAATTATTTTAGACTTCAATGATGTCAAAAGTTAGTCAACGTTAATTATGAACTTAACACTTCCAAGATACCTTTTTGACTCCAAGAATTTGAATCCATCTTTTTAGACACTTTTTCGCATCTTCTTGATTTTTCTACGTTATTTCAATGCAATGCAATATTGCAAATCACATTTTAACACGAATCTGATATTCAAGATCTCAATTTGAGAGACAATACCCGGAATTTGCTTTTTGGGATACCAAAAAACTAAAGCTTTAGAAGAAAATCATTTGACAAAGTAGAAATGAAGCAATATATTCCTCATATTCTTCACATATTGATTCACTCGATACCTTAAATTCCTCACAAATAAAGTAAGTTTAAACACAGTATCCCATAATAAGATATGCCTATTAATACTTTATTTAATTATAAGAGCAAAAATATATAAATACTGGATTATCTGCACATGCTATGGATACATCAAACACAAGTTATTCAAAATCCCAATAACTTTTTTCTCCTTTCTATCATCAAGAAGTTTTCAAAACACATCACATGCACATGTCCACTTAAACAAGTTATTAATGCTCCTAAAAACCTTATATATATTCACAAACAATTAACAATCAAATTTGCCATCAAAACTTCTTATGCAAAAACTACTCACAATGAGAGGTTCAAATGATCAACCAAAGCAACCCCATATAGCCATTTTGCCCTCACCAGGAATGGGACATCTAATCCCACTCTCCGAACTCGCCAAAAAACTCGTCCTTCGTCACAATTTCTTAGTCACATTCATCATCCCTACTGATAACTCTTCATCACATAAACAAGCTCAAAAAGCCTTTTTACAAACCCTACCCCATAACATAAACTCAATTTTCCTCCCTCCAATAAGCCTCAACGACCTTCCCAAAGACGCAAAAATCGAATCCTACATTTCACTTAGTGTAAACCGATCAATCCCTGCCCTTCGACAAACATTAAACGAGTTACAAGCATCTAATACTCGTTTTTCGGCCCTTGTGGTTGATATTTTGGGTGTTTTTGCCATAGATGTTGCAAAAGAGTACAATATTCCACCCTACATATTCTTCTTCTCAAGTGCAATGGCCTTATCACTAGTACTAAATTTGCCCAAGCTTGATCAAACGATAACTTGCGCCTACAAAGATGCTATTGAACCCATAATGTTACCTGGGTGCATCCCTTTGGAGGGGAAAGACTTGCCTGACCATGTTCAAGATAAAACAAATGAGGCGTATAAATTTGCACTTGAAAAGTGCAAAAAGTATCATTTTGCAGAAGGGATCATAGTTAATAGCTTCTATGACTTGGAATTAGGCGCTTTAAACGCTTTGAACGATGGAGATTGGTTTAACGTACCTGTTTATCAAATCGGGCCGTTGATACAAACCGGCTCAGGATCATGCTCGAGCTCGAACTTAGACTATGATTGCTTGAAATGGTTAGATGAGCAAGCAGATGGATCAGTTCTGTATATTTCCTTTGGAAGTGGAGGGACCTTATCTCATGATCAGCTCTTAGAGTTAGCTTTTGGGTTAGAAATGAGTGACAAAAAGTTTCTTTGGGTTGTGAAGAGCCCAGATGAGAATTCATCAAATGCAGCTTACTTTAGTGTTCAAAGTACTTCTAATCCTTTGAACTTTCTACCACAAGGGTTTTTGGATAGGAACAAGAACAAGGGTTTTCTTGTTTCATCTTGGGCTCCTCAAACTCGTGTTTTAGGTCACAGTGCAGTGGGAGGATTTTTGACGCACTGTGGGTGGAACTCATGCCTTGACGGGATTGTAAAAGGGGTGCCTTTTATTGCTTGGCCACTATTTGCAGAACAACGGATGAACGCAGTGTTTTTGAGTGAGGGTTTGAAGGTTGCATTAAGGGTCAAGGTAAATAAGAATGGAATAGTGGATAGGGACCAGATTGTGAAACTAGTACAAGGCTTGATGGGAGGTTTTGAAGGGAAGGAACTTAGAAATAGGATAAGGGTTCATAAAGATGAAGCTGCAAAGGCTTGGAGTGATAAGGGATCATCTAAGAAGGCACTCGATGATTTAGCTAACAAGTGGATACACGGATAGTTCGAGATCTAGTTCTAGTTTATGTGCCAGCTGACATATAAATATTCAGTAAGATATGAGCAAAAATTAATAAGCAAGAATATTTCTTGCATCCATTGTAAGACTAAACTATATACATAGAATGATGAATGATCCATATTTCACAAATTTGACATACTGCAGCAGAAAACAAAAAGAAAATGTGATAAATCAAGTTTAATGCATTATGGTTTTGCAAATTTTTAACCATCCGACACTCACATTGTTTAGTAAGTTCACAAAACATACTTGAACAACATTTTTGAAAAAAGAAAAACGAAAAAAAGCAAAAAGAGAAGCTTTCCTGCAATGAAGAGATCAACCAAGTTTAATTCAAAGGCGCCTAGATGAAACAAATACGATCTTGTAGCTTGCTTCCAGTCATGAATCAGCAAAACTACTCTTCAGATATAATAGAGGACATCAAGAAAGTTATATAAGCTACCAAGCTTTCTGTAAAACAAATGCACAGAATTAGAAAATGAATAGTACAGCAGTTGACAAGATATTCAACTCATGAGAAAGTCATGAAGAAATCATAAGGCCGTGTTCATGGCTGGTAAAATACGTACTTTAATATTTCAATTTACAAAACCAAATTTCTGTCACATCATCTTATAAGTCAATAGCAAATGTATGCAGTAAACTGCAAAACTAAGTCACCTTTTAAACAGCTATACAATAAACTAACTCCTCCAAGTGAGAACTATATATACTGATTATCTTAAGACTAATGTGACGAATATTCTATGAAATCTTAACAGAGCTGATGGTTTTCTTCTGTTTTTATAAATGTCATGAACCACGACTATTGATACTATCACAGACTGTTACTCACACTGACAAGTTGTGATTAGACACAGAGATTTGTAGAGTGATAACATCAGCAGATACTCACACCAAAACACACAGCACTCAACAAACCTCACATCCCTTTCAAGCTTTCAAATGACCACATCGCTTCCTCTTAGTTCTCTTGACTCTGGTGGGTAAGGAGAGAGTATCCATGCAAATGAGTGGAGTGCGAATTATGTGCCAGTTTAGATTTGAAGAGCGTATTCAATAATTCAACCGAGTACCTTCAAAATTCTTCTCCTTAGGGTTGTAGCACACCATATGCGAATAACCGATATCCAGAACAACCTCACCTTTGTTGGTCAAACATAATGGCTTAACATGATAGCACATGTGCGTGAGAATAGGCACATTCTCAATCGTCAGAAACTTAACCCAAGACTTAGAATCACCATATGTGTTCATCATCCATATTTCAAGCATTGTCATATCATATGTGTTCCGGTACAAACACAAATGACCTCCCAGTGTAGTCAATCTAAAGATAGAATGGGCCTCTAAACACTCCGGCTTAGGAAATTTCTTGAACTTATCAGCTGTAGGATCGAAATAATATATTTCATCAGTGAAACCATAACAAGACTCATAACTTGGGTAGTTTACATAATGAGAACCCAAGCAATCATGACATGCTTTGCTTAAGAGCTCCAGGCGAAGGGCTTCTTTTGCGTGTACGTTGTAAGTTTCGCAAATTTCAATCCCAACAAAATGAAGAGTCCCATTGATAAAGATCCCTGAATCCTTCCTTATACGCATGGTAGATGATTTTTTTGTCCACAAATTGTTTTTATAGGAAAAAACTGCATAGTAGCAGCTAAAATAACCTTGTAATCATCATTTGACGGATCATAACAAATCCCATGGGTGGTCACAAAAATATCGACTGGAAATGGGCACGAGAACTTTTTGTATGTTCTACTGGATGGATTCCATAAAACATACATCTTATCGTCTTGACGACTGTTCTTTAACAAGATAAGACCATTGCAGGAACACAAAACATAGGCTTGGCGATATTTTTTCAATGGAAATTCTATTAGTCCTTTGAAACGAAAACTTCGATTAGCAAATTTGATTAACCAAAGGCTCGATGATGTGAAACATGGGCTGAATAGAGAAAGAGTTGAAGAGTATGAATTCGTCGATTGGTGAAGATGAATTTTGGAAAATTCAGTACCTGAGATTATGGAATTCCATGGTTTAGAGACCGATTTGAACCTACAGAGAGATTTGACTGGTAGTCTTGAAAGGATATTCAGAATGATGTCATATGGAAGATTTGATGTATCTTCTTCCGATGATTGCTTCTTCGGAGGATTTTTCGTTCTCTTAATGAACGTTCTCGCCATTGTTTGAATCAAGAGGGGTTTCTCTGGAGGCACTATCAGACATACCCTAGTATATATATCATTACAGCATCAGGCAGGACTTGGATATAGCCCCATCTGGTACGCGATGCCCAGACACGCATTTGGGCTCAAAACGGAATAATGTGTATTGAAGCCCACATAGCATTTACATTTTGACTGAGGAAAAGCAATTTTCCGCGTTTTGAGAATATATTCTGGTATCTTATTGTGAATCTTGAGTTAATTTCTCATTGATTTCACAATCGATCTATTTACAAACCTCAAATTTGAGCATTCATATAAATGCAGCACATAAGGTATAATAACCATCATTGCATTATGTCATTTCTGAAATTCTATCTCAAAGTCAAATGTGTGAACTATAAATTTGGAACTCGCCTACAACGATAGCATCAAATTATGGCTGAAAACAGTTAAAAATAAAAATGATTGGACAAAAAGCAATAACTGATACATCAACAGAGTGAACCACATTACTCATTCAACACTGTTAATCTCCAACTCTTCAGTCAGGCAAGATTCATCATTAATATTATAATATTCTAATGCTTAAACTAGTTCAATTTAATCATTAATTATATAGAGATGAATTCAAAATGCAAAACAAAAAGGAAAAAGTAACAAATTTTCATGTGTGGTTGCGCGACATCTATGAGTCAGAGGGTATTTTAATAGCAATATTTCAGAATCATTTATTAGTTATCTCTCCTTAAAAGAGATGTAGCTATATTGAATAGTACTGAATCACATTTAAAATACTTTTCTTTCATCATTAAATTTTATTTTCCTATGCAAATCAAGAGGTGGAGATACACACAACTGCATATTTTTAAATTGGAGTTGGTATTTGAATGGGTTAGATTAGGAAAAAAAGGCTTAAAGTATCTAGATTAGGATATTGACAATGGAGATAGATTTGCTGGGATCTGAACATCATTATTGACGAAAGAAATTTAAAGATAAATTGTGACTAGAGAACGTTTTACAAAATAATTGGATGCACAATCATTTCTAGCATTTGAATGAAATTGGTAAAAGAACAAGACATAACTAAACAATTATCATGGAGAAGTTTAATATGTGAACCAACGACACAAGGAGCTTACTGATATAAAAAAAATTGGATGAACTTCCTCATCCGCGACTAATATTAAGATGTTTCACCAAATGCAAAACAGCCTTTAGATATTCAGCATTTCATATGGAAGGAAAAGTGTTTATGGAATATGATGCATTAATTGTTTCTAAGAGGAACCTCCCAAGGTTATCTAAAGATAAACAAAGGAAAAATAAAAGGAGAAGAAATATAAAATAAAGAGATTTAAAGAAATAAAGAATGAAAGAATCATGAACAATCATCTTATCTATAATCTAAATTAAGGCTGAATTTTTCACGTGCATCGAGCTTCATGCATTTCAAACGAATTCATCAAATAGCTAAGAGTCATTTATGCATTCATAAATGCAACATGCTGATTTTTAAGACATGTGCATAGAATTGCAAATTTTTGAATTAGACATCTCAGATATATAAAAGATGACAATGTGATCTTAAGAAAGATAAATAGATATTATTATGTGTGAAGATCTTAAGAAAGTATAAATACATTCAAGGAAAGTATTTGAATGGGTTGGGTTACAACAAAATGATTCATTGATAATTGCTGGGATCTGAACGTCATTATTGAAGAAAGAAATTGAAATATAAGTTGTTAAAAGAGAATGTTTTACAAAATAATTGGATGCACAATGGCATTTGAATGAAATTGGATGCACAATGATGTCTAGCATTTGAATGAAATTGGTAAAAGAACTTCCTACGACATAACTAAACAATTATTTTGGATAAGTTTAATATGTGAACCTACGACACAAGGAGCTTCCTCATCTGCGACTAGTATTAAGATGTTTCACCAAATGCGAAGTAGCCTTTAGATATTCTGCAATTTATATGGAAGGAAAAGTGTTCATGGAATCATGAACAATCATCTTATCTACAATCTAAATTAAGGCTGAATTTTCCAATTGCATCGAGCTTCATGAATTCATCAAATTGCTAAGAGTCATTTATGCATTCATAAAAGCAACTTGCTGATTTTTAAGACATGTGCATAAAATTGCAAAATTTTTAATTAGACATATAAAAGATGATGATGTGATCTTAAAAAAGATAAATAGATATTATACAGTGTCATAGTTGTTAATGGCGAATGGCGCGGCGTGGCGACAAGGGTCCCATGGCGCGGCGTGGCGATGGCGCGGCGCACGCCTTTTGGAAGAAATTATATTTAAAAATAAATGAATTATTTATACTAATACAATCACTAACATAATATTTTTATTACAGTAATATAAAAATCATTAGATAACTTATAATAAGAGCTTTCAACAATTATAACTTATAATATAAATTATATTTTATTATAATTAACTACCTATCAATACAATATAATTATAAGTATAAATAAAATTATAATTATTATCATCAATTTAATTGGGTCAATTAGTAAAATTTGGCAAATTGGGCTTGAGTTTATGTATTAATTTAGGGTCAAAATTGAAGTCAAAATAATTGGACTAGTGAGGGTAAATTTGGGAAAGTACAGCCTTATAAAATGACCCACACCAAACCCTAGTCTCTCCTCTCTCTCACATTCTCACGTACGCAGCAGCCCCAAACCCTAATTTTTACTCTCTCTTCAACGCATGTTCCTTCTCTACTCCCTCTCTCAAACAAACAAGAAGAAAGTTAAAAGCAATAGGAAGAAGACTAACCATCAGTGTTATGCCACAAATTTCTGAAAATTTCAGAAAGGCGCGCGCCATTGTGAAGGTCGGCGCCACGCCACGGTTCGTGGCGCCGAGCTCGCCCCATGAGCGCCTCACGCCATGGCGCGCCATTAATAACTATGTACAGTGTGAAGATCTTATTAAAAGTCTAAAAAGGAAGTAACCCCAGACGCCACATAATCACATAAAGTTAACAAAGCAGTCATTTGGTTCAATTATTAAAACCGTTCTTACCGTGCAATGAAAAGACTAAAGATGAAATTTCCAATTCTCCTTCACCATCCAACATAGTCCGCATACTGCTCTTTTCTTTCTTTCTCATTCTTTCTTTTGCCCAATTCTCAAACTGTCTTCTTGTATTTCCCGGTGTATTTACCTATGAGAGCAGGAGAGTGTTGATATTAAAAAATTGGACAAACCTCCTCATCCGTGAGTAATATGAAGAATGAACGAATCATCAATGACCATCTTATCTTATCTTTAATCAATTTAAAATCGGATTTCCCGCTTGAATCAAGCTTCACATACTTCAAAAGAATTCATCAAATTGCAAAAAGAGTCATATATGCATTCCTAAATGCAACATGCTGATTGTGTAAGACACATTCGTGCACATAAAAATTGCAAATTCTGATTTAAACATCACAAAAAAAGCTGCCTTGATCCTAAGAAACTATAAACACATAGTATAACTATACAACACAAAAATCCCTTTTCAAGATAAATACTAGTTTCATAGAACAATATAGCACTCACCTTTGAAAACCACAACGTGAGACTTGCCTCATCCTACTTTTCATTCAGGACTTTTATCGAACAGAAAGCATACATACCCAAAAAAGTTATCATCAAGACTAAACATGAAATTTCCAATTGTCCTTCTGAATGCCAGATAATCTTGGGGCTCCAAATCAAACGATAAACACTCCCGAACCCCATTGATTCTAGTACAAACTATAAACACTCCACATTTTGTCACCTGTCATCCGGTTTGATGATTTAGGGCTAAAATTGGATGCACAATGGCATTTGAATGAAATTGGATGCACAATGATGTCTAGCATTTGAATGAAATTGGTAAAAGAACTTCCTACGACATAACTAAACAATTATTTTGGATAAGTTTAATATGTGAACCTACGACACAAGGAGCTTCCTCATCTGCGACTAGTATTAAGATGTTTCACCAAATGCGAAGTAGCCTTTAGATATTCTGCAATTTATATGGAAGGAAAAGTGTTCATGGAATCATGAACAATCATCTTATCTACAATCTAAATTAAGGCTGAATTTTCCAATTGCATCGAGCTTCATGAATTCATCAAATTGCTAAGAGTCATTTATGCATTCATAAAAGCAACTTGCTGATTTTTAAGACGTGCATAAAATTGCAAAATTTTTAATTAGACATATAAAAGATGATGATGTGATCTTAGAAAAGATAAATAGATATTATACAGTGTCATAGTTGTTAATGGCGAATGGCGCGGCGTGGCGACAAGGGTCCCATGGCGCGGCGTGGCGATGGCGCGGCGCACGCCTTTTGGAAGAAATTATATTTAAAAATAAATGAATTATTTATACTAATACAATCACTAACATAATATTTTTATTACAGTAATATAAAAATCATTAGATAACTTATAATAAGAGCTTTCAACAATTATAACTTATAATATAAATTATATTTTATTATAATTAACTACCTATCAATACAATATAATTATAAGTATAAATAAAATTATAATTATTATCATCAATTTAATTGGGTCAATTAGTAAAATTTGGCAAATTGGGCTTGAGTTTATGTATTAATTTAGGGTCAAAATTGAAGTCAAAATAATTGGACTAGTGAGGGTAAATTTGGGAAAGTACAGCCTTATAAAATGACCCACACCAAACCCTAGTCTCTCCTCTCTCTCACATTCTCACGTACGCAGCAGCCCCAAACCCTAATTTTTACTCTCTCTCTTCAACGCATGTTCCTTCTCTACTCCCTCTCTCAAACAAACAAGAAGAAAGTTAAAAGCAAGAGGAAGAAGACTAACCATCAGTGTTATGCCACAAATTTCTGAAAATTTCAGAAAGGCGCGCGCCATTGTGAAGGTCGGCGCCACGCCACGGTTCGTGGCGCCGAGCTCGCCCCATGAGCGCCTCACGCCATGGCGCGCCATTAATAACTATGTACAGTGTGAAGATCTTATTAAAAGTCTAAAAAGGAAGTAACCCCAGACGCCACATAATCACATAAAGTTAACAAAGCAGTCATTTGGTTCAATTATTAAAACCGTTCTTACCGTGCAATGAAAAGACTAAAGATGAAATTTCCAATTCTCCTTCACCATCCAACATAGTCCGCATACTGCTCTTTTCTTTCTTTCTCATTCTTTCTTTTGCCCAATTCTCAAACTGTCTTCTTGTATTTCCCGGTGTATTTACCTATGAGAGCAGGAGAGTGTTGATATTAAAAAATTGGACAAACCTCCTCATCCGTGAGTAATATGAAGAATGAACGAATCATCAATGACCATCTTATCTTATCTTTAATCAATTTAAAATCGGATTTCCCGCTTGAATCAAGCTTCACATACTTCAAAAGAATTCATCAAATTGCAAAAAGAGTCATATATGCATTCCTAAATGCAACATGCTGATTGTGTAAGACACATTCGTGCACATAAAAATTGCAAATTCTGATTTAAACATCACAAAAAAAGCTGCCTTGATCCTAAGAAACTATAAACACATAGTATAACTATACAACACAAAAATCCCTTTTCAAGATAAATACTAGTTTCATAGAACAATATAGCACTCACCTTTGAAAACCACAACGTGAGACTTGCCTCATCCTACTTTTCATTCAGGACTTTTATCGAACAGAAAGCATACATACCCAAAAAAGTTATCATCAAGACCAAACATGAAATTTCCAATTGTCCTTCTGAATGCCAGATAATCTTGGGGCTCCAAATCAAACGATAAACACTCCCGAACCCCATTGATTCTAGTACAAACTATAAACACTCCACATTTTGTCACCTGTCATCCGGTTTGATGATTTAGGGCTAAAATCGAGCAAACGAATCAAATAAGGGTGTGTTCTTGCTTGGCTCGAAAATTTTGTTATGAGTTCCATCTCGATTCGGCTCGGCTCAGGGCGAATTAAATCACTGACTCACAAGCTATTTGGTTCAATTCGAATCTCGTTGTTGCATAGCTCAGTTCGGAGCAAGTCTCTTCCATCTACTGAATTCAAAAGGCGACCCGCCGCGCCGGGCTACAGCTATAAGATAGAGCTGTTGTACTACTTGACTGGTAAGAAAGAGCTTCCGTAAGAACTGGAATACTCTTGTATGTACGGTAACCCTCTCTTCCGCCTTTTAGTAAGCGTATATAAGCAGCTTTTTAGTGTATAAGCAATTCTTTAGTTGTCCAAAAGGTTCGCACCAAAAGGTACGTAGTACGTACGGTGGAGTGAAGATGATGTTAAGCGGCGTTCAGAACCAGTCTTGAAGTGAATTAATTAGAAAGAACGAAGAAGTAAGGAAATGAGACGACTCTTTCTTGAACTATATCAGAGCATCTCCAATGGTTTTTCAGCATTTTAGTGTCTGCTCCCTCCAGTGCTCTCCAATGTATAACACTATATCTCACTCTAAAAGTATATTCTAGGGGTGGCAAATGGGTGGATCGGATCGAATTTGGGTTGGGTCCAATTGGGTTTGTAAAAAAAAAAAAGTTGGAACCAACAAGAAACCAAAATGTCTTTTCAATATGAATTAGGTCCTTATTGGTTTTGATTGGTTCCAAATGGTTCTTATACAAAGATCCATTTAGGAACCATAAAGGATCCAAAATAGGAGGTTGGTGACTTATGGATCCAACACAATGCAAACATTTGTATACTAATCACTAATCTTTTTTTCTTGTTCACCAACTAATCCAATATAATGCAAACAATTTTTTTTTTCTTGTTCACTAACTAACTTATTACATTATATTTTTATAATTTTCTTATAAAAATTCCAATCATATTATACTAATGTAATAATTTATATGTAAAATATATTATTAACTAATGTATTTTAATTTATAACGAAAAAATTAATGTAGAGAAATTAAAGATATAATTTTTTTTTTCGGTTTCAAAAATTAAAAATATAATATTTTTTTTTGGTTACAAAAATTAAAGATATATTAATTGATATTAAGTTATAATTTATGTTACTATTTGAAAGTTAGTCGGTTCAGAATAGAGGTGTAAACGAGCCGAGCTTGACATTTTTTTCGAACTCGTCGAGCCCAAAATTTTTGAGCTCGGACTCGAGCTCGTCGAGCCCAAAATCGAGCTCGTGAGCATGGATTCGAGCCGAGCTCAAGCTCGCGAGCTCGAGCCCGAACTCGAGCCGAGCCCAAAATTTTCAAGCTCGGACTCGAGCTCGTGAGCATGGGTTCGAGCCGAGCTCGAGCCCGAACTCGAGCCGAACAAAAAATTTTTGAGCTCGAACTCGAGCTCGTGAGCATGGGTTCGAGCTCGAGCCGAGCCCAAGCTCGCGAGCTCGAGTCCGTACTCGAGCCGAGCCAAATATTTTTATTTATTTTTAATTATTTAATATATATTTATTAATATAATAATAAAAATAAAATATATATTAAAAAATAAAAAAGCTCAAATGACTAAAAATAATATAAAATAATTTTTTGATCTTATTATAAAAAATTATTTAAAATCTAAGTTCAAATGACTAAAAATAATATAAAATAATTTTTTGATCTTATTATAAAATTTTATTTAAAGTATAAGTTCAAATGACTAAAACAAGAATGAGTTTAGTTCTTAAGCAATCACATATTCTCTACAAGTGAAATTTTAAATAAAGAAAACCAATTGGGTCTAAGAAAGAAACAAGGGAGAATTGTTTCTCTCTTTTTTTAATTGGATCCATTTAGGAACCAAAATAGACCCATTATTGGAACCAATTTGGACCCAATCAAAAACCATAAGAAACCAAAGTCTTGAAAATTCAATAAATACAAAACCAATTGGAACCATAATTCTTTTTTTTAAGATCCATCCAAACCCAAAACTAATTGGGTCGGGTTGGATCCACGGTTCCGGAACCAATTTGCCACCCCTAGTATATTCCATAGAATATTCCTTTTTTATCCCATTTACTATTATTTCTTATATTTTACAAATAACACCCTACATTTAATTCTTTATTACATATTCATCCAAGTTATTATTTTTTTATATTTTATAAACTTATAAAATTATATAATGATTATTTAATAATAATAATACGTAGTATATATATTTTTAATATTTTATCGACGAAATTAAATATCAATAAAATTAAAATTGTACGTAATATTAGTTATTTCATATTTCATGTATTTTAATTTATATTTTATTGTATAATTAAATATAAAACAATAACATATATAATGGACCTAATCGTAACATTTTCAAAATTAACATATATAAAATTTTCAAAAAATAACATATATAAAAAAATATCATATATTTAATCGTAATATTTTTAAAATTTAGGGACTTAATTGTAATGGACCTAATTGTAAACTTTGATAAATATACATACTAAATTGAATAACAAAAAAAGGAAAAATAATATAAAAAAAAGATATACCCACGGCATTTGGAGAACTGCAAAATTGCAGTTCTCCTGTTCACCCACGACATTTTTGCCGTGGGTGGGGGCCTCTTTTGCCGTTCCATTGGAGCGGCAATTTGGCCCTCCAACGCCAAATTGCCGCTCCATTGGAGATGGCCTCATAAACAGATCTTCTCCTCTACACCAATCACGAGTTTTTCAACTCTGAACAAATGTAGCTTTATCTAAGCACTTTTCACCTTTGTGCTTATTTGTCTAGGCAAAGACTATTTTCACAAAGAAGAAGTCTAACCACATGTTCAACCTAAAATAAAATATTGCTTCTTGAAAATTCATTAGAATGGTACATGATGTGACAAACCACATGTTCAACCTAACTTAATCTATAATCTATATCCATCTATCTATAATCTATTATAAAAATGTGAATGTTAATAGAGTGACTTATATTTCTTAATTGTTTTGAAGAGTTTAAAATACCCTTATATGAATATTATATTTGAGAAAAGGTAAGGTCAATTGAATAAATTTGTTATACTTATAATTAATTTTATTCCTTTAAATCTTAGTATTAATTCATTGAATGTATTCATGACAAATGATTTAATTAATTCATTGTATATATTCAAAAGTGATTTGTATCTATTTTTTATTATTGTGTTAGTTAATTGTATATACTTTAATAATAAATGATTTAATTTGTTCATTATATATTATTATTATTATAAATATACATATATATTATTTATTTATATTGATATTTAATTTTCTTTATAAAGTGTGAATCATTTGGGATTATCAACATAATTTACATTTGTTAATTTTTTTGAATACCAAAAGACCTTCTATATTAATAATCTAATACTATACTAAAATATTAAAGAAAAGGATTTTTATTGTTATTGTTAAATAAATGTGCATGAACTTGTGATTAATAGTAAATTAGGTTTTATAAATATATATTTGTAAAGCTTTTACAATGTATGTTATTAGTTTGAGTGGTTCACAAAGAACTTGATTGGGTAAAATTTTAGGCATATGCAATTTCCTTTAGCTTGCTGCGAATTTCATTTTATAATAATCTTCATTTCAATAATTTAAAAGAGTATTGCATTCACTATTTACGGATGTAAGAAGCATCTGAATAACATATAATTTGATCGTAGGCTAGGCAATGATCTCCACTTTCTCTGAAGCTCATAGTGTGAAGTGTTCACGCCCAAACTTTATTCACCCACATAACTGATGATTATGTGTTTGATTAACCACAAAAATAAATTTAGTTGAGGCACATGAGTTAACGGGAGATAAAACTATGACTAATTTATTCGCATACGTTTGATTTAGATAATCGATTCTCAACTTACATGTATCTAACGAATAACATAGTCATTTCACCACTAAAATCCATAGTTTTTTTTTCAATTTTACTTGAAGTTTTGTTTTATCAATTCAATTATATTGTAATCATGTAGTTTTCATGCTTTAAAATTTTTAATATTTTTTAATCCATGGGCATTATGAAATAATTTTGTTTAGTGAATAAACTCTTTATACATCAACATTTTTAGAAGAGTACAAACAAATCAAGTTATTTGGATAACTATGTCCCATTAATAAAAATATTTTTTTTAATTATAGTTAATATGGGATTCGTATATATGTAATTATTAATAATCCTATATTAAGTATCTACTATTATCATTAAATTAACAAAAATACTTTAATTATTATTATAAAATAAATGTGTATGAACTTATAAAATTGATTGATAGAAAGCAAACTTGTTTAATGTTATTATTAATTAATAATATGAGTGGTTCACAAAAATGTGAATGAGTAAAGTCACAAATAATTTTATTTTGATTGGCTTCAAATTTCATTTAATACTCATCTTCACGATAAATAGAAAAAAGTGTCGCAAATACTACCAAACACGAAAAACGCCAATTACTATTGAACCTGATATTGTTTGAGAGACAATGCCATCTTCAACTACTAACATGTGAAGTTTATTACTATCTTCAAATTTTATTTTCAATCATGCCTTTCTCTTTAACATTTTTACAAACATCGATCGTGTACACATTTATCAGAGTTTCCACCTCAATGACTGACATGTTAGCTATTCTTGTACTAACAAGATTCGATTAATTTTCTATTGTTGAAGCCAAAATTCAATTCAATATATTAAGAAAAAAGAGAGATAGGAAACACATTTTATGTAATTTGTCTTTCATCTTTTTGTGGTAGATTAATTATTTACATAATTTAATTAAATTGTCATATTTTATTAAGAAATAGTATATCATTAGTTATTACTTAACCTTCAACAAAGATGTAATTTTAGCATTTAAAAAGTATTATTTTAACAATAAAAAATACGAATCATCAATAGTTATTTACTATTTAGATTATTGGTGGTCTTCTGATATTCAAAATAAATTAGATTATCAACAAAATACTAACATCTGAAAGAAAATAATCTATTAATAGTGACCGAAAAATTAATATTAGATTAATTTTCATTTAGTTTATTTTTATAACATTATAATCATCTTTTCGAAAAGTGGGAGTGCATGAAGATTTTTGTTATATATGAGGATTGTTTGATGACTTTTCTTTAGTACACGTACCCATTTCTGGCGCAACGCTGGTCATTGCGCCAGATCTAGCGCAGCGCTGTTCATTGCGCCAGATCTAGCGCAATGAATGGCGCCGGGTTGGAGCAACCCAGTGCGCCAAAAAGAGGGCGCTGGTTGGAGATGGTCTAAGATCATGCCATGAAAATTAAAAAAGATAATTCTAATACAAGATAGTTATCTCATACTTAAAAACCAAAGCCAGTCTTACACACACATATATAGTTCATAATTCAAGCAACAACAACAAACAGAAAAGGTAAAACAAGTACTTCACTTAAACAAAATTGGATTGAATTTTGTTTGTTTTATCATTCGGAACCCTAAACGCCCCAATTCTCTTAACATCCTCTAAAAGTTGGATATGTTGATGATTAGAATGAGGAAAAATACACTTACAAATGATAAAACCATTCTTAGTGTTGAGAGAAATCAGGGCTTTTAGGTGTAGATTGATGTTCTACATGAATTTTTTAATGAGTTATTGAATTCATCGGGAAGTTGAAAAGCGATAATTACACACGTACCCCTTCACTTATCGAGTTCCATAAAATTTTGCAAATTGCAAAGACAACCCCTGTCAAATAGGGATGAAGTTGCTATATATTTTTTTTCTTACAAGAGGTGAAAATGTAATATGCCGAATTAAAGGAGAAGTTATGATAATTTCAGAATCTTTAGATGTTTTTTCGTAATTACTGTCTCATGTAGGGATGTTGGTGTAATTTACCTCATTCGTGTTATGAACACATTAAAAATTTAACTCTTCAATAAATTTAACTATTTGACAATAAATTATTTCTCTTAAAAAATTAAGTAGGGCAACAACACCGCGCTTTGTGCGGTGCCGCCCATTCTGGTTATGAGATAAATCTCAATATTTATTTAGAATACTGATTTAGCTCAAATCTCGTTGAGTCAATTTGAACCAAATCGATCTCTTCAGTCAACCAACATTCCAAAATAAGAAAATTATAGACTGCGCTCAAGTGTATTGAGCTGCCTACGTACCTAATTCCTTAGGATCAAGTATATCGTAGTTCTAACAAATTAAAGAGATTTATGTAAGTTCACCTCATATATAATATAAGGTGGTACTTTTTGGGGAGCCCCCCTCTAATGAACTAGTAGAGGGGTATTTATAAACTTACTGGTTACTATTTATGATGTGACGGTTGGGCCTAACAATGGCTGCCATGTGTCATTATATCTATGGGCCATCTGTTTTTGGGTCATCGGGTCAGGTCGTATGATGGCCCGACCCATTCCTATTCTGAATGGATACATTTGTCTCGTATGCACTTTACATCGTATGCAAAACACCTCGTCTGCATATTGTCTCGTATGCAAATTACCTCGTATGCATACTGCCTCGTATGCAAAGCATCTCGTATGCATACTGCCTCATATGCAAAGTATCTCGTATGCAC
This sequence comes from Verbascum thapsus, assembly GCA_963669365.1. Classification (NCBI taxonomy): domain Eukaryota; kingdom Viridiplantae; phylum Streptophyta; class Magnoliopsida; order Lamiales; family Scrophulariaceae; genus Verbascum; species Verbascum thapsus. Next base: position 13,778,603 of record OY770110.1, on the reverse strand, counting down.
TTTGCCTCGTATGACACACATCATGGCCAATTTATAATCTAGAGATAATATTTGAACTATTTTAATAATATTGCAATTTGACCCACATCAAATACTTATTATAATATTCTATCTTAAGTCAAATTTTAAAATTGTAAATTTGTGTGGCAATCTTAGAGGGTTACTTAAGCAAGCACTTTTACAGATGCTATAAATGAAATAAAAAGACATTTAATATATATATATATATTATATATCTAACCACCCAATATATATCACCAAATCAAATACATAAATAATAATATTATTTTCTCTATTTTATTTTCAAAATAAAAATAAAAAAGGAAAAAGAGGGAGATGCATGCACAGGGCCCATTAAAATTTCACCCCAAGCGCGCGTGGGTAGTTGATAGAATAAAAGTGGGGAAATTCTATCCCGAACCCTGCCCAATGCAGCCGGTCCGGGATAGCCACACATCAGCCGGTCCGGGATAGAATTTCCCATAAAAGTGACACGTTACTATGATGCTGGGTCCCACCCGCTTATTATCCTCATGGCCGAGCTGCCCGTCTTTTCCACTTCTCAGTTCTCACTCCTCAAAGCTGACCGCTCCTTGCCATAGAAGTATTCATATTTCCTATTTTACCCTTTATTTTTCTCCACAAGTTTTCATCCATTATTTTCCCTTTTTTGTATTTTAGACTGTTCATTATTAAGTTGAAGAAAGTGGAGAGAATAAAATACAGTGAGCCTAACGAACTTACTGAATTTTTATAAGGTACATAGTTGATTTGATTAATTATATATATACGGTTTAAATTATTAAATATTTTATTATATATAATCTCAAAAATTTTTATTACATATACCGACATGAAGAACCGATCAGAAATCACTCACGGTGCATTAAATTCAATACTTTTGGTTGCATAAACCGACATGAAAAACCGATCAGAAATCACTTACTGTGGTCTGTGCATTAAATGGCCAATTAATAATACGTCATATTTAAATATTGATAAATACGTTATCATACCGTGATCTTTTACAGAAGATTACAAATTTGCTTCGTTGGCGAAAATGTAATTTTATGTATAATAAATTAAGATATTAAATGTATTGAGATATAATACAAAATGCACCGCTTCACAACTCCCGTTGTCGTATATACAACGATACGTCAGAGCGTTATAAGGTAATAAATGCTCAGTATAAAATATCGTGACTGATATCAACTGAACGACTTTTTTTGTTACTTCTAAGATTATTTTTTGAAGTATACTTATAGAATTATCAAAAATTAATCTTAAATATCTTTTTATAATTTAAATTTTAGACATTATAATAATTCTCCCTAAGATTTGAGCTAAAATAGTGATGAACATATGGAGGATTAGTGCAATTTTACCTTCTTTGCACATAAGGAACAACAGGTGAAGGTTACTTGTGGTATTTGACCTTCCAGCCCGTATTCACCGGGTAGCCTCCCGTTGCTTTATTAGTCATAGATTTTTTTTCTTAAACAATTAATTGATAATTCACATTTTAATAGTCTAATTAGTCTAGCTCATAAATTATGTTAAAAAAAAATTAAAAATATTGTAGTTCATAAATTATATACATACAAAACGTACAAACAAATAACCTAAAATATACCTAAAAATATATTGTAGACAAATTAAACATATATTTTGCTATTACATTTTTTTCCTTTACTTGAACATTGAACTGGTCCAGCAAATTTCTTGGGATTTCGATATCTTTTTCGAGAGACATTTCTGCATATTAATATTTGTACTTTTTGAACCTGAGATTATTATTATTATTATTATTATTATTATTATTATTATTATTATTATTATTATTATTATTGTTGTTGTTATTATTATTATTATCTGATTCCAGCTTTGTTTATTCACAATGCTGAAGGGCCAAAGTTTTGTGCTTTGAAGGTCAAGCATGTGATCTGCAATCACTCAAACCTCTTTTCTAATCTCTCAGTGTAATTTTCAGCTCGTCTTTTCATTTGGGTTTGTTCTATTTCACAGATTTTAATCTGGGTTTTGATTAAAAAAATTGTTATTAGATAATTTTACTTCATTTTGGTCGGAAATTGGGAATTGTTTTGGAAATTGGGATGATTTTTGGGTTTTTTGGTATATGGGGCTAGTTATTAATAAAGAGCTTCCTCAAGATATTAAAAACCTTAAAATACTAGAGGCTATCATTGAATCTGAGTTTCCGAACCGTGTTTTCTTCCATATAGGCAATCTATTTATATTTTTTTGACAATATTATTCAATTTCTCAGAGAAAAAGAGGCCAATTCTTGTACTTTTTAAAAACTCTTGTAACTAAATAATGACAAAATAAAAATTGTTATAACGTGTTATTTATATTTAGTGATAATTTTTTAAATTGTCATTTAAAATTTTGTTACATATTTCTAAATTTTGCCGTGTGCTTGAAGATAAATAAAACTAGCTCCATTGTCAAAAAAATAAAATAATACAAAGCTCGAATCCGGCCCAATTCGACCTGTGGAAAGGATCCACGTTCTTCAGATGGGTTGGCTCATTCTCGCTTTAAAAAGTGACCCATATAAATATTATTATTTGATGTAGTGTTGTAAACTGATTTGTGACTTATTTTCGAATTTGGCACTTTAAAAAGTGACCCATATAAATATTATTATTTGATGTAGTTTTGTAAACTGATTTGAGACTTATTTTCAAATTTGGCCGCACGTAGAATCAAAAAAAAAAAAAAAACCACTGATATTTTGATTTTTGACCATCCAATGTTGGGTGCGGACGCTATGGAAAGGAAGAAACTGAATGTTAATCGAAATTGATTTTTTTCGCAGAAATAGTGCAGTTAAACTCACAGTTTTACAGTTGTATTTCTTGATTTCTTTCATTTTTATTTAATAGATTTCTTATTGTTTGATTGCAAATGAGAGCACAACAATTTAAAGTGTGCAATTAATTATTTTAGACTTCAATGATGTCAAAAGTTAGTCAACGTTAATTATTAACTTAACACTTCCAAGATACCTTTTTGACTCCAAGAATTTGAATCCATCTTCTTTAGACACTTTTTCGCATCTTCTTGATTTTTCTACGTTATTTCAATGCAATGCAATATTGCAAATCACATTTTAACACGAATCTGATATTCAAGATCTCAATTTGAGAGACAATACCCGGAATTTGCTTTTTGGGATACCAAAAAACTAAAGCTTTAGAAGAAAATCATTTGACAAAGTAGAAATGAAGCAGTATATTCCTCATATTCTTCACATATTGATTCACTCGATACCTTAAATTCCTCACAAATAAAGAAAGTTTAAACACAGTATCCCATAGGCCTGGCATTGGGTGGGCCGGACCCAAACCCAGACCCAAAACTTTGGGTCTGGGTCTGGACCCAGACCCAGTCCCAAAACTTTGGGTCTGGGTCTGGACCCAGACCCAAAACAAATGATTGGGTCTGGACCCAGACCCAATCAAAATTTTGATTGGGTCTGGGTCTGGACCCATAGACCCACAGACCCAAATCTCAATCATCTAATTATATTTAAAATTAAAAATATAATTTATTTTTTTTAATTTTTTTATTTTACATACATATTTATGTATTGAAATTGTAATTATATTTAAAATTAAAATAATTTATTTTTTTAAAATTTATTTTTACATAAAAATTTATGTATTGAAATTGAACTGACGACATATATACATATATATAAGATGCCTTGAGCTGGTCTTCATGGCTGATTTGATTCTGTATATATAATACATATTATAATACATTTATATGTATATATAATAATACATATGTACTCATACATGTAGATATAAAAAAAATGTATTAAATATATATAAAATATAATATGTACAATATATTGTTACAAAACTTTTAATCTTTTTACCTCACAGATTATTGTACCTCGACTTACCAGAAAATCTAACAATATGGTCCAAACTAATTTAATGCAGTCATGTATGTCCAGTAAATACACATCCAAAGTTGATGAATATAAAATGTTTGGGAAATGTTCAAAAAGAGTCATATAATTTCATCCCCCCTAATAAGATATTAATGATACAATAATTTATTATATTTGATTTATGTAATTAACCAAGTCACGTGATTAACTTACCTACCCATAGACCACAGTAAATCTCTGCGTGACCGAAGCAGTCTCATTTGTAAATCTCATGTGTAAACAGAGTTTTACAAAATTTTCATTTAAAAAACGAAAAATATTATATTTTTTTACTGGTAATTCTATTAATCAAATTGAAAAATCAACAAAATTATCATAGGAACTCCATATATTTATATATGTAAAATTTATATACACTATTAAATATATGATAATTTTTTGAATTTTAATACATAATAAAATAAAATCTTATATATATATATATAATTACACCAATCACAAGATTTATATATATATATATATATATATATATACATATTGATGTATATATATTTAAATAATCATGAGCAAATCAATAATATATATTTTTGTTATTTTATAAAATGTAATTGAATAAAAAGATAAAATAAAAGTATTGGGTCTAGGTTTAGACCCAAAACATTGGGTCCAGACCCAGACCCAACATATTGGGTCTAGACCCAAACTAGACCCACACATGAGACCCATTGGGTCTGGGTCTATGTCTAGACCCAGAACTTTGGATCTGGGTCTAGACCCAGACCCAAAGTTCTGGCCCACCCAATGCCAGACCTAGTATCCCATAATAAGATATGCCTATTAATACTTTATTTAATTATAGGAGCAAAAATATATAAATACTGGATTATCTGCACATGCTATGGATACATCAAACACAAGATTATAGAAAACAAAAAGTTTGTGTAGTACTAGGTCCAAAACGTGAATTCAAGTTATTCAAAATCCCAATAACTTTTTTCTCCTTTCTATCATCAAGAAGTTTTCAAAACACATCACATGCACATGGCCACTTAAACAAGTTATTAATGCTCCTAAAAACCTTATATATATTCACAAACAATTAGCAATCAAATTTGCCATCAAAACTTCTTATGCAAAAACTACTCACAATGAGAGGTTCAAATGATCAACCAATGCAACCCCATATAGCCATTTTGCCCTCACCAGGAATGGGACATCTAATCCCACTCTCCGAACTCGCCAAAAAACTCGTCCTTCGTCACAATTTCTTAGTCACATTCATCATCCCTACTGATAACTCTTCATCACATAAACAAGCCCAAAAAGCCTTTTTAAAAACCCTACCCCATAACATAAACTCCATTTTCCTCCCTCCAATAAGCCTCAATGACATTCCCAAAGACGCAAAAATCGAATCCTGCATTTCACTTAGTGTAAACCGATCACTACCTGCCCTTCGACAAACTTTAAACGAGTTACAAGCATCTAATACTCGTTTTTCGGCCCTTGTGGTCGATATTTTGGGTGTTTTTGCAATAGATGTTGCAAAAGAGTTCAATATTCCACCCTACATATTCTTCTTCTCAAGTACAATGGCCTTATCACTAGTACTAAATTTGCCCAAGCTTGATCAAACGATAACTTGCGCCTACAAAGACGCTATTGAACCCATAATGTTGCCTGGGTGCATCCCTTTGGAGGGGAAAGACTTGCCTGACCATGTTCAAGATAAAACAAATGAGGCATATAAATTTGCACTTGAAAAGTGCAAAAAGTATCATTTTGCAGAAGGGATCATAGTTAATAGCTTCTATGACTTGGAATCAGGTGCTTTAAACGCTTTGAACGATGGAGATTGGTTTAACGTACCTGTTTATCCAATCGGGCCGTTGATACAAACTGGCTCGGGATCATGCTCGAGCTCGAACTTGGACTATGATTGCTTGAAATGGTTAGATGAGCAAGCAGATGGATCAGTTCTGTATATTTCCTTTGGAAGTGGAGGGACCTTATCTCATGATCAGCTCTTAGAGTTAGCTTTTGGGTTAGAAATGAGTGACAAAAAGTTTCTTTGGGTTGTGAAAAGCCCAGATGAGAATTCATCAAATGCAGCTTACTTTAGTGTTCAAAGTACTTCTAATCCTTTGAACTTTCTACCACAAGGGTTTTTGGATAGGAACAAGAACAAGGGTTTTCTTGTTTCATCTTGGGCTCCTCAAACTCGTGTTTTAGGTCACAGTGCAGTGGGAGGATTTTTGACGCACTGTGGGTGGAACTCATGCCTTGACGGGATTGTAAAAGGGGTACCTTTTATTGCTTGGCCACTATTTGCAGAACAACGGATGAATGCAGTGTTTTTGAGTGAGGGTTTGAAGGTTGCATTAAGGGTCAAGGTAAATAAGAATGGAATAGTGGATAGGGACCAGATTGTGAAACTAGTACAAGGCTTGATGGGAGGTTTTGAAGGGAAGGAACTTAGAAATTGGATAAGGGTTCATAAAGATGAAGCTGCAAAGGCTTGGAGTGATAAGGGATCATCTAAGAAGGCACTCGATGATTTAGCTAACAAGTGGAGATCTAGTTCTAGTTTATGTGCCAGCTGACATATAAATATTCAGTAAGTTATGAGCAAAAATTAATAAGCAAGAATATTTCCTGCATCCATTGTAAGACTAAACTATATACATAGAATGATGAATGATCCATATTTCACAAATTTGACATACTGCAGCAGAAAACAAAAAGAAAATGTGATAAATCAAGTTTAATGCATTATGGTTTTGCAAATTTTTAACCATCCGACGCTCACATTGTTTAGAAAGTTCACAAAACATACTTGAACAACATTTTTGAAAAAAGAAAAACGAAAAAAAGCAAAAAGAGAAGCTTTCCTGCAATGAAGAGATCAACCAAGTTTATTTCAAAGGCGCCTAGATGAAACAAATACGATCTTGTAGCTTGCTTCCAGTCCTGAATCAGCAAAACTACTCTTCAGATATAATAGAGGACATCAAGAAAGTTATATAAGCTACCAAGCTTTCTGTAAAACAAATGCACAGAATTAGAAAATGAATAGTACAGCAGTTGACAATATATTCAACTCATGAGAAAGTCATGAAGAAATCATAAGGCCGTGTTCATGGCTGGTAAAATACGTACTTTAATATTTCAATTTACAAAACCAAATTTCTGTCACACATCTTATAAGTCAATAGCAAATGTATGCAGTAAACTGCAAAACTAAGTCACCTTTTAAACAGCTATACAATAAACTAACTCCTCCAAGTGAGAACTATATATACTGATTATCTTAAGACTAATGTGACGAATATTCTATGAAATCTTAACAGAGCTGATGGTTTTCTTCTGTTTTTATAAATGTCATGAACCATGACTATTGATACTATCACAGACTGTTACTCACACTGACAAGTTGTGATTAGACACAGAGATTTGTAGAGTGATAACATCAGCAGATACTCACCAAAACATACAGCACTCAACAAACCTCAAATTTCTGTCAGTTTTTGATCTTATGCGAGCAAATGTGAGCAACAAACCTCATTACCTTTCAAGCTTTCAAATGACCACATCGCTTCCTCTTAGTTCTCTTGACTCTGGTGGGTAAGGAGAGAGTATTCATGCAAATGAGCGGAGTGCGAATTATGTGCCAGTTTAGATTTGAAGAGCGTATTCCATAATTCAACCGAGTACCTTCAAAATTCTTCTCCTTAGGGTTGTAGCACACCATGTGCGAATAACCGATATCCAGAACAACCTCACCTTTGTTGATCAAACATAATGGCTTAACATGATAGCACATGTGCGTGAGAATAGGCACATTCTCAATCGTAAGAAACTTAACCCAAGACTTAGAATCACCATATGTCTTCATCATCCATATTTCAAGCATTGTCATATCATATGTGTTCCGGTACAAACACAAATGACCTCCCAGTGTAGTCAATCTAAAGATAGAATGGGCCTCTAAACACTCCGGCTTAGAAAATTTCTTGAACTTATCAGCTGTAGGATCGAAATAATATATTTCATCAGTGAAACCATAACAAGACTCATAACTTGGGTAGTTTACATAATGAGAACCCAAGCAATCATGACATGCTTTGCTTAAGAGCTCCAGGCGAAGGGCTTCTTTTGCGTGTACGTTGTAAGTTTCGCAAATTTCAATCCCAACAAAATGAAGAGTCCCATTGATAAAGATCCCTGAATCCTGCCTTATACGCATGGTAGATGATTTTTTTGTCCACAAATTGTTTTTATAGGAAAAAACTGCATAGAAACCACTAGCAGCTAAAATAACCTTGTAATCATCATTTGACGGATCATAACAAATCCCATGGGTGGTCACAAAAATATCGACTGGAAATGGGCACGAGAACTTTTTGTATGTTCTACTGGATGGATTCCATAAAACATACATCTTATCGTCTTGACGACTGTTCTTTAACAAGATAAGACCATTGCAGGAACACAAGACATAGGCTTGGCGATATTTTTTCAATGGAAATTCTATTAGTCCTTCGAAACGAAAACTTCGATTAGCAAATTTGATTAACCAAAGGCTCGATGATGTGAAACATGGGCTGAATAGACAAAGAGTTGAAGAGTATGAATTCGTCGATTGGTGGAGATGAATTTTGGAAAATTCAGTACCTGAGATTATGGAATTCCATGGTTTAGAGACCGATTTGAACCTACAGAGAGATTTGACTGGTAGTCTTGAAAGGATATTCAGAATGATGTCATATGGAAGATTTGATGTATCTTCTTCCGATGATTGCTTCTTCGGAGGATTTTTCGTTCTCTTAATGAACGTTCTCGCCATTGTTTGAATCAAGAGGGGTTTCTCTGGAGGCACTATCAGACATACCCTAGTATATATATATATATCATTACAACATCAGGCAGGACTTGGAGCCCATCTGGTACGCGATGCCCAGACACGCATTTGGGCTCAAAACGGAGTAATGTGTATTGAAGCCCACATAGCATTACATTTTGATGAGGAAAAGCAATTTTCCGCGTTTTGAGAATATATTCTGGTATCTTATTGTGAATCTTGAGTTAATTTCTCATTGATTTCACAATCGATCTATTTACAAACCTCAAATTTGAGCATTCATATAAATGCAGCACGTAAGGTATAATAACCATCATTGCATTATGTCATTTCTGAAATTCTATCTCAAAGTCAAATGTGTGAACTATAAATTTGGAACTCGCCTACAACGATAGCATCAAATTATGGCTGAAAACAGTTAAAAATGAAAATGATTGGACAAAAAACAATAACTGATACATCAACAGAGTGAACCACATTACTCATTCAACACTGTTAATCTCCAACTCTTCAGTCAGGCAAGATTCATCACTAATATTATAATATTCTAATGCTTAAACTAGTTCAATGTAATCATTAATTATATAGAGATTAATTCAAAATGCAAAACAAAAAGGAAAAAGTAACAAATTTTTATGTGTGGTTGCGCGACATCTATGAGTCAGAGGGTATTTTAATAGCAATATTTCAGAATCATTTATTAGTCATCTTTCCTTAAAAGAGATGTAGCTATATTGAATAGTACTGAATCACATTTAAAATACTTTTCTTTCATCATTAAATTTTATTTTCCTATGCAAATCAAGAGGTGGAGATACACACAACTGCATATTTTTAAATTGGAGTTGGTATTTGAATGGGTTAGATTAGGGAAAAAAAGGCTTAAAGTATCTAGATTAGGATATTGATAATGGAGATAGATTTGCTGGGATCTGAATATCATTATTGACGAAAGAAATTTAAAGATAAATTGTGACTAGAGAACGTTTTACAAAATAATTGGATGCACAATCATTTCTAGCATTTGAATGAAATTGGTAAAAGAACAAGACATAACTAAACAATTATCATGGAGAAGTTTAATATGTGAACCTACGACACAAGGAGCTTACTGATATAAAAAAAATTGGATGAACTTCCTCATCCGCGACTATTATTAAGATGTTTCACCAAATGCGAAATAGCCTTTAGATATTCAGCATTTCATATGGAAGGAAAAGTGTTTATGGAATATGATGCATTAATTGTTTCTAAGAGGAACCTCCCAAGGTTATCTAAAGATAAACAAAGGAAAAATAAAAGGAGAAGAATATAAAATAAAGAGATTTAAAGAAATAAAGAATGAAAGAATCATGAACAATCATCTTATCTATAATCTAAATTAAGGCTGAATTTTCCACGTGCATCGAGCTTCATGCATTTCAAACGAATTCATCAAATAGCTAAGAGTCATTTATGCATTCATAAATGCAACATGCTGATTTTTAAGACATGTGCATAGAATTGCAAATTTTTGAATTAGACATCTCAGATATATAAAAGATGATGATGTGATAGGAAAGATAAATAGATATTATACAGTGTGAAGATCTTAAGAAAGTATAAATACATTCAAGGAAAACTACTACTTTCATAGAAAGCAACACTCACTTCATTGAAATTCAAAAGTCAAACTGTCTTCTTGTATTGTCCCGTGTAATTACCTACGAGAGCAGGGGTGTGGTGATATTAAATAATTGGACGAACCTCCTCATCCGCGAGTAATATGAAGAATGAATGAATCATCAATGACTATCTTATCTTATCTTTAATCAGTTTAAAAGTGGATTTCCCGCTTGTATCAAGCTTTACGTACTTCAAAAGAATTCATCAAATTGCAAGAAGAATCATATATGCGTTCCTAAATGCAACATGCTGATTGTGTAAGACACAATTGTGCACATAAAAATTGCAAATTCTGATTTAAACATCACAAAAAAAGCTGGCTTGATCTTAAGAAAATAAAAACACATACTATAACTATACAACACGAAAATCCCTCTTCAAGATAAATACTAGTTTCATAGAACAATATAGCACTCACCTTTGAAAACCACAACGTGAGACTTGCCTCATCCTACTTTTCTTTCAGGACTTTTATCGAACAGAAAGCATAAATACCCAAAAAAGTTATCACAAAGACTAAACATGAAATTTGCAATTGTCCTTCTGAATGCCAGATAATCTTGGGGCTCCAAAATCAAACGATAAACACTCCCGAACCCCATTGATTCAAGTACAAACGATAAACACTCCACATTTTGTCACGTGTCATCCGGTTTGATGATTTAGGTCTAAAATCGAGCAAACAAATCAAATAAGGGTGTGTTCTTGCTTTGCTCGAAAATTTTGTTATGAGTTCCATCTCGATTCGGCTCGGCTCAGGGCGAATTAGATCACTGACTCACAAGCTATTTGGTTCAATTCGACTCAACTCTGAACAAATGTAGCTTTATCTAGCACTTTTCACCTTTGTGCTTATTTTTCTAGGCAAAGACTATTTTCACAAAGAAGTCAAAGAATCAAAATAAAATATTGCTTCTTGAAAATTCATTAGAATGGTACATGATGTGAACCCACATTTCCATTATGTTCAACCTAACTTAATAATAGACAAAAATTCCACAAACAAATGTCATTTTTTGTGGAAGAATTATAAATTTAGTCTTGTATAATATCATAATTTTAGTTTTTATCTCATATTTTAAGAAATTTTTATAACAGTGTCAATAATCTGATAAAGTTGCAATACTAGTCTTTTTTTTAATTAATATTAATCCTATACTTTATTTTTATTATTTAAAATTGTATAATCACTTACTCCCAGAAAAATTAGAAGTAAATAAAAAATAGTTGAGGAAGATGATGAACGTGTCATGTCATGAACGTCTTGATTAAGCCAATATGTTCTCCTTTTCAATATTCAAATTATTTTTAGATGGACTAGAGACATATAATATTTGTTTAAAAGATTGTTAATACATCTTGCTTTGTTGAATGGGTAAAATGTAATTTATAATTAACAAATAAAGTACGTGACTAGCATTATTATATAAAAAAAGTACTTAATTCAGCTCTTAGAGTTAAGCGCTACATGTTAAATTATTATTTAATGACAATAACTTAACTATTACCAAACTTTTTGACTTTGTTAACTGTTTCATAAAAATAAAGCATTGGACTAACGTATTTGAAGAAAAGGATCGTATTGGAATTTTGTTAAATTATTATAATTATTTTTAAAATCGTGTAGAGTGTGGTGCTAAAACTAAAACGATCCTATCCGACCTATGAAATTATGAAAATAAAAAATTATTATTATTCATTATGTATACGTGGTAGAATCTCAATATTATTACTTAATTTTTATAACTAATTTTATTTTCTTGAATTTCACATCTTCTTTTGAAATCATCACCAAATGCATACTTTTTTGCAGCATTAATTGATTGAAAATTTAGTAGAGCGACCCTCGTAAAATTACAATTTTTACTTGTTGAAAGTGAGCCAATCTCACTAATAATAATAAAATATTAATTATCTATTAGCTTTCTCTATCGTGAGTCTGTCTGCTATGGACAACTTAAGTTGGTTTAACTCTCATGTATGGTTTATAGGCTATTACACAAGAGCGGCAGTAGGTTTCCCCCGTCATATAAAAAATAAAAAAAATATAAATAACAAATTATCAAGTGATAAAATGAAAGTTTCAGTAATTCTAAATATAAAAAATTAGCAAATTTATTTTTTTCCACGAAAATAGTATTCACAGGTTTAATAGTGATAAGAATTGTATCAAGTGTCAGTTTTCATAACAAAAAAAAAAAAACAAAGTTATTGTTGCATTATTGACAATTAATTACATATCTAGTGACAACTTAGTGATGATATATATAATTGTCATTCTATATTTTTTAAAGGTCAAATCAAGATTATAAACTATAAATAAATGAGTACAAGTTACTCGAGTCCCTTATAAGTTTCACTTATTTAAATTTGGAGGAGAAGCAAATATTCGAATTAGTGCATTAATTCTAAAATAAGTAATACAAAGATGAAAACAAGTAAGATTGAACTCATTTTCATATTAATCTTGATTCAATTTGTCACTCTAATATGTGCCATTAATTATTAATAAAGAGCTTCCTGAAGATATTAAAAACCTTAAAATACCAGCGGCTATCATTGAATCTCAGTTTCGGGACTGTGTTTTCTTCAATATACGCGATCTATTTATATTTTCTTGATAATATAATTCAATTTCTTAGAGAAAGAAAGGCCAATTCTTGTACTTTTTAAAAACTCTTGTAACTACATAATTATTTGTGACAAAATAAAAATTGTTATCACGTGTTATTTACATCTAGTAATAATTTTTATATTGTAATTTCAAATTTTGTTTCATATGTCCAAATTTGGCCGTATGCTTGAAGATAAATAAAACTAGCTCCATTGTCAATTTTTTTTTTTGAAAAAAAAGCCGGAATCCGGCCCAATTCGACTTCTAGAGTAGGATCCACGTTCCACAGCATGAACTCCAATTATTCGACGTGACACTATGGCCGTTAGATCTCTCTTTGTGTAGTAATCTCAACCGTTCATACGCCAATAGAAAACCCATAAACGGTGTTACCTATGAAAACCTCCATTGAGGGCTGATGAGGGTTATACAGTAATCTCTAGAGATTCTCTAGACTCTAAGTAGGACTATAAATAAATTATAAGACTTATGTTAACTACGTATACATGTTTAAAATACATTTGTTTGAATTGATCCTTATAATCTATGATGCATGAACACTTAAAAAAATCACAACGTGTCATAGACACCTGATCGGACACGACACTCGACCGACACTCTCCGACACTATTTCCAATATGAAAATAAATTTTTCTGCTTAAATAAAATGAAAAAAATAAATTACGAACACCATAATTGACGCAGTTAGAGGGTAAGCCAACTATGTATGCATTATTTGTGACACTTCATGTTATTTCACTAATTTTTTGTAATTTTGAAAACTGAAGTATATATTTTTCTTTCAAACATATATAACTTTACAAATTAAATAAAAATTTATAATGTACAATAATCATTCTTATAATTTATTTCTATAACCAGTTGTATTTAATTAGAAGAAAAGACTAATTTATATATTTTAACGTAGATTAATGAACATATATATGTATATAATATATATACACATTTTATTAACAGTATCGAGGCCGTGTCGAGTCCTAATATTTTAAAAATACCGTATTTTGTGTCTGTGTCGTGTCGTGTGCCCTGTCGTGTTCCCTGTCCGTGCATCATAGCTTATAATATATATAACTATTCCCTACATAAATGTATGAGTAACAAAATTATTTGGTCCTATGTGAAAAGACGTACACACCCTTACTTAAATTTAAAGTCTATTTAATTAAATAGTATTCATTAAAAAAAAGAGACATACTAATAGGTGGACACTATTTTTTAGTTATAATATATAAGGGAATATAGAAACCTATTAATAGTTGGATACTATTAAATCTAATTATTAACTATTATTATAAATTAATTTATTAATATTATATTATATGAATAAACGTTTATAACTCTGGAGGTCAAAATTATATCTTCCTAACTCATTATATTGATTTACTTAATTTTGAGATCTCTGTCTCTGAGGCGCTCTTTGGGTCCAGGAAACATGCGGGGAAGTAAAAAAAATGGAGTGACAACTTAATTATGGGAAAAATCTCCTGAAAAATAATATTTTATTTAGTTATCCGTTTATTTGGTGGTGTCTCTAATTTTCCTGGAAAACAGTTGTATTGTAACATTAAATCACAGGTTACAAAGATGTGATAAGCAACTAAATGTTAATTGAAATACCTGAAGCTTATTAGTTACCATTACATCATATTAACAACATTGTAGTCTATAAAAATCGTTCACATTTTTCTCTTTTTATGAGACTAGAAACAATAACATGCTAGCCACGCGGTTCATGATATTGGAAAAGTCTAAATAAATAAATATAAATTCATATTCAAAAAACTTTATAATATTTCAAATAGTAGAAAAAAAATTAATTAGTAATTTGTTGATAATTATTGAAGTTATTAGTGTAATAGTTTGATGATAAAAAAATTAGTGTAACATAGTCAAGTATTAATACATTGTATCCTTAGATTGACATATATAAATGTAAAATAACAAAAAATCCACTCGTGTTTCATAATTTGTGTGGACTTATTTCTCTTCTCCTATCATTCTTTCTAATAAAAGATAATATATAGTATCTATTTCTATAGTTTTACATATCCTAATTTAGAGCATATATAGTTCTTAATGCGATACTATAAAGACGAAATCACTGTCAATTTAGTACTCACAACTATGAATCGTTTATAAAATTGACATAGAGTACATTCTATGCAGAAAACACACCCTCTTCTTCGATTTTAATTTCATATATATTTTTGTATTTGCAAGTTATTTTAACTTGCATATTATAAGATGGAAAATGTTTTTTTTAAGAATATTGTAACTTTAACTTGAATATTCTTATATACATAAACTAAAAGAGCTTAAGTATAAATGTTTTAGTATAAGACAATATTATCTTCAAAATACATATGACATGCCTACGTGTTTAGTACGTTATATTATACTTTACATATTTCATTATAATTTCTTTTTCTTACCATTGGAGGTGCCAAGATAAGATTTATTCCCTAAAATAAGTCATAAATAATCTCATTAAATATGACTAAATCATTACAAAATAGTAAAACAAAATTTATATTTATAAATCTCAATTAAAATTCAAATTTTGATTAAAATTAACCTATAAAATTAGGATGAAATGATTTATATGTTAAATATGATGATAAGCTTCTTTTATTGTTAATTTTTCTTTCAATTGATCTGTAACACCTCATGCCTACAAATTTTAAGTGTAAGATTCATATCATATAATACAAATTCTAATATATAATTAAATCAAATAAGCATACGTACTTCTAAATAATCTTAAAATTTTTGGAGATCTAACTATTTTTTTACTAACAAAATTGTTTCGTCCTATATGAAAAAATTATACACACCTTTACTTAATTTTAAAGTCTATTTAATTAAATATTATTGATAAAAAAAGAGACATACTAATAGTTGGACACTATTTATTAATTATAATATATAAGAGAATACAGAAATTCATTAATAGTTGGATACTATATTTAAATCTAATTATTAATTATTAAAAATTTATTATTAACATTATATTAATTATATTATATTATAAAGATATAAATGGATTAATGACGAAATTGTTTCTGTCAATATGCAAAGATTTACACACCCTTACTTAAAAATAAACTCCTATTAATAAAAGAAAACTATTTAATTATATATTATTGATTAAAAGAGAAATACTAATAATAGGAATTATTTATTAATTATAATATATAAGAGTACATAAGAACATTAATAATTGGATACTAATTAATCTAATTAAAAAAATAAAATTCTATGTCATTGTTGTTTAGGAATAAGATCATGTGTACAAATGATCTAAGTACATTTGATTAGTTATTTATGTAAAAGCATATTACCATTTTTTTTTAAAATATGTATGTTATTTTTTAGATAACTCCATTAATATAGTTGATTAGCAGTTTATGATGGTGAATACATCTCTTTCTGATTTATCTACTTTCATTGACTACTTTTATTAGAAAAATACTACGAACCCTCTAAAATCTAGTTTTATATCCTAAAAACTCATAAATTGTTTTCAAATCTAATGTATAATCTTATTAGCTTTTGGTTCAGAAATATAATGCATAATTGAGGGTTGATAATTTTCTGACAATATCTTCATAGCAGAACATCATTGTTAGTATCATATTGTTACTTCAACGGAGTAACTTTGATTAACAAAAATATTCTAAGAAAACTAAACCTTATTTTGACACGTCCAAACAAGAAAAAAAAAGAAATAACGACATGAATTATGATATTCCAATATTAAAGAATAGCTTATATTATGAAAAAGAGATGAATTATTTTTTTTGAAAAAATTATTTATTTAATTTTTGTTATGCACTTTAAAATGATACAAGGTTAAATTATAACATGCTCATGAAATTGGATAATAATCTTATACTTAGAAATTCATACACATTCAAATGTATTAGAATGAGTAACAAATTCAAAAAAGATATGGTTGAAAATAAAATTATTTAACTTTACTGAGAATGTGGTGTATTTTATATAATTAATTTGAATATATGCATATAAGCAAGTATATTTAATTAATATAATTTATAAAATTAGATTTTCTTTCCAGCTATCGAAAATTTGTTAAGACGAACGAAATAAATATTTATAAATAAAAAGATATGTAAGTTCACATTTATAAATATTAAATGTTATAAGCAAAATATTATTCTTCAATAAATTATTTAAATTGTATAATGATTAGGTTTTGAAAACTTTAAGTGACAAAAAGATTGTAAAAGTGGTGGTATAAATTTAAAAATATTAAAACAAAAACTCTCTTCTTTAAGGTAACATCCATGCATGTATCCCAAATTTCAAGCTATATTTTGACCAAATAATAAGTATTCGATGAGATTAATCTGAAAAATATTCAGTTCGTCTTTCATTTTGGTTATCATTATATCAATATTTTAATGAGTAATTTTGAAGTAAGAAGAAGTTCATTTAAAGAAATTAAACTTTATTTTAACATATTTATATACGATAGAAAAATAAAAAATATGACAAATGCAATATTATATTTGATATTAAAGACATATACCTCTATTTTAAAAATGTTCATATATATTTTTTAGTCAATATGTGAATGTTATTTTGTTTGCTCAGAATCTTTATAAGAAAATATAAGTCAAAGATATAGTACTCAAATGGATTATCATTGTGATTATAATTAGAAGTTTACATGTGTTTAAAGTTATTAATTGAAATACATAACAAATATAAAAACATGAAGAAAATAAAAAAACTTGAGTGAGGATATGATATCGATGCACTCTACATCTAATATTTTTTAAAAAGTTTATAGACATGTATAGGAAATAAATTTACTTGTATGTGATAAATATATTAAATTCATGTCATATATATTAACATGTTACTTTACATTTACCAAAACAAAACATTATACTTGACCATATCCAATATATAACATAATTAACATTTATTAAGGGAAAAACTTCTAATAGAGCGACGCATACACTCGCGTGCCTGGGCTCGCTAATCCGAGAGAGGGTAGGTCCATTTGGTTATATATAGATCAGGACTAAAAGAAGTTTACCCATCATATTTAGCATATAACTCACTTCATCCTAAATTTATAGATTTATTGTAATAAATTGAGTTATAGCTGGGATTTGTAAATATAAAAATTTTGTAATATATTTTGTAGTGAATAGTCATTCTTAATGAGATACTGAGATTTAACTGATGACTTATTTTACAGAATGAAATCTTATCTTGGCACCTCCCCTGAAAAAAAAATAATTATGATGAAATACATAAATATTATATTCCATTCTAAAAATATAGACGTGCCACATGAATTTTGAAGATATTATTGTCTTATACTAAAATATTTATACTTCAACTCCTTTAGTTTATGTATAAAAGGATGGATAACTTAAAGCTACAATATTCTTGCACAAATTATTTTTCATCTTATATAAGAATAATATATGTTAGAGCATGGAAGTTATTAAAATAACTTACAATTATAAAAGTGTACATGAAGTTAAAATCGAAGAAGTAACTGAAATATAGTTTTTGCAAATAATGTATACTATGTCAAACTTATAAAAATATCATAATTAACCAATGTTGGTAGTAATTTCGCAACATTAAGATTATAATTAGGATATATAAAACTATATAGAGAGATCCTATATATTATCTTTATTAAATACAGTGTAGGAAAAGAGAAACAATTCTATGCAAATTAAGAAACACGAGTAGATTTTTGTTATTTTATATTCATATACCAATATAAGGATGCAGTGTATAAATATTTGATGACTAAATAATTAAAACAGAAAATTAACTACATTATATTAATTTTTTGTCATTACAATAATAATTAAACAACTATTAACTAATTACCAATTAAATTTATTTGCTACTATTTAAAATGTTACAAAATCTTTTGAATATGAATTTAATTTTTTTTTAAATATCACAAACCACATGCGTAGCACGTGATTTGTTTCTAGTATATTTATATGCAGTTTTAATTAGAGTGTAGTTTTTTTTTTCTTTTTTCTTTTTCTGAGTTGTGTTTGAGCCAAGTCTCGGCTAGTTGGCTCATTATCGTTCTGAAAAAAAGACCCATATAAATATTATTATTTGATTTGTATTATAGACTGATTTGAATCTTATCTTCAGATTTGGCTCTACATAGAATCAAAATAAAACCCACTATAATATTTGATTTTTGACCATCCAATTTTGGGTGCGGAAGCTATGTAAAGGAAGAAACTGAATTTTTATAGAAATTGATTTTTTTTTTAAATAGAGCAGTTAGACTCACGCTTTTACAATTGTATTTTTTGATTTCTTTCTTTTTTTACTTAATAGCTTTCTTATTTTTTGATTGCAAATGAGAGCACAACAATATAAAGTGTGCAATTGATTATTCTAGACTACAAGAATGTCAAAAGTTAGTCAAAGTTAATAACCAAAGAATCCCTTAGATATGATGCAAAATGGAACATTTTCACCTCGAAGATGTAAAACAAATATTGGGCATTCTAGAAAAATATTTCGCAATTGATTTATGACACTTTTAAGATACCTCTTTGACACTTTTTCGCATATTCTTGATTTTCTACATTCTTTCAAAGCAATGCAATATTGCAAATTACATTTTAATACCAATCGGACACCCAAGATATCAATTTGGGAGACAATACACGATTTGTCTTTTTGGGATAACAAAAAACTAAAGCTGTAGAAGAAAGTCATTTGACAAAGTAGAAATGAAGCAATATATTGGATTAAGAAAGTCACTCGATGTCTTAAATCCCTCACAAGTAAAGGAAGTTTATACACAGTATCCCAGATTAAGATATGCCTATTTAATTATAGGAGCAAAAATATATAAATATTGGATTATCTTCACATGCTATGGATACATGAAACAGAAGATTATAGAAAACAAAAAAGTTTGTGTAGTACTAGGTCCAAACTACAAAGGTAACGGTGAATTCAAGTTATTCAAAATCCCTATAATTTTTTTCTCCTTTCTATTATCAAGAAGTTTTCAAAACACATCACATGCACATGTCCACTTAAACAAGTTTTTAATGCTCATAAAACCATATATACATATATTCACAAACAATTAGCAATCAAATTTGCCACCAAATCTTCTTATGCAAAACTACTCACAAATCACAATGAGAGGTTCAAATGGAATAGTGGATAGAGATCAGATTGTGAAACTAGTACAAGGCTTGATTGGAGGTTTTGAAGGGAAGGAACTTAGAAATAGGATAAGGGTTCATAAAGATGAAGCTGCAAAGGCTTGGAGTGATATGGGATCATCTAAGAAGGCACTCGATGATTTAGCTAACAAGTGGATACACGGATAGTTCGAGATCCAGTTCTAGTTTATGTGCCAGCTGACATATTTCCTGCATCCATTGTAAGACTAAACTATATTCATAGAATGATGAATGATCCATATTTCTCAAATTTGACACACTGCAGCATAAAAAAAAAAAAAAAGTGATAAATCAAGTTTAATGCATTATGGTTCTGCAAATTTTTAACCATCCGACGCTCACATTGTTTAGAAAGTAAATAACAGTTGCATACTCGAACAACATTTCTGAAAAAACGAAAAACGAAAAAGAAAAAAAGAGAAGCTTTCCTGTAATGAAGAAATCAACCAAGTTTATTTCAAAGGCTCATAGATGAAAGAAACATGAACTTGTAGCTTGCTCCCACGGTATTAACCTCCCTTGAGTTTTAGGCCATCAATTTAATTTCCAGTCCTGAATCAGCAAAACGTCGACTCTTCAGATATACTACAGGACATCAAGAAAGTTAATTAAGCTACAATTGGTTGGCAAGTCTTCTCCCAAAAAATTTATTTCAAAGTAAAAAATCTCATAAAATTCAATTGTTTGGCATCTCACAAAATTTCTCTTAAAAAATATTTCAAAATTAAAAACATTTTCGAAAAAATCTTATAGAAATAGAGAAAAAATAAATTTTATTATTCATGATTTGACAGTTATCATTACAAATAAAAATAAGTTTTTTTGGCTGTAACTTGACTCTAAAAATTAAATTAATTACATATACTAATGCAAAATGACGAGATAATTAAAATAAGATTTATTGTGAATATTTTTTTTTGTGTCTAAATTGATATTCAAATTAATGCGGATTAACTCCGCCACTCATGTGAGTAAGTATATGTAAGGCCCCATGTTATGAGTTTTAGGAATTATGGTAAGTGAGAATTAATGAACGTGCAAGTTAAGAGGTGTCGATGATGATAGCTAATGAGCTATAGAGGTGGTCTTATGTTAATTACGTTGAGACTTTAGAATCGACAATATGATTCTATAATTAGGTTTTAAGATACATCGTTAATGGTATTAGTATCGACATTGAAAACCATGATTTCTAAGTTGACTATGAAGTCCCTTATCATGGGGATTGACAAGGGATAGTGAAATCTTTACCATTGATCCATGCAAATGCATGATATCAACTTTAGCATTACGATACAACGGTCGGTTATCACCGGAAGACTAATGTTGTGGTTGATGCATTGTGTAGAAAGACTAAAGGGAAATTAGCAACCTTTACAAACTCATAGAGATTTATAGCAGAAACTTTTGATAGACTGCACCTCGATTGCACCTCGATGGGAGAGTGTGAGGAGCTATAGAAAAATTAGCTAACTTAAAAATCCAACCTCGTTAATTTATAGAATTCGAGTGGCTCAAGTTGAGGACCTCAACAATAGTTGACTTTGAAAAAAAAAGGAATTACATCAGAATTCGTGCTTCACAAGGAGGGTCACCTGTTGTTTCGAGATAGCTTGTGTGTGCCAAGTGATGCATCATTGACGGACGGGATTCTTTGAGAGCCTCATAGTAGTGACTATACGGATCATCCTGATAGAACTATAGTGTATCAAGACTTGAATAAAACATTCTGGTTGAGCAATATCAAGAGCCTAATAGTTGAGTATGTATCGAAATGTTTTATATGTCAACGAGTTAAGACGGAACGCAAAGGGAAAGCGAAAAAGTTACAACCTCTTTCCATTATAGAGTAGAAGTGGGAACTTATGACCATGGATTTCGTAACAGGTTTCCTCGAACACAAAAGAGTAATACTAGTTTAGGTTATTGTGGATCGGTAGACTAGAGTAGAAGTGGGAACTTATGACCATAGGAGAGATTAGCATAATTATACAAGGAGCTAATTCTGAAGTTACATGGTGTTCCATGTACCATTATATCTGATTGGGATTCATGTTTTGTATCTCGTTTTAGGCGGAGTTTACATGCAGCATTAGGAACTAACTTGTACTTTAGCACATCCTTTCACCCTCAGACAGGCGGACAATCTGAGAGAACTATTTAGACTTTTGAGGATATGTTGAGAGCATGCATTCTGGATCTAAAGGGTTCTTGGGAACAATATTTAAAATTATTTTTAAAATCGTGTAGAGTGTGGTGCTAAAACTAAAACAATCCTATCCGACCTATGCGATTATGAAAATAAAAATTTATTATCACTCATTATGTATACGTGTTAGAATCTCAATATTATTACTTAATTTTTATAACTAATGTTATTTACATAAATTTCACATCTTCTTTTTGAAATCATTAACCAAATGCATACTTTTTGGCAGCATTAATTGATTAAAAATTTACTAGAGCGACCCTGATAAAATTACAATTTTTACTTGTTGAAAGTGAGCCAATCTCACTAATAATAATAAAATATTAGTTGTCTATTAGCCTTCTCTATCATGAGTCTGTCAGCTATGGACAACTTAGACTGATTTAACTCTATTGTATGGTTTGTATGATATTACACAAGAGCGGCTGCATGTTTCCCTCGTCATAAAAAATAAAAATATAATATTAATAACAAATTATCAAGTGATAAAGTGAAATTTTCAGAATATAAAAAATTAGCAAATTTATTTTTTTCCACGAAAATAGTATTCACAAGTTTAATAGTGATAACAATCGTATCAAGTGTCAGTTTTCATAACAAAAAACAAAGTTATTATTGCATTATTGACAATTAATTACATATTTAGTGACATCTTAGTGATGATATATATAATTGTCATTCTATCTTTTTTTAAGGTCAAATCAATATTATAAACTATAAATAAATGAGTACTAGTTACTCGAGTCCCTTATAAGTTTCGGTTATTTAAATTTGGAGGAGAAGCAAATATTTGAATTAGTGCATTAATTCTAAGAACTATATCTATATCTATCTATCTATATTACTATAAAAGTATGGATAATTTAGGGTGTTTCTTGCCATTGTGAAATAACATTGATGCCCTTATCCAAGTAACATTTAATATCAATTAAAATAAAATAAAATATGACTCTTCTATTCTCAACTATTCATTTGAAAATACGTGTAATTTACTATATATTAAATTCAACACTTTCTCACAAAATCAATGAGTCGACAAAAGGACTTTTCATTTTATATTAAATTGATGATCACTAAAAGTTAGAGTTAAACCTATTATATTATACATGTCTAAAAGCCAAAATTTAAATGACATATGCTATATATAAAAAGTCTTGATAGTTCTCCTAATAATGTAATGAAATTGTTCAAGTAATCTTTAGCAATTTTTTTTCTTAAATCAAATAATTATATAGAAATTATGACCTTTTTATCTTCAGTTTTTGTATTGGAAATAAATATATTGTAGTGTTGAGAATAAATATATATATATATTATATATAAACCGTCCACTTTCCTCCAACAAAAATAATGAATTATGAATTTATACCCAATTTTCTTTAAATAAATGGAAATAAAAGTCACTAACCCAAGTTTAACTTCCAAAAGCCTAATAGTCACAATGAATATATAAGTCCTATTAAAATTCCAATACTCCACTTCTCATCCAAGTTAATCTTTTGGTAACCCCATACAGTTCATATTGGTCTGTATCAAGACCACTCCATACATTGTATAAATAGAGACCATGAGAAGCCAAGAAAATATGAATGACTTTTCTCATTTTGCTTGCTTTCACATAGCTTTCTTGAGTTTTTCCCCCTCATAAATTCTTGCTTATTTCACGATTCTTCATTTGAAAGCTTGCACCAATTGCAATATCATAATGATTTCATACTCATTGAAATCTCACATTACTCCAACAGTTAGCCAATTCTTATTTTTAATCTTTTCTAATTTGAACAATTTGCAGCTCATTTATTTTTATTGAAGCTTTGATTTCTAGATTACTTTTGTGAAAATATTTGGACGTTGTAATTCTAATTAGTTAGGGAGTCATTAAGAGTAACTTAAGATGAGAAAAAAGAACTTACTTAGTAAGTATAAATTATTATTATAAATTTATAATGGTAATTTCATTATTGCAAGTTACTCTAAATAATATATATTTGTTTACTTTATAAATACAAAAAAATAAGATAAATTATTTGAATCATGCAAAATATTTGGGAGCTTAGTATAAAAAATATAATAGTTGTTTTTTTAATTATGTACAAAAGAATATGTACAATAATAGATATAGAGTAATTATGTATAGATTTTCAGTGATATATACATATTTGTTTTACTCCCAAACCCAAAGGCTATGTTTGGTTTTGTTTTGGTTGGGTACTTTGGTGAGAATTGTTGGTGAGAAATTTTTTGGGACATGTGCATATTTGGTGAGATTGTGTTTGGTTTTATTTTGACATTAATTTTTGGGTGAATTTTTTGGTGAAATAGTGTTTGTTTTTGTTTCCAAAGGGAACATAAATTACAGTAGCAGTCAAATCGCATAGGCTTTTGATTATTAGTAATATAATTTTATATATAGATGATTATTTATATGGATATAAAAATAGTTGATATTTATATATATTATACATTTTTATTGATGTATAGAAATAAATTATTATATATTTATTGTATAAATATACTGTACAAATGTAAGAAACTTATTTTCGATACCAATGTTAAGAGTTTACCGAAATATAGAATATTATCAAATAATACTTTTAGTCGTGTTAAAATTGTAAATTAATTATCCAAAGTTAGTTTATACGTTATGATGTTTAAATAATATAAAAATACATAGGTCGCAGTCTTTCTCTTGAACAATTGACTCAAATTTATACTATGTATACCCATATGTATATGTATTCATATGTTACATGTATTCGTACATTATGTCAAATTATCACAATAAATTCTTAAGAAAAGTTAATAATATAATCATAACAATTATATATTGAATTTTTTGGCTCGTATTAAACTAACTAGGCCTTAAAATCATTTTATAAAGCTTTATTTTTTTGGCTTAGTTAGACTAAATTTTTTTTGATACGCATTAAAATTTTTAGACTATTAAATTGTTACATAGTCTAATTATCACGTATTAATATTTTTGTGAATTAAATTCTATGATTACTAATTGATGTTTATTAATTATTGAATCTATTGTTCTAACATTTATTAATTTTTTATAAATATTCTTATTTAATTGCAAAACAATAATAATTTGTAATTGGATGGTTGTAGTATCTAATTATACATAGAGATTATATCATGTGTTTGAAACTATAAAATAATTTATTAAAGATGATTAGATGGTGAGAGGAGAGAGAGTGTTATTGAGAGATGGATAAATGATGTGTGATTAGACAAATGATGTGTGATTAGACAGGAGGAAAATATAAAGTAATCATATTTTGTACCCAAAATCAAATTTGGCCAAATATTTATTTTTTTCCTTGGTCCAAAATCTTACAAGCCAAACATAAATTGGCCAAATTTTTGGTCCAAAATGGATTCAAAACAAAGCCAAACATACCCAAAGCTTTTCGGAAACTAACGTATCATTTTTTGGGTAAAATCTAAAATTTTGCTGCAATGACTAAATTTGAAGTGAACTTAAAGTAAAAAGGGCACTTTTGTTATCCACTAAGTTAAAGAATGAAATTCGTTGGAAAACATGTAAATGTCTTATTAAAATAATATGGTTTTTGAAATACTATTAAGGTATTTATCCCATGAAATATTATGATTATCTCATTTCTAAATGTAAATTTGTTTATCTGGTTCTTAAAGTAATAATTCAATCTTATATAGTCATTTTGGTTATTTAAGATCGAAATTGTCGATTTTGAGTTGCTTTCCGTCCTCGGAGAATTGAAACTTGTACGTTTTAGTCCCTGATTCAAAAAATACAAGAAAAACAATCTATTTTTTTTTACATTTTCACAATCTATCTTATTTTAATAATATTACATATGATTTAACTAAATATATATTAGAATAATATTTATGATAATATTGAATAGAAAGATAATAACGTATTTATATAAAATAGTTAGTAAATTAGTCAATGTCTAAATAAAATGATAAAAGTATGAAGTAGTTTTTATCTATTAAATAATTAAATAGTTACTTCATCATTTAATTAATACAAAAAATAATAATTTCATAAATTACAAGATAAATATAAATTTATTTATCGTTAATAATAAGATCAATTAAGTAGTTATTAGGAAAACGAAATAAGGATTTCAATTCGTTAAGAATTTCAAAATAAAATAAATCTTAAAAGAAAATTAAACATACAAAATACTTAGTACTTTAGGTAATAGGTAATAAGTAATATATTTAGAGTGTATGTAAACAAACAATTCGAAATACCTCGACTTTTTTAGAACATGTCCGAGTCAAATAGCAATGATTCGAAGCACTTCTTTTTACACTATTTCGGAAACCCAAAGACTCAATCGTATAGATATGGAAAATACAGGATCTTCAATCCTAGCAGGAAAGGGAGGGAAACAGATACCCAATTTAAAGTGAGTAAATAGAATTCCATACTCTTATCTCATAGATACATATAGAATTCTACGGAAAGCCGTATTCAATGAAAGTCGTATGTATGGTTTGGAGGGAGATCTTTCATATCTTTCCACTCTACAATATCGGGTACTATTTTAGGTAGATTAAAAATGTAAAAAAGAAGAAGACCTCCCACTGATAAGAAGAAGAATAAATCACTTATTGATCAATAATATAGGTAATTTGAAAGACATACATGTTACTTATACTTCTAACATTTATTCCCACCAATCCTACCATTTAACTAAAAAATGAATACAATAAAGTACACCTCTCTAACATTTACTCCCACTAATCCTAACATTTAGTTCTCATTAATTAGGATATACTATTTTCATAATAATAATAATTTAAAAAATGTATAATTTAAAAGTATTAGACATTTATATTTTTATTGAAACTTATAAATTAGACAATTTTAATTCTCATATGTGAATATTAATTTGCGCCTATTGAATTATGTTAATATTGCAATTTGCTCAAATAATTTGTTTCATCAACTTCTTTTTTTTTTCAAATTTATAGGTCGCTTCAACTTTGAAAAAATAATGAATGACAATTTCTTTATTTTATGTTTGACATGTTAATGGAATGAAATATTGATACAAGTAAAAAACATCAAAGTTTTTTTTTTATTGAAAACCATGATTTTATAAAAAAGAAAAGAAAAATAAAATACGTATGAAAAAATTGTTAATGGTCTAAAATCATATGCTTCAAGTTTACTGACTTATATTAAATTTTAATAATTTTGGTAATTTTTGTGAATAAACTTTATTAATACATTATTCATTAATGTAATAAAACTACTAAATGCCAAATATTTCTCCTAATATGTGAAATATACCTCAAGATGCACTATTTCATAATAATTAGAATAATGTATTTTTAAAGAATTCATGGAAATTTTCAGTGACTTTAATATAGACATTAATAACAATTTCAATTTGTTTTATTTTATTTTGTATATGAAATAAAAGTATAAAAAATTACATGTTAATATATCTTAGTTCTTTTCAGTCTTTAATAGTATTTATTTGTTTTATTTTCATAAATTTTATGTTATTTGGTTATGTCTTAGCTCTTTTCAGTCGTTAGTAATATTTATTTTTAATAATGCTTTTAATAAGTTTTAAATCTCAGCTTTTTGAGTCTTTAACAATATTTCTTTCAGTTGTAAAATGCACTTCTATATAGAATGTTCTAAAATATAAAAAAAATCATTTTAATAATACTTTTAAAAATTATTGTTTTTATAAAGTTTGTAAATTTGAAACTTTTTCTATCCCAATTCTTTTTCATTATCATCAATAAGTGTCACTTCTCATATTTTAGAAAATTACTTGAAACATTCAAAACATTTAAAACTAACAATAAAATTCGTATTATAAAATTACCAAATTGGAAAGTTTAAAACATTATGGTTTCTATTCGATGTGAATCAAATATAATTTAGTCCAAAAAATTATTAAGTATTTTAAATAAAAACACCATAAAATAGATATTTAAGATCGAAAGATACTTTCATTGGTCTTTGTATATACAAATATATTATTAGGGAAGTTTTAGTAATTTTTAAAATTAATTATGGGGAATCGGTAATATAAAATTTTAATTAGTTAAAAACTCCTATATTTGGTTAATCGAAAAACTTCATATATATTGAGTAGCCGACAAGCTTTCATATAGGGAAATAAAATTTACAAACTACTTAAGTTAATATTGACTAAATATGTGAAAATATATTGAACATAAATCAAATTTGTATATGAAGTTAATTATGTTACTTTATCAAATAAAAAAAATAACAATATTTGAATATATAAACTGTTTATAAGTTTTATATCATTTTAAAATTACATTCAAACTTTTCTAATATTTTCACTGTATAACATAAGTTTTCACGTGCGAATACACGTGCATTTGACTAGTAAGTAATAAAAAGATGAAACAAGTAAGATTGAATTCATTTTCATGTTAATCTTGATTCAATTTGTCACTCTAATGTGTCGTTAATTATTAATAGAGAGCTTCCTGAAGATATTGAAAACCTTTAAATACTAGTGGCTATCATTGAATCTTAGTTTCGGAACTGTGTTTTCTTTCATATAATAGTCTATTTATATTTCTTGATAATATTATTCAATTTCTCAGAGAAAAAAGGCCAATTCTTGTACTTTTTAAAAACTTTTGTAACTAAATAATTATTTGTGACAAAATAAAAATTGTTATCACGTGTTATTTACATTTAGTGATAATTTTTATATTGTAATTTCAAATTTCTTTACATATGTCAAAATTTGGTCGTATGCTTGAAGATAAATAAAACTAGGTCCATTGTCAAATTATTTTTGAAAAAAAGCCGGAATCCAACCCAATTCGACTTCTAGAGTAGGATCCACGTTCCATGGCCTGAATTTCAATTATTCGACGTGAAACTATGGCCGTTAGATCTCTCTATGTTTAAAATACATTTGTTTGAATTGATCCTTATGATATATATATATATATATATATATATATATATATATATATAAATATGCAGTTTTAATGTAGAGTGTAGTTTTTTTAGATGTGTTTGAGCCAAGTCTCGGCTAGTTGGCGAATTGTCGTTCTGAAAAATTGACCATATAATTTTTATTATTTGATTTATATTAGAGACTTATTTAAAACTTATCTTCAGATTTGGCTGCACATAGAATTAAAATAAAACCCACTATAATATTTGATCTTGACCATCATATTGGGTGCCAAAGCTATGTAAAGGAAGAAACTAAGTCCTTATTTGTTTCTATTTTCAAAATTTATTTTTAACTTTTTAATTCACAAAATTCAAAATAAACTTAACACACCAAATTCTCATACAAATTTTCCTTTTTTTCGACTCACTTTCCGATCTTCTATATAACTAATTATCAATCATTATACAACTTTTCACACATTTACCAATCAAATCAATCATAATTTCACTTTATCATTCATACTTTATAATTTTTTTTATATTCCTTTCTTTTTTATTCACATAATTATTATATACACAACTAACAAAATTCTTTTATACATCATCCATCAACCAATCACTATTGATTTTATATATTTTACAACTTCGAACCTATCTTTAAAAATATAAACAAACAACTATCATATTCTCATGACTTTTCATAATACACATCTCCTGAGAAAATTTTAAATTTTTATCTCAAAAACATAAACAACTAGAATCTAAATTTTTATACAAATTGATTTTTAGAGCAGTTAGATTCATGCTTTTACAATTGTATTTCTTGATTTCTTTATTTTTTTACTTAATAGCTTTCATATCATTTGATTGCAAATGAGAGCACAATAATTTAAAGTGTGCAATTGATTATTTTAGACTACAAAGACGTCAAAAGTTAGTCAACATTAATTATTTACTTGACACTTCCAATATACCTCTTTGACTCCAAGAGTTAAAATTCATCTTCTTTATACACTTTTTCGCATCTTATATGTTCTTACAATGCAATGCAATATTGCAAATTACATTTTAACACCAATCTGATATCCAAGGTCTAAATTTGAGAGACAATACCCAAAATTAGTTTTTTTCGGGATAACAAAAGAACTAAGGGTGTGTTTGGACAAAGTGATTTAGATTTGAGTAAGGAACTTGGATGGATAATTTCAAATGACTCTAAAATGGAGTAATTTGAAATCCACCATAGTTGTGGAGAAAATAGTTTAAAATGAATGCCAAATGATTTAAAATATATCATAACATGAATTCATCCAAACAAACTTAAATGAGTTTGTCGATGAATTTTAAATCCATAGTTTTCAAATCCTTCGATCCAAGCACACCATAAAGCTTCAGAAGAAACTCGTTTGACTGTGTAGAAATGAAGCAATCATATTTCTCACATATTGATTCACTCGTGATATATGAGAATTCCTCGTAGACCAAACATTGTATACACTAGGTCGTAGGATACGACCCTACGACCTATTTTGAGATTAATTGCATAAGGACCCCCTAGACTAGAATACACTTGTTTGCATAACACTACAAAACCCACGTGCTATTCCTAGATCGGATCAAATACTACCCAAACCTGAATCATCTGGTACAGTCTATATCCATTCTACACCGTATTGGTCCAATACGAGCCTCGACTTGATTTGGCCTGTAAGCATTTTATGAGCTAGATCAACTCGATGTCTTAAATTCCTCACAAGTAAAGGAAGTTTTTACACAGTATCCCAAAATAAGATATGCCTATTAATACTTCATTTAATTAAGGAGAAAAAATATACAAAGGTACTGGATTGTCTTCAAATGCTATGGATACATCAAACACCATGTTATATAGAAAGCAAAAAGTTTGTGTAGTAATAGGTCCAAACTACAAAGGTAACGTGAATTCAAGTTATTCAAAATCCCTATAATTGTTTTTCTTCTTTTTATGACCAAGAAGTCTTCAAAACACATCACATGCACATGTCCACTTAAACAAGTTTTTTAATGCTCCCAAAAACTTATACATATATATTCACAAACAATTAGCAATCAAATTTGCCATCAAATCTTCTTATGCAAAACTACTCACAATGAGAGGTTCAAATGATGAACCAATGCAACCCCATATAGCCATTTTGCCCTCACCAGGAATGGGACATCTAAACTAAATACACAGAATGATGAATGATGAATGATCCATATTTCACAAATTTGACATACTGGAGTAAACAAAATGTGTTAAATCAAATTTGAAAGTTCTGCAAATTTTTAGAAAGTTCACAAAACATACTCGAACAACATTTCTGAAAAAAAGAAAAACGCAAAAAGAGAAGCTTTCTGCAATGAAGAGATCAACCAAGTTTATTTCAAAGGCGCCTAGATGAAAGAAACACGATCTTGTAGCTTGCTTCCAGTCCTGAATCAGCAAAACGTCGACTCTTCATATATACTACAGGACATTAAGAAAGTTAATTAAGCTACTAAGCTTTAATATCTCGGAAGAAAGTGTAGTCATGAAGAAATCATAAGGCCGTGTTCAGGGCAGGTAAAATACATACTTTAAGATTTCGATTTACAAAACCAAATTTCTGTCACATCATCTCATTGTGTTAGTTATAAGTCAACAACAAATGTATAACAACAAATGTATGCAGTAAACTGCAAAAACTAAGTCACCTTTTAAAAAGCTATACAATAAACTAACTCCTCCAAGTGAGAACTATATATACTAATTATCTTAAGACTAAAGTGACAAATATTCTACATTTCTGTCAGTTTTTAATCTTATGCGAGCAAATGTGAGCACGTATTCTAGAACCAGTACTAGTTTAAGTAGATTTACCTCATAATCAATGTCAAGTCCTCATTCCCTTTCCAGCTTTCAAATGACCACATAGCTTCCTCTTAGTTTTGTTGATTCTGGTGGGTAAGGAGAGAGTATCCATGCAAATGAGTGGAGTGTGAAGTATGTTCGCGTTTCGATTTGAAGAGCGTATTCCATAATTCCACTGAGTACCATCAAAATTCTTCTCCTTAGTGTTGTAGTACACAACACGCGAATAGCCGATATCCAGAACAACCTCACCTTTGTTGGTCAAACATAATGGCTTAACATGATAGCACATGTGATAGGGGAAAGGCACATTCTCAATCGTCAGAAAATTAACCCAAGACTTATAATCACCATAAGTCTTCATCATCCATATTTCAAGCATTGTCATATCATATGTGTTCCGATACAAACACAAATGACCTCCCAGTGTAGTCAATCTAAAGATAGAATGGGCCTCTAAACACTCCGGCTTAGGAAATTTCTTGAACTTATCAGATGTAGGATCGAAATAATATATTTCATCAGTGAAACCGTAACAAGACTCATAACATGGGTAGTTTACAAAATGAGAAACAAGGCAATCACGACATGCTTTGCTTAAGAGCTCCAGGCGAAGGGCTTCTTTTGCTTGTACGTTGTAAGGTTCGCAAATTTCAATCCCCACAAAATGAAGAGTCCCATTGATAAAGATCCCAGAATCCTGCCTTATATGCATGCTAGATGATTCTTTTGTCCACAAATTATTTTTATAGGAATAAACTGCATAGAAACCAGTAGCAGCTAAAATAATCTTGTAATCATCATTTGACTCATCATAACAAATCCCATGGGTGGTCACAAAAATATCGACTGGAAATGGGCACGAGAATTTTTTGTATGTTCTAATAGATGGATTCCATAAAACATACATCTTATCGTCTTGACGACTGTTCTTTAACAAGATAAGACCATTGCAGGAACACAAGACATAGGCTTGTCGATATTTTTTCAATGGAAATTCTATTAGTTCTTCGAAACGCAAACTTTGAATAGCAAATTTGAATAACGAAAGGCTCGATGATGTGGACCATGGGCTCATTAGACAAAGAGTTAAAGAGTCTGAATTCATCGATTGGTGGAGATGAATTTTGGCAAATTCAGTACCTGAGATTATGGAGTTCCATTGTTTAGAGACCGATTTGAACCTACAGAGAGATTTGACTGGTAGTCTTGAGAGGATATTTCGAATGATGTCATATGGAAGATTTGATGTATCTTCTTCCGATGATTGCTTCTTCAGAAGATTTTTCGTTCTCTTAATGTTTGTTCTCGCCATTGTTTGAAGCAAGAGGGTTTTCTCTAGACCAGTGTCAGACATACCCTAGCTAGCATATATATATATATATCATTACTGCATTAGGTAGGACTTGGATATAGACTTTATAGCCCATCTGGTAAGCGGTACCAGACACGCATTTGGGCTTAAAATGGAATAATGTATATTGAAGCCCACATAGCATTTACATTTTCACCGAGGAAAAGCAATTTTCCGCGTTTTTAAAATATACTCTGGTATCTTATTGTGAATCTTGAGTTAATTTCTCATTGATTTCACAATCGATCTATTTACAAACCTCAAATTTGAGCATTCATATAAATGCAGCACATAAGGTATAATAACCATCATTGCATTATTTCATTTCTAAAATTCTTTCCCAAAGTCAAATGTGTGAACTATAAATTTGGAACTCGCCTACAATGATAATATCAAATTATGGTTGAAAACAGTTAAAAATGAAAATGATTTGACAAAAAACAATAATTGATACATCAACATAGTGAACCACATTACTCAACACTGTAAGTCTCCAACTCTTCCGTCAGGCAAGATATATCACTAATATTATAAAATTCTAATGCTTAATACTAGTACAATTTTTAATTATATAGAGATGAATTCAAAAGGTAAAATAAAAAGGAAAAGTAACAAATTTTCATGTGTGGTTGCGCAACATCTATGAGTCAGGGGTATTTTAATAGCAATATTTCAAAATCAATTATTAGTCATCTTTCCTTAAAAGAGATGTAGATATATTGAATAGTACTGAATCACATTTTAAATACTCTTCTTTCATCATTAAATTTTATTTTCCTATGCAAATCAAGACACACAACTGCATATGATTTTAAATTGGATTTGGACAAAAGGCTTCCTTGATAATGGGATAGATTTGCTGGGATCTGAACGTCATTATTGACAAAAGAAATTGGATGCACAATGATGTCTAGCATTTGAATGAAATTGGTAAAAGAACAGGACATAACTAAACAATTATCATGGAGAAGTTTAATATGTGACAAGGAGCTTACAGCTTACTGATATTAAGATGTTTCACCAAATGCGAAGTAGCCTTTAGATATTCAGCAAGCAATTTATATGGAACGAAAAGAGTTTATGGAATATGATGCATTAATTGGTTCTACGAGAAACCTCCCAAGGTTATCTAAAGATGAACAAAGGAAAAATAAAAGGATAAGAAATATAAAATAAAGAGATTTAAAGAAATAAAGAATGAAAGAATCATGAACAATCATCTTATCTACAATCTAAATTAAGGCTGAATTTTCCACTTGCATCGATATTCATGATTTCAAACGAATTCATCAAATTGCTAAGAGTCATTTATGCATTCATAAATGCAACATGCTGATTTTTAAGACGTGTGAATAAAATTGCAAAATTTTGAATTAGACATTTCAGATATATAAAATATGATCTTGAAAAAGATAAATAGATATTGTACTGCATGAAGATCTTATGAAAGTATAAATACATTCAAGGAAAACTACTAGTTTCAAAAGTCTAAAATCTGTCCAAATATTAAGAAAATTTCTTAACTTATCCAGCAGAATATGATGAACTCAAAAAAGGAAGCATAATCACATAAAGCATGTTAACAAAGCAGTCAGTCATTACCATTCCAACTTCACAAGTTCCCCATAATTTTCAAACTCAAATTCAATATAAAATCCCAATAACTAAACTGTTTGTATTGTCCCGTGTAATTAACATAGTCCACACGTAGGAGCGTGTTGATATTGAAAACATTGGACGAACCACCCCTCATCCGCAAGTAATATGAAGAATTCATATTACTTATCTTTAATCATCAATGATCATCTTATCTTTAATCAATTTAAAATTGGATTTCCCGTTTGAATCAAGCTTTACGTACTTCAAAAGAATCCATCAAATTGCAAGAAGATTCATATATGCATTCCTAAATGCAGCATGCTGATTGTGTAAGACACATTTGTGCACATAAAATTGCAAATTCTGATTTAAACATCACAAAAAGAGGCTTGATCTTAAGAAAATATAAACACATACTATAACTATACAACACGAAAATCCCTCTTCGAGATAAATACTAGTTTCATAGAACAATAAAGCACTCACCTTTGAAAACCACAACGTGAGACTTGCCTCATCCTACTTTTCTTTCAGGACTTTTATCGAACAGAAAGCACTCATTCTCACTCCCAATAAGTACCCAAAAAAGATTAACATAAAAGACTAAATATGAAATTTCCAATTATCCTTCTGAACGCCAGATAAACTTGGGGCTCCAAAATCAAATGTTTAATACCCGAACCCCATTGATTCTAGTTCAGTCCTACTCTCTGAAATTTTGACGATGAAGTTAAAACTTCAGAAAGACCATAGACTCAAGAGTTACGGCCCACGAAGATACCAAAACATTGGAGCTTGTTATGTGGAGAAATTAGAAAATCTTTTAACTATCTCAAAATCGATCATTTGGATATTCGTTCGGGCCCTATTAAGTGTTATTTTTATTTTAGTTTTTCTCTCTAGACAATGAATGGGGTCCACATTTGTCATATGCCATCCGGTTTGATGATTTAGTGCTAAAATCGAGCTCAAACGAATCAAATAAGGGCATGACGGGAAATTCTATCCCGGACCCTGCCCAATGCAGCCGGTCCGGGATAGCCACACATTTCTCGTGGGGACCACACATTTGTGGGTGGGTGGGTGTTGTAATTTAACACTCACCACCCCTGAAATGTGTGGCTATCCCGGACCGGCTGCATTGGGCAGGGTCCGGGATAGAATTTCCCAGGGCATGACATGGTATTGTTTTCTTGAAAATTTTGTTACGAGTTCCATCTCGATTTGGCTCAGCTCAGTGCGAATTAGATCACTGACTCACAAGATATTTGGTTCATTTCGACGAAATTTTTATAACAATGTCAATAATGTGATAAGGTAGCTGTGCTAGTCCATTTTTTTAATTAATGTTAATCCTATACTTTATTTTTATTATTTAAAATTGTATAATCACTTACTCTCAAAAAAATTAGAAAAAAATAAAATAGTTAGGGAAGATGATGAACGTGCCATGTCATGAACGTCTCGACTAAACCAATATATTCTCCTTTTCAATATTTAAATTATTTTTTAGGGGACTAGAGACATATAATATTTATTTAAAAGGTTGTTAATACATCTTGCTTTGTTGAATGGGTAAAATGTAATTTATAATAAATAAATAAAGTATGTGACTAACAATGTTATAAAAAAAATACTTATATCAACTCTTAGAGTTAAGCGTTATATGTTAAATTATTATTTAGTGACAATAACTTAACTATTACAAAACTTTTTAACTTTGTTAACTTTTTCATAAGAATAAAGCACTGGGTTAATGTTTTTGAAGAAAAGGTGTAATACCTGGGTAAATTAGTTTGTATAATAAATATAATGTGGTAATATAGCTAGAAATAAATAAATAGTGAAGTCTTGGTATAATGATAATTATACAATATTTAGATCAAGAGTTGGAATATAAGAAGGACTCATGCTTTTTAATAAATAAAAGGTTAAATTTTTAGACCTACTAATACAATATACTAATCAGCATTAGTTAGAAAAGAGAAAGATGAACAACTATTGTGCAAATTAGGGTTCACGAGAAAAAGAGGTAAGCAAATTTCTTTTTTCTTCTTGTAGATGCATATTAATTATGAGTGGATTTATATGTACCGCTACAAGTGTTTCACAAACTGATTAAATAAGATGTACTAAATCAATTCTGGGTGAGGTGGGGTTCGTACAACAAAGTCAAGGGTTCCACTATCGAACGTGAATGCTACTTATGAAGGACATTATCCAATTTTAATTATTATCTTCTTTCAAAGTATAATAGCATACATAAATTAATCAATCACCTACTTTTATGATGATTAGGCTTAATCTAAGTTCATTAATCTCTGTGATAATGTATGGATTTCTCAAAAGATCTAAACCTACTTTTGTGATTTAGACACCTAGGTTCAATTTCTTAGATTTCGATATCAAGATGTCACCTTTCAGAATTTTCACCTAATATATATGATCATGCAAATAAGTGGCCATCAAATTCACAAGCATTAGGCAACAAGAAATTAAATCATAAGCATACGCATTCACGAAATCAAGAAGAACCCATTAGTTTGATAACATATTCTTGGGCTATCCCCAATTCTAGAATAAACGAAATTACTCCATGAAATTAAATAGACAAACAATAGACATAATTATAATGAACATATCAACAATAATTAAAGAAGAGATAAATAAAAACCTAGACTCGATTAAAATATCGATGAATGTGTTGAATACGGTCATGCAAGATTGGTTTGTTCAAGCCTTTAGAAAACGTAATTTCAATCCCTAATGTAATGTTTTCCCCTCCCCCCAATTTAGAGTTCAAGAATCCTCCCTTTTTAACGGAAGAAATTTATATGAATAAAGAATAACAAAGATCCCTTCGTAGATGGACTCTGGGTGTTTTCGGGGCATTTTTCAGCGTTTAAACGCCCAAAACAAGAACTTTCTGCCGCTGGCGGTAGTGTTTTAGTATTGTCTTCAATGGTCCTTTTGACTGTGTTCTCGTCCGAATTTGAATTTGGTGTCTTACAATGTTGTATCTCTACGTCTTAGCTTTACAACCCAACTGGTTTGGATTCAATCCAAACTGTAGAACTCGAGGTATGATCTTTCTACCAAAATTGTCATTTTGGGTTCGGAACAAAATAGTTTTTGTAACTTTAAGGCCTCCAAACGTTTGAATTGGATCTCATCTTCTTCATAAGACTTTTAAGGAATCGTCTGAGCTTTCTAACCATATAAGCATTATTCATATTGGAGGTCTATATCCCAAGGTATGATTATATTTTCGAACATTGCCAATTTACCTCCTTCCATACGTTTTTTCGCCATTTTCTCAAAATTTATGATTTTACCCTACAAACATATAACAAACCTATTAAACGCATATGTGGTATAAATCATGACATAA
The DNA here is from genome assembly GCA_963669365.1 of Verbascum thapsus. Lineage (NCBI taxonomy): Eukaryota > Viridiplantae > Streptophyta > Magnoliopsida > Lamiales > Scrophulariaceae > Verbascum > Verbascum thapsus. The sequence continues at coordinate 13,739,941 of OY770110.1, read as the reverse complement.
AATGATATGAAAATGACTAATCTTAGACTAGAAAACACGTATAATCGAGGTTTATTATCAAGCTTAATTTTAAGAATTATCTTGCAAACGTTTTATTATCAAAGTTGAATGTTGAATTGGTTTCTTAGAGAAACACATGGAGATCATATAGTTGAATTCTTTAATTTTTTTTCACATGTCATATATTAATATTATACTAATATGGTGAAATCTATAAAATTAAGACCATAATAATTCCTTGTAATCCGTGTGTTTGTAGCTTTAGTCTTGATAGGTTGGATGGCAGCAGAACAAAAAAAAGGAAATTTACAAAAAGTTTTTATAAATTTTGTAAGCACTAATGCAATTAAAATAGGGTGAATGGACGTGAGAATTGTGTGTTTGGTTGGATTTTAATAATAGTTAGTCATAAGCATATTGTGCGAATAATTACGTAAGCTATATTTATTATTTTCTGGAGATTGTGGGAGGATAAATTAATTTTTGGGCTTTAGGTGATGGTGGATATAGATGGAGGAAAGAATGTGAATTACTAGATGTAATTGAGATTTACATGGATGTGAGGAGTTAGAATGCTTTACGGTATTTTGTATATGTGTTAGATAATAAGGTTTCGGATTTCTCTTCTTCTTATTCGAATATTATTAATTAATACCGGTATTATTTAGATTTGGTTGGAGACGAATCCAGAAAATTAACAACGAGTACATAAATTAGCTTAGGATCGGATTAATCGAGGTAAGTGACTCTTCACTCTTCTAGTTATATAAAATTATATATGTAATCGATTTGGTGTGAGTGTGATTTTGATAATTAACTTGGATCGTGCAAGTTTATATACGTATAGTTTTTGATAAAAGTAAAACGATACTCTGTTTTCTGAAAATTATGTTTGAAAAGTGAGATATGATTTTAATTGTGATATGAACGTGGTTTTGGAAAAGTGATTGCGTTGTGGTGGTCTTTAAAACCCATTGTTGAGACCATTACATCATTTACTATTCCGGAATAGGAAATGTAGAGCCGAGACCGTGTGAGGTTGGTTAGTGACCCAGTATAGGGGGGTTACGCCTATACCAAGACTCAGTATAAGGGGGTTAAGCCTATACCAGGACCCAGTACAGGGGGGTTAAGCATGTACCAGGACCTAAAACAGGGGGGTTAAACCTGTCCCTAACCATGTTTGGCTTATGTGTTGGTTTCGCGTGGTGGATTTTTGTACGTGGAGATTTGATGGTATCTTAAAACGTGTTTTCATAAACTGCTCATTTAAGTGGTTTATTTTTGGAAACTCATGTGCTATTTTATTATATATGCTTTCAAAAGGTAAAACTATTTTTAACTTTTGGCTTGCTTGATCCGGCTGGTTGAGTGATGGAGTTACTTACTAGGCCGTCGAGCTCATCCTTTTTTTAAATCTTTTTTTTTTCAAATATCGATGCTTAGTAGGAGAAAAGTCGTTGGTTTGGATGGATGTATCTTGATGGATTTATTTCATAATTTAGCTAAACTCTATTTTAGTTTTATCTTAAATAGAATTTCTTTCGAGCAGATTTAAATGTTTTGTTTTTGGAGATTGTATTAGTATTTGTTTTATTAGCTTGTACGACGATTAAGACGCGAGCCCTTCTATGGAGTTATTTAGTTGGAAATTTGTATCGTTAGGTATAGATGCTCTATATCAATATTTTATTAGGTGAGCCTTGCAGGTTATTGAGATGTTCTCATAAACTTGCGGTAATTGTCATGGTCTCGGGGCTCGGGGTGTGATAATTTTAGTGGTATCAGAGCTTAAGTTGTGATCTTTGTGGGGATTAAGATGTAAAGTTGTTGAGAAGCATTGTTCATGGGGCAAGGAGTAATAACCATTATAAGCAACTCATGTGAGTAAGTACATGTGACGCCTCATGTTATGAGTTTTAGGAATTGTGGTAAGTGAGAATTAATGAATGTGCAAGTTAAGAGGTGTCGATTATGATATCATAATGAGCTATAGAGGTGGTCTTATGTCAATTACGTTTAGACTTTAGAATCGACAATATGATTCTATGATTAGGTTTTTAGATGCACTGTTAATGGTATTAGTGTCGACATTGAAAACCAAGATTTCTAAGTTGACTATGAAGTCCTTTATCATGGGATTGACAGGGGATAGTGAAATCTTTGTCATCGATCCATGCAAGTGTAATGTATCGACTTTAGGATTATGATATAACGGTCGGTTACCGGAAGACTAATGTTGTGGTTGATGCATTATGTAGAAAGACAGAAGGGAAATTAGCAACCTTTACAAACTCATTGAGATTTATAGCAGAAACTTTTGATAGATTGCACCTCGATGGGAGAGTGTGAGGAGCTATAGAAAAATTAGCTAACTTAAGAATCCAACCTACGTTAATTTATAGAATTCGAGTGGCTCAAGTTGAGGACCCTCAACAGTAGTTGACTTTGAAAAAAAAGGAGTTACATCAGAATTCGTGCTTCACAAGGAGGGTCACCTGCTATTTCGAGATAGATTGTGTGTGCCAAGTGATGCATCATTGAAGGATGAGATTCTTTGAGAGCCTCATAGTAGTGACTATATGGATCATCCTGGTAGAACTATAGTGTATCAAGACTTATAGAAAACATTCTGGTGGAGTATTATCAAGAGCCTAATAGTTGAGTATGTATCGAAATGTTTGGTATGTCAACGAGTTAAGATGGAACGCAAAGAGAAAGCAGAAAAGTTACAACCTCTATCCATTCTAGAGTAGAAGTGGGAACTTATGACCATGGCTTTCGTAACAGGTTTCCTCGAACATTAAAGAGTAATACTGGTTTGGGTTATTGTGGATCGATATACTAAAGTAGCTTACTGCCTACCAATCAAGGAAAATAAACCATTGGAGAGATTAGCATAATTATACAAGGAGCAAATTCTGAAGTTACATGGTGTTCCATTTACTGTTATATCCGATCGGGATCCATGTTTTGTATCTCATTTTCGGCGGAGTTTGCATGCAGCATCAGGAACTAATTTGTACTTTAGCACATCCTTTCACCCTCAGACAGACGCACAATCTGAGAGAACTATTCAGACTTTGAGGATATGTTGAGAGCATGCATTCTGGATCTAAAGGGTTCTTGGGAACAACATTGAAAATTATTTTTAAAATCGTGTAGAGTGTGGTGCTAAAACTAAAACAATCCTATCCGACCTATGTGATTATGAAAATAAAAAATTATTATTACTCATTATGTATACGTGGTAGAATCTCAATATTATTACTAGATTTTTATTACTAATGTTATTTACATAAATTTCACATCTTCTTTTGAAATCATCGACCAAATGCATACTTTTTTGCAGCATTAATTGATTAAAAATTTACTAGAGCGACCCTCATAAAATTACAATTTTTACTTGTTGAAAATGAGCCAATCTCACCAATAATAATAAAATATTAGTTGTCTATTAGCCTTCTCTACCATGAGTCTGTCAGCTATGGGCAACCTAGACTGGTTTAACTCTATTGTTTGGTTTGCATGCTATTACACAAGAGCGGCTGCAGGTTTCCCCCGCCATAACAATAAAATAAAATAAAATAAAAATATTAATAACAAATTATCAAGTGATAAAGTGAAAGTTTTCAGTAATTATAAATATAAAAAATTAGCAAATTTGATTTTTTCCACGAAAATAGTATTCACAAGTTTAATAGTGATAAGAATCTATCAAGTGTCAATTTTCATAATAATAAAAAAAGTTATTGTTGCATTATTGACAATTTATTACATATCTAGTGACAACTTAGTGATGATATATATAATTGTTATTCTACAATTTTTTTAAGGTCAAATCAATATTATAAACTATAAATAAACGAGTACAAGTTACTTGAGTCCCTTATAAGTTTCGCTTATTTAAATTTGGAGGAGAAGCAAATATTTGAATTAGTGCATTAATTCTAAAATCTATATCTATATCTATATACTTCCATAAAAGTATAAATAATTTACTTGTTTCTCCCCATTGTGAAATTATTGTTATATCCTTATAAACAACAATCACAACTAAAATTTAAATAAATACTATTTAATGCATAATACACTCTCCATTTTCTTACAAAATTAATAAAACTAATGATAATTGTCTTATATTTGAATTGTAAAATTACTTTTATACATTTATAAATAACAATTGTAACTAATCTATAATACTATAAATTATGGATAATTTAGTTATTTCTTTCCATTGTAAAATTACTTTATAGCCTCATAAATTACAATTACAACTAAAATTGTAAATATACTCCTAATAGACTCTCAATCTTTTTTTACAAAATTAACGAATTGTTACTTTTTTTAATTGTAAAATGCCTTTATACCTTTATAAATAATTACAACTAAAATTGAACATAAGTAATATTTAATGCATAATAGACTCTCCATTTTCTTGTAAAATTAATTAGTAATGAATCATATTACCTCATTTTCTTATAAAATTAAAGAATTATGAATCATAACACCCCCACTTTCTTAGAAAATTAATGAATAATAACTCATAGCACCCCACTTTCTAGCATTAAGAATTTAATGTTAATCTTCTATTTTACACTATAAATAGTTGCATCTACTTATCATATTACCAATCACATGTACATACAAGCAAGAAAGCTACTCATTCAACTTCATTCTTCCATTTCCAATATGATACCATTTCAAATGATTTAATCATAGATATATTGGGTATCATAACTTACAACAGGAAGATTCCATCTTCAATCCCAGCCTCATGTTAAAGATCGTTGTGTGCAATTTATACACCTTTATCCCTAATATCATGCATGCCTTATTCCATCAAAAGTGTCGAAATGCTCGAGGGAAATGGTGGTGTTTGAACAATCGAGGTGACCAATTTTGGTGAAGGCAACCAATTTAAGAGTTTTAAGCACTATGTTGATGCTATTAACATCGAGAATTTGTATCTACAACAACAATATTATTGAAGGTGATGTTCTAATGGGTTTTCTTGAATCTATTCACCTATCATATCAATATTGTTCCAGCTGAAGATGGAGGATGTTTATGCAAAAACAAGAGCATTTATCACACTAAAAGAAAAGACCATAATATTACCTATAATAAAATAAATGAATGCAAATAAAAGGTCATCTCTATATTCAAGACCGTTGAGTCTTACCTCTATGTCATCCCTAATGAATAAGAACTCAATACAAATGAACTATTCTTGTGTTTTTATTGTTTTTGAAGTTATACTAGATTTTTCATTTTTGCTATCTTGTACTTGTATTCTATGATTCCATTATAAATTGGTTAATGTTCAATTGTGATTCACAATATTGTAGTTCCTTTCAAAATCAATTAATCTCATATCAAATTGAACTTAAAAAATATTAAGAGTCATTGTACACCGTATCTTATTTCGTGCAATTTTGACTATATATAGTAGAATGTGGTGGAAAATCAGATTATAATATTTGATTATATTTTGATTAAGATTGAGAAAAAAAATTGAGAGTAAAAATCTCATTTTCTTGTCAATCCTTACTTAGAAGTTGAATTTGTCATTCCCAGTATAATTTCATTCCATTATGTCCCATCCCAATTAGAGAGGAAAAGAACATAAAAGAAATTTAATTTTTTAAAGTTTGTTTAGTCGTAATGGGAAAATTTCAATGAAAATAATAACAAACGAAGTAATTAATAAGAAAACAAATTATGTATTGATTTCAAATATATCCTATAAAAGTAACTTTGGGAATGACATTAAAAATAATTAATCTATACTACTAAAATAGTATGGATAATTTTGTGTTTTTCTTCAAATTGAGAGGTGACATGATTGTTCTTACTAAAATAATTTTTAATAATAAATAAATTAGAACTATGACCCTTCATTTCTCAACTATTATATTTAAAATAAGTATAATTTAGTACAAATATAATTCACCACTTTCTTACAAGATCAGTAAGTTAATAAAAATGCACCTTATTTGTTATCAAAGTTATGACTACTAATAGGAGCTTAACTTTTTATAGAAGTCTAAAATCTAAATTTAAAAGGTTTAATAATTGACCTTTAGATTTAATGGTTGACAATATAACACTTCAATGGGTGGCAGTATTAAATTTAGAGTTGAATTATATAAAACACGTAAGTATTAATGATGCAATTTTGTTTTTGTTAATGATAAAAATTAATTGAGAAAATTGAGTACATTATAAGTAGTATAAAGGTTTTTGTTATCATTTAATAGGGAAAATCACTAATCTCTTTTAAAATAATTTTATTTATTTAACAAATTCATAATGCTATTTCACAATTCAAAAAACTCAATCTACCATTTTCTATTAGAAAACACTTAATTCTTAGCTTAATTAATTTTATAAAATTAATATCTCTCGGATAAAGAACTAATCAATTGTAGTTTATAAAGATAATTTATCTAGAGCTTTTATTGATTATTGATAATGGTTATAGTTTTGGTTTTAAATTTCTGATTTCTAAATATTCTTAGATATTTTAAATAGTGTTTTTAGATAATTATCATTTTAAAAGTATGAAATAATTTCTATAAAAAATAAAAATAATAACAGTAAATCATCTTACACAATATATTAATTTGATAGTTCCCGAAAAAAGTTTTGAATAAGATAATTAGTCCAAAATGTTGTTAATATTGACTTATGAAAATTTTCCACTACAAAATTTGTATATAGAAGTTTTAAGACTGGAAAAAATTGTCTTGGGATATAAAATTTATTCATGGGTAGTTTTAGTTAGTTTTTGTAATTATTACTCCATTATGATAGATTTATTAATCATTTGCATTTAAAAATATAATTTAATATGCATTAGTTTAATTATTTTAAATGTTCACTAAATCAATTGTGATTTCGTAACATTTTTTGCAAATTGGATTTTATCAAATATGTTTATGAAAAAATTATCTCTAAAAAGAAAAACCTTTATTAGGAATATAGTACAGTTTATTAAGGAAAACTTACTTGCTGAAACTAATATATGATTATACATGATCACTTTTAGATATATAAAAGTAGTTTGTATTGTACTACAATTATTATTATTTTACTCTGCATTAGCTTTTACGTAAAATATGTACACACACTTCTCTTCATTTTTAAATCAATAAAAGTTAAAGTTACAAGGAAAAAAGAATTAAACTTACTCTCCCTTTTATAAACTAATAAATTCATTCAATACCAGTGAGTCAAACAAATGCAAATATTTATTTATGCCGATCTATTGTGATTTCTTTAAAAACATAATTGATATTCAAGTTAAAAACACATGAAATGGTAATGAGAAGAAAAATATAACTATAGCTTTACAAAATAGAGAAAAAAAGGAATATAGAAAATAGAAAACTTATATAGATACGGCAAAGAGACATAAATGCAAGTATAGAAGGTACACAATTAGAAGAAAGAAGAACGCAACATTTGAATTTTTGTAATATTAGAAGAAATATCTTATAAAATTCATATTTTATAGTAGTATAGAAATAGATATAAAATATATATAGATCGATAGTTATTCTAATTATATAAACTTACAAGCCAATCACTAACATTTAATTCTTGCCGTCTATTCAGTTGTCCTATCCATTAAAAGTGAGTGATTAGAGTTTCTAATTCTTTTGGTTACACAAATCATACAATATTACTTTTTAAACTTATTTTCTTCTTTACTTTATTTTTTATTCTTATTGTGACGGGACTTGCTTCATTTTCATTCAATTGGATGATTGGAGTTTCCGCCAAATCTATGAGAAGAGTTATGAGCTCCAGCAACGACTCATTCACTTCACTTATTCGGTATTTACACAATCATATATACATATGCAATCCACAAAATAAAAAGGAACTTTACGTATATAATGCATAATTCCTTGTATATTTTTGCAATTCAGTCAAGTTTTAGTAAACATTGTTTTGATGGATGAAGGTGTATATTATATTGATGCATGAAGAAGTATATATTATAACTAATTATGTGTGGATTGTTCAGTAGAAAAAAGTCCACCTACAAAAAGACATATTTGTTGTAATAAAAGTCCATACTGTGTAGTTTTAGGAATATATTTTAATAATTAATATTGTATGTCTAAAAGATAGTTGATAAGGAGTAGCTATGGTAGAATAATTCTCAATTTGGAGCAGAGATGACTCTAGAAAAAAAAAGTAGTAAGCTCCAAATGTTTTGGAAATAGTTCATATTTTCTATTTATGAAAAATTTGAATTGAAATGTGACTCTATCTCAAAACTTATCTGAAAGAAAGGTGAATATGTTATCAATAATTTTATTATCAAAGGCTCATTTTCGTTGTATTTGGGTTCCAATATTTTTTTAGCAATTGAGGAGTCGAATGATCTCGAAAAACGTGGTAGTCTATGATGTCAACTCCACTTTTACTTACTACACAAAATTATTTCAAGATTAATAACCGATGATTTTATGGATTATAAAACATGTATACAATAACAAGAAGAATGGATACCTGATGGTATATATATTTATCTCTAAATATATGTTTACATTATATAATATAGGAAAGATAAATTACATGTGAAGAAAAATTATTTAATTTGACATAATTTTTTTATTATAAGAACTCGATCAAATAAATTTATTTATATACGAAAAAGTAGAACCTGTTGTTTTCAAAAGCTCATATATTTAGTTTAAAAAAATGTAATTTATTTGTATCTGAAGACACAAATAAAGTTTTTATTATAGGAAAATGTAAAAAGACTGCGTAAACTATTTGTTTCTGCAATAATGTATAATTCATGACATAAACCAAATAAAAATGTTCATATTTGTAAATATAACAGAATTTCCAATATGTGGATATTTAATGTAGTTTTAAAGTAACTATTGTTTAATTAAAAAAAAAAAGAGAGTAATTCAGCCTAAAAAGAGAGTATTCATATATTAGGAATATAACTCTGCTATTGGAAGCAAATAAATAAATAATATGATAATATTTGAAATAGTTAAATAAAATATTATAAAAGTCGAATGTTATTTCAAAATTATATTTTAAATTCTCAAAATCTTTATTATACAAAACTATATTCACGTTGAATGCACGTGCATTTTACTAGTATAAGTAATAAAAAGATGAAACAAGTAAGATTAAACTCATTTTCATGTTAATCTTGATTCAATTTGTCACTCTAATATGTGCCATTAATTATTAATAAAGAGCTTCCTAAAGATATTAAAAACCTTAAAATACTAGTGGTTATCATTGAATCTTGGTTTCGGTACTGTGTTTTCTTTCATATAGGCAGTGTATTTATATTTTTTTGATAATATTATTCAATTTCTCAGAGAATAAAAGGCCCATTTTTGTACTTTTTAAAAATTTTGTAACTAAATAATTATTTGTGACAAAATAAAAATTGTTATCACGTGTTATTTACATTAAGTGATAATTTTTATATTGTAATTTCAAATTTTGTTACATATGTCCAAATTTGGCCGTATGCTTGAAGATAAATAAAACAAGCTCCATTGTCAAATTATTTTTGAAAAAAGCCAGAATCCGGCCCAATTTGACTTCTAGAGTAGGATCCACGTTCCACGGCCTGAACTGACGTGAAATTATGGCCGTTAGATCTCTATTTGTGTAGTAATCTCAACAGTCCATACGCCAATAGAAAACCCATAAACGGTGTTACCTATGAAAACCTCCATTGAGGTCTGATGAGTATTATACAGTAATACTTATGATATATATATATATATATATATGCAGTTTTAATGTAGAGTGTAGATTTTTTTTTCTTTTCTGAGTTGTGTTTGAGCCAAGTCTCGGCTAGTTGGCTAATTGCCGTTCTGAAAAATTGACCATATAAATATTGCTATTTGATTTGTATTACAGACTGATTTGAAACTTATGTTCAGATTTGGCTGCACATAGAATCAAAATAAAACCCACTATAATATTTGATCTTGACCATCCAATGTTGGGTGCGGAAGCTATGTAAAGGAAGAAACCAAGTCCTTATTTGTTTATATTTTCAAAATCCATTTTCAACTTTTTAAATCACAAAATTCAAAATAAACTCAACACACCGAATTCTCATTCAAACTCTCCTTTTTTTCAACTCACTTTCCAATCTCCTATATAGTTCTATCAATCATATATACAACTTTTCATACATTTACCAATCAAATCAATCATAATTTCACTTTATCTTTCATACTATACAATTTGTTTTTTTTTATATATTTCTTTCTTTTTTATTCACATAATCATTATATACACAACTAACACAATTATTCTATACATCAACCAATCACTATTGATTTTATATATTTTACAACTTCCAACCTATCTTTAAAAATATAAACAAACAACTATGATATTCTCATGAATTTTCATAAAACACAGTTACCCGAAAAAATGATTCTAGCTACTGTAAAACCAGAGAAGAAAATTTTAAATTTTTATCTCAAAAACATAAACAAACAGAGTCCAAATTTTTATAGAAATTGATTTTTAGAGCAGTTAGACTCATGCTTTTACAGTTGTATTTCTTGATTTCTTTCTTTTTTTACTAAATAGCTTTCATATCATTTGATTGCAAATGAGAGCACAACAATTTAAAGTGTGAAATTGATTATTTTAGACTACAAAGACCTAAAAAATTAGTCAACATTAATTATTAACTTACACTTTGAAGATATCTTTATGACTCCAAGAGTTAAAATCCATATTCTTTAGACACTTTTTCGCATCTTCTAAGTTCTTTCAATGCAACGCAATATTGCAAATTACATTTTAACACCAATCTGATATCCAAGATCTCAATTGAGAGACAATACCCGAAATTTGTTTTTTTGGGATAACAAAAGAACTAAGAGTGTTTTGATCGAGTGATTTGGATTTGAGAAAGAGACTTGGATGAAGGATTTCAAATAACTCTAAAATGAAGTAATTTGAAATCCACCATAGTTAAGGAGAATATAGCTTAAGTGAATGCTAAGGGATTTGAAATCCATCATAACATGAATTCATCCAAACAAACTTAAATGGCTTTATCGATAAATTTAAAATTCATAATTTTTAAATCCTTCGACCCAAACACACCATAAAACTTCAGAAGAAATTCATTTGACAGTGTAGAATGAAGCAATCATACTCCTCACATATTGATTCACTCGATACCTTAAATTCCTCACAAGTAAAGGAAGTTTTTACATAGTATTCCTTAATAAGTTAGGCCTATTAATACTTCAATTAATTATAGGAGTAAAAATATATAAATATTGGATTATCTTCATATGCTATAGATACATCAAACACAAGATTATAGAAAGCCAAAAAGTTTGTGTAGTACTAGGTCCAAACTACAAAGGTAACGTGAATTCAAGTTCTTCAAAATCCCTATAATTTTTTTCTCCTTTCTATTATCAAGAAGTTTTCAAAACACATCACATGCACATGTCCACTCAAACAAGTTTTTAGTACTCTAAAACCTTATACATATACTGTATTCACAAACAATTAGAAATCAAATTTGCCATCAACTCTTCTTATGCAAAACAAGTTTAAGTAGCTTTACCTCATAATCAATGTCAAGTCCTCATTCCCTTTCAAGCTTTCAAATGACCACATCGCTTCCTCTTAGTTTTCTTGGCTCCGGTGGGTAAGGAGAGAGTATCCATGCAAATGAGTGGAGTGCGAATTATGTGCACGTTTCGATTTGAAGAGCGTATTCCATAATTCAACCGAGTACCTTCAAAATTCTTCTCCTTAGGGTTGTAGTACGCCATATGCGAATAACCGATATCCAGAACAACCTCACCTTTGTTGTCAAAAACAATGGCTTAACATGATAGCAAATGTGTGTTAGAAAAGGCACATTTTCAATCGTTAGAAACTTAACCCAAGACTTATAATCACACTATGTCTTCATCATCCTTATTTCAAGCCTTGTCATATCATATGTGTTCCGGTACAAACACAAATGACCTACCAATGTAGTCAATCTAAAGACAAAATGTGCCTCTAAACGCTCCAGCTTAGGAAATTTCTTGATCTTATCAGTTGTAGGATCGAAATAATATATTTCATTAGTGAAACCGTAACAAGACTCATAACTTGGGTAGTTTACATAATGAAAACCAAGGCAATCATGACATACTTTTCTTAAGAGCTCCAGCTGAAGGGCTTCTTTTGCATGTACGTTGTAAGGTTCGCAAATTTTAATCCAAACAAAATGAAGAGTCCCATTGATAAAGATCCCTGAATCTTGCCTTATACGCATGCTAGATGATTGTTTTGTCCACAAATTGTTTTTATAGGAAAAAACTGCATAGAAACCAATAGCAGCTAAAATAACCTTGTAATCATCATTCAACTGATCATAACAAATCCCATGGGTGGTCACAAAAATATCGACTGGAAATGAGCACGAGATTTTTTTTTGTATGTTCTACTGGATGGATTCCATAAAACATACATTTTATTGTTTTGACGACTATTCTTTAACAAGATAAGACCATTGCAGGAACACAAAAAATCGGCTTGACGATATTTTTTCAATTGAAATTCTATTAATCCTTCGAAACAAAAACTTCGATTAGCAAAATTTGATTAACGAAAGGCTCGATGATTTGAGACATGGGCTCAATAGACAAAGAGTTAAAAAGTCTGAATTCGTCGATTGGTGGAGATGAATTTTGGCAAATTCAGCACCTGAGATTATGGAAGTCCATTGTTTAGAGACCGATTTGAACCTACAGAGAGATTTGACTGATAGTCTTGAGAGGATATTTAGAATGATGTCATATGGAAGATTTGATGTATCTTCTTCCGATGATTGCTTCTTCAAAAGATTTTTCGTTCTCTTAATGTACGTTCTCGCCATTGTTTAAAGCAAGAGGGTTTTCACTAGAGACACTATAAGACATACCCTAGCTAGTATATATATATATATATATATATATATATATATATATATCATTACAGCATCATGTAGGACTTGGATATATACTTTATAGCCCATCTGGTATGCGATGCCAGACACGCATTTGGGCTTAAAATGGAATAATATGTATTGAAGCCTACGTAGCATTTACATTTTCTCTGAGGAAAAGCAATTTTCCGCATTTTAAAAATATACTATGGTATCTTATTGTGAAACTTGAGTTAATTTCTCATTGATATCACAATCGATCTATTTACGAACCTCAAATTTGAGCATTCATATAAATGCAGCACATAAGGTATAATAACCATCATTGCATTATGTCATTTTTGAAATTCTTTCTCAAAGTCAAATGTATGAACTATAAATTTGGAACTCCCCCTACATTTATAGTATCAAATTATGGCTGAAAACAGTTAAAAATGAAAATGATTGGACAAAAAATAATAATTGCTACATCAACAGAGTAAACCACATTACTCATCTCTAATATTATACTATTTTAATGCTTAAAACTAGTTCAATTTAACTATTAGTTAATATAGAGATGAATTCAAAAGGCCAAACAAGAAGCTAAAGTAACAAATTTTCATGTCTGGTTGCACAACATCTATGAGTCAGAGGTATTTTAAAAGCAATATTTCAGAATCAATTATTAGTCATCTTTCCTTAAAAGAGATGTAGCTATATTGAATAGTGCTGAATTCACATTTAAAATACTTTTCTTTCATCATTAAATTTTATTTTCCTATGCAAATCAAGAGCTGGAGGCACACAAAACTGCATATGATTTTAAATTGGATTTGGTATTTGAATGAGTTGGATTAGGATAAAAGGCTTCCTTGATAATGGGATAGATATGGTGGGATTTGAACGTCATTATTGACAAAAGAAATTGAAAGATAAGTTGTGACTAGAGAACATTCTATAAATAATTTGAATAAAATTTGTAAAAAGAACTAAACAATTATCATGGACATGGAGAAGTTTAATATGTGAACCACGACATTCTATAAATTGGATGAACGTCCTCATCCGCGACTAATGTTAAGTATTTCACAAAATGCGAAGTAGCCTTTAGATATTACGCAATTTATATAAGAAAAAGTGTTTATGGAATATGATGCATTAATTGCTTCTAAGAGGAACCTCCCACGGTTTTCTAAAGATAAAACTACTATAAAAGTATGGATTGTTTCTTCCCATTGTGAAAAGACACTATCGCCCTTACTTGAATAATATTATATGCTACTAATAATAACTATTTGGGTAATTTGCACTTTGCACCCTTAAAAGAAGGCTAATAAGCACTTTGCATCCTAAAAATGAAAAAATAGCACAAAGCACCCTAAAATTGATTAAGTTTTGGCAAGTTGCACCCTATTTAATTTTTCAATCAAAAATTTCATTTTGAAAGGGCTTTTACACATGAAATTCAAAATGAAAATCTAAAGGCAAAGTAATCTACTTATATAAAAAAATGTTATATGCTCCATTTATGGAGGTTTTAGCAAAATAAATAAAAAATTCGCAAAATAATACAATTATGAAGAATTCTAAATCAGAATACAACATTTAAGTAGAAATTTGCGTCTTGAATATCGTCTTCAAATTTCTTATTTTAAAAGGTAGAAGAATGCATCTCAAATGTCGTATTTAATTCTTTTTTCATTTTTGTGTGTTTGAACCAATTTCAAGTTTTAAGCCTTTATGAGAATCTAATTTTACTGTGGTGAAGATGTTTCATTTAATTTACATTTTGTGATAGCAAATTGGTTCCTTCTTGTGCATTACTTTAATGATGATGTAATTTTTAGTATTGGACGTTAAAGAAGTTAAGCCTTCTTCACTCAATTATGCATTTCTAATTAATTATTTTCGGTGGTTTGTAGGAAGAATCACGTGGAAATGAGCGAGCAACTAGAGGTATGTTGGCGATATGAATGAGGGGATTCACTTTTTTTTTTCCTTGCATATTTTTATCGTTATTGAGATGAGATTTTGGGTGAAAAATTATATAGGGTGCAACTTGCCAATATTAACCCAATTCAAGGGTGCTTAGTATTATTTTTTCTTTTTAAGGGTGCAAAGTGTCTATTAGCCCACTTTTCAGGGTGCAAAGTGCAAATTACCCTAACTATTTTCTTAATTTGTAGTTATTATATCAATTATTTCTATTATTGGTTAATAATATTGACTCTTAATATACCATTACCTTTACGTCTTCCTCTTCTTTATTTTACTGAAGCCTTTGTATTTTGTTTTATATAAAAATACTAAAAAAAGCCTTGTGTTAAAAGACTAGCCATAAACCTCCTCTAAAATTGTAAAAGAATCATCAACCTTTAACATTCTTATAAAACTGATGATGCACATAAGTTTTCATTGTAAAAATGAAATTTATATATTTCATAACATATTTTTGGTCTAATCTGTAAAATAAATATCTTATATCACTAATTTTAATTCATGTTCTTGCTTCAGTTCTATAATAAGAATCTGAAAAATTAATTAAATTTGAGGAAAAAGTATCAATTGTTGGTGACATATTCCATTATTCATGCTTTATTTTTTCTTTCAAAAAAATTAATATTTTTTATTTTAATTAATAATTTTAAATTTTCTATTTTAGAACATAATTGAAATGGTAAAAACATAAAGTCATAAATATTAAAAACATACAAAGTCCTAACATATGAGAGAACGCACCAAGCCACCTAGGAGAATTCTGATTCATATTTTATGTTATTTTTTTCTTTTTATTGCCCTCCAACACTTTAATAATGTTATGTCATAACATATGAGAGAACATTTTACAATCTATCGATATGAATAATTTAAATGTTTCTTCCCAATTGTGAAAAACACTTTGATATATTCTCCAACTATGTCTTCCTATAGCTTAAAACCTGACCTTAATACAATAACTCACTATTAATCATCATGTTAACTCCTACATACATGAACTTGCTAATTAAGGACAATTCAAAGTTATTATATTACTTTATCTACTCCTAAAGTCCATATGATTTGTATATTATGCCTTTGTATTCATGCACCAAAGTCCAACGCCATTTTCGCATCGAATAATGCTATATATATGTATTCGTAAGTTCCAAATTATGAATACCTATATTATGATTTTTCATATTAAACAAAGATAATAAGAAGGTTTAATATAAAAATAATATATATAGTTATGCGAGTGTGTATATATATATTATGATTTTTCACATTAAACAAAAATAAAAAGAATCTTAAATATAAAAATAATATATAATTATGGGAATGTGTATATATATAACATTTGCTATATATATCATAAAATTACTGAACCACATAATATAATCTCTAATATTCAAAAATCATGAATTTTTAAAATTCAAAAGCACATTCCACAAACTTGCATTCCACAAAACTTTTAACATTTATGGTTAATAACATGATGACTTAATTTCTAAGTCTCTAAGTTAAAAATTAAATTGTTGTAGTTTTATATAAAACAATATTTATGTAAAACTTTTATGCAGACAATAGATTGTAACTGTTTCCTCAATTTTAAGTTTAAAAATTTTTAATGTTCTTAGAAATTTAAAAATCCAGTCATCTTTTTAGATAATTATCATATGACAACCAGATCATATGAAAATTCCAAAAATATACTATATAAAAGTATTTATAATGTTGAAACTAAAATATATAATCTGGTCACGTTCAATCTCAAAATTTAGAAATGGAAAATTTGAAATTGAAATCATTTTCATCGTTTATTTTATATAACAAGTTATTTGTGGGGAGTTTTTATAAGTACAGTTGTCGTAATGAAATGAGGATATTTATATCGACGTTTAGTAAGATACAAAATCTTTTAGTTTGTTTTGTTAAGAGAAGTACACAAAAAATAAACAATCTTAGACTATGATATAAATTTCAAATGAATATGAAAACTGTTTTTATTTTAATATCAATTATATTTCTTTGTCTATCACTTAAAATTCACAAAACTAGATGAGTTAATTAGATTATTATATTGCATGTGAATTATAATGAAATATATAAAAGAAATTCTCTACCTTTAATGAAAATAAAACTACATAATATGATCTTATTTGTAAACAAACTTCAAATTATTGAAAACTCTAATGAATTAAATATATAGTAGAAGATGAAGCACAAGCCATCAAAAGTTAAATGGAAATATGACAACAATAGTGCAACAAAAAAAGAGAGAACAAATAAAAATTGGATAAACGCTTTTAACTAATCATCAAACATAGACAACAATAAGTTAAAGAAAATGATTAGACATTCAACAATGTTGACAATAATAGAGATGTCGAAAAATATAAAATGATGGATAATAATTACCAAGAATAGTATGAGAAAGATTGCTTTTTTTTTTAAAACATGGAACTTATTTGTCTCTTTACTTGATCACAGGACTAAAAAAATCCCAAATAGTGATAAATAGTATATTTTTCAATAGGTTTCAATTATAATAAAATCATTGCGGTATTGTAACTTCTTAATATTCAAAGTGTACTCTATAATCAATTACATTCACTAATATTTTTACGTTAATGAAAATATAATTTTCTTTTCTAATTGTAATTTTATTTTCTCAAAGAGCAGTCTATAATTTTTCAACAATAAATTATATAATATTATAATTGGGTGTTCACGTGCAACGCACGTGTTTCATGCTAGTATAGGAAAAATAAAAGGAGAAGAAATATAAAATAAAGAGATTTAAAGAAATTAAAAATGAAAGAATCATGAACAATCATCTTTTTTAAGACGTGCATAAAATTGCAAAAATTTAAATTAGACATCTCAGATATATAAAAGATGATGATGTGATAGGAAAGATAAATAGATATTATACAGTGTGAAGATCTTAAAGAAAGTATAAATACATTCAAGGAAAGCTACTAAATTCATAGAAAGCAACACTCACTTGATTGAAATTCAAAAGTTCAAGATCTGTCTCCCACAACGTCATTGACGTGATTTCTTCCACTCCCGAGTTACGGGTCTGTCTATCATGGACCGGGACCAAGGGTCCCGGCCCATATACACCACACGTTAATGGGGGTGGGGGTGGTTTTTCAAATATACCTACCCATGTGTGATCCACCCATCATCCTATAAACATGTGGTGGAAAATGGACCGGGACCAAAAGGCCTCGGTCCATTATAGAATTTTCCCTGAGTTACCTGTCCAAATATTAAGAAAATTTCTTTACTTATCCACAAAATATGCATAATCAAATAAAGCATGTTAAGAAAGAGTTATTTGGTCCAATCATTAACATAGTCCGCGTACTCTTTTGGTAATACTATTCATGTACTCTACAAAAGACCTGGTTTTGAATCCTAGTATACTCTTTTGGTACTATTTTTTTATTTTCATATTATCTTTAATTAATTTTCTCTAATTTTATTTTAGAAAAATTTAAAAAAATAAGTATCTAACTAATTTAATATTTTTTCAATATCTATTTTACTTAATAGGGTTAGAAATTAATTAGTGCTCAATACAATATTTTATTGCCTTCCATCACTTATTGGGGATGAAGCTTTATTACTTACCGAATCCGAATTTATATTGTTTAAATTTGTTAATTATATAAAAATTATTTGTCTATTGTTTAATATTTTTAATGTTTGTCTTTATTTTACCTGGTTTATTTTTTAAACATTGTCCAAATTAAATTTATACTTAATATATTATTAAAAAAATATATATATAATAAAATAAAACCGGTTAGAACTGGGAACCGAGAATCGGTTCTAACCGGTTCAAATACGGTTTCGGCACCCTCGAAATCGAGAACCAACGGTTCCGGAACTGGAACCGGTAACCAGAACCGATTGGGCACCTTTAATTTGACTAACGTTTTTGAAGAAAATGACCGTACTGTAATTTTGTTAAATTATTATAATTATTTTTAAAATCGTGTAGAGTGCAGTGCTAATACTAAAACAATCCTATCCGACCTATGGGATTATGAATATGAAATATTATTATTACTCATTATGTACACGTGGTAGAATCTCAATATTATTAATTAATTTTTATAACTAATTTTATTTACATAAATTTCACATCTTCTTTTGAAATCATCAACCAAATGCATACTTTTTGCAGTATTAATTGATTGGAAATTTACTAGAGCGACCCTCATAAAATTACAAGTTTTACTTGTTGAAAGTGACCCAATCTCACTAATATAAATAAAATATTAATTGTCTATTAGTCTTCTCTACCGTAAGTCTGTCAGCTATGAACAACCTAGGCTGATTTAACTTTATTATATGGTTTGCACACTATGATACAAGAGCGGTTGCAGGTTTCCCCCGTCATAAAAAACAAAAGTAAAATATTAATAACAAATTATCAAGTGATAAAGTGAAAATTTTAGTAATTATAAATATAAAAATTTAGCAAATTTTTTTTTTCCTCAAAAATAGTATTCACAAGTTTAATAGTGATAAGAATCGTATCAAGTGTCAGTTTTCATAACAAAAAACAAAGTTATTCTTACATTATTTAGTGACAACTTTGTGATGATATATATAATTGTCATTTTATATTTTTTTAAGGTCAAAAATATTATAAACTGTAAATAAACGAGTACAAGTTACTCGAGTCCCTTATAAGTTTCACTTATTTAAATTTGGAGGAGAAGCAAATATCTGAATTAGTGCATTAATTCTAAAATAAGTAATAAAAAGATGAAAACAAGATTGAACTCATATTCATGTTAATCTTGATTCAATTTGTCACTCTAATATGTGCCATTAATTATTAATAAAGAGCTTCCTGAAGATGTTAAAAACCTTAAAATGCTAATGGCTATCATTGAAACTTAGTTTTGGGACTGTGTTTTCTTCCATACTGGCAATCTATTTATATTTTCTTGATAATATTATTCAATTTCTCTGAGAATAAAAGGCAAATTCTTGTACTTTTTAAAAACATTTGTAACGAAATAATTATTTGTGACAAAATAAAAGTTGTTATCACGTATTATTTACATTTAGTGATAATTTTTATATTGTAATTTCAAATTTTGTTACATATGTCAAAATTTGGCCGTATGCTTGAAGATAAATAAAACTAGCTCCATTGTCAAATTATTTTTGGAAAAAGCCGGAATTTGGCCCAATTCGACTTCTAGAGTAGGATTCACGTTCCACGGCCTGAACTCCAATAATTAGACTTGAAATTATGGCCGTTAGATCTCTCTTTGTGTAGTAATCTCAACCGTCCATACGCCAATAGAAAACCCATAAACGGTTTTACCTATGAAAACCTCCATTGAGGGCTGATGAGTGCTACACCGTAATTTCTAAAGATTCTCTAGACTCCAGGTAGGAATATAAATAAATTATGAGACTTATGTTCACTACGTATACATGTTTAAAATATATTTGTTTGAAATGATCCTTATGAATTACTGCCCATACTTGTTTTTTTAAGCAAAATAGTTTAATATAAAATAGATAAATATACTGAAGAGTTAAATTTCTAATGTTTTTATTATACTATTTCTTCGAGGCGAACCTGGGTGGCCTGTGGGTATTAAATGGAAAAGATCTTTAAAAATAACGAGTACCACAAAATTCATGAAATTTTGTGAAGGTTCACATTCAACATTTATTTTATATCCCTCCTCAGCAGCCCAAAAATCAGTTAATTATATGTACAATACTGTACAATACTGGGAGTGGTGCATATTGCGCAGTGCTAAAAGTTATCAATTACATAGTTTTTGATCGGTAGCGTTTGTTCAAAAGAAGTTGACGAATGCCCAAAAAAGCTGGCGGTCACCCAAAAAAAGCCTAGCGATCCTTCCACAAAAGGGATGGATGACAGGCAAGAAGAAAGAACCAGAAGACAAAAGGGCATTGTCTGAATCCGAATTTGTGTATCAATGCAAATCAAGCAAAACAGAACAAACTATGTCAATAATGAAGACAAAGAATATGCACAACATGGAATGCACACAAGCACAATTGTAGCAGCCTAGCTCGCATCTTCTCCGTAAACATTAACAGATACACAAACATTTCCATTCACATTCAATTGTTACAAGCTCACAAAAAACACATACATAAATTTAATCTAGTCAAACACTTTTGCAAAATAGCAGTAAATAACTAAATATACTCTTCCAAAGGTTAGTGAAGAAACCTACCCATTTTCGAAAAATCAAAACTACACGAACCGAAGACCCCTTCTCGCAAGCTCGAAATCCTACCTTTTTCGGACTGTTTTTTAACGTATGTGAGAATGAAATAGGTGGGAACCTGGCTGGTATCGTGGCAGACACCTGGGTTCCACTATTGGAAGAACGACAGTGAAACGAGGGCGTATTGAGCCCGTGGAACTCCAAAAAAATATTAAAAAAATGGAGAAATATGGGGTGCGATCCAATGCTCTGTGAAATCGGGCGACGAAAATGACCTGCTGCGGCTCTTATATATACTAGTAAATGGGACGTGTGTTGCACGTGATTCATTTTGATTATTTAAGAAAATACATAATTTAAATAAAATGAATATTAATGTGTATTATGAATATAAGTTGTTTCATTTTTAATAATAATATACACTATACACTGAAATAATTTATAAAAATATATTACAAATTATCTTAAAAAAATAATTTGATACTACAAACTATGGGTTAAGAAAGATGGTACAAAGTCATATGTTCTCTAGTTATGCTATCTTATTCAATTATAACTGTCCACGAGAAATACCATACAAAGGATTTCATGTTATAAAATTTGCAAATGTAAGTAAACAATATTTTCTTATGGATATGATGGCAATCCCAATTTTTTTTTTTTATTATTGTATCATAGCAAACAAGCAAGAATTTCTATAATTTTGAAGTTCTGCACGAACAGAAATTCAACATTAATTTTTTTTTTAAATTTAAGAGGGTACATTTAAAAAACATGATATAAATAAGTCAATAAGTTTAATATTATTTATAAGTTCAATTAGTCATTTTTCTCTTGGGCCTTGATCTATCTTGTAACATTCTTTTTTCTTCATATTACTTGATTTGTTGTTGATGTCTCATTCATTATTTCGTTGTCAACTTTGTTATCTTGTTTGAGTCATTGTTTAAGAATATAGGCTTGAGTTTATTGAAATTCATCTAATAATTTATTAGAAACTGTTTCAAGTTTTTCACTTGTATGCTTCTCCTGATCATTCTTGTTTTTTTGCTTTACTATTTTGTGGTTGAACCCTTTCAATAGCATCCGATACAACCAAAAACTTCCCTTATTTATTTATTTATGTTTTTCTATTAAGTGCGATGAGAAAACAAATTCATTTTATGTTTATTGAGTCAATTATCTGTAACATATTGATTATTATAATCTGTGAAAAAAAAATTAGAAACATAAATAAAATTGAAAAATAGAACTTTATAGACAACAACGTATATGATATATATATATATATATAAATATATATGTAAAGCTAAAGGAAATGTGCATATTAGTATAATGTTACATCTTCAATAGATGTTATATATTAATTTACATGGCATGCAATACATAATGTTGTTGTATCCTCAAACATCATATTGCACGTTGTCATCGTCTTATATGATATTTAAAGCCAACCTATTATCTTGAAATAGTGAAATTTCGGTATTATATCTTGAAAAGATATTTTGATTGAAAATGATACTTATGGTATAATTGCATTGATGTGGTTCTATGCCCTTCTCATTATATTTCATACATTTTGCACGTTATTAAATAGTACCTGAAATTCAATCGCAGTATATTTTGTATCATATCATAGTATTGCTTTATCATCAACGTTATCAATTATTCCCTTCAAACAATAATATATATCCTATAAATGTATAGTTTAATTGACATTAGTACTTTGTTAGTATTTAAATTTTAGCTAAAACTTTTTACTTTTCATATCCCCTCAATAGTTCCTATTGATCATAGATAAATTTTTTATGTGCTACTTTCCTTAAGTTTTGATTTTTATGCTTCATGAGGAACATACTTATTTTGAATCAATCACTTTGTACATGATCTATATAACATGTAAACCAAATGAAAAAATATTATTAATATCAAAATAAAATATTGAATATTTTATAATATACTGAGTACCAAGTTTTCATTTCTTGATTATCTTCAACATCATTATTTCTTAGTACTCACATTGTTAAATTTTTACCTGCAAAACATAAAAGATTAAAAGAAAATAACTTTACATAATGTATCAATATCATCAACTTTTTAATAATTAATTATTACTTAGGTATAATATTTACAAATAAATTAAATAGATCTACAATAATTAGAGTTGAAATGACATACCCAAAAAAAGGGAAATAGGTCTTATCTTATTTAAAACTCTCATTATATAGCTCTTATAGTAATTGGTCTAGATGGACGTCGCAACTTTCTTTTTATTCAACATCATGGAATTTTTTTGGTATTTTTTGTTCTAGTTGCGTCTTATTTCTGTATCAATGCTTAATTTTTTTTGTTAAATGTGCACTTCATTATTATTCTTTGTTAGTTGTCATGTTTTGTTATATTCTTAAAAACCTTTATGTGTTTGTTCTGAATTTCACAGGTGTGAAACATTAAGAACTTCATCTTCATTTTTCTCGCCGCATCATTTTTGTTTTTTCTCCCCCTTTCTCCTTTAATTTAGGATGTACTTCTTTGTAACTTCATTTACTTTTACAATATATATAATTAAACTTAGAAGGAAGATGACTCAGATAAGAAAAACTTAAATTATGATTAGTGTAACAATTTTATTGTCGGTATAAAGAAAAGTAATCAAACACTCCTCGTACTTAACAAAAACCTTCATGCACTCCCACTTTTGGAAAAAAAGTCATTCACACACATCTTGGTATTTATGACCAAATAAAAAAATATTGTTCATTTATGTAAAATTATAATATCACTTTACTTTGAGCTATTATAAATACTGTTCCTCTACAGTTAAATATATGTATAATTCTATCCAAAGTTGATATAATGTATAATTAATTAAATAAGCTATTCTTCGATTAATTAAAAAATAAAATATGATTATAATTTTATAAAAATAAATAAAATAAAAAATAATTTGATATTAATTTTTCGGTCACTATTAATATATTAATTTCTTTTGAATGATAGTATTTTGCTGATAACCTAATTAGAAAATTTTCTTTTGAATATCGAAAGACTATAGATAATCTAAATAATTTAAATAACTATTCATGATTCGTATTTTTTATTATTAAAATAATACTTTTTAAATGCTGAAATTACATCTTTGTGGAAGGTTAAGTAATAACTAATGATAAACCATTTTTTAATAAAATATGATAATTTAATTAAGTTATATAAATAATTAATCTACCACAAAAAAGATGAAATGCACATTACATACAATATATTTCCTCTCTCTCTCTAAATATCTTGAGTTGAATCTTGGCTTTAACAATAGAAAATTAACAGAATCTTATTAGTACAAGAATATCTAGCATGTCGGTAATTGAAGTGCAAACTTGGATAAATGTGTACACAGTTGATGTTTGTAAAAATATTAAAGAAAAAGACATGATTGAAAATAAAATGTGAAAATAGTAATACACTTCACATATTAGTAGTTGAAGATGACATTGTCTCTCAAACAAAATCAACTTCAATGGTATGCCTTGGCCTTTTTTGTATTATGTGGTATTTGCAACCCTTTTTTGTATTTATTATGAAGATGAAATTTATTAAACGAAATTTGAAGCCAAGCAAAATGAAATTATTTCGTGACTTTACTCATTCCTATTCTTGTGAATCATTCATATTATTAATAATATTCATGAAATGAGTTTGCTTTCTATCAATCAATTTGAAGTTCATACACATTTATTTTATAGTAATAATAAAAATATTTTTGTTAATTTAATGATAATACTATATACTTAATACATGATTATTAATAATTACATATTTATAAATCCCATACTAACTTAATTAAAAAAGATTATTTTTTATTAATGGGACATAGTTATCCAAATAACTTGATTTGTTTATACTCTTAAAAAAATATTGATGTATAAAGAGTTTATTCATTAAACAAAATCATTTCATAATGCCCATGGATTAAGAAAAATTTAAAAATCTTAAATCATGAAAATACATAATTACAATATAATTAAATTGATAAAACAATACTTCGACTAAAATTGAATACATGAATAGTCTTCGGTCAGAAAAATTGTAGATTTTAATGGTGAAATTACTGTGTTATTCGTTATGTATATATAAGTTGAGAATCGATTCTCTATATCAAATGTATGAGAATTAATTAATCATAGTTTTATCTCCCCGTTAACACCAATCATGTGCCTCAACTAAATTAATTTTTGTGGTTAATCAAGAACATAGTCATCATTTATGTGGGTGAATAAAGTTTGGGTGTGAAAACTTCACACTGTGAGCTTCGGAGAAAATGGAGATCATGCCAGGCCTACTCTCAAGTTATGTTATTCATATGCTTTATGCATCCGTAAATAGTGATGGCAGTATTTCGATTAATTAATTGAAATAAAGATTATTATACAATGTGCAGGAAGCTATAGGAAATTGTGTATGCCTCAAATATTACCCAATTATATTCTATGTGAATCACTCAAGTTAATAGCACACACTGTAGAAGCTTTATAGTTATACATTTATAAAACCTTATTTAGTATTAATCACAAGTTCATACTCATTTATTTAACAATAATAATATAAATCCTTTTTTATATTTTAGTATAATATTAGATTATAAATATAGGAGGCCTTTTGGCATTCAGAAAAATTAAAAAACGTAATTTTATGTAGATAATCCCAATTGATTCATACTTAATAAATATCAATATAAATAAATAATATATATGTATACTTATAATAATAATATATAATATATAATGAACAAAATAAATTATGTATAATTAAAATATATACAGTGAACTAACATAATAATACAAAAATAGATACAAATCACTTTTGTATGTATACAACAAATTAATTAATTCATTTATCACAATAATGTATTCAATTAACTAACATTAAGTTTTAATAAAATTAATTACAAGTATAACAAATTTACTCAATTGACCTTAAATTTTTTTCAAGTATAATACATATAGGGGTATTTTAGACTCTTCAAAAAAGTTACGAAATGTAAGTCATTCTTAACATTCACACTTTTATAATAGTTATAGATTATAGATGTATAAATAATAATAATATAATATAATGATATAGGCTTGTATATATGTATAATATAATATAATATAATATAATATAATATAATATAATATAATATAATATAATATAATATAATATAATATAATATAATATAATATAATATAATATAATATAATATAATATAATATAATATAATATAATATAATATAATATAATATAATATAATATAATATAATATAATATAATATAATATAATATAATATAATATAATATAATATAATATAATATAATATAATAATGATAAATATATATATATGCAGTTTTAATATAGAGTGTAGTTTTTTTTTCTTTTTGTGAGTTGTGTTTGAGCCAAGTCTCGGCTAGTTGGCTCATTATCCTTCTGAAAAAAAATGACCCATATACATATTATTATTTGATTTGTATTATAAATACGAAAGAACTAAAGCTTCAAAAGAAAATCATTTGACAAAGTAGAAATGAAGCAATATATTCATCATATTCTTCACATAATGATTCACTCGATATCTTAAATTCCTCATAAGTAAAGGAAGTTATACACAGTATCCTATAATAAGATATGCCTATTAATACTTCATTTAATTATAGGAGTTGAGGGACCTTATCTCACGACCAGCTCTTAGAATTAGCTTTTGGGTTAGAAATGAGTGCCAAAAAGTTTCTATGGGTTGTGAAAAGCCCAGATGAGAATTCATCAAATGCAGCTTACGTTAGTGTTCAAAGTACTTCCAATCCTTTCAACTTTCTACCACAAGGGTTTTTGGATAGGAACAAGAACAAGGCTTGATTGGAGGTTTTGAAGGGAAGGAACTTAGAAATAGGATAAGGGTTCATAAAGATGAAGCTGCAAAGGCTTGGAGTGATATGGGATCATCAAAGAAGGCACTCGATGATTTAGCTAACAAGTGGATACACGGATAGTTCGAGTTCTAGTTCTAATTAACTAAATTTTCACTTAAGTTATGTGCAAAAATTAATAAGCAAGAATATTTTCTGCATCTATTGTCAGACTACACTAACTAACTAAATACATAGAATGATGAATGATCAATATTTCTCAAATTTGACACTGCAGAAAAAAAAAAAAAAACTCATGAGAAAGTATCTCACAATATCTCAGAAAAATTACTAGTTTGATTAGCTTTACCTCATAACCAATGTCAATTCCTCATTCCCTTTAAGCTTCCAAACGACCACATTGCTTCCTCTTAGTTTTCTTGGCTCTTGTGGGTAAGGAGAGAGTATCCAGGTAGATGACTGGACTGCGAATTATGTGCACGTTTCGATTTGAAGAGCTTATTCCATAATACAGCCGATTACCTTCAAAATTCATCTCCTTAGGGTTGTAGTACTCCATATGTGAATAACCGATATCAAGAACAACCTCACCTTTATTGGTCAAACATAACGGCTTAACATGATAGCACATGTGCAAGTACCAGGGACTAGGCACATTCTCAATTGTCAGAAACTTAAACCAAGACTTAGAATCACCATATATCTTCATCATCCATATTTCAAGCATGGTCATATCATATGTGTTCCGGTACAAACACAAATGACCTCCTAGTGTAGTCAATCTAAAGATAGAACGGGTCTCTAAACACTCCGGCTTAGGAAATTTCTTGAATTTATCAGATGTAGGATCGAAATAATATATTTCATCAGTGAAACCGTAACAAGACTCATAACTTGGGTAGTTTACATAATGAGAATCCAGGCAATCACGACATGCTTTGCTTAAGAGCTCCAGGCGAAGGGCTTCTTTTGCTTGTACGTTGTAAGTTTCGCAAATTTCAATCCCAACAAAATGAAGAGTCCCATTGTTAAAGATCCCTGAATCCTGCCTTATATGCATGGTAGATGATTCTTTTGTCCACAAATTGTTTTTATAGGAAAAAACTGCATAGAAACCACTAGAGGCTAAAATAACCTTGTAATCATCATTTGACGAATCATAACAAATACCATGGGTGGTCTCAAAAATATCGACTGGAAATGGGCACGAGAAATTTTTGTACGTTCTATTTGATGGATTCCATAAAACATACATCTTATCGTCTTGACGACTATTCTTTATCAAGATAAGACCATTGCAGGAACATAAGACATATGCTTGGCGATACTTTTTAATTGGAAATTCTATTAGTCCTTCGAAACGAAAACTTCTATTAGCAAATTTGATTAACGAAAGGTTCGATGATTTGAAACATGGGCTCAATAGACAAAGAGTTAAAGAGTCTGAATTCGTCGATTGGTGGAGATGAATTTTGGCAAATTCAGTACCTGAGATTATGGAATTCCATTGTTTAGAGACCGATTTGAACCTACATAGAGATTTGACTGGTAGTCTTGAGAGAATATTTTGAATGATGTCATATGGAATATTTGATGTATCTTCTTCCGATGATTGCTTCTTCGGAGGATTTTTCGTTCTCTTAATGTACGTTCTCGCCATTGTTTGAAGCAAGAGAGTTTTCTCTGGAGACACTATTAGACATACCCTAGCTAGTATATGTATATATATATATATATATCATTACAGCAACATGTAGGACTTGGATATAGACTTTATAGCCCATCGATGCCAGACACACATTTGGGTTTAAAATGGAATAATGTATATTGAAGCCCACATAGCATTTACATTTTCACCGAGGAAAAGCAATTTTCCGCGTTTTAAAAATATACTTTGGTATCTTATGGTGATTCTTGAGTTAATTTCTCATTGATTTCACAATTGATCTATTTACGAACCTCAAATTTGAGCATTCATATAAATGCAGCACATAAGGTATACTTACCATCATTGCATTATGTCATTTATATAATACTAGTCAAATGCACGTGCATTCGCACGTGAAAACTCAATTTATAATGTTAAATAAATAAAAGTATTCAAATATAATTTTAAAATAATATAAAACGTATAAACAGTTTATTTATTCAAATTTGCCAAATTTTTAATGTAAAAATCTTAATTATTAATTTTATCACTAAAATCTATGTCAATATATGGTTTCTATTATATTAAATAAATAAAGACCATGTAAACATTTCACTTAAGCTTTAAATAAAATAATTCTCCTTATTTTATAGATTATATTATTTTCAATTTTTAACCCACAAGAGTCATATTTGTTATTTTCTAATAATAAATTCAAAATAGTGACATAAATGTGCATTAGTTTATATATTTTCATATTCAATTGAATTTTTCCCTAGCTAAGTCATATAATCCTATAGTTTTGGATAAGAACATAATAACCTAAATAAGATAAGAAGGTAAATTACTTTTGGATAAGAACATAATAACCTAAATAAGAAGGTTGTTCAATCTCTTTCTATATTGATCATCTTTTATATCACTTCAAGACCATCTTGACCATACGTAGTTAGAGGTGGTCGAATATTTTTTTTAAGCCATTGCAATTGACCACTGAAAATCAAATGCAATTCTCATGTTAAAATTGGATTTAAATGACCTTCGCAATTAGGTTCTCCATTCGACCAACTCAATTATGTTATATGGAACAAGGTTTTGAATACAATGAAAATAATGCAAAAGAAAATAATCCTAGTAAAATATATATAGTACAATAATAAATTTAAACATTAGTTGGGATAGTTAAGTGTCATATTTGTTCTGTCAATTCAAATGCTGAAATTTTATAAGATGGGTAGACAAAAAGCTTTTCATATCCCCACTAAATATTATGTTTATATAATTTATAATTTATTTATACCATGTGAAAGAATTTAATTACAAAGATCTTGATATCCTCCATTCATTTTGATTAGTTGTAGATCAAGTATTCTAAGTCATTTTTATTAACTTAGAACCATTTTGAATTTTGAACAAAGTGGTAACATTTAAAAATTATATTACTGAAAGGACATATGATTATTATTTCAGTGTAATAATATATACTTACCAACAAATTGATGATTTTCCAACTTCACTTAAAAAAAGGATGGATGTACCATAAGATTCGAAGTATTAACCATTAAATCTAAATGGATGATAATAAGGATTGTATAAATTGATATAACATATATTAGTAAATTGAATAATAGTATAAATTAATGGTAACATTTATCTCTGAAGTTAATAAGCAAGGATAATATTGTCTAGTAAACAATACAATTCATTTAGTAATCATAAAAATCACTACTTCCTTCCAAGATGAATGAATCATAAAAAAGACACCTCCGATTATTTCAAATTAATATTCACTAACGAGAGTTACAATTCGTAATTTGTAATTTTCAATAAAAGTATAAATGTCTAATACTTTTAAAGTTTAAATTATTAATATTATGAAAATAGCGTATCTTAATTAATGGAAACTAAATGTTAAAATTAGTAGGAGTAAATGTTAGAGGTTTACATTATTGTAGTCGTTTTTAGTTAAATGATATGATTAATGAGAATAAATGTTAAAGGTATAAATTATTGAATTCATTCTTAATAAACGGTTAAATGGTCTTTTCAGAATAGGAAGAACACACGTCCATATTTTTTAGTTAAATAAATGAATGATGTATTAATAAATTTTATTCACAAGAATGATGAAGACCATTCAAATTCTTAATTGATCACTATCTATAACTTTTAGATTATTAACACTTTTCTCATTTCAATAATATATAGTATTATGAATAATATATATTGATGATAATATAATAATTTTAAAATAATATAGCAATCGCCGAGATTTTTTTTTCTAATTTAATGTAATTAAGATAACTATTAATCAATAAAAATGATATGATTAATGAGAATAAATGTTAAAGGTATAAATTATTGTATTCATTCCTGATAAAAGGTTAAATGGTCTTTTCACAATAGGGAGAACACACGTCCATACTTTTTAGTTAATAAATGAATAATGCATTGATAAATTTTATTCACAAGAATGATGAAAACCATTCAAATTTCTAATTGATGACTATCTATAACTTTTAGATTGTTAACAGTTTTCTCATTTCAATAATATGTAGTATAATTATGAACAATATATATTGAAGATAATTTAATAATTTTAAAATAATATAGCAATCGCCGAGAAATAATTTTCCAGTTTAATCTAATTAAGATAACTATTCATCAATACCCAAGAGTCACCAACTCATAGTCTATCAATTTATATCTAATTTCCGTCTGCAATAATTGATTAAGTAATGTTTAAAAATTTACATTTTTAATATATCCATTGTCCAATTGTTATTTTACAACTTTACCATCAACTATATATTGAAAATAAAACTAATACAATTCATTTAGTAAATATAAAAATCACTACTTCCCTCCAAGTTTTTTGAATCATAAAAGGACATCCCAAATTACTTCAAATTAATATTCACTAATGAGAGTTAAAATTTATCTAATATATAATTTTCAATAATAACATAAATGTCTAATACTTTTAAATTACAGATTTTTTAAATTCTTATTATTATTCTGAAAATTAAAGTTTATCCTAATTAATGGGAAGCTAATGTTTGGATTAGTGGGAGTAAATGTTAGATGTGTAGTATTCTTTTTAGTTAAATAATATAATTAGTGGGAAAAAATGATAGAGATGTAAGTTATAATATTCATTTTTAATAAAGGGTTAAATGATGTTTTCACAATGGGAAGAAACAATCCATACTTACAATATATATTTAACATAATTTAATAATTTTAAAATAATTTCGCAATCGCCGAGAAATAATTTTCTAATTTAATCTAATTAAGAAAACTATTAATCAATACCCAAGAGTCAACAACTCCTAGTCTATCAATTTATATCTAATCTCTATCTACAATAATTGATCTAGAACGTTTAAAGATTTACATTTTTAATATATCCGTTGTCCAATTGTTATTTTAAAATTTTACCATCAACTATATATTGAAAATAAAAATAATACAATTCATTTAGTAAACATAAAAATCACTACTTCCCTCTTAATGAATCAGAAAAGGACATCCCATATTACTTCAATTTAATATTCACCAATGAGAGTTAAAATTTATATAATGTATATTTTTCAATAAAAACATAAATGTTTAATACTTTTAAATTACAGATTTTTAAAATTACTATTATTAAATATGAAATTTCCAATTGTCCTTCTGAATGCCAGATAAAATTGGGACTCCAAATCAAATGATACACACTCCCGAAACTCATTGATTCTAGTTCAGTCCTACTCTCTGAAAGTTTGACGCTGACGGTAAAACTTCAGAACTCATGAGTTACGGCCCACGAAGATACCAAAACATAGGAGCTTGTTATGGGAAGAAATTAGGAAATCTTTTAGCTACCTCAAAATCGATGGTTTGGGGATTCGTTCAGGACGGATTAAGTGTTTGTTTTTATCATAATTTTCATAGTTTTTGTTTTTATTTATTCATATTTTTTTCTCTAGACATTGAATGGGGCCCACATTTTGTCACGTGTCATCTGGTTTTATTGTTCAGGGCTCCAACGAATTAAATAAGGGTTAGTTCGTGCTTGGGTCGAAAATTTTAGTATGAGTTCCATCTTGACTCGGCTCAACTCAGGGCGAATTAGATCATGACCACAAGCTGTTTGGTTGGATTCGGGTCAGCTAGAACAATAATGCCTTCACGCTTGTAAAAGTATTCTAGCTCTTTTGGACAAATATATCATTATATTGCACCTTCAACTTTTTGTGCTTATTTTTAGAATGGTACATGATGTGACAACCCACATTTCCATCGGTTCAACGTAACTTAATAATAAACAAAAAAATCCACGAACAAATGTCATTTTTCGTGAAAAATTGTAAATTTTGTCTCAAATGATATCTAATTTTAGTTTTAATTTTATATATTAAGAAAGTTTGATAACAGTGTTAGTAATCTAATGGTTGCAATGCTAGTCTTTTTTTAATTAACGTTAATCCTATACTTTATTGTTATTATTTGAAATTGCATTTTACCCCTTAAGCTATACAAAATGTATCAAACACCCCTTAACCAAATATTATTGTCAATTACCCCTAGAAAAAATAGAAGAAAATAAAAAATAATTGACGAAGATGATGAGCGTTCCATGTAAATAACATTATTATAAAAAAGAATACTTATATTGTAATTAATGTGAAATAGTGGGATGTTTTCTAAAATCAGGTAAAGTGGATAATTGTTGATCTTTTATCCCAAAATACAATATAACATCTCTATATATTAATAAAATCACTCTGATATTTGTTTTATAAAAGAATTACACTTATATTTATTATAAAGAAAGTTAAATCACTATGCCACACACACGGTCCATATATATAATTAGCTGGGAGAATTGCATCACCCCCTTGAACTTTAGACATTAAGCATCCACACACCTTAACTTTAAAAAATTGGCATCAACACCCCCTCTTCTACATTTTTCACTAAATTTTCTAGTGAAAAAAGAAAAAAGCGCTTCCACTTTGAATTAGAAAAAGCTAAATTGTATAATTTGTTGGAGGAAATAGTATAATTAAATTACATATTAATTAGAAAAAATAAGATAGCGTCTCAAAGTTAAGTTTTTCAAAATATGTTCATATTTCTAAACTTTAAATTTATTAAAAAATAATTTAATATCGAATTCTTATGTACCAAATAGATATTAGTCAAAATAGCAATTATTTTCAGATTCAGCTTTTTATTAAACTACAATTGTCAATCTGAGAAAAAAACAAAGTGGTATAGAAGCGAATTTACTTTTTTTGCAACTAATTATTTTTTCAATAGGTTTATACAATATTTTTGCACATTAGAAGAAGTTTTTGAATTTATAATGAAAAAATCATTTATGAATATATATTGTGTCGAGCATATACAGATTTTTTTAGAATTTAGTAATGTACTAATAATATTTTATAAAATAAGAAATTAAACTTTAGTAATGTACATTATATATGATATTAGTAATGTACATGTTTATGTAAAATGTATTAACATATTTAAGCAATAAGATTTTTATAAAAATAGAGAACTAACTATTATTGAAGAAAATTTTTTTAGGAGTTGTGAGCCATCTTTTCTATATTTCTTTATTTTCAATAGATTGTAAGTAAAAATTTAAGGGTATTTTAGTCTTTTATAAGTATAAATAATGAAAAAAGTACCAATGGAAGGTCCATGCCAATTTTTCAAAGTTGAAGAGTGTGGATGCCAAATATCTAAGGTTTAGGGGAGGTGGATGCAATTATCCCTATATAATTACAAATGTATATTACAAATGAGCTGAAGTTTAAAACAAAAAATTCGAGAAAATTATACTGTGCATTCATGTTGAAAACAAACATCGGACCCACGTGTAAACTCCACTTTTCTGCTCTTATTTTCTTTTTTTATCGGCAATTTTCTTTGATTTATCAGTGAAGCTCTGAAATTCAAGCCATCGTCTCAATATTCAGTAAAACAAATAAGGAAATGTATTTTAAGCATTAACTGCTATAAGTGTTTGATGACATTTTCAACTCACGTAATTTGTTTCCATTTTCTTCATGTTGTTCCGTTGTAACTTAGATTCTCAATGAATTTAATTTTTCCTCCGATCCAAAAATAAGAAAAAAAAAGTCAAAAAAAGAGATTTGTTTTTTTGTTAAATAAAAAAATCATTTTACCCAACATTCATACAAGTGGTTACACGGATACATTAAGTTAATACAAAAAAATTGTAAGAAGACACTCAATGATTTAGCTAACAAGTGGATACACGGACAGTTCGACTTCGAGTTCTAGTTTCTGTGCCAGCTTACATTTAAATCTTCACTAAGTTATGAGCAAATATTAATAAGCAAGAATACTTTCTGCATTTATTGTAAGACTAAACTAAATACATATAGAATGATGAATCATCCATATTTCTCGAATTTGATAAACCAAGTTTGGTGAATTATGGTTTTGCAAATTTTTAACCATCCGATGCTCACATTGTTTATGAAAAAAGAAAAACAAAAAATAACAGAGAGAAACACAAACTTGTAGCTTGCTCCCATGGTATTAACCTCCCTTGAGATTTAGGTCATCAATTTAATCTCCAGTCCTGAATCAGCAAAACGTGGACTCTTTAGATATACTATTAAGTTTTCTGTAAAACAAATGCACAGAATTAGATAATGAAAAGTACAACAAATCACCTCATGAGAAAGTATCCCACAATATCTCAACAAAATTACTCAACCAAGTCGAAAAAAGTGTAATCATGAAGAAATCATAAGGCCGTTTCATGGCTGGTAAAATATGTACTTCAATGTTTTGATTTACAAAACCAAATTTCTATCACATCATCTTATTGTGGTAGTTATAAGTCAATAGCAAATGTATGAAGTAAACTGCAAAACTGAGTCATCTTTTAAACAACTATACAATAAACTAACTCCTCCAAGTGAGAGCTATATATACTAATTATTAGGGGTGGCAATTACGTTGTTCGGGTTGGGTTTGGGTCGGATCCATTTGGGTTGGGTCCAATGTCAAAACTCATGCATTATTGTTGGACCCAATAAGGACCCAATAATGGACCCAACAAGGAACCAATTATAAGGACCCAATTATAGACCCAACAAGGACCCAAATACAGAATATAAGATATTTTAAATAAGTTTAGCATAACGTTTACACTCACAACACACATTACCCACATAAATCAAAATTTTTAAATAAAGTGCACTTTTTACACACACATTTCACACAATTTACACACGATATATTTTTACACACACTTTTTACACAAAATGCATATATTTTATATAAAATATACATTTTTTACACACATGGTATACTATTTTTTATACACACATTTCACAATTTTTACACATAATGCACACATTTTGTATAAAATACACACTTTGTATACACATTTCACACTTTTGACACTCAATATATTTTTTACAAATGGTTCACATTTTTTACACATATTGCACACATTTTATATAAAATATACACTTTTTACACACATGGTATACTTTTACACACACTTCACATTTTTTACAAATTTTTTATGCATAAATGTATATTTTATGTTTGTAAAAGTGTAAAATATGTGCAAAAATTATGTGT
The DNA here is from genome assembly GCA_963669365.1 of Verbascum thapsus. Taxonomy (NCBI): domain Eukaryota; kingdom Viridiplantae; phylum Streptophyta; class Magnoliopsida; order Lamiales; family Scrophulariaceae; genus Verbascum; species Verbascum thapsus. Next base: position 13,703,595 of record OY770110.1, on the reverse strand, counting down.
TTTCTTTAAAGTGTGTCTCATGCGTTACGAATTTACAATGTATATAAAAGTAGTATACTTTAGGAAAAAAAAGTACAATGTATGTAAAAAACATGAGTTTTGGTATATAAAATGTGTAAAAATTATGAAATGTTTGAAGAAAGTTTATAGCGTATGTAAAAAATGTGAATTGTGTGTAAAAATTGTTTATTTTGTGTAAAACAAATGTAGCGAATGTAAAAAATATTGACTTAAGTGTAAATAATTAGTATATTGGGTAAAAGCTATGTAGTATGTGTAAAAAATGTGTAATGTGTGTAAAAAAGTGTGAAGCGTGCGAAAAAAGACTGAATTATATGGTAAAAAAGTGTTTTTGTGTAAAAGTTATGTAGTGTGTGTAAAAAGTGTACATTGTGTGTAAAAAATGTAGAGTGTGTAAGAATATAAATTGTTTGTAAAAAGTGTGAAGTATGTGTAAAACGTGTGAATTGTGTGTAGAATTTTTTTTGTATAAGAATTATGTCTTGTGTGAAAAAAATGTATATTTTAGTAATGAACCATGACTATTGATACTATCACAAAATGTTGCTCACAATGACAAATCGTGAGTAGACACAGAGATTTGTAGAGTGATAACATATGCATATACTCACCAAAACACACAGCACTCAACAAACCTTCCATTTTTGTCAGTTTTTAATCTTATGTGAGCAAATGTGAGCATGTATCCTAGAACCAGTACTAGTTATCCAGTTCATTGCACGAGAGGGAGTGAGTGAGAGAACGCAAATGTAATCAATTTACTAGAACTAGTACTAGTTAAATTAGCTATACCTCATAATCAATGTCAAGTCCTCATTCCCTTTTCAAGTTTCCAAATGACCACATTGCTTGCTCTTAGTTTTCTTGACTCTGGTGGGTAAGGAGAGAGTATCCAGGTAAATGAGTGGAGTGCGAATTATGTGCACATTTCGATTTGAAGAGCTTATTCCATAATACTATCGATTACCTTCAAAATTCTTCACCTTAAGGTTGTAGTACTCCATATGTGAATAACCGATATGCAGAAGAACCTCACCTTTGTTGGTCAAACATAATGACTTAACATGATAGCACATGTGTGTTAGAAAAGGCACATTCTCAATCGTCAGAAACTTAACCCAAGACTTATAATCACCATATGTCTTCATCATCCATATTTCAAGCATTGTCATATCATATGTGTTCCGGGACAAACACAAATGACCTCCCAGTGTAGTCAATCTAAAGATAAAATGGGCCTCTAAAAACTCTGGCTTAGGAAATTTCTTGAACTTATCAGTTGTAGGATCGAAATAATATATTTCATTAGTAAAACCATAACAAGACTCATAACTTAGGTAGTTTACATAATGCGAATTAAGGCAATCACGACATACTTTGCTTAAGAGCTCCAGGCGAAGGGCTTCTTTTGCGTGCACGTTGTAAGGCTCGCAAATTTCAATCCCAACAAAATGAAGATTCCCATTGATAAAGATCCCTGAATCCTGCCTTATACGCATGGTAGATGATTCTTTTGTCCACAAATTGTTTTTATAGGAAAAAATTGCATAGAAACCAGTAGCAGCTAAAATAACCTTGTAATCATCATTTAACTGATCATAACAAATCCCATGGGTGGTTACAAAAATATCGACTGGAAATGGGCAGGAGAATTTTTTGTATGTTCAATTTGATGAATTCCATAAAACATACATCTTATCGTCTTCACGATCGTTCAACAAGATAAGACTATTCCAGGAACACAAGACATAGGCTTGGCGATATTTTTTCATTGGAAATTCTATTAGTCCTTCGAAATGATAACTTCGAATAGCAAATTTGAATAACGAAAGGCTCGATGCTGTGGAACATGGGCTTATTAGACAAAGAGTTAAAGAGGCTGAATTCGTCGATTGGTGGAGATGAATTTTGGCAAATTCAGTACCTGAGATTATGGAATTCCATGGTTTAGAGACCGATTTGAACCTACAGAGAGATTTGACTGGTAGTCTTGAGAGGATATTCCGAATGATGTCATATGGAAGATTTGATGTATCTTCTTCCGATGATTGCTTCTTCAGAATATTTTTTGTTCTCTTAATGTATGTTCTCGCCATTGTTTAAAGCAAGAGGGTTTTCACAGGAGACACTCTCAGCCCTAGCTAGTATATATATATATATATCATTACATCATCAGGTAGGACTTCGATATAGACTTTATAGCCCATCTCGTACGCGATGCTAGACACGCATTTGGGCTTAAAACGGAATAATATGTATTGAAGCCCACATAGCATTTACATTTTGACCGAGGAAAAGCAATTTTCCGCGTTTTAAGAATATACTCTGGTATCTTATTGTGAATCTTGATTTAATTTCTGATTGATTTCACAATCGATCTATTTACGAACCTCAAATTTGAGGATTCATATAAATGCAGCACATAAGGTATAATAACCATCATTGCATCATGTCATTTCTATAATACTAGTCAAATGCACGTGCATTTGCACGTGAAAACTCATTTTATAATGTTAAATAATTAAAAGTATTCAAATATAATTTTAAAATAATACAAAACCTATAAACAGTTTCTTTATTCAAATTTGCCAATTTTTTTATGTAAAAATTTTAATTTTTAATTTTATCGCTAAAATCTATGTCAATATATGATTTCTATCATATTAAATAAATAATGAACATGTACACATTTCACTTTAGCTTTAAATAAAATAATTCTCCTTATTTAAATATTATATTATTTTCAATTTAAAACCCACAAGAATCATATTTGTTATTTTCTTATAATAAATTCAAAATACTGACATAATAGTGCATTAGTTCATATATTTTCTTATTCAATTGAATTTTTCCCTAGCTAAAACATATAATCCTATAGTTTTGGATAAGAACATAATAACCTAAATAAAATAAGAAGGTAAATTACTTTTTAAATAAAATACATATTAAGAAAATGTATATTTTTAGTCATGAACCGTGACAATTGATACTATCACAGACTGTTGCTCACACTGACAAATCGTGAGTAGACACAGAGATTTGTAGAGTGATAACATATGCATATACTCACCAAAACACACAGCACTCAACATACCTTCCATTTTTGTCAGTTGTTAATCTTATGTGAGCAAATGTGAGCATGTATCCTAGAACAGTACTAGTTATCCAGTTCATTGCACGAGAGAGAGAGAGTGAGTGAGTGAGTGAGTGAGAGAGAGAGCGCAAACGTAATCAATTATCCTAGAACTAGTACTAGTTTAATTAGCTATACCTCATAATCAATGTCAAGTTTTCATTCCCTTTCAAGTTCCAAATGATCAGATTGCTTCCTCTTAGTTTTCTTGACTCTGGAGGATAAGGAGAGAGTATCCAGGTAAATGAGTGGAGTGCGAATTATGTGCACGTTTAGATTTGAAGAGCATATTCCATAATACAATCGATTACCTTCAAAATTCTTCTCCTTAAGGTTGTAGTACTCCATATGTGAATAATCGATATCCAGAAGAACCTCACCTTTGTTGGTCAAACATAATGGCTTAACATGATAGAACATGTGTGTTAGAAAAGGCACATTCTCAATCGTCAAAAACTTAACCCAAGACTTATAATCACCATATGTCTTCATCATCCATATTTCAAGCATTGTCATATCATATGTGTTCCGGTACAAACACAAATTACCTCCCAGTGTAGTCAATCTAAAGATAGAATGGGCCTCTAAACACTCTGGCTTAGGAAATTTATTGAACTTATCATTTGTAGGATCGAAATAATATATTTCATTAGTGAAACCGTAACAAGACTCAATACATGGGTAGTTTACATAATTAGAACCAAGCCAATCACGACATACTTTGTTTAAGAGCTCCAGGCGAAGGGCTTCTTTTGCGTGTACGTTGTATGAAGAGTCACATTGATAAAGATCCCTGAATCCTGCATTATACGCATAGTAGATGATTCTTTTGTCCCCAAATTGTTTTTATAGGAAAGAAGTGCAGAGAAACCAGTAGCAGCTAAAATAACCATGTAATCATCATTTAACTAATCATAACAAATCCCATGGGTGGTCACAAATATATAGACTAGAAATGTGCACGAGAATTTTTTGTATGTTCTATTGGATGGATTCCATAAAACATACATCTTATCGTCTTCACGACTGTTCTTTAACAAGATAAGACCATTGCAGGAACACAAGACATAGGCTTGGCAATATTTTTTCAATGGAAATTCTATTAGTCCTTCGAAACGTAAACTTCGAATAGCAAATTTGAATAACGAAAGGCTCGATGATGTAGAACATGGGCTTTTTGGACAAAGAGTTAAAGAGTCTAAATTCGTCGATTGGTGGAGATAAATTTTGGCAAATTCAGTACCTGAGATTATGGAATTCCATGGTTTAGAGACCGAATTGAACCTACAGAGAGATTTGACTGGTAGTCTTGAGAGGATATTCCGAATGATGTCATATGGAAGATTTGATGTATCTTCTTCCGATGATTGCTTCTTCAGAAGATGTTTCGTTCTCTTAATGTATGTTCTTGCAATTGTTTAAAGCAAGAGGGTTTTCACTGGAGACACTGTCAGACATACCCTAGCTAGTATATATATATATATATCATTACAGCATCAGGTAGGACTTGGATATAGACTTTATAGCCCATCTGGTATGCAATGCCACACACGCATTTGGGCTTAAAATGGAATAATGTGTATTGAAGCCAACATAGCATTTACATTCTCACCGAGGAAAAGCAATTTTCCGCGTTTTAAAAATATACTCTAGTATATTATTGTGAATCTTGAGTTAATTTCTCATTGATTTCACAATCGATCTATTTAGGTACCTCAAATTTGAGCATTCATATAAATGCAGCACATAAGGTATAATTACCATCATTGCATTATGTCATTTATATAATACTAGTCAAATGCATGTGCATTCGCACGTGAAAACTCATTTTATAATATTAAATAATTAAAAGTATTCAAATTTAATTTTAAAATAATATAAAACCTATAAACAGTTTCTTTATTCAAATTTGCCAATTGTTTTATGTAAAAATCTTAATTTTTAATTTTATCTCTAAAATCTATGTCAATATATGATTTCCATCATATTAAATAAATAATGAACATCTACACTTTTCACTTAAGCTTTAAATAAAATAATTCTCCTTATTTAAATATTATATTATTTTCAATTTAAAACCCACAAGAATCATATTTGTTATTTTCTTATAATAAATTTAAAATAGTGACATAATAGTGCATTAGTTGATATATTTTCATATTCAATTGAATTTTTCCCTAGCTAAAACATATAATCCTATAGTTTTGGATAAGAACATAATAACCTAAATAAAATAAGAAGGTAAATTACTTTTTAAATAAGATACATATTAAGAAAACATATATTTTTAGTCATGAACCGTGACTGTTGATACTATCATAGACTGTTGCTCACACTGACAAATCGTGAGTAGACACAGCGATTTGTAGAGTGATAACATATGCATATACTCACCAAAACACACAGCACTCAACAAACCTTTCATTTTTGTCAGTTTTTAATCATATGTTAGCAAATGTGAGCATGTATCCTAGAACCAGTACTAGTTATCCAGTTCATTGCACGAGAGAGAGAGAGTGAGTGAGAGAGCGAGCGCAAATGTAATCAATTATCCTAGAACTAGTACTAGTTTAATTAGCTATACCTCATAATCAATGTCAAGATATCATTCCCTTTCAAGCTTCCAAATGATCAGATTGCTTCCTCTTAGTTTTATTGACTCTGGTGGATAAGGAGAGAGTATCTAGGTAAATGAGTGGAGTGCGAATTATGTGCACGTTTAGATTTGAAGAGCATATTTCATAATACAATCAATTACCTTCAAAATTCTTCTCCTTAGTGTTGTAGTACTCCATATGTGAATAACCGATATTCAGAAGAACCTTACCTTTGTTGGTCAAACATAATGGCTTAACATGATAGAACATGTGTGTTAGAAAAGGCACATTCTCAATCGTCAAAAACTTAACCCAAGACTTATAATCACCATATCTATTCATCATCCAAATTTCAAGCATTGTCATATCATATGTGTTCTGGTACAAACACAAATGACCTCCCAGTGTAGTCAATCTAAAGATAGAATGGGCCTCTAAACACTCTGGCTTAGTAAATTTATTGAACTTATCAGTTGTAGGATCGAAATAATATATTTCATTAGTGAAACCGTAACAAGACTCATAACTTGGATAGTTTACATAATGAGAACCAAGGCAATCACGACATACTTTGCTTAAGAGCTCCAGGCGAAGGACTTCTTTTGCGTGTACGTTGTATGAAGTGTCCCATTGATAAAGATCCCTGAATCCTGCCTTATACGCATGGCAGATGATTCTTTTGTCCCCAAATTGTTTTTATAGGAAAAAAGTGCATAGAAACCAGTAGCAGCTAAAATAACCTTGTAATCATCATTTAACTGATCATAACAAATCCCATGGGTGGTCACAAATACATTGACAGGAAATGTGCACGAGAATTTTTTGTATCTTCTATTGGATGGATTCCATAAAACATACATCTTATCGTCTTCACGACTGTTCTTTAACAAGATAAGACCATTGTAGGAACACAAGACATAGGATTGGCAATATTTTTTTAATGGAAATTCTCTTAGTCCTTCGAAACGAAAACTTCGAATAGCAAATTTGAATAACGAAAGGCTCGATGATGTGGAACATGGGCTTATTAGACAAAGAGTTAAAGAGTCTAAATTCGTCGATTGGTGGAGATTAATTTTGGCAAATTCAGTACCTGAGATTATGGAAGTCCACGGTTTAGAGACCGATTTGAACCTACAGAGAGATTTGACTAGTAGTCTTGAGAGGATATTCCGAATGATGTCATATGGAAGATTTGATGTATCTTCTTCCGATGATTGCTTCTTCAGAAGATTTTTCGTTCTCTTAATGTATGTTCTTGCCATTGTTTAAAGCAAGAGAGTTTTCACTGGAGACACTGTCAGACATACCTAGCTAGTATATATATATATCATTATAGCATCAGGTAGGACATGGATATAGACTTTATAGCTCATCTGGTATGCGATGCCAGACACGCATTTAAGCTTAAAATGGAATAATGTGTATTGAAGCCCACATAGCATTTACATTTTCACCGAGGAAAAGCAATGTTTCGCGTTTTAAATATATACTCTGGTATCTTATTGTGAATCTTGAGTTAATTTCTCATTGATTTCACAATCGATCTATTTAGGTACCTCAAATTTGAGCATTCATATAAATGCAGCACATAAGGTATAATAACCATCATTGCATTATGTCATTTATATAATACTAGTCAAATGCACGTGCATTCGCACGTGAAAACTCATTTTATAATGTTAAATAATTAAAAGTATTCAAATATAATTTTAAAATAATATAAAACCTATAAACAGTTCTTTATTTAAATTTGCCAATTTTTTTTATGTAAAAATCTTAATTTTTAATTTTATCACTAAAATCTATGTCAATATATGATTTCTATCATATTAAATAAATAATGAACATGTACACTTTTCACTTAAGCTTTAAATAAAATAATTCTCCTTATTTAAATATTATGTTATTTTCAATTTAAAACCCACAAGAATCATATTTGTTATTGTCTTATAATAAATTCAAAATACAGACATAATAGTGCATTAGTTGATATATTTTCATATTCAATTGAATTTTTCCCTAGCTAAAACATATAATCCTATAGTTTTGGATAAGAACATAATAAACTAAAAAAAATAAGAAGGTAAATTACTTTTTAAATAAGATACATATTAAGAAAATGTATATTTTTAGTCATGAACCGTGACTGTTGATACTATCACAGACTGTTGCTCACAGTGACAAATCGTGAGTAGACACAACGATTTGTAGAGTGATAACATATGCATATACTCACCAAAACACACAGCACTCAACAAACCTTCCATTTTTGTCAGTTTTTAATCTTATGTTAGCAAATGTGAGCATGTATCCTACAACCAGTACTAGTTATCCAGTTCATTGCACGAGAGAGATAGAGAGAGTGAGTGAGAGAGAGAGAGAGAGCAAATGTAATCAATTATCCTAGAACTAGTACTAGTTTAATTAGCTATACCTCATAATAAATGTCAAGATCTCATTCCCTTTCAAGCTTCCAAATGATCAGATTGCTTTCTCTTAGTTTTCTTGACTCTGGTGGATAAGGAGAGAGTATCCAGGTAAATGAGTGGAGTGCGAATTATGTGTACGTTTAGATTTGAAGAGCGTATTCCATAATATAATCGATTACCTTCAAAATTCTTCTCCTTAGGGTCGTAGTACTCCATATGTGAATAACCGATATCCAGAAGAACCTCACCTTTGTTGGTCAAACATAATGGCTTAACATGATAGCACATGTGTGTTAGAAAAGGCACATTCTCAATCGTCAAAAACTTAACCCAAGACTTATAATCACAAACACAAATGACCTCCCAGTGTAGTCAATCTAAAGATAGAATGGGCCTCTAAACTCTCTGGCTAAGGAAATTTATTGAACTTATCAGTTGTAGGATCGAAATAATATATTTCATTAGTGAAACCGTAACAAGACTCATAACTTGGGTAGTTTACATAATGAGAACCAAGGCAATCACGACATACTTTGCTTAAGAGCTCCAGGCGAAGGGCTTCTTTTGCGTGTACGTTGTATGAAGTGTCCCATTGATAAAGATCCCTGAATCCTGCCTTATACGCATGGTAGATGATTCTTTGTCCCCAAATTGTTTTTATAGGAAAAAAGTGCATAGAAACCAGTAGCAGCTAAAATAACCTTGTAATCAACATTTAACTGATCATAACAAATCCCATTGGTGGTCACAAATACATTGACAGGAAATGTGCACGAGAATTTTTTGTATCTTCTACTGGATGGATTCCATAAAACATACATCTTATCGTCTTCACGACTGTTCTTTAACAAGATAAGACCATTGCAGGAAGACAAGACATAGGATTGGCAATATTTTTTTAATGAAAATTCTCTTAGTCCTTCGAAACGAAAACTTCGAATAGCAAATTTGAATAACGAAAGGCTCGATGATGTGGAACATGGGCTTATTAGACAAAGAGTTAAAGAGTCTAAATTCGTCGATTGGTGGAGATTAATTTTGGCAAATTCAGTATCTGAGATTATGGAAGTCCATGGTTTAGAGACCGATTTGAACCTACAGAGAGATTTGACTGGTAGTCTTGAGAGGATATTCTGAATGATGTCATATGGAAGATTTGATGTATCTTCTTCCGATGATTGCTTCTTCAGAAGATTTTTCGTTCTCTTAATGTATGTTCTTGCCATTGTTTAAAGCAAGAGGGTTTTCACTGGAGACACTGTCAGACATACCTAGCCAGTATATATATATATATATATCATTATAGCATCAGGTAGGACTTGGATATAGACTTTATAGGCCATCTGGTATGCGATGCCAGACACGCATTTAAGCTTAAAATGGAATAATGTGTATTGAAGCCCACATAGCATTTACATTTTCACCGAGGAAAAGCAATGTTTCGCGTTTTAAAAATATACTCTGGTATCTTATTGTGAATCTTGAGTTAATTTCTCATTGATTTCACAATCGATCTATTTAGGTACCTCAAATTTGAGCATTCATATAAATGCAGCACATAAGGTATAATTACCATCATTGCATTATGTCATTTATATAATACTAGTCAAATGCACGTGCATTCGCACATGAAAACTCATTTTATAATATTAAATAATTAAAATTATTCAAATATAATTTTAAAATAATATAAAACCTATAAACAGTTTCTTTATTCAAATTTGCCAATTGTTTTATGTAAAAATCTTAATTTTTAATTTTATCACTAAAATCTATGTCAATATATGATTTCTATCATATTAAATAAATAATGAACATATACACTTCTCACTTAAGCTTTAAATAAAATAATTCTCCTTATTTAAATATTATATTATTTTCAATTTAAAACCCAAAAGAATCATATTTGTTATTTTCTTATAATAAATTCAAAATACTGACATAATAGTGCTTTAGTTGATATGTTTTCATATTCAATTGAATTTTTCCCCGGCTAAAACATATAATCCTATAGTTTTGGATAAGAACATAATAACCTAAATAAAATAAGAAGGTAAATTACTTTTTAAATAAGATACATATTAAGAAAATATATATTTTTAGTCATGAACCGTGACTGTTGATACTATCACAGACTGTTGCTCACACAGACAAATCGTGAATAGACACAGCGATTTGTAGAGTGATAACATATGTATATACTCACCAAAACACACAGCACTCAACAAACCTTCCCTTTTTGTCAGTTTTTAATCTTATGTTAGCAAATGTGAGCATGTATCCTAGAACCAGTACTAGTTATCCAGTTCATTGCACGAGAGAGAGAGAGAGAGAGAGAGAGAGAGAGAGAGAGAGAGAGAGAGAGAGAGAGAGAGAGAGAGAGAGAGAGAGAGAGAGAGAGAGAGAGAGAGAGAGAGAGAGAGAGAGAGAGAGTGAGTGAGAGTGAGTGAGAGAGAGAGCGCAAATGTAATCAATTATCCTAGAACTAGTACTAGTTTAATTAGCTATACCTCATAATCAATGTCAAGATTTCTTTCCATTTCAAGCTTCCAAATGATCAGATTGCTTCCTCTTAGTTTTCTTGGCTCTGGTGGATAAGGAGAGAGTATCCAGGTAAATGAGTGGAGTGCGAATTATGTGCACGTTTAGATTTGAAGAGCATATTCCATAATACAATCGATCACCTTCAAAATTCTTCTCCTTAGGGTTGTAGTACTCCATATGTGAATAACCGATATCCAGAAGTACCTCACCTTTGTTGGTCAAACATAATGGCTTAACATGATAGAACATGTCTGTTAGAAAAGGCACATTCTCAATCGTCAAAAACTTAACCCAAGACTTATAATCACCATATGTCTTCATCATCCATATTTCAAGCATTGTCATATCATATGTGTTCCGGTACAAACACAAATGACCTCCCAGTGTAGTCAATCTAAAGACAGAATGGGCCTCTAAACGCTCTGGCTTACGAAACTTATTGAACTTATCAGTTGTAGGATCGAAATAATATATTTCATTAGTGAAACCGTAACAAGACTCATAACTTGGGTAGTTTACATAATGAGAACCAAGGCAATCACGACATACTTTGCTTAAGAGCTCCAGGCGAAGGGCTTCTTTTGCGTGTACGTTGTATGAAGAGTCCCACTGATAAAGATCCCTGAATCCTGCCTTATACGCATGGTAGATGATTCTTTTGTCCCCAAATTGTTTTTATAGAAAAAAAGTGCATACAAACCAGTAGCAGCTAAAATAACCTTGTAATCATCTTTTAACTGATCATAACAAATCCCATGGGTGGTCACAAATACATTGACTGGAAATGTGCAAGAGAATTTTTTGTATGTTCAATTAGATGGATTCCATAAAACATATATCTTATTGTCTTCACGACTGTTCTTTAAAAGATAAGACCATTGCAGGAACACAAGACATAGGCTTGTCAATATTTTTTCAATGGAAATTCTATTAGTCCTTCGAAACGAAAACTTCGAATAGCAAATTTGAATAACGAAAGGCTCGATGATGTGGAACATGGGCTTATTAGACAAAGAATTAAAGAGTCTAAATTCGTCGATTGGTGGAGATGAATTTTGGCAAATTCAGTACCTGAGATTATTGAATTCCATGGTCAAGAGACCGATTTGAACCTACAGAGAGATTTGACTGGTAGTCTTTAGAGGATATTCCGAATGATGTCATATGGAAGATTTGATGTATTTTCTTCCGATGATTGCTTCTTTAGAAGATTTTTCGTTCTCTTAATGTATGTTCTTGCCATTGTTTAAAGCAAGAGGGTTTTCACTGGAGACACTGTCAGACATACCCTAGCTAGTATATATATATATATATATATATATATATATATATCATTACAGCATCAGGTAGGACTTGGATATAGACTTTATAGCCCATCTGGTATGCGATGCCAGACACGCATTTGGGCTTAAAATGGAATAATGTGTATTGAAGCCCACATAGCCTTTACATTTTCACCGAGGAAAGGCAAATTTCCGCGTTTTAAAAATATACTCTGGTATCTTATTGTGAATCTTGAAATAATTTCTCATTGATTTCACAATCGATCTATTTAGGTACCTCAAATTTGAGCATTCATATAAATGCAGCACATAAGGTATAATAACCATCATTGCATTATGTCATTTATATAATACTAGTCAAATGCACATGCATTCGCACGTGAAAACTCATTTTATAATGTTAAATAATTAAAAGTATTCAAATATAATTTTAAAATAATATAAAACCTATAAACAGTTTCTTTATTCAAATTTGCCAAATTTTTTTTTGTGAAAATCTTAATTTTTAATTTTATCACTAAAATCTATGTCAATATATGATTTCTATCATATTAAATAAATAATGAACATGTACACTTTTCACTTAAGCTTTAAATAAAAATAATTCTCCTTATTTAATTATTATATTATTTTCAATTTAAAACCCACAAGAATCATATTTTTTATTGTCTTATAATAAATTCAAAATACAGATATAATAGTGCATTAGTTGATATATTTTCATATTCAATTGAATTTTTCCCTAGCTAAAACATATAATCATATAGTTTTGGATAAGAACATAATAACATAAATAAAATAAGAAGGTAAATTACTTTTTAAATAAGATACATATTAAGAAAATGTATGTTTTTAGTCATGAATCGTGACTGTTGATACTATCATAGACTGTTGCTCACACTGACAAATCGTGAGTAGACAAAGCGATTTGTAGAGTGATACATATGCATATACTCACCAAAACACACAGCACTCAACAAACCTTCCATTTTTTTTTCAGTTTTTAATCTTATGTTAGCAAGTGTGAGCATGTATCCTAGAACCAGTACTAGTTATCCAGTTCATTGCACGAGAGAGAGAGAGTGAGTGAGAGAGATAGCGCAAATGTAATCAATTATCCTAGAACTAGTACTAGTTTAATTAGCTATATCTCATAATCAATGTCAAGTTCTCAATCCCTTTCAAGCTTCCAAATGATCAGATTGCTTCCTCTTAGTTTTCTTGACTCTGGTGGATAAGGAGAGAGTATCAAGGTAAATGAGTGGAGTGCGAATTATGTGCATGTTTAGATTTGAAGAGTGTATTCCATAATACAATCGATTACCTTCAAAATTCTTCTCCTTAGGGTTGTAGTACTCCATATGTGAATAACCGATATCCAGAAGAACCTCACCTTTGTTGGTCGAACATAATGGCTTAACATGATAGAACATGTGTGTTAGAAAAGGCACATTTTCAATCGTCAAAAACTTAACCCAAGACTTATAATCACCATATGTCTTCATCATCCATATTTCAAGCATTGTCATATCATATGTGTTCCGGTACAAACACAAATGACCTCCCAGTGTAGTCAATCTAAAGATAGAATTGGCCTCTAAACACTCTGGCTTAGGAAATTTATTGAACTTATCAGTTGTAGGATCGAAATAATATATTTCATTAGTGAAACCGTAACAAGACTCATAACTTGGGTAGTTTACATGATGAGAACCAAGGCAATCATGACATACTTTGCTTAGGAGCTCCAGGCGAAGGGCTTCTTTTTCGTGTACGTTGTATGAAGAGTCCATTGATAAAGATCCCTGAATCCTGCCTTATACGCATGGTAGATGATTCTTTTGTCCCCAAATTGTTTTTATAGGAAAAAAGTGCATAGAAACCAGTAGCAGCTAAAATAACCTTGTAATCATCATTTAACTGATCATAACAAATCCCATGGGTGGTCACAAATATATTGACCAGAAATGTGCACGAGAATTTTTTGTATGTTCTCTTGGATGGATTCAATAAAACATACATCTTATCGTCATCACGACTGTTGTTTCACAAGATAAGACCATTGCAGGAACACAAGACATAGGCTTGGCAATATTTTTTCAATGGAAATTCTATTAGTCCTTCGAAACGAAAACTTCGAATAGCAAATTTGAATAACGAAAGGCTCGATGATGTGGAACATGGGCTTATTAGACAAAGAATTAAAGAGTCTAAATTCGTCGATTGGTGGAGATGAATTTTGGCAAATTCAGTACCTGAGATTATTGAATTCCATGGTCTAGAGACCGATTTGAACCTACAGAGAGATTTGACTGGTAGTCTTTAGAGGATATTCCGAATGATGTCATATGGAAGATTTGATGTATTTTCTTCCGATGATTGCTTCTTTAGAAGATTTTTCGTTCTCTTAATGTATGTTCTTGCCATTGTTTAAAGCAAGAGGGTTTTCACTGGAGACACTGTCAGACATACCCTAGCTAGAATATATATATATATATATATATCATTACAGCATCAGGTAGGACTTGGATATAGACTTTATAGCCCATCTGGTATGCGATGCCAGACACGCATTTGGGCTTAAAATGGAATAATGTGTATTGAAGCCCACATAGCATTTACATTTTCACCGAGGAAAGGCAAATTTCCGCGTTTTAAAAATATACTCTGGTATCTTATTGTGAATCTTGAAATAATTTCTCATTGATTTCACAATCGATCTATTTAGGTACCTCAAATTTGAGCATTCATATAAATGCAGCACATAAGGTATAATAACCATCATTGCATTATGTCATTTATATAATACTAGTCAAATGCACGTGCATTCGCACGTGAAAACTCATTTTATAATGTTAAATAATTAAAAGTATTCAAATATAATTTTAAAATAATATAAAACCTATAAACAGTTTCTTTATTCAAATTTGCCAAATTTTTTTTTGTGAAAATCTTAATTTTTAATTTTCACTAAAATCTATGTCAATATATGATTTCTATCATATTAAATAAATAATGAACATGTACACTTTTCACTTAAGCTTTAAATAAAAATAATTCTCCTTATTTAATTATTATATTATTTTCAATTTAAAACCCACAAGAATCATATTTTTTATTGTCTTATAATAAATTCAAAATACAGATATAATAGTGCATTAGTTGATATATTTTCATATTCAATTGAATTTTTCCCTAGCTAAAACATATAATCATATAGTTTTGGATAAGAACATAATAACATAAATAAAATAAGAAGGTAAATTACTTTTTAAATAAGATACATATTAAGAAAATGTATGTTTTTAGTCATGAATCGTGACTGTTGATACTATCATAGACTGTTGCTCACACTGACAAATCGTGAGTAGACAAAGCGATTTGTAGAGTGATACATATGCATATACTCACCAAAACACACAGCACTCAACAAACCTTCCATTTTTTTCAGTTTTTAATCTTATGTTAGCAAGTGTGAGCATGTATCCTAGAACCAGTACTAGTTATCCAGTTCATTGCACGAGAGAGAGAGAGTGAGTGAGAGAGATAGCGCAAATGTAATCAATTATCCTAGAACTAGTACTAGTTTAATTAGCTATATCTCATAATCAATGTCAAGTTCTCAATCCCTTTCAAGCTTCCAAATGATCAGATTGCTTCCTCTTAGTTTTCTTGACTCTGGTGGATAAGGAGAGAGTATCAAGGTAAATGAGTGGAGTGCGAATTATGTGCATGTTTAGATTTGAAGAGTGTATTCCATAATACAATCGATTACCTTCAAAATTCTTCTCCTTAGGGTTGTAGTACTCCATATGTGAATAACCGATATCCAGAAGAACCTCACCTTTGTTGGTCGAACATAATGGCTTAACATGATAGAACATGTGTGTTAGAAAAGGCACATTCTCAATCGTCAAAAACTTAACCCAAGACTTATAATCACCATATGTCTTCATCATCCATATTTCAAGCATTGTCATATCATATGTGTTCCGGTACAAACACAAATGACCTCCCAGTGTAGTCAATCTAAAGATAGAATTGGCCTCTAAACACTCTGGCTTAGGAAATTTATTGAACTTATCAGTTGTAGGATCGAAATAATATATTTCATTAGTGAAACCGTAACAAGACTCATAACTTGGGTAGTTTACATGATGAGAACCAAGGCAATCACGACATACTTTGCTTAGGAGCTCCAGGCGAAGGGCTTCTTTTTCGTGTACGTTGTATGAAGAGTCCATTGATAAAGATCCCTGAATCCTGCCTTATACGCATGGTAGATGATTCTTTTGTCCCCAAATTGTTTTTATAGGAAAAAAGTGCATAGAAACCAGTAGCAGCTAAAATAACCTTGTAATCATCATTTAACTGATCATAACAAATCCCATGGGTGGTCACAAATATATTGACCAGAAATGTGCACGAGAATTTTTTGTATGTTCTATTGGATGGATTCAATAAAACATACATCTTATCGTCATCACGACTGTTGTTTAACAAGATAAGACCATTGCAGGAACACAAGACATAGGCTTGGCAATATTTTTTCAATGGAAATTCTATTAGTCCTTCGAAACGAAAACTTCGAATAGCAAATTTGAATAACGAAAGGATCGATGATGTGGAACATGTGCTTATTAGACAAAGAATTAAAGAGTCTAAATTCGTCGATTGGTGGAGATGAATTTTGGCAAATTCAGTACCTGAGATTATTGAATTCCATGGTCTAGAGACCGATTTGAACCTACAGAGAGATTTGACTGGTAGTCTTTAGAGGATATTCCGAATGATGTCATATGGAAGATTTGATGTATTTTCTTCCGATGATTGCTTCTTTAGAAGATTTTTCGTTCTCTTAATGTATGTTCTTGCCATTGTTTAAAGCAAGAGGGTTTTCACTGGAGACACTGTCAGACATACCCTAGCTAGAATATATATATATATATATATATCATTACAGCATCAGGTAGGACTTGGATATAGACTTTATAGCCCATCTGGTATGCGATGCCAGACACGCATTTGGGCTTAAAATGGAATAATGTGTATTGAAGCCCACATAGCATTTACATTTTCACCGAGGAAAGGCAAATTTCCGCGTTTTAAAAATATACTCTGGTATCTTATTGTGAATCTTGAAATAATTTCTCATTGATTTCACAATCGATCTATTTAGGTACCTCAAATTTGAGCATTCATATAAATGCAGCACATAAGGTATAATAACCATCATTGCATTATGTCATTTATATAATACTAGTCAAATGCACGTGCATTCGCACGTGAAAACTCATTTTATAATGTTAAATAATTAAAAGTATTCAAATATAATTTTAAAATAATATAAAACCTATAAACAGTTTCTTTATTCAAATTTGCCAAATTTTTTTTTGTGAAAATCTTAATTTTTAATTTTCACTAAAATCTATGTCAATATATGATTTCTATCATATTAAATAAATAATGAACATGTACACTTTTCACTTAAGCTTTAAATAAAAATAATTCTCCTTATTTAATTATTATATTATTTTCAATTTAAAACCCACAAGAATCATATTTTTTATTGTCTTATAATAAATTCAAAATACAGATATAATAGTGCATTAGTTGATATATTTTCATATTCAATTGAATTTTTCCCTAGCTAAAACATATAATCATATAGTTTTGGATAAGAACATAATAACATAAATAAAATAAGAAGGTAAATTACTTTTTAAATAAGATACATATTAAGAAAATGTATGTTTTTAGTCATGAATCGTGACTGTTGATACTATCATAGACTGTTGCTCACACTGACAAATCGTGAGTAGACAAAGCGATTTGTAGAGTGATACATATGCATATACTCACCAAAACACACAGCACTCAACAAACCTTCCATTTTTTTCAGTTTTTAATCTTATGTTAGCAAGTGTGAGCATGTATCCTAGAACCAGTACTAGTTATCCAGTTCATTGCACGAGAGAGAGAGAGTGAGTGAGAGAGATAGCGCAAATGTAATCAATTATCCTAGAACTAGTACTAGTTTAATTAGCTATATCTCATAATCAATGTCAAGTTCTCAATCCCTTTCAAGCTTCCAAATGATCAGATTGCTTCCTCTTAGTTTTCTTGACTCTGGTGGATAAGGAGAGAGTATCAAGGTAAATGAGTGGAGTGCGAATTATGTGCATGTTTAGATTTGAAGAGTGTATTCCATAATACAATCGATTACCTTCAAAATTCTTCTCCTTAGGGTTGTAGTACTCCATATGTGAATAACCGATATCCAGAAGAACCTCACCTTTGTTGGTCGAACATAATGGCTTAACATGATAGAACATGTGTGTTAGAAAAGGCACATTCTCAATCGTCAAAAACTTAACCCAAGACTTATAATCACCATATGTCTTCATCATCCATATTTCAAGCATTGTCATATCATATGTGTTCCGGTACAAACACAAATGACCTCCCAGTGTAGTCAATCTAAAGATAGAATTGGCCTCTAAACACTCTGGCTTAGGAAATTTATTGAACTTATCAGTTGTAGGATCGAAATAATATATTTCATTAGTGAAACCGTAACAAGACTCATAACTTGGGTAGTTTACATGATGAGAACCAAGGCAATCACGACATACTTTGCTTAGGAGCTCCAGGCGAAGGGCTTCTTTTTCGTGTACGTTGTATGAAGAGTCCATTGATAAAGATCCCTGAATCCTGCCTTATACGCATGGTAGATGATTCTTTTGTCCCCAAATTGTTTTTATAGGAAAAAAGTGCATAGAAACCAGTAGCAGCTAAAATAACCTTGTAATCATCATTTAACTGATCATAACAAATCCCATGGGTGGTCACAAATATATTGACCAGAAATGTGCACGAGAATTTTTTGTATGTTCTATTGGATGGATTCAATAAAACATACATCTTATCGTCATCACGACTGTTGTTTAACAAGATAAGACCATTGCAGGAACACAAGACATAGGCTTGGCAATATTTTTTCAATGGAAATTCTATTAGTCCTTCGAAACGAAAACTTCGAATAGCAAATTTGAATAACGAAAGGCTCGATGATGTGGAACATGTGCTTATTAGACAAAGAATTAAAGAGTCTAAATTCGTCGATTGGTGGAGATGAATTTTGGCAAATTCAGTACCTGAGATTATTGAATTCCATGGTCTAGAGACCGATTTGAACCTACAGAGAGATTTGACTGGTAGTCTTTAGAGGATATTCCGAATGATGTCATATGGAAGATTTGATGTATTTTCTTCCGATGATTGCTTCTTTAGAAGATTTTTCGTTCTCTTAATGTATGTTCTTGCCATTGTTTAAAGCAAGAGGGTTTTCACTGGAGACACTGTCAGACATACCCTAGCTAGAAT
Source organism: Verbascum thapsus (assembly GCA_963669365.1). Lineage (NCBI taxonomy): Eukaryota > Viridiplantae > Streptophyta > Magnoliopsida > Lamiales > Scrophulariaceae > Verbascum > Verbascum thapsus. Next base: position 13,684,199 of record OY770110.1, on the reverse strand, counting down.
ATATATATATATATATATATCATTACAGCATCAGGTAGGACTTGGATATAGACTTTATAGCCCATCTGGTATGCGATGCCAGACACGCATTTGGGCTTAAAATGGAATAATGTGTATTGAAGCCCACATAGCATTTACATTTTCACCGAGGAAAGGCAAATTTCCGCGTTTTAAAAATATACTCTGGTATCTTATTGTGAATCTTGAAATAATTTCTCATTGATTTCACAATCGATCTATTTAGGTACCTCAAATTTGAGCATTCATATAAATGCAGCACATAAGGTATAATAACCATCATTGCATTATGTCATTTATATAATACTAGTCAAATGCACGTGCATTCGCACGTGAAAACTCATTTTATAATGTTAAATAATTAAAAGTATTCAAATATAATTTTAAAATAATATAAAACCTATAAACAGTTTCTTTATTCAAATTTGCCAAATTTTTTTTTGTGAAAATCTTAATTTTTAATTTTCACTAAAATCTATGTCAATATATGATTTCTATCATATTAAATAAATAATGAACATGTACACTTTTCACTTAAGCTTTAAATAAAAATAATTCTCCTTATTTAATTATTATATTATTTTCAATTTAAAACCCACAAGAATCATATTTTTTATTGTCTTATAATAAATTCAAAATACAGATATAATAGTGCATTAGTTGATATATTTTCATATTCAATTGAATTTTTCCCTAGCTAAAACATATAATCATATAGTTTTGGATAAGAACATAATAACATAAATAAAATAAGAAGGTAAATTACTTTTTAAATAAGATACATATTAAGAAAATGTATGTTTTTAGTCATGAATCGTGACTGTTGATACTATCATAGACTGTTGCTCACACTGACAAATCGTGAGTAGACAAAGCGATTTGTAGAGTGATACATATGCATATACTCACCAAAACACACAGCACTCAACAAACCTTCCATTTTTTTCAGTTTTTAATCTTATGTTAGCAAGTGTGAGCATGTATCCTAGAACCAGTACTAGTTATCCAGTTCATTGCACGAGAGAGAGAGAGTGAGTGAGAGAGATAGCGCAAATGTAATCAATTATCCTAGAACTAGTACTAGTTTAATTAGCTATATCTCATAATCAATGTCAAGTTCTCAATCCCTTTCAAGCTTCCAAATGATCAGATTGCTTCCTCTTAGTTTTCTTGACTCTGGTGGATAAGGAGAGAGTATCAAGGTAAATGAGTGGAGTGCGAATTATGTGCATGTTTAGATTTGAAGAGTGTATTCCATAATACAATCGATTACCTTCAAAATTCTTCTCCTTAGGGTTGTAGTACTCCATATGTGAATAACCGATATCCAGAAGAACCTCACCTTTGTTGGTCGAACATAATGGCTTAACATGATAGAACATGTGTGTTAGAAAAGGCACATTCTCAATCGTCAAAAACTTAACCCAAGACTTATAATCACCATATGTCTTCATCATCCATATTTCAAGCATTGTCATATCATATGTGTTCCGGTACAAACACAAATGACCTCCCAGTGTAGTCAATCTAAAGATAGAATTGGCCTCTAAACACTCTGGCTTAGGAAATTTATTGAACTTATCAGTTGTAGGATCGAAATAATATATTTCATTAGTGAAACCGTAACAAGACTCATAACTTGGGTAGTTTACATGATGAGAACCAAGGCAATCACGACATACTTTGCTTAGGAGCTCCAGGCGAAGGGCTTCTTTTTCGTGTACGTTGTATGAAGAGTCCATTGATAAAGATCCCTGAATCCTGCCTTATACGCATGGTAGATGATTCTTTTGTCCCCAAATTGTTTTTATAGGAAAAAAGTGCATAGAAACCAGTAGCAGCTAAAATAACCTTGTAATCATCATTTAACTGATCATAACAAATCCCATGGGTGGTCACAAATATATTGACCAGAAATGTGCACGAGAATTTTTTGTATGTTCTATTGGATGGATTCAATAAAACATACATCTTATCGTCATCACGACTGTTGTTTAACAAGATAAGACCATTGCAGGAACACAAGACATAGGCTTGGCAATATTTTTTCAATGGAAATTCTATTAGTCCTTCGAAACGAAAACTTCGAATAGCAAATTTGAATAACGAAAGGCTCGATGATGTGGAACATGTGCTTATTAGACAAAGAATTAAAGAGTCTAAATTCGTCGATTGGTGGAGATGAATTTTGGCAAATTCAGTACCTGAGATTATTGAATTCCATGGTCTAGAGACCGATTTGAACCTACAGAGAGATTTGACTGGTAGTCTTTAGAGGATATTCCGAATGATGTCATATGGAAGATTTGATGTATTTTCTTCCGATGATTGCTTCTTTAGAAGATTTTTCGTTCTCTTAATGTATGTTCTTGCCATTGTTTAAAGCAAGAGGGTTTTCACTGGAGACACTGTCAGACATACCCTAGCTAGAATATATATATATATATATATATCATTACAGCATCAGGTAGGACTTGGATATAGACTTTATAGCCCATCTGGTATGCGATGCCAGACACGCATTTGGGCTTAAAATGGAATAATGTGTATTGAAGCCCACATAGCATTTACATTTTCACCGAGGAAAGGCAAATTTCCGCGTTTTAAAAATATACTCTGGTATCTTATTGTGAATCTTGAAATAATTTCTCATTGATTTCACAATCGATCTATTTAGGTACCTCAAATTTGAGCATTCATATAAATGCAGCACATAAGGTATAATAACCATCATTGCATTATGTCATTTATATAATACTAGTCAAATGCACGTGCATTCGCACGTGAAAACTCATTTTATAATGTTAAATAATTAAAAGTATTCAAATATAATTTTAAAATAATATAAAACCTATAAACAGTTTCTTTATTCAAATTTGCCAAATTTTTTTTTGTGAAAATCTTAATTTTTAATTTTCACTAAAATCTATGTCAATATATGATTTCTATCATATTAAATAAATAATGAACATGTACACTTTTCACTTAAGCTTTAAATAAAAATAATTCTCCTTATTTAATTATTATATTATTTTCAATTTAAAACCCACAAGAATCATATTTTTTATTGTCTTATAATAAATTCAAAATACAGATATAATAGTGCATTAGTTGATATATTTTCATATTCAATTGAATTTTTCCCTAGCTAAAACATATAATCATATAGTTTTGGATAAGAACATAATAACATAAATAAAATAAGAAGGTAAATTACTTTTTAAATAAGATACATATTAAGAAAATGTATGTTTTTAGTCATGAATCGTGACTGTTGATACTATCATAGACTGTTGCTCACACTGACAAATCGTGAGTAGACAAAGCGATTTGTAGAGTGATACATATGCATATACTCACCAAAACACACAGCACTCAACAAACCTTCCATTTTTTTCAGTTTTTAATCTTATGTTAGCAAGTGTGAGCATGTATCCTAGAACCAGTACTAGTTATCCAGTTCATTGCACGAGAGAGAGAGAGTGAGTGAGAGAGATAGCGCAAATGTAATCAATTATCCTAGAACTAGTACTAGTTTAATTAGCTATATCTCATAATCAATGTCAAGTTCTCAATCCCTTTCAAGCTTCCAAATGATCAGATTGCTTCCTCTTAGTTTTCTTGACTCTGGTGGATAAGGAGAGAGTATCAAGGTAAATGAGTGGAGTGCGAATTATGTGCATGTTTAGATTTGAAGAGTGTATTCCATAATACAATCGATTACCTTCAAAATTCTTCTCCTTAGGGTTGTAGTACTCCATATGTGAATAACCGATATCCAGAAGAACCTCACCTTTGTTGGTCGAACATAATGGCTTAACATGATAGAACATGTGTGTTAGAAAAGGCACATTCTCAATCGTCAAAAACTTAACCCAAGACTTATAATCACCATATGTCTTCATCATCCATATTTCAAGCATTGTCATATCATATGTGTTCCGGTACAAACACAAATGACCTCCCAGTGTAGTCAATCTAAAGATAGAATTGGCCTCTAAACACTCTGGCTTAGGAAATTTATTGAACTTATCAGTTGTAGGATCGAAATAATATATTTCATTAGTGAAACCGTAACAAGACTCATAACTTGGGTAGTTTACATGATGAGAACCAAGGCAATCACGACATACTTTGCTTAGGAGCTCCAGGCGAAGGGCTTCTTTTTCGTGTACGTTGTATGAAGAGTCCATTGATAAAGATCCCTGAATCCTGCCTTATACGCATGGTAGATGATTCTTTTGTCCCCAAATTGTTTTTATAGGAAAAAAGTGCATAGAAACCAGTAGCAGCTAAAATAACCTTGTAATCATCATTTAACTGATCATAACAAATCCCATGGGTGGTCACAAATATATTGACCAGAAATGTGCACGAGAATTTTTTGTATGTTCTATTGGATGGATTCAATAAAACATACATCTTATCGTCATCACGACTGTTGTTTAACAAGATAAGACCATTGCAGGAACACAAGACATAGGCTTGGCAATATTTTTTCAATGGAAATTCTATTAGTCCTTCGAAACGAAAACTTCGAATAGCAAATTTGAATAACGAAAGGCTCGATGATGTGGAACATGTGCTTATTAGACAAAGAATTAAAGAGTCTAAATTCGTCGATTGGTGGAGATGAATTTTGGCAAATTCAGTACCTGAGATTATTGAATTCCATGGTCTAGAGACCGATTTGAACCTACAGAGAGATTTGACTGGTAGTCTTTAGAGGATATTCCGAATGATGTCATATGGAAGATTTGATGTATTTTCTTCCGATGATTGCTTCTTTAGAAGATTTTTCGTTCTCTTAATGTATGTTCTTGCCATTGTTTAAAGCAAGAGGGTTTTCACTGGAGACACTGTCAGACATACCCTAGCTAGTATATATATATATATATATATATATCATTACAGCATCAGGTAGGACTTGGATATAGACTTTATAGCCCATCTGGTATGCGATGCCAGACACGCATTTGGGCTTAAAATGGAATAATGTGTATTGAAGCCCACATAGCATTTACATTTTCACCGAGGAAAGGCAAATTTCCGCGTTTTAAAAATATACTCTGGTATCTTATTGTGAATCTTGAAATAATTTCTCATTGATTTCACAATCGATCTATTTAGGTACCTCAAATTTGAGCATTCATATAAATGCAGCACATAAGGTATAATAACCATCATTGCATTATGTCATTTATATAATACTAGTCAAATGCACGTGCATTCGCACGTGAAAACTCATTTTATAATGTTAAATAATTAAAAGTATTCAAATATAATTTTAAAATAATATAAAACCTATAAACAGTTTCTTTATTCAAATTTGCCAAATTTTTTTTTGTGAAAATCTTAATTTTTAATTTTATCACTAAAATCTATGTCAATATATGATTTCTATCATATTAAATAAATAATGAACATGTACACTTTTCACTTAAGCTTTAAATAAAAATAATTCTCCTTATTTAATTATTATATTATTTTCAATTTAAAACCCACAAGAATCATATTTTTTATTGTCTTATAATAAATTCAAAATACAGATATAATTGTGCATTAGTTGATATATTTTCATATTCAATTGAATTTTTCCCTAGCTAAAACATATAATCATATAGTTTTGGATAAGAACATAATAACATAAATAAAATAAGAAGGTAAATTACTTTTTAAATAAGATACATATTAAGAAAATGTATGTTTTTAGTCATGAATCGTGACTGTTGATACTATCATAGACTGTTGCTCACACTGACAAATCGTGAGTAAACAAAGCGATTTGTAGAGTGATACATATGCATATACTCACCAAAACACACAGCACTCAACAAACCTTCCATTTTTTTTCAGTTTTTAATCTTATGTTAGCAAGTGTGAGCATGTATCCTAGAACCAGTACTAGTTATCCAGTTCATTGCACGAGAGAGAGAGAGTGAGTGAGAGAGATAGCGCAAATGTAATCAATTATCCTAGAACTAGTACTAGTTTAATTAGCTATATCTCATAATCAATGTCAAGTTCTCAATCCCTTTCAAGCTTCCAAATGATCAGATTGTTTCCTCTTAGTTTTCTTGACTCTGGTGGATAAGGAGAGAGTATCAAGGTAAATGAGTGGAGTGCGAATTATGTGCATGTTTAGATTTGAAGAGTGTATTCCATAATACAATCGATTACCTTCAAAATTCTTCTCCTTAGGGTTGTAGTACTCCATATGTGAATAACCGATATCCAGAAGAACCTCACCTTTGTTGGTCGAACATAATGGCTTAACATGATAGAACATGTGTGTTAGAAAAGGCACATTCTCAATCGTCAAAAACTTAACCCAAGACTTATAATCACCATATGTCTTCATCATCCATATTTCAAGCATTGTCATATCATATGTGTTCCGGTACAAACACAAATGACCTCCCAGTGTAGTCAATCTAAAGATAGAATTGGCCTCTAAACACTCTGGCTTAGGAAATTTATTGAACTTATCAGTTGTAGGATCGAAATAATATATTTCATTAGTGAAACCGTAACAAGACTCATAACTTGGGTAGTTTACATGATGAGAACCAAGGCAATCACGACATACTTTGCTTAGGAGCTCCAGGCGAAGGGCTTCTTTTTCGTGTACGTTGTATGAAGAGTCCATTGATAAAGATCCCTGAATCCTGCCTTATACGCATGGTAGATGATTCTTTTGTCCCCAAATTGTTTTTATAGGAAAAAAGTGCATAGAAACCAGTAGCAGCTAAAATAACCTTGTAATCATCATTTAACTGATCATAACAAATCCCATGGGTGGTCACAAATATATTGACCAGAAATGTGCACGAGAATTTTTTGTATGTTCTATTGGATGGATTCAATAAAACATACATCTTATCGTCATCACGACTGTTGTTTAACAAGATAAGACCATTGCAGGAACACAAGACATAGGCTTGGCAATATTTTTTCAATGGAAATTCTATTAGTCCTTTGAAACAAAAACTTCAATAGCAAATTTGAATAACGAAAGGCTCGATGATGTGGAACATGGGCTTATTAGACAAAGAGTTAAAGAGTCTAAATTCGTCGATTGGTGGAGATGAATTTTGGCAAATTCAGTACCTGAGATTATGGAATTCCATGGTTTAGAGACCGATTTGAACCTACAGAGAGATTTGACTGGTAGACTTGAGAGGATATTCCGAATGATGTCATATGGAAGATTTGATGTATCTTCTTCCGATGATTGCTTCTTCAGAAGATTTTTCGTTCTCTTAATGTATGTTCTTGCCATTGTTTAAAGCAAGAGGGTTTTCACTGGAGACACTGTCAGACATACCCTAGCTAGTATATATATATATCATTACAGCATCAGGTAGGACTTGGATATAGACTTTATAGCATGTCTGGTATGCGATGCCAGACATGCATTTGGGCTTAAACTGGAATAATATGTATTGAAGCCCACATAGCATTTACATTTTCACCAAGGAAAAGCAATTTTCCGCGTTTTAAAAATATACTCTGGTATCTTATTGTGAATCTTGAGTTAATTTCTCATTGATTTCACAATCGATCTATTTAGGTACCTCAAATTTGAGCATTCATATAAATGCATCACATAAGGTATAATAACCATCACTGCATTATGTCATTTATATAATACTAGTCAAATGCACGTGCATTCGCACGTGAAAACTCATTTTATAATGTTAAATAATTAAAAGTATTCAAATATAATTTTATAATACTATAAAACCTATAAACAGTCTATTTATTCAAATTTACCAATTTTTTTATGGAAAAATCTTAATTTTTAATTTTATCACTAAAATCTATGTCAATATATGATTTCTATCATATTAAATAAATAATGAACATGTACACATTTCACTTAAGCTTTAAATAAAATAATTCTCCTTATTTTATATATTATATTATTTTCAATTTTTAACCCACAAGAGTCATATTTGTTATTTTCTTATAATAAATTCAAAATAGTTACATAAATGTGTATTAGTTTGATATATTTTCATATTCAATTGAATTTTTCCCTAGCTAAGTCATATAATCCTAGAGTTTTGGATAAGAACATAATAACCTAATAAAATAAGAAGGTAAATTACTTTTTAAATAAGATACATATAAAGAACTTAAATAAAAAGGTTGCTCAATCTCTTTCTATATTGATCATCTTTTTCAAGTCCGTCTTGACCATACGTAGTTAGAGGTGGTTGAATTTTTTTTTAAGCCATTGCAATTGACCACTGAAAATCAAATGCAATTATCATATTAAAATTGGATTTAAATGACTTTCGCAATTAGGTTCTCCATTCGACCAACTCAATTAAGTTATATGGAACAAGGTTTTGAATACATTGAAAATAATGCAAAAGAAAATAATCCTAGTAAAATATATATAGTACAATAATAAATTAAATCATTAGTTGCGATAGTTAAGTGTCATATTTGTTCTGTCAATTCAAATGCTGAAATTTTAGAAGATTGGTAGACAAAAAGCTTTTCATATCCCCACTAAATATTATGTTTATATAATTTATAATTTATTTATACCATGTCAAAGAATTTATTTACAAAGCTCTTGATATCCTCTATTCATTTCAATTAGTTGTAGATCAAGTATCCTAAGTCATTTTTATTAACATAGAATCCATTTTGAATTTTGAACAAAGTGGTGACATTTATGAATTATATTACTGTAAGGACATATGATTATTATTTCAGTGTAATAATATATACTTAGCAACAAGTTGATGATTTTCCAACTTCACTTAAAAAATGGATGGATGTAGCATAAGATTCAAAGTTTTAACCATTAAATCTAAATGGATGATAATAAGGATTGTATAAATTGATAATAACATATATATTAGTAAAGTGAATGATAGAATAAATTAATGGTAACATTTATCTCTGAGGTTAATAAGCAAGGAAAATATTGTCTTAGTAAACAATACAATTCATTTAGTAATCACAAAAATCACTACTTCCTTCCAAGATTAATGAATCATAAAAAGGACACCTCATATTATTTCAAATTAATATTCACTAATGAGAGTTACAATTCGTAATTTGTAATTTTCAATAAAAGTATAAATGTTTAATACTTTTAAAATTTAAATTATTAATATTATGAAAATAGCGTATCCTAATTAATGGAAACTAAATGTTAAGATTTGTAGGAGTAAATTTTAGAGGTTTACATTATTGTAGTCATTTTTAGTTAAATGATATGATTTATGAGAATAAATGTTAAAAAGTATAAGTTATTGTATTCATTCTTAATAACGGTTAAATGGTCTTTTCACAATAGGAAGAACACACGTCCATATTTTTTAGTTAAATAAATGAATGATGTAATAATAAATTTTATTCATAAGAATGATGAAGACCATTAAAATTCTTAATTGATCACTATCTATAACTTTTAGATTATTAACACTTTTTCTCATTTCAATAATATGTAGTAAAATTATGAATAATATATATTGAAGATAAAATAATAATTTTAAAATATTATAGCAATCGCCGAGAAATAATTTTCTAATTTAATGTAATTAAGATAACTATTAATCAATAAAAATGATATGATTAATGAGAATAAATGTTAAAGGTATAAGTTATTGTATTCATTCTTAATAAAAGGTTAAATGGTCTTTTCACACACACGTCCATACTTTTTAGTTAAATAAATGAATGATGCATTGATAAATTTTATTCACAAGAATGAGGAAAACCATTCAAATTTCTAATTGATGACTATCTATAACTTTTAGATTGTTAACACTTTTCTCATTTCAATAATATGTAGTATAATTATGAACAATATATATTGAAGATAATTTAATAATTTTAAAATAATAGAGCAATCGCCGAGAAATAATTTTCTAACTTAATCTAATTAAGATAACTATTAATCAATACCCAAGAGTCACCAACTCATAGTCTATCAATTTATATCTAATTTCTATCTACAATAATTGATTTAGTAATGTTTAAACATTTACATTATTAATATATCCATTGTCCAATTGTTATTTTACAATTTTACCATCAACTATATATTGAAAATAAAAATAATACAATTCATTTAGTAAACATAAAAATCACTACTTCCCTCCAAGTTTATTGAATCATAAAAGGACATCCCATATTACTTCAAATTAATATTCAATAATGAGAGTTAAAATTTATCTAATATATATTTTTCAATAAAAACATAAATGTCTAATACTTTTAAATTACAGATTTTTAAGATGATGATTATTATTATTATTCTGAAAAGTTTATCCTAATTAATGGGAAGCAAATGTTAGGACTAGTGGGAGTAAATGTTAGATGTGTAGTATTCTTTTTTAGTTAAATAATATAATTAGTGGGAATAAATGATAGAGATGTAAGTTATAATATTCATTTTTAATAAAGGGTTAAATGGTATTTTCACAATGGGAAGAAATAATCCATACTTACAATATATACTGAAGATAATTTAATAATTTTAAAATAATATAGCAATCGCCGGGAAATAATTTTTTAATTTAATCTAATTAAGATAACTATTAATCAATACCCAAGAGTCACCAACTCCTAGTCTATCAATTTATATATAATCTCTATCTACAATAATTGATCTAGTAACGTTTAAGAAATTTTATTTTTAATATATCCATTGTCCAATTGTTATTTTATAATTTTACCATCAACTATATATTGAAAATAAAAATAATACAATTCATTTAGTAAACATAAAAATCACTACTTCCCTCCAAGTTTAATGAATCATAAAAGGACATCCCATGTTACTTCAAATTAATATTCACTAATGAGAGTTAAAATTTATCTAATGTATATTTTTCAATAAAAACATATATGTGTAATACTTTTAAATTACACATTTTTAAAATTATTATTATTAAATACCCAAAAAGATTATCATAAAGACTAAATATGAAATTTCCAATTGTCCTTCTGAATGCCAGATAAAACTGGGACTCCAAATCAAATGATAAACACTCCTAAAACTCATTTATTCTAGTTCACTCCTACTCTCTGAAATTTTGACGCTTTTGACACTAACGGTAAAACTTCAGAACTCAAGAGTTACGGCCCACGAAGATAAAAAAGCATAGGAGCTTGTTATGGGAAGAAATTAGGAAATCTTTTAGCTACCTCAAAATCGATGGTTTCGGGATTCGTTCAGGATGGATTAAGTGTTTGTTTTTCTCATAATTTTCATCGTTTTTGTTTTTATTTGTTCATAATTTTTTTCTCTAGACATTGAATGGGGCCCACATTTTGTCACGTGTCATCTGGTTTGATAATTTAGGGCTCCAACGAATTAAATAAGTATTAGTTCATGCTTGGGTCGAAAATTTTGGTATGAGTTCCATCTTGACTCGGATCAACTCAGGGCGAATTAGATCATGACCACAACTATTTGGTTGGATTCGGGTCAGCTAGAACAATAATGCCTTCACGCTTGTAAAAGTCTTCTAGCTATTTTGGACAAATATACCATTATATCGCACCTTCAACTTTTTGTGCTTATTTTTCTAGGCAAAGACTATTTAAAAATTCATTAGAATGGTACATGATGTGACAACTCACATTTCCATCGGTTCAACCTAACTTAATAATAGACAAAAAAATCCACGAACGAATGTCATTTTTCGTGAAAAAAATTGTAAATTTAGTTTCAGATGATATCTAATTCTAGTTTTAATTTTATATATTAAGAAATTTTGATAACAATGTTAGTAATCTAATAAGGTTGCAATCCTAGTCTTTTTTTAATTAACGTTAATCCTAATCTTTATTGTTATTATTTAAAATTGCATTTTACCCCTTAAGCTATACAAAATGTATCAAACACCCCTTAACCAAATATTATTGTCACTTACCTCTAGAAAAAATAGAAGAAAATAAAAAATAATTGACGAAGATGATGAGCATGCCATGTTATGAACGTCTCGGCTAGAGCAATATGTTCTCCTTTTTTTGTTTTAAAATAATATTTCAGGGAATTAGAGACATAAAATATTTGTTTAAAAGGTTGTTAATACATCTTGCTTTGTTGAATGGGTAAAATGTAATTTATAATAAACAAATAAAGTATGTGACTAACATTATTATAAAAAGAATACTTATATTGCAATTAATGTGAAATAGTGCGATGTTTTCTAAAATCACGTAAAGTGTGAGATTAGTGTTAGAAGCGCGATATTTTACAAGACTAAGATTATGATTTTTTCTCCTTTTCTTTGTTAGTCTTTTATCTTTTTTCGGGATAATTGTTGATCTTTTATCCCTAAATACAGTATAACATCTCTATATATAAATAAAATCACTCTGATATTTATTTTTATAAAAGAATTACACTTATATTTATCAAACAAAAAAGTTAAATCACTATTCCACATACACGGTCCATATATATAATTAGGGAGAATTGCATCACCCCCCTTGAACACATTTAGCATCCACACACCTTAACTTTAAAAAATTGGCATCAACACCCCCTCTTCTATTTTTTTCAGTAAATTTTCTAGTGAAAAAAGAAAAAAGCGCTTCCACTTTGAATTAGAAAAAGCTAAATTGTATAATTTGTTGGAGGAAATAGTATAACTAAATTACATATTAAATAGAAAAAATAAGATAGCATCTCAAAGTTAAGTTCTTCAAAATTTGTTCATATGTCTAACCTTCAAATTTATTAAAAAATAATTTAATATCGAATTCTTATGTACCAAATAGATATTAGTTAAAACATCAATTTTTTTCAGATTCAGCCTTTTATTAAACTACAATTGTCAATTTGAGAAAAAAACAAAGTGGTATAGAAGTGCATTTACTTTTTTTTTCAATTAATTATTTCAATAGGTTAATACCATATTTCTGCACACAAGAAGAAGTTTTTGAATTTATAATGAAAAAATCATATTTGAATATATATCGTGCCGAGCATATAAAGATGTTTTTTAATATTTAGTAATGTACTAATAATATTTTATAAAATGAGAAATTAAACTTTAGTAATATACATTAAATATGATATTAGTAATATACATGTTTATGTAAAATGTTTTAACATACTTAAGCAATAAGATTTTTATAAAAATAGAGAACTAACTATTATTGAAGAAAACTTTTTTAGGAGTTGTGAGCCATCTTTTCTAAAGTTTTAAATTATGCACCATTTGATGATATTTTGATATATATTTTTTTATTTTCACTAGATTGTAAGTAAAAACTGAAGGGTATTTTAGTCTTTTATAAGTATGAATAATGAAAAAAGTACAAATGGAAGGTCCATGCCAATTTTTCAAAGTTAAGGGGTGTGCATGCCAAATATCTAAAGCTTAGGGGAGGTGGATGCAATTATCCCTATATAATTACAAATGTATATTATTAATGAACTGAAGTTTAAAATAAGAAATTCGAGAAAATTATACTGTGTATCCATATGTGAATAACCGATATCCAGAAGAACCTCACCTTTGTTGGTCAAACATAATGGCTTAACATGATAGAACATGTGTGTTAGAAAAGGCACATTCTCAATCGTCAAAAACTTAACCCAAGACTTATAATCACAATATGTCTTCATCATCCATATTTCAAGCATTGTCATATCATATGTGTTCCGGTACAAACACAAATGACCTCCCAGTGTAGTCAATCTAAAGATAGAATGGGCCTCTAAACACTTTGGCTTAGGAAATTTATTGAACTTATCAGTGGTAGGATCGAAATAATATATTTCATTAGTGAAACCGTAACAAGACTCATAACTTAGGTAGTTTACATAATGAGAACCAAGGCAATCACGACATACTTTGCTTAAGAGCTCCAGGCGAAGGGCTTCTTTTGCGTGCACGTTGTAATAAGAGTCCCATTGATAAAGATCCCTGAATCCTGACTTATACGCATGGTAGATGATTCTTTCGTCCCCAAATTGTTTTTATAGGAAAAAAGTGCATAGAAACCAGTTGCAGCTAAAATAACCTTGTAATCATCATTTAACTGATCATAACAAATCCCATGAGGGGTCACAAATATATTGACTGGAAATGTGCACTAGAATTTTTTGTATGTTCTATTGGATGGATTCCATAAAACATACATCTTATCGTCTTCACGACTGTTCTTTAACAAGATAAGACCATTGCAGGAACGCAAGACATAGGCTTGGCAATATTTTTTCAGTGGAAATTCTATTAGTCCTTCGAAACGAAAACTTCGAATAGCAAATTTGAATAACGAAAGGCTCGATGATGTGGAACATGGGCATATTAGACAAAGAGTTAAAGAGCCTAAATTCGTCGATTGGTGGAGATGAATTTTGGCAAATTCAGTACCTGAGATTATGGAATTCCATGGTTTAGAGACTGATTTGAACCTACAGAGAGATTTGACTAGTAGTCTTGAGAGGATATTCCGAATGATGTCATATGGAAGATTTGATGTATCTTCTTCCGATGATTGCTTTTTATGAAGATTTTTCATTCTCTTAATGTATGTTCTTGACATTGTTTAAGCAAGAGGGTTTTCACTGGAGACACTGTCAGACATACCCTAGCTAGTATATATATATATATCATTACAGCATCAGGTAGGACTTGGATATAGACTTTATAGCCCATCTGGTATGCGATGCCAGACACACATTTGGGCTTAAAATGGAATAATGTGTATTGAAGCCCACATAGCATTTACATTTTCACCGAGGAAACGCAATTTTCCGCGTTTTAAAAATATACTCTTGTATCTTATTGTGAATCTTGAGTTAATTTTTCATTGATTTCACAATCGATCTATTTAGGTACCTCAAATTTGAGCATTCATATAAATGCAGCACATAAGGTATAATAACCATCATTGCACTATGTCATTTATATAATACTAGTCAAATGCACGTGCATTCGCACGTGAAATCTCATTTTATAATGTTAAATAATTAAAAGTATTCAAATATAATTTTAAAATAATATAAAACCTATAAACAGTGTCTTTATTCAAATTTGCCAATTTTTTTATGTGAAAATCTTAATTTTTAATTTTATCACTAAAATCTATGTCAATATATGATTTCTATCATATTAAATAAATAATGAACATGTACACATTTCACTTAAGCTTTAAATAAAATAATTGTCCTTATTTAAATATTATATTATTTTCAATTTAAAACCCACAAGAATCATATTTGTTATTTTCTTATAATAAATTCAAAATACTGACATAATAGTGCATTAGTTGATATATTTTCATATTCAATTAAATTTTTCCCTAGCTAAAACATATAATTCTATAGTTTTGGATAAGAACATAATAACCTAAATAAAATATGACGGTAAATTACTTTTTAAATAAGATACATATTAAGAAAATGTATATTTTTAGTCATGAACGGTGACTATTGATACTATCACAGACTGTTGCTCACACTGGCAAATCGTGAGTAGACACAGGGATTTGTAGAGTGATAACATATGCATATACTCACCAAAACACACAGCACTCAACAAACCTTCCATTTTTGTCAGTTTTTAATCTTATGTGAGCAAATGTGAGCATGTATCCTAGAACCAGTACTAGTTATCCAGTTCATTGCACGAGAGAGAGAGAGAGAGTGAGTGAGTGAGTGAGAGAGAGAGAGAGAGCGCAAATGTAATTAATTATCCTAGAACTAGTACTAGTTTAATTAGCTATACCTCATAATCATTGTCAAGTTCTCATTCCCTTTCAAGCTTCCAAATAATCAGATTGCTTCCTCTTAGTTTTCTTGACTCTGGTGGATAAGGAGAGAGTATCTAGGTAAATGAGTGGAGTGCAAATTATGTGCACGTTTAGATTTGAAGAGCGTATTCCATAATACAATCGATTACCTTCAAAATTCTTCTCCTTAGGGTTTAGTACTCCATATGTGAATAACCGATATCCAGAAGAACCTCATCTTTGTTGGTCAAACATAATGGCTTAACATGGTAGAACATGTGTGTCACGCCCCCAGACTGGGGCCCGGGGACGATGACCCTTTTTCGTTTGTAAATGTTATGGTTTTTCTGAAATAATAAAAATACATCTTTTGGGATAAAACAAACCATTTTACTTTTACATACCAAACCATGTACATAAACGTAAGTTTGTTTACAAAACCATAACAGAGCGGCTATTTAACAAAAATCAGTGTTCGTTGAGCTACAAAATGCTCGAAATACAGCATATGAACATAGCTCTGACCGCTCGGGATACTTGGGCAACCTTCACATGTGTACATGATCATCACCTGCATCATAAGAATCTAATGAGCTAATGGCTCAGTAAGAAGAAGCTCAGTTATAACAATATATCACGTAGCACATGAGACAGTCAATAATGCATAGTTCATTTAAAACATTATCTTTTCCTCTTGGGTACCCCGAAGTATGGTATTCGACTGATGATGATAGGCGTCTGTTTTCGGAACCTGTTCATAAATGGCCATAAGAAGAAGCATCGCGGGGGTTCTCATACCGACCTTTCGGCCGATGATATTAGCCGCTAGCTCCATCATATATCGTGGCTTTATCTATCTTGGTTTTTAAACCTCAAGGTATTCACCACCCTCTGTGGGTCCGCCGGTCCTTCCCGCGTCCCATGCCTACCCGACCGCCAATCAAATACCAAACCTCACTTTTGAAAACGTATTCATTCCATATGTATCAATATGATGCAACATAATCACGTGTACTGCAACATTTCACATCAAATAACATTCATTTCAATTATCACACGTAATAAGTAACAGTTAACACAGTCGGCACATAATAACACTCATTTTCAAACAATCAACATAAATAATCATAAAAATGCATAATATTGATTCTTATGATACGTCAAGAAAAGCTTCTACTTACCTTAAGTTGTTAATAACAGAATCGCTAACGCTGACGCTACCGCAAGCTACCGATAGTGCTAGTTCAAATTCTAGTCGTTCAATAACCTGTAAAACGATATTTATACGATACCTAATTACGATTTTTGACTAATATTCTAAATTCACCGATTAATTCGAAGAAACTATCGATAAAATACTTACTTGTAACGCGTACGTTGGTTCGTATATTTTTCCCGAATTTTTCTAACCTTTTTCTCTATTTTTTTATTTATCTTTTCTTTTTCTTCCCTATTTTCTTTCCTCTTTCTCTCACTGATTTCTCTCTTATCCTTCACTTTTCTTTCTTTCAAATGACATATATATACTTACAGTGAAGTAAGTCGGCAAGGAAACCAATTGGCTAAGTTATGGTGATCACTTTTGATAACTATATTTATTAATTTAAAGTAAGTCGGCCCTAATACTTAATTGACAAGTTTTGAAAAATAATATTATTATATTCTTATAATTATTTGCAGCTACTAGCTTATTTATGCGTTATATTTTCTACGTGTCATGTATTTAAACTAATCGGGATATACCGGTAACACGTAAGTGACGCGTAGTGTGTAAAACATATTTACCCGATAACTATCCGGAAGGCTTAAAGTACCGTATTCAATCAAAACTCTAAAGTTAAGCGTGCTCGTACGAGGGCAATTTTAGGATGAGTGACCTACTGGGAAGCAGCTCCATTTTCCATTCGTTAATTAATTCGTGATGAGTGCTACACGTCATACCCGCTTAATCTAATTCGTCGTGCCTGCTTAATAGTTAGTTCTTCTTAACTAGTAGAGGATGCAAAATGAAATGCATTTTAAATGAACAGATCACATAAATTGCATATAAGTATTTTCGTAAAATCATGCGTTTATCATATAATTGCCAAATAGTCATATTCATGCAGTCATGCCATTTATATGTTGTAAATCAGTAAATGCATCATATATGACATGCTTGTTGTTGGCCGGGTGTGAGATCATTGGGCATTACAATCACATCTCCCTTACGAAAATTTTGTCCTCAAAATTTGACATACCGAAATAATTCTGGGTACTTGCTCCGCATTTCTTCTTCCCTTTCCCAGGTAGCTTCTTCTACTGTATGATTTCTCCACAAAACTTTCACCAAGTTAATACTTTTATTTCTTAGTTGTTTTACCTTCCGATCAAGAATTCGCACTGGTTTCTCCTCGTAAGCTAAATCTGAAGATAACTCCAATGGCTCGTAACTTAGCACATGAGAGGGATTTGACACGTATTTCTTCAGCATAGACACATGGAAAACATTGTGAACACCGGTTAATGAAGGAGGTAAGGCTACTCTGTAAGCTCTATCCCCAACTCTTTCAAGAATTTCAAACGGACCAACACACCTCGGACTCAGTTTTCCCTTCTTCCCGAATCTCATGATTCCCTTCATTGGAGCAACTTTTAGAAATACATGATCTCCAACCGCAAATTCTAAGTCTCTTCTCCGTATGTCTGCGTAACTTTTCTGCCTACTTTGTGCCGTTTTCATTCTTTCACGTATTTTCTCTACAACCGTGGTTGTTTGTTGTACCAATTCTGGACCTAGTAACCTTCTTTCTCCAACTTCATCCCAATGAACCGGAGATCTGCATTTTCTTCCATATAGTGCTTCATAAGGTGCCATTCCAATGGTAGATTTATAGCTATTGTTATAAGTAAATTCCACCAACGGCAGTTTCACATCCCAACTTCCTTGGAAATCCAGTGTACACGCTCTTAGCATATCCTCAAGTATCTGAATAACCCTCTCCGATTGCCCATCGCTCTGTGGATGAAATGCAGTACTGAATGCAAGTTTTGTTCCCATGGCACTGTGCAAACTCTTCCAAAATGTAGACGTGAATTTAGGATCTCGATCAGATACTATAGAAACAGGCACTCCGTGTAATCTGACTATTTCATTAATGTATAGTTGAGCGTACTGATCCATGTTATACGTCGACTTCACTGCAAGAAAATGAGCTGATTTTGTTAATCTATCGACAATCACCCATATGGAGTAATAACCCTTCTGAGTTCTCGGCAATCCCAACACAAAATCCATAGTAATATGTTCCCACTTCCATTCAGGTATCGGTAGAGGCTTTAATAAACCTGCTGGTCTTTGGTGTTCAGCTTTAACCTGTTGACAAGTCAAACATTCAGTCACAAAAGTTGCTATATCTTTCTTCATACCGGTCCACCAGTAATGTTGTTGCAGATCTTTATACATCTTTGTACTACCGGGGTGTATTGAATAAGGACTAGCATGAGCTTCCTTCAAAATATCTTCTTTGATCGCTTGATCGGATGGCACACATAATCTGCCTTTATATTTTATAACTCCATCATCAGAAATTGTGAATTCGGTCTTCTTCCCTTCGTCCATCTTTCTCTTTATCTCATTCAAATAGACATAATTTTTCTGAGCTTCGATGATTTTGTCACGAAGTATAGGCTTCAACGTCAGGGCTGACAAATAACATACCTCCCCTTTGGGTACAAGTTCAAGTTCCAATTTCTGCAAATCTTGTAATAGTGGCCTCTGTATAATGAGGGAAAACATCGACTTTCTACTCAATGCATCAGCTACTACATTGGCTTTACCGGGATGATAGTTAATCACGCAGTCATAATCTTTAACAAGTTCTAACCATCTCCGTTGTCTCATTTTCATTTCCTTTTGGGTGAAGAAATACTTCAAGCTTTTATGATCGGTGTAAATCTCACACTTTTCACCATACAAGTAATGTCTCCAAATCTTCAGGGCAAAAACAACAGCGGCAAGTTCCAAATCATGAGTTGGATAATTCTTTTCATACTCTTTCAATTGCCTTGATGCATAAGCAATTACCTTCCCATTCTGCATTAACACAGCACCCAAGCCATTTTTAGAAGCATCACTGTATACTACGAATCCACCAGTTCCAGTTGGAACAGAGAGAATAGGAGCTGTAGTCAATCGATGTTTCAACTCTTGGAAACTCTTTTCACAAGCATCAGTCCAGACAAACTTCACATTCTTTCTTGTCAACGTCGTTAGCGGAACTGCCAGTTTTGAGAATCCCTGAACAAATCTTCTATAATATCCTGCCAACCCTAAGAAACTCCGAACTTCTGACACATTTGTTGGTGTTTGCCAGTTATTCACAGCTTCTATTTTACTCGGATCAACTGATATTCCATTCTTCGATACCACGTGCCCTAAGAATACCACTTGTTCAAGCCAGAATTCACATTTCTTGAATTTAGCGTATAGTTGTTTCTCCTTTAGAACTTGCAACACAAGTCTCAAATGTTCCTTGTGTTCCCGTTTGTCACGTGAGTAGATCAGGATGTCATCAATAAACACAATCACGAACTTGTCAAGGAAAGCCTTGAATACCCGATTCATCAAATCCATGAAGGCTGCAGGAGCATTTGTTAAACCGAAAGGCATCACTAGAAACTCATAATGGCCATACCTTGTTCTGAATGCAGTTTTCTGTATATCTCCTTCTTTGACCTTTAATTGGTGATAACCTGAACGCAAATCAATCTTCGAAAATACCGATGCACCTTGCAATTGATCAAACAAGTCATCTATTCTGGGAAGAGGATACTTATTTTTTATTGTTACTTTGTTGAGTTCCTTGTAATCAATACATAACCTCATTGTCCCGTCTTTCTTCTTAACAAACAATACCGGAGCTCCCCAAGGAGAATAACTTGGGCGAATAAATCCCTTATCAAGTAAATCTTGTAGTTGCACTTTCAACTCTTTCAACTCAGTTGGGGCCATTCTGTACGGTGCTTTAGAAACATGGGCAGTTCCTGGCACAACGTCAATTACAAACTCAATTTCTCGATCTGGTGGTAGCCCTGGTAAATCGTTTGGGAACACTTCTAGAAATTCTCTAACCACTTCTACATCGTCAGGCTTTAATTGTGTCTCGATTGAGGTATCTACCACACTTGCCAAGTATCCAGCGCAACCTTTGTTCAACATCTTTTGAGCTTTCAGTGCAGATATAATTGGTAAAGAGAGTGAGCCTGAAGTACCGCTAAACATAAATTGCTCCTTTTCAGGTGGCTGAAAGATCACAATCTTCTTGTTACAATCGATGGTGGCATGGTATTTGGTAAGCCAATCCATACCCAATATAACCTCAAAATTTGAAATCGGCAAGACAACAAGATCAGCATATAACCGATATCCAGAATACAATCGATTACCTTCAAAATTCTTCTCCTTAGGGTTTAGTACTCCATATGTGAATAACCGATATCCAGAAGAACCTCATCTTTGTTGGTCAAACATAATGGCTTAACATGGTAGAACATGTGTGTCACGCCCCCAGACCGGGGCCCGGGGACGATGACCCTTTTTCGTTTGTAAATGTTATGGTTTTTCTGAAATAATAAAAATACATCTTTTGGGATAAAACAAACCATTTTACTTTTACATACCAAACCATGTACATAAACGTAAGTTTGTTTACAAAACCATAACAGAGCGGCTATTTAACAAAAATCAGAGTTCGTTGAGCTACAAAATGCTCGAAATACAGCATATGAACATAGCTCTGTCTGACCGCTCGGGATACTTGGGCAACCTTCACATGTGTATATGATCATCACCTGCATCATAAGAATCTAATGAGCTAATGGCTCAGTAAGAAGAAGCTCAGTTATAACAATATATCATGCAGCACATGAGACAGTCAATAATGCATAGTTCATTTAAAACATTATCTTTTCCTCTAGGGTACCCCGAAGTATGGTATTCGACTGATGATGATAGGCGTCTGTTTTCGGAACCTGTTCATAAATGGCCATAAGAAGAAGCATCGCGGGGGTTCTCATACCGACCTTTCGGCCGATGATATTAGCCGCTAGCTCCATCATATATCGTGGCTTTATCTATCTTGGTTTTTACACCTCAAGGTATTCACCACCCTCTGTGGGTCCGCCGGTCCCTCCCGCGTCCCATGCCTACCCGACCGCCAATCAAATACCAAACCTCACTTTTGAAAACGTATTCATTCCATATGTATCAATATGATGCAACATAATCACGTGTACTGCAACATTTCACATCAAATAACATTCATTTCAATTATCACACGTAATAAGTAACAGTTAACACAGTCGGCACATAATAACACTCATTTTCAAACAATCAACATAAATAATCATAAAAATGCATAATATTGATTCTTATGATACGTCAAGAAAAGCTTCTACTTACCTTAAGTTGTTAATAACAGAATCGCTAACGCTGACGCTACCGCAAGCTACCGATAGTGCTAGTTCAAATTCTAGTCGTTCAATAACCTGTAAAACGATATTTATACGATACCTAATTAAGATTTTTGACTAATATTCTAAATTCACCGATTAATTCGAAGAAACTATCGATAAAATACTTACTTGTAACGCGTACGTTGGTTCGTATATTTTTCCCGAATTTTTCTAACCTTTTTCTCTATTTTTTTATTTCTCTTTTCTTTTTCTTCCCTATTTTCTTTCCTCTTTCTCTCACTGATTTCTCTCTTATCCTTCACTTTTCTTTCTTTCAAATGACATATATATACTTACAGTGAAGTAAGTCGGCAAGGAAACCAATTGGCTAAGTTATGGTGATCACTTTTGATAACTATATTTATTAATTTAAAGTAAGTCGGCCCTAATACTTAATTGACAAGTTTTGAAAAATAATATTATTATATTCTTATAATTATTTGCAGCTGCTAGCTTATTTATGCGTTATATTTTCTACGTGTCATGTATTTAAACTAATCGGGATATACCGGTAACACGTAAGTGACGCGTAGTGTGTAAAACATATTTACCCGATAACTATCCGGAAGCTTAAAGTACCGTATTCAATCAAAACTCTAAAGTTAAGCGTGCTCGTACGAGGGCAATTTTAGGATGAGTGACCTACTGGGAAGCAGCTCCATTTTCCATTCGTTAATTAATTCGTGATGAGTGCTAAACGTCATACCCGCTTAATCTAATTCGTCGTTCCTGCTTGAATTTGTTATAAGAAAATAACAAATATGACTCTTGTGGGTTAAAAATTGAAAATAATATAATATTTAAAATAAGTAGAATTATTTTATTTAAAGCTTAAGTGAAATATATACATGTTCTTGATTTATTTAATATGATAGAAATCATATGTTGACATAAATTTTAGTGATAAAATTAAAAATTAAAATTTTTATATAAAAAAATTGGCAAATTTGAATAAATAAACTGTTTATAGGTTTTATATTATTTTAAAATTATATTTGAATACTTTTAATTATTTAACATTATAAAATGAGTTTTCACGCGCGAATGCACGTGCATTTGACTAATATTATAGAAATGACATAATGCAATGATGTTTATTATACCTTATGTGCTGCATTTATATGAATGCTCAAATTTGCAGTTCGTAAATAGATCGATTGTGAAATCAATGAGAAATTAAATCAAGATTCACAGAGTATATTCTTAAAACGGGGAAAATTGTTTTCCTCAGTCAAAATGTAAATGCTATGTGGGCTTCAATACAAATTATTCCGTTTAAGCCCAAATGCGTGTCTGGCATCGCGTACCAGATGGGCTATAAAGTCTATATCCAAGTCCTACCTGATGCTGTAATGATATATATATATATATATATATACTAGATAGGGTATGTGTGACAGTGTCTCCGGTGAAAACCCTCTTGCTTTAAACAATGGCGAGAACATACATTAAGAGAACGAAAAATCTTCTGAAAAAGCAATCATTGGAAGAAGATACATCAAATCTTCCATATGACATCATTCGGAATATCCTCTCAAGACTACCAGTCAAATCTCTTTGTAGGTTCAAATCGGTCTCTAAACCATGCAATTCCATAATCTCAGATACTAAATTTGCAAAAATTCATCTCCACCAATCGACGAATTTAGACTCTTTAACTCTTTGTCTAATGAGCCCATGTTCCACATCATCGAGCCTTTCGTTATTCAAATTTGCTATTCGAAGTTTTCGTTTCGAAGGACTAATAGAATTTTCATTGAAAAAATATCGCCAAGCCTATGTCTTGTGTTCCTGCAATGGCCTTATCTTGTTAAAGAACAGTCGTGATGACGATAAGATGTATGTTTTATGGAATCCATCCAATAAAACATACAAAAAGTTCTCGTGCCCATTTCCAGTCCATATTTTTGTGACTACCCATAAATGATGATTACAAGGTTATTTTAGCTGCTACTGGTTTTTATGCAACTTTTTCCTATAAAAACAATTTGTGGACAAAAGAATCATCTACCATGCGTATAAGGCAGGATTCAGGGATCTTTATCAATGGGACTTTTCATTTTGTTGGGATTAAAATTTGCGAACTTTACAACGTACATGCAAAAGAAGCCCTTCGCCTGGAGCTCTTAAGCAAAGTATGTCGTGATTGCCTTGGTTCTCATTATGTAAACTACCCAAGTTATGAGTCTTTTTACGATTTCACTAATGAAATATATTATTTCGATCCTACAACTGATAAGTTCAAGAAATTTCCTATGGTAGAGTGTTTAGAGGCCCATTCTATCTTTAGATTGACTACACTGGGAGGTCATTTGTGTTTGTATCGGAACACATATGATATGACAATGCTTGAAATATGGATGATGAAGACATATGGTGATTATAAGTCTTGGGTTAAGTTTCTGACGATTGAGAATGTGCCTTTTCTAACACACATGTGCTATCATGTTAAGCCATTATGTTTGACCAACAAAGGTGAGGTTCTTCTAGATATCGGTTATTCACATATGGAGTACTACAACCCTAAGGAGAAGAATTTTGAAGGTAATCATTGTATTATTGAATACGCTTTTCAAATCGAAACATGCACATAATTCGCACTCCACTCATTTACCAGGATACTCTCTCCTTACCCACCAGAGTCAAAAAAACTAAGAGGAAGCAATGTGGTCATTTGGAAGATTGAAAGGGAATGAGGACTTGACATTGATTATGATGTATAGCTAATTAAACTAATACCAGTTCTGGCAAAATTTATTACATTTGCGCTCTCTCTCTCTCTCTCTCTCTCTCTCTCTCTCTCTCTCTCTCTCTCTCTCTCTCTCTCTCTCTCTCTCTCTCTTGCAATGAATTGGATAACTAGTACTGTTTTTGCTTACATCAACTAATGCACATTTATGTCACTATTTTGAATTTGTTATAAGAAAATAACAAATATGACTCTTGTGGGTTAAAAATTGAAAATAATATAATATTTAAAATAAGTAGAATTATTTTATTTAAAGCTTAAGTGAAATGTGTACATGTTCATGATTTATTTAATATGATAGAAATCATATGTTGACATAGATTTTAGTGATAAAATTAAAAATTAAAATTTTTACATAAAAAAATTGGCAAATTTGAATAAATAAACTGTTTATAGGTTTTATATTATTTTAAAATTATATTTGAATACTTTTAATTATTTAACATTATAAAATGGGTTTTCACGCGCGAATGCACGTGCATTTTACTGGTATTATAGAAATGACATAATGCAATGATGTTTATTATACCTTATGTGCTGCATTTATATGAATGCTCAAATTTGAGGTTCGTAAACAGATCGATTGTGAAATCAATGAGAAATTAAATCAAGATTCACAGAGTATATTCTTAAAACGGGAATATTGTTTTCCTCGGTCAAAATGTAAATGCTATGTGGGCTTCAATACAAATTATTCCGTTTTAAGCCCAAATGCATGTTTGGCATCGCGTACCAGATGGTCTATAAAGTCTATATCCAAGTCCTACCTGATGCTGTAATGATATATATATATATATACTAGCTAGCGTATGTGTGACAGTGTCTCCGGTGAAAACCCTCTTGCTTTAAATAATGGCGAGAACATACATTAAGAGAACGAAAAATCTTCTGAAAAAGCAATCATCGGAAGAATATACATCAAATCTTCCTTATGACATCATTCGGAATATCCTCTCAAGACTACCGGTCAAATCTCTTTGTAGGTTCAAATCGGTCTCTAAACCATGTAATTCCATAATCTCAGGTACTAAATTTGCAAAAATTCATCTCCACCAATCTACGAATTCAGACTCTTTAACTCTCTGTCTAATGAGCCCATGTTCCACATCATCGAGCCTTTCGTTATTCAAATTTGGTATTCGAAGTTTTCGTTTCGAAGGACTAATAGAATTTCCATTGAAAAAATATCGCCAAGCCTATGTCTTGTGTTCCTGCAATGGCCTTATCTTGTTGAAGAACAGTCGTGAAGACGATAAGATGTATGTTTTATGGAATCCATCCAATAGAACATACAAAAAATTCTCGTGCCCATTTCCAGTCCATATTTTTGTGACCACCCATGGGATTTGTTATGATCAGTTAAATGATGATTACAAGGTTATTTTAGCTGCTACTGGTTTTTATGTTAAATATTATGTTTATATAATTTATAATTTATTTATACCATGTCAAAGAATTTATTTACAAAGCTCTTAATATCCTCTATTCATTTTAATTAGTTGTAGATCAAGTATTTTAAGTCGTTTTTATTAACTTAGAATCCATTTAGAATTTTGAACAAAGTGGTAACATTTAAAAATTATACTACTGTAAGGACATATGATTATTATTTCAGTGTACTAATATATACTTGTCAACAAGTTGATGATTGCCCAACTGCACTTAAAAAGGAGGATGGATATACCATAAGTTTCAAAGTATTAACCATTAGATCTAAATGGATGATAATAAGGATTGTATAAATTTATAATAACATATATATTAGTAAAGTGAATGATAGTATAAATTAATGGTAACAGTTATCTCTGACGTTAATAAGCAAGGATAATATTGTCTTAGTAAGCAATACAATTCATTTAGTAATCATAAAAATCACTACTTCCTTCCAAGATTAATGGATCATAAAAAAGACACCTCATATTATTTCAAATTAAATTCACTTATGAGAGTTACAATTCGTAATTTGTAATTTTCAATAAAAGTATAAACGTCTAATACTTTTAAAATTTAAATTGTTAATATTATAAATATAGCGTATCCTAATTAATGGAAACTAAATGTTAAGATTAGTAGGAGTAAATGTTAGAGGTTTACATTATTGTAGTCATTTTTAATTAGTTAAATGATATGATTAATGAGAATAAATATTAAAGGTATAAGTTATTGTATTCATTCTTAATAAACGTTTAAATGGTCTTTTCACAATAGCAAGAAGACACGTCCATATTTTTTAGTTAAATAAATGAATGATGTATTAATAAATTTTATTCACAAGAATGATGAAGACCATTCAAATTCTTAATTGATCACTATCTATAACTTTTAGATTACTAGCAGGATGTACGTGTGTTGCACATGAACACCTAATATCTTATATTATGTTTGAATATTAAATTTTACGGAGAAATTACAAAAAAAAACTATTTTTCTTCTTCAAGTTTGTTTGTGTTTTTAGGTAGTAATTGACTGTATGCTTTATTATTTTCTAAGTTTTCATTTGTGTCTTTCATATTATCCAATAGTTTACTATTGGTGTTATTTTCAGTCTTTTTATAATAAATTGTGTATAATACAACTGGAAGAACTCAATGAAGCCCTTACAACGTACACGCAAAAGAAGCCCTTCTCTTGGAGCTCTTCAGCAAAGCATGTCGTGATTGCTATGCTTCTCATTATGTCAACTACCCAAGTTATGAGTCGTGTTATGGTTTCACTGATGAAATATAATATTTCGATCCTATAGCTGATAAGTTCAAGAAATTTCCTAAGCCGGATTGTTTAGAGGCCCATTCTATTTCTAGATTGACTACAATGGGAGGTCATTTGTGTTTGTACCGGAACACATATGATATGACCATGCTTGAAATATGGATGATGAGGACATATGGTAATAATAATCAACTTCCAAATACAATACCCGAAACTCAAATTACAAAAGACGGCTCCTAAGTTCTTATTATTTATCAAACACTTTGGGGTAATAAATGTGAAGCGAATAATATCTTCTATTTATTAAAAATATAGCCAATCTAGAATTTAATTAAAAAATCTCTTATCCATAGAAAACCATATTATAATGATATCCTCTAATTAAAGGAAAAATTATTTCTCATTATGTTGTAGTTTTTTTCCATATTGTGAATTAAACTTTATGTACAAAATGTAATTCGTTTACATGTTTACTTTTAGCAAATAAAGTTAAGTTAATAAATAAATAAGACATGAATAATAAAAGTATAAATTCAAAAAGGGATACATTATTTGTGCCAACTTACTTGGATTTGCGAAGATGGGAGTTTAAGGCGAAACACATTTAATGATCCAAAAATATAATATGCTAGCTTTCTGATTGAATTATTTTGTGTTAGTTAATGTATCCATCATATGTTGTGTAATACTTAGCATCCTAAAACGCTCAATAAATGAAGCTTCTCCTGTTGTAATAAAGCCACATGGGCAAGGAAGGTATTGACCCTGCTTTTGCATTAATTACATTTGTTAGCTGGAAACAATAAGCCACAAATCGGTTATATACAAAAGAAAGAATTGAACAGTTGAAGGAGACAATAAAACAAATATTGAAAAATAAGAAGTGTCAAGTATGTGGCATTCTGGTATGCAATAGATGAGATTTGGAATCACATCTCCACTCTTACCTTCACTCGGAAGATTACTATTTGATTGAAGCAGGAGTATATATCTTATGACCAGCGAAAGAAATGCCCAATGGTATACTAAATTGTACGTATTTTTCAGCTTTAAGACAGCTTTATGTGGCGTGACTCTCCATCGGTGCAGTATTCTTATTTTTATGTTTATATGTTGTTTTATATACATTATTTCATAGTTTATAAGAACATGTTAGAGTTGATAATAATATGTTTATAGATGTATTTGTGTATATTAAGATTATGTAATGGGAAACATACCACGGGCCTGACGACACTAGGTAGTTCGGGTCCAGGTACAGCTTTTACCCGTGGGTATATTACCCGAAAAATACCCGTGGTACCCAAATTTAGCCCTTGAAATTACCCAAGGGTCTATACCCAAATAATACCTGAACTTTATCCATGGGCATTTACCCGACGCGGACCCGACCAGAAACGTACCTGGTCCATCAGGGCTAACTTTTTTTGCAACCATCGGATATGCGATCGGGTCCGGTTAAAATAATTTTTTTTTTGTATTTTATGGGTTCAATTTAACTCTGGGTATTACCCACCTATTGACACCCCTAGACACGTGTCAACCTCTCTAAATATACGAGATAGAAAACCTCAAATAAATGAGATAGAAATGGGAACAAAGATTTTAAAGGAAAAATTCACTCTCTTTATAAATAGAGATTATTTCACTCCATACACATATTCTCTTCCTCCATTTTCTCTTCTCCATTCGTCATTTTCTTCCATCATCAACCCATCTTCAATTCGTTCCTCATTTCTCTTTCTCCATTCTGTTTGGTTATGGGGTTTTCTTTTCTATAACCAAATATATTAAACATAAAAATTGCAATTTATTTATTTATTTTGTGTATATCATGGGTCAGCAATCGTTGATCTATAGTTTTGTAGCCAGAGGGACAGTGATTCTGGCTGAATACACAGAATTCAAGGGCAATTTTACGTCGATCGCTTCTCAATGTTTGCAGAAATTGCCTGCTTCGAGTAATAAATTCACGTACAATTGCGATGGGCACACCTTCAATTACCTCGTCGAAAATGGATTCAGTATGGTTCTTTAATCTCTATCTCTATCTCTTTGTTTCTCTAATATTGTAATTTGCCCCATTTTTGTTTGATTGGTTTGTTTGGTTATTGTTTCGTTTGGTTCATGTATACCGGTTATGCTTTTGCATTTTTTTCTAAATCTAAATGCTACTATATATAAATGTACCTGCATTAGGTTATCTATCTTTCTTTGTTTCTTTAATATTTATATTCGGTGCGTATTTTCTTGATATTAAGATCGATAATGATTTGTAATTTGGACCTTGGTCCTTGCGATTATGGAGGGGATGATGAAAAGAGAATTCATATCATCAAAAAATAAAAAACAACGTCGAATGTGAAACTTATTGTCTCTCTTTGGAAAAATGTATATGGAAAGTTGGTTATATTTTTTAAAATTCTAGACGAATGTGATACTCTAACTAAACAAATCCGGGCCGATAGGTTCTTTAATCACATCAAGACGGACCCTATAAAGACTCCAAAGTCACAACTTGTCAAAACTTAAAATAGTTTGATTAGAATTTGTAGCTAGCTAATGATTAATAGGTATAACATATTGGAAGTTGAAACAAGGAATAGTTTGAACTGTCTTAGATCATGATTTATCCATAATCATTATACTCATAAGTGATTTGATGATATATAAGCATTAACAGTCTCATAATTGAGAATTGGCACATTTTGATTCAGTTTAGTGTCGATGTTTCGTCACAAATTAAGTATGAATTAATTACGACAATTTTAATATCTAATTTTGATTCATCTACTTTATGGTGAATTTTGTAGCCTATTGTGTTGTTGCTGTTGAATCGGCTGGTAGGCAAATCCCAATTGCGTTTCTTGAGCGTATTAAGGATGATTTTAACAAGAGATATGGAGGAGGAAAAGCGTCAACTGCCGGTGCCAATAGTCTTAAAAAGGAATTTGGGTAACGTTTTTTTTTTTTTAATTTATTCGACACTTTTTGGTTATTTTTTTGGACATTATGAAACCCTTTTCGGTGTATTATAATTCATAGCCCAAAATTGAAAGAGCACATGCAGTACTGTGCTGATCATCCTGAAGAAATTAGCAAACTTGCAAAAGTTAAGGCTCAGGTTTCGGAAGTAAAAGGCGTTATGATGGAAAACATTGAAAAGGTACGGAAAGTTTATTTATAGTGTTCATTCAAATCCTTAAGGGTGTGTTTGGATTGAAGGATTTGAAATCTATTGATTTCAAATTCATCGACAAATCCATTTAAGTTCGTTTGAATGAATTCATGTTATGATGGATTTCAAATCCATTGTCATTCATTTTGACTTATTTTCTCCATAACTATGGTGGATTTCAAATGACTCCATTTTATGTATCATTTCAAATCCTTCCTCCAAATCCCCTCCCCAAATCCAAATAACTCAATCCAAACACACCCTAATCGTATTGTTAAACTGTATTTCTTTCTCTGTTAATCAGGTTCTCGATCGAGGAGAGAAGATTGAACTGCTTGTCGATAAAACCGAGAATCTCAGATCGCAGGTTAGTTTGGATTTGCGTATTAAAAAAGTTTGATCTTTCATATGAAGCCTTAAAACCCGACAAAACAAAAGTAGTCGGATTAATATGGCTCTTAGGAAATTATTATTGTGCCTTAAGCATGGTCTTAATCCCGTTTACTATGGCTCCGTTTGTTTATGTTTTCAAATTTCATTTGCAAGTATTTGGATCAGAAAATTCAAAATAAACTTCACACACTAAATTCTCATCCAAATTTACCTTTTTCTCAACTCTACTTTTTCAATATCTTGTATAACTACCTATCATTCATATGTACATCATTCTACAAGTTCACCAGTCAAATCATTTATTATAATAATTATTTATCATTCTCTTTCATACTTTACAATTTGTAATTTATATTTTATTATTTTAATTCACCTAATCATTTTATGAACAACTAACACAATCATTATACACATTATCCATCAACCTATCACTATTGATTTGACACATTTTACAACTTTCAACCTTTTTTTAAAATTATAAACAAACACATACCATTCTCATACGCGTTTCAGTGGTACGCCGTTCCCGAGAAATTTTCAAAATTTTAACTCAAAAATATAAACAAATAAAGCCTATGTCTTTGCATGGAACAATTTATGTTCCTATATTATTTATGGAGCTCTAGTTGAAGCGTGTCATATGATCTATGTCTGCGTTGAATTCAGGCCCAGGATTTCAGAACGCAAGGGACGAAGATGAGGCGAAAGATGTGGATTCAGAATATGAAGATAAAGCTGATTGTGTTTGGAATTATCTTAGCTTTGATACTCATCATCTATTTGTCCATCTGCCATGGCTTCAAGTGTGTATAAAACATGCCATAGGGCTTGGCGTTTCCTCCATATTACTCATGTAATTGTCTTTCCATTTAGCAGTCTGTAACTTGAATGTGAGCCCTTGATGTGTATAGATAATATAAATCCTGTGATTAGCAAATAGTTAAGTTTTATCATTATAGTATTTGTGGATAGGCACTTTCTTGATGTATTTCATTGTTCTTACAATTCTTTTGTATTAACTTAGAGGGTGTTTGGCTAAGCTTATAAGCTCTTTTAAACATCTTATAATATGTTTGAGAGATTATCAATCTATAAAAGTGTTTGGATAATTTTTTTAAATAAGATCTTATAAGACCCAAAAATAAGATGTTTGTGTCTTATAAGCAAATAAGAAATAAGTGAGCAAAACCCAACTTATTTCAAAATTTTAGATTTTGGATGTTGTTTATATTCTTAGAAGCCATAACAACCTTAGTTAATTTTCTCCTTTCTAACAATATCCTTCTCCAATTTTTTTTAATTTTTATTATTGCACAAATTCTCTCTTATAACATTTGAAAATATCTTAAAAGCCCAATGACTTATTTTATCCAAACACTTGACTACTTGAGAGCTTATTTTTTAAATAAGACCAAATATCTTATAAGCTCTTAAAACATCTTATAAGTTGTAAGAACGTATAAAATCTTTTAAATAAGCTTAACCAAACGCCTTCTTAATGTTACTTTTGTTGTCGCTTTGACAACATCTTTGCCCACACTCCTCCAAAAAATTTCATTTTCATCCCTCAATTATACATTGAATCAAATGTAGTCCCTGAAATTAGTAAATGAAAAAAGGGCATATGAGAAATCAAGGTCAAAACAATTTGACTTAGTAAGTATTTTGGTTTTGTATAATTTGTCATGTAATCTTGTTTGTTAAGTTCTATAACCAATTTGTGCTCATAATTTTGTTTTCTTATAGTTGACTTCATATGCTTTAATGTATTAATCAAGTAATAAGTTAGAAATCAGTATAAGTTAGAAATCGTGATCTTGGTAAGGTTTATATTTCCCTAAAGAATGTTTATTCGATTATTTGTAATATCTGAGTATAAGATTAAACGAATGGCTATAGCGTAGGAGCTTCGCAATGCTACTTTATATAGGTCATTATGTTTCCTTTGTGGGAGGAGAATATCAGCATAGAAGACAAATTACATGTAGGGTTTCTGGATACGGTGAAACAAAGAGGGATGGTTGTCTCGTGTTGGCCCCACAGGCTCGTAATTTTGTCCCATCCAACCAGTTGTGGTTTTGTCAGTCATAACGGGTGAAGTTTTATAGTGGAAAGTATGGCTATGTTTGTTTATTTTTTTGAGATAAAATTTTGAAATTTTTTCGAAATTATGTGCTATGGAAATTCGTGTAAAAATGGTAGGTGTTTGTTTATGTTTTTAGTAATAGGTTAAAAGCTGGAAGATATGTCAAATCAATAGTGATAAGTTGATGGATGATGTGTATATAAAAATAAAAAATAAAAAATATAGTTAAAAAAAGTGTAAAGTATGAAAGAGAAAGTGAAATAATGATTGATTTGATTGGTAAATGTGTGAAAAGTTGTACATATGATTTATAGTTAGTTATATAGGAGATTGGAAAGTAGAGTTGAAAAAAGTAGAATTTGGATGAGAATTTAGTGTGTTAAGTTTATTTTGAATTTTGTGATTTAAAAAAGTTGAAAATGGCTTTTGAAAAATGTATTTTGGTATTCTAATAATATCAATGATAAATAGAGCCTATCAGTCGTACAATGCTAGAATGCTAGTGGATGTCGAGGTTGGAAGGCATGAAGCCCAGGTAAAATGGTTTTTTTATTTAATAAAAGACAATTCTCTTTTTTGACTTTTTTTCTTATTTTTAGAGGAAAAATTAAAATGATTGAAAATCTAAGTTACAACTGAAACAATATGTAGAAAATGGAAACAAGTTACATGAGTAGAAATGTGATCAAACACTTAAAGCAGTCAATGCTTAAAAAATATTTCCTTATTTGTTTTTATGAATATTGAGAGAATGGATTGAATTTCAAAGCACCATTGATAAATCAAAGAAAAATGCTGATGGAAAAAGAAATGATAGCAGAAAAGTGGGCTCTACACATGGGTCTGATTCACAGTATAATTTTCTTGAAATTTTTATTTTAAACGTCAATGTAGATACTGAAATTTTGCAACCATGCCACGTAGATATATTGACCAATGAAATGATCTGTAAATCAAATGAGATAAAGAGCTAATATCTAGGAGATTTATCTAAATCATAAATCAACCAATCAAATAACTTCAAATATTTTGATAATTATCTCTTTAATTAAGAGATAATTATCAAAAGAGTCCAAATGATTTTGACTCTTCCATCCTACACCTATAAATAAGGTTCTTTAGAGATCATAATTGACACACACAAGTTCAATCAAAGATAGAGAAGACGAAGAAAGCTCTCCAAATTTTTCTCTACGAAAGTTCTTCAAATACAAAGAAGATTTAAGGCGTTCTAGGTGAAAATCAAGGTGTTCTTAAAGAATTTCATAAAATTATAGCGTTTGGTTCGTAATTACGGTGCTAAACCTACGACTTCATGTTAAGAAATTCAAATCAAGTTCAAGGAAGATCAAAGCTACAAGTCAACCTTAAAGATTTCAAATTCCGTATAACAAATCGCACGTTTGATCCGAGATTAAGTTGTCAAGCCCTCAAATTAACGCTATATATATTCAAGTCAAATTTGGAGAAGATCAAATAAGCAAAGTCAACTCCAATATTCAAATTGATATTTTTGAAGGAAGAATCAGATGATTAAAATCGAGACTGTACCCCAATTTTTACTTTGATCAATATAAATTTCAATTGTCACCATTTTTGTGTTTTTGATTTTCATTAATACAAATTTGGTGTGTTCAGTCAGTTTATTTGTAATTATATATGTGGACCGTGTATGTGGCATAGTGATTTTCTAACTTTCTTTTTATGAGTAAATATAAGAGTAATTTTTTATAAGAAAATATCAAAGTGATTTTATTTATAAGAAAAAGGAGAGAAAAATCATAATTTTAGTCTTATAACATATCGTGATTCTAGCTTTAGTTTCACACTTTACGTGATTTTAGAAAACTTCCTAGTATTTCACATTAATTTCAATATAAGTACTTTTTTAGGCTAAATTGCTTTTTTCGTCCCACAAGTGACACCATTATCAATTTTGGTACCGCGCTTGTTGGTTTTCTCACTCTCAGTCCCATATGTCGTCAAATCATCACTTTTGGTGCTTTGACCAAATTCCGTCAGGAGAGCCACGCACGTGAGACGTTCGTGGCCGTTAATTGGACGAAAATAAGCGGGAATATTAATCTAATTTTGACCCTAAACCATTTGGAGAAAAAATTAACCTAATTCGTTCATTCTTCGTATTACTTGCGGATGAAGAGGTTTCTCCAATTTTTTAATATCAACATGCGGACAATAAAAGAAGACAGTTTGAGATTTGAGCAAAAGAAAGAAAGAATTGGAAATTTCATCTTTAGTCGTTTCATTGCACGGTACAAACGGTTTTAGTAATTGAGAATTATTGGGAATTTGTGAAGTTGGAATCGTATTAATGGTATGAAACAAGAGATTGGACCAAATGACTGCTTTTGTTAACATGCTTTATTTGATTATGCATATGGGGTTACTTCCTGTTTTGAGTTCATCATATTCTGTTGGATAAGTAAAGAAATTTTCTTAATATTTGTACAGGTAATCCGTAGCCCTCTAGCTATTATCGACTCGGGAATGAAAGAAATCACTTCACTTCAATGTTGACATTGTGGGAGACAGATTTTAGACTTTTGAATTTCAATCAAGTGAAATTAGTAGTTTTCCTTGAATGTATTTATACTTTCTTAAGATCTTCACACTGTATATATAATATCTATTATCTTTTATATATCTGAGATGTCTAATTCCAAATTTGCAATTTTATGCACATGTCTTAAAAATCAGCATTTTGCATTTATGACTCTTAGCAATTTGATGAATTCGTTTGAAATACATGAAGCTCGATGCAAGTGGAAAATTCAGCCTTAATTTAGATTGTAGATTATAAGACGATTGTTCAATATTCTTTCATTCTTTAAATCTCTTTATTTTATATTTCTTCTCCTTTTATTTTTCCTTTGTTTGTCTTTAGATGCATTATTTGGGAGGTTCCTCTTAGAAGCAATTAATGCATCATATTCCATAAACATTTTTCATTCCATTAATATAAATAGCTTGCTGAATATCTAAAGGCTACTACTTCACATTTGGTCAAAAATCTTCATATTACTAGCGGATAAAGGAGATCATCCAGTTTTTTTTATATCAGTAAGCTCCTTGTTACATATTAAACTTCTCCATGATAATTGTTTAGTTATGTCCTGTTCTTTTACCAATTTCATTCAAATGCTAGACATCCAATTATTTTATCTTTAAATTTCTTTTGTTCAGATCCCAGCAAATCCTACCAATGTCCTAATCTAGATACTTTTCCTAATCTAACCCATTCAAATACCAAATCCAATTTAAAATCATATGCAGTTGTGTGTCTTGATTTGCATGGGAAATTAAAATTTAATGATGAAAGAAAAGTATTTTAAATGTGATTCAGTACTATTCCGTTTTGAGCCCAAATGCGTGTCTGGGCATCACATACCAGATGGGCTATAAAGTCTATATCCAAGTGCTACCTGATGTTGTAATGATATATATATATATATACTAGCTAGGGTTTGTCTGATAGTGTCTCTAGAGAAAACCCTCTTGCTTTAAACAATGGCGAGAACATACTTTAAGAGAACGAAAAATCTTCTGAAGAAGCAATCATCGGAAGAAGATACATCAAATCTTCCATATGACATCATTCTGAATATCCTCTCAAGACTACCAGTCAAATCTCTCTCTAGGTTCAAATCTGTCTCTAAACCATGGAATTCCATAATCTCAGGTACTGATTTTGCCAAAATTCATCTGCACCAATCGACGAATTCAGACTCTTTACCTCTTTGTATATTCAGCCCATGTTTCACATCATCAAAGTTTGCTAATCAAAGTTTTCGATTCGAAGGACTAACAGAATTTCCATTGAAAAAATATCGCCAAGCATATGTCTTGTGTTCCTGCAATGGTCTTGTCTTGTTAAAGAACAGTCGTCAAGACGATAAGATGTATGTTTTATGGAATCCATCCAGTAGAACATACAAAAAGTTCTCGTGCCCATTTCCGGTCGATATTTTTGTGACCACCCATGGGATTTGTTATGATCCTTCAAATGATGATTACAAGGTTATTTTAGCTGCTACGGGTTTCTATGCAGTTTTTTCCTATAAAAACAATTTGTGGACAAAAGAATCATCAACCATGCGTATAAGGCTGGATTCAGGGATCTTTATCAATGGGACTCTTCATTTTGTTGGGATTGAAATTTGCGAACCTTACAACGTACAAGCAAAAGAAGCCCTTCGCATGGAGCTCTTAAGCAAAGCATGTCCTGATTGCTTTGGTTCTCATTATGTAAACTACCCAAGTTATAAGTCTTGTTACGGTTTCACTGATGAAATATATTATTTCGATCCTACAGTTGATAAGTTCAAGAAATTTCCTAAGCCGGAGTGTTTCGAGGCCCATTCTATCTTTAGATTGACTACACTGGGAGGTCATTTGTGTTTGTACCGGAACACATATGATCTGACAATGCTTGAAATATGGATGATGAAGACATATGGTGATTATAAGTCTTGGGTTAAGTTTCTGACGATCGAGAATGTCCCTGTCCCCTTGCACATGTGCTATCATGTTAAGCCATTATGTTTGACCAACAAAGGTGAGGTTGTTCTGGATATCGATTATTCGCATATGGTGCACTACAACCCTAAGGAGAAGAATTTTGAAGGTACTCGGTTTTATTATGCAATAGGCTCTTCAAATCGAAACGGGCACAGAACTCGCAATCCACTCATTTGCCTGGATACTCTCTCCTTACCCACCATAGTCAAGAAAACTAAGAGGAAGCGATGTGGTAATTTGAAAGCTTGAACGGGAATGAGGACTTGACATTGATTATGAGGTAAAGCTAATTAAACTAGTACTGGTTCTAGGATACGTGCTCAATTTGCGCTCTCTCTCTCTCGTGCTATTAACTGGATAACTAGTACTGGTTCGAGGATACGTGCTCACATTTGCTCGTATAAGATTAAAAACTAACATAAAAGCAAAGTTTGTTGAGTGTTGTGTGTTTTGGTGAGTATTTGTTGATGTTATCACTCTACAAATCTCTATGTCTACTCACAACTTGTCAATGTGAGTAACAGTTTGTGATAGTATCAATAGTCATGGTTCATGACATTTATCTATCCCCAATATAAATGTGTGAATAATAAAATTGTTTAGTCCTATGTGAAAAGACTCACATACCTTTGTTCAAATTTATAATCCTTTTAGTAATTGGAACTAGAAACCTTTTAGTATTATAACAGTATTTAATTTATTAAAAAATTGAGTCCCACTTTACCTTAAATACTTAATAAAATCAGAAAACTAATAAATACTATCTAAACAATATAATACTATAAATGTTAATCCCAAAACCTAAATATAATAAGTAATATATAATAATAATAATAATATTCCTACATGATATTCCTAGACAATAGTAAAAAAATGAACTTCAATTCAAGTTGAATAAATCTCGTATGCAGACGCGTCATTAGAAGGGTACTGGAAAAAGATATTAGCACAAATTTAAAGTATATTTAGAAGATCAAAGTTGACAAAAATATTAATTTCATTCTTTGCATAAGTCCAATTCATACTAAAATTGAGAAGGATGATGCCTTTAGATGATTATGATGCTGTTGATGTTTGTATTGAAAAATGATACTATATATGACACATTATTAGAAAAAAAATTAGATTTCTATAATGAGGAAGAATTACGACAGTAATAATTTTAGTAAGATACATAGATTAATATCTTATACAGAAACATGGATGTTAAAGTAAAATACTAATATTTTTTTGTCAAAAGTTTATTTTACATTCAAATAAACAAAATAAATTATTCAAAACAAACATAATAACGGTCGGTTAAGAAAAAAAACTCTTAAATAGGACTTCATTTAATAAAAGAAATTAAATTATTTAGATTTCTATGTTACTCAAAATTATATAAACAATGTGTTTAGAAAACTTTTTTATGCATGAAGAAATATAACACAATATGTGACATATATCTTAATCTATTAAAAGTGTTTTATATTTTGAAATTAATTTCTTATGAATTCTTTGAAAAGTGTGCATTATATATTCGCGTAAAATGATTGATTGTGGATTTGTTCATATTTTTACAAAATAATTGAAATTGGTAAAATGTGTCAAATCAAGTGCGATTATATTAATGAATGACGTGTAAGTGATTGCTTTATTATTTTTGTTATGAGTATGTGATTAGAAAAGAATAAAGTAAGAAGAGAAAAGAAATAGTTAAATATGAAATTGTTGATGTGAGATAGTGTGTAATAATGAGAAATAATGTGAACTATTGTGAACTAATGAACGTGTTGGTTGATGCCTAGCTATATGTAAATGAGTGACTGAATTGTTTTTGTTAACATAGGTGGTATTGAAATTTTTAAAAGTTGCTATAAACAATTTTACAAATATAAACAAGCATATAAAGTTTTTCAGACATTAGGTGAAGAGTGATGTAGAATGAAAAAAGTAAATATACATGTGTGGAGTACAAGGAAGAAAAAATGGTGTTAAGATAAATTTTAAAAAGATATATAGGTTGATGATCGTATATACAAACATGCTAGAAAAATACTAATATTTTTCATCAAATTTTATATTACATTCAAATAGATAAAACAAGTTGTTCAAAAAATAGATAAAACAAATATTAATATAAAGGCCAATTAAGGGGGAAAATCTCTTAATAGTAGGAAACCATTTAGTAAAGTAAAATTAAATATTTCGATTTCTATAGTATTTAGAGTTATACATGAAAAGTACAATAATATATGTGAGAGATTTTACGTTTACGTGCTTATAGTGTATTTTTTAGATTAGTATCTTAAAAGAAAATTGTGAGATATATATATATATATATAGATTCGAGTGCAATGACTAATTTTCGAAGTTTTTGTTCGTGTTTTTGCAAAATAATTGGGATTGATAAAATCTATCAAATCAAGTGTAATTTTATTTATGAATGACGTGTACATTATTACTTTGTTATTTTTATGATGATCATGTGATTATAAAATATCAAAAAAGAAAAAAAATAGTTTAAGAATAAATTTTTTCATGAAAGATAGGGTGAAATTATTAGGAATAATGTGATGATATATGTTTATTAATAAATATTTTTACATGAACATAATGAATATGAAAGAAAATGAATTTGATTGAAAATAGGTTATATTTGAAATTTTGAGAAAATTGTGATAAAAAGAAGTAATCTTTCAAAAATACATGTCCGTAATTTTTCAAATATAAGGTGTAAAAAAATTGATAGAAAAATATAAATTAACAATTAAATTTGCCTCATTTTAAGATATGACTCATTTTATTCAAATTTTGTAAGTTTATTCATGGCAAGTTTTATGTTTTAAATGAGATTCAAAAACTAAAAGCCACTAAAATTTTGCCAATGAAAATAAGAATTGAGTTTATTTCGTAACAAATTAAATAATTATGAAATCATTTGATAATATAATAATAATTTATTTTAATTTAGTTCATTTTTTAAGAAATCGCGTGATAACCACGTGCAATGCACGTGACATTTTCTAGTAAAAACAAAAAAACAGAAGAAAATCATCAGCTCTGTTAAGATTTCATAGACTTTAGTCTTATGATAATTAGTATATATAGTTCTCACTTGGAGGAGTTAGTTTATTGTATAGCTGTTTAAAAGGTGACTTAGTTTTGCAGTTTACTGCATTCATTTGCTATTGACTTATAACTACCACAATAAGGTGATGTGTCAAGAATTTGGTTGTGTAAATCGAAATATTAAAGTATGCATTTTACCAGCCATGAACACGGCCTTATGATTTCTTCATTTTCTTGCGACTTGGTTGAGTAACTGCTATACTTTTCATTGTCTAATTCTATGCATTTGTTTTACAGAAAGCTTAGTAGCTTAATTAACTTTCTTGGTATATCTGAAG
Organism: Verbascum thapsus; assembly: GCA_963669365.1. Taxonomy (NCBI): domain Eukaryota; kingdom Viridiplantae; phylum Streptophyta; class Magnoliopsida; order Lamiales; family Scrophulariaceae; genus Verbascum; species Verbascum thapsus. Next base: position 13,642,917 of record OY770110.1, on the reverse strand, counting down.
GGTCGACGTTTTGCTGATTCAGGACTGGAAGCAAGCTACAAGATCGTGTTTGTTTCATCTAGGCGCCTTTGAAATAAACTTGGTTGATCTCTTCATTGCAGGAAAGCTTCTCTTTTTTTGCTTTTTTTCGTTTTTCTTTTTTTTTTTTCAGAAATGTTGTTCTAGTATGTTTTGTGAACTTTCTAAACAATGTGAGCGTCTGAAGAATATGATGAATATATTGCTTCATTTCTACTCTGTCAAATGATTTGCATCTGAAGCTTTAGTTATTTTGGTATCCCAAAAAAACAAGTTCCGGGTATTTGTCTCTCAAATTGAGATTTTGAATATCAAATTGGTGTAAAATTATATTTTGCAATATTGCTTTGCATTGAAATAATGTAGAAGAATCAAGAAGATGCGAAAAGGTGTCTAACGAAGATGGATTTAAACTCTTGGAGTCAAAGAGGTATCTTGAAAGTGTCAAGTTAATATATAATGTTGACTAACTTTTGACATCCTTGTAGTCTAAAATAATCAATTGCACACTTTAAATTGTTGTGCTCTCATTTGCAATCAAACAATAAGAAAGCTATTGAGTAAAAATGAAAGAAATCGCGAAATACAATCGTAAAAGCGTGAATCTAACTGATCTATTTCTAAAAAAAATCATTTTTTATAAAAATTCAGCTTCTTCCTTTCCATAGCTTCTGCACCCAACATTGGATGGTCAATAATCAAAATATTATAGTGGGTTTTATTTTGATTTGATGTGCGGCCAAATCTGAAGATAAGTCTCAAATCAGAGTCTATAAATCTAATCTATTTATATCTATCTATATCTATCTATATCTATCTATATAATATAAAAGTATGGATCTTAATAGTGTTTCTTCCCATTGTGAAAAGACAATATTCCCCTTACTTAAATACTATTATATAATAATAATACCATTTTCTTAATTTGTGGTTACTATAACAATTAATTCTATAATTGAATGATAATGGTGACTCTTAATATGCTATTATCCTTACGTCTTCCTTTTTATTTTACTAAAGCATTATGTTTTATTTTATTTTAAAATGCTAAAGAAAGCCTTGTGTCAAAAGACTAGCATTTTTAAGGCCTCCTCTAAAGTTGGTAGGGCAACTGAATCTTGTAGCATTGGTCACGGGTTTGATTCCTGTTGAAGGATTGTCTACTTGCCTTCTCTACTGTGAGCCTGTCAGCTATGGGCAACCTAGGTTGGCTTAACTCTCTTGTATGGTTTGCAGGCTATTGCACAAGAGTGAGGTTTACCCAGTGCGCACCTAATGGTAGCGGCTGCGGGTTTCCCACGTCATCCAAAAAAAAAGTATGGATAATCTAAGTGTTTGTTCCCATTGTGAAAAAATATTTTTTCCGATACTTCAATTATGACTTCTTATTAATTAGACCTTAATTTGTTTAATTAATACAATAACTTTATATTAATTATCATGGTAACTAAAGACCATTCAAAATTATTAAAATAATTTGACAACTCCAAAAGTTCATGTGATGTTTATAAATTATTATTTTTATTTATACACCCACCATTTCCAAATTGAATGATTATATAGATACATATATATATGTATATGTATTAGTAAATATGAAATTATGAATACATATATTATTATTATTAAAAACAACAATAAGAATCTTAACTATAAATTATATATATATAATTACTCGAGTGCGTATATATATAAAATAAAATTACCAAAACCCCATGATAGAATCTCTATTATTGAAAAATTTATGATGATATTTCAAATTCAAAAAACAAATTCCAATAACATTCATTAACAAAAATTCTGATATTTATGGTTAATAACTTAATGGGCTTAATTGACACAAGTCTCCAAATTAAAAGTTAAGCAGTTTTACATAGTTTTGTATAGAACTTTACTACTATTATATAATAATACTAACCATTTTCTTAACTTGTGGTTACTATATCAATTAATTCAATCATTAATTGATAATGGTATCTCTTAATATGCTATTATCCTTACGTATTCCTTTTTATTTTACCAAAGCATTATGTTTTATTTTATTTTAAAATGCTAAAGAAAGCTTTGTGTCAAAAGACCAGCATTTTTAGGACCTCGTCTAAAATTGTAAAATCATTTTTGACTATTAGTATGAATTATTTTATCTATATCTATATCTATATCTATACTATACTAAAAGTATGGATAGTCTAAGTGTTTGTTCCCATTGTGAAAAAATATTTTTGTTGATACTTCAATTATGATTTCTTATTGATTAGACCTTAATTTATTTAATCAATACAATAACTTTCTATTAATTATCATGGTAACTAAAGAAAATTCAAAATTATTAAAATAATTTGACAACTCCAAAAGTTCTGTTTATAAATTATGATTTTTATTTATACACCACCACCATTTCCATATTGAATGATTGTATAGATACATATATATGTATATGTATTAGTAAATATGAAATTATGAATACATATATTATTATTATTAAAAAAAACAATAAGAATCTTAACTACAAATTATATATATATATATATATATATATAATATTACTCGAGTGCGTATATATATAAAATAAAATTCAAAAATATATTTAAATATTTATGATGGTATTTTTAAATTCAAAAAACATATTCCACTAACATTCATTAACAAAAATTCAAATATTTATGATTAATAACTTAATGGGCTTAATTGTCACAATTCTCCAAATTAAAAGTTAAGCAGTAGTTTTGTATAAAACTTTACTTAAATACTATTATATAATAATACTAGCCATTTTCTTAATTTGTGGTTACTATATCAATTAATTCTATCATTAATCGATAATGGTATCTCTTAATATGTTGTTATTCTTACGTATTCCTTTTTATTTTACTAAAGCATTATGTTTTATTTTATTTTAAAATGCTAAAGAAAGCTTTGTGTCAAAAGACCAGCATTTTTAGGACCTCGTCTAAAATTGTAAAATCATTTTTGACTATTAGTATGAATTATTTTATCTATATATATATATATATATATATATATATATATATATATACTATACTAAAAGTATGGATAGTCTAAGTGTTTGTTCCCATTGTGAAAAAATATTTTTGTCGATACTTCAATTATGATTTCTTATTGATTAGACCTTAATTTATTAAATCAATACAATAACTTTCTATTAATTATCATGATAACTAAAGAAAATTCAAAATTATTAAAATAATTTGACAATCCCAAAAGTTCATGTGATGTTTATAAATTATGATTTTTATTTATACACCACCACCATTTCCATATTGAATGATTGTATAGATACATATATATATATATATATATGTATATGTATTAGTAAATATGAAATTATGAATACATATATTATTATTATTAAAAAAATAATAAGAATCTTAACTACAAATTATATATATATATAGTTACTCGAGTGCGTATATATATCAAATAAAATTCAAAAATATATTTAAATATTTATGATGATATTATAAAAATCAAAAAACAAATTCCACTAACATTCATTAACAAAAATTTAGATATTTATGATTAATAACTTAATGGGCTTAATTGTCACAAGTCTCCAAATTAAAAGTTAAGCAGTAGTTTTGTATAAAACTTTACTTAAATACTATTCTATACTAATACTAACCATTTTCTTAATTTGTGGTTACTATATCAATTAATTCTATCATTAATCGATAATGGTATCTCTTAATATGCTATTATCCTTACGTCTTCTTTTTTATTTTACTAAATCATTATGTTTTATTTTATTTTAAAATGCTAAAGAAAGCCTTGTGTCAAAAGACCAGCATTTTTAGGACCTCGTCTAAAATTGTAAAATCATTTTTGACTATTAGTATGAATTATTTTATCTATATCTATACTATACTAAAAGTATGGATAATCTAAGTGTTTGTTTCCATTGTGAAAAAATATTTTTACCGATACTTCAATTATGACTTCTTATTGATTAGACCTTAATTTATTTAATCAATACAATAACTTTCTATTAATTATCATGGTAACTAAAGACAATTCAGAATTATTAAAATAATTTGACAACTCCAAAAGTTCATGTGATGTTTATAAATTATGATTTTTATTTATATACCACCACCATTTCCGTGTTGAATGATTGTATAGATACATATATATGTATATGTATTAGTAAATATGAAATTATGAATACATATATTATTATTAAAAAAATAATAATAATAATTTTAACTACAAATTATATATATATATATATATATATTACTCCAGTGCATATATATATAAAATAAAATTCAAAAATATATTTTTAAATTTATGATGATATTTTTAAATTCAAAAACACATTCCACTAACATTCATTAACGAAAATTCTGATATTTATGATTAATAACTTAATGGGCTTAATTGTCACAAGTCTCCAAATTAAAAGTTAAGCAGTTGTACGTAGTTTTGTATAAAATTTTAATTATTTAAAATATTTATATAGATAATTGATACTAATTTTGTCTTAAATTTAAATATTAAATTTTTTAATCTTTTTAAGTATTCTGAAAATTAAGCCATGTTTTTTAGATCGTGACCATATGAAAATTAAAAGAATATATTATATAAAATTATCTAAAATATGTAATATTAAAATATAAAATCTGGTTATGCAATTTTTAAATTTGAAAATTTTTAACATAAATTTTGAGATTGAAATCATATTTAATGGATTTTTATTTATAACAAGATATTTATGTGGAGTTTTTAGTACTCTTTCCTATAATATAGTTGAAGTGTTGTAATTATCGTATTAATGTGAAGTATACACATATTAATGAAATTACTTGTGTATATATGTATAATACATATATAAGTATCGATGTTTAATACGACATAAAATCATATAGTTTATTTTGTTAATAAAAGTATACAGAAAAAATCAATAGTAAACTATTTTTTTTCCTGCATTTCAAATGAATTATGTGTAGATAGACACAAAAATGAGCACTTTTGGATCTCCATAACTTATACATTACGAGATCTATGTTATCCAATATAATTGATATTTTAAATGAGTGTGAAAAACTTATTATCTGATATCAATCATATTGTTTTGTCTATCAATTACATTTCACAAAAAGTAGATAAGTTAATTAGATTATTATATGGCATGAAAACTACAACAAAATATACAAAAGAAATTCTCCATATTTGATGAAAATATAAAACTACATAATGTGATCTTATTTATAAACAAACTTCAAATTATTGAAAATTCTAAAGAAAATAATAATGTTAAACTCATTGATACATATGTAGTAGAAGATGAAGTACTAGCCATCAAAAGTTAAAAAGAAATATGACAACTATAATACAACAATAAAAAAGCAAATAAAAATTGGATAAACACTTTTAACCAACTATCAAATATAGATAATAATGAGTAATAGAAAATTAAATATTTACTAACAGTGATGCCGAAGAATATCGAAAGAACAATTAATTACTACGAATATTACTAGAAAAATTATTTGAAATATGGAACTCATTTCTTCTTCATTACTTAAATGATCACAAGACTAAAAAATCCTATTAGTAAGAAATATTCATGTTTCAATATACTGTAAAACTTCTATAAATTAATAACATTGGGACCATGAGATTTTATTAATTTAGAGAGAAATTAATATATCGATAAATTAATATTTTATTAATTACAAGAGAGACTTTTTAAATTTAGCAAATTTAGTACATATGTATTGAAAATAAATGAATTCATATATGTTTCATTGATTATATTCATGCATCAACCAATTCTTTGTAACTAATTAGATATATTCATGTATAATATCAATTCATCGTATACAATTAACTATTAAATTCATGGACGCATGTATCAATTCATTGGAATTAAAAAACAACTCTTCACAATTTTTTTTGTTGCAGCTAGAGAACTCGACAAAGGAACTCTTGGCTGCAATTAAAAAAAGTTAGGGATGAAATCCAATTAGATTTAAATTTTAAGAAAAATCAAGTAACAATAGATTCATATTTTAGCAAATTACCATAATATTTATAATTGTAATATTTATGAATTATCAATTTAGAGTTTTAATGGGACCTAATATTTATAAAGGGATTTTTCGAAAAATTATTATCTTCTTATCTTATCGAATTTGATGATTTTTTACAAAGGCCCAAGTCGGGACCGGAAGATTTTATTATTTTAGAGAGTTTATTAATTTATAGAGTATTAATTTATAAAGGTTTTACTGTATACTAAATGAATAAGTTATTGTAACTTTTTAATATTCTAAGTGTATTCTCTAATCAATTGTATGTTCATTTATGTTATCTAAAATACAATTTATTTTTCTAATTCTATATTTATTTTCCTTGAAAAATAACTTATATTTTTTCAACGATAAATGTTTTAGTATTATAATTGGGCATACACGTGCAACACACGTACTTTATGCTAGTACTAATATAAAAGTATGGATATTGGAAGGTGTTTCTCCGCATTATGAGTATATTATTTTACCCCTATTGATTCACTTAATAAGTATTCTACCCCTATTAATTTAGTTAATTAGCATTCATATATAACTCATTCACAATAAATAATAATTAAATATTAATATTTTATTAATTAACTAATAATTTTTCATATCTAATATACCAATATTCATTAAAACGTTTAAATATGCTACTAACTTTTCAACTTCTCACTAATATTTATCCATTTTATAGAAACATATTATGTATATTACTAATATCTAATAAATATATACATAAAGAGAAAGTAAATTCAAAAATTCTAAATTTAAGAACAATTCTAGGACTGTGACATAATCCAATTCATATACAACAAATTCAATTTAATATTTTTATGAGATAAAAACTAAAAATATATAGCAAATTTAATAATTTATTAGTTAAATTGCAAATTAACAATAATAGATAATCAGTAAGAAAATTTATTAAAGTGTGACAAAAAAGTGTAATTCAATTAGTTGATGCATGGATCAACAAAAAGAAGCAAAGTAACTAGTGAGCTAATATTTTATGTTTTCCTATTTATTATGTTTTTGAGTTTGAAATTTAAACAAATTTAAAAAAAATGCGTGTATGAAAATTCGTGGAGAATGGTGTGAGTTTGTTTATAGTTTTTGAAATTGGTTGAAAGTTATAAAATATGTCAAAATAATAGTTATAGATTCATGGATGTTGTATTGAATGATTGTATTAATTATTATGTATATAATGGTTATGTGAATAATATAATAAGAAAATATATATTAAAATTGTAACGTATGAAACAGAAAGAGAAATAGCGATTATATAAATGATTCTGATTGATAAATGTGTGAAACAATTTATGTAGTGACTCATAAGTAGTTATATAGGAGAATGAAAAGATAGAGTTGAAAAAACGTGGATTAAGATTAGAATATTTTGTGTTAAGTTTATTTATAATTTTTTTATCCAAAATTTTGAAAATTGAATAAAAACATAACAAACAAGGTAAATGGCTTCAAACATCATGTGTTTGTTTAAAATTACATTAGGTATAATTAGTATGAGTGGATTAAGAGATGTTTTGTTCTAATTTGATAATTATACATATATATATATATATATATATATATATATATTACTTGTTGACCAATTTAAATTTTGTATATTTTAGTTAAAAAAGTGGTTGCCAAGTTAATGACCTTTACTTTTTAAATCATAAGTTACAAAGTAAAATCTAACTACCTATATTATTGAAAAAATTAAATCAAAAAAAGTTAATTGATAAAATTAAATTATGAATATAGATTACACATTTTCCCACATTTAAGTATTAGATATTCCATCAAAATTGTAAAATATAATAGTTATATTACTACTACCATGTTTGTTTATTTATATATGTCAATGTTATATTATTTTGTTATATAAAATTTTAATTTAAAAATAAAAAAAAAATACGGTAGACTATGCGCAACGCGCATGCATTTTACTAGTCACTTAAAATATGGGAATCCTCCTCTAAAAAAAAGAATCATAATCCCTTAATTAGTTATGGAGAAATAGTTTGGTATTTTTAATTTATTTTGAATATTTTTATTGTCAAAATAGATCGTGATTTACATTTTATTTGATATTTGTTTATTGAATGAAATTAAAAAATTGTTATGTGGCTTTTATGACAATACTTTTGAAATGGTTGTTGGTTACATATAATTAATATATTCTATTTATTAAGAATAATGTGTTTCTGATTTAAAATAATTATATTGGTATATGAAAAATCCATTTATGTATCAATTTTTTTAAAAGTCAAAAAAATATGTAAATAAAAAAATAAACATGATTAATTTAATTATCATTTTTATAAAAAAGAATAATGCAATTGAACCAAATTGATATCTTATTTATTTTCTATTATTTAACCGAATTAAATTAATATATATGTGTATATACACATATATATATAATATATAATAGTCTATTATGGTTGAAAATTTATAGTTAGAGTATACAAATATGGTTTACAAAAAGGGTATTTAAGTCAAACTCTTTAATTTTGGCTTTCATTCCTTATTATATGTGTTTGAACCAAAAATAAAAAAGGAAAAAATATATTTACCCAATTTTTTTGTAGACAACCAAACTATTAATGGAATCAGATTTCTAGTAATCAAACTACCAGGAATCTTATTCTCATTTTAGATTTCATTCTCTGTCAAACAAATGGAGCCATAATATTTATCTGGGTTATTTTTTCAGAGCGATAATGAGCCAACCAGCCGAGACTTGGCTCAAACACAACTTAGAAAAAATAAAAACAAAATTACACTCTATATAAAAGTTGCATATGTATCTATCATAAGGATCAATTCAGACGTATTTTAAATATGTATACGTAGTTAACATAAGTCTCATAATTTATTTATAGTCCTACTTAGAGTCTAGAGAATCTCTAGAAATAACTATATAACCCTCATCAGCCCTCAATGGAGGTTTTCATAGGTAACACCGTTTATGGGTTTTCTGTTGGCATATGGACGATTCAGATTACTACAAAGAGAGATCTAACGGCCATATTTTCACGTTGAATAATTGGAGTTCAGGTGGAACCATCCATACGCCAACAGATGAATTAAGAGAATTGTGGGTAGAAGATGTGCAAACATATGATGCATCTTCGGGAAAGAATTTTGAGATGCATGCTGCTCTTTTATAGACCATTAAGGATTTTCATGTGTATGGTAATTTATCTGCGTGGAGTACAAAAGGTTATATAGCATGCCCCGTTTGTAAAAAATACACATGGTCGAAGAGATTGAGAAATAAAATTTGCTACATGGGTCACCGTCGATTTTTGCCATATAGCCACAAATGGAGAAGGAATAAAATCAAGTTTGATGAAAAAGAAGAGAATGGAACTTCACCAAAAGATTTATCAGGGAAAGATGTATTGCATCAAACGAGACATTTAAAAGGTGTCAAATTAGGGAAGCATCTTTGCCTAAGAAAAAATAACCGAGATTGCTCTTTCATTTTGCTATTGTTGGCTTGAGTTGTTTGGTATTGTTACTTAGTTGCTAATTCTTGCTTCTTTCGATTATTGTTTGGGTGCTTAGTTGATACATTGTATGTTTTAATGTTGAATCTTATTTTGTGATGACTGATGAGATGTTCTTCTTGTGTATAAGGCTTTCAGAATACAAGGAGCAATTCCGAATCATCATAGATAATGATCAAATATTTCAGATATTTTAAAGTGTTTGTTTTTGGTTTGATTTGTGCACAAGCATTACTTGATCTATCTTCTTATAATAGTTGTTTGTATTGAAATAAATGAGATCATTTATATACATGTCTGTTGTTTTTATAGAATCGAGACTTCTCATAGTTTGTGCATATTATGCTTAGCACTTGTGACTGATGAATTACAAATTTATGGTCTGAGAATTTCCATGGCTAACATCATAAGTTATTCTTTGTTCTAGGTCCTTCACTGCACTTGTCTTCAATGGAGCTACGATGGAAGCACCATTTCCAGTGGTTATACCGATGGTGTTGTCCGAGTTTGGGGTATTTGACGTTATTAAAAACTAAGTACATTCTGAGGATATTGAATGTTTTCTCATTACGTACTATTAGTTTTTAAAATGACTGAAGGATATTCTGTTCGAATGGTTTTTGAGTTTTATCCACTTAAAATTTGAATATTGTCTGTTCAATTCTCCGATCTCCTGTTTTCCTTCTTGGATATTGAATGTATTTTTCATCTTATATGTTTTCTTCGGTTCCAAGGATTGGAGAAATGGTTAATACAATTCGTAGTCGGACCAATTTATCATCGAGCAAGACTCCACTTCCATCTATTTCACAAAGTAGAACATCAATTCCTCAAGGATCATCATCTTCGTCTCAGCCTAATGTCACCACTCCACAAATTCCTAGTAGTAGTACCGGTGTTAATTATAATTGATCTTAACTTTATCATAAGCCCTTGTATACTTACGTAACTTGTATATTTTCTGATTCTTTGTGTATACAGAGTCTAACACTCAGAAAAGTGTTCGAGGATCAACTCGAGGACTAGCTTTGCGGAAGCTAAACAACAAGAACAATAATAAGTTAACTATCCTTATTGATCCTATACAAAGGAGGCCAACGGATTGCATGGAGTCAACTAAATTGTCTAGTGAGCTTGGACAATTATCTCGAGAATCATTGCCAGTTCTTGTTAAGTGGAAGAATTTGAAGAAGACTGAGTTGATGAGGGCTTTCGACCAACTAGATGTTAGTATATAACTTTTTTGACGTCAATACTTATTTATCTTTTCAACTTAATGTTTTATTTATAATATTATTTTGAGGTTATTATTTTTGTAGATGAATTTGACAATTGATAATCCAACTGAAGAGAATATGGAAAATGTAGAGGACATTTTATAGAGTCGATCCAGAGCCCAACGCCACAGACTGAACAAACATTTTCAAAAAAATTCTACAGTGGAGGAAGCTATACAAAACAAGCCATCTTATGGAGGATTAACTCAAGAAAATTGGGAAATATTATGCACAACACTTTTCAGTGATCCCAACTATTAGGTTTAATTTTTATTTGATAAAACATGTTTTGAATATTTGTATTTGTTAAAAAAGATCAGCAAAGATGCAACATTAACAAACAGAACCGCTTGAAGATGACGACAAATCATAACCAAGGTTCTAGAGCCTTTGTCGCAGCTCGTCATATGCTTGTAAGTAATTTAATGATTTTTCATAATTTAGTATATCTATGGTAGAAAATGATTGCTATCTAATTGTAAACACATTCTACAGAGCCAAGAGCAAGAGTTTAATGGGGATGAGGTTGATAGAATTTCCTTTCACAAGCATACTCACTATACATAAGAAAAAGGATGGATTACTCCATAATCAGAAATCAATCACGTAAGTCCCTATCTTTCTTAATTGGCATTTTTATTTTGCTTGATAAATTTATTAAATAAGATGGTATATTTATATTATTTTTTCATTGCGATATTATAGGTAGAAATGGAAAATCGTAGGATTGATGTTGAAAAAAGAGGCGAGATAGTGGATGTTGATAAAATTGTTGATGATATTTTTGGGAAAAGATCATCCTATATTATAGGACTCGGTTATGGCCCTAAATAAAACAAATCAAATTCCGGTATAAGGGTACTACATGAAACTTTAAAAGAAAAAGAAAAAGAATGTACTGCACTTAGAGAAGAACGCGATACATTTATGGAAGAAATGAAGGATATGAAATGGACTCTAGCCGAGCACAATCGTCTTTTTGAGAAGTTGGTACAGTCTCAAAACCTCAGTCCATGGTAAAGTACCCAATATCAATTTGGTTTTGATGTTTTCAAAATTTTAGTGACTCTTATGTAAATTATTAGGGGTGGCAAAATGGATCCGGAACCACGGTTACAATGGTTCCAACCCAATTTGGGTTGAATTGGTTTCTAAGAAAATTTTATTTGGTTCCTATTTGGTTCTAACTTGGTTCCAAGTTGGGTCCAACTAATTTCAACTTAGGCTCAAATCGCTTGCTTGTCAATACTCTAAAATTAAAGAACAAAATGTAAGGTATTGAGTCGGGTTAGGCTTGGTTCCCTTTCGGGTTGAGTTTGGTTCCGTTTTGGGTTGAGTTGGTTCCTTCTTAAAAACCATTTAAGAACTCAACTCATTTTAGAACGAAACAGTTAGAACCGACCCAAAACCAACCCAACCCGCCCAATTGCCTCCCCTATAAATTATATTGCAACCTGTTTTATCAGATTCATGGATGGTGACTCTAAGGATGAAAGAAGAACTAATGTTGATATATGTTCGTGTAGGTTTAGTTGTTTATTTTTTCGTACTATTATAGTTTAGATGAACTGATCGTAGTTATAGTGTGGCATGTTTCGTTTGTTATTATTAAGAATTTTTATTTATTTTGTTCTTTAAGACATGGTACCTATGTTACCGTTTGATGTTTTATTTAATTAAGATGATTTGTTAATACTTAAATGATTTCTTGGATATTTAGAATACCGCATTGTTGTTAATATTGGTATAATTTGTAGATAAAAGAAAATATGCCAAAATTAATTTTTGCATAAAGCTTGAGATTTGATAAGATTAACGATTTTTAGGCACAAAACAGTTTGTTGCATAAAATGACATTTGGCAACAAATTGTTTCATTGTAAAAACTAAATATTTTGCAACAAAATATTCTGGTTGCGGAATCTAGCACCTCGCAACAACATCTTTTGTTGCAAAATCTGATAATTTGGCAACAATATTTTTCGTTGCCAATCATAATAAAAATTGACTGTAATAAGTGATTATGGGCAACGAAATATCATTTTTATGCAATGAAATACATATGTATTTTAGCACGATTATAATTGTTGCGTATAGTATATGTTTTTGCAACGATCTAATCATGTTGCGTATAGTATAATTCTTAGAATTAGGACTCCTAATCCTTGTAGTCTTCTTTTCTCACATCAAATCCTTGATTCATTGAATCTTTCCATAATCTAAATCTCCATATCAAATCTTCATAGAATTTCCTAATCTTTCAACCCCAAATTAAAACTTCCTCTTTTGATTTATTAATTGGGCTTTCAATTAATAAACCCCTTGGGCCTAGCCCATTAATTAATTAATCAAAAGATTAATTAAGAAGTCCAATTAATTAATTCAAGCTTAGACTTAATTAATTAATTTATTCCATCATGAATCAATATCCAATATTAATCCATATATATAGCCTAATTCAAAATTGGTTATTTCGTACATATAACCGGGAAAATTATTCAAGTTTGTGTGTGACCCTTAGGTTCATTCGAAAGCTAGCAGTGAGACCATTTCCCAAATGACTCGGTAATAATTAATTATCATTATCTCGATTAATCATTATGCCAAATAATTAATATTGGTCATGAATTAACCACCAATTAATTCACGACTCTCACAGATTGAGTTCGATGTCTAGCAATGTCGAATCAACCCCTAGATTCAAATGATTATAACATACCTCTCCTGATCACGATCGTAGCATGTGTCTCATCTTTCTGTCAGATCCCCGGTTAAATCTAGGATTTGGTTACCAGTCGAAATCCTACTAATTTAATCATATGTCTATGTCAATTGGCAAATGATGACTTGTGTCAACTAAGCAAGGATCACACACCTTCTTATTGACTTACTTCGGCCGAAGATTTTCCAGTCAAGTCATTTCCAAGACAGCATAAGAGATTCGCTAATCACACGATTACAAACAGATCTCATCTTGGAACCGCCTGCCAAATCACATAACCAGACTACACCCAAAATAGCTCATTTGTGATTATCCATGTAATCATGAACTAGATCAAAGTGCAGTGGGTCATGCATTTGAATAGCCGCGATCCCTCAAGTCATGAGGATCATTACAAGCCTACGTGACCGTGGAATTTTATATTTGACACGTCCACCAATATGAATTTCCACTGGGGTTACCAAATTCACCATCCCCGATGTGAACCCTCATATGTTGCATAGGTTCCCAACCAATACCCATGGAACAAGATACATTCCTAAAAGGAAATGCAACATACAAGCAAGTCTTGACGAGTCATTGATATCCCTATCTCAATGACCTTATGACTTGGGATGCTTTTAGGATTACAGCCGTTTGAGTACATCCCATAATCACCATCCAATGCGTGACCGTATCCATAGCTCTATTTAACCTAATGGACTTTATTACATATATGTAAATTCAGAAGATATATAATAAATAAGATACCATATTATAAATAGCGATTGAAACAAAAATGTTATCAAAAGTGTTATACAAAACTTGGCAACCAAAAATGGCTTGCCGGACACTAACACTAACAGATGGAAGATATCACTATTTCATACTTTTGGGAATATGGATTCCAACAGGAATGACCATTCCCGACATAAAAACATACCAATCATAGGAATCAGATTGAAATCAGGATTGTTCATTCAATTCTCACCTTATTCCAATATACCTATCAGGTCCTTATTTCAACAGTTGATAGCAAAAATTGGTCAAAATTTTATACAAGTTCCTTGACCTGACTTTCCATGAAAAAAACTATGTTGAAAGATATACAAGCTATTTACTTACAATTTCTTGACGCTAAAAGCCAATCAAGCAGCACGTAAAGTCAAATTCAATACTCTCAAACAACATCTAAACTTAAACTATCAAAAAGATTTGAAAAAAATTCAAAATTTTGAAGAAAAAATGTTCACTGTTTTTCTGGCCCAAAATAAAATTAACCAAACATAATTTGGCTGGAATATTGGGCCAAAATAAGCCCCAAAACGAAACCAAACATAACCATAGTTTTTTCACTTATTTTAGATTGTTTTGCACAATCAAGTATTTTGTTTATATTTTTATCATGTATTCAATTAAAATATTTCTTATATTTAATTTATGATTGTATTTTTAATCTGCATTTGTTATTGATTATTATAAGGCATTGAAATTATTTCAGACATGTAAAACTTTGCAAATAAAATGCAAAATTTATAGTGTATAATCATTCTCACAGTTTATTTATATGGTAAATTATATTAAAATTGAAATGAAAAGTTGTAATTTAAATAATTAGTTTAAATTAATAAACATAGATATATATATAATATTTTAGAACGTTTCTATCCGAATTTCATTAAAAATACTGTGTCACATGTCTTATCATCTCGTAATTTCATACTGTGTTTTGTGTCCATGCATAATAGATTAAAATTAAATATAAAATATTTTTAAAATTATTAAAGTAAATGTAATAAGCATATAATAAATGAAACTAACTCAAAAGATAGGGAAATTATAATACAGGAAAAATGCAATTATCCCAATATCTTAAGCACAAGAAAATAAGGACAAAATAAAATATAAAGCCCTTACAATTACAACCAACCAAAATCTCTTATATTCAAACAAGAAAGAGAAAAGGTGCTAGAAAAAGCACAACCAAATATTAAGCCACATAATAATATCCAAAATACCCAAAGAAATGAACGACAATAAAGAACCCAATATAAACGATAAAATACCAAATATCCTTTCCCTTCGCTCTACTTTGTCTACCTATCTTCCACCCTACCCTACCCCACCCTCACCAAACTAGTTTTAAACTAGAGAAATTATCTATAAACTCATCGATTATAATATTATATTGTGTCCAATAGATATTAAATTTAATATGATATAAGGGTATTCATGAGCGGAGCTGGCTCACGAGCTCGGCGATTCGGCTCAAAAATAGCTTGATCCGAGCTCGAATAGTCGAGCCAAATGAGTCGAGCTTTTCAAGCGAGCCAAGCTCGAGCCCAAAACTGGTCGTCGCCAGCTCGCGAGTTGGAATAAAAAAATATTTTTTAATTAATATATTTAAAAATAAATATTTATTCATATATTTATATATAATATGATATATTATAATATTATAGGTATAAATAATAATATTTTTGACATTAGCTATGATTATATTTAATAATATATCAATAAATATAAAATTTGTAATATATTTTATAAAAATCTACTTTTTTTGAGCTCGAGCTCGGCTCGAACTTGACTCCTGATATATTCACAAATTGTAATTTGGGTGGTAAAAATTACCCAATCAATTTCAAATGGGGTATATATTATATTTAATTTGTTAAACTCGAATATCGAATTTTCCACAAACTCATTTACTTTAGTATTAATAATTACCGTAATTCCTCAATATTTTCAACATTATAAGAAAAAACAATCATGTTAGAATATTCTTATATTACACCTTTATATATTTTAATTTTTTTAGAAATTTATCTCGTAAAAATTAGAAATAAACCGTCTGAGAGGTTCTCGTAGTAATAAATCAAAAGTTCAAGAATTTCTATGTAATTATCCCTCATTTTCGTGTGAATTATTTTGAAACTAAATAAATTTTTCTTTCATATTATGATATTTCTATAATATATCATTGTGTATTTAAGTATTTTTACAAATTAAAAATTCTATATAATTAATAATTGTCCAAATCCGAACCAAAGGCCCCCTCTATATAATTAATACTAAAATGATGAGAAGGGTGTGCATGTGATGACACTTTTTTAATCCACACACACTGAATCTGTTTCTTCCCTTCTTTCATTCATAAGTCTCATTTTTCACTCTTTGCTCCACTATTGTGATTTCTTCTACTTCGAAAATATCTCTGATTTTCTAGAATTTTCCTTTAATCGATCCGCCATGGACGCAGCAGCGGCGCAGCTCGTCTACCGCGGTGTCGATCCTCTGTGCAGAACGTCGTCGTTTTTTTCTACCAGCTCGATTAACAACTCCAGAAATCGCCGGTTTTTTCCGAGAGTTGTTCGATTCGGCAAGCAAAACGCTGTTGTGAAGTCCATTGCGACGGAGCCTAAACCGCCGGATAATAAGCCGCCGAAAGTCGTTAATGGATCAACCAAAACGACGGCGTATAAGCCGGTCAACGGTGCTTCCACTGTAGGTTATGCTAATTTTTGTTCAGTTTTTGTACTTGTGGAGTTGTGCTTGTGTTTTTTGGTTTGAAGTTCGAAATTAGTTTCTCGTTTAATTTGAAAATGGAATGTCCCAATTCTCAATTCTCGAAATTATGTTCGTTTCGTTTGTTTTCATTCAAAATTTTGGTTTTCAAGTTGAAAAAATATGTCAAATCACATCACATTTTTTAATTTTCAACTCCCAATATCACTCTCTTTCTCTCTCCCACTCGCATTGACATACATCAATCTCATATCACTTGAACAAATCATGTCAATTTCAACACTCTATATTGTCGTTCAATATAACTAATTATGTTGATAAGTTAATAACTACATATCAAGTTTGTCAATTTGGAATACATTTAAAAATAAATCGATTTGGAATCAACTCAACCTAACATAACCCAACCCTAAGCCTCCCATAACCATTTGTCACCTCGTTAATCGTTTTCTTATTTTATTGTTTGACTTAGTGAGATAAGGGTTTAATGACTAAATGTATCATGAGTTTGTTTAATGTAAAAATGAAGCAGCAGAGGATGATATAAATGCAGAACTTGCCTAAGTTATGTTCGCCTAATGTAGTTCAAGGCTGTAATAGTTGAGCTTCTTACTGTAACAAGAACGATCATGATATTATATCAAACGGATTAAGAATACAAATTTTAGAACAGGAGGAATAAGTACTCAGTAATTGAAGACATGATCAAATCTGAATAATATAATTAATCAATTATGTGTAAGATTCAATCTTTGTTTACCAGACTCACATTTTAGTCCAATAGAAGGATACAAACAAGAAACTTTGATGTGCATAACGCATACATCCATGTAGATTCATGAAGTTGACTCTTTTAAAATGATGTATTTGTGTTGTGTGGGAGACTGATCGAGGTGAATTGTCTCCATTTGTGTGATACTGGAAATGGCAGAGATTTCAAGATGTTTCACAGGAGATCAAAAGGGTGAGGGCGCAGATGGAAGAAAACGAGCAGGTTGCTGTCCTTATGAGAGGGCTTCGAGGTCAGAATTTGAAGGACTCGTTGTTTGCTGATGATAATATCAAGCTCCGTCTTGTTGAGGTAAGTCACGTGACTTCAATATGTTGATTGTCATATTTAGCAATTTAGCCTCTGTTTTCTGGCCAAAGTTATAAATCGCGTTATGAGCTAGAATTTTGCTGCTCATAGCAAATAAAGGTTTCTGATTTGATTCATAACTGTGGCAACTTTGAGTCGAACTGCATGAGCATATAGTAACATGACACATGCTACATGTTTTATTACTAGTAGATTATTAGAAAACGGTCATTTGAAATATGGGAAGCATCAATTTCCACAGTTGTCTCGTTTTAACTTGGGTATTTATTTCTATGTAATGATAATACCTTGAAACTTTGTGCTCCTTCAGGTTGATGAGAGCAGTGAGTTTTTGCCTTTGGTGTACGATCCTGATACCATTGCTGGTTATTGGGGAAAACGACCACGTGCTGTTGCAACTCGTATTGTTCAGTTAATGTCTGTTGCTGGAGGCTTTCTCTCTCGTATTGCCTGGGATCTGATAAATAATAAGATAAAAGAGGTAAGGTTCTGATACTATCAAATTGTAGATGTATTAACTTATAATTTAACTAGAAACTTTAGCTATGTCATAGATTCTCGTGCTTCTATTTTGAAGTTTCATTCGGGTTTGGAATTAGATTGGAGTATACTGTTTCCGGTTTTGGACTTTTCTTTGAACAACATTTCATGATTGAGTTTCCTTTTCAAAAAGTACCAAATAGATCAAATTTTCTTAATGTGAACTAAATTTTAAGAAACATTACAATTTCATCATTGAACTCTGTAATAATTGCTGATTAAATTTTATCATCAATTCACTTTTTTTCTTTGTTCTACAGAACGAGGTTGCTCGAGCAATTGAACTTAGGGACATAGTTACCTCTTTGGGTCCAGCATACATTAAACTCGGGCAGGCATTGAGCATTCGACCTGATATACTGTCACCTACTGCGATGATTGAATTACAGAAGCTCTGTGATAAGGTGAATAGACATATTTTTCATCTCCTCAAAATTGCATATTTATTAGAGTCTTAACCTGAAAATATCGGTATCTTCTCATTACAAATACAATAGTCTTTTGGGAACTATTCAATACACTCGATCATGGATTTTCCTTCATTTTGCTAGTTGTATTCTTGATTGACCATCATCTTTTTATCTGAAATTAATCCTAAAAAGGAGTTTGTAATCTGTTAAATTTGATCACATTAACAAATTCCACCTTAGCTTGTTGTAAAGTACTTCTATGCTATTATGTAAATTAACTTTTCTAATCCATCATATTTTAGGTTCCATCATTTCCAGATGATGTGGCTATGGCTCTTCTTGAGGAGGAGCTCGGCCAGCCATGGCAAAATCTCTACTCTGAACTTTCATCTTCTCCTATCGCTGCTGGTAATTGCAATATTTAACTTGTTACTACTTTTTATATATAAATTGCAGCATACGTGTAATATGATCTAATACTTCTGATTCTGAACATCTATTTATGTTCTTTGTTTGTCCAAGTACCTAACTATTCACTTGGAAATTAAATGGCAGCATCCCTTGGCCAGGTCTATAAGGGCAGACTAAAAGAAAATGGGGATTTGGTAGCTGTTAAGGTACAGAGGCCCTTTGTTCTTGAGACCGTGACCGTTGATTTGTTCATTATAAGGAACTTAGGTCTCGTTCTTCGTAAATTTCCTCAGGTACTTATTCTATTTGTTTGATTCTTGTATTACTCGTGAAAGGGGTAGAAAATCATGGTCCATTATCCAGTGAGGTCTCAATTTCTTTCAGATCTCTATTGATGTTGTCGGATTAGTTGATGAATGGGCTGCTCGTTTCTTTGAAGAGCTGGACTATGTTAATGAGGGTGAAAATGGGACGAGATTTGCTGAAATGATGAAGAAGGACCTGCCCCAGGTAATGTTGCTGTACAATTTGGCTCACATGAAATCTTGTATGAAGCTAGGCGTGTAAATGAGTCGAGTCGAGCCACATAGGTGTTCAAGCTTGTTTGAATTCCAATCGAGCTTTGAAAATTGTTTTTGAGGTTGGTTTGATTGTTCATCGAGCTGAGCTAAAACGCGCTTTAATCAAGCCGATCACGAGTCGAGCTCGAGTAGTTTGAATATTTTGTACATGTTTTTGTCATTTTTACTAATCGATTCGAGCTTCAAAATTTATCAAACAGAAAAAGTTGTTCAAGCTTGATTTGATAAATTACCGAACCGAGCTTTTAGCGATCGAGCCCGAGTCGAATATCGAGTAGTTTGGTTCAATTTTCAGCGTTATATGTAGCAAAAACAAAAACTAAAGCGAAGGACAAAACCTCTCCAGTTATTTCAGTAGACTTATAAAGTTCACTTTATAGGTAGTTGTGCCAAAGACATACCCGGAATACACTGCAAGGAAGGTCCTTACGACACAGTGGATAGAAGGAGAGAAGCTTTCACAAAGTACTGAAAGTGATGTTGGGGAACTGGTTAATGTTGGAGTTATATGTTACCTTAAGCAGGTAATAATGATGTTGTATTAGTTCATGAAAGGTATAAATTTTGAATTATACATACCTTTTTTTTTAAATGTTTTGAAAATAATTAGATTTCTACTTTATTGTCTACAGCTTCTTGACACAGGTTTTTTCCATGCTGATCCACATCCAGGAAATTTAATTCGGACTCCAGAGGGGAAGCTAGCTGTACTAGACTTCGGTAAAATATTTTATCAGTTTACTTCTAGTTGACATGCTTCATGCATTGCAATTTACTTTTTAGTATCACGGTCTTGCACGTTTTTACCCTACGTTACACATAATAAAAGTTGTTTGATCCTTCTGAACATTGTTTAACACTATCTTGGGGAAATCACTTTTTCATCCCATTTCAATTTTAGTCTCATTTTGTTACGTTTTCTCACATTTAATCCTATTACTTTTAAATGTCTTGCATTTAGTTCCAACCAAAATTTTTATCCAAATTTTAACGGTCAAAGTCATATGCTCAATTAGTGTGACCTTGTTTTGGGGAAATTTGTTCCTCAGTGACATTTGATATTGGGTAGAATCGCAGTGATATGAGTAGAACTCGTATGTGAGTGTAATTCACGCACAAATTCTCCGAAAAAGAACCGGTAAAAGATATTGACTAACACAATATATTAGTTGATTGTTCAAAATTGGACAGAAATTTTGGTTAGGACTAAATGCGAGACATTTTGAAAGTTATAAAACTAAATGAAAGAAAACTTGTAACGGACATAAATGAAATAGTGCAAAGTTATGGGAAGCGAATTCCAATTTTTCCGATTATCTTTTTATCCTCGTGAATTTGTCTTGAATGAATTCACTACTTGTTCTTAATTCATGTAGACTTGAATTCACTTCTTGTTCTTAATTCATGTAATCTGTAATCTGTAGACTTGTTATCTGTAGTCTATCTTCCAACATCACTTCTTGTTCTTAATAGTGATGTTGAGGAAATGAAATGGTGCGAAATCCGATTTTTAATTTTTATATTTTCTTTTACGTATATATAACTCATGTTAAAAATGACAGGCCTTGTCACAAAATTGACAGACGACCAGAAATATGGCATGATTGAAGCTATTGCTCACCTTATTCATCGAGATTATTCTGCAATTGTTAAAGATTTTGTCAAACTTGGTTTTATTCCTGACGGAGTAAATTTAGAACCCATTTTACCTGTACTGGCCAAGGTTTTCGATCAGGCACTTGAAGGCGGGGGAGCAAAAAATATCAACTTTCAGGAGTTAGCATCAGATTTAGCACAAATAACGTTCGATTATCCATTTAGAATACCACCTTACTTTGCACTAATAATTAGAGCAATCGGGGTGCTGGAGGGCATAGCTCTAGTGGGCAACCCCGAGTTTGCCATTGTGGACGAAGCTTATCCCTATATTGCACAGGTACAGAAATATGATACCTTGAATTCGGCATCTTTTAACCAACCCAATAGGGCATGAGTTCTTTTTCTTTTGTTGGGTAAATTACATTGACACCTTGCATTAGACCCTCATGATGTATTTATCCGTTTTTTCAATCTTTACATGGATGATTTTATCCAAGGGTGGCAATTGGGTTGAATGGGTTGGGTTTGGGTCGGGTCCAAGGCTTAAAGTGGGTTAGGTCCAATTGGGACCAATGTGAAAAAATATGCATTATAGTTGGACCCAACAAGGACCCATAGTGGACCCAATAAGGGCCCAAAATGGACCTAATTAGGACCCATTATGAATCAAAGTGGTGTAAGGGGTTGTTGTAGTGTAAAATGTAGATTATTGACTCAAAGTGGAGAATAGGTTGGACCCAAATTGGGCCCATTTAAGACCCAATTGGATCCAAATATTATTAAAAGTCAACCCAATTAGAACTAAAATGCTAAAATGTTAGGACCCAACATATTGAAAACTTAGTTTGGTTTGGGTCCAAATATATGTATGGACCCAAATTGCCACCCCTAATTTTATCCAACTGGGGATTCAAAGGGCTAACTCATTTTCTTTTCTTTTCTTTTATGAACACTAGAGGTTACTCACCGACGAATCACCTCGCCTAAGGTCTGCTTTACGTTACACAATATATGGCAAATCTGGAGTGTTTAATGCTGAAAGATTTATAGATGTCATGCAAGCTTTCGAAAGTTTCACTGAAGCAGCAAAGAGTGGAGGTGGAGAAGGTATGAATGGAAGAATGGCAGAGCTTGGCATTCTACAAAATCAAACGAGAAATCAGTTGACTGGTTTTAGTGCTCAAACACAGCCAATCCAAACAAGAGCTGCATTGGGGTTCATATTATCTGATGAAGGGAACTTTTTTCGGGAGTTTCTGTTAGACGAGGTATGTTTATGTTTAGCTTCCAAAACAAGGTCGTTCTTACATTAATGGAATCCATATTTGATCCTTTTATTACTTATAATAACATAGAAACTTTTTATACATAAAATCTCGTTTTTTCCTCTGCGATCAAATTCCATATAGCTATGGCGCCTTAAATCCGTGCAGAGTATGCACTTGAATCATCTAAACTGAAGGCTTGTTTGTCAACCATCTCATTGCCCTGTTTGATTGGAAAGGCAAATCAACAAGTTTTAGATTTAAGTTTAATATATTAGGATAGTTGTGGGCAATTCATAATTATGTTTCGATATTGTACGATGGTCGGGAATATTGCATTTTTAGTATATTAATATGGCCTGCACGTTTGTTTGGTAGGGGTGGCAATTTGAATACACTAATGTGGGTATGTCTTGCAATTTAAGTACAAATTTAGACGGAGTATTAGATTTCTGACGGAAGAAATAAACGTGTACCAAATAAACGTGCAGACTCCATATTAGTGTTCTTAAATTGCCACCCCCCATATTAGTGTACCAAATAAACGTGCAGGCCACATTAATATACCAAAAATGCAATTTTCCCTACAATGGTCATTATCAGAGACGTACGTTTTGTTTACATGTTTAGAATTGATGTAGACCGGAGAAATAGCGTTTATCCAACCTAATTTCTGACCATTTTGAATATGTAGAGACTATTTCTTTACAGTAACTCATTTTAGAAATTCTATCAGAAACTTCATTTTATGTCTCAAGTCAACAACAAATCAAGTGGACATAAATCGGCAATTTAGGAAACAACTCTATATATTTATGTCGATAGATTTATTTGGTCTAAGTAACATTATTTTTGCGTGGGCTCGTGTACAGATTGTGAAGGGCATAGATGCTGTTACAAGGGAACAGTTAGTGCAGATAATGGCATTTCTTGGAGTTGGAAATGTAATCCCTGTTTTTAGCTTAGTTCCTACTCTAGGACCTTTCAGGACAGCTGCACTTCTTCCCACAATAACAGAGGAAGATAAAGTCATATTAAACAATGTTCAGAAAATTGTTCAATTCTTAGCTGCTGGAACTGCAGCTTCATCAAATCAGGTAATTATTGCTCAATCCTTTAGGGTGTGTTTGGATTGAAGGATTTGAAATTTATGGACTTCAAATTCGTCAACAAATCCATGAAGTTCGTTTGGAATTATCCAAGTTATAATGGATTTCAAATCACTCGACATTCACTTTAAGCTATTTTTTCCATAACTACGGTGGATTTCAAATGACTCCATTTTAAGTGTCATTTCAAATCCTTCCTCCAAATCCCCTCCCCAAATCCAAATCACTCAATCCAAACACACCCTTAGTTCGTCTGCAAGTGCGATCATTCATTGCAAGCCTATGATTTTGACTTGTTTAAGTTAGATAATCAACAATTTGGACTTAGGTTTGAATGATTTGATTTGATTTGATTAGGATGTCCTAGCAATACAAATAGAGATGATGAGAAAAAAATTGCAAGAGACCAAATAACATGATTGTTGTCAAAATGGATTTCAATACACATGCCATTGGCGCGGGAAAATCTTAATTTTAGTGCCATAAGATATAACGATTCTAGTTTTAGTCCCATATTTTACGGGTTTTAGAAAACGTCCAAATATTTTATACTAGTTGTAATATTAATCCAATAATGTAAGTCCCATACTTTATTTTTGTTATTATAAATTGCGTTTTGACCCTTCAACTAAACCAACTATATTAAACAACTCTTTAAACAAAAAATATTTATTTCTTACCCCTCTTAAAAATAATTTATAAAATTAAAAAAGAGAACAATAGATTTAGCCGGGACGTTCATAAGATGACCCAATCATCATCCTCCTCAATTATCTTTTATTTTCTTCTAATTATTTTGGTGGTAAGTGACAATGATATATGTTTAAAGAGGGTATTTGATACATTTTGTGCAAAATGCAATTTTAAATGACAAAAATAAAGTGTGGGACTAACTTTGATTATTGGAATTGTTTTCAAAATTTCGTAAACATGGGACTAAAACTAGAATCGTGATATCCTGTGGGACTAACTTTGCAATTTTTCCGCATTGCCGCATTTACCTTACAGAAGTAAATTGGATTTAGTAGCAATGCTCCATTAATAAGGATTAAAACTTTTACCTTACATAAACCGGAACATCTTAAATCTCACTTTTATTGTAATTTTCTTACAACGTCTCTTATAGGTCATCCATACTTTTGCTTTTTTTTCATCCCTTCTTGCTGTAATATTAACATATTAAAGAACTCGGTCTATGCTTCTACAGGGTGTAAATGTTCCTCAAGTGATCAGAGAGCTACTACCAATATTACCGGGACTCACTGCCAAAATACTTCCCGAGGTACTAAGTCGGTTATCATCACGAGTACTAGCACGTATACTCCAAGATACACTCTTGTAAAATTGCTTATTTTATCCATACAGTTAATTACAATACAAATATATCAGAAAAGCCCTAGTGATTATCCTCTTTAAGGGCTGACTTGTACGCAGTGTAGATGTTGTATATGATAGTCAGTTCAATGAATGGTTCATGTAAATTTACTGACCAGAATATATAATATAAAAGCTTACACATTCTCCTCTAGACCTGTCTCGTTGATGTGTACGTTCTCTTTAAACCAATTTCATGATTTAGTAGTTTATATATCTCGGGATAATTTTATGGTCGACTGGGAGCACCACAAATTCACAAGGCTGAGTTGGTTTTCACTAGATGAGTGATGAAAACCACCACATTCAATGTGAATTTGTGGTGTAAATTATACCAGAAGCATTACGCTCAGTCCATTATGGTGTGTTTGGATCGAAGGATTTGAAATATATGGATTTCAAATTCATCAACAAATTTATTTAAGTTTGTTTGGATGAATTCAAGTTATAATGGATTTCAAATCCCTTGGGATTCATTTTTAAGTTATTTTCTCCACAGCTATGGTGAATTTCAAATAAATTCATTTCAGAGTTATTTGAAATCAAGTGTTTCACTGTTGTCTCATACATAATTTGAACCGCAACAATCTAGGAGAAAGTTCATGAGTAAGATATATAAACCATTGGATGTGTATTTCATTCCAACCGAATGAGCTATGTATAAAAGTCACAACATTTCGATTTTGACCTTGTTTGGTAGACATGTACAAAGGTCACAATATAGAAACATCTAACCCTTTTGGATCAAGTAACTTGGCGACACGGACATACATCTCAAGCAAGCAAACATAATGCTCAAAGGTAGGATTAATACCGTAATGATCAGTCATGTAATAGAAATACTCACGGCCCTTCTCTATATTATCCGTTTGCAAGCAAGCACATAGTACACCGGCAAAAGTTATCCCATCGGGCTTTACATTAATCCTCTCCATTTCCTCAAACAACGCAAGGGCTTCTTCACCACGCCCATGTACGCCAAGGCTAGTGATCATTGCATTCCATGTTGCTACATTTTTCACTTCCATATTGGCAAATACACGTTTTGCGTAATCCAAACTACCGCATTTACTATACATATCAATTAGAGCCGTCCCAAGAAAAACCCCGATTTCAAAACCGTTCTTGATCGCATAATCATGAACCCATCGACCCAATTTAAGGCTCTCCAATTGTGCACAAGCCACCAAAAGACCAACCAATGTGTACTCGTTTGGCTCAACATTGTCACTCAACATTTCTTCGAAGACTTGAAAAGCCCTCTCCGGTTTCTCGCTTTTCGCGTACCCATTAATCATGGCAGTCCAAGAAACCACATTCCTCACAGGCATTTCGTTGAACACGTTACGTGCAATATCCATTCGATTGTTAAGGACAAGCCCTGCAATCAGAGTAGTCCAAGAGACAATAGTTCTGTACCGCATTTTATCAAACACCTTCAACCCATCATCCAAAACCCCACATTTCAAATACAAATCCATCAAAACGTTATCCAAATAAACATCCCCACAAAACCCAAGTTTCACAGCAAGCCCATACACTTCTTTCGCCTTTTCAACACAAGAACAAGCTAAACACGCTTTAATTACAAACGGGAACGTGAATTTATCTACACTAACCCCTCTACAAATCATTGAATTATACAAAAGTATAGCTCTATACGAACAGTCATTAACTATATAAGCTCTGATGAGTAGATTCCAAGTAAATGTTGACGGGTTTTGAACCTCTTGAAACACGTACGTCGCGTAATCGAGCTTTCGGTAGGAAGAACAGAGACGGATCAATCTTGTGACGATTAATTGGTCTTGATGGAGGGTGTTTCGAATGATTTTGGCGTGGATTTGTTTCAATTGGTTGAAATTGGCGCAATTCTGGAGAAATATGATGGCGTCGTGTGATGTAAACGTTGATTTGGAGGTTGAGGGGAGATTTTTGGGTGGGGGAATATTGAGAGTGGTAGAGGAAAGCCATGCCACCATCATTGGTGTAATTTTTGTGTTCTGAAATAATTTCTGTTGGTTAATATTAAAATTGAGGTAAGGATAGAAAAGGGAGGGAATATATCAATTTCTAGTAAAAAATTCTAAAAAGCACAGTTTGTTTGGTATGTCTTAGAAAATTAAAAAATTCTTACCTAGGTAATTTTGAATAAATTCAATAATTCTTATGATTTATGATTTGACAGTTAACACCATTGATTAAAAATAATTTTTTCAGGTTATTTTCTAACATCAAAAATAAATTAACCATTCTGACGCAATAATAACACAATGTTTAATATAAGAATCGTTTTGACTATTTTTTTATGCCTAAATTGACGAGTTTGAGTAAAGATATTTGATATGAATTATTTCTAAATATAACACTGGTACAGGCATAGTGAGTATTTACATTAGTTACATATGATGATTTAAATTAATGTGATGTTCCATGAAAAACATACATAAGGAAATTATATGTTATTATAAATGGGTTGTAGTCATTGATACCAATGAATATTTTCTATTAAAAGATTACACTATACTATGTTTGATGATATATCTTAATTATGAAAAATAAGGATTCTAATATGATATATTCGTGTGAGTCAATGAAATTGAAATATGGAGACTGAAATCAAGTGAAATATTTATTATTAGACTACTATTCAAAATAAATAAATCATTATAGCTAGGTCAGCTTACTTCAATTCTTCTACTTTCCTTTTTTGAACTAATTTTTGAAATTTTTCCCAACAAAAAGGTGTTGAAATTTTAAACTGCTTTTATTGATAAAAAAAATATTATAATAATTTTAAAAACCTCGAGTTATTTTTCATTACTAAAGTTTCACATGTAGTTATGTATGCAAGTTATTTAAGTGGTCTTAGCCTAAATTACTTTCACATTTCATGAATCAATCATATACTTCATTGTGTATAACGCAACATTAGTCGTGATATATAGAAGCATGCAAAAAACTCACGGCAAAGTAGTCGTGATATATAGAAGGATGCAAAAAATTATGACAAAAGTCCACAGATAGAGATCGCGATAAATTATGTAGCCATGTTCGTAGTGATCACATAAGCTTATATAATCATGACCACTACAAGAAAACAGGGTATCAGACGGAATGTTAGAGACGGACGTAAATCCGTCTCTAATTATAGGGTATCTGAGACGCATTTTGTGATGGACATCCATTCCTGTCTCTATTTGGCGACGGATTAGCGACGGCATAATATTCCGCCGCATTTTTAAAAATAAATACGAAATTAGAGACGGATTTAGAGATCGATATAGCGAGGGTACAAACTATGGTCACTAAATCCGTCATTAAAGGCTAATTTAACAAATAAAAATTAGAGACGGACATTATCAGTCACTAAATGCCTAAAATTGAGACGGATTTAGAGACGATTATAGAAACGAAAATAAATTCAGTATCTAAATCCGTCACTAAATGTTAATTTAAGAAATAAAACTAGATACATAAACAATCGGTCACTAAATGCCTAAAATTGTGATGGATTTAGAGACGGCTGTAGAGACGGAAATAAATTCGGTCTCTAAACCCGTCACTAAACGTTAATTTAAGAAACAAAATTAGAGACGGAACTAAATTCGGTCTCAAAATCCGTCACTACACGTTAATTTTAGAAATAAAATTAGAGACGAAAACAATCGGTCACTAAATGCCTAAAATTGTCACGGATTTAGAGACGGATATAGAGATGCAACTAAATTTGGTCTCAAAAGCCGTCACTAAACATTAATTTTAGAAATAAAATTAGAAACGAAAACAATCGGCCTCTAACTGTCACAGTTGAGACGTATTTAGAGACAAACTAAATGGGTCGCTAAAGCCGTCACTAATTTAAGAAGCAAAATCAGAGACCGATACAATCTGTCTCTAAATGTCAATGTTGAGATGGATTTAGAGACAGAGTTAGAGACAAATTTACAAACCATTTATCCATCAACATTGAGAGTTGAACACTTGAACTTTTGACCACCATGTGAAGATTAAGTAAACCATTTCACCACATATTGAGCACTATCGATGAACTATTTTTAGCTCTAGTATGCTCAATTTTTTTTTAAAAAAAAAACATATGATCAGCTTAATGAAAATAATAAACATATTAGAAAGAGACGATGTAAGCCATCATATCGAGGCGAAAAATTCATACATTAAGCCCAAGAATATAACGGGCTTTTTCACTCTTTTTTCAATTTTTTTGTTTTTTTAATATTTTGGTTGGCTCTTTATATCATGTTTTTTTTTTTGGATGACGAGGGAAACCCGCAGCCGCTACCGTGAGGTGCGCACTGGGTAAACCCCGCTCTTGTGTAATAGCCTGCAAACCACACAAGATAGGTAAACCAGCCTAGGTTGCCCATAGCTGACAGGCTCGCAGTAGAGAAGGCAAATAGACATTCTCTCATCAGGATTCGAACCCGTGACCTAGGCCACAAGTTCAAATGACCTTACCAACTCTACTGGGGGTTGCCCCCCTCTTTATATCATGTTGAATTGAAAAAGAAGCGCATGTATATATTATTGAATAAGATTCTCTAATTATATAAAGGAATACACGACTTTTGCTCACTAAGACAAGACTAGACTTTCACCCAAACATACCATAATAGGAAAACCCTAATTATTAACTAGCTTTATTATTTGCATAACTCTAACAAGATAAAAATATAGGGATTATATTATGCGTAGTCGAAATTTGTCAGGTATGTATTGCCATGTTCGTTTTCGTGTATAATATATAGAAATTTGCTCCATAAGCAACATCAATTTGAAAAAAAAAAATCTCACAACAATGTTCGTTTTTCGACATTTTTTTGTACTAGAAAATTATTAATTGTTTTCAACATTATTTTCATGTTCATCTATGAAATATGACCTATATATATTTGTAGTTATATGTTGTAGTTGAATCTAGTTGTAGATTCGTGAATCATTCTTTTTTTATTTTTTTAAAAATCAATATATATCTCGAAGAATTAGTTTTGTTTTTTGTTAGAAATTTCTATTTTAAGCTAATCATATGTAAGTATATATTTATGATACATCGATATGTACAATAGAAAGTGTTACACTGTTTGAACTTTGAATTAAATGCGAAGTATACCAAAGTAACTTAAACATTTTTTATCTAATGACGATCTGACTTGATAAATAAACAATAGAATATGTATAAGCCCATCAAGCTACATATTTCTTCTTGGTATAATGGAAGCTTGTTCACCAAATTCACAATAAAAGTACAATTTTAGTCACAACAATAAATATTCTTGTAATTTTAGCCTTATTGTTTACAAAATTGTGAAATTATCTCATCAAATATATATATATATATATGTATATATTGTATTCTTTGTCACGTGCGCATTAAGTAATTTGCATAAACTTCACAAAACTAGTGTTACAATGGTACATACGGGAACTTCGAAAATAATGACGTCAAAATTACAACATGTTCTAAGTTTATCGCAATATTTGCTCAAATTAACTACAAATATATTAATCAAATTAAGTTCAAATACAATTCAAAACTCAATAAAATTTCAACCAATTCTAAACATCCACATAAGCCGATTTAACTCGTTTACATCCCTATTAACATAATGCAATCAATTAGAGCAATTTAAACCATAAAATCTCATCTCTTGTCACATAAATACTGTCATGTTAGAATTTGAATTTAGAGAAAATAATGATGTTAGCTAGAGACACCTTCATCATTGAATAACGCATCTACAAGACTTCCCTACACCTTCCAGTTCCCCTTCTTCACTGTAGATATACATGATATATAAAAAAACATTAGAAAAATAATTATATTTATTTACAAAAAAGCCATCAAATAAATAAATAAACATATGTACTTAAGTAATAATAATATACAATAATAATTAATACTTTTAATTAGGCAAAATGATATTCTTGTTCTCGTTTTATAGAAAGTTGAACAAATTTGGTACCAAACTCAAGTACCAAGTTAGTGCCGTTGGATTTTGGCATGTAACTTGCACATGATGAGAAATTTGAGAAAAATGCAAATTGAAAAATATACATAGTATTTCACATTATTAAAAAATTAATAAAATTTAGAAATCCTTATGGTATATTCATACATTTAATAACTATTGTTCATAGTTTCAATAAAAACATATACAGATGTTCAAAAATTAATATATATATTTATATGCATTTATATTGTTTATAAAATGTATATGAATAAGCATATATAGCTTTTATTCAGTACTTGTTGCACTAATATGAGTAAAATATCGTGATATCTAAGGATATAAAACAGTTTACTTTTTTATGTTATATGTTTATTTCATTAATTAAGATGTTATGTAATGTTTATATGATAATATATTTCTGTATTTAAATATTACAAACTTCCAACCTTTTTAAAATGTGAATGTTGATTAGTTAAGTATAAAATATTTATTTATATGTGTATATTATATATATATATATATTTACACATAAATTAGAAATACATATTAGATATGGTGTGTATAATTAATTTTATAACTTATATCTGGAACAAATATGATATTTCCCTCCAAAAGCTAGGCTTACCCTAAAATTGTCCTAACTCAGCAAGTTTATCATCAAGTCGGTGAGTTAAATGATTCATTTGCAAAAGTTTAGGGTATGTTTGGTTTTGTTTTGGTTGGTTATTTTGGTGAGAATTGTTGGTGAAATTTTTTGGGGACATATGCATTATTGGTGAGATAGTGTTTGGTTTAATTTGATAATTGGTTTTTGATTGTTTTTTTTTTTTTGTGAGATAGTGTTTGGATTTGTTTTGAGAGGGAACATAATTTACTGTAGCAGTCAAATCGCAAATCATGACAGTTTTTGTCTAATTAAATAATATTAAAAGTTATATTATAATATAAATTTGTAATAATTATATTATTAATGAATGACTAAAATCAAATTGAGGCCAATTTAGAGGATAAAAATACAATTTCAATATTTCCAAAATTAAGTAATGTAAATGAAAACGTTATATAATATTTTCTATACCAACGATCTTCCATGGCCCCTTGACTTAGAATGTATGTACGCGTCATAAATGAGAAATGTCATATATCATCATTTATTTTTCACTTGTTTTTCACTGATGGTCGATATGATAAAATATCTTTTTGTTATAGTAAACATAATTCACTAAAATCAAGTTAAATTTATTTTTTACATGCAATTTTTTAAAGCAGTGAAAAATGGTGAACTACTTTTGTAAAATGTATCAAAATCAATTAATTTGATATGATTTCTTACCAAAACTAAAACTAAGGAGATAAAAAGATCGATAGTATATAAAATTGATATATAACATCACTCGTAAATCAGAATGTTATATAATGTTCACTTGTTTTTCACGGACGCTTGATATAATAAGTAAATAAGATCTCTCTTTTTTATAGTAAACGTAATTTTACGAAAATCACGTTAAATTTATTTTTTACATGCAATTTTTGAAAGGAGTGAAAAATTGTGAACTACTTCCGTAACATGTATCAAAATCAATTAACTGCAAACGACTTTCTTACCAAATCTAAAACTAAGAAAATAAAAAAATCGATCATATATAAAAATGATATACAACATTACTCTTACCTTGGTTCAAATTCTTGAACATGAGCTATATCTTTGCCATGAGAATCAGACCAACTCACTCTCCTCATCAACATCCCTCTACTTATCAACTCTTGATCACTTTTCTTCATATTACTCTTCATAGGACCTATTTCACTATCCATAAATCCTCCATTAAACCCTTCTTTATTTCCTGAAATAGTAATTTTTCGATGATTATTGGTTTTAATTTTCTCGATTTCTTCTTCTTCGATTTCTTTACTATCGGAATTTCTTGACGCCACATAACATGAGCACACTAGGGAGGTGCACTTGTTGTGAGATGAAGCAGCCAGGATAAAGAATATTAAGTATTAGTAAGTGTAGTATAGAGAGTCTAGAGATTTTTGATGGATCTTATATATATATATATAGTGAACATGCATGGCCATGATTGAGGTTTTGCTTCATGTTTAAGATTGTGGGTTGCACGGATTTCGGTGGGTTGACAATGGCGGAGCCAGAAATTGAAAGAAATTGAAAATGAATGAGGCAAAACATGACGGCAGTTATAAAATTATAAGTAATTAAATATTATTTTTATGAATATACATAAATTAAATTTTTCAATTTTTTGGGGGTGGGGCGGTGGCTCATCCCAGCCCCACCCTGTCTCCGCCACTGTCAGGGGTGAGATCTAAAAAATATTAAGTGCAACCCAAACATTAAATGGTGTGAATTTCGCCATTTCAGTAATGTTATATATCACCTACTATTGTCGAAAGATGTACACCGTGGTGCACGAATTGTCCAATTGACTAATGTTGAGTTTGTTTCATAATGTATCAAGTGTAACTTAGAGAATGCTCAATATAATGTAGTAATTTTTACAATTAAGTCTTTGTGGAATTTAATTAATTTGGTGAACTTAATTAGAGGGTATTCAATTTAATCTTTTTTCTTTAGGAGAAAACAAGTTTTGGAAATGTTTGAAAAAAGCAAGTGTCAAGGAGTTTATAAGATAGTATATATTAATGATATACTACTTTTAATATTTTTATATACGATAAAGAAATGGGTTTGTTGAGTTCGAGTAGCCTAAATTTTCATTCAATCACAGAATGGGATCTTATGATGCAGGGCATGGGAGACGAAGTTTTGTGGTCATGGGTCACGATATGATACGAACACGTGATAAGATAATTTTTAAAAATATTAGGATGCGACATTATTATCAAATATTATATGTATATATTAGTTTAAACTAAAATATATTAATTAGACTTTTCATTTCAATTTCAATGTAATTTGTCAAATAAATAAACTGCGAGAGCAATTATGTATTATAAAATTTGTATCTTTTACTTGCAAATTTGTACATGTCGAAAGAATTAAATTTCTTACCTATAATAAATCAATCACGAATGCAAAATAAAAACATAATTATAAAGTAAATAACAGAAATATTTTAGTCAAATACATAATATATCGGAAAAAAAGTGAAATAACTATTATGTGTTGCATAAGTGTATATTTTGCTGAGAATTATATCAAGAATTCAAGTTTTTCTATTTTGCAAAATGAACACATAATTCTATATCTCTTATATAAGTTGCATCGTGTTCTCGTGTACTAGACAAATCCTTTAGTGTATCCGACATTGTGTTTAAATTTTTTATTTATTTAAGAATCTCATACTGTACACAGTATCAAAAAGTGTAAAAAAAAGAATATCATATTCGTATCAAATACGACATGTTGCAATTATTCGATATGTTTGTGCTGTATAGATGAAATCCACTGCATATGATTTTTTGAGCTTATAATTTCATCTCTTAGTATTGTATAAAATGTTTATTATAAGTAACTTATAGAAGTCAACCAAAAAATGTAAGAATGGATTAAGGTTTATTTATTGCATACAATCATGAAACAAGTACTCGTGCCTATCATCCACTAATTGTTGTTTTCTTTTCTTTGTGCTTTTTCACTCATTAACAATGTGAAATTGGTGAAAGAAACAAAAGTAAATAAATGAAATTACACTAAAGAAAGAATTTGAGAGCATGCAATAAAGGCCCTTTTAATTATTTATTTCTTTTTAGAGATTTTTTTTCTTTTTCCTATTTAATTGGGATTTTTGCTTTTTTGATTCGGTTAGAAATTAAATTTTGCATTTTTTATGAGTTTTTCTTTATAAATCATTATTATTTTTAAAGTGAAGGACAATAAAGTACCATGCGCGTGTGCAATATTGATTCAAAGTGTTATTTAATAATAGTGTGACATAATTATGTCTTCTTTTTTATGACAAGGGAACCCGCAGCCGCTACCGTTAGGTGCGCACTGGGTAAACCCCGCTCTTGTGCAATAGCCTGCAATAATATATTGGTATAATGAGTAGCATAAAATTGACAAGCATATGCTAATGACTAAAGTTTTATTTATTGTTTGCAAGTTTATTGTCACACAAGTCCAAAGCTCAAAACATAATTGGTGACCTATGTATCTTTATTGTATTATATGATTTGAGTGATCTCTCTTTTTAACTTTGCCAAAATTACATTTTTTTTTTGGTTACATTTAGTGGGTTAAGCAGGTTTAGTCCTGGTTTTAAGAATTATTGCACATTTTATAAAACATATCGATAATTTTTGGACGCTATATATAATTGGACACATGAACTATAAAAATAGAAAATATTAGTGACAAAATATTATGTGATAATGCTAAATCTATCAACTAGTTATATATATTAAGAAACAAGAAATTTCAATTTGTGACAATAAATGATCTTTACAAATTTGAGAAAATTTCAATTTTGGTGTCAGGTTATGCGAAATTCATTTTTTATATCATGTTTTTTGAAGTAAAACTTTTAGTACTAAATCATCTTTTCTGTGAGTTTTGATATTGGGGGAAAATTTTCATATAAAATGAAAGAAAATTTGTATCTAAGTCTTTCAAAAACCAGATTTTGAAAATTTTTGAAAGACTTAGTCAAAATTTCCTCCAAAATGAACAAAGTTACACCCCCCCCCACCCCAATGTCAATTAATGGATTTTTGACATTAACCGCAAAGTTAATTGATGATAATATCGAAATTAATAAGTAACAAATTGATCTGATATTAGAAATAGTACTTTAAAAAATATATAATACTAAACATATTCTAAAATACTAAAATTGAGTTTAATAGTGACAGTAAGTTCTCACATTGACGAGCAATCAATTAACTAATCACTACTCAACTTTTGTAACACCATGTAAAATGGCAAGTTAGTCATATCAAATATTGTACTCACAATAATGTAACGAATGTATTTGTTCTGTGCAATGGTGAATATATAATATAACAACTTAAAACATAATTCTTGTTTATTACATTTCTGAAAAAATGACTACATAAAATACCAACTGTTGAAACATGACAACATTGAACTTATTAGTGTTGTCAATGGGTGAGGATAATCTCAAAGCTCGACCCGTTTTATTTATTTTACTCGTACCGAACCTAACACATAGGACTTGAGACCAGGTCCAAGAATTATCTGTTGATCGTTTATACCGAAATTTTACTAGACAAAATCTAAATTTTATCCCTTAAAATTATTTGTCCTTTACACAAACGAGACCTCAATACACGAACAAAATTCAAGTTTTTGTTAGGAATATGATGCCAATGATAATCGCACGAAAGAAAAGAACAATAAAAGAACACATGAATTATTTACCCAGTTCGTCAAAAGAATTTTGACTACGTCTGGGGGCACTGCCAAGCCAGGATATTTACTATATTTCGAATTGTGAGATTACAATGAGACTAGGGTTATTTATACAATATACGTAACCTCATTAGAAAAGGATTACGCAAAAGACTAAAATACCCTCAGAAAATTTCGTCTCGGGGCTATCGCCCACGATTAAAAATCACATGGATCCTTGACTCGAACAAAATCAAAATTTATCCCTTGGCTCTTACCCTATCTGGATTGTTACCAATATGCATTTGACATGTTAATCCAATTATTTTTAGATCTATTGTATTTGTGACCTGGTCTGAAAGTGAATTTTCTATCCTATAATATGGGTGTCCATGAGCCGAGTTGGGCCAAAATCTTAACTCGAGCTCGAGCTCTAGAAATAATATTTTTTTAATTAATATATTCTTTTAATTTTATATATATTCAAATATAATTAATTTTAATATCAAAAAATCATTATTTATACTCACATATATATATATTATAACATATTGTATCACATATACATATATAAATAATGAATAAATAGTATATTTTATATGTATTACTAAAAATATTTTTTAATTTCGGTTGGCAAGCTGGCTAACATGCTTCTTTGGGCTTGAGGTCTAATATTTTCGACTGGCGAGCTGGCTAACATGCTTCTTTGGGCTTGAGGTCATTAAGCTTGGCTCAAGCTCGAACTTTTTAGAGCTCAAGCGAATTACTTTTGAGCTAGCTCGCCAAGCTCGTGAGTCGGCTCGAATCGTGATCACCCTTATCCCAAAATGATGTACTATGATAGTATCACATTATTGTAGAATTGACAATTGTCAATTTATTTGAATTATTATTTATAATTTATTTTGAATAGATATTTATCAATCTTACAATAAATAACTCAATCGTGATACATTATTATAAGATAAAACATTAATTTTGAATCTAAATCAAGTTCAGATATTTTTCTGGGAAAATTCACATGGGTGGATGATTTATCCCAAATAAGGCGAGTGGGAAAAATCATCTCATATGAGAATATGTAGTGTTTGTTAGGCTGAAACTATTGGTCTCATCTAGCATAATATTATTTAGGGTTTACGTGGACTTTTTTATACCTTTATTTATTTTCTGGTCATTTGCTAACACACAGATGGGCTGGAATTGATGACCTAAAAAGAAGAATGTCTTTAAATTAACTTATAAAATTGGGTTAATTATAGGTTAATGTAATATAAATAAAGGTGAAATATTAACTTAGCGCTAAGTGTTAATTATTAAAATTTTATTTGAGTTTAATTTATTTATTTATTGTATTGATCTTGAAAATTTACGTACATATTATTTGTGACACTTAATGTTATTTCACTTATTTTTTGTGGTTTTGAAAATTGAAGTATTTATTTTTCTTGCAGACATCTATAACTTTGCAAATCCAATATAAATTTATAATGTACAATCATTCATATAGTTTATTTATCTAATCAGTTATATTTAAATTAGAATGAAATGACTTATTTATATATTTTAAGTGAATATGATATATATACATTTTGTAGCAGTTTCGCTGCCGTGTCGTGTCCTAATATTTTTAAAATGCCGTATTTCGTGTCTGTGTCGTGCGCCGTGTCCCGTGTCCGTGCATCGTAGTTATATATACTAGTGTGTGGCCGTGCTATGCATGGTATATCATTCGGGTATTGTATTTTATTAGTCCACGACGCCAAATCAATGGAGGCCGGAAAGCCTCCTCCAGCGCCGGAACCGGAGAAGAAATAGAGGACAAGAAAGAAGTGGAGAAAAAAGAAGAGAAAAACCCAAACCAGAGGAGGCTAAGAAGGAAGAAGCGCCGCCGGTGACTCCGGAATCGACGAGGTGAAAACTCTCCCAAATTCTCAAAACCTAGAAAAATCGATAATCACGGAGAACACAAAAAACATGGAAAGTTGAATCAAACTATTTATTATATGCAAAAAACTCCCTCAATTTCTCAAACCCTAGAAAAAATGATAATCACGGAGAACACAAAAAACATGAAAATTGAATTAAACTATTTATTATATGCACAAAACCATTACTAATAAACATAATATGAAATACATAATATGAAGCAATCATGCCTAAACTGCTCATGTTCAACAAACAAAAACTATGCCTAAAACTCCAAAGAAATAACAATTGTTTACCTGA
This sequence comes from Verbascum thapsus, assembly GCA_963669365.1. Lineage (NCBI taxonomy): Eukaryota > Viridiplantae > Streptophyta > Magnoliopsida > Lamiales > Scrophulariaceae > Verbascum > Verbascum thapsus. The sequence continues at coordinate 13,603,914 of OY770110.1, read as the reverse complement.
CGAAAATTTCATATTCTTTGAATTTGGAGTAAAAAAAGGAAAAAGAGTTTTTCATGAAATTATGAATTTACCTTCAAATTCTTCAATGGACCAGTTTCACCGATCAAAGTGAACAAGGCCAGAGCTATCAATGCAACAATTCCGAAGTTCAATTTTCGACCTTGAATATCAAAAGTAAAAACCATATACTATTATATGGAGAATACTATTACTAATAAACATAATATGAAACATATTAAGAATTCTTCTGGACACCACATAACAAAAGAGACAAAAAATCATGAACGTGAATTATTAATATTCGATCAACAGAAAATAATTAGTAATAAAACATACTTAATTAGTAATAATTCAGTGTTTTTACAATTATTCCCGATGAATTCTTCGACAACACAAAGCAGAACAATTAATATTTGATCAACAGAAACAAAATTTTAACAAAAAAAGCACAAAATTGCTCCATCTTCTTTTGTTTTTTTAATAGTTTTAAAAGGAAGAGGTTCAGAGACGAGACATCGGTAGAAGAGGTGGGACATCGGTAGAAGAAGTTCAAATACGTCTTGATAGATAATGAGGAAGTTAATGGGGGTAAGTGAGAATATTATGGGATAAGATTAATGGGTAGTTCACTTAGATAGAGAAGCTATGATGCACGGACACGGGACACAGCACACGACATGACACGAACATGAAATACGGTATTTTAAAAATATTAGGACACGACACGGCCTTGAAATTGCTAATAAAATGTATATATATATCATATACATATATATGTTCATTAATTTACGTTAAAGTATATAAATTACTCTTTTCATTCTAATTCAAATATGATTGGTTAGAGAAATAAACTATAAAATGACTATTGTACATTATAAATTTGTATTTGATTTGTAAAGTTATATATGTTTGAAAGAAAAATTAATATTTCAGTTTTCAAAATCACAAAAAATAAGTGAAATAACATCAAGTGTCACAAATAATGCATTCATAGTAGATATACTCTCTAACTGCATCCATTACGGTATTCATATTTTATTTATTTTATTTTATTTAAGCAGACAAATTTATTTTCATATTGGACACGGTGTCGGAGAGTGCCGGTCGAGGCCATGTCCGATCAGGTGTTCGACACGACACGTTGTGATTTTTTAAAGTGTCCGTGTATCACAATAGGGAAATTAATAAATTTTCTTATGTTAAATTAATTCAAAATTCAAAATAAAATTATTAATTACTAATAAAAAAAATTTAAAATTCTATAAAAATAGTATTTAAGGAAAAATAAGGGGCCAATTGGATGGCTTATCATATCCCCAAAAAAATATTTCAGAGTAAAAAACTACGAAAAATTCAATTGTTTGGCATCTCGTAAAAAAATTCTTACAAAATTATCTCTCAAAATTACAAACAATTTGAATATTTTTTTGCAACAAATGATTTTACTATTCATGATTTGTCAGTTAATAGAATAAATTAAATGTGTTTTTTCGACTATATTTCAAAAGCGAAAATTAAACTAATTACATATTCTAGTGCAAAATAATGCAACATTTAAAATAAGATCCACTGTGACTATTTTTTGACGTCTAAATCAACGAGTTTGGCTAAATACATTTAATTAAGATTATTTTTAAATATCAACCCATATAAATTTCTCACAACAAAAAACATATCACATCAACCACAATCATTACCTATTTTTCTCTAAAAAATCACATCCTTCAAATAATATTTTCTCACTTTTATCATGAAAATAAATTCTCAGAGACGGACGTGCCAACCAATCGGGCCCGGAATAATTTGGTATATAACCTTCAAATGTGCACACATTTAAAATATAACCTTCAAATAAAAAGAATATTACTTTTTATTTATTTTACTCAATTTTATGGTAAATGGACAAAAATGCCCTTTAAGTTAAAAAAATATCTAATATCACAAAAGAGAAATTAAAAGAGCAAAAAAACAAAGAAAAACAACAATGGAGAAAGAAGGGGAGAAAAGCTTAAAATCATAATATATTATAAACTCCAAAATGGGACTCTTGAAATTTTTGGACTCTTACAATAACTTTCAAATCAAGAGTCTCGTATATGCAAAGAAAAGTTGAAGATAGTTAACCTCAAAAGTTTGAGAATCAACTCCAAAATTGGGACCATCTCAAATCTCATATTTTTATATAAATTTTGTTATTTAAAGATTAGGTTTCATTTTTAAGAATATTAACATAAGATATTATCAAAAATGTGTTATTTCGACTTTTTTTTAACTCAAAAATCGTAAAATTTCATGAGGAAGATGATGAACAGTATTAGCAGACCGGTGCTCAGGTTAACCATTCTACCCAGTCGGTCCAATCGGACTTTTACAGTCTCTGGACAGACGTATCGGTCAGATCGATATACCAATCTTCCCAGTCTGCCCCCAATCTTCCTAGTTTTTTCAATTGGCTCATATGTATTTCTTTTTTTGTTGAAAGAAAATGTTTGCGATTCCTTATATTGCTAATATGATGGTGAATAGAATAAAAGAGATGATAAACCCTAAATCCTAAAAGACTTAAAATATTTGCAATAAAATGCCGACTAGGACGATTGGCATACCAGTATGACCGGTCGACCAATACAGATAAAAAAAAGTCACAATAAATATTCGACTGGGAAGACCGGTATTCCAGTCATCCCAGTCGGCTAACCTCTAAACCATAAAAGACTTAAAACACTTGGAATAAAATGTCGACTAGGACGATTGGCATTCCAGTATGATCGGTCGGCCAATACAGATAAAAAAAAACAGTCACAATAAATGTCCGACTGGGAAGACCGGTATTCCAGTCGTCCAAGTCGGCTAACCCCTAAACCCTAAAAGACTTAAAACACTTGCAATAAAATGACGACTAAGACGATTGGCATACCAGTATGACCAGTCGGCCAATATAGAATAAAAAATATCACAATAAATTTCCGACCGGAACGACCGGTATTCCAGTCCTCTCAGTCGGCCAATTCAGAGACTCAAAACACTTGCAATAAACATCCGACTAGGAAAATTGGTATATTGGTCTGACCGGTCGACTAGTACAAGAAAAAAACATGATTATTAAATTTCAATATGTATTACTTTATTAATAACATTGATTATGATAAATAACAAATTAAGTTTGTTTTAAAAAAAAAACAATATGATTGATTTCAAATAACAACTTGTTTTATGTGTTAGAGTATATGGTATATAGTTAATATTAATACAAAATAACAATGTAATTGAAGATTACACACACTTAGCTTGATTTTGGAAGATACATTGAAAATTCAATTAGTCCCCTAATAGTAGTAGATTGATTACATTATATTCAAGAAATTTTTAGTATTCTTAATTTAACATCTATACTTCTTTTATGTATTTATAAGAAACTTAATTTGTTATTTGTTACAATATACTAATTGGTCTTCAATGCATTGGCATGACTAGTAATTATATAGAAGATTAACAATAAAGTTGTAAGAATATATATATATATATATATATATTGCTCCATAACTTATTTATTGTAATCATTACACAATTGGTCATAACGATTTAACAATCTTCTCGGTCGTTAGAGTGAATCTGGTCCACTAGTCAGTCCAGTTGATAACTTGTTTGAATGTTTTTTAGTATCTAATCAGTCGATCGGGGAGACTAATGTGCCGATTGGCCTGATCGAAACTTTATTGCAAGAATTTGGTATCTACATCGACCGACCGATTTGGGTCATCTAGTATTAATATGCTCATCATTTGATCATTTTTTTATAATAGTTCATATGACTTATCCTCTCTTTTGTTCCATTCACCATCATATCGATAATATAAAGGATCTCAAACATTTTCCTATTAGAAAAAAAAGAAATAATATATGATCCAACTGAATAAACCGGGAAAATTGGGGGCAGTCGGACGTGTCAGACTGGAAAGATTGGTATACCGATCTAACCAGTCTGTCCAGAAACTGTAAATGTCTGATTGGACCGACTAGGTAGACTGGTTAACCTGAACACCGGTCTGCTTATACTGTTCATCGTCTTCCTCACAAAAATTTTACGATTTTTAAATGTAAAAGTCAAAAGAACACATTCTTGACAATATCTTATATTAATAATCTTAAAAATGAAACCTAATCTTTAAACAACAAAGTTTATATAAAAATATGAGATTTGAGATGAAAGTAACATTTGAACTAATCTCTCAAACTCTTGAGGTGTTACTATCTTCAATTTTTCTTTCCATGAGTGTTGGAAATCCAAGGCACATTGAATGATGGTTGGAATTTAAAATGAGTTTGATAATGATCAATGGAAATGTAAGAGAATGGAATATAATTTGAAGAATATTGATTTGGGTTTTTTGTGAAATATATTTTTGTTTTAAATTTTATTTTTTATTTAAATGGGTTTTTTCTATTTATTTTTTTTATATTTTTTTTATTCAAAAGGGTATTTTGGGCAATTCAACTTTTTATTTAATGAGAAGGCTATGCCATTTAAATATGTCAAAATGAAGGCTAGTTTTAAAACAAAATGTCAATTTAAGGCTATTTTTCTAAATGTTGGTCGGGCCCTAACAACTTCATTTCTATAATAGAGTAGAAAGATATTAATAGATTATTTTTTGTACCCCATTTGTTTTCCTTATAGTTTTCTAATTTTCTTTTCTTATTAGTCTATATTTTTTTAATTCTTCATTTTCATTTCTTTGTCTTCCCCAACCGTCATCACCCCTACACTACACCGCCATAGTTTCAGTTCAATCAGTATGTTGGCGATTCGAAGAGCCTCGATTAATCTCAAGTACTGAATCATTATTTTTGTTCGTTTCAAATGTGTGGTTTTTCATTAATTTCTCGTGATATCTTTGGATTTTGCTTAGTTATTAGCTCAGCTCTTAATATTGGCATCTGTAATATTCATCATCGAATTTATACCTGATTTCATATTTAGAGTTAAATGTATTTTGTTCTAACTATCTGTTTCTAGTTTGTGCAAAGCTATGGCGTGCATTTTATTCTGACCTAATAGCAAACAGAATGTAAACAATTGGTGTAATTAATGTTGTTACAGTAGTGAAAGATGATTTTTTTTATTTTATCCTTTTTAGGTTTTTGAAGTCAGTGGAGTTTCTTATATTGCAATCTATTAATATTTATCTCCAATTTATATCTGAATTTCATGATTAGACTTCAATGGATTTTTTATCATATTATCTGTTATAGTTTCTGCAATGCTAGGGCTTGTTATCTAATTTTCACCAAATTGAAAAAAGAAAGATGGACAATTGACGTTGTTACAGTAATGAAAGATGAAATATGAATGTGTTTTGTTAAAATAAGTATCTGATTGCTTAATCTTCTTGCTGCAAGCAAACAAGAAGAAGTAGGAAAATTATATTTCCCTTTGAGTTTTGACATTTATATTTGTCATTTGATTTCTTAATTGGTGGAGAGGTGAAACTACTGTAGAACGTGAATTTGGAGAGTAAAGAACCTTTTCCGGTTCCAAGTAAGGAGTATCTACCGCATAATCGTTTATCATTTGTTTGCTTGTACGTTTCTTTATAGTGATGTGGATTTCCGTCCAATGTAATTTTACATGTAATGCACTATTTACAGTATGGTACTTATGTGTTCTATTTCAAAGAAATACATTTCTGTAAAGGTTAGTTTTAAGCTTTCCCTACTTATTTGCTTTGTATTTCAACAAGGATAACTCCAAGAAGAATCGAATTCAATATCCATACATTGAAAGTGTCGAATAGGACTTTATGTAGCGGTGCGGTCAACTTACCTGGTTCAGACACTGATCAAGTTAGTAACAAAATACTTCATCCCTTGTGCACTATTTCAAATTTCCCATGTTTCCTATATGTGCTTTCCTTTTATGTTTTCTTTGTACCCTTCTATCCCTACCTCTCAATATGCATGCTGATATGGTAGTTTTGCTTCATTTGCATGATAACTACACTCCTTTTATATTCTCTGCCTCTTCTTCTTCAAAAGCTTTGAGGTGTTAAGTTCTTGATTTAACTGCTGATTCTCCAGAGATGTTCTGTTTCATCATATGAGAAGACTCTTTTCTTAGTCCCTTATTTTCTATTGATGGACACGCCTGTACAATTGCCCCCAAAATGATAGAACAATTAAAGCAATCATGAACCTCATTTTCCTTATGTTTGGTATAGATGCTAGACTATGGTGCTTTACGTTCTGGGATTAGGGTTCTTATATGCTCTGCAAGTCTCTAAAATAAAAAGGATATGAAGACTGAGAAAACGTTAGCAAGATCCATGTGCAGAGGAACTGGCTACAAATAAGGACTCTTACATTTGCAAGAAACAGGAAAATAATATAATGACTTCAATCTTTAAGTCCATGAGGAGAGAAATAGTATTTGATTTGGGGTGGTTCTGTAGGCCATGCTCTATTTGAGATGCTTACATGCATACGACAATGATCTTGGTTTCATTTGGTTTACTAGCAATCTAAAAATAACTGCCCTCTAGTCACTATGAAACGTTGACAGTATGGTTTTTTCTTTTAAATCTAGAGTTGTTTGACTCACCTTAAGTTTTTCCCAATAATTCTATTGCATGGACAGTTATCGACAAATTTTCTGAAACTTCTTCTCTTACCAAAGGTTTGTTTAGATTATTGCTCATCCATTTTCCTTTTTATGTCGAATTTTCTGAATCTTGGCCATGAGATGAAACTCTCTTTTTCTCAGTTTACCATATTAAGTAATTGGAACGTTTTCAATTATTATATTCTGCATTGTCAGGTCCTCTGTATTTATATTGTTACAAGTATCTTTCATTTTGTGCCCTTAACAGTTACCATAGAAACCTGTTTGGTCTTGTTTTAACTTTGGGCAAATCTTCTTTAGACCTACTTATCATTCATTATTGTATAAATAATGCAGAAAAGATAATATTACTGAAGGATCTCAATCTCGTTTATAGAGATGGGTTTGGAGTGCGTGAAATTATGGCTACACCGGATGTATATATCTAAACCCGAAATAGAACAAACTGAAAAAGACCAGATGTATGTAATGTAACACTCCCCAAGATGGTTCATAACTATCATGCTAACTTGTTATGGAAAACCTTGTGCTTAATTCCTGAATCCTTTGTGAAATTATCACCTATCTATTTGGAAGGGGTAAAAAGACTAATAATCTTCTGGTACATTACAACCTCACAAATAAAGCTGCTAGCAACATTGATAAGCTTTGTTTTTTCATGAAACATGATTACTATCAAATTGCACACTGTCTAATCTTTGCTGTGCATTGGTAAGGGTTCATTTCGAGTGTAACTTACAGTAAGCAGGATTAGAATTTGGCTTCGATACCATGTAGAAAGAGGTAATGGCAAAATATGATATTATTGAAAAAACATCTCTTATTTAGAGAGGGGTTTGGCTTGGAGTACATAAATGCTGTGATACACAGGATCCATTTATCTAAAATAAAATAAACTAAAGAATATTAAAATATAATGAATATATTAACTAACAGTCACAAAATGGAAGATTGGTTCAACCTGTTAATTGTATTATATTTTCAACTTTTTTGGTCTTCTTCCATGTTAGATAATGTCATTGGCAAACTGAATTTCATTGACTTTTTTCCCTTTACTATCTTGTGAAGTGTTTTAGGCATGGAATTCATTACTAAATTGTTATACTTATGTCCAGCAGCTTACAGACAAGCATGGATATCATAGTGATGTTCCCACACATGATATTGCTATTGTTGGAGGTGGCATGGTTGGCATGGCTCTAGCTTGCTCGTTGGGTAATTATTTTTGTAAATCTGCAATTTAAAATACTGTTAGTTATTTCTCATTTCCTTAATCTTGTCGTGATCTGATTTTTATAGGCCTTTCGGTAACCGCTTAGGTATAATTTCTTTGAAAACATTTCCATATTTTTACTTTTGAGTGCGAACTTCTTCTTGTAATTTTGTTTTTAGTATTGCTCTTAGCTAATTGGCTTGTATTTGTTAAGAACGAGTTTTACAATCTTATGGCTCACTTGTATCCGAGTGCTGGTATTTCACTACGAACTTTGCTCACCACATGACGACACGGCCTCGAGTGTCTTTGAAATCTCTTCACTTTCATCAGCTGTTTGCTTTTTTTTTTTAAAGTAGCCCCAATTTAAAGCAAGAACTGAACGTGTACATGAAGAAGATAAATCATAAAAGATCTACATGCATTTGGGATTTTTTTCCCCATTTTTATGTTGTTTTTGAAGGATTGGTACATGTAAGTGATTTTTAATTTGCAATGAGGAACACCTATTTTCCCATTTTATAAAGTCTATCATTTTTGGGGAAAAAAAGAAAATTTGACTCTTCTAGGTTCTTGTGCTTCTTGCTAAAGTATGATTTGCTGAAAGTTAAATCATCCTTATGTCACATTAAAGTCACCCTGTTGTAGATGCGAATTGTGAGTCATATAAAAATTCATGATATGCGCTTGCAGCAAGCATGCCATTGACCAAGAAACTTAATGTGGCCATAATTGATAGCAATCCGGCATTAGTTAATGAAAGTAGCATAAAGAAAGAGGATCCCCCAGATCCAAGAGTTAGCACGGTCACGCCAGCGACTATAGCTCTTTTTAAAGGTAATACTTCTGGCATTATCTACTTTTTTATTTTGTACTTACAATGTAACCATTTTACTTAAGGAGGTTCCAATCTATGCTGTCTTCTGTACTGTTTTACAGATATACATACCTCAATACATTGAAAGTATTTTATCCAAATCATAAGTAAACATGTGCACCATATGATGTAATAAAGGATTTTGTTCATTTTATACTTTTATGCTGAAAATATATTAGCTTTATATGCAGTTTGCTTTCTCCTTGAATATATTGAATTAGATTGAACAGAACTTTATGTTTGATGTGAGTAATGTAGATTGTGGATGAGAAATTTATTCCTAAAAAGCATTCTTTACCTTGACTGAAACCTATTCAAAATGTAAATTAATAATTTGTTCCTTGCTTCGCTTTTTCTCCCCCCCCCCCCGCATGATATGACTCATGACAGATGACATCTTTTCGGATTTGAATTGAATTTGATCAGATGAAGCTCTAATTAAACTGTTTTGAGAGGTGGTGAATGTTTGAATCTAGTAATACATAAGCTTTGTTTTCTGTGAAATGTGCAAGTATGTATGACAGCTATTCCTTTCAGATGTTGGTGCCTGGAAATATGTTGAACAGCATCGGCATGCTTATTTTGATAAAATGCAGGTAATTATATTCATAACCCTTGAGATAGTTGTTGTGATTGGTTTATTGTACCCATTGATGCCCTTTAGTATGGATTATTTTGCTTACACATGAATAAAATATGGAAAAGTTTAAAAGTTACTTTTGGTAACAACATTCAGCAACTATTCAGGTCAGGCAGTATCATAGATTAACATCATAATTATGTACTTTTTGAGAGGACACGGTCTTTGTCATTTAAAATCAGTTTTCGTCTGTATTTGCCATTTGGATTTGTTCAAGGGAATATGTATGTACTTGACTTGAGAAAAGTGTTTTTAATATATATTAAACTTCCGCCAGTTGGCTCATAACGGAAGGGTGAATCATGATTGATTTAACTTGGTGCAGATTATATAATGACATCATGCCTATGATAACTTCTTTTTCTTATATTGTTAGTTTAATTAGAGGTGAAACTCGTTCTTGTAAAAGTCAGCTTTACATTAATGTATCAGCTTTACATTAATGTATAGCTTGTATTATACAACAAGCCTGTTTGCAAAAACTTGTGCTTTTAAAGAAGTGCTAAATTTTAGAAAAATTATGAAAGTGCTAGAAAAAGCTAAAGTTGTGTTTGTTTGCAAAAATGTGCTAAATGGGAAAAAAAGTAGAAGTTGGTAGAAACACCATGACACGGGCTTTTAGTTTCTGCTATTTTTTCAGCTTTTTCCTTAGAACAGAAGCAGTGAAACCAAACAACAAGAAAACAGCTGCTTGGGAGTCCCTGATGATTAAATAAACCAAGATTTTACCATGAGTGCAATTTTAGAGAGACGCGAAAGCGAAAGCCTATGGGGTCGCTTCTGTAACTGGATAACCAGCACCGAAAACCGTCTTTACATTGGATGGTTTGGTGTTTTGATGATCCCTACCTTATTGACCGCAACTTCTGAATCAACCAAAAAGCTGATGAGCGGTTTTTTAAGCATTTGCAAAGAGGGCATGTTCAACAGCTTTTCTGAGTATTCACCTAAGTGTATAACATTAGGCCTCTCTATGAGCAAAAGTCATGTCTTGAACACAATCCTTGTTTTACATCACTCTCAGCCTTTCATTTTATTATTTTTTGGTAACTCTAATATCTTACATTTATTAGGACAAGTTACATCTTCTTAAATGTGTTCTTGTAGGTATGGGATTACACTGGTCTTGGATATACAAGGTACAATGCTAGAGACGTTAACAAAGAAGTACTAGGGTAAGGTGAAATGATGAAGGGTGACTGCTTTCTTAATCATTAGTTCTTTCTTGCAGATAATACTTGTTTGGACTTTTGATGTAGGTGTGTTGTGGAGAATAAAGTGCTTCATAGATCATTATTGTCATGCTTAAAGGTACTTAATTTTGGATTTGTTTTTAAAAAATGTAGAACGAATTAATTGTTTGCAAATGTCTTGGTTAATTGTTTTACCATCATTGGTGAAATATAACGTAAGATGCATTTGTATGCTTTTTTCTTTGTTAAGTTATGAGTACAGTTTGACAATAACCTCCTGCCCTCCACTTAAAAAAGGAAAAGGAAAACAAAAAATTGAAATGGGTAAAAAGAAGTGAAAATATTACGAGACTTCTGTTTTGCTATTCCTGAAGAATACTCAGCCAGTGTTGATTATTTCGGCAGACTAACCTGCACTGGAACAAAAAACTAGCAGAACATCAGAAAATCCATAATGCAGGCGGCTGCATATGAAAGCCTATTAAGTGTAAAGTTATCCAAACTTCCTATCAAAGAAATGGGAGCTTTCTTGAAGCCTGGAATATTGTTTGTTGGAGCTCGTTTTATGTTTATGTTGTATTTGTTAGCAAGCCCTTGTTGATTTTTCATCTTATTACCAACATTTCCTAATCATTTTTCATTTAATTTATATGCTCATCATCAATTCAGGTGACATTATGCTTTTAACAGAATGCAGATTTCCAGCAGAAAATATACCCTTGCAGATTAAGCTCTATGACCTTGCAACCAAGTTCTTCATCAACTCCACATGGATCTTTAGCGAAACTGGGATTAAGTGATGGAAGTAGCTTGCATGCAAAATTAGTGGTAATTCTCAAGTTACAACTTAAATTTTCTAACTGCTTCTCATATTTGCAAGAAAACATAGCTTAATTCCACTGTCCTCATCACAGGTTGGATCTGATGGGTCTAATTCACGTGTTAAGGAGTTGGCAGGAATTGGTACAACTGGTTGGAAATATCCACAAAACGCAATTATATGTACAGTAGAACATAAGGAAGAAAGTCGATGTGCTTGGCAACGGTTTCTCCCTAATGGCCCAATTGCACTTTTACCAATTGGAGACAACTTCAGCAATATCGTTTGGACAATGAACCCAGAAGAGTCTTCGAACCGCAAAGCAATGACCGAGGTTGACTTTGTGAAAGAAGTCAACCGGGCTTTGGACAATGGGTATGGCCCACAGCCGAAATCTCAGCTCTTTGGTGGCTCGTCTGCATTCTCGTGGCTAACATCAGATAAAACACTATCAACGAATGATTGCTTTGAAATTCCACCTAAAGTGACTAAATTAGCCTCCGACAGAATGGTGTTTCCTTTGTCTCTAAAACATGCTAAGGGCTATGCATTAAAACGTGCTGTTCTTATTGGGGACGCAGCACATACTGTTCATCCTTTGGCTGGTCAAGGAGTTAATATGGGATTTGGAGATGCATTTTGTCTAGCTAAGGTTATTGCTGAAGGCGTTGCAGTTGGATCTGATATTGGAGAGGTATGCTAAATTCTCAATCTATTTTTGAACTTGTCGTAGTGGGTAATTTATTGGACATGGCGGTGGTTTTTGTTCCTTGTTTATGGTTTTAGGTGTCCCTTAATTTTGTTTTCCATATTCAAACTTTGTATGTATGCATGCTAATCTAACCACACAGTGAAAGCTAGCTAGCACCTGACCTGTTTAATGGGTGGAACTTGAATAAAAAATATGGCTCAAATATTTCTGTTGAAAGTAGATACTGTGAGTGTAAATTGTCTGTCACATGAGAATGTAATTTTTGGCAAAAAAATGCATGTAGAAAATAGTCTTATTTTTCTTCTGACTTCCCAAAATTAGATTAGGAGTCAAATTTTGGGACAAATGTAGTGTATGAGATTTTATAATAAAATTTTGTGGGAATTGTAACAAATGCGTTTTAGCACAATTAAAGTCTTTAAACGATCTCCAAAAACATAAATAAGTTTGGATATATGCATTTCTTCACCCATGCTGAACCTTTAGCATATGCATGAGCCATGGCTTTTGAGAGGAAATCTATGTAATTTTGTGCTTTAATTAACCCACAAATAGCATAAGTAAACAAGTCTTAACAAGCCTGAAGATCTTGTACTTGTCTTCAAGAGATTAAATTTACTTCTTTCACCCTAAATTGCTCATTGAAGACGACTCCTGTTATGGAGCAGATTTTAGGATTGATATTCTAAACCCTTTAATTAGGTTTCCTAATTGGTAGGATTTCAGTTATTTACTTTCCTTAAGTTAGATATCATTTGTTTTTGGTAATTAGGGTTAGTATTATATAATAAGTTGATAGGGTTTTATTATACCTCATCAAATAATTGATCAAGAAATTGGGAGCCTCCTTTGGCTTTGGATCAAGAACGTTCTTGGTATTTTGGGGCAGAAACATTTAGTTCTTGTTATTTCTCGTTTTAATAAACTATTGTTTATTTTCGTTTCTATCAACTCCAATCACATTTCACTGCCTATATGAAGCATATATCTACATGTCATGCTCAGTGTTGTAATTTAACCCCATTGCTATGTTCGCTAAGGTATCGTTGCTAAGAAGATACGAATCAGAAAGAAAGCCTGCAAACTTGACAATGATGGCAATCTTAGATGGCTTTCAGAAGGCGTATTCTGTTGATTTTGGACCGTTAAATATATTACGCGCTGCTGCACTCCAAGGGGCTCAACATATTTCGCCATTGAAAAGATATATCATCTCATACGCCTCAGGTGAACAAAAGTTTCCACTTTTCTCATGATTTAAGTGTTGTATTTCTGAACTATATATGCTGAATGTGTTTTGCAAATGCTGAATTTTCGTGACAAGTAGTTGAATAATAAAAACGTGTTCATGATATTTTACCCCTTCAGCTGTTCAAATCCGAGTATTGTCCTTTGTTTTGTTTTTTTACGCAAGAACTAGAAGATACGGATAATTCAGGGACTTTGTTGTTTATGCTTTTAGTATTAGCGTTGGGATATGTTTGGTAAATGAATGTTACTCTTAGAAATTACGAATTATAGCGTAAGTCTCCGTTTTATGTTCTTGTCGTGTTTGGGGTGTTGATCAAGTAATAAATCTTTTCCTGAGCAAATGATTTTTAGTAATAATAGCATTTTTTTAGTTGTGTTTTTTGGGAAAAGTAGTAATAATAGCAAAATCAACTTATTTTGACCCTATAAGATACACTCTTTTTAGTTATGATTTCAAGCATCGTACAAAGCATTTCAGAATTTTTCGTTAAGTCAGTGTAAAACAATAAGTAAATATTAGCTTATGTTTGAAGAAAATAAAAAAAGCCCGTTTCATCCCAGAAGTTTTCTGATAATGCGTCATACATTTTGATAAGTCCATATATATATATCTACTTTCATAGGAAAAAAATGATTTATAATTTCGAACATTTGCTGCAAGGATTTAAAAGTATTCATAAAGTCGCGCGAAATAAATTTCAGCTCATGTGTAAAGAAAAAAACTGCTTCATCCTAGACGTCTTTTATCATTATATTAAATAAAATTTCTCGAAAATTGCGTGAAATGTAGAAAAACTTGTGTTTGAAACGAAAACTTTCTCCAGAGGTTTCATGATCATGTGTTACATAATTTATTTTATTATTACATGTCTACTTGTCATATTTCAAAAAAACAATTGATAATTTTGAGCATCTACGATGCGTCATTATATTTTTTTCATAAGATTGCGCAAATTGTCAACAAATTTTAGCTTACATTTGAAGGTAATATTATTAGATGGTACATGTCTTATGATAATGTGTTATAACATATTTAGAAAAAATTGTCTACTTTCTATTTAAGAAATGGTTCAATATTCCGAATATAATATAGTTTGTTATTGATTTTTTTTAGTAAGATTGAGTGGAACTATAGATAAATTTACATTTAAATAAAAACCATCTAAATGAAATTCCTAAGTTTCTACTAAAAAAAAAAAAAACGACTTATGATTTTGAGCATCATACAACACATTATAGAGTTTTTTGTAAGATACTTCTATTGTGCAGTAAACATAGTGCGAGCATTGCATATTGCAACTTAGGAAATATGGATCTTGATTTGTTATTTTTATCGTGATAAAATTTGATATATCGAAAAGCCTACGAAATCCAATTTATGGGGATGGAAAAAGGTAAAAAGAAAGAGAGACGTGATGAAGAAGGTGATTAATAATAAAAATAAATGGGGGTATTTTCGTCTTTTTAGGTACTTGGTAGTTAATCTCAATTCTAAATGAAATGGGAAGTGGCGATGTTAGAGATTTTCATTAAAGTTGCATTTTTTGCTTCTTAATTTAATTTGAATTTGATTTTGATCCATTCAAAAGGGATTATCCAATTTAATTCCATAACTATCAAAATGTCTGAAATTTAATTCCATTTAGAATTTTTTTTCGAAACTTTACAGTCAATTGTGTAAGAGTTAATTGTGTAATTCTGACTTTCTTTGGAAGAATTTATGCACGAATGCACTCAAATACGAATTATATTTAATATAATGATAAATATCACATCCAATTTATGTACAAAATCTTCCCTCAAAATCCGATCCATATATGCTGACCGTTAAATTATGAATAAAAAATTTGATTTACACTATATGTGAGATATTTATAAAATTATAAGACTAAATATCTAAAACACATAATAAATGAGATCAAAATTAAATTAAACGAAATCTATCTTTCCCCTTAAATTTGTTTAGTAACTAAAAATTCTTAAATAATTTTCCCAAAAAGAAATATGTCACTTGTGTATCGTGTGATGTACTTTCCATCCCATCTTAAATCAAATGTTCAATTTTATTGTTTCCTTAGCTACTTTGGATTTGGACTTGTTTGTGTTGTGAAAAGGGACATAAATGCTAATTTGGTAGTTGGTTTAAGAGATTAATGTTTGGCCACGTTTAAGGCTTCTTTTAGATGTTTTTGTGTCATCATGTCAACTGTATATGAATCAAGACTATCATAAACCAAATAGATAAATTGTACCAAACTTTATGGGGTGGGGCTGGTGATTTGATGGTAAAAATCACTTCATCTAAATATATGGTGTATGTCATTAGACTTGTCAATAAGTGGGGATTACCCATTTGGACCCGTTCGATAGAAAACGTACTTGACTCGCACCTGACCTATAGGGTCTGACCGGGTACAATTTTTATCTGCATGTATTTTACCGAGAAAATACTCGAATATTACTTGAAATTTACACGAATTTTACCCGTTGAAAATGCCCGTCGGTCTATACCCGAACAATACCCGTGGCATTTACCCGACGTGGACCCGACCCAAAACGTACCAAACCCATCGGGTCTAAATTTTTTTGGACCCGATCGCATACGATGAAATATTTTTTTTGTGGGAATTTCATGGGTCCAATTGGGTCTGGGTATTTCCCATCCAATGACACCCCTTTATGTCACATATGCAGTCAGTGTGTCAGAAAATTTCCAAATAGTTAGAGCACTCATAATGGGGGGCTTTTCATGGGGCTTTTGGGGGATTTTTAGCTACGATGGGGATTTTGTGGGGATGTTCCTAAGTAGCCCACCCTTTGGGGCTGTTCCTGAGCAGCCCCTCCAAAATACGCTAACTCAGCATTGAGTCAGCATTATTTTTAAATTTTGATCCTTATTTTTATTTAATTGTTATTTTACCGTTCTATGAATAAATTTGAAAAAAAATTATTATAATTTTATTAAAAATTATAGTTCTTATTTATATTTTTTATTAAAAATTTATATATAATTAAATTGAATAAGAATTTTTTTATATCAACATTATTATTAAATAAAAAAGTATTTTTATTAATTTTTTTTTATTATTATCGTATTTTTTATATTTCGTCTAAATAGCAGTAATAAATACTTAGATAATTATGTATTATTATTTAAATGAAAGTTAAATTTATACAAGTGTTTATTCAATACATTATTACTTATACTTTACTAAACATGGAAATGAGGTTATAATTCATTTTTATTAAAAAATTTATAATTTTTGTCTATACTTTTTTGTACTAAAATAACAATATCTATAATAAATTCTATTTATACTTTGAGACTAATAATAAAATTATATTAATGTATACAAATATACTATATTTCTTATGATAATAATATTTTCATAGTTATTTATATATATATTATTAAATTTAAAGTAATACTGGTGGAAGATGACGTGACATTGTGGATCCAAAAGAAAGGGCCTTACCATTGTAGACAAAAATTTATGGAGCTTTTTATTTTGGAGAGAAATGGACTTGGCATATAGGAAAATGTGAAAAGCCCATAATGTTATAGTATACAAGCCATTATTAGAATTGTTTGATTTTCAGCTAATATCCCATGTTTGTTTATACTAGATTCTAGAAAATTAATAAGTAGTGTTTAACAAATCAGTGGGTAGGTTTGAGAATTATGATTTTTAGCTATAACATTATTATAGAGAAATATCCCCCTTTTTTTTCATTGAACTTAATGATTAATTATAATCCAAGAAAAAACAAATTTGGTCACAAGATATCTGTGATAAAATCAAAATAGTTTATGACCTAAAAATTTTTACTCGAAAATAGTTGCTAATAAGTTAACAGCAAAGCACGTAAAATATTATTACATAACTTTGTCATCGTCTCTCTCTTATAAGTGGAAGTTCCTGATTCTAATTCCAAGAATCATATATTGGTATAAATTATAATGTGTAGAATAAATAAATGTCCAATTTAATATGTTATATAATTCGATGAGTATGAAAACACGTTTGATTGAATAAACATATATGTATAATTTGTGTTTTATCTGTTTGTGTTCGTGATAAATTTTTGCTTACATTATATATGAAAATCAAAAAATTGACTGCACCCGTGTATTTTCAGAAAATATGCAAATCATCGTTTGCTCTCATTGTTTAATTTGCTTATTAGATTCAAAACGCTCATAATTATATATTCTTCTATATTTTAAATTCTTTCTATTTCGTCTTACTTATCAAAAGTAATATAATTATATTTACATATATTGAAAATATTTATTGGTGATAAATATTATTTCAATATATGTGAAGTAAATATATATAAGTATCACCGTTCTTATTATTTTACTAAACTGATATAAAATGTTGATGATAAAATTAGCACCTTTAAACTATGGTGCCTGCATTTTTGGGAAAAAATTTAAAATAGATCGAGTCTATTGGAATCGATATAATGTACCACCAGTAAATGCAAGTTATTAAGGAATCAATATAAAATGTTGATGATAAAATTAGCACCTTTAAACTATAGTACCTACATTTTTGGGAAAAAATTTAAAATAGATCGAGTCTATTGGAATCGATATACTGTGACACCAGTAAATACAAGTTATTAAGGTATTTTTTACCATCATATTGACATATTTTGATGCATGGACTCCATTAAATGAGGCCAACTTAGCGGATAAATTTCATAATTTTTCTATCAAAACTAACATGTATGTATCTGTATATTTTGTTTTATATTTATGATTTTCACGAGATTTAATCCTCTTTTGTGTTCATAATCATAGGTAATAATTCAAATCGAATAAAAATTATTAACCGATTGTTTCTGGTATACCTATTTTGTACTTCGATTTTATGAATTTTTCTATACATAAATAATTTCCAAAATAATCAAAACAGATCTATTTATTATATTTTAATGTTCTGAAAATAGAAAGATGAAGAGACATAATTAAAAGTACTAATCAAACCTATACAGATATGTACATGTGATAACAAAAAAAAAAGTAATTGGTGCTTCAAGTAGGTAGATGCAAAATAAAAATCAAATTGAATACAAAAGTTTAGAGGTGTACATAAACCCGTCCAACCTGCTCGAACCATTTAAACCGACCCAATCCGCCCGCAAACTGCCGGTTTTAAACTTTCAAATAATAGTGGTGGTGTGATATTTTTGTCACCCGCTACTTTTGGGTCGGGTGGTGGTTTTAGAATTCGCAACCCGCCTAAATCGCAACCCGACCGCTAGTTATATATAATGCACACATGATATTATAAAGATTAACAAACTTTTTAAAATAATACATAGTTATATATTTTCTAACAACGATAATTTATTCATATTTATATTACACATTTTACTTTTATTTGGTGAAATAAATTAAATATCTTGTTTGAACACTTATTTTTATTCTACTTCAACAAAGTTTTATTTTCGCAGCTAATGAAATAGGTTATATTTATTTATGATTAAATTTTTATGATATTTTAGTTTTAATAATACTAGAGTTTTCACTCATTATAAATTAATGATTATATGAATTTTATTTATAACACCATTTGATTTTCTATATCCAATAACTCAATTTTTAACTTAAATCTACAAGGAATAATATTTTTTTTAGTGAAGTAGTAACTATTTAACGACAAAAAAAATGGAAAAAGCTAAAACCGCCAAACCGCCTGCCAAATTCATTAACCCGACCGAACCGAATCGCTCGGTTTTAAAAGATAATTGTGTAATTTTGGGTTGTTATTTTGTCCACCCGCTCATGTCGGGTCGAGTTGATTTTTTCCTTTAAAACCGCTCGAACCCGACCGCGTACAGCCCTACAAAAGTTTGTTAAAATAAAAATCGATTATCGCGCCATATACAGTATGGTTCAATAATTTGAAACCAAAATTGAGTATGATAAATTGAGACTCCAAAGGTTATAAAAACAAAAATCGAATGTGTGATCTTGATACATACCAAATTTCAATTTTAACTTGGTGAAATTCATTTGGGTAATTGACCGGTTTATTTATTTATTTCCAAGAAAAAGACTTCACTAAAATACAACCTACATTAATATCAATTTGGGCAGTAGCTAAATAGTTTATATATATTTAGAGTAATATAATCTTACAATTTTTATATCCCATTAATTCTTCACCTCTTAATTTTGATTAAAAAAATATCCCTTACAATTATTTAACTTTAATAAAATTATAACATTTATACTTTTTAATCAATAAATCATACAAAGCAATAATATAAAACGATGATTTGAAAAAACCTTACAAAGCAATAATATAAAACGATGGTATACATTATTTTTCATATATTTATTCTCACAATTAAAATAAAATAGCATCACCATACATTTTAAGTTCCCCAAATTAAATGCTCACAAGCCAAAGAGCAAGAGGAAACAACTAACAATCACACATCATTCATAAGCACACACAATTCAATAGTATAATAAATCTCACCACCACCACACATACTCAACAAGCCACCTTAATTGCTAGTTGGAACACTATGAAGGACCACCGTCTCCACCGTCAAGCCCGGTCCGAACCCGAACAAAACGCCCCACTCCAACCCTTCTCCGGTGGTGCTCATCCCGTCTTTCGCCGACGATTTCCTCATCTCATCGAGTATAAACAACACACATGCACTTGACATATTCCCATACTCACTCAACACATGTCTTGTCGACCTCATCTTTTCAGGTTTTAAGGCTAGTTTCAGCTCGACCTGATCCAGTATAGCTGGTCCACCAGGGTGCGCGATCCAGAATATCGAGTTCCAGTCAGATATACCTATTAGAATAAAATATATTTGTTTAGATTGTCATATCTATCCGTATCTTTCAGTTATTTAAATTTATTTTATTTCCTTGATTCTAGGTTCCAATTTTGGTTAGGTTTCTCTATTCAAAATCTCTATTTCATCTCCTATTCCACATATCTAGTTGATTGACACGTGTAATTTACAAATACACTTATTAAGGGATGTTTAACATGTGTAAATTTTTTAACACGTGTCAAACATCTAATACATGGAATAGGAGATGGAACACGAATTTGAAATAGAAAATCTGGTTCCTCTTTATAAATAGTTCGTTATGAGTAATATAATATTTATGGGTTTATATTATTCAACAGTACCTAAGGGGTCAAACGCCTCCTTCAAACTCTTCTCGATGTTCTTCGATATCAACCCCGGGACATCCTTTAGCAAGTGAAACGTCAACCCTACTTCGCGCAAGTGACCATCGATCGCCCCGTCGCTGTCTGGGAGAATCGTCTGGGCAGCTGAGACCAGCTCGAACAACGGCCTTTCGACCCCGACGATGGGATCGGACCCCACGATAACGGCGGCCGCCCCGTCGCCGAAAAGCGCTTGACCGACGAGGCTATCGAGGTGGCTATCGCTCGGGCCGCGAAACGTGACCGCTGTGATTTCCGAGCAAACGGCCAAAACCCTAGCGCCGGAATTGTTCTCGGCGAGGTCTTTGGCCAACCGGAGAACGGTGCCTCCGGCGAAGCAACCTTGTTGGTACATCATGAAGCGTTTGACGGAGGGGCGGAGGCCGAGGAGTTTGGTCAGCTGATAGTCGGCGCCGGGCATGTCGACGCCGCTAGTGGTGCAGAAAATTACGTGTGTGATCTTGGATTTGGGCTGCCCCCATTCCTTGATGGCCTTTTGGGCAGCTTCTTTGCCTAGTTTGGGCACTTCAAGTACGACGATGTCTTGACGGACATCGAGAGAGGGCTCCATGTAAGCACATACGTTAGGGTTTTCTTTCAGGATTTCTTCTGTTAAGTGCATGTAACGTTTCTTGATCATGGATTTTTCGCCTGCGATTTTATTGTTACTTTGTTTAGTATATGTTACGTGGGACAAATTAATTATTATTTAATGAAATGAAATGAATTGACTATAGTATACGGGAAAATATTGAGAATTTTCGAGTTTCAATGCCGGATTAGGTTATTCTTTCATCGTATAAAATGACAATTTTTTATCCTGTAATATACGAAATTCCTCGAGAAATTGTAGCAAAAATTATTAAGAAAAAAAGGGAAAATTGCTAAGATTCTTAAGACGGTGATTAGAGACAAAAAGAACCCGGAAATGGACAATTAAGAATAATTGAATCATTTAATTAAATAATTCTTTTGTAATAAGACAAATTGCATGTAAAATAAGTTTAGATGGCACTTGGAGTAATAGTCATGAAGAAAAGTTTTTATTTTAAATTTAATTAATTTCATTTCATTAAACAATAAAAAAACTCCCAATTATGAAAAAATAATTACACTAAGAAACTTGGCACTACAAAATAAAAAATTGAGGGGAAAAATTGTGCAAAATGTAAGAGCTTTTTCTTAATTTTTCGACATTATTTGCTACATAAAAAAATGGGAATTTTTTAAAATTTCAAATCTTAAACCCTAAGAGAAAAAGAGATCAATTAATCAAATTTAACATCGAAATGAAAATAATACACTAAATTATACACAAAAAAAATAAAAAATCTTACACATGCGCTTGAATTTCTCTTTAAGCTCAGTCTTGTGTTCACTATTTGTGATGCGAAAATAGAAATCAGGGTACGTGCTTTGATCGACACAATTGGCCGGTGTAGCCGTCCCGATCGCTAGCACGGTGGCGGGCCCCTCCGCCCTCTGGGCCCTACGAATCTCCTCCACAGTCACCATATCTTCGCCGGAAAATGTAGGTTGCTACGGTGGTTGTGGGCGGCGGATGGTGGTGGTGTAATAATATTTTGTTAGTGTTATAAATATAATGTTATAGTGCATGGTATTTATATTTGTGACAATACTTATGGTAGTTGAATTGAGTGGTTGTTAATTATTAAAAAAGAAATAGAAAATAAAAATAATAGAGTGATCACGTGTTCATAGCTCGTCAATGGCACGTGACATGATTTTCGATTTATTCATGTCTTAAACCAACCACATGAAGTCCTAGGAATTATTGGTACCTAATTTTTGCAATTATTTTACTTACTATGTTGTTGTAGAATTCTTGAGATGAAAGTCTCTACACCATATTTAGATGACAATAAAAATTAAAAAAATTAAAAAAAATGAAAATAAAGAAAATTGATAAATTAAGAAAGAAAGAAATTGGGGGATGGGGGGGACCTTGAGTATATTATAAATAATGAATTTATACATATTGTACAACTTAATAAATTAATTTAATTGTGTATTTAAGTGGGTAGCATAAAAGTTTTGTTTTAAGTACCAGATTATATCGACATGAATAGAGAGGTAAAGTGGGGGTAATTTTATAGCAGATCGGGTTCAAGAATATTGATAGTAGTTCGTTTTATTGGATGTGCTAAAATTTGTGTTTTATCAAAAAAAAAATTATCCAATGACTTGTAAAAAATGAATTTATAAATATTATACAACTTAATAAATTAATTTAATTGTCTATTGAATATTAAGTAGCCAGATTATATCAACATGAATAGACAGGTGAAGTGGGGTGATTCTCCAATCAGGTTCTTCAACGAAGTACATCTGTAATTTATTTCATTGGATATGCGAAAATGAGTGTTTTACCCAAAAAAAAAAAAAAAACATCCAATGATTTATAATAAATCAATTTCATTAAACTTGATATATTATACAATTTATCTTAGAATTGTTATAAGCGAATTATGAAATGTGTGAATATACAATGTATGAAAACCTCTAATGCACGGATACTTTAAAAAATTACAACGTGTCGTATCGGACATCTGATCGGACACGACACTCGTCCGACACTCCTCGACACCGTGTCCGACACTCCGAATACCGTGTCCAATATAAAAATAAATTTTTCTGCTTAAATAAAATGAAAAAAATAAAATATGAACACTGTAATGAATATAGTTAGAGGATATGTCTACTATGTATGCATTATTTGTGACACTTGATGTTATTTCACTTATTTTTTATGCTTTTAAGAACTGAAATATTTATTTTTCTTTCAAATATATAACTTTTCAAATCAAATACAAATTTATAACATACAATAGTCATTCTTATAGTTTATTTCTCTAACCAGTCATTTAAATTAGAATGAAAAAATTAATTTATATATTTAACGTAAATTAATGAACATATATATGTATATTAATTTATATATATACATTTTATTAGTAGTTTCGAGGCCGTATCGTGTCCTAATATTTTTAAAAATGTCGTGTCCCATGTCTGTGTCGTATCGTGCGCCGTATCTCGTGTCCGTGCATCATAGATGAAAACCAACAAATTAAATGTTTGGTTTACAATTTACATGCATGCATTAGATGTTTAAAGACAATCATAAAACAATTTGAACTTTTCGAGCAAAGTTGAAAAGAAGAAGGTTTAAATAGCCAATTATGACTTAGTAAGTTGAAATGAACAGAGATCATGATTTGTGTGACATAAATTTTGAATTGAAGATCGAACAATTAATTATATTACTGAAAATGAAGGATACCTCTGACAATAATCTACGGATTTGTTTGTTTATGTTTTGAGATAAATTTTTAAAAAATTATTAAAAAATGTGTATTAAAAAAAATTATGTGAGGACGGTGGATGTTTCTTTCTAATTTTGAAAATATTAAATCCATGATGATTAATCAACGCAGGATAAGTTAAATTATTAAGTTAGCAATTTTTGTAGTGATTATTTGAATAAAGAAATAATAAAATATAAATTTAAAATTATAAAATATGAAAGAGAAAAGATAAATAATTATTAAAGTAACAATTCTGATTGATGAATGCATGAAATGATTGATGATAGATAGTCATATATGGGATTCAAAAAGTGGATTTGAAAAATATAAATTGAAAACAAAATAATTTGTTTAAGGTAATTCATAAAATTATGATTTAAAATTTTGAAAATGAGATCTAAAGACAAACAAACAAGGTCTATATATCACGATGCCTTGTAGGTAACCATTTTGCATGAGGTTCCACCAACTAGGGGTGTACATAAACCCGCTCAAACAGCTCGAACCGCTCAAACCGACCCAACCCGTTCGCAAACCGCTGGTTTTAAACTTTTAAATAATAGTGACGGTTTGATATTCTTATCACCCGCAACTTTTAGATCGGGTGGTTTTAGAATTTGCAATCCACCTAAACTGCAACCCGACCGCTAGTTATATATAATGCACACAAATGATATTATAAAATTAATAATAAGCCTTTTAAAATAATACATAGGTATATATTTTCTAACAACGATAATTTTATTCATATTTATATGACATATTTTACTTTTATTTGGTGAAATAAATTAAATATCTTGTTTGATCACTTATTATTATTCTACTTCAACAAAGTTTTATTTTCGCGACTAATAAAATAGGTTATGCGTATTTATGATTAAATTTTTATGATATTTTAGTTTTATTAATATTAGAGTTTTTACTCATTATAAATTAATGATTATATGAATTTTATTTATAACACCATTTGATTTTCTATATCCACCAACTCAATTTTTAAATTAAATCTACAAGAATTTTTTTTTTTGTGAACTAGTATTTAGTAAACGACAAAAAAAATGGATGAAGCTAAAACCGCTAACCGGTCCGTCAAATTCATTAACCCGATCAAACCGAACCGTGCGGTTTTAAAAGATAATTGTGTAATTTTGGATTGTTATTTTGTCCAGCCACTCATGTCGGATCGGCTTGATTTTTTCCTTTAAAATCACCCGAACCCGACCGCGTACGCCCCTACCACCAACTTTTTGCATTCACATCTATTTTTTAAGTTTCAAATCACTTATTACATTTCGAACATATTATATATCAATATATGATATGAATATTATTAGCAATATTATATTTCTTTTTATGTCTTTTTATGTTATAGAATATTTCCCTTTTATTAGGATTCGAATCTGATAGCTTTTTTTTTTATCAAGATTCGAACCTCATTGTTTTCCTTTTATTAGGTTTCTTTTTTGTTTTAGAAGTTTACTTAGTAAGTTTTATTTTAGTAGGAATTAGATTTTGGAAAATATCCTTCTCTATAGGATTTTTACCAAAATTAAGTTTATCATTTTTGCCTATAAATAGGCTACGTTTTTTTATTAATAAAGTAGAGAATTTTTTTGATTAAAATTTGTGAGTTTTATCTCTCGTCGTTCTTTAAGAACGTTTTTGAACTTATCGGATTTTATATTTGTGGCGTTCGTTCCCGACTTATCAAACGATTTTCCATCTCGTTTGTGGCGTCATCATAACTTCGTTCTGAGGTTCGTCTTCATTGACTTCACCGGGTTGAGATTTTCATACCAAAGTTCGTTGTCGCAATCGAATTTGGGTTAAATATATTCATCCACCATTCAACTCGTGCGCAAATTGGGTTGGCAAATACTTTTCAAGTTAAAGATGTTTCTAAGAATATTAATCAAGCAATTGTACTAAGAGAGCATTCAGTGTATGATGTCACTCTTGATATTAGTAAAATGGAAGTGCATTGTATCTGCCAAAATTTTGAATTTCGTGGAATATTATGTAGACATGCAATATGCATTCTAATTGATCAGAAGAAAGATACTCTTCCACCTCAATATATTTTACCTCGTTGGCGTAAGGATATTAGGCGCCCACATACAAACGTGGGGATATTTTATGATGATTTTGAATCTCCTCATATGTTTAATAATGCTTTAAAGTGTGTGGATGATATGGAAGAGAAGTTGCGAAGTAATGATTGTCTAAGTACACAAAATGAGGAAATGAATTACATTGATTGAAACACAATTTCTTGTGGAAATTAACTGTTTTAGGATATCAGTTGATGCTTTTGTGGTTTTGATTTTGGGTTATTGGATTATGAGTGTAAGCCTAATTAGCTGCTTACAATGTGATATTGCATGTTTTTGTTAAGAAGGATGTTTTTATAATATGATGTTAAAGTCAAATTGTAGGATGGGTTGTGATACTTTTAGTGTTTTGATTGATGGGTTGTGCAAGAGTGGGATGACTCAGGATGCGCTAACCTTGTTTGATGAAATGACTGAGAGATGGACTTTGCCTAATAGGATTACTTAAACAGTGATTATGTCGGGTTTTTGCAAGGCGAAGAGTAGGGGGTGTAAACGAGTCGAGCTCGAGCCGAGCTTGGGAATTTTGCCAAGCTCGAGCTCGAGCCCATTTAGGCGAGCTCGAGCTCGGGCTCGAGCTCGTCGAGCTCATAATTTTCGAGCTCGGGCTCGAGCTCGTGAGCTTAAGTTCGAGCTCGAGCGAACCCAAGCTCGCGAGCTCGAGCCCGAACTCGAGCCGAGCCCATTTGAAATTTTAAATTTTCGGCGGGAAATTTAAATTTTGAATTTTTATTTATTTTGTATTAATTATTTAATATATATTTATTAATATAATTAAAAATATAATAATATATTAAATAATAAAAAAGGCGGGAAATTTAAAATTTGAATTTTTATTTATTTTTTATTAATTATTTAATATATATTTATTAATATAATTAAAAAAATAATAATATATTAAATAATAAAAAGCTCGCGAGCCGCGCTCGCGAGCTTTTTTTAGAAATGATTGGGCTCGAGCTCGAGCTCGGTTAAAAGTTCGAGCTCGTTTGATCGAGCTCGAGCCGGCTCGGCTCGACTTACACCCCTAGCGAAGAGGACGCATGACGCTCATAGGCTGTTTAATTTGATGAAGAGTAGTGGGTGTAGTC
Organism: Verbascum thapsus; assembly: GCA_963669365.1. Classification (NCBI taxonomy): domain Eukaryota; kingdom Viridiplantae; phylum Streptophyta; class Magnoliopsida; order Lamiales; family Scrophulariaceae; genus Verbascum; species Verbascum thapsus. Next base: position 13,576,838 of record OY770110.1, on the reverse strand, counting down.
CGGATTCTAGTGAAAGGCTATAGTTGATAATAATGCACATCTTTTGATGATTTGGATTGCAGGTGAAAATTAAGTGACATATAAAGGGTGGTATATAGCATTTTCCTTTTGAATTTACTAAACAAATATGGCATTGAATTTTTAATTAAATGAAATAATGTGGTGAGAAATGCTACACAGTATACACCACCACACCTCTTTTTTTTACCGATTTTCACTAACACCCGATATGGTAGGATATATTTTTATTATAATAAACATAAATTACAATAAATGCAATTTTTACAGTATTATGAAGAAGTGAAAAAATAATAAATTATAATCGGTGATATGTAAACATCACTCTATTATGATTGGTTGATTCCTTCTTGCCATTTTAAATTTGAAGTTTAGACCCATCTAGCTCACATCATTTAAATAATTTTTAGGATGTTGTTGTGATATTTTCAATACTTGGTACTTATACTTGGAATCAAACAAGCAAATCAAGTAGTCATCAAGTAAATTCTTCCAGTCTCTCTTTTAAGTATTTTCTATTTTTTTCACACTTTAGCAACTTAAGATAAAATCAGTCCTAATGTTTTTTCCAAAAACATTATTCATCTTCGGTTCATATTTTCACCGGTCAAATATCATTTGTCAAACCCAATATTATAATATAAAAATTCATAAATTATATTATTAATAATATAAAGGTATTAATAGTGTAACAATAATATCTAATGAAATAATAACCTGCGCTGTAAATATGAAAATAAGATAAAACTAAATAACTAGAACATTATGACAAAATATACGAAATAATCTAAAGTAATCTGAATATTATCTTTAACACCGAACATGCCAAAGTAACACAATCCAATATTATGAAAATGTCACAGAGAAAATTACACCCACTAATTATGTTCCATCATACAAAATACTACAACATATCATTGTCTCAGAAAAAGAAAAAAAAATCACATGCAAAACCCAATATTCGAAATATATATTTTCGTCTCACAATAACAGATGAATAACATAAATTTAAATAATGTTTAACGATAGGAATCAGGGCGCTTTGGTTTGCTTTGAACAACAGCCTCGATTTTCTCCAACACTGCCGGTGTTAGCAACGGAATAACATTGATTGCCTTCATATTCTCTTTAATCTGCTCAAGAAAGTGAATATTAATTCACAACAATTCTTATAATTGGTAATTATATATAAATCATAAGAAAATAAACATATGATAATTCAGTGATAACATGTTATGCATTTAGAGCAAAAAATGTATCAGTAATAGTCTTTTCTTTTTAAGCATGATTGACTAAGTGGGATTATTCTTAGAAATAGCACATTTTGGAACGCATAAATGTAATCACCAAATGCTATGTCCTAGATCTTAAAGGTTATTACACTAATATAATCCAAAATATATGACAAATATAATTTTGGGATAATGTTATTAAACGATCCAAACTATTGACTCTATACACTTTTTTAGATAATCGGTTTTTCCACTTTACCTCATGAACTCATGGGTTTTTCGAATCCTTATATAAAAGCATCTTTCGACAGAATATTCCGCTAGAATCTTGTCACATGCCAAGCATGTGCTATTTGTAAAGGCATTTTAGTCTTTTGATGTGAGGGTGAAAGAGTAATTTAACAAATTAAATGATAAATTTAACCTTAAAAATGGTACATGCCAAGCATAGAAGGAATTAAGGTGGAATAATCCGCCGGAATATGCATAAATATTAAAAAAAAAAAAAAAAATGTCAATTTCGTAAAGCTCAGAAGGTAAAGTGAAAGAAATAATAGTTTATTTACAAAATTGTAAAAAGGTCGATAATTTAGAGGGTTTAATAGCATTATCCCCATAAATTTTATACGGTGATAAACTATTTCCTATATCGCACCATTCGATTTTCCTACACGAATAACTCGAAAATGTCTAATTAGTAATTATAATGCTCAAAATGAAGCAACTGATTAATAAATAACCCAGACATCTATTCCACTTTCAAGACAGTCATGTATAATGTTAAGTAATTTCATATTAACATAATTAATTACATGAAGCAGTCATTTATTTATTTGCACAAAAATGTGCCAAATAACGTATTTCGCTGATGTTCGTAAAATCATAAGCAATGAAAAAGTTTGTTCACAAATTGGAAAAACACAAAAAATGGAAAAACTCAAGCAGGTCCAATAATTTAATATCTAAAACGGAAAATTAACAAAAATATAACGAAAAGCACGGATTAAGGTATTTAATGTTTAACCATAAGACAAAAGTTGTTGTAATGCGAAAGATAACTCAAATTTAATATTTCTGTTATTCCTCTAGTCTTTTTATCACGTATAATTAGATAATTAAATGTGGAAATATTTTTGTACACATCATAAGATCACCTTATTGAAGGAGACTATTTACGAAATACTTCTAACAATGTGCAAATATGTTTCAATCATGGTATATCCGATGATATTTATAACTTGAAGGGTGAAAAACAAAGAATAACAAGTTAATTAGAGAATCATAAGAGTCGTTGATTTAACATATTGTTCAACTATTTGATGTGTAAAATACCCTTTTTTTCTTGAACTTTGGAGGTGTATACTTTTACTTTGATGATACTTGTATACAGTTAAAATCTGCTTCGAAAATGAATTTACATCGAAATCTCCAACTTATCATTAAAACCAAAAGAAATATATTTCTATATTTTCTCAAGAATTACATAAAGCAAAGTAACTGTTTCTTGTTTTATTTTTGTAAAATCCTTTCGTATCACAATTTTCTTTTCGTATAACAAAAATAGCTTAAAAAGAAAAGTTTTTGTGAATGGTGTTTTAAAATCAGATATGGTGGGTGATGTTGGGTCAGACTGCGAAATGGTTACTCGTTAAATGATAATAAATCAAGTATTCTCAATTTTAATTTCAGTTTTTATATTTTAGATGATGCGTAGAAAATATAATGCCCTTCAATTTTATAACACTTTTCATGCTTGTGCAAAACATGTATAACATTTTATAACTTAGTGAATGAAGCATGATGAAATTTTAAATTCAAACTTTACAATAGTCTTAACATAACTAATCCACAACCAATTGATGCCAACGACAACATTGGCTCGTTATAAAAATGATAAAATGGTAATCTCAGCAAAAAACAAAGTACTAATGAAAACAAGAATGTCGAGGGACATCAAGAAAGCAAAACCCACGAGTATTATTCTACTAATCGATATCCCATTTTACCATATTACGTTTTTGCATATTAGATTAGATTATTTCACCGATTATTTTGCTATCCAGAGATCAATGACTTATTTGTCTTTTTTCTAATAAATCATTTAATTAGAAATCACTTTTTAACATTCTAATGTACGCATAAACGGAGCAAATAACTCCAAAACATTTTTATATTGAGAAAAAAGACGAGAAAATAAATACGGGATTAAGCTAACCTGAGCCTCTTTGGTAGCACCGGTGATAACAGATGAGACATTAGGATTAGAAGCACACCAAGCAATTGCAAGTTGCGACAAAGGCACGCCCAACTCATCTGCTATTGGTTTTAATCCATTCACTTTCTTCAGCACGTCATCTACCAATGATCTGCTCGCGAGATTCTTGAAGAAAAGAAAAAAAATTGATTCCATAATGAGCTTTAGAAAAGAAAAAAGTGAGAATAAAGAAAAGGACGAAATGTTGTAAATATATACTACTTTAAGAAAGTATTAGCCGATCCATTCAAAGAGATAATTAATATTCATCATGTGATATTGAGCTTGCTAAATTCAAGCATATATCACAAACATATACTAACTTCAGTAAACATTTTAGGACATACATAAATATATCTGCTCAAAAAAGTTATTTACATATAGGAGAATGTTAAAATTCGAGGGGGTTCACACATTATAAGAATTCGCATTCTCTCCGAGGAGCACCGCTAAGCATTCTTGAGGAATTGTCACAGCCAACAACTCAAACACGAGTTTCAATTCTCATGAGACTCTTTCACAAATTAGCAAATATATTGTGATTGATACAACAAGTGTTGGATTCGTAGTCCCCAGTGTGCCCTCATCAGCATCGAAATTAAAAATTATTCTTTTCTTCTTTCTTCCCACCTTTTCATCTCAAGCTTCCAATTAGAGGTGGCAAATGGGTCCGGAACCATGGTTCCAACCCAATTAAACTAGTTTGGTTTGGGTTGGTTCCTAAGAAATTTTATTTGGTTCCTAATTGGTTCCAACTTAGTTCCAAGTTGGGTCCAAATAAATTTCATGTAGGTCCAAATCGCTTACCAATAATCTAGAACAAAATGTAAGGTATTGAGTCGGGTTGGGCTTGGTTCCCTTTTGGGTTGACTTTGGTTCCTTTTTGGTTGAGTTTGGTTCCACCTTAAAACCATTTTAGAACCCAACTCATTTAAGAACCAACCCGACCCACCCGTTTGCCACCTCTACTTCCAATTCAAGTGATGAATATGAAGATACCATATATCCTCCTACCTACTCATGTAAGCTTTATGAGACATTAGTGGATATCACCGAATCGATGTCTGTGTGGTGAACAACCGGGACACGGACTATCCTTCAAAGATGCAATACTTGGGGAGTTAGGTAAATGGATTCCTAATGTGTGTTTGAGACCAACATTTGATAGGGATTCACGAAGAACATTAAGGGATGAAAACATGGGACAATATTTGGGTTCTTGTAGTTCATAATCGGGATTTCGCAAATTTAGGGATTGGATTTTTCTCGAGTTTTTCACAGAATCTATTGGTATAGAGAGGTATAAGTGATATGACTAAAATTAAACTCAAGGTCTTGGTATAGTTTTAAACTCTACAATGGAATGGATTCTTGATTGCGTCAATTTATTGTACGATTAATTAATTCAAACGGGATTAGTTATTAGTAGGCTAGGCTCAAGTACTTTATTAAATGGGTTATAATTAAATTAAACAAAAGTAATAAATAAAAGGCTGAAAGAAAGAAGTGAATTACAAAACAATTTAGAAAGATAAATGAGGTAGCCGGATTATTTCAGGAAACTAGAGGAAGCTAGATCCTCTTTGATAAGGACAGCACAAAACCGAAATGTATCTGGTAGGATGATACCGGTTTCAAAAAGTACGATTCAAGTATTAGTTATCCCGAAATAGCAATAAATATGATATAAAATTTACAAAAAATACTACAATACTCGTACAGTCTGCACCCTAATGGTGCTCAAACTAATTGGAGCGTGTCACTAACTCAATCAACAGGCACATAAAGATGCATTAAACAAACGTCGAAAAAATCAGCCAAATTTATAACCGGTGCAAAAAAAACCAATTTTTATCAATAAAAACTTGAACTTGTGCTTTTCTCCTTACCTTGTAATTTTCCAAGGCAAACCTACTATCTGGTGGAACATTGCCGGAGTTATATTTTCCGGTCAAAACTCCCGATGCAAGTGGGCTCCACGTGGTGAGGCCAATACCATAGTTAGTGTACAAGGGAAGATACTCAGACTCGACCTGTAGGAATTCAATACATCAGAATATTCCATATCATATGGAGACCATGAGAAAACAAATAGTCAGAAAGTGGCTATTTCTGGTGAATAGGAAACAATTAGCTTAGAGATTCGTTTATTGTTACGAAAACAACAAATCTTCAAAAATGTAAACAGAAACGGATGACTTCAAAGTTGGCAAATCGGTAAACAACTAGGGATAACCGAAAGCAAAATAAAGGTAAACTCCACATCCTTCATAAACTTAAGGGTGTGTTTGGGTTGAGTGATTTGGATTTGGGGAGGGGATTTGGAGGAAGGATTTGAAATGACACCTAAAATGGAGTCATTTGAAATCCACCGTAGTTATGGAGAAAATAGCTCAAAGTGAATGACAAAAGGGATTTGAAATCCATCGTAACATGAATTCATCCAAAAGAACTTAAATGGATTTGTCGATCAATTTGAAATCCATAGATTTCAAATCCTTCAATCCAAACACACCCTAAATGTAAAGCCAAAAACTTTCAGAAAACAGTATCAGAAACACTAAATCCTCAATCTTCACCTAAATCCCCCCCCCCCCGAAAACCACCAATTCAATCCAAATCCACAAAATATCAATTTTCCATATTTGAAACTTCAATTTAAGACTCAGAACACATCAACAAATAGTATCAAGAAACATTAAGGCCTCGGTCCCGAGACAGCACAAATCTCCTCGAAAGCGAAAAAACTCGAATTGGAAAAGAAAAATCAAACCTTTCCAAAATGAATCCGTAACCACCGATTCATCTAACTTTACTAATTGTATTGACCACAACATATCTTCAAGAGTTATAACTTCAAATTTAACACTCAAACACTTGGAACAAATAGTATAAAGAAACATTAAGGCTCCACTCCTGACACAGAACAGAACTCCCAAAAGCGAGAAAATGGAACCAAAATCAACCCATTCCAAAATGAACCCATAATCAAACCCTAAACCAACATTAAACACCAAAGGAATATCTAAACAGAATTAAACATCCAGTCAGAAAACTTCAAGGAATGGATGATACTTGGTGAGTAGCGGGATTTGAGCTCCCTGGTTATCTACATCATTCCCCGTGTTATTCACACAGGCCCACATTTGATATTCACATTAATGGTGTAGATCATTTGGGGAATCCGACTCCCGAGACTCACCAAGTATCACCCTAAAGAAATAGTATCAGCAAAATCAAACCTTTTCTAAATGAACCCATAAACAAACCTTAAAAAAACCAACATTAAAGCAGACTAGATCTCCTATTGCAATTTTTAAACCGTTTCCAATCTACCATAACACTTGCTACATAAATCCCATGTGTTCAATTTAATATGGATTATATACACTTATCGTGCAGGCATGATATGCAAACACAGGATGCAACAAAACCATTTTGCAATAGAAAATCTCATGTGAATTAAACACCACTAATATACTATCTAAAAAAAGCAAAAAACACCCATAAATCCTAACTAAAAACCCTTCAAATTATATACCTTATGCCTGGAAAACAAATTATACTCAGGCTGCTCAACAACAGGCCCCACAAGATCCAGTCTCTCAGCCACACCCCAAGCCTCAGTGATCTGCTGAGCAGACCACTCACTGGTCCCCCAATAATAAGCCCACCCCTTATCAATCACATAGTTCATAGCCCTCACTGTCTCCTCTATCGGCGTCCCAATATCAGGCCGATGGCAATAAAGCACATCAACATACTCCATATCCAGCCTCTTCAATGAATTCTTGGTACCCTCCAATATGTGCTTTCTTGACAAGCCCTTGTCATTCGGGCCGGACCCACCCCAGAAGATCTTGGTGGATACAACGATGTCAGATCTCTTCCAGCCCAGCTCCTTGATGGCTTGGCCCATGATTTCTTCGGCGCGGCCGTTGGCGTAGACCTCGGCGTTGTCGAAGAAGTTGACGCCGCTATCACGGCAGCATTGAAGGATGGATTTGGCGTCCTTGACGTCGAGCTGGTTGCCGAAAGTGACCCACGCGCCGTAAGAGAGCTGGGAGACTTTTAGGCCCGATCGACCGAGGTTTTTGTACTGCATTGTTTGGTCTGGGATTTTCATCGAACGGGTGGTGGGCGGAGATTTTTGGGCTGCTGTAGATCGGAGTTGGTATAGTGCTTGTGACTTGTGAGAGTGACAACGATTAATTCGAGGTGATTGTTTCTCTAGACTAGACTAGTACAATACTCACTTTCCACCTATTATATGCACGCATACTTCAAAATATGTAGTATTGGATACATATTGGATATGGATATGGGTAGGATAAAGGATGGATAGAATATGTTTTTGAAGTATCCGAAAAAAAATTAAAATACGCCATCGAATACAAAAAATAGGAATATCCGGTAATTTTTCGATACGGCTATGTTATTTTTTAATTATTATTTAATATTTTTTGGTCAAAATTTAATTTTTTTTTTGTAATAGCTTTCCTTAAAAACTATAAATTAAAAGCATAATTTAATAAATAAAAAATCATGATTAATTGGAAAGATATTTAAATTAGAAATGAGAAACCTTTATTTCACCTTTTGATATTTATTCATTGCAAATTTTTTTTAGTGCAACTATGATCAAAATCCTTTTTTTATGTGCAACTATGATCGAATTATCTCGTTCCACCTTAATCTCTTTATGTAAATTATTTAATATTTGCGGATATTTTTATAATTTTTTTATATATTTTGTTGTTATGTTGAATATGAACATCGAATAGTAAATACATCGTGTAAAATAAAATTGAAAAGTTAATACTTCTATTTTGAGTAACTGATCGAACTACTTGATCATTTTATTGCACATATTTATGATTATTATTTTTAAAAGTTTTATATATTTAATAATTATTACAATCAATTGATTATCAAATTCATTAATAAGGATTGTAAAATAATTCAATTTTTTTAATATATCATCATATCCTCATCATATCGTATCCTACAATTTTAGAATTTTTTGTATTTCGTATCCATATCGTATCGTATCCGTATTCCCGTATCCGTATACGTGCATCATAGCTTTCCTATTTATATGATTTAAGCAATGTATCATTGTATTGAAAGTTTAATTACCAAATTAAATTAAAAGAAAAATTACTGAGTCATTCATGGGTTAGTATAGTTCAACTCTAAAGTCAATTATGGTTTTAGTAATATCATAATTATATAATAAATAATAATAAATATATATAACATTATAAATATATGAAAAATTGATGTATACTTTGGAGGTACTTGTCTGATGTCTCTAGAGACTAGACTTGTGTAAGAGTTTTACTAGAGTGGGTTTCTAGGAAGAAAATGACAACTTTTAATAGTACAACACTTTTCTAATATTCACTTATGTCTAACTTTTAATAGTAATATGATGTATTTACTTTTTGATGTAATAAACTAATTTAAGATATATTTGGATTTTATAATAAGTTAACAAAAAAAAAAAAAAAAAAGAGGTTAATACTATTTTAATTGAAGGGGTAAGAATTTTATGATTAATGTATATGCTTAAACATTTTGTCAATTATTTTAAAATTACTAATATTTTAGAACAAGACTCTTACATCAATACATTTATGTGATGAACTATAATTAATTAATAATTTTATGCTATAAACTATAAAGACTGAACTATTATATAAGTAAAAAACCAACACATATTTTATGAGATCGAACTCATAACCTTAAGACATGATTTCTCAATTTTATCACTTATTAAATAGTGTGTATTCGGTGTCAAATGGGCCAAAACAAGCTGAAACCGGCCGGCCCGTTTGGCCCATTCAACTTAGGGCACCAGGCTTATTGGGCCAGCCATCAGCCAGCCACAAGTTTTTTCTTATTTTCTTTTGTTTTACTTTTCTTTTCTTTTTATTTTTTTAATATTTATTATATAATTAGTATGATTTATAAAATTAGTATATAATTAGTAGTATATCATGTATTTATATAATTAGTATATAATTATTATATAGTTAGTAGTATATAATGTATTGATAATTTTGAGTTTATATAATATGTATATAATATTTTTGAGTTTTTATGAGAAGGTAATAATTCTAAGTTTTCCACTGGAATTAAAAAGGGAAAAAAAAAGGAAGATACAGAGAGTTGTAATTCCTTTATCCAAAATTATCCTTTGGGCTTTATGTTTTTTTTTTTGTTACAAATTGGACTTAGACTTGAGGCCAATGCTCAGTATATGGGCTTCTTATTAATGGTTTATATTAGTAAGGTTCATATTGATTATCAATTAACTTTCCAATTATCAATTATAAAACTAAAGATTTATATAAATTCATATCATTAAAATTATGAGGTCATTCATTCATTTCCCTCCACATAGGCTGAGCCTTTTTAATCCATTAGTATATTTTAGCCTACGTAGCTCTTACATAGATTTTGTGATGATTTTGGTCCACATTTGTATAGTTAGGAGACCGTTAGGGTGTGTTTGGATTTGACGGATTTGAAATCTATGGATTTTAAATCTGTCAACAAATTCATTTAGTTCGTTTGGATGTAACCAAGTTATAATTGATTTCAAATCACTCGACATTCACTTTGAGCTATTTTCTCCATAACTACTGTAGATTTCAAATGACTCCATTTTAGGTGTCGTTTCAAATCCTTCATACAAATCCCCTTCCCAGATTCAAATCACTCAATCCAAACACACCCTTAGTGTATTTGTAATATATATATACTTTATATTTTATGTCTTTCAAAGTTAATACACAAATTTATACTAATAATTCTATAACAATCCAGTGTATTCATAATTTATATTTGAAATTACTAATTTACATATGAAATTAGAAAAATTGGAGCTTACACCATGTTGAGTTTCTTTGGCCCAAAGGGCCAAGGCCCATTACTATATTTAGAAATTAGCAATAGGCATTTTACTCTTAGAAATACAATATTTATTTTGGGTTACAAGTTAGAACAAAAGACAAATTACTAAAATGCATAAGAGAGTCTTTCATTAGTCATAAATCTATTTAATTTTTTTTTACCATTTTCATTCATAGCTTTTTATAATATTAATATTTTACCTAGAAAAATAGATGTACTTGGGATGATTTTATTTTTTAGGTTCGAATTTTTCTCGAATAAATCGTGAAAATATTAAATGCAAGCCTTAACTACCTAAGTTTAGATGTGATTTGAATTTTTTTAAAAAGAGAACGAGACATTAACCATCTCCACACCAAAAACACATTTTGCATCAATTTGGTTCTTTTTCTGCCATAATTTTCTTCTTTTTTTATAATTTTATAATCTTGATTTGTATTCATTTTATATTAATTTTTATCATTGATTTGTAAAATTCATTAATGTCTTAGTGTGTTAGTTTTTGTATCAGTCGAGTTATTAAATATATCAGTGCTTTTAATTACAAAATATGCATCTTGTACAAGTTTAAACTTATAAAGTGAAATCTACATGAATATTTTTATAAATTATTAAAATTAATTGAACATATTTTAAACTTCAAAAAATTATAAGGGTTAAATTAAAAGACAAAAATAGAAGGAACAAAAAGCAGTATTATTGATTAATCTTTGTGTTCCAACCATGTGATTAGCTGTAAAATAGATATGTTACATAAAAAGTGGCAAATAAAGTAGTAAATGATGTTGTTTTGACTAGAGATTACTCAACATTTGATAGTGCTTATTTTCTTAATTGCCAATTGGTTAAATGAATAAAATAAAGTATGACAATATAATATTATTATAATATATATATTATTGACAATATAATATATATATATATATATAATTATAAGATTTATTCTTACATATCACTCGTATTTAGATAAAGATAATTTACAATAATATATGCTCGTCAAAATACAAACTTGTTATTCAATTATTGAAAATAAGAACAATGGGATATATTTTTAGATTATATTTCTTGAAAAAAGAATATCAAATCCAATTTGCTAATTCAATAGATCAATATACAATTAGTGCGTCATTAAGTTGTTCGTTTTAAATAAATCACTAGATATTAGTTACAAATTATACACCAAATCTTGCGTAAATAATGATAATTTTCAGTTAAAACGTTTAAAACAATTCAAATTTCATGACTTAATCTAGATATAATTTATAATAATTTTAACATCGTCACTTAATATATTATCACAATATACATTTTAGGTAAAATAGGAATTTTGTGATAATTTAAATAATTCTTTTTTAGAAAAACGGATGTATTATCCATCCAACCATTGTCATTAATTATGAATTCATTATGACATCTCTTATAATCCTACAACGAGTGATTTTATATATTACCATTTATCGTTTTTTTTTTCATTATAATAAAAATTGACTATAATATATAAATTTAATTTTATCTTTATAATTTATATTTATATAATAAAAAAAATATCTTAATATATCAAACACCGAGAAAAAAATGATAAATTATAACTGGTGAATGGTGATAGATAGCATCATATATTCTACTATTTCAAAGGCTTATTTTGGAGAATATGTACCTTCAATCACTCCGCAATAAAAGTATTATATCATAATATATTGGTGAAAACAATTCTTGGAGGCATTTAATTATTGAAAAAACAAATTATCAAGAAGAATATTAAAGGTATGGTCAACCAATACTAATGCGGCGGCAAGTTAATAAAACAAAATATTAAAGAAACATTAAATAAGAAGAAAATAATGATATGATGATTGGTGGCCATGGTTCTACATTGCACATGGTGCGCACATGGACACGTGTCAACAAAAGTTATCCTTCTTATTATTGAAAAAAAAAATATTATATTTCATCGTTCATTTTCACCGATACCTGATATGATAGAATATTTTTTCGTTATATTAAATATAAATTAAGGAGAACATGTTAAATACATATAATGAATTCAATTTTTGCCATATTTGAAAGAAGTGAAAAAAAGATGAACTATAACCGGTGATATATAACCACTTTTGAGAAAATTTGGTTCATCAAACGAATGGTACAAATCAAGTATGGTAGGGGAACCTGTAGAATTTTTTTTTATAACAGATCGGGTTTAACAGATTCGTTTTGAAAAAAATTATATATTTGGACTGAGACTAGGGCTGAAAATTGAATCAAGCTACTCCATACTCGACTCGAGCTTGATAACTAAAAGTTCTGTTCGAGTTCTGTTCGATAATTTACCAAACAAAGCTTGAACAGTTTTTTGTGTTCGATAAATTTTAAAGCTCGATTTTAGCTCGGCTCGATTACAAAATAATAACAAAAATATGTATAAAATATTTAAATTTGTTCATGTGTTTTTCTTGGAACATGCATGTCTTGGTCAAATTGAACTTAATTGAGCCATGAAACTTAATCAATTCACTTAATTTCATTAATTAATCTTCTTATACCCCAAGCTAGGTACCAAAATTTCAACACAAAATAAATATTCTAAGAATTGGTACACATATTATATGCTCCTATAGTGATTTTATAGACTAAAAAATTTATAAAATGTGGCTCAAGAAGTAGTTATTATGTCGTTTTTAACCATTAAATATTTGTTTGGTATTTCTAGTTAGACATAGTACGACAATGTTAAACTTATTTTTCCTAATAATCGGGTGTCGCAGTTCTACTTAATCGTGAAAAATGTAGATTGTGAAATCGTACTTTATAATTTGATTTTTCGCATAGATATATTTTGGCAACCATTACTTAAGCATGGGAAGCCTTTCATGTTCACACAAATCAATTCTTAATTTACTTTTATTGTCTTTAAATGTCATTAACTAAATAATTTGTCTTCGTGATTCAATACTCAGATAAATCTACTATTATTACTTGAGAACGATTAGTATATTTGCTATACAAAACTATAGGGGTGTAAGTCGAGCTGAGTTGATTTGGTTCGAACGAGCTCGAGTCGAGCTTCACGAACTCGAATTCTAATTAAACGAGCCCGAGCCCACTTGTCTATGAGAAACGGGCTAGCTTTTTTATTTTTTAATATATTATTATCTTTATTATTATATTAATAAATATATATTAATAATTAAAAAAAAATTGGCTCGGCTTGAGCTGGAGCTCAAATATTTAAATTCGTCGAGTTCGAACTTGGAAAAATCAGAAAGCTTTACACCCCTTATACAAAACAACTTGAATATGATTAAAATTAGTTTAGCTTAGAATGTGCCGTAAAAGGCTGTATCTATCAAGAGCTTTTTCTTTAAGGTGGTTGGTTAGGAAAGCTAACCAAGAAAAGGGAATCCAAAAAGTAATTTAATTTCTGTTAAAAAATAATTATGATGGTAATAATTGTCATTATTAATGATATTTACACTGTCTCTATCAATTAGTTAACTAAAAATGACATTACAGGTTTAAGATTATTAATTTACTCTATTCAATTGTTATATTAAGTGTCTCAATCTTTTTTTAAATAATTGTTTGTGTAAAAAATTTCTGTAAAAATGACTAAAAAATTGTTTGTGTTAAGAAAACATTTTAGAAATGTGATTGAGTGATTTTTTTTTTTTTTTTGTTTTGGTGAAAAAAAATATAATATGATTACTCTTGATGTGATGCATTTTTGGGGTTTGTTTTTTGTGAAAATAGTTGATTATCGTATGTTATTTTTCGAGATATTTTCTTTTTTAAAAGATAAATTAGAGACATGTACTAGAATGAGGTGTTTCGATTAAAAAAAATATTTGAAAAGTGATTTATATCTATATATATCAGTAATAAAAAATATCAATCCAATCCTTGGATTTAAACAATAAAATATAGATGCATGAATCTTAATGTGAATTTTGGGTAATCCGAATTAGAATATGTGAGAATTTGACTTCTAATATTGAGATATTTTTGAATAAAATCATTCATCTATGTTATATAACTGTTCAATATTGAATAGTAAAAACTTTTTTTTATTTTTTAAAATAAGATTATTTATGCGAAAATAAGCTATTGTTAGAAGTTAGAACAAACACGATAATTACATAAAAGACTTAATCAACACAAGAAGTTCGACGATTGACTTCATCCTCAGAAAAATGAGGAGATTTTACTATTAATTAAAGACGTATAAAATATAATGAAGGTCCAAAATATTAACATAAAGCTAGTACCAAATTTTTCTCAATAAATATAACGTATTGTACTTAAATCTTGGCAATTTGATTATGAGATTGGATTTTAATTTGGTCCTAAACTTTTAAGACATATTTTTTTTTTGGTCACGGACATATCACAACGACTATTAAGCCTAATACTACTTCGATTTTGACATAAAAATTAGTAAAATAGATATTGGAAATTTTGCTTTGGAAAATAGCCAACTAAACGTAAGGGTGAAAATGAGTCGAGTCGAGTCGAGCCGAACATATAAGTGTTTTAGCTTATTTGAATTACAATCGAGCTTTAATTTGAAAATTGTGTTTGAGCTGAGTTTGATTGTTCATCGATTCGAGCTCAAACGAGCTTTAATTGAGCCGATCACGAGTTAAGCTCGAGTAATTTGAATATTTTATACATTTTTTGTTACTTTTTGCGAATCGAGTCGAGCTTCAAAATTTATCGAACAGAAAAAATTGTTCAAGGTTGGTTTGGTAAATTATCGAACCGAGCTTTTAGCGATGGAGCTCGAGTCGAGTATCGAGTAATTTGGTTCAATTTTCACCACTTGATATATCTTATTCTTAGAGAAATTAACAATCAATCACATTGATTATTATACTTTTGTTATACGTTTTGAGTACCTGAAATTAATAACTAAAGCTCAATTTTTGCTAATTTATCGAAGTCTTATTGTTAATTATGTGTAATAATCAACATGTTCTTACCATTTGTTTTGTTTTGGAAGCAAACTTTTATCATAACACAATACAAGAAAAAGAAACTATAAAAAAGTTCAAATTCTAAAATAAATCGTGTTCAATAAATCGACATTTTCAGCTCACTGATGTGATAAAAATATAAGGCTCTGTTTGGATTGTTTTTGTTTTTGATGTTTTGTAAAATATTTTATCAAAATAATTTTGCAGTATAAATAATGTTGAAATCATGTTTGGTTGACTATTCTGAAAAATAAAAGTGTTTGGTAAAATTTAAAAACAGATAAAACATGTTCCGCAAAATAACAAATTTTGGAGTTTTATTCTTAAAAAATATAAAGTGGGAACAAGCCAACCAAACGTCTTTTTCATGTTTTCATTTTGTAAAAACAAAAACACACTTTAAAAACAGTAATTTAAACAAACCCTAATGTTTTACCAAAATACTCACTCATCAAACGGTTTATGATGAACGGATTCTATTGAATATAATATATTATAAAAAAATTTATGAATATAATATATTAGAAAATTTTCTCGAATCACATGTCCAAAATTTATTGCTTTTGGTTTAAGCTTTCCAAATTTGTCTTTTTTTTTCCTACATCAATTTTTTGTCCTTTTTCCCAAAATTATATTTTATCATTGTTCTTCCATTTTGACTTGGCCCTTCTTGTGTTCCGTTGGGTGGGGCGCACAATACATGAAATTCAGCTCAAAAATAGCCACAATAAATATAATATATATAATAAATTGTCACTTTGTTAACGGCTACATTAATAACGTTCCTCATATATATTGTATAAAATGACAAATAGGCTGTCAATTTGTCAAAGTATTCGTTTAATGAGCAAGCAACACCCAACGTGCTACAATTTTGTGCTATTCGACCTAGCTTTCACTACTAAGTACTTTTATCTTCTCCATGAAATTGATATCATATATATAATTATATGGAAAATTCTATAGTATATCAGATTTAATGGAGACGTTTTATTATGACTATTGAATTAAGAATCGCATACAATGTGAACTGACCGATTATATTGGACGCGATTCATTGTAAAAATGCCAATAATAATATTGGCACTCCAAAAATTATCTTATGAGCGTTGAATCTAATTTTTATATATAAATATGACATGGATAGTTGTATATCTTCAAATTATCTCTATCCAATCAAAAGAATCATCGTCATGTTATAAATATTTTAGTAATTACATTAAATTAAAGTCTATAAATCAAAATAAAAATTAATTAAAAAAATAGTTAATTAAATATGTAGAAAATCATAAAAAATAAGAAAATTTACTGAAACCCCTCTAAATTCATCCACAAACTTTTTATTAAAAAACAAAAATCAAAAAGTTCATTTTTAGACTCAATGTTCAATCAATAAATGTTATTCATCAACACAATTCCGAATGAGAAAGGAATATAAATTAATTGTCTTACGTATATATATATATCAAACAAAATAGATAATAATTTTATTTGAAATACAATAAAAAGTCATGTATCAGTTTTGATAACTAATTTTTATATTTGTATAAAATATATGTTTTACAGTATTATATTATTTATATATATTATATATTATTTTCACGCAATTATTTAGATAAATTGAAAGCAAATCTGGTCAATTTTAATTGTTTATATCAAGCAAAATCACATACTGTTCAACATACACCACACATAAAAAAGTGCAATTTCTTCCAGTTTGGTTGGTTTCCATTTTCATTAAGCTTTTACAAAACAAATCCCTCCTTATATCAGTTCATTAATTAAATTTCTAACCAAAATTGGATTTTATAATAAAATATTATACACATAAACAATTTAAATAAGAAAATACGATATTTACAGTATGATTTTGTTTTCAGTATAAAAGACGTATAACAAATAGGCTTCTAGAGGTCAATAAACGTGGAACTAATAATTGTTTTTTAAAGTCAAATCAATATAAATAACAGAATACAAGCATACTCGATTCCCGTACAAGTTAAATATATTCAATATTAAAGGATTAAAATTGTCTTTTAAAAGAATCTATAATTTTAGGAGCCCCTCTTATCAAATAATTTGAACTTATTGTGTTTAACAATTTATGAACTTTCTATTTCCCACACACTAATTTTCCCTATTCGTAACGAGTAACGACAATAAAGATTATTTTAATATAATAATTGCACTAACAATAAAAAATTCAGTATAATTACATATTATGAACTTATGCTATATATTTCACACCTTGTTTAATATAATTTAGTAATAAAGCTATTGAGGACAACTAATAATACTCAATCAATATATTCTAATCTAAATACCAACTAGTCTTTCCTTGTGAGAATTTTTAAACTTTTTTAAAACTCTTAATTTTAACTCTCAACTTGATTAATTAGGGAGTATTTTATTTTCTTGATCGAATCTTGTATTCAAATTATGGAGGGAATTGAAGGGTATATATTTCGAAAGAAAGTTAAAAACCCACTTTAGTTACCCAATTTTAATTCAGACCTTGACTGCATCCCACTTTATAGAAAAAAGGCAAATGGGCTTAGATTGGGGAAATTTTATCGCACAACGTGTTCAATAAATTGAGTGTATCATACACCATACATAGAGATGTCAATGGGCGCGAAATGCCCAAAATTCAAATCAGACCCGCGAAATGCCTTAAAAAAATAGATTACCTGGAGACTCAATGACATAACCGACGGGTCAAAAAAAATATTAGACCTGACGGGCCGAGTAAGTTTTTGGTAAAGGCTCATGGGTAGGCTTCGGGTATTGTTCCAGTATATTTAAAAGTTAAAATTCGGGTAATATTTGCGTATCTTTAGGGTAAAATACCGGCGAGTAAAAGTTGGGTCCAAACCCGAACTACCTAGTGTTATCGGGTTCGGGTCGGGTTCGAGTCTTGGATCCTACAGGCCGAGTCTGGGTCGTGTATTTTTTCAATTGAACGGGTGCCGGTTTGGGCAATCTCCGTCCATTGACAACCCTCACCACACATTTGGGGTGGCTATGGTTTTTATCATTCATTCACCACCTTAAAACCCCACAAATATAAGATGAATAACACATCAAACTTGTTAAATTCAGTGTATTAAATTTTTTTTATTTAGACCCGCCAAATTTCTGGTAAAAAACATGCCCTACAAAATCTAGCTTTCACTTTTTTTTTTTTTTTTTTTTTTGATAACCCAGGAACCCACAGCCGCCACTGGCGGAGCCCGACCACTCTTAGAGCGGAGCCCAACCACCAGTGCGCACAGGGTAAACCTGGGGGTTGGCACAAGACCCGCAACCACACCAACCAGGTAAATCTCCCCAAAGGGGAGGCGGATGTCTCCAGTGGGGTTTGAACCCTTGTGGAAGCAAACCTGGAAATTTCAGGCCATGCCCTTAACCACTCGACCACACACCTTTTGACCTAGCTTTCACTTTTTAATTATGTATAAAATGTTAATTGAGTAGTAAAACTCAATAGAAAGTATACCTAATTATCCCCACAACTACCACTCTATTAGCTTCTAGACTTTTTTAACACTCACATAGCAACATGCTTGTAGGTCAATATATATTTAATAATTGCGGATCTTTTCTTGAAATTTTTTCTCTAATCTAATGAGAGAGTTTTAATTAAAGATTAGAGAGAGATTAGGAGCAAATCTTGGTTAATATCGAGATTAACAACTTTTTAGATATCTCAATCATTCATACGTATATTTATCATTAGATTTCGATCGAAATTACCTCATATTAATCTCTACAACATGCTTAGAAAATTAGTATTATATTGTATTTTAGTTCTTAATATTTATTTTTGAACTTGACCTTGAAGATGTTGAATGATGAAATTTGTGGGCATATAACCTTTTATAAAAAAATTCTCTAATCTAATGAGAGAGTTTTAACTAAAGATTGGAAACCGATATTAGGAGTAATTCTTGGTTATTAGCGGGATTGACCATTTATATGTAGGTTCATATTTAAATCACGTATCTTAATTCTTAAGTGATCGAGATTAGGAGTGTTCACGAGTCAAGCGAGCCGAGCTCGAGCCCAAAAATACTTGTTCGCCAGCTCGCGAGCTGGCTAGAATAAAAAATATTTTTACAATAATTTATTTAAAAATAAATATTTATTCATATATTTATATATAATATGATATATTATAATAATAATATATATATATATAAATAATAATATTTTTGATCTTAATTATGATTATATTTATAGTATATCAATAAATATAAAATTTATAATATATTTTATGAAGAAAATTATTTTTATAAGTTAGTTATGAGATATTTAATCACTCGTCCATTTGACATGTCTTAAAATCGACTTGAACTAGATTAGTCAAATAAGATATTTTAATTAAAATTATAAATGTATTAAAGGAGAAAAGGGCAAATAAGTCATTTTCCCTCAATGTGAGTACCAAAACCATGATTAATTTGTGTTTTACCATCACCATCTCAAAGGATTGTGTTCCTAACCACTCATTCTTCTCTACTAACCAACATGAAATCATATTTTTGGTGGGGAGTTGTTATTGACATTTTATTTTCTTCTTTTGGTAAGAATTGTTATTGACAAATTGCTTCCATGTATATATTCTTCTACTATATTATAGCACAGTTTTTCCTTAATCCTAATTTTCTAGAATTTTGAATTTTTTTAATAAAATGAAAAATTCTTATTGGTTGATTAAATTTTTTAGATTGATTACTATTCTTAAATTAGATAATCAAATTAAATTACTTTCCTATTACATTCACTTGCAACCAAAATGGGAAGAGTTACAATGTTTTGATTGTGATTTGTGATCATTAATGCAAATGGAAAGATCAAAATTTATTACCATGTATAATTCTTAGCATATCTAAATAAAGAATGGTCTAAATTAAGTACGTTTACATTAGGCTTAAATTTAAATTTTAAACTTTATTTTTAAAATTGACTACCAAATCGAAATTCTTAATTAGGAGGAATATTTAATTTACATTAGCTAAATTTACGTATTAATTCATTCCACAATTTATGGAATTATGCAGTTAATAAGGAAACTGATACATCTATAAATTATTTTCATTTAGTCTACAAACTTATAAATTATGCCATACTTTTTCTGCTTCACAAATCAATTTTACGTTTCTCCATGTTCACTAATTTTTTCATCTACAAAACTGAATTTGATTTGATGTGAGGTAATTTATTTTATTAGTTCTTTATTTTTCATCTTTCAATAGTTTTGAATTTTATGCTTTCAATTTTGTTCGATTTTCTTCATTTAATTTAGTCTTAAACATTAATGACATTATGAGAATTTCTTAGTCGATTGAAATTTTTAGTCCATATTTTATTTGGCGATGAGTGGTTATGAATGGAGCAATGGAATACTTATACATATATGCTTGAGGTAATCATTTCACTCCATTAATTTTTATTTTTTGTAGTTAATACCATTGTGTACTATTTTTCTGTTTATAGTATTATTTTTGTTGTTAAATTTATTGTATATTAACAATTGTTTTTAATATATATGTGCAAAAGAGTGTACTAATAATCTTTTTTTTAATATATATATATATATATATTTAATAAAATTGGGGAAAACTTTAGATTATGAATGTAGCAAATAAAAGCGTTCAATATTGAATTTTGAAGGTTGAAGACAAATCTCTGATTTCTATTTTATATTCCCTTCTTCCTTTTCTTATTAGATTAAATTTTGAATTTAAATTTAGTTTCTTTATGAGAACTAGAAAAAAAAATTAATTTAATAATATAATTATAATTTTTGTTATTGGAAATAATTTTTCATTTTTTACAAGTTATAAATAAAAAACAACTTAATTGATTTATCGTTTTAATATTATAGAAATTATCTTCTGGTTGAATTTATATTTTAATATTCCAAAATTATGAATATTTAGCGCCTCAAGTCTATATGTGAACCTGTATAGATAGGCTTCACTTACTAAATTTCACTACATTACTTATTAATGTTATTTTTTATTGATTAAAATAATTGAGAACTAATATCATTATCATTATATATTATAGCAAAGCGGTGTGGGACCCACTTTGCTCTCTATCTTTTTTTTTCGGTAATTTTAATTTTTTTTTAGTGTTGAGAAAATTTTTATTAATTGATTTGATTGAGTTTGTAATTTGAAAGTTTGGATTTAAACATATTAATTAGGAATATAAAAACACTTATTTGGTAAATAACACAATATTTGGATAATGTATTTTGCATTCATGATTGATAGTGGTTATAACAAGTTTTATGATAAGTTCCTGTTAGTAAGCCTACAATTAAATGAGATTATAATATGTTGACTAAAGTTCAATTTTTTAAGATTTGTTAGATGTAAATAGACTTATTGTATTAATTAAGAAATGAAATTCCACAATAAAAAGTTATAGTTAATAGTATTGGAACAATATTTGGGATAATCGTATTTATGTGTTCCTTACATCTTGATTTCTAAAAATAGTAAAGAAAAGATTTTACAGACAATTAGGGCAAACAATAAGCTTCCATAATTGATGCTAATTGAATGAGTAATTGACTCTTTTGGAATGACGAAATGAATAATTGATTTTTTAAATGAGTAATTCACTATTATTATAAATATTGACGTCCATTAATTGATGTTAATTAAATGAGTAATTGACTATAGTTATAATTTTTAATGTCCACAATTTAAGCTTATAAAATGAGCAATTAATTCTTTTAAAAATTAAATGGCTACTTTTCTCAATTCTCTTTAAATTGGCATTTCATTGTAATATCATAATTGTGCATGTTCATAGTCTAACATCACATTTACAAGATCATAAAGTTTTGATTTCTTTCTTATTTTTATGTTATTACTCTCAATTTTTTATTCATTTTTTTATTTGTTTTTTATTTTAATTTTCTATTAGTGTTAATCTATGGCAGACATAAATCAAATGACTTTCATGGACACAAAGTTGGCAAATGTGGAAGCAGACTACTATGTTTTATTTATTTATTTATTTATCTTTATTTGGTTTCAGTGGATATTAAGTGTAATTAGTAAATTTTTTTAATAATTTTTTCCATTAATATTCTTTTTATAATATATTGGTTTAATTAGTTGTGTGGAATTGAAATAGTCAATATTTATGTAAAAAAATATTTTTATATATCTCTACATATTTTCTTATGTTTATAATTTATTATGACATTCAGTTTTCTTCAATGGAAATGAATAATAACTATTATGATTATATTGAGGACTTTTTTATTTGATAAAGACTAATGAGTCAGCCGAAATAAGCTTGAAGTTTGTAAAAGTCTGAGAATAAGAGAATTTGTAAGTTACAATAAGCTTGAGTAGAGTTAGAATAAGAGAATTTGTAAGTTGGTCTTAAACTTATTGTATTCCAACTCAATGAGTTTGAGTCACTTCATTCTTAGCTCATAATATTTGATTTACAAGCCTAACTTTTGTATGATAAATGAAACATATTACAACTGATTATAATCATATTCTATTTATAAGTGACATTTGTTTATTATTATTATTATTATTATATATTTAGTCCCTTAATATATTTACTTTGATAGATAGATATCCATGACTTTACATAATTAGTCATTAAATATATTGATGTGATTGGTCATATTTAATGTTTTTTTATCTACCAAGTTATGGATTTTCACCAAATCTTTTTTATAAGTTTGTTTCATCTTCTACATTAAAGTTAAAGAAAAAAATTGTTCGATTAAAATTCAAATATATCACCTAAAAATCGCTTAGTATTAAATTTTTATATTAAAAAATTTAAAAATATATATTTGGAGAATTTATTTAGAAAAGAATATGTTCAAAAACAAATTACATTTCAATTTTAGTTTAGTAAACCACTTTAATATTCTTCATAATAATAGTAGGATTATAATAGTCTTTAAAGAAAAATAAATTGAAAAAAAAAATTAGAAGGAATGAGCTCTATTGTTTTGTGATACTCTTTTTGACAACAAATTGTTTATTTATTTATTTTCTTAAAGAATGTTCTCAACTTCTTCCACCAAACAAATTTGTTGAAAAGTATTGTTGGGTTAAATAAATAATTTGTTGTTTATTTGGCACAAGGATTTTTTTACTATTAAGTGACACTATTTTATATTTCTCATGAACAATAAGGTGTCATAATATTATGATTTTTTAACATTACTAAAATTTGATCTATTTCTTCATTGTTCTATTGAATGATTTTTTGTATTGAGTTAATGGATATAAATATGATAATTATGGGTTTTCAAAAGAGATATTTTAAATTATAATCTGTGCATAGCACGGGGTACACGCTAGTATATATATAGTATAGATTGTTTTAAATATTTTATTTGTTTAGATATAATGATATGATCAATGTTGAGCAAAATGATTCCAATGAGATTAAAAAAATATATATATTTAAATATTTTAAATTTTTAGTGTTTTTCTAAAAAGACAAGATTGTCATTTAGTTTTTCTTCAAAATTCTTCTTGAGTATTTTCTTTTTTCTTTTTAAATTTGTTGTGGTAAGGACATTTAAGTCATTCTACGTTTTCCATCAAAACTTACATCATTAAATGAATCTACAGTGTGCTAAATGTAATTTATTAAAAATAAAAAAAATGTTTTTGTAATAAGATAATATCTCATTGACCTTTTCTGTAATTATACACTAATTTTATTTTATCTTCTTTCTTTTGTCTCCGGCATAAAATAAAAACTTGTGCATTTAAGCATCTTTTTCCCCCTAATTGAATCATTGAATGTTTGTGAAATTGGGCCCATACAATGTACTTGATATTCATATAATGGTGATGGATAATTAAATATATCCTAATAATAAAATTCTTCATATATACATTATGGATTGAAAATTAAGCATAATTGAATCTTTTAAATTATTTTGGAGTGAAAGTGCATGTTTTATGGGAGGCATCTCAATTTGGAGTTCTCAATAATCATATCTATAATTTTTAAATTCTAATTTTGTAGCTCTAAACAACCAAAAACTTTTACATAGAAATATTTCAGCACAAATTATTTGTATTTAAATGGCAAAGTTATTTAATTATGAAAGATTATGGTTGAAATTAGTTTAGATTATTTTGCAACTCTATTCAAAGTAATGACTTAATTTGTTTGATTAAGTTGAACATATTAAAGTCAATTAATATTTTTCAATACAATTTGTGAATCACTTACCAAAAAGAAGGACTTTGTCTTTTCAACCCATTTTTTGGGAGAAATTCGACTATATAATCTTATATATGTGAAAAGTTTACACTAAATACGACATGATATTATTATTTTTTAAATAACAACTGAATAATCAATAAATATGACAATTATTTTTGGTTTCAATTATTTTTCGATTATTAATCGATCAAAAGTCCCTTGAAATTGTTGAACCCATTATTGATAATCTAATTATTTATTATAATTTACGTTACAGATATTCAGTTATTAATTCAATATTCCACAAATAATGGGGAGAATTTCTTTTATATAAATTTAAACTATAGTCCAAAAAACTACAGGGCCTGTTTGGCTATTATCACGAAAAAACATTGTCTTAAAGTATACTCCAAACATCTACAAATTGCTGGAGCAATTAAAGTTAATAAGTCCAAATCCCCTTTATTTTCTGAATCCAAACAAATCAATTTTCGGGACCCAAACAAATCAATATTCCACCCAAACAGCAACTAACCAATTAATATACCCAATAAATAAACAAAAATAAATAAATATGAAAGTAAAAATAAAAATTAAATTTACCAAAATTACTAATCTAATTCCGGGGAATTAGCCGTGATTTATGTTTCCTTCTCTTTGGAATATTCGTACGGCGTTACGGTATGGGTCCCACCTCCATTCTGTTAAACAATTGTTTTTAAATTAAATTCAACCTTTTTTTTTATTGATTGGATGTAAATAATGATAAAGAACAGTAAAAAGTGCATGTCTGAATGAAAAAGGAATAAAATATAATATTATAATAAATGTGCAATATTTGGAAATAGTTATACTTGATGCATTATCGAAGTTAAATAATTGAGTGATGCTATATAATATTAATTATATTTTTTTTATTTTTCTAAATATGATAAATCTTGTATACTATAAATACATGAGTGATGCTATATATCATCGGTTATTTTTTTACTTTTTTAAAATATGGTAAAAATTACATTTAATAAATGCATTTAACATGATTTCCGTAATTTATGTTTACTATAATAAAAAGATATCCTACTGTATCGAGTCTATCGACCCCAAAAAAAAATTGATACATAAAAAATGGCAGTATATAGCATTTCCCTAAATACATTTAGCTTGATCTTCGTAATTTATTTACTAAAATAAAAAATATTTTCTCATATCAAATGCTTGTGAAAAATATATACTATTAATTTTATATTATTAAATACAATGATAATTAATATTAGATATATTATTATTTATGCATAAATATATTATTATAATATATATAGATGAAGGAACAATGAAAAAGGTTCCCAATAAATTAAAAAAATCACATGAAAAAAAGAAAAGAGGGAATTAGTGCAGCTGTTCCACGTGAGTGACCGACGGTGTCACGTGACAGAGTGGATAAAAAACACAGCGGTTAGCAGTAGTTAGTTACTGACCCCCCTCATAATTCTGTCAGTTAAAATATAAAAAAAAACAAAAAAGCAATTTGGCAGTTAGTTAACGGCCGTTAAAGATTTAACGTTTTCTGGCAAAGTCACCGTCTATAAAAACCAGCAGAAGGCCGTTACGTTGGGGCGCAAGTGCTCCTCATTCTTTGCTTCACTCTGTTTCATTTTTTTCTAGAATTTTCTTCTACATTGGATCGAAACGGCGTCGTAATGGCAATGGCGACGAAATGGATTTTGTCCCTGTTTTCGTTGCTACTGTTCGTGGCTCTCATTGCATCCGTCGCTACAGTTCACAAACAGGAAAACTCAAACTTGAGGTTATTTTCCTTCTTTCTTTTCTGTGTTGTTCTTCAATCTGTGTCGCATTTTCGTGTTTTTTTGCTTGAATTTTTGTGTTATGATCGCATTTTGCTCCGAATTTTATGGTTTTTTTTTTTATTTCACTGTGAAAAATGGAAAATTCTTTTTGAAATACATTTGGTTCGCTTAAAACGGGCTTGAGCTAGAATTCCTGTGAAAAATTGCGGAAAAAAACTATCGATTTTGCATTTTATCTCTCTTTTTTTTTTCTTCTATTTGAGCTGCATTTTGCTCTGTTTGTGTTTTATACCTGGAAATTTCGGGTTTTGTTTAAGTTGATTTTTTGTGATTTTACAGCATTTTCATCGTATTAATCAGATTATTTTTATAATTAATTAGCCTATTTTTTGTAGAAATTTCGTTAAATAAATCTGATTTCATTTATATATTTGTTTAAAACAGTACAGTGGAGAAAGAACAGTTGCAGAGCTCTCCAAACTCAACAATGTGAGTATAACTCGTCACTTCAACTCAGTCTTTCTTTTCAGTATTTCACAACTGAGTCGACCCGGTATATATATCAACTTTCCGTCTTCTACTAATCTCAGCCCCTCACTTTTCCCTCTTTCGTACACATCAAACCTCAGCCGTACGATCTTCTCCTCTAAATTCCCACCTCGATCCGCCAAAGAATCAATCTCAGCCGTTAAGATCCAACAGATGTCAACCGTTGGATTCCTTTCACGCCTAGGATCCCTCTTTTATGTTAATTCCGAAATTACCCTCATTAAATGAACTTTATTTCTACCATAACCATGGAGCTGAAAAGCTTCAGTTAGTGTACTACTGTAACCACTTTTTTGACGGTTTTAAACGGTGTACGTATATACGATATTCCTCCGTAAAATACTGATAATAGTATTTATTAAATAAATGGATATGATAAATAAATTGTAAAGCTGACATCCCATGTGAAATTACTGTAATAATTCCCGTTTCATTTATTGTTATCCACTTTTATTTTATTTTTATTTTTATTTTTTCTGCCTTTGTTCCCCTCAAATGGGATCACTGAAAAACCAGCTAAATTTTTTTGGTCTGGCCTAAATGGCAAAGTCCAGTCAAAATATGAACAAATTTGAATGACTTGAAGGAATAAATTCTTGAAAAATCCTGAGAACTTTTATATACTTTTTTATAATCATGGAGACAACTGCAATATTTTTATTATTGTTTGTAAATTTGCAAAATTAATCTTACGATTAACGCAATTTGGGTCCCCAATCATTAAAAATTAGACCACATAGTATTTTGTTATAGTACCGATAGTTAAACTAACTGTTAAGTAAAAAAGCATCGTATTTTACGAGTTTGTAAATAATACGATTAAAAATGCGAAAGCCTGTGGTAATAATATTGCAATTTTCCCTTTTATATATGTTAGAAAAAAATAAATGATGATGGGTTTTGGGTTTTGTTCAGGTTGGAAAGCATTGCTGAAGAGACTTATGAGAATGAACATGCAGTTGATGACCCTGAAGATGTTGCAAGAATGGTTGAAATGTAGGGTCAATTTTCTATTATTTTTCTCTCATTTATTTATAATTAATTCAATAATTGTTGAAAATTGCTTTTTTTTTTTTTTTTTGTGAATTTGGTAGCATTAATTGTTTAAGTTGTGCATTAACTAACACAATGTAGTTTATCAGCTGTATAGCTGTTAGAGTTGTTCTTAATCTATCCTCCAAATTTAATGCCATAAATATCAATCCATATTTTTATTTTGTATGTTCATTTTGGATTCAAAATTTGCAAGAATGGTTGAAATGTAGGTCCATTTTCCATTATTTTCCTTTTTTATTTTTAATTAATTCAATAATTGTTGAAAAATTGCTTTTTTTTTTGTGTGTGTGAATTTGGTAGCATTATTTGTTTAAGTTGCACATTAACTGATTGCTGTTAGAGTTGTTGTTATTCTGGTCCTTCAAATTTAATGCCATAAATATCAATCCATATTTTCATATGATATGTTCATTTTTGATGAAATAGGGCCACTTATAACAGCACCGAAAGGCGAAAACTCGGGTTTTTCTCATGCGGGACCGGAAATCCCATCGACGATTGCTGGCGATGTGACCGTAATTGGCACAAGAACCGAAAACGGTTAGCCGACTGTGGCATCGGGTTTGGCCGTAATGCCATTGGCGGTCGAGACGGTCGGTTCTACGTGGTCACAGACTCAGGTGACTATGACCCGGTGAACCCCAGACCAGGCACACTGCGCCATGCTGCTATCCAGGATCGACCCCTATGGATCGTGTTCAAACGCGATATGGTAATAACGTTGAAACAAGAACTCATAATGAACAGTTTTAAGACGATCGATGGACGTGGCGTAAATGTTCATATCGCTAATGGAGGTTGTATTACGATACAATACGTTACGAATGTTATTATACATGGGCTTCATATACATGACTGTAAACCGACTGGTAACGCCATGGTGAGAAGCTCGCCAACCCATTACGGTTGGAGGACTATGGCTGATGGTGATGCTATTTCGATATTCGGGTCGAGCCATGTTTGGGTTGATCATAATTCGCTGTCGAATTGTGCTGACGGGCTTGTGGATGCGGTTATGGGGTCCACTTCTATTACCATTTCGAACAATTATTTTACGCATCATAATGAGGTTAGAGTAGAAAAAAAGGGTTCTTTTTCGATGTTTGTTTGTGATATTTAGTATTGATTAGCGGTTTTTTCGGGTTTTGTTTACTTGGACAGGTTATGCTGTTGGGTCATAGTGATTCGTATACGAGAGACAAGCAAATGCAGGTGACGATTGCGTATAATCATTTTGGAGAGGGGCTTATACAGCGAATGCCAAGGTAAATTCGTTGTTTCAGTATTGTGAAATTATTAGAATCGTCTTTGATATTGTGGATAAACCCGTAGTACATGGTAGACCCCAATTAAGTTTAAGAGATTGTTATTTGCAAAATACTACTAAACCCGCGCGTTTTTTAGGAATCGGGTCAAATATATGTACAACTTGGATAATCGGATACATTTATTCGTGGACACGTGTACGGTAATCATATGTCACCTAACCATCCATCAGTTCTATAAATATGACTCATTAAAGACATTGAGAGGATTTTGGGAGATTTAATAGTTAATTCGTAATTAATCCTACGATTTAAGAGATCTGATAGTATGATACCATTCTCAATTCTCATTACCGAGTTAAGAAAACTCGTTGATGACCAAGTGTAATAAACTGAACTACGTTTATACTTGACCTAGAGAAAGGTACATAGGCAGCTCAATGAACATGAGTGCAGCCTATAAACAATTCATAAATCCAATTAGGCAAGACACGAGTCTCGGCCTGATTTGGTTCGACCCGTATTTACGAGCTAAATCAGTCCTGAAGTTGTTTTTCTTAAACGTTTCGTGAAAAATATGCAGATGTAGACACGGGTATTTTCACGTAGTAAACAACGATTATACTCACTGGGAAATGTACGCGATCGGTGGAAGTGCAAGCCCGACGATCAACAGCCAAGGCAACCGATATCTAGCACCAGTTAATCCTTTCGCAAAAGAGGTACTTTTTCAAATTCAAATTAAACATTCGAAAACTGAAAACCGAAACATTTTAATCGTTATAAATTTCACGATTTCGTGTAAATAATCGAAACATTTTAATCAGGTGACGAAAAGAGTCGATACAGCTGAAGGTCATTGGAAAGGATGGAACTGGAGATCAGAAGGAGACCTTATGCTCAATGGAGCTTATTTCACTCCCTCTGGAGCTGGAGCCTCAGCTAGCTATGCTAGAGCTTCGAGTTTAGGCGCCAAGTCATCATCCATGGTGGGCCCCATAACCTCCGGTGCTGGCGTTCTCGGTTGTCGACGAGGTCGCCAATGCTAGCCCCGTTTCGTAAGAATCAAAAAATGGGTCTTTACTTTTTTTTTATCGTCTTTTTTTTTTTTCTTTTCGTTATTCAAATTTCTACCCATTTTTTACGTGTCGAAAAAATTGTTGTTTTGCCATGTCATTATTGTGCAACCTCGGCCTAGCTTCAAGTTGGACGTAAAACGATGTAACGTTTGAAGTGGGTGCGGAAGCGTTGTCCAAAATCGAATTTTTTTTCCGGTCTTTTTCGAGTTTTTTAACTAGGATTTGGTTATTGATTTGTGTTTCTGGTTTGAGTCTAGAAAATATTGTGTTTGTTTATAGGGATTAAATGATATTTTGATTTGTTTTCTACTTCTTCTTTAGCTATAGTGTGAATGCTACAGACTTTGAGTTATGGAAAAATGAAAAGGGGCTTTTGTAATAGATGATGATTGATGAATATTATTGGTTGGGCTTTTTTGTTATTTTTCATTCATTTTTCTTTGGTAACGAAAGCAATCTTGCTGTTGTTTAAATGATGATGTGTTTATATGGCAAGAAATACTCTACCACACTAGGGGTGTAAACGAGTCTCGTCAAGCTTAATTTTGAGTATGACTTGCAAATCTAAATATAGATTAGAGAAATTTTGAAATTTGAATTTTTTATTAATTATTTTTTATATATTTATTAATATAATAAATACTAAAAATAATATATTGAAGTGGGCTTGAGTTCGATTAAAAATTCGAGCTGGCTCAGTTCGATTTGCATCTCTATACCACATTGAATTCAATAAGATTGATGATATATCTCATATTTGGAAAAGGACAGTAATTTTTACATAGTAGAGGAACCACCCCTTGATATGTACATATTTTTATATACACTTATAAATCTATATATCAGACAAAATGATAACTATTACTTTATTTTGTGAGAAGTGATAATTATTGCATGTTAGGCTTTGATAATTGGCAATTAACCTTAATTATTACTGTCTACTATATGTGATCTTGTTGAAATGATGGATTTTACCAGCAAATGTTGGATACTTTTCAAATTAATAAAGTGGTCTCGACTTTTATTATCTAATTTAATTAAATAATTATTTAAATGTTCAAAATTCACATAGGATGCCTTAGTGAATAATGTTATTTAGAACCCTACAATGCTTATGGTGGCTGGGGACCCCCTTGATCAAATAATCGTTTCTTAAATTAAAAAGAACATTAAATTACATCTCTTAATAAGCCGAAGAAGTGTAGATCTGAAGAAGGGCACGTATAATTATTGGAGGCGTAAATAAATTGAGTTCTGAACTTATAATTATTCAAGTTTATTTTAAGTACATTCGAATTTGAAAAATTATTTTTAAATTTAGTTTGATTGTTAAGCGAACTGAATTTAAACGAGTTTTAATAGAACTAAATACGAGTTGAGTTAGTAAGTTCAAATAGTTTAATTGTGTTGTAAATGTTTTTGTTATTTTTTACTAATCAAGCCAAACTCGAGTCAAACTTCAACACTTATCGAAAACAAAAAAAAAGTTGTATATTATAAGTTGTTGAATCAAACTAAATTCATATATCAAGTAGTTTGGTTTAATTTTCAATCATTATCTATACTGCGACTTGTCGAATTTGAATACATTGTTACTAGCATGTGACTCGTGCTATGCACGGAAATTATATAAATATTTTTTATAAATTAATTCAAGTCAAAAATATATTTTAAAGGGAGAGAAATAAATACATCATCATTTTTCAAATGTTATATTTAATGTTTAATTTAAACACATGTAATTTTATAAATTCTTTTTATAATACTGTTGATCATATTTTTATATAAAAAAAATCGATAAAAAGATTATTCACTACCATACGTCTTTTTCATTTTTCCCCTTATTCTAAATGTTTTTGCAGTTTGCCCAATTTATCAATTTGTATTATATAAGTCCCAAAAATCAATATTTACTTTTCATTTTGAGTTATTATTGCTTCATGAATAAATGATAAAAAAATTCATGACCTGTCTTTTTATATAAATTTAAAAGATTTAAATGATAACAAATTATTAATTAATATGGTTATAAGATCAATGATTATTAAATAAGTTATTATTTACTACTATTAATTTTTAAATAAGTACTATTTAATTAGAGGAAGAAATGACTATTACGTTGTTATTCATATATTTTCAAACATAGCATGAAAAATTATTATTGTTGCATGGCAAAATCATTTACAATAGCATTGTTCTTTTCATTTCACATGATTGAAAATAAATTTTTAATATTTTCAAAAAATAAAAAATTATTTTTTAATAACAGTAAATGAAGATGATATAGTATTGAGGTTAATTAGTTAGGAACATGAATAAATTGTATTAACCTGGAAATTATTAGCTCTAGACTCATAAGATGAATTTCTTGACTCCGAGTTAGAACAAAAGTAGAAATTAAGGGTCCAAAGTTTTTATATGGTAACAAATATACGTTATTATTTAAATATTTTACATATCATTAGATTTTTATTATAGATATTTTATATTTTATGAATGTCTAATTGGTATATAGCATTTCTCACATAACATATAGCATTCCATTAAAATTAAAACGTTGTTCCATAGAATAACTAATCAAAGTAATAACACCAAATACATAACAAATTTGAAATAGTTGGGTAAAATAGTTTTACCTTTCTCAAATAATGTTTGTATGTATTTGAAAAAAGTTAATATAGGCACAAAATAATTGTTGTTTTTTCCCGCCATTAGATTTCTTAGAATTCGGGGTATGCAATGGTGTTACACATACAAACATGTTCTTACAAACTGAAAACTTTACGAAATATCTAAACATATTGTAAAGTACATATTCATACATGTACATGTTTGTATATTAATAGATTAATTTAATCATTGCAAAAATTAAGAACAAAAATGCAAGAAAAATTTTAAGATTAGACATCATTTTAAGTTTATAGTCCAACTCTCTCAGATTGTAAAATAAATTGGACAATTAAATTGGAATTAGTAAAAAATTAGAAAGCGCAATAAGAATAAATTTAACTGATTGATTCAAATCTTAAAAGAACAAAAACAAACATATAAAGAAAATTTATTTGATAAACATCACATCATCTAATCCGCAATGCAAAAATCAGACAAATATTATTCAATATTTCCTTTGAAATTCCCATGTTCAATAGATAATTTGAAATAACTTAACATTAAAAATTTTCAGGTAAACAACAAATAAAAAAAGTTAACTTACTAAATTGCAAAAAATGTCCCAAAAAAGCTCTAAAGTGTGTATAAAAAAAGAAAGTGCTCTATGATTTTTTATGTATCAAATTTCAAAGGTTTTGAGAAATGAATCAAAATAAAGGACATATGCTATGTAAGATTAATCATATTCTACATATAATTGAAAACAATTCAAACTTAGTTGCATTAGGTATAAAATTAAATGCAAGCAACCATAACAACAATATACATGATTGATATTGGTTCTATTATTTAAAATTCAAGTCTCAAATTTCAATTTAAAATACCAATTCTGTAAGCTTTAAAGATGGAATAAAACAATTATATTTCTAATTGTACAAACCCATCTAAATGATCTTTAAGGTGACCAAAAACACAGAAAGTA
This sequence comes from Verbascum thapsus, assembly GCA_963669365.1. Taxonomy (NCBI): domain Eukaryota; kingdom Viridiplantae; phylum Streptophyta; class Magnoliopsida; order Lamiales; family Scrophulariaceae; genus Verbascum; species Verbascum thapsus. Next base: position 13,542,875 of record OY770110.1, on the reverse strand, counting down.
AATTTTAATTGCAATTATTTTGAGAAAGAAGAAAAAAGTAAAATTGATTCAAATGACAAATATACTCAACTGAGATACTCAATTAATTAATGTATAAATGAAGACGAGCTGAATAATAATATATCTTCTTTCAACCTTTTAAGTATATATAATTTTAAATACATTAAGAAAAAAAAATAAGAAACAAATGGAGAAAACATATATATAACAACTAAATAAATGTATGAGAATGTAAATGAATTCTTTCATCTCAATTGAGAAAAAATCGAAACCACATAAGAAAAAATCTTATTAGTGAAGACAAAATGAGAGAATAATTCACACAATTCTTATAATTAAAAATAAATCGAATATTGACAATAAAATAAAGTAATGAATATAAAATCCAGAAGTTCAAGAACAACAAAAATTTTAAAAATGAATCAAATCTAGTATTATAAATGAAAAGTTCCAAGGAGAAACATGAATGAGAACCTCAATGAAAAATTATTATGAAAGAAAATAATCACAATACTAATTAAAAGCAATGGATGTTTGGTTAAAAAATTAAACCAACTAAAAAAAGTTAACAAGTGAAGAAAAGAAAATTTACACAAAATTATAATACTTAGTATTAAGTTAAATGAAAAAAAATCAAACAAAACATATGAAGCAAAAGTAAAAGAATTGGAAAGATTAAAAAAAAAAAAAAAGAATACCTTATTATGCCAAACTAAGCAAATCAAATCGATTCATGCAGAACAAGTGGATTTTTTAGAATTATCTAATTGAATTTAGGAGTAAAAGATATTGCATGATTAATAAGTTTTTCAGAAATAAAATTAATAGAATGATTTAAGGAAAGAATATAATATTTGAAAGTTTTCTTTCTTAAAATTGTATAATTCCATGAATTATGGAATTACCTTATGAAAATAGAATCTTCCATAAATTAAGGAATAGTTAGTTTTGTTGATTGGATGAATTTGCATTATCCCACATGGGATGGGAGAAATAAAACAAACCAAATGAGTTTATATTGCCTAGAGTTGACATAAGGGTTTGGGCCTTTGGATCATAACATTTTTGTTTGAGTATAGAGGGGAAGGACCTAGCCATGGTTCAACCAGCCTCGCGCACACACGCGCGCCGACCAGACTGGTCGGGTTCAAGGTCCGTGGGATTGGGGCTTTGTGGTCAAAGTATTATCTTTTTGAGCCAAATTTATTTAATTAAAGTTTGGGCCTAAAAAATGATAACTCATTTGATTTGTTTACTTTCTTTGTTGGGTCAATTTCTTAATTGGTTTTAAGCCAAGAGCTTTGTTTCCAACATGAAAAAAATCTAAGGGATGGAATGCTTCTAGGAAAAAAAAAGCCACTTTTTTTTTCCTTCTCTTAAAACTTACTCTTGAAAATCTTGTAATTCTTGTAACCTCTTGGAGACTTTGAGCTGTTATAGAAGAAATTCAAAGCCAGAATTTATGTATTTACTCCCACATCTGATTTTTACACCTATATAAAGGTTTGGCAGAATGGAAGAAACACAACAAAGAAAATCAATCTTCATATCATTTTATTGAGAGCTTAAGCAGAGAGTAAAGTTCGAGGTGTAATTTAGTTTGGAGTGGTCATACTAAAGAGTTGAGTCTGATATATCTTGGGACACGTTTGCACCACTTGTATCACCAATAAATGCTGAAACCAGCGAACCAGCGTTTAAGCCGTGTCTTTGCCCCATTTGTCGTTTTATTGCTATTTTGGATGGCTATTTTGACTGTATTTCCATCCAAATTTGACTTTGGCGTCTTCTACAAAGTTGTAGATCTTTGTTTTATGTTTACAACCCAACTGATTTGGATCCAATCCAAATTGTATAACTCGAGTTATAGACTATGGTCCTTCTACCGAAATTGCCACATTAGGTTTGGAACATAATATATTTTGTAACTTTCGGACCTTCAAACGTTTGAACCGGATCCTGTCTTCTTCACAAGACTTTTAGGTACTTGTCTTAGCTTTCTTACCATATTATCATTATTAACAACAGAGGTCTATATCTCAAGATGTGATTATATTTCTGAACAACACCAATTCACCTCCTTTTATACGTTTATTTGTCATTTTCTCAAAGTTAATGATTTTACCCTACAAACATATAACAAACCTATTAAACATATTTGGGGTATAAATCCTGATATAAAAATGGTAGACAAATGACTAATCTTAGGCTTGAAAACACATATAATTGAGGTTTATCAGGCTACAACATCAGCCAAACGAAAATCATAGGAAAAACTATAAGCAAAAGAAGATGAGCACGACCAAAACCTGAACAATAAGTCCCAAAATATGATTTTCTTTTTCCCGATGTATTTCTAAAGTTTCAATTCACATTGTGTCAAGCATGATGGGATAGACATCAGATGAAGAGTCGATGGTGCCAAAATCGGAAGTATTAGTCCAACTATACTCATTATTATCCGTCGAAAGAATCATAGGTCCTAGTTCACTAAACGAGTAATCTTCTTCCGTTGTCTGAGCATTTTCTCCGATTTGACCCCTTCGTATAGCCTCCAATTCCATTGCCACTTCCTTCATATTCGGCCTTTTCTTACCGTTCAAATGTAGACATCTCTTCGCAATCTTTGCCACTTCAAGAGCCTCTTCCTTTTCACCTATTACTTGTGTATCAAGAATCGACTCAAGAGTGTTCTCCTTCATTGATGTAAGAAAACGCGACACTAAACTTTTATCGTCGTCTGTATTAGTAGACAGTATTATAGGCCGCAACCCGGTTAAAAGCTCGACAAGAACAACTCCAAAGCTGTAAACATCGCTCTTTTCAGTGAACTGGCTCGACTGAAAGTACTCGGGATCAATGTACCCGAAAGTTCCATTAACTTGTGTCGTTAAATGAGTTTGATCTATCGCTACCGATTTTGAAGTTCCAAAATCGGACACTTTCGCAACATATTTTTCGTCCAAAAGTATGTTGCTAGACTTGATATCTCTATGAAAAATAGGAATTGAAGTTGCCGAGTGTAGATAGGCCAATGCCCCCCCTACATCCGCTGCGATTTTTAAACGCATGTTCCAAGAAATCGGGAACTCAATATTCTCCTCGTGGATATTCTCGAATAGGGTTCCGTTAGCCACGAGTTCGTAAACTAGTAGAGGGATTTTTGTTTCCAAACAGCACCCTAATAGGTTGATCACATTCCTATGGTTGATTTGTGACAGTATAACGACTTCGTTAATAAATTGTTCGACTAAGTGCTTCGATTTGTGTTCATCGACTAGTTGGGATTTTTTTATCGCTACAATTTGTCCATCGGATAACATGCCTTTGTAAACGGTCCCTTGGCCCCCTCGACCGAGAATACGACTCTCGTTGAACTTATCAGTGGCTATTTCGAGCTCTTTCGCAGTGAAAATTCGGGTTTTTCCGAGGATGTTACTGCCATCATTGGATGATGTTTGTTGTTGTAATAAAAGACCACCATTTTGCTTGAAGAATTTTTGTCTACGTTTCTTGTTGTTCCTCTTTTTCACAAACTTGATCAACAAAAAAGAGAGTGATAACAGTGTTAGGACAGACATCCCCAAGAACAAACCTGTGACAGAAAATTAGAGAGATAAGCAAAAGAAAATGTTCATAAATTTGTTCTTTAATCATTTGAGAGACAATCTATACCTATCTATTTATATCTATACTACTATAAAAGTATAAATTGTTTCTTCACGTGCCCTTATTCAAGTAACATTTAATATAAATTAAAATAAAATAAAATATGACTCTTCTATTCTCAACTATTCATTTGAAATTAATTAAGTGTAATTTAATATATATTAAATTCACCACTTTCTCACAAAATCAATGAGTCAACAAAAAGGTTTTTCATTTTATATTAAATTGATGACCACTAAAAGTTAGAGTTAAACCTTTTATATTATATACATATCTAAAAGTCAAAATTGAAAACACATATACAATTGTATAGTAAAATTGTTGTAATTATTCAAGTAATCTTTAGCAATAACCACTAAAAGTTAGAGTTAAACCTTTTATATTATGTACATATCTAAAAGTCAAAATTGAAATCACCTATACTATATATATATATATATAAAGTCTTGATATTTCTTCTAATTGTGTAGTGAAATTGTTGCAATTATTCAAGTATGCAATAATTAAATAAAATTTGTAACCATTCTATCCCCAACTACTCTAACATCAATAGTTACTTAAATTAAATAATATAACGCATCGATTTTCAGGTAGAATCTAAAATTTTGCTGCAATGACTAAATTTGAAGTGAATCTAAAGTGAAAAGGGCACTTTTGTTATCCAATGAGTTAAATCATGAAATTCGTTGGAAAACATGTAAATGACTTGTTAAAATAAATGGATTTTGAAATACTTATTAAGGAATCGTGATTTATCCTGAACTATTATGTTGATCTCATTTCTAGATGCAAATTTGTTTATCTACGGTCCTTAAAGTAATAATTCAGTCTTAAATAGTCATTTAGGTTATTTGAGATCGGAATCGTCGGTTTTGAGTTGCATTTCCGTCCTCGGAGTATTGAAACTTGTATCGGTTTAGTCCGTGAGTCAAAAAATACAAGAAAAACAATATATTTTTTTTACATTTTAACAATTTGTCTTATTTTAATAATAATATGTATTATTTAACTAAATAAATATTAGTATATACTTATGATATTATCGAATAGAAAGATAAATAGTTTATAAAAGTAGTCCATGTCTAAATAAAATGATAAAAGTGTGAAGTAGTTTTTATTTATTAAAGAATTATATAGTTACTTAATAATTTATTAATTACTTTTAATTAATAAAAATAAATAATTTCATAAATTACAAGATAATTATAAATTTATTTTATATATCGTTAATAATAAGATCAATTACGTAGTTACTAGAAAAACAAAATAAGGATCTCAACAAATAAAATTCGTTAAGAATTTCAAAATAAAATAAATCATAAAAGAAAATATAAACATACAAAATACTTAATACTTTAGGTATTAACTATTACGTATTAAATTTAGTATGTATGTAAAATTTCTATTGTTTATATATATGCCTATTGTATTATGTTAATATGGCCATTTACTCAAACAATTTGTTTTATCAACTTCTTTTTTTCAAATTATTAGTTGCTTCAACTTTAAAAGAAATAATGAATGACAATGACTTTATTTTATGTTTGATATGTTAATGGAATGGAATATTGATATAAGTAAAAAAAATCAAAGATTTTTTTATTGAAAACCACGATTTTATTAATAAAAAAAAAAGAAAAACAAAATATCCAGTACTTACATTTCTCGATTGCTCATTAATACCAAGTTCCTTAATCTGATCATAATTTTGCAACTTCTTCTCATCCTTATTATTATTATTATTATTATTATTATTATTATTATTATTATTATTATTATTATTATTATTATTATTATTATTATTATTATTATTATTATTATTATTATTATTATTATTATTATTATTATTATTATTATTATTATTATTATTATTATTATTATTATTATTATTATTATTATTATTATTATTATTATTATTATTATTATTATTATTATTATTATTATTATTATTATTATTATTATTATTATTATTATTATTATTATTATTATTATTATTATTATTATTATTATTATTATTATTATTATTATTATTATTATTATCTTTATTACTATTAACTTTGAAATTTAAATTTTAAAGAAATTAAGTCTAATCATATATTTTCAAATGGTATTAATAAGAAAATAATATTTTGAAAGAATAATAATCTATTCTATAAAAAAAATCCAGTACTTACATTTCTCGATTGCTCATTAATACCAACTTCCTTAATCTGATCATAATTTTTCAACTTCTTCTCATCCTTATTATTGTTATCTTTATTACTATTAACTTTGAAATTTAAATTTTAAAGAAATTAAGTCAAATCCTATATTATCAAATGGTACTAATAAGAGAATAATATTTTTGAAAGAATAATAATCTATTCTATTTTTAAATTAGAAAATTGCTTCTCATTGATTGGTACAATAATTTTAGAAAATATTAAATTATCTTTATTATATTATTAAAATTTATACTATATAACTCATATGAGAAAATTATAATTTTGAAAGAATATTGATCTATATCCAATTATTTAATTAGAAAATTATTTATCGGTGATTGCTACATTATTTTTAGAAAGTATTAAATTGTTCAATTTATATATTTTAAATATTAATATTACATATTATTCGTATGAGAAAATTGTTAACGGTCTAAAGTCTTATGCTTCAAGTTTCCTGACTTATAATAAAATTTTAATGATTTTGATAATTTTTGTGAATAAACTTTATTAATATATTATTCATTAATGTAATAAAACCACTAAATGTCAACTCTTTCTCCTAATATGTGAAATATACCTCAACATACACTATTTTCATAATAATTAGAATAATGTATTATTAAATAATTCATGGAGACTTTCAGTGAATTTTAATATAGACATTAATAACAATTTCAATTTATTTTATTTTATTGTTCTATATGAAATAAAAATATAAAAACTACATGTTAGTATAACACATGAAAGTTTGCAAAACTTTTATGTTATTTGGTTATATCTTAGCTCTTTTGAGTCTTTAATAGTATTTAGTTTTAATAATACTTTTAATAAATTTTAAATCTCAACCTTTTGAGCCTTTAACAATATTTCATTCAGTTGTAAAATGCACTTCTACATAAAATGTTCTAAAAAATAAAAAAAAATCATTTTAACAATACTTTTAATAATTATTTTTTTATAAAGTTTGTAAAATTGAACTTTTCCTATCCCTGATTCTTTTTCATTATCATTAATAAGTGTCACTTCTCATATTTTAGAAAATTACTTGAAACCTCAAGTCCTTTTTTGCTTTATATAACAACATTCAAAATACTTAAAACTAACAATTAAAATTCGTATTATAAATTACCAAATTGGAAAGTTTAAAACATTATGGTTTCTATTCGATGTGAATCAAAGATAATTTAGTCCACAAAATTATTAATTATTTTAAATAAAAAGACTAAAAATGAATATTTGAGGACGAAAGATACTTTCATTGGTCTTTGCGTAAACAAATATATTTTTAGGGAAATTTTAGTAATTTTTTAAAATTAATTATGAGAAAATCGGTAATCTAAAATTTTAATTAGTTAAAAACTCATATATTTGGTTAATAAAAAGAAACTTCATATATATTGAGTAACTGATAAGCTTTCATATAGGGAAATAACATTTACAAACTACCTAAGTTAATATTGACTAAATATGTGAGTCTATTGAACATAAAATTAATTTTTTATATGACGTTAAATATGTTACTTTATCAAATAAATAAAAGAATAACAATATTTAAATATATGAACTGTTTATAAGTTTTAAATTATTTTAAAATTACATTCAAACTTTTCTAATAATTTCACTGTATAACGTAAGTTTTCACGTGCGAATGCACGTGCATTTGACTAGTACTAATATAAAAGTATGGATATTGGAAGGTTTTTTTTTTTTCTGCATTGTGAATATACTATTTTACCCATATTGATTCACTTAATAAGTATTCTACCCCTAGTAATTTAGTTAATTAGCATTCATATGTAGCTCATTCACAATAAACATTAATTAAATATTAGTATTTCATTAATTAAGTAATAATTTTTCATATCCAATATTCCATCACTCATTAAAACGTTTAAATATGCTACTAACTTTTCAACTTCTCACTAATATTTATTCATTTTATAGAAACATATTATGTATATTACTAATCTCTAATAAATATATACATAAAGAAAAAGTAAATTCAAAAATCCTAAATTTATGAACAATTATAAGACTGTGACATAATCCAATTCAAATATAACAAATTCAATTTAATATTTTTATGAGTGAAAAAATAAAAATATATAGCAAATTTAATGATTTATTAGTTAAATTGCAAAATTAACAATAATAGATAATTAGTAAAAAAATTTATTAAAGTACGATAAAAAAGTTTGATTCAATTAATTGATGCAAGGATCAACAAAAAGAAGGAAAGCAAATCGTGAGCTAATACTTTCTTTTTTCCTGTTTATTATGCTTTTTGAGTTTTAAATTTAAACAAATTTATAAAATGCGTGTATGAAAATTCGTGTAAAATGGTGTGAGTTTGTTTATATTTTTTGAAATTGGTTGAAAGTTGTAAAATATGTCAAAATAATAGTTATAAATTCATGGATGTTGTATTGAATGATTGTATTACTTATTATGTATATAATGGTTATGTGAATAAAATAATAAGAAAACATATGTTAAAATTGTAACGTATGAAATAGAAAGATAAATAACGATTATATAAATGATTCTGATTGATGAATATTGAAATAATTTATGTAGTGATTCATAAGTAGTTATATAGGGTGTTGAAAAGATAGAGTTGAAAAAATGTGAATTAGGATTAGATTATTTTGTGTTAAGTTTATTTATATTTATTTTATCCAAAATTTTGAAAATTGAATAAAAACATAACAAACAAGGCCAAAAGGCTTCAATCAACATGTTATTATTTAAAATGACATTAGGTATAATAAGTTTGAGTGGATTAAGTGATGTTTTGTTCCAATTTGATAATTATAGATATATATATATATATATATATATTACTTTTTGACCAATTTAAAATTTTGAATATTTTAGTTAGAAAAAATGGTTGTCAAGTTAATGTCCTTTATTTTTTAAATCATAAATTATAAAGTAAAAGCTAACTATCTATATTATTGAAAAAATTAAATAAAAAAAGGTTAATTGATAAAATTAAATTATGAATATAGACTACACATTTTCCCACATTTTTAGTATTAGATATTCCATCAAAATAGTAAAGTATAATAATTATATTACTACTAGCGTGTTTGTTTATTTATATATGTCAATGTTATATTATTATGTTATATAAAATTTTAATTTAAAAATAAAAATAAATACAGTAGACTGCGCGCAATGTGCGTGCATTTTACTAGTTAACAAAATGTAACAATGAAAGTTCAAAAATAATTATGTCAATTCAAAGACAATATACAAATCAGAAGAATTAAAATAATTAATACTTTACCGTCCAAACTTCCAAAAAGTTTTTATTTTTGCAACAAATATTATACAATTGTTCGAAATTACAATATTTCCATATAGACTCTTAATGTTTACACAGACACTCTCAATATTTCCATAATTTTCATAGGTATCCTCAAAATATAGAGAGTTTTTAGTTCATTTATGAAAACGTTGTTCTATTGTTCCATAACATTCAAACAAGGAAAATTAAATTCTCTACTGTGAGCCTGTCAGCTATGGGCAACCTGGGCTGGTTTACCTCTCTTGTGTGATTTGCAGGCTATTACACAAGAGCGGGGTTTACCCAGTGCGCACCTCACGGTAGCGGCTGCGGGTTTCCCTCGTCATCCAAAAAAAAAAAGGAAAATTAATTAAAATAGAAAAAATACTATATTTAACAAAATATCAAATTAAGTTATTGGAATTTTGTCAATTACATATTCTATGATTGCTTAATATGAATTCAAGTGGTATAATATTACCACTGTATTTATTAGTGAAATTTGATTGATTAATGATGTATATATAATAATTTGAACATAAAATATTATTTATCTAATAAGAAAGTGGAGCAATTCCCACTTCCTCCATTTTGTACCATTTGGCTCTAGTTTCATGTATTTGAAAGTTTTTTGAGAAACTAAAAAAAAAAAAAAATCAGTGAAACGACTTTTTAATCCTTCATTTTACATATTTTATAGCATGTCAATCCTTCATTATTATTATTATTATTATTATTATTATTATTATTATTATTTTTTTTTTTTTGTTGAGAAGTCAATTTTATATGACCAATATTATATAATCTATATTTAATTTCTCATTTCAAGTATAGGCCGGCTTAAACATCATAATTCAAACAAATTGTGTATTAAATATATTATAATGATATATTATTATATTATGAAAACCCGGAAGCATTTCATGGAATCGTGCATAAACATGTTTTAATATAATCATAATTATTTTTATATCCATATATTGCAACTTATATTAAATCCTATCATATCAATCATTATAATTGAACTTCAATTTCATAAGTCAAGAAGTAACGTGGAGAATGGAATTAAATATAAGTAGGACCACTTGCACAAGTAAGATTAGTCAATTACTTACCTCTTAAGACTTCTCTTAATTATATATAGAGTAAGTTTTGACTAAGGAGGTTTTGGTAATAACATTGGGAGTTGTACGTTTAACTCTCCTAAATTAATAAATAATAAATAAAAGAACGAAAAATAGGAATACGAAACAAATTTGGTAGAAAGCGGAGTGGTTGATTAAGTTACACTTATAATGTAATTGTTCATTTGACTTGTAACCAAAATAGATAAGTTTGTAAAAGAAAACGAGTCGAAAAATTACCAATTGATAGGGGTCTCACTGGGTCGATCACTGGAGCGCAACCAGTACTGTTTCTCCATCCATTACCGGACCGGCCTGATGGGCAAGCACATATATAATCCCCTCGGGTATTCATGCAAATCCCCGTCGGATGACATGGATTATTCTGACACTCATTGATATCTATGAATATTAAATCGAAAAATATTATATACCACCAAAAAAAATTGTATATCTAAAAGCTTGTATGAGAAATTTTTAGTCCAATACAACTAGCATTCTATAAAATCAACAAATAAAAAATTTTGTAGAATAAACTATCCTTGATTTTTTAATTAAGAACTGATGCGTTGAACTTTTATCAAAATCTCTTTTTTTTAGTTTGAATTTTTCAAATTGATAAATGTATAATACCAAATATTTGTTGAAGTAAAGTATTTTAAAATTTATAAAAATTCTTATTGAAGGTTAACATGTTAACCATCTTAAAAACATGTTTTTAGAAAATAAAATTTTAATTAAAAACCATAATTATTGCTATTTACTAATTTTAATTATGATATATCATCGTTTTTGGATATAAAAATTTATTTTAACGAGTTTTCAATAGTTTTTGGATGATATTTTTACCTCGACAGCCTGGTGGGAGATATGGATTGCCTTCATACCCTCTCATACAGCTACATCTATACCCTCCAACACCACCATTGGCATCAATACAAATACTATTCTCATAACACTCAAAATCACCGGAATTTCGAGCATGGCTACAATTCTCCGTTCCGATTCTCCAATCCAACACGACTGCCACGGTTTGCAACCAGTTCAATATCGTCATAGGTGGCCTATAAAGATCCGAAACGGCCTTAAATTCAAAACTATCTCTCTCCCCAATGAACGAATAGCTACATGGCTTCGTTACGTTCCCCCACTGATCCTCCAACCCTGAGATCGAAACGTTCAAAAACGCCGTTCCTTTTGGCAACGGCATTTGACAACACCCGTTTCCAGGGCACGATCCGTTTCGCGTTTGATCTCTATCTGAACAGAACGAAACGCAACCAGTGGCGAAGTTGTTTTCTGTTATATTGGGCATTAAGTACTGATGGGAGTAGCCTTCGAGAATTGCCAGCTCTGAGCAACCTATCTGGGTCAGCCTGTTGGCATCGGATAGCGTGTAAGGTGTTGTTGAAAAGTCAAGAGTCAAATTTACTGAGTCGCCTCGGGGGTCGTAGCATCGGCTCGCAAAGTAAGGGATTCTGATTCGTATATCGGATTCTGAGATATCGATGAGGTGATAATCGTCTCGGGTCGAGACCAAAATGTATGGCGGGTCCACTGACTCGTCGCAGTACACGTCGAACCATGGGTTCATCGAACAGTTCGACCCGATTCCAATACCAAACGGGTAGGGTACCGTGAGGTTTCCGCACTTGCTAGGGCAACCCGGCTTCGTGATGTTAAATCCATCGATAAACGTGGACTTCGAAGGCGGTACCGTTGTGTTTTGTTGTACGGATAATTTGAACGACGAGAGAAACCAGAATAGGAGATGGAATATGGGAAAATGTAGAGGGGACATTTTGTTTGATTTTTCACTATAAAAATGCTAGTCAAATTAGTATAGTTATACTTTATATATGATTTTATTAAATACATTTTTTGGACCACACAACGTAAATCCCAAGTTGAAGACTTTTCAATTTATTATGTTTTGGTGATTGACGTTGAAGGATTTTTTAATTTATTAGTTTTTTGTTTATAAAATGACAGGGAGTCGGCCAGGAAGTTGACGTAGTCAAATGCATAGATAATTAAAATTTAGAGACTATTAAAAATTGGATATTTATAAGTACGAATAGAAAAATTGCAAAATTCGTTTTACAGGAAAGCTCTAAGTTTACTTTAATCCCACTTCAAATTTAAAGAATTTTCAAATTTTCAGTAATTTTTTCAGCCAATTTGGGGATAGAGGTTAAAAAATCTATAATTATTGGTCACATGTTTGTGGGGGTGGTGAGTGGTGAAAACTACTCACCCACCTCCAAATATATGTGTCAAATATGTGTGTTACATTGAATATATTGGATTCGATGTGACATAAAAAATTTCGATAAAGATAGAGGCATGGGCTTATTGGGGTCGACAAGAATTGTGAGATGAGGGTAGTCGGGGTCCGGTTGAAATGGAACTTATACATAATGGTTAAAAATAGAGGGTAAATAAGTCAAAGTCGAATCAACGCGAATGAGTTATTGAAGTTTGTTTGAATTACAATCGAACTTCAACCTTTGTGTTTGAACTTGTTCAATTGTTAAACGAGTCGGGCTAAAACAAGGTTTTAATCAAAACACGAGTCAAGCTTTATTTCTAGTACATGACTTTATTAGTTTTTACTATTTGAGTAGAGTTCGAACCAAATTTCAAAACTTTTCATACATAGCCCGACCGACATGGAAGGGCTAAGCTTGGTAATTGTTCGTTATAAGGTATCAGTGTCGGTACTAACTATAAGTAATTTCCTGGGAAGGAAAAGACAAGGTTTAGAATCTTGGTCTCATAGCTAAGATCACAAAGACTTGCCGGGGTAAGAAAGAAGGGGGAGGGGAACAAGCTCACTTGGAGAGCGTAGTACAACGGAGAGTTCTATGCTGGAGTCCTGCCGCTTGTGAGGTAGGGAAACAGATCAAATTTGAGATGTTCATGTTTGATTTGATAAATTACAAAACGAGCTCGAATGAGCTTTAGTGATCAAGCTTGAGTCGAATATAGTTTACTTCATCTTTTAGTCATATAAAATCGTGATGTTTTATAAGTTCCCACATGGCATTTGGAGATTTATTATCTTGTAATTCTTTTAAGTTGACAACTTTGGGAGCCACATAGGTAGATTTGACGGGAATATTGCATTTTTGATACATTAATGTGGCATGCACGTTTGTTTGGTACACTAATATGAGGGATGACAATTTGGGTACACTAATGTGAGAATTTGACCAATTTGGGTACATATTACGCCGGAATATTGAAAATCCGCCGAAAAATGTCATGTGTCAGGCACGTGCTTTAAAATTTAGGGATTTGACCAATATTGACCCCAAATGATGACGTGGACTATTACTTTGGAGGAAAATTTTCATTTTTATTTCCATTTCAATCTCATAATTATTTTTCTCAAATTTTAATTTTCTTTTTTTTTCCCCTCTCATTTTTGTCTTCTTCCCTAACCCACCATTGTCTTCTTCTTTCTCACACAACCATAGAACCACCATCAGAAACCACCATTTTCCGCCAACAACTATCTTCAAATCCATCGATTCTCATTTCTCATTGGCCTTACCTTACTAAAACCATCACTACCTTCGAATTTTATCACTATCTTACAATATATATATATAACTCCTACCCCACAGTAATCTTCATTAACCCCAACCATTTTCTTTTTACATATATGTACACACACACATATATATATATGTATATGTAGGGGTATAAGGTGAGTCGAGCCTGCTCACGAGCTACGTGAGTCGGTTCGATTCAAGCTCGGCTCAAGCTTGAACTATCGCAAGCCCGAGCCGACCTTCACGAGTTCAAGCTTATTGATGAACCGAGCTCGAGCTTTTATTTAGGTGTTCGTGAGCTTTACTATTATATATATATATATATGTATATATTGTATGTGTTTGTACTTAACTACATATATAGTACATTTGTGTTTATGTAATTTAATTTTAAAAATAATAGATATATTATATTTTCAATGAAAATAATTTTGGTAAACCTTTCATAATTTATTGGTAATTATGATATAAAATTCTTGAGACGTAGATCTCTATTCTCGTTATACCTATTCCAATAAAACTAAAAAATTATTTGGACATAGACATCATATATATATATGCACTAATTTTAAGTATATGAGTAATTCTGTTACCAATTTACTAGATATCATGTGATTCTCATAACTCTTGATATTGTTTTATGTAAATGCATTATATTAGTGAAACAAGTGCGACTTTAGCTAGTTATTCATTACTTACTTACATATTTTATGAAGTATAATGTTACAAAAGCAATAATTATCCACTTTTTGTTTGAGTTACATATTGTTTGATTTTTAAAAGAAGATATACATAAATGGATTTTTATCTAACAATGCATCGACGAATATTTTAAAATAAAAACACATTATTCTTAACGAATAAAATACATTAATTGTATGTTGCCAATAATCATTTCAAAGAAATTATTACCAAAACCATATGAATAATATTTCAATTTCATTCAATAAATAAACATCAAATAAAATATAAATCACAATCTATTTTGATAATAAAAATATTTCAAATAAATTAAAAATAAACAACTATTCCTCCATAAATAATATAAATGCAACTTAAATAAACTTCAATTAAATGCATAAGAAAATAACTATTTTTGTTGAGTTTGTACTGTATTTGATTGAGGGATAGTAAGGGTATTAAAATATTCTATTTATGATTCTTCGATATAATAATCACAATACTGAATAAATAAGAAATTGTGATTTTTTTTAGGAGGAGAATTCCCAAATATGAATTAGATTACATTCCTTGCTATTAAATAAAGAATAACAAACAATACTATTTAATATTTGAAATCATATATTATATTTAAATTTCATTCATTTGACAAACAAACAGAATACGAGAAATAATTAAATTATTTGAAGTGCGAACGCCAACAATAAATTCACAATTTTTTTAATAGACAAGATAGATGATCACAAGACTACTCATCTCCTCACTTAGCTTTGCAAATAAGAGTGAAAGTTGATACAATTAAATTAATAAATTAATTATTTAGTTATTACATACTAAAATAGGGTTTAATACTCTAATTCCCTCTTGTGATATAACATACTTTTACTTGATTCCATCAAAAACAAGAAAAAAAAAATTACATCATCGTCAGATTAGAAGTTTGATCAAGAGAAAAAGGGGAAGCATAAAAAGAGCGGGAAAATGGCGGCGGCTGGGAGAGCTGTGATACTGTCACAGCCGGTTACTTTCGTTACTGGCAACGCCAAAAAGCTCGAAGAAGTTCGTGCAATACTCGGCAACTCAATCCCCTTTCGTTCCCTCAAACTTGATCGTAAGTCGTAAAAGAGTTTATATATTGCCCTTCTTTATATTAGATTTCGGCTTTTTATTGTTAATTTTTTCTGGGTTTTTTTGAACAGTGCCTGAGCTACAAGGTGAACCTGAGGAGATATCTAAAGAGAAGGCTCGATTAGCTGCGAAAGAGGTACCTTTTCGAATTTGTACACCAATTGTTTGTTAAAATGTCTAGGAGAAAATAGAGATAATGTCACTGTTAATTATCTCAACTTTACCTTTAGAATCACTTTCCTCTATCTACTCCCAATTGCCAGTCATCAACTCCGATTTTTTTGTTTCACTGTGGTTAAAGTTGGTCATATGCCACTAACATGTCATATTTTAAGGAAATGAAGTTAATTTTTTTGAAGTTGAGGGACTAAAGTGACAAATAGTTTAAAGTTGAGGGACCACACTGTCAAATTGTTGATTTGAGGTCACTCGTTGAATATAGAAAAACTGAAATGATTCTGAATGTAGAGTTAAGGAATTGTATGTGAGATTACTCCTAGAAAATATTTAAAAATGGGTTTGATTATAATATTTCTGATGAAAATTGAAGGTAAACGGGCCGGTGCTGGTGGAGGACACTTGCCTTTGTTTCAATGCCCTCAATGGTCTCCCAGGTAACTTTATCTAAATCAATAGCTGAATACTTCAAATTTAAGTGTTTCATGTATGATCCATTGATTCTCCTTGATGTGTATTGGCTGGCTGATGATTAAACTTTATTTTTTTTGCAGGGCCTTACATGTAAGTTTTCTTGCTTCGCCTTCTGTTTCAAACTTAAGATTGAAACATTTGAATGTTTGTCTTTGCTTTTATAGTTTGTTTCTAGTCTTCAGTTCAATTAAATTTGGTTTGATATTTGAACTTTCTCTATACTTGTCATAAAAAATAATGAAACTCGCTTACCTATCTTTTGCATACATGATATCAGGTCACCAGGACGTTTCATGTATTGGTTCTTTCTAAATTAATTTCCTATTAACAATAACCCTATAAGATTTTCTTATGTTTCTTGAAGGAAATAGAAACAATCTCATATGTATGGATTATGAGAGACTTGATAAAAAGAGCTTCATAATATATGAGTTGCCTATTACAGAAAAACACCTGCACTGAATTTACTCCTCTGTTTCATTTCTTTAGAACTTCATTCAAGGACATTGAGTTTTGTTGAAGCTATCTTGTTTATGGCATATATACTTTTGTGCCAGTCTTTATACTTTATAGGTAAGATCAGTGTTTAATAAAAGCGTGTGTGGGGCGCGCCACGGGCGGGACAGTGCCAAAAACACCCGGGGAAATGGTACGCTCGGAGAGGTGGGGTGCACGCCTCATGCGTCTGGGCGCGCTTTTTTGCGCCCTAAAGCATGGGGAAGAATGAAGTTCGGCCTCTTTTTTATGTTAATCACCCCTATTTTTAGAGTGGGATAGCCCATTCCACATATGCTTAATATTTTATCAAGAAATTCTAAGCCCACAACTAGTCAATTAAGTCAAAGAATAAAAATCGTTTCTATTTCAAATCAAAATTTTGAAAAAGCTCTTTTAGATTTTCAACAATCAATTATTTCTTTCTCCTCTGCACGACACATTAGAACTCATAAGTCTTCCTCTTGAGAAATTCTTATCCGAGTACAAAGTTTGTGTTTTCTCTCTGTTTAATATCCTTTAGAAAAATTGGACTTTCAAATGTATTTTTGTTTTATTTCTTTCTAATGTATTCATGTTGTGTAAGAGAAAGTTTTGTAAATTTCCACTAATTTAGATCAAATGTAATATATTATTTATATATTTTTTTAATTTTAAAAATTATACTCCCTGCCCC
This sequence comes from Verbascum thapsus, assembly GCA_963669365.1. Taxonomy (NCBI): domain Eukaryota; kingdom Viridiplantae; phylum Streptophyta; class Magnoliopsida; order Lamiales; family Scrophulariaceae; genus Verbascum; species Verbascum thapsus. Next base: position 13,525,392 of record OY770110.1, on the reverse strand, counting down.
TGGGGACATGGAATGCCCCGCACTTTTAAAACACTGAGTAATATACAAACTTGATATTAACGTATAGATTTAGTAGTTCAAACTCATGAAATCTATAAATTTAACCAAAATTCTTAGTCGTTCAAATTTATATTTAAGTATTTGCCTTTAATGATTTTTTATCCGAGTTCCTGTGTCCTTTATTTTTTGTCCCCCCTTACATTTGCACACTACTCTCTTTTGACATTTGAGGATCTAGTAAGATGTATTTATGATGCAGTTTACAGCCTGTTACACCCCTCTCAAATAAAAAAAAAAAGAGACAAAAAAAGAAAGTGGAAGGTTGATTTTTTGATTTTATCTTTGACTGAGGATTTTAAGCTTGTAGTGTATTGTCATGGTTGGCCTTCATATTCTTATCTTTCTACTCTATTCTCGCCTCTCGGATTATTATATAATTATCGTTTGCATAATTTTTCTAGTTACGTCATGCATACCTTTTCAATACCAATGGTGTAACAAAATTTGTCCATTGTCTTCATGGCATTTTTCTTGCATTCTATCTTGCCTAAACTTCTCTTTTGCAAAAGGACTCAGACAAAATTATGTCTTTCGTTATTATCTTCAATTTTTTGGTATTCATATTTCTATGGGCTTTACTGAATTTGGTGACTAAAAATGCAGCAAGTGGTTTCTGCAGAAGACTGGTCATGAAGGTATATTAGTTTGCTTAGTTTTGTTTATTGTATAATTATTCTAAAATTTTCTCATCTCATGTTGCAATTTTTATATTTTTTGGACTCATTTCTGTTACAACCCCTTTACAGGTTTGAACAATTTATTGATGGCGTATGAAGATAAATCAGCTTACGCACTCTGTGTCTTCTCTCTAGCTCTTGGGCCAAGTACAGACCCCATTACTTTTTTGGGAAAAACTCCGGTATGTTATTTTTTTAAAAAGTTTGGTAAATAAATCTCATTGATTTGAATTATATCGAGAAGCAAAAAGAAACACAGGGAATCAAACTATAGATAATTTGGATATAACGAAGTAATAATATATTCTTAGCCCAATCATATAATGGAATTTCTATTACTTTATGTGCATTTTATAGTTGCTCTGTATATGAACTCAAGATTCAATATGCAATTGACATTGAAAATCACACGTCTGCTGCTCAACCAAGCCTCTATATTCTATCCATGTATTTAAGCAGGTAAAGAAACTAAAAAGTATATGAAAACCATTTTACTACTAAGTACTTATTCCTGTTTGGATATTTGAATGTTAATGGACATGATAATAAATTATTTGATATGCTGCACATTGTTATTATTTGCAACTTTCTTGCTCAAAAACCATTTATTGAGGCAATTAGGCCTGGCATTGGGTGGGTCGGACCCAGACCCAGACCCAAATATATTATTGGGTCTGGACCCAGACCCAATAAATATTTTAATTTGGGTCTGGGTTTGGGTCCAGACCCAAAGACCCACAGACCCAATCAATATTTACTTGGAAATTGGATGAGCAATTGCAGCAGTGCTGGAAGTCCAAAATTTATAAACGATTTTCTTATTTTTTTTTTCTTTGCTCTAATTTAGGGGTTATTATTGTTGATATAATAATTTACATGATTTGTATGGAGATGTGATAATTTAATTTTAAGCAATTTCTTATCTTTTTTTTAATGTTTTGTGATGTGGACTCTAGATCTACTAAATATATAATAATAATAATGTGTTTATTAAAGTTTGATTATTTTTTATCTTTAAAAGGCTAATTATTTATCTCAGTTGAATGAAAATATAAAATTTCCAATTTTATTTGAGTTACTGAAAAAATATTTTTTACTTGAGTTATTGAAAAAATATTTTTTATTTGATTTTCTGAGTTTTATGTGAGCTGCTAAATAATGTTTTTTGTTTGATTTGTTGAGTTTTAAGAATACAAAATTTTAAAAAGTCAAGAAAATAATTTTACTGAAAAATGTTTTTTATATGATTTTCTGGATTTTATTTGAACTGCTAAATAATATTTTTTGCTTGATTTGTTGAGTTTTAAAAATACAAAAATTTTAAAAAGTCAAAAAAAATATTTTACTAAAAAAATGTTTTATATTTGATTTTTTGGGTTTCATTAACTGCTCAATAATGTTTGTTGTTTGATTTGTTGAGTATTAAAAATACAAAATTTTTTAAAAAAAGTCAAAAAAATTTGTTGAGTATTAAAAATACAAACTTAAAAAAAACAGTGAAAAAAATAAAATAGCAATTGGGTCCAAATCTAGACCCAATGTTTTGGTCTAGACCCAAACTTAGACCCACACATGAGACCCATTGGGTCTGGGTCTGGGTCCAGCCCACCCAATGCCAGGCCTAGAGAGGCAATGAACTATATATTTAGCATTTCTCTTGTGATGAATAAGCGAGAACAAATTAGTACATATATATTTTGAGTAATGCTGACACTATTTGCAAATTGACAATAAGATAGGTTTTAGGAGGTGGATATTAGGATGCTGAGGCCTTTTTAATGGGTTTTTAATGTAAAAGTTGCACTTCTTGGTTTCTTAATCTTAGTTTTTCATACTAATATATAAATGGGTGTTGTGAAAAAAGAAAATTAAGGAAGAAAATAAATTTCGGGACCAAATTAAACTGTAGATACGTGTAATATATTGTTGCTTTTTTTCCGTCAAAGATAACACTCAGCTATATTAAAATAAAGTGTGGTTACATGTGTGTGTGTGTGTGATGATTAATAATTGACGAAACAATACTTCGCGTCAAAATCCAATTCAGTTTTCTATATCTTTTAAAGAAAATTTATGTTCGAACAATTAGAAGCAACAGCTCTATATCAAATGATGATACCAACTTGTCTTAAAAATGCCAGTTCAAAATGAATTATGTTGTTTCTTAAAATAAACACAGTTATTTCGAAAACTTGGTGTTGCACTTGTATTTTAATTTCATGCAAACGTAATATTGAATTTGGTATACACAAATATGCGAAATTGTTGATAAACCGATATTACACGACAGCCATTGACTTTATTTGTGGTTTGACATTTATATCAGGGAAAGATAGTTCCTGCAAGAGGACCAAATGATTTCGGATGGGATCCAATTTTTCAACCTGATGGATTTGACCAAACGTAAGTTCATCTTCGTACTCGTAAATGCATTATTGGCTTAAAACTTTATGTATTTTGCTTGTGACATTGAAAAACGAGAAAATTAACTAGAGTTATTATAGTTATGCTGAAATGCCCAAAGAAGAGAAGAATAAAATTTCGCACCGTTCAAGGGCCCTTGCACTCGTGAAATCGCACTTTACTGAGGCTGGATACACTTTCCAGACTGAAGACGGTATCTAAATGTGCGATATAATCTCATTTTGATAGCTTTAACTTTTTTTACAATATTTTGTTGAATAGCAGCAAAAATTATGCCAGATTATGATTATAAACAAATTAATAGAAAGTCCATGTTCTATCTCAAACTTTTTTTGTAATCAAAATTTCGACATATTTATCGAGATTTTCAAATTTCTATCGACATCACGACCTTCTCTTCGCATCTCAACTATTTTTATGTACGTGTTTTACATGTTAATTGCCTTTATATACACGTGTTGAACGTTTGTGAATATAACGGAACCTATCACAAGATTATGTTTTATATTGGCTGAAGAGCAACAAATCTTGTAACATAATTTTACTAAAAACAAGCTACAACATAACATTAGAATCTGTAGATTTCAATCCTTATATTAGATTGGGAGAATTTTAGTTAAAAGAATTCTGGTTTCAATCGAATTTAAGTATGATTCCCAAAAAGTGGATTATATATTATAAGATAGAACATAAAATAAGTGAAGTATAATTGGTTTTGAGACCATCTTTAACTGGCGCTGGTTGGTCCACTTTTTGGCGTTGGGTGCTCCAACCCGACGCCATTCACTGCGCCAGATTTGGAGCAATGAACAGTGTTGCACCAGAAATGGCGGAACACTATTTATTTGTGTCAGTTATGACGTAAATTCCCTTTTCTTTTTCTTTTTGTTTTTTGCTTTTTATTTTAGTCCTTTATCTCTATTTAGGTTTTCAATATAGTCCAGTTCGAATTATTTTAAATTTAGGCCTTCAATTTGTTTTTAGTTATAATTATACTTTATGTATTATATTTTATCCAATTAAACAATAATTTCAATATGTAAGTTATTATAAAAAAAAAGTGTATTATAACTTATATAAAATGAATATTTTACAATTAATTATATTATTACTATAGTTTAATCATTAATTAAATAATATATATAGTTGTTGATTAATTTATTAAATATCAAAACACAATTAAAATAATTTTTAATTATTTAATAAAACAATAATTTAGGCTCATTAAGCTAGTTCATGACTTTTAATGCTAGTTCATGAAATAATAATTTTTTATGCTAGTTCATGACTTTTAAAACAATAATAAAACAATAATAACACAATTAAAATAATTTTTAATAATTTAATAAACCAATAATTCATGGTCATTTAATGCTAGTTCATGACTAAAGGTGTCAACTAGACCTAACTATGACATGTCGACTCATTAAGATTAAGGAGTCATGAAGGATAGCGCTTATCTGTGGGCCGAGTCAACTCGATTCATTTAGGCTCCTTGCCCGATTGAGCTCATATTCAACCCCGTCCCAATTTGATTATTTTGTAATACTATTAATATATTATAATAATATAAGAATAATTTTTTTTAAATAAAACCTTTTGATACAAATAAAAAAAATTCTTTATGATCGAGCTCAACTCTATATATAACGGGTCTTAACAGGTTAGCCTGTGAAGGCCCTTATTACATCTTTATTCATGAAGAAAGAAGCCATTACTGATTTTCTATTCTTTTCTTGATGTATGTGCCGATGATGTTGAAGTTAACATTCGTACATGTAGAATCATTTGTTAATTGAGCAATTTCCATGTCACACTTTATAAGTACATACCTATACTTCGTGTATACTATGTATTTTATAAAATAAACTTATTCACCAATGACTAAACTATTTATGATTAAAATATAATTAGATGAAAAATAAACATGAAATTGAGAATTAAAATTGTAGTCACACATCTCAATTGTTCCAAATCTAATAAAGCATATTTCAAATTTGATCAATATTTTTTTTCAAGCATTCAATAAATCAATTCGAGATACTTAATATTTTTCTCTTTAAATAAGATATAAATAATACGAGAATTTCCCAAATAAGGCAACCTTTTGAACCACTGCTAAATCCATGGCAAGGCAAGAGCTAAACCTAACAAACTAAAACATCTTAATAGCCAAATGAAGACGGAAAACTATTCCGTCTCTAAATCCATCTTTGTTTACAAAACTAATTTACACATAATCCGTCACTAAAATTCGTCACTATTCTGTCTCTAAATCCGTTTCTGATTTAATCATTATTTCCATCACTAACTCCGTCTCTAAAATTATTTTTTTGTTAATTTTTAAATTTCTAAAAACCTGATTTGTTACCGTACAATCAAAACACATCAAATTATAAATAGTTGGAACCAAATGAATCCATAAAGTGTTGACTAGGGTTCAATCTAAATTTTCCCCTTAATAAAAAAACCTTATTTAGAAGCTATCACCTCTTTTTCCAAAGAACCAAAATTGCAACAAGTGTAAGAAGCACCGTTTGCATGGCATTGAATTTGAGTATATCTCTCTCATGCATTAATATGAAAGTTGACATTTTTTTTCACCATCTTAAATTGATCTCTTATTTCAATCCACCTAACTCTGTCACTATTGCAGCCAGCATAAGAAAATGATGTTCTCGAGATAATTTTAATGCCATTATTTACTGTGCTAATTACTCTTTCAACTGTTCTCCACCTTTGGAAACCCTAAAAAATGCCTATAAATAGCTCTTGTTCTAAACCCTAACTTTCTCACCTCAAGATATACTTGCTTATTTCTAAATTTTGGTGTAATTTTTAAGAGAGTGAGTGAAAAAAAAGATGGAAAAGTTATATGTAATATTGTTGGTTGCACTAGTACTACTAGCACCTGCAACAGCAAGAAATATTCCAAATAAGAGTGATGAAACAAACCCTAAAACTAATGCAATTGAGAACAAAGAGAATTTGGTTATTAATGCTAATGCAAATGCACCGGCGGGTAATGGCGTTGATGATCGGAAAAATTTCATTACCTACGGTGGTGTAGGTGGCTGGGCTGGGGTTGGTGGCTTTGCCGGTGTTACACCGGTCCTTGGCGGCGGAAGTGGGCTCGGTGGGCTTGGTGGGCTTGGGGGTGGTAGTGGGCTTGGTGGGCTAGGTGGGGGAAGTGGGCTAGGTGGGCTTGGTGGGGGAAGTGGGCTTGGTGGGCTAGGTGGGCTTGGGGGTGGTAGTGGGCTTGGTGGGTTAGGTGGGCTTGGAGGTGGAAGTGGGCTCGGTGGGGCCGGTGGGGCTGGTGGCGTTGGTGGTGTAGGTGGAGGAGTTGGTGGTGGAGCTGGTGGCGGTGGTGGTGGTGGTGGGGCGGTGGGGAAAATTATACCATAATTTGCTGAGAAATTATATAAGATGTCGGGTTTAATTAGGTCGATTTATTATAAATCATTGGATGAGAGAGTGTTTTGGTAAAATACTGACACATCTAATGGACTATAATATACGTACTTTATTGGACCCGATATTTTGTAAAATTGCAGGTAATTTGCATGGCTCTTTGATAGGAGTACGTATGTAATGTTATTAGCATATATATTGTGTTTATTTTGGTTTCTAGGGTCTAGCTCTATTTTAAATGTTGCAAGTTATCTCTAGTGTTATTAGGGTTTGTTTTGTTTGTGCTAGACTTAAAATCTATTTGCAAGGTCCTATTGTAGTTTTCATTTTAATTTTGAATTTGTATCACGTGTATTAGTTAATATATATACGTGCATGTTTACTTCTTGATTAACTCTCCAAGCTTGTATTTTTTATTTTAATTTAATATTCCGTCATATTAGTTTTCCTATGTCTAATTAAAATGTTTGCTTATATTCCAAAAGGATGTATTTACGAAATAAAGTATGAAACTATCAAATATTAAAGGTGTAAGTAATGTTTTTGTTTTATTTTATGTGTAATTGGGTTAGTACTGGTAATTAATACGTACCCCATGGTAAAGGGGGCAAAATGAATTTTTGCCGAGAATTTTCAGAATGATTAAAAAATATCTATATGTACATTTCTTGAATTATAAATAAAACTAATTTACTCTAAGACAAAAAATGGAAAAATATCTGCTAGATGATGTTAATACATTATTAATCACTAATTAACATTTAATTATTTAGAAAATTGAAATTAACTTCTTTTTGCAAATTCTTCAAAGTGCAAATTTGAATGAGGGCCATACTAACCCTAAGATTTACTTTATTTAATTGCATTTAATATATATTTAAGCTGATATTTGACTAACTCAAAGATGAAAATTAATTAATTTCATGGAAAATTAATGTCTACTCTATTCATATATATATATATAGCTAGTAAATTTATCTATTCTATTTCTACCTTTCAAACACGATTATAAACATTAACGCAACGTTAAAAGAGATGGATACGCGTAGTACAATGAAAGTCGTGTTTCTAGTCCTCTTGAGTTTCTCGTTGAACGAAATTCGGGTTTTTGTTCAACCCCGTGCACAAATTAAGGAAACTAAATTTCAATTTCGACCCAAAACTAGGGTTCTCGTGTACAATAACCTAGGAGAAAATATCAATCTTACTCTTCATTGTAAATCAAAAAACGATGATTTGGGCACTCATTCGCTACAAAATGGGGATTTATTTCAATGGAAATTTCACCCCAATTTTTTCGGAACAACCCTATTTTTTTGTGGCATATCCTGGAATAAAACGAGTGGATTTTTCGATATTTATGTGGCACAAAGAGACTCGGAAAGATGTAAATTGTGTGTTTGGAGAGTAACACAAGATGGGGTACGAGGATATAATGGAGAGAGTGGAGATGAACAAATCTGGTTTAGGTGGATTTCAAATCATTCTAAATTGTCGTAAAAATTTGATGTTCGATTCATGGATTATATATAATTGTCGTGGAATAATACTCTTTTTAATAATATTATATTTGGTTCTTAATAATGGTACTAGTTGCAAAATTAAGTTGAAATTAAGTTGTAAAATTAAGTCCAAATTTTACAGGAAGTTATGGCTCTTTGATTTTTCTGGGTTTTTTTCCAATTAATTCTTGTAAAAATAACTTAGAAGTTGAGATTCACTGACACTTTAAAAAATCACAACGTGTCGTATTGGATACCTGAGCAGACACGGCACTCGACCTCACCGACACCGTGTCCAATATGAAACTAAATTTATCTGCTTAAATAAAATGAAAAAAACACCTTAATGGTCGTAGTTAGAGTGTATGTCTATTATGTATGCATTATTTGTAACACTTGATGTCATTTCACCTATTTTTGTGATTTTGAAAACTGAAGTATTTATTTTTTCTTTCAAACATATATAACTTTACAAATCAAATATAAATTTATAATGTACAATAGTCATTATTATAGTTTATTTCTCTAACCAGTCATATTTAAATTAAATTTAAAAAAAGACTAATTTATATATTTTAACGTAAATTAATGAACATATATATATGTATATATGATATATATACACACATTTTATTAACAATATCGAGACCGTGCCGTGTCCGTATCATGTCGTACGCCGTATCACGTGTCCCATGTCCGTGCATCCTAGCTTAGAAGAAAGTATGAAAAATCACACATTCACACTGTGGAGAATTAATAATCATCTTTTATATATTAAGTGAGAATTACATATGATACAGATCCCTCATTAATTATGTAATCACTAGAATCCTTTTCTTTAATGATTACATATATTTCCCATTATATTTGATATAGCATAACCTCGTAGACCACCCAAGGTCGTACATGACCATACGACCCCAAGTGAGGTTATTTAAGCATATTTACCAAAAAGCCCTTAATCTAATTGTGCTTATTTACATAACACTACCTAACCCGCGTGTTTTTATCGGGTCGGACCCAATGTAGCCCTAACCCGGACAATCTGGTGCGTACATTCTGGGGACACGTGTAAATCATCCCGTTAATCCCGTATTCGTCCGTACATTGGGTACTGTGCCTATAAATAGTGCCATTTAATATTAGAAGGAGGACTTTTGACCTACTGAACAGTACCTCGAGAGTACATAGTACGATCTGACAGTACGTTCCCACTATTCTCTAAACCGAGTTAAGAACCTCGTATATGACCTTAATTACAACCTTGAACTACGTTTAGACTTGATCCTAATAGAAAGGTACGTAGGTAGCTCAGTACGTCTGAGTGCAGTCTATATCCATTCTACGACCCTCCTTAGGTCTTATTCGAGCCTCGGCTTGATCTGGCCCGTAAGCTTTTTACGAGTTATATCAATATTGAAACACTTTTACAATTTTATTGAATAATTTATACAATGTATATAGTCGAGACGAATGAATTATTGTTCAAACTTTTTTGAATACAATCAAGTTAGAAATAACTATGGCGGGTGTAATTGGTTCACTTTCTGCCCAACCAAAGCGGGTGCATTAGTAATTTTAAACAACTATGGGAAATTCAATAATTACTCAATAAATGAGGGGCTCCATGTATAAATTTATTTTGGCATTACAATTACAAGTGGTGTAGAAATTTAAGAAAATATGGGGGGAAATTAGTCAATCCATGCTTCGTGTTGTACAATGACGAAAAGGCCCTCGTCAGTGGGGACATTGGAGTATAAACAATGGGCCAGCCCAAAGAATAAATGGACTGGTAAGAGGCCCAAAGAGTCTAATAGAAATTCAATAATTAATAATTATGGTAATATAGATATAAGATTTAATAATTTACGGTAAAACTATTTATTAGGGAAAAATATAGTGGGAATATTTGTCCTACTCCAACTCTTATTTCATTTGAACCGGACCTCCTCGAATCCTTAAGTATTCGATCGGTTTATATTTGAGTATGATTGAATTAGAACTTACCAATTAAACTTGATGAGTACGACTATACGAGCTTTATAATTAATGCTCGGCTAAATAGCCCAAAGTCAATAACAATCTTTAATTTAATGTTTTGTTATTATACAGTTAAATTATTTTTTAACGGGCTTATATAAAATATAAGTGTATAAAATGCATACATTATTACTGTAAAATTTTCTTTTAAAAAGATCCGAGGGAAATCTCAATTTGTTTATGTCCATCTCATATAAATTGAGAACAATATGAATGTGATAGTCATTGTAGAGAACTTCATAACTTTTATCAATAAAAATTTGAAATCATTTATAGTCATTACTATAAACTTTATTAGCTAATTTAGTTTGATCCTATAATATTATATGAAATGCTGCTAATTGTCACGGCCATCAATTTGGGTTTAAAGCTCATTCCATTTAATAGAATCTAGAATATTTTAGAAATATTTATAAAATTTACTTAAAAGGATGGTGTAGATTAAGTCAATCGACATCATCCCTTAAGAAGTATGATTAATATAAATAAGGGTATGCAATTCATTTGTAATAGAGATGAAAGAAATGTATCAAAACATTACATCATGTAGTGTTTCTATCAATTGTCACCCTTTCTCTAGACCAAGAAAAAAGGAAGAAAAAAAAAATCTCTCCAATTTTAGACCAAAAAAAACATTTTTCCAAAAAAATAAAAATTTCTCTTGTTCCAAAAAAAAATCTTCAAAAAAAAAACTTGGCTTTCTTCTGGTTCTTCTCAGGAGGATCTGGACTCCAATTCTGAAACAAAAAAAAATGTCTACTTAGATTTAATCAAATTTGAGAAAATAAATTTTTAATAATTTGATTTTTGATTCACTGCTTGACTTCATCAAATCTAACTCCAATGCTTTCTTTTATTTGATTTGTTTTGCCATTTTTTCATGGGTTTCTTTTATTTGGTTTGTTTTCCCATTTTTTTCTATTTTATTCGAATAAGTAGTTTTAAGCATGATTTTGGCAATATTTATCTTCCATTTTATTTGAATAAAATTTTATTTTCGCAATAAATAAATTATATTATATATATTTTATTTTTAACAATGTTAGACTTTTCTCTCATTAAAAATTAATGATTTTATTTTCAACAATAATTTGATTTTGTACATCACATTAACCCAATTATTTAAAAAATTAAATATACGGTGAAGTAATATGTCTATTTATTTATTACTAACTAGTTTAACAAATAAAATGAAAGCATTAAACCATCAACTCGTTGGCTAAATTCATTAAACTCGAATGTATCGATTTGAAAAGATAATTAGACAGCTCTGGTTTATATTTTGTCCCCCATCACTCAAATTGGAATAATTTAATTTTTTTTCCGTAAAACCGTTCAAACTAAGTGTACACAACCATATATTATCCGATAATATAAAATTCAACAAAAATGATAGTCTCTCAGTTCTATATATATGGATCTCTATTTGATAATTTCATAGGTTTGTCTACATTTCTCAATTCAAGAAAAGATCAAATGGAGAAGGACAAGCTAAGTAGATGGAAAAAAGGAAGAAGTAAAAAAAAGATATTATCTCATAATCTTCACACATAATCGAAGTTTTCGAATAAAAATATATTCCGCTTTACTTGATAGTACTCTAATAAAATATTTCGTTTTACTTGATACTATTCTAATAACAATAGATTCATATTCGAATAACTGTTCCACAAATGTCCTCACCTTTTCCATTTTCCTCCAAATGAATACCTTTTCGCCATTTATAAAGCACATTATCATATATAACTGCAACAGAATCAGCACAACAATGAAATGACATGCTGGTTTAAATGAGCTGGAAACTTTGGTTCAACCACGAACACGAAAACAGAAGAATGATGGTGATTCGAATTGTTAAGATGGATCGGAGAAAATGAAAAAAAAAAGTATTCTCAGCCAACACGAGAGGTCCAAATTTCCAACTCTAGTCTCAAACCAGGAGTATGTCTACGAAACTTCCACTATCATGAGCACTCGATATACGATCGTAATTGTCTATGATTACTCTTATTAATAGAGCATTTTTAGCTCTAATTTCATGAAATCAATGAAATTGAGCTCGTAATTGGTATCGATTTGTTAACTAAATATTTTTCACATGGTTAAAAAGGGTCCTCCAAAATCTCCATTTTATTAGAAAGAATAGAATAAAAGTTAAAAAATTGAAAAACGCTCATTTTCTAACATATAAATAACTAGGAGTGTTACCGCGCAATGCGCCGTGATGCAGCCCCTTTTTTAATTTTTTATTTTAACTAATTACAAATTATAAAAATATTATTGGTTTAGACTATTGAAAAAAGTATACTATGTAATAAGTTAATCAAAATATTAAACGATTTAACTAATAACAATTTGCGTTCTTCACTTGAGACTGAGAATCACAATCATTTTCAACTCTCATTACAAAATATTATTGGTTTAAACTGAATTTATGAAATCTGAACACTACGAGTAAAGTTCAACATCAAATTCTACCTGCTTCTGAGGAGAAAAACAAAAAAAAAAAAAAAAAGGAAGCGGAGGAAAAAATAAGTGAGCATGATCTACCCTATTTAATTGCATTTAATATATATATAGCTAAGAAATTTATCTACTCTATTTCTAACTTTCAAACACAATTATCGTATAAAAATTAACGCAACGTTAAAAGAGATGGATACGCGTAGTACAATGAAAGTCGTGTTTCTAGTCCTCTTGAATTTCTCGTTGAACGAAAATTGGATTTTTGTTCAACCATGGGCACAAATCAAGGAAACAAAATTTCAAATTCGGCCCAAAACTAGGGTTCTTGTGTACTCTTCATTGTAAATCAAAAAACGATGATTTGGGCACTCATTTGCTACAAAATGGGGATATATTTCAATGGAAATTTCACCCCAATTTTTTCGGAACAACCCTATTTTTTTGTAGCATGGCATGGAATAAAACGAGTGGAATTTTCGATATTTATGTGGCAAAAAGAGACTCGGAAAGATGAAATTATGTGTTTGGAAAGTAACACAAGATGGTGTTCGAGGATATAATGGAGAGGGTGGAGATGAACAAATTTGGTTTAGGTGGATTTTAATTCATTCATCCTAATTTGTCCTAAGAATTTGATGTTCGATTCATGAATTATATATAATTGTCGTGTAATATTCTATTTAGTAATATTGTATTGGGAGTTTGTAATAGCATAAAAAGTCACACACTTTAATCTATAATCCAATTTATGCCATATAAGTTTTTATAACTTTAATAGTTTTGACTTTTTAGATATTGATATTTAGTATATTATCAAAATCCATTCAAGTAGATTGAAAAATTTTATTTGTTATTATACTCCGAATAGAGTAGTCTAATCGACTCGTCAAAAATAATATAATATTGGGCGAAAGGAGTATTTGGTTATATGTGTTCCATTCATGCATGTATTACATTGTTATTAGATAACTTTTTGATTGGTCCTATTTTACATACCTCTCATTTTAATTTTATAATTTTCAAAATAAAATATCATATTTATTTTTATTTACACTTTCTATCTAAAATTAAACGGTCAACTCCATTAGTCAACAAGTATACCGATTTTTTAAAGAATTCAAACATGAATGAACTCACACATGATTTATATTCAATATCACGTGTCACTCATGATATGACTATACCCTATTTGGTTCGATTTGACAGGAATTTCCAAGATCAGATTCAAATTGATGGATAGATGGAATTATTTCATAACGAATTTAACAGGAACAATGAACCTCGATTTTAGTAACCTTGATTCAATGAAGTCCAGGAATACGAACCTTGGAACGAATTACGAAGACGCTACAAATGAGGTGGAATTCTATTTGATAAGTCGGTGCGAACACCATAGATGTAAATTCGATAAATCAAATTATTTTAACGAATTAAGAGAATTAAACCCACAAATTGCACTTCAAATATTATGTCTCTTATTAATGAAATTGTATGGCAATAACAAGTGTTTTAATTTGGACAGAAATACTAATAGGGATAACGACATTAACCTAAATCCTAATTTAACTCTTCCTAACTCAAAACGTATTTGAATATGGAAAACTAACAAAATATGAAATTAAAACGAATTTAATACAAATCCAAATCAGATTGGGTTTTCTAGCACTTGAATTAGATTATGGGCCTCTTTTTAGTCCATCCATGATGGCCAATGGGCCTCCACAAATTTAATTGAGTCCAGACTTAGTGAAATAGAACATTTAATACATTTTTGAATTTCTTGAACTTGAAGCAATTCTTTGAACTCGAACTATGAGCTGCATCTAACTCATGTACAAAATCTCCTTTAATAAATATAGGTTAAAATTTTGACCAATGGAGTTAGGCCTGACATTGGGTGGGTCGGACCCAGACTCAAACCCAAAACTTTGGGTCTGGGTCCGGACGGGCTTTTTTGATATAACCCCCCGAGGTATGTAGCTTTGGCAAACAACCCCCCGAGGTTTGAAATTTTGGTAAACAACCATTTCTGGTTAGTTGACCATTAGTCAACAGTTAAGGTCATGGGCAAAATTGTAATCTAATAATTCCAAACAAAGATATTAATTTTCAATGTATTTATTTGGAATTAATAAAATTAATATATTTATTTGGAATTATTAAATTACAATTTTGCAAATAAATAAAATTAATAAAAATTAATATATTTATTTAATATATTTGTTTGGAATTATTAAATTACAATTTTGCAAATAAATAAAATTAATAAAATTAATATGTATTTATTTTCAATGTAATATTAATATATTTGTTTGGAATTATTAAATTACAATTTTGCAAATAAATAAAATTAATAAAATTAATATATTTATTTAATATATTTGTTTGGAATTATTAAATTACAATTTTGCAAATAAATAAAATTAATATGTATTTATTTTCAATATAATTCCAAATAAATACATTGAAAATTAATATACTTGTTTGGAATTATTGTATTACAATTTTGCCCATGACCTTAACTGTTGACTAACGGTCAACTAACCAGAAATGGTTGTTTACCAAAATTTCAAACCTCGGGGGTTGTTTGCCAAAGCTACATACCTCGGGGGGTTATATCAAAAAAGCCCGGGTCCGGACCCAGACCCAAAACTGACCATTGGGTCTGGACCCAGACCCAAACCCAATCAAAATTTTTATTGGGTCTGGGTCTGGGTCTGGACCCATAGACCCAATCATGATGGAGTAGGGCAGAAGCACACCGCTTTCATTTTCCGCCCACCTCCAAGTGCATGTACTCACACACGTAAACACACACTCCTTAGTGTGTGTATGTATATATATATATTATATATATTTACTATATTTTTTTCCTTACAATATAAAATTTTAAAAATCATCTAATTATATTTAAATTAAAATATAATTTTTTTTAATTAAACTAAATATACACGTCACTTCATTGAATCATCTAATTATATTTAAATTAAAAATATAATTTTTATTTTATTTTTTTATTTTACATACATATTTATATGTCGAAATTAGAGTTATATTTAAAATTAAAATTATAAATTTTTTATTTTTTATATTTTTATTTTAATTACTGTATATTAGTAATGATACTAATATAATAACATTATATACTATTTATCATATATACATTATCATAATATATTTATATCATTAATAACAGTATATTATAATATACTATGATATTATATATAATATTAGGTATACTATCATATTATAAAATTTATATATACTATTAGATATATAGTAATTTTTTGAATTTAATATATAATAAAATACAATCTTATATATATAGATATACCAATCACAAGATTTATATATATACATATTGGTGTATATATATTTAAATAATCATGAAAAAATCAATAATTTATATTTTTTATTATTTTATAATAGTGTATAAAATTGTATAAATTTTATATACAAACTTGTATATAAATTGTTATTTCACTTTGTCAAAATTTACCAAAAAGATTACTGCAAAGCACTTATATATAAATTTGTGGCAGAAGCCATAATCCAATTTCTGGTGTAAAGAAATAATAATAATAATAATAATAATAATAATAATAATAATAATAATAATAATAATAATAATAATAATAATAATAATAATAATAATAATAATAATAATAATAATAATAATAATAATAATAATAATAATAATAATAATAATAATAATAATAATAATAATAATAATAATAATAATAATAATAATAATAATAATAATAATAATAATAATAATAATAATAATAATAATAAACAATTAGTGGAACTAGCACATTCAGGTTTGACCAGAATACATTATACATGTACAAACTGAACATATTCCCTTTAAATAGGGCTTTTTTGATATAACCCCCCGAGGTATGTAGCTTTGGCAAACAACCCCCCGAGGTTTGAAATTTTGGTAAACAACCATTTCTGGTTAGTTGACCGTTAGTCAACAGTTAAGGTCATGGGCAAAATTGTAATACAATAATTCCAAACAAGTATATTAATTTTCAATGTATTTATTTGGAATTATATTGAAAATAAATACATATTAATTTTATTTATTTGCAAAATTGTAATTTAATAATTCCAAACAAATATATTAAATAAATATATTAATTTTATTAATTTTATTTATTTGCAAAATTGTAATTTAATAATTCCAAACAAATATATTAATATTACATTGAAAATAAATACATATTAATTTTATTAATTTTATTTATTTGCAAAATTGTAATTTAATAATTCCAAACAAATATATTAAATAAATATATTAATTTTTATTAATTTTATTTATTTGCAAAATTGTAATTTAATAATTCCAAATAAATATATTAATTTTATTAATTCCAAATAAATACATTGAAAATTAATATCTTTGTTTGGAATTATTAGATTACAATTTTGCCCATGACCTTAACTGTTGACTAATGGTCAACTAACCAGAAATGGTTGTTTACCAAAATTTCAAACCTCGGGGGGTTGTTTGCCAAAGCTACATACCTCGGGGGGTTATATCAAAAAAGCCCCCTTTAAATAGTATTATAAAATTGGGTCTAGGTCTAGACCCAAAACATTGGGTCCAGACCCAGACCCAAGCTAGACCCATAAATGAGACCCATTGGATCTGGGTCTATATTTAGACCCAAAGTTTTGGGTCTGGGTCCGGACCCAAACCCAAAGTTTTGGGTCTGAGTCTGGGTCCGACCCACCCAATGTCAGGTCTAAATGGAGTTAACTGTAAAATAATTGGATGGAAAATTTAACTAAAACTAAATGTAAGATAGTTTGAGATTATATATGAAAAATTCATAATGAATGAAACTAAAATAAAAAATGGACAAATTTATTAATTATGGAACGAAAAGTGTAATCCAATTTCCAAATCACTTAACTTCGGGTTGGTTACAAGTTCTATCATATCATAAATCAGACATATGAATTGAGCTCCCGAGATATATGAGAATAGGAGAATCATAAATATTTAGGATATATGGCGAGTATCATATTGACCGTACAAAGATATGGGTAGCTCTAAGTGATTAGTTTTACTACTCAAATAAAAAAGCAACATGACCAAACAAACAATTACCACCTGCCTATGATGCACGGACACGGGGCACGAGTACAATGCACGACACAACACGGCCTCAAAACTGCTTTATATATCATACATATATATGTTCATTTAAAATATTAAAAGTCTTCTCATTCTAATTTAAATATAACTAATTAGAAAAATAAAGAATGATTGTACATTATAAATTTGTATTTGATTTGCAAAGTTATATGTCTGAAAGAAAAAATAAATACTTCAATTTTCAAAACCACAAAAAATAAATGAAATAACATCAAGTGTCACAAATAATACATACATAATAGACACACACTCCATGTCCATTACGCTGTTCATATTTTATTTATTATTTATTTCATTTAAGCAGACAAATTTATTTTCATGTTGAACATGGTGTCGGGAAGCGTCGGTGGAGTGTCGTGTCCGATGTAGTGTCAGAAACGACACGTTCTGATGATTTTAAAGTGTTCGTGCATCACAGCCACCACCAATTCTACAACAGAGTAGATCCAACAAAGTCGATTATTGCAGCTCATTAGATGTGACAACATTTAATATTTTACTGAAAACACCCCATCATCCAATAGTTCATAAAATACTAGCTCCATTGGACCCAATCATTATAAAATTTTCCCAATTTCCACCCATTTTCAACATATGGTAGTAGAAGACAAATATTTCCATCCTACTATAAGACTAATTTTACAAATTTGTGAACAACAAGATAAAATAGAATAATTCATAAAATTATATAATAATAATAATAATAATATATGATGGAGAGGAGGGGAACAAGAACCACAAACATTGGATGGCCTTATCATAAACACAAAGCCAGTGAATGAATGGCAACAAAAGGAAAGAGTAGAAAACATCAATAGCCCATTTTAGTGCAAGATTTTATTCTCCTTCATATTGCCCAAAACAACAACCACAAGACAAATTTTAGTACTACACAATAAGCATTAAGCTTCTGCAATTAGGGGTGAAAATTTAATTCAATATTCGATACTCGATTCTAGCTCGATCACTAAAAGCTAGGTTCGACATTTTACCAAAACCAAGCTTGAACAACTTTTTCTGTTCGATAAATTTTAAAGCTCGACTCGTGATCGGCTCGATTGAAGCTCGTTTGAGCTCAGCTTAATGAACAATCAAACCAAATTCAAACACAATTTTTAAAGCTCAATTATAATTCAAACAAGCTTGAACAATTCAGCTCGACTCGACTCATTTTCACCCCCTATCTGCAATCTTCAACCAAAAATTTACAATATAACTATAGAAAAGATAATAAGGATTACAAGTTTAAATCGCAAATCTTCGAAGAGCCAGTTTACACTCAAACGTCGCATATCTAGATTCAAATCGACGAAAAAAGTATTAACTCATTGCAAAATCCAAAATCACAAATTTTCTATTCCAATCAAGCCAAAAACAATTTACGTCAAATTTCCCTACTGAAATTTCAATAAATTGAAAAACCGATTCGCATCACTAACCCATCCTAGTCCATTACAACAATATCTAGAAACAAGTTTCGATAAAAAAAACCTTAAAACAACCGAAATCCTAAGCCCCTAACTAACACTATTCTGTAATAAAATTAAACGAAATAAAAACCCGAGACTCGATGAAAAGCGAAACTTACTCACCTCTATTCTCCTACACTACTCACCGTTGCTACTTGCTTCTCTTTTCTCATTTCAACCACCTTTCGATGCGAATTCGAGTGCAACCTGCTCGAAAAAGTAGGGCTATTGGCGGGCCGATACTCGGGCAGTAGCCTGCCCGACTTGTACCGGACCCCACAAGCGTTACACAATGTTTTCGGGCCCATGGGGCCTGCCCGCCACTGTGGCGTCTTGTCGGCCTGGCAATGCAAACACCTCCGCCCCAAACTAACGCCACTATTCCCCAACGGTGGCAATAAAAACGAGGGCTTTTGATCGTTTTTGACCGTTGGATCGAGCTGAGCTGGCAAATCGGATAAGATGGCCCGTCTTTTTTTGCCACGTCTCTTGCTTCGAGCCCGAACGGGGTAATTTGTGGGGATTTGGAGACTTGCACAAAAACTAGCAACATTGCTATTTGTATTGCTATTGCTGCTGCTAGTGGTGTTTTCGAGGACCGAAATGGGGCTTTGGTGGGTCGAAACGAGCTCAGGATTATCGGCTAAAATGCCGAAACAAGTTTCAACGGCTGGGAACGCGTCCTTGTTCGATAACCATTCGAGATCCTCTTCTACAATCTCCTGAAACAGGTTCAAAAGGGTGCACATAAACAAATACAGTAGAAACTCTATAAATTAATACTTATGGGACCATCAAAATTTATTAATTAAAAGAGTTATTAATTAATCGATAAATTAATAATTATTAATTTATATATTAATTAATATTTTATTAATTTATAATGAAATACTCAATTTACAAACACCTTTCAAACTTCACTTAATTATTGTGCAATGCATGTATGTATATCAAATTATGGGCTCAATTTGAAAGAACTCTTCAATATCCCACCACCTTATTGAGCTATGAAAAAAAAAACACCAGACGTTCTTACAATGATAAGGAAAATTAGAGACAAGATTCAAAGTGATATTGATTTAAAAAAAAACAAATAGACTGAGTCTTTTTCAAGAAATTTTCATAAACCATTCATATAATATGTAGTATATAAGAAATTATTAATTTATATTTTATATGGAATCTATAGAAATCATAAAAAATATATTATCTTATAAGCACCCTATCCCCGAGTCTGGACCGGCTAAAAATATTATCTTAGATAGTTTTATTAAATAATCGAGTATACCAACTTTACTATGATACCCAAATGTTCAAATTAAGTTTGCAAGACATGACTGAGTCATAACTCGCTAACACTACAAATTGAATCCAAAAAGTTTCAATTTTTTTTGAAAAAACAGAGATGCCCTCTTTTGGAAACATTGATACCTCCAAATAGTTTAAAATTGGGAAAAAAAAATTTTGATTTTTATTCCAACAAACATAGTGACGATGGGGTACCAATGTTACAATAAAGTCAAAATACCCACGACGGCACAATATTGTCTTTTAAATATGGGATAAAATAAATAAATAGTACAGCAGCCACAATTTGATTTGAGTGTAATTAAGCATATGCCCACATAACAAGTGTTGAAAATGACTTTAGCATTTCTTTTTACAGCTCATTCACGTTGTGACCAATAATGATGTAGACGTGTCCAATAATTTTTTTTTCAATTAACGCACTAAACGCAAAGAAATCAATCTAATTTTTAAGAATTGGAACCAAAAATTACAACAAAATTGATTCTAACAAGGCTAGTTTTGCAAGTTCACTGAAAATTACAACATAGTAATATTTGAATCCTCCCAAACATTCCCTTTTAAATAATACTACAACATTTCACCATGCTGAGCCAACTCGCAAGCTTCCATAACCCACCATACTGAGTCAACTCGACCCGACTCGGACCCAACTCGCCCGAGTCAACTCATTAACCTTCCGGGTCGGGCCGGTTCCGAGAAAAATATAGGGTTTAAACCCGAGAATCGACCGAGTTAAGGCCAGACTCAGTGGGCTCCAACCCGGGTTTCAAGTTTTTAAAGCAGAACAAAACAGGGGAAGCATGAAACTTACAGGAAATGAACCGTTCTCGTAGCTAAACGTCGCCGTTTTGTTAGGGTTTGACGAAGAAGAAGAAACGTCGGAATCCCCGCCCTTGAAACCTTCTTCACCTTCTTCGAGTGTGAAGTTGAGAAGGTCATCCTCTACGACGTCGTTCGCCATCAGAAACGCCTTCGTTGAGTCGAGAATCTCCATTTCTGAAATGGGTTTTTGTTTTCTGTTGGTAAATGGTTTAGGTTTTGGTGAGAAAAAATGAGAAATGTTAGGTTTAGAGAGAGAGAGTGAGGCTCTCTTTTCTCCTCTCTTTTTTTTTTCTTATTGGGAGAGAGAGATTATTATTGAATTGAATTCAACGAGGCTGTCATTTTTTGCTACTATTAATAATTATTTCCTTTATTTATCGTATGGATGTGGATATTTGACTATTTTATTTTAATTTCGAAATCTGGCAGAGAAAATATTTTTCAGTTTTCACAATCAGTGCAAAAAATTTCGGGTATATTTCAATAATTAACAATAAAATCTTATTATAATAATAATAAAAAAATAACGCGTTTAAAAAAATTAATTTTGATGACTAATCGATCAGTTTACCTAATAAAAGTCTTTAATAGAAATTATATTTAAATACCAACCCAAACCAATTTCTCACAACAAAAAACTTACCATATAAAAAATAATTATTACATACTTATATTTAATAATATCGAATTAAACACACATCTCACAATGACATTTCTTACCCCTTACTTTTATTTATTTTTTACTTCTTTTTTCTTAAATGCCAATTAGAACTTTACATTTATTTTCACATTTAATTTCGTAAGTTGAAAATATTTGTTACGATACGTTAATTATTAAGAAGAAGAATAAATTTAGATATGTAAGTTTACAAAATACAATTTATATACATCTATTTGAATATTATGGATTTGGGGATGTTTTTATAGAAAAGGGTGTCAAAACCGACATTAGGCCTCAAAATGAGTTACGATAATCGAGCAATCAACAAACCTAACACTCGCACTAGAATATCCAGAATGTAAATGCCTCTTTATATATGTTCTTTATCAATACTCTTTTTCGTCACAAGATCTTGAAAAAGACAATAATCTGGAAAGAATGTGACACAACAATTTAAAGCGCGAATAATTTAACTCAAATATATTAAATTAATATAAAAAAATCGAGTAGACTTAGAACATGTATGAAAATGGATAAGGTCGATGAGCCATTTCACAATCAATAACATTGGACGTAAATCTGTCTTTAGGCAAAGTTATCAGAGGTATAAAACATATTGGGATAATATTTTATATGATTAGATGCACCCGAGTCAATGACCCATCGTAGATGATGAGGATTCAATTGCAAAAAACTGTATACCTAATCCGTTTGTCGGATACCAAAATCCAAAATATATTAATTATGAGGCTAACCTAGATATAGATATCTAGATTCCTCACTGGTCAACCGAAAAAAGTTAAACTGTATAATTTTTTTTTGACTCGATACATATATAGAAAAGATAAAAAGAATATCTAGTATAACCACTATTATATGCACAACGAGTGTAGCCCCTAACTAAGGACGTGACTCAATCTATTTTATGTAATCCATATAATTACTTTGATCATTATAATTTTTTCTTGAAAATGTAATTAAACGTTTTCTTATAAAACTATAAGAAAAGAAAATCAAAAGTCATAAATATACACTTTTCCAAAAATGAAAATTTGGAGATATGAGTTATTTTAAAAGTTCATCATCAATTAACTACCAAACAAGTAGCGTTTGAAAATGGATTTCTAACTCTTGAAGCTCATTTGAATGGGCTTCCAAACATATTATTTTTGTACAATCTTCATATTCATAACAGGACATAATTCACCCTATTTTATTTTTTAAAGAAAAATCTATATCCCAATAATATAAACGTAACTAAGTGTGTGGTTCACCCAAAATATGAAAAAATATATGTAAGAACAATGGAGAAACAAAGAATATATTGCTTACATTTTTAAACTTATTATTGCAATTTTGATGTCAATCCTAATAAGTTAAATAACGCATATAGTACTTACACTAATAATTTGTATTCTCTTTTAATGGTTGAGACTAAAAATGCAATTTAAATATAATTTTTTGATCAAACTAATATTGTTAATTTATTGACAATGAGATTAAAAAATGCAGCAGTTCTTATATTATGTGACTAATATTACAAGTTATTGTAATAGTTAAAATTTGAAAGCAAAACTCAAACCACATGATTAAACAGTAAAAAGTAAATCAAAAATTCAAGAAAAAAATAGACCACACTTTCAACTTCGTATTAAATGATTTATTCATAATTTTTATTTTCTTTTATAATTTTAAACACTTTAAAAAATAGTAAAACCAAGTCAATAATCCGTAAAATAAGTTCGATAGAATTACAAGGACTTCGTATACAAAAAAAATAAAAAAAATCTTATCCAAACAAAATAAATATTACCACAATTATCGTATCAATTTTGAATTTTTTTGAAAAAAGTAAACCTAATAATGATCCATCACTATTTAATACATTGGAAGTAAATTAAAGAGAATCAGGGGCACAGATAAGTAAAGTCTGTAGAATTGAAACAAGGAAGGATATTGAAATTCACACAATACTCAAATTATCCAAATCCAAAAAATAATGAAAAAATAGCAAAATTCTGGCTGGTGGAATTCAATTTATTTTGATAATGGGCAAAATTTCATTTTTTTTTTTGCCACCCTAAGTTAAGGGTATTCACAAATTATGCCTATTATTTTTTTTCTTTCAAAAAGCATATTATACCTATAATTAAAAATAGACAAAACTCAACATATTTAGTTCTTGTTTGTTTATATTTTTAAACACGGTAAACATTTGAATCATAAAACTCTAAACAAATTTAATACAAGTTCTCATCCGAACTTTTATTTTTTCTATTCTAATTAGGTATAGATCATTTCACACATTCACCAATTCAAATAATTTATTGTATTAATTTTTCTCTTTTTCTTTCATACTTTACAAATTTTTAAATTTTCTTTTATTCATACCATCATTATATACATGACTTACATAACCATTGAACTAATCATCAATCAACTTATCATTATTCTGATATATTTTACAATTTCAACTAACTTTTTAAACACATAAAAAAAAAGTACTCTATTTTCATACGAATATTTATAATATGAATTTTTGGAGATGTTTTTGAAAATTCAAACTTCAAAAACATAAACAAACTTAGCCTTTAGGCCATGTTTGTTTATGTTTTCAAATTTTATGTTCAAATATTTGAATTTCAAAATTTTAAATTATGTAACATTAAAATCTGATTCAAAATTACTTTTTTACCTCTATTTTTTCAATCATATATAACTACATATCAATAATATACATTATTTCATATATCCACTGATAAAATTATTTATTATATTTATTATTTAATCATTATACTTTAAAATTTTTGAATTAATATTTTATTATAATTTATTAACATAATAATTATATACATATCTAATACAATCAGTATATACATTATCATAATCTATCACTATCAACTTGACATATTTTATAATTTTTATTTTTTTAAATATATACAAACACTTATCATTAACATAAATTTTTCTAACAAGCAATTTTCAATTTTTTTTATATTTTCAAATCCAAAAATAACCTATATGTGCATGTTATGTGGTCCATCCACGTCACAATTTCCTCACTTCAGTAGTTGAGAGCCGGCAGCTACTTTTCAAAAGAAGCACGTGAGTAATGCTTTTCTTAAACATATTTTATCTCATAAAATATGTAAAAAGTAGATTTGTATACAAAGTCATATGATTTGTTTGTGGTTCATGACTCATTTCAAACGCATAGCCCCATTCTAGGTGTGGTAATGGACTTGGCATTTAGCCAAATAACCTTAAATTGGCATTTTGTTTTAAAACTAGCCTTCATTTTGGAAGATTTAAATGGCATAGCCTTCTCCTTTAAAAAAAATTTGAATTTCCCAAAATACCCTTTTTAAATAAAAATAATATAAAATAAAATAGTTATAAAAAATCTTTCAAATTGTCCAAAATACCCTTTTGAATAAAAAATTAAATAAAATATTTAAATTTTTTTTCCATAAAAAATCGAATTTTTTTATGAGGAAGACGATGAACAGTAAAAGCAGACCGGTATTTACGTTAACCGGTCTACCCAGTCGGTCCAGTCGGATTTTAACAGTCTCTGGACTGATAGACCGGTCCGATCAGTACACTGACTGGTAGATCAATCTAACCCGATCGGTCGATATAGAGATCAAAATTCTTAAATTATTTACAAAATTGTTGACTGGACCGACTAGTAGACCATTCTAACCCGTTCGGTCGATGTAGAGACCAAAATTCTTACAATAAAGTTCTTATCAAGACAATTAACATATCAATTTTTCTAGTATGTTAATTTAGAGACTAAGAGATCATTCAATAAAGTTATCGACTAAACTAACTAGTAGACCAGACCAACTCAGTTAGTCTAATGACCAAGAAGATTGTTAAACCGTTCTGACCAATTGTGTAATGATCATATAATAAATAAGTATAGATGTTAAATTAAGAATACTATTTTTTTTTAATATTACGTAATCAATCTACTACTACTAGGGGACTAATTGAATATTTTCAATTATCATCCAGAATCAAGCTAAGTGTGTGTAATCATCAAGAGTATATATATACAATCTTCTATATAATTAGTAGTCGTTCCAATGCATTAAATATTAACTAGTATATAATAACAAAGAACAAATTAAGTTTTTTTTTTGGTAAAATGTAAATTCATTTCCACTTCAAACACCATGTACAACCTCCATCAACAAAAGCCCAACAACAGAAAAACAAACTATCAAACTATGTACAAATTCTCAACTATCAGCCTATCCTACCTTCTCTTTCATTGTATCTTTTGTATCCTATTAAGTAAGTTATAATCTCTTTCAGACATTCTCTTCATTGGCATACTAGATATTCGCGTCCGAATCTTAATCTGCAATTGCTCGAATGCTATCTCTGGAGTTCTTTCCTTTTGTGCAAAGTGCCTTGTGTTCCTTTCTTCCCACACTTTATATATAGTTCCCATAATTCCTGCTGTCACAACATTCTGTTTGTACCTCCATCTTCTGTGAGCAAATTGAATCCACTTTTTCCATCTTTGAAACACCACCGGACATTGCCCTCCATTTAGCCATTGACTAACTTTCTTCAGCAGCTGCTCACTCCATCTACACTTGAAGAAAAGATGTTGTATTGATTCCTCCTCTTCCCCACAAAGTAAACATTTAGTCGCTGAGATGGTAATAAATCTTCTAAGCCGATCCTTTGTTTGAAGTTTCTGGAGAACCGTAAGCCAACCAATATAAGAGTGCTTTGGAATATTAAACCTATTCCAAATCACCTTGTCTTCCCTCAATCTATCTCTATCCCCTCGAAGCCAATCATAACAACTTTGCAATGTATATTCACCATTTTCAGTCAACTGCCATCTATTGTTTTGTACTTGTCCAACTATTCTCCTTTTCACCTTATCAATTTTCTTCCATACCAAACTACAATCCTGTGGAGGTTCATATTCCCATATATCCTTATCTTTTAAGTACACGCCACTAATCCATTTAACCCATAAACTATCTTTCTTTTGTGCAATTGCCCCACTTGCTTCCCAATAGCTGCAATATTCCAATCCCTACAACACTTAATATTGAGCCCTCCATATTTCTTTTTAGTGCACACCTTATCCCATCCAACTAATGGGACTCTCCTCTTTTGGTCATGTGATCCCCACAGAAAATCTCTACATTTGCATTCCACCATTCTGACAATAGCTTGTGGGAGAATAAAAATAGAAGCCCAATAAGCATGAAGAGAAAACAGGACATAATTGATCAGCATTGCACTCCCAGCATATGAGAGATGCCTTGTCGCCCAACACTGCAATCTGGCTGTGACTCTTTCCACAAGTGTGTAGCATTCTATCTTTGTCCATTTAGTTGGAGACAAATGAACTCCCAAGTATCTCATGGGAAAGATACCTTCCTTAAATCCATTGATCTCTATTAACTCCTCCTTAATTAATGGTGAAACACCCCTAACAAACATACTAGATTTAGCTAAACTAGCATGTAGTCCAGTAGTTCTTGTAAATTTCTGAAAACAGTCCCACATCACTTGCACCGAGTTCCTTGACGCCTTACAAAATAACATGAGATCATCTGCAAAACATATATTCGTCATCCGAAGGGCCTTACATGCTGGATGAAACCTGAAACCCTATCTCTGGTGTCCCTCCTCATGCTTCTAGTCAAATATTCCATAACCAGAACAAAGATTAATGGAGAGATTGGGTCCCCTTGCCTTATCCCTCTTTTACCTTTAATAAACCGATGTATTTCACCATTAAGAACCAAGGAAAAAGACACTGTACTAATACACTCAATCACCCATTGAGTGAACTTGTCATGAGTGAACTTGTCTGGGAAGTGAAATCCCTCCAACATTTCCTTCACAAATCTCCAATCCACTGTGTCATATGCTTTTTGAATATCAATCTTCATTAGGCATCTAGGAGTAGCATTCTTCCTATTATACGCTCTCACCAATTCTTGACTAATAAGAATATTGTCAATAATGGACCTCCCTTTAACAAACACACCCTGATTCTCATTCACCAATAGAGGTAAAACTTTAGCCATCCGTTTTGCCAGCAATTTTGAAATAGATTTATACACTGTGTTGCAGCAAGCGATCGGCCTGAACTCACTCGCTTTTGTTGGGTTATCAGTTTTTGGGATCAACGCTAAAAGCGTACAATTCATTTGCTGCAATAATTTCCCTATTCTGAAGAATTCTTAGACTGCGTCAATTACATCTCTCCCCACAACTGCCCAAGCCTTCTTAAAAAATCCACTACCATATCCATCAAGCCCCGGACTCTTGTTACTATCAATGCTGAACATGGCTTTCCTCACTTCTTCATCTGAAAATGGGGCAATCATTTCCAATTGTTGATCAATGTTCAGTAATGGTCCTTCCTCAAAGACTTCTGCTTCAGCTGCATGGTCTTTCTCACCTTCTGTACATAACAAAATCTTATAAAACTCCACAAAATGAGCACAGACTTCCTCATATTCTGTAATTATTGTCCCTTCCCCATCTTGTATAGTGATTATTCTATTCCGATATTGTTTTTTTTTAGTAGCATATGGAAATACTTGGTGTTCTGGTCCCCCATACTAATCCAATCACTTTTAAGTTTCTGTTTCATAAACTGATCCATCTGAACATGTTTATCCTTTAATATGTTCTTCCCTTCCATTTCCATTTGTTGTAGAGTTTTATCCATTGGGGAATTATTTAGCTTCCTTTGAATGTCAACAAGTTCATTCCTCGCCCTCTCAACTTGGGCTTCCACTCCCTGAAAGTTACTTTTGTTAAGATCTTTAAATCTCCCTTTTAGACTTTTCAGTTTACGAGTTATGCAAAACAGTTTATGCCCCCGATACTCTTTCTCCCACTCTTCAGCCACAATGTGCATGAAGCTCAAATTATTAGCCCACATATTAAAAAACTTAAATGGAACTCTCCTGATCTGCTCTTCAACCTCCATTTTCACAATTATTGGACTGTGATCTGAAATTCCTTCAGTTAGGAACAAAGTTTCAGCCAATGGATACTCCAGTAAGCATTGATGGTTGCAAAAGGACCAATCTATCTTTGAAAAAATTCTCTTCCCATCCCCTTGACTATTACTCCATGTGTATTGTTTGCCTTGCCACTTCATTTCCTCTAATTCACAAAGTTCAAGACATTCCTGAAACTCTTGAATTTCTGCTATTGTTACTGGATTCCCACCCACTCTATCCGATCTCCTCAATACATTATTACAATCCCCAACAACCAACCAAGGTACAGTTGTCTGTTTGAGACTCCCTAACTCCTCCCACAATTGCAATCTCTCATGATTTTGGTTACTAGCATACACTATAGTCATCATAAACTTCCTTCTCGTGCTAATCCTCGTTACTTCACAATGCACATACTGCTCAGACATACTTATATTACTAACTCCAAACTCTTCCTTCTTCCAAATAATCCATATCCTTCCCCTAGGGCTTCTGCAATTATTATCAACACTGCCCCATGTCGGCCACATCTTTTCTGCTATTTGACCCTTCCTTTGATCTTTCACTTTGTGTTCCAGTATACCCATAAGTCCAATTCTATATTTATTACAGAGAGCAATCACTTCTCTTTGTTTACTGGGGTTATATAACCCCCTAATGTTCCATGCACCTAAGTTGCTCATCATCAGTAACTATACTAGTTACTGCTGCCCCCTTTTCATCACTCTCCCCACTGTTTTCATGTTCTGCTCTCTTTCCCTCACTGTGTACTTTCTCCCCAAAATCTCGTATTCCTGATGATTCTCCTTTCTCCAACACTTTTTTTCCATTCCTGTTAATTGTAATCCATTCATGCTCCCCTACCTCCTGCCTCATCCTTTGCACTCTTATTTCTTTCATCTTTAACCCATCACTTCCTTCTGTATTTTCTTTCACTTTCTTAGGAACCCAAATTTGTTTCAAGCCTTTCCTCCTACATGATTCCTCGTTATGCCCAAATCCCTGACAATTAGCACATTTCATTGGTTTCCATTCATAAACAACTGCTTGTTCCATCACTATACCTTTCTCATTCTCAAACATCACACTCTCCGGTAGTTTGTCAATCTCTATCTCCACCAGCATCCTAGCAAACTGTATTCTCTCCTTTTGCATAGTCATTTTATCTGCCATTAGTGGCTTCCCAATGAAGCTTGCTATTTTACTGAGTGATTTGCTCCCCCAATATTTCAAATCCAACTCAGGTAATTGGACCCAGATAGGTACACTCTTTATCTCATCTTTAATTTTTTCATTTTCTTCACTCCAAGGTGCTACAATTAAAGGTTTATTATCAAAATGATAAACCCCTATTTGCAACACTTCATCTCGCGCATCAACAGTAGTAAATCGCACAATAAAAGCACCATTCATTTTCATGACCACTTTATCAATCCCAAACCTTCCCCATATTCGTCTGATATATCCATTCATTACCTGATATGGCGGTTTGGCTCCCATTACATAGCACACCAAGGCTGAATTCCAGAATTCAATCTCCTCTTGCACATCCTCAACCTCAATTCGCCCAATTCGCTTACCATTAGTCTCTGTTGGTTGTACAAATTCTAGTTTAGTTCCCGCACCCCGAAACTTAGTGACATCAAAATGATCCCATATTGTGCCCAATTTAGGCTTCTCCTGCATCAAATCGTTCTTATCCAATTCCACTTCAATAGTCTCCTTTTCAGGCGACTTGATCAGTTGTACCACTCTCTGTATGCACTCCGTTATTGTGTTTTGAACTTCCTTATCACCTTCATTTTCCTGCACTTTTTCCTGCATTTGCTTCATTAGGGTTTCTATTTCCCCCAAATACTTTACACTAACCTCTGCATTACTTTCTCCATTAGAACCTTGTGTCTTCCTACTACCTTTTTCCTCCCCCTGATCCGTTCTTTCTGCCCCAACATTGATTGTTTCATCAGCTCCTGATACCTTTCCAGTTTTCAGAGTCCCTTTCCTCCTCTTCGCCATGGCGAACAAATTAAGTTTCTTATAAATAAGTTTCTAATAAATACATAAAAGAAGTATAGATGTGAAATTAAGAATACTAAAAATTTCTTGACAATTACATTGTTATTTTGAAAAGTAATCAATCATATTGTTTCTTTAAAAAAAAGTTAATTTGTTATTTATCATAATAAATGTTATTAATAATGTTATTATTTTTCATAGTCGGATGTTTATTGCAAGTGTTTTGAGTCATTTAGGGTTTAGGGGTTAGCCGACTAGGACGATTGGAATTCGATCATTCTGGTCAGAAATTTATTGTGATATATTTTGATTCTGTATTGGCCGACCGATCATACTGGTATGCCAATCGTCCTAGTCGGCTTCTAATTGCAAGTGTTTTAAGTATTTCAGTGTTTAGGGGTTAGCCGACTGGGACAACTGGAATACCGGCCCAGTCGGACATTTATTGTGACTTCTTTTTATTTTGTATTGTCCGACCGGAACGACTGGTAGCCCAATCGTCTTAGTCTGCATTTTATTTCAAGTATTTTGAGTCTCTGCATTAGCCGACTGAGATGACTGATCTGCCAATCGCCCTAGTCAGCATTTTATTGCAAGTATTTTAGGTCTCTGCATTGGCCGACTGGGACGACTGGAATACTGGTCGCCCCGGTCGGATATTTATTGTGATATTATTTTATTCTATATTGGCCGATCGGTCATACTGGTATGCCAATCGTCCTAGTCGGCATTTTATTGCAAGTGTTTTAAGTCTCTGCACTGACCGATTGGGACGATCAGAAAGCCGGTTGTCCCGGTCGAAAATTAATTACAATATTTTTTTATTGTATATTACCGGTCATACTGGTATGCTAATCGTCCTAGTCGCCATTTTATTGCAAGTGTTTTATATCTCTGCATTGGCCGACCGGGACAATTGATGTTGTAAGTTGATGAAGCACATTTTCCACTGATATTGACTCATTCAAAATATCACCCTCACAACCTGATGTAGATGTAATATCATAAACCCTCGGCTCTTCTATGTTGACGTTGAAATATTAATCTTGACATATTTCATCATTGTCATTCTGATATGTTTCTCCGTCCACAACTTCAAAAATTCCTTTGTTATTTCCTGTCTCAAGTTCCTCATTCTTGATCAACTCAACATATAAAACGCTTCTACATTTTGATATGTTACAACGATCCAAAAAATAACACTTAACTTCAAAATCATCTAAAATATGTATCGGGCTTAAGACATTATAAGACAAAGGAATATAACTCAATTTTATTTTTGTAGTTGTCCGATCCACATGATTCTTTTTTGCATATACGATCATGAAGCTCTGAAAGTTTTATCTTGTTTGGATCATCTAGTATTAATATGCTCATCATTTGATCATTTCTTGACACCCATTCATATGATTTGTCCTCTTTTTTATTCCATTCGCCATCATATCGGTAATATAAAGAAATCTCACACATTTTTCTATAAGATAAAAATGAAATACATATGAGTCAATTGAAAAAATTAGGAAAACAGGGGGCAGTCTAATGTGGCAGACTGGGAAGATTGGTGTACCGATCGGATCGGTCTGTCAGTCTAAAAACTGATAAAATTCAACTAAACCGACTGGGTAGACCGGTTAACATGAATACCGGTCTGCTTTTACTGTTCATCGTCTTCCCCACAAAAAAATTAGAATTTTTATGTGTAAAAGTTAAAAAAACACATTCTTGATAATATCTTATATTAATATTCTTAAAAATTAAACATAATCATAAATCATCTCCCACAAAAGAAAACCAAAATAAAATTCAACTGATAAAAATTATCGATTTTATTAAATAAAACAGGGTTTGCTTAGTTACAAATGCAAGGGAAGGATCGAAGAAGTTTCAGAATTTTGCCTTTCTTCCCAAACCCTAATGCTTTGTTTTGTTATTTCTTCACTTCGTTTCTCCTTTGCTTTGTTGTACGTTTCTTCTTCTCTTTCTACTCTCTTTTATTCTTTTAATTTGTTTTTTGTTTTGTTTTTTTAATTTGTTTTGTGATGGTAAGATATTTTTTAACTTAAAGGGCACTTTTGTCCTTTTACCATAAACTTGTGTAAAATAAATAAAAAATAATATTTGTTTTAGTTGGAGGTTATATCTTAAATGGGTGCACATTTGAAGGCTATTTACCCAATTGTTCCGTAATGGACTTCTTGCTTCTAAATTACTTTAAATTTTAATTTTTCAAATTATTTTTTTTTCATTTAATATTTTATATATTTGGCACAATTGTCTTTGATGAGTAATTAATTTAACATAATGCTACAATTAACTCCTCATGAAAAGGATTTAGAGCATTAGCAATGGTAAAGCTCTCAATAAGACCTCTTGGCACTTTCTTATAATGTCATATCAATTCCCTTCAAAATAAAAAGAGTCTAGTTGGGATAATCTCCAATAGAGTTAGTCAGATAGCTGAATTTTGTTGCATTGATTACGGTTCGATTCCCCTAAATAAATGCCTATTGGTCTCCCGAGTCTATTAGCTATAGACAACTTATACTGATTTAACTATGTTCTGTAGTTTGCAGACAATCACACAAGAGCGAACTTTATTTAATGCGCGCATATGGGTAACGGTGGTGGATTTTCTTCGTAAAAAAAAAGTATTACCAATTTTCACCACAATGCTACACTTCTTTTGGACCCACATTGCCACATTATTTTTCACTATGTCTCAATTTTTACCCTTCTCGTAGGGCTGTTAATGGGCGGGGAATATCCAAATTTAAACCGGACTTGCGAAATACCCACAAAAAAATATTTTACTCGGAGGTCCCGGACCCGATCGCATACCTGACGGGTCAAAAAAAGTTAGACCCGACGAGCCGGTTACATTCGGGTCGGATCGGCGTCGGGCAATACCCACAAGTAAACTTTGGGTATTGTTCGAGTATTTCAAATGGTAAAATTACGGGTAATGTTCGAGTATTTTTCGTGAAAAATACCCGCGGGTAAAAATTGGACTCAGACCCGACCAAGACCTGAACTACCTAGTGTCTTCGGGTCCGAATCGGGTTTGGGTCTCAAACCCTATGGGTCGGGTCCGAATCAGGTAAGGTTTCTATTGAATGGGTTTGAGTTTGGGCAATCCCCGTCCTTTGACAAGTCTACCTCTTCGTACCTTTTTGAGATAATTTTTCCGTGAAAGAGGAGTGGGTGGTGCGTAGGATTGATAGACAAACCAATTACTTGATATTTGATTTAAATTCGATCATTAAAAGTTTATTTGCGTGTTCGTTAGTTTATCAAATCAAACTTGAACAACTTTTTACATTTGATTAGTTTCAAATTTCAGCTCGAGCTCATCCAGATAAGAATAATAAATATATGGACAAATTACTTGAGCTTGACTTATATTCATCTCTATTAAAGTTCGTTTGAGCTTCTCATTTAACAATTAAATAAGCTCAAACACAAATTTTAAAATTTGAATATAATTCAAGTAATTTTAAAAAACTTTTTATTTGTATCGAATTGATTCGAATCATTTGTACCTTGGTGGAGTGGGGTGGAGTGAGCTATTAACTATTAAAAAGCAAATCATGTGGTGAATGATTTAGATGCCCATTGTGTATAATAGTTGAATATTTGGCAATATGACTTATGTAGTAAATGACAATGAAATGTAACGAATTAGAGGTGCACTTCTTATGGAGCAAAATATATAAAGTCAAATCAACAAAAAGGCTACAAAATAAAGGATTATAATTTGCACGATATGGGGGTGTGATTATAATGTCCCACTCTCTTTTTCCCAACAAAATTTAGATTGATTGATCTCATTCTCCTTTACACTAATAAAGTTGTATTATTTGGTCCAAATAAAAAATAGGGATGTATTATTTGTGCCTCCAACTATATAATATTTAATTGGAAATTGATACTCATATTTCAAATATTACAAATTAAACTTGTGATGTAAGATATTAGAAATGTGAGAATTACAAAGGTACTCATGAATTAGATGAAATTATAGTTATTTTAAAACAATACGCAATAAATATCCTCAATATCTATTATTCTATACATCATTAAACGTAAGAGTATGATAATAAATTGCACTCTTTCTAATTTTGAGATATATAATGGACTAAAACTAAAATCGGTATCAAAAGAGCATATTTTTGTACAAAATCGAAGAGAGAAAGGAAATCGAACTCTTCCACAAATAGGAATGTGTTGATTTATTCGTTTCTCACCTATGTGATTCCTGTTATTTCCCGTCCCGTGTTGGGAACATTTATTAAGAATTATATTGGATCGGTTTAATTTTGCACACCTAAATTTTGGTAAGATAGTATATATATATATATATATATCGAAAATAATATATTTTATTCGTCCCAAAAAAAGATG
Organism: Verbascum thapsus; assembly: GCA_963669365.1. Classification (NCBI taxonomy): domain Eukaryota; kingdom Viridiplantae; phylum Streptophyta; class Magnoliopsida; order Lamiales; family Scrophulariaceae; genus Verbascum; species Verbascum thapsus. The sequence goes on along the minus strand of OY770110.1, from coordinate 13,489,955 downwards.
TCCTTTACAACTAATCTCTATATTTAAATAAAGTTCTATGTTAATCATAATTTAGGGAAAAAACACCTAAATAAAATTAGAGATGATTAAGTTATATTTGTTTTTAACAAATATACATATGATGGACATGTGAAAATGTAATTGTATTTGTCCTATATAATAAAATAAGTTCAAATTGATTGATTTGCTACTAAATTAAGATTATTGGGCATAACAAACGAAGAAAGAAAACATTAATATCTTTAAAATAAATTTAAGAGCATAATAGACACTGTATCAATAAACAACTAATGGGGACAACCTAATAAAAGGTTGAACAAATTTTTTTTGAGACCAATTAAGTAATTTATGTATAAAAAAATGATTGTAATAATATCTAAATTTAATATTTGAAGTTCATCATCTATGACAAATGACTCTTAAAAGAAAATTTACACAAGTAAAATAATTTTGTTTTCTTTTTGTCACGTTTTTATCTTAATAGAGCTTCTTGGTCCAATCAAATTTTATATTTTTTTTATTATTGAAATGTAGAAAGCCCTTTTTCAATCCAAATTCAACATAGAAATTCGAAAAATTGTTGGGGACTGAACCTCGTAATCACTTCCGACTTGTTTCAATCAATTTCTCTACTGATTTTTGTAAAATTCAACAAATTTAATGTGTTATAAATTAATATATGAAAAATAAATTTTTAAAAATCATAACTCAACCAAAATATATAATGTATGTCATATCGAACTTTTATAGAATAACCCCTCATCTTCAACTTCATTGTTTAATTTCCTAAAGTAAATATACATTACAGAAAAACGGGATAATTTTATCAAATATTATTCAAGTTTATTTTTATCTTCGGCTAATAACGCGTATCAGTACTTGTGATGTTGATATAGAGCACGAGCGAAAGCCTTTGATATGTTAGGTCTCTTCTTTGGGCATGTGATGTAGAGGCATCCTATGGCGAACAAAGTGCTTAATATTTACTTGTCGAACAAAATGAGTGACTAAGATACAACGATTACAAATAAAAAGGTTGATAATGAATGGAAATTGGAACTTAGAGGGTGTTTGGCTAAGTTTATAAGCTCTTTTAAACATCTTATAAGATGTTTGAGAGCTTATAAGATCTCTAACAGTGTTTGGATAATTTCATTTAATAAGAGCTGATAAAACCAAAAAATAAGATATTTGAGTCTTATAAGTTAATAAAAAATAAGTTAGCTCAACCACCTTATTTCAAAATCTTAAATTTGGGATGTTGTTTATATTTTTAAAAGACATAAATAACCATAGTTAACTTTATTCTTTCCAACAATACCTTTCTCCGAAAAATGTTTATTTTTATTATTGCACAAATTCTCTCGTATAATATTTGAAAACATCTTATAAGTCCAATAAACTTATTTTATCCAAACACATAAGAGCTTATTTTCTAAATAAGACCAAACATCTTATAAGATCTTAAAACATCTTATAAGGTGTTTTAAATAAACTTAGCCAAACACCCTCTTAGTCGAGGGGTTACTCACCATGATAATGAGTTGGACGTTAAAAATGATGGGTGTATTGAGTAGCAGGAAGGATACAAAGTATGTGAATGAGAAGAAAGATGAAGAGGTATTACCACTATTGAATTTTTTTGCGAGTCTAGTTGTAAATATTCTCGATTATGATCAACATATATTGCCTTGTTTGTTTATGTTTTCAAAATCCATTTTCAACTTTTTAAATCACAAAATTCAAAATAAACTTAACAAACCAAAATTCTCATCAAAATTCTACTTTTTTCAACTCTACTTTCCAATCTCTTATATAACTAACTATCAATCATATATACAACTTTTTCACTCATTTACCAATTAAATCAATCATTATTTCACTTTCTCTTTAATATTTTACACTTTTTTTTATCTATATTTCTGTATTTTTTATTTTGAATAATCATTATATACACCACTAACACAATTATTATACACATCATCCATCAACCTATCACTATTAATTTGATATTTCTTACAACTTTTAACCTATTTCTAAAAACATAAACAAGCACCTACCATTTTCATACGAATTTTCATAGTACGCGATCCCCGAGAAAATTTTATCTAAAAAATATAAACAAACATAGCCATAAAATTTGCGCTTGACCATGGGGTCAAATGACACCTTAATTTGCGAAATTTCTGGTAAGAGTAGTTTCCCGATTTGATGGTATATTTGTCTAAAAAATCATGATAAATGTGAGAAAATGGTAAGAAATGTGGTTTGAGAAGCGAGTTTGTATGTGTTTTTCAGAAAAAATATGTAATGATTACGATTGATGGAGTATATTTTTTGTTACGAAAAATTTGTTTGAAATAATATTTAAATATATATTTTATTAAATATTCTCAGTCAAAACCATCGCTTTAAACATAACAATAGTTATAATAAATTTTATTTTAAATGTTGCAATATTTCAAGTCACAATATGTGGCAAATTTAATTTTTGAGTAAAAATTTAGTTTGAAAACCCCATTTTTATTAGTAATGGTAATTATCCATAAATAATATAGGTCATTTTTTTTTTCAAGATATTTTTGGGAATTATTTTGAGATTTTTTTAACAAAGTTTATATGAGTTATCAAATAAGTGAGTTTTATAACTTTTTGTATTCGAAAACATGGCTATATTTGATTTTGTTTTGGTTGGTTATTTTGGTGAGAATTATTGGTGATAAATTTTTTGGGACACGTGCATATTTGATGAGATTGTGTTTGGTTTTATTTTGATAGTTATTGTTGGGTGAATTTTTTATAGTGTTTGTTTTTGTTTCCAAAGGGAACATAAATTACTGTAGCAGTCAAATCGCGTAATCTTTTGTCTGTTAGTAATTAATTTGTGATTGAAAATTATAATATAATATTAAGATTGTAATAATTTTTATATATAGAAGAATATTTATAAAGTCTAATTTTTTTTTTGGTGGCCTAGTTAGACCAAAATTATTTTGATACACATTAAAAATTTTAGACTATTAAATTATTACATAGTCTAATTGTCTCATATTAATATTTTTTGAATTAAATTCTATGATTACATTCTAATTGTTATTTACTAATTATTGAACATTAAAAAAATATTGTTCAAAATTTATTAATTATTTGGACAAATTCTTATTTAATTGCAAAACAATATTTATTTGTGGATGATTGGAGTATGTAATTTTGCATAGAGATAATATCAAGTGTTTGAAAATATAAAATAATTTATAAAAGATGCATAGATGGTATGAGGAGAGAGAGTGTTATTGAGATGTGACAAATGATGTATATTGATTAGATAAGAGAAAAATATAAAATAATCATTTTTTTGGCCAAAATCAAATTTGGCCAAATATTGCTTTTTTTCTTGGTCCAAAATCATACAAGGCAAACATAAATTGGCCAATTTTTGGTCCAAAATTGGTTCAAAACAAAACCAATACCCATATTTTTTTGCAATGAAGTTGGCTAACCAATTGGGCCTTAATTTTTTCGAGAAAATTGTACAAGACTAACATGCAAGCTTATTTGAGTGAAAAACAATAATCCAAATGTTTTCTGACACGAATGAAATAAAATATAAAATACAAAAATTAAAATAACAAATCCAGTTTTCACTTTTCACCATTTTATCTAAAAAAGTAAAAAAAATACCTCTCGCATTGTCAATTAACCCAAAATCTAGTACTTCTACTACTACTTCACCATACCGAAGCCACGACAATGGAGTACAAACCCCCAAATCGACAAGAACAACAATCTGAAGATTCACAAAACATCTCAGAAATCGACGAATTCTGGGCCCCACTAGCATGGGCCCACTTAATCTCCGTACGCCAAACCTCGCCCTTGATTCAGTGCATCACGAACTTCGTATCCATGGATCTCGTCGCCAATGTTCTTCTTTCCGGCGGCGCGTCGCCGGCGATGATACACTCCGTTCACGAAATCCCTGATTTCACGCCCAAAACCCATGCGGTATATGTGAATCTGGGAACACTCGTGCATGACTGGCTACCGGCGATGAAGATGGCTGCCCGGGTTGCGAATGAGTGTGGTAAGCCTTGGGTGCTGGACCCGGTGGCCGCCGGAGCTTCCGGTTTCCGGTTAGAGGCTTGTTTGGAGATGTTGAAGTTGAAGCCCTGTGTTGTTAGGGGGAATGGGTCTGAGATTATGGCTCTTTTTAAGGGCTCTGTGGATGAAAATTCTAAGGTAATTTTTGTAATTGTTTTTGTTCCTAAATTTTTTTTACAAATTTAGATTTTGTTTTTCAGATGTTATTTACACTATTGATTACTGACATTTGAAACTTACTGAATTATTTACTCTGCATTACAAACAATAACATTTAAACCATATCAAATTGGTTAAAAAATGCACATTAATTGTGGATTTGAGTTGGTGGTTCATATTTATGTTATATATGTTGTATTATTGATTGATTTGATACTCAAATGATTAATATTTGTGTGTTGTTTAAACATGTGTAAGATCAAGTGATTTGAATTTTCTTTGTGGAATTTATGGATTTGTGTGGTATAGGAATACCAATAAGTAGAGGACTCAAAATTCTTGATTTTGTTTATGTAATTGTAGAAATGTTTGCTTGCACATTTCGATTTTCTTAGTAAGCCCTTATCGAAATTACGCCGAAATTACCTCTTCTGCATTCATCAATGTTGAGTTTACATTTTTCTCCATAACGGCGATTGAGGTGATTTTACTATTATACCCTTGCATCCAACGGTATATTAATGGCCCCGGACCATTCTTAGAACTATCCGTTTTCTTCTAGAATGGGTGGGTTTGAAATTGAATCCATCTTGAAAACCCGTTTTTGAGTACATAAGGCATTAAACTTGGAACTTAAATATTTCTTATTTCGATCATCTTCGGGTGTACAACCACAACCGGGCGAGATTTTGGTTGATTGTTATGATTGTTGGACGAATTGTAGTTGTAAAAGTTCAGTTCAATATCATCGGTCTACGCTGTTTTCAGAATTTCCAAACAAACAATTCTTTCATTGAAGTTTTCTAACAAGCGTCTCGTTTTCAGAGTAACAATTGTTTGCTGTGTGGTTTTTTCATTCTTTCGAAACGTATTGATTTTCCGTTGATATTTATTTCTTGATGATCGCATCCAATGCAATAGTCTTTCTTCTAGTAAGATTTTTGTTGGCATAGGAATCACATTATAATACGATATATCATAGTTGTGAAAGACCCTCAACGCCATGAACCATGGTATGAAAGCCCGAAACGGTGCGCCATTTCGAAGTTCAAAATTAAATACTTTTCTTGGGTCAAAATCGACGGTTAACTAGTCAAAAATAGGTAAATTTGGGATACACAACCTTTAAGGTTTCAAAATTAGGCACCAAATTGAAAAATCCCTAACATTTTCAAAATTGGCTCCAAATTAGGAAAAAAAAAAAAAACTAACCTCTAGCTGTGAAAACCTGAGTTAGCATATTTTGATTTAGATAATTAGAGAATTATCTAAATTAGATTGTTACCTTATTGTTGTGTTGAAAGGCTTGACATTAATTCGTTTTATTTTTTATTTCTTGAAAACCTATTATTTATGGTTTATTTTTTTATATTATTATTGAAAAGCTAGCATATTATTGATTACATTAGTATATATAATTATTTTATTTTTTATAATTTCTGCTTCGAAAAGGCACAATAACATTAGTATATATAATTATTTCATTTTTTATAATTTCTGCTTCGAAAAGGCGTGCGCTGCATAATTTGCCATTAATAACTATGCGATATATATATATTCGTTTCACAATCTTATGAGGGGTATAAATGTCTTTTCAGGGTGCGGACAGCTTGCACGAATCGACGGATGCTATTGAAGCGGCAAAATCCCTGGCTCAAATCAGTGGAAGTATAGTAGCTGTATCTGGGGCCGTCGATATAGTCACAGACGGCGATCGTGTGGTTGGCGTTAAAAACGGGGTTCCCATGTTACAAAAGATTACGGCAACGGGATGTTCCGTCACAGCCCTAATCGCCGCTTTTGTAGCAATCGACCCATCACGACCGTTCGAAGCCACTGCTACGGCTTTGTCTGTATTTGGTCTTGTTGGCGAGATCGGAATGGAGATGGCTGCGGGCCCCGCTTCGTTGAGAATGTACTTGATTGACGCTCTTCACGGATTGGACGAAGACACTATTCTTCGACGCGTGAATATTGAGAATATGTGATGAAGTAAATTATGAGATCGATATAAATTTTTTTGTAATTTTTTAAAGAATACTTATTACCGTAAAGACGAATTATAATAGTTAATTTGTTAGTTTAAGAGAGAAGATTGTGTTAATTGTGTATATAGAGTAATTTCAAGAATCGTGGCTCGGAAAATAAATTAGAAAAGATATAAGTTAAATGTAAAATCAGGAAAAATCTTAATTTTAGTTTCACAAGATATCGTAATTTTAGTAATAGTCCTACACTTTATGGGATTTTAGTAAACATCATAGTATTTAACACTAGTTGAAATATTAGTTTGAAATATTAGTTATTTTTTATAATAATGTTAGTCCCATGCTTTATTTTCGTTATTTTAAATTGCATTTTCCTCCTTTTAATTAAACAAAATGTATTAAACAACCCCTTAAACCAATATTATTTACCTTTTAACCCATGAAAAATAATTTAAAAATTAAAAAGAATAACATATGTGTTTAGCCGGGGACGTTCATAACATGGACCAATTATCATTTTCCTTAATAATTTTTTTTAATTTTTTTTCTCTAATTTGTAGGGGTAAGCGGCAATAATATTTGTTCAAGGGCATGTTTGATATATTTTATATAGTTTAAGAGGCGAAATGTAATTTTAAATAACAAAATAAGATATCAGACTAACATTAATAAAAAAGGACTAACATTGCAACTTTATCAAATTATTCAGATTGTTTTTAAATTTTAATAAAATGTGGAAGTAAAACTAAAATTGTGATATTCTATGGGACTAAATTTACAATTTTCCTGGTAAAATCATGATCATAATAATTAGAGCAACATGAAGTCATGAAAATTACCTTATACGTATCTTTTAATAATATATAAAATAAGAATTTCTTTATAACTTCATGACTAGGTTAATGAGAAAACTTTCTTGAATCATGCGAGCTTTAATTAATTACCATGCGACAATCCTCATGGGATTGATTATCATGCATCTCTAGACTTTATGACAATTATTAATAATAAAGATTTCATCTTAAATAAAAATAAAAAATAAGGCATATATATATATGATGTCACACATACACCAAAAAACATATATCAAATTTAGTAATTATACCAAAGATTTTCTCTAGAGCCTATTGTTATAATTTATTTTCATGGACTTCACAAACTCATGGAGGGTATTATTGTTCTTAGCAATAGCTTTGTTTGGTGCATCCATGGCTACCAAGTATGAAGTTGGTGACCACCTTGGCTGGACTGCAGCTGGAAATATTGACTATAATTATTGGGCTTTTGACCATAAAAGTTTTCGAATCGGCGATCAATTAGGTTTTCTCTATCACTACTTCGATTACTTCATATAACAAAATTTCATATAATTCACGTGTAAAACATATACTCATCTGTTATCCAAATCAACGCTAGTTGCACGAGATACGTCTCTTTCGTCTTTGGACCCAGATATGGCTCAGAGATACATATCTGGCACCGGAGCAGATCGTTTATTCCACAATGGTATACTTCAATAATGTCACAAATGATCATTTGTGAGATTGACAATTATCAGTTAATTTGAATTAATATATATATATATATTATTTTTAATGAACATTTGTCAATTTCACAATTGTGTGACACCGTTTGTACACCATTGTGAGATAGAATATCGATTCAGATCTGGCACGCCTTATCACATTTCAAAAAAATCAAAATAAATTAGAATATTTGAACAAACATGACGAATCTTTTTTTTTTTGTTTTACATTTTCGAAGTTTTAAAAGTGAACAATTAGTAACATTAATTAAAAAAAGATTGGTTTGCATTTCGTAATTTATTTTTTTTGTATGTGTGACGTATAATACCTAACAATTTTTTGAATTTCATATCGGTATATCCATATTATGTCGCGCTTTTTAGTACACTATAAAATATGATTGACATTGATTATTTGATAACACTTAATTAAAGAAATTGTTGCTACAGTTTTCAAGTACGATCGTCAATTCCACAATGTGATGGAAGTGAATAAGGAAGATTATGAGTCGTGTAATTCCAAATCACCAATTCTTACATACACAACAGGGCACGACTCGATCGAGCTAAAATCATGCGGCCACCATTACTACATTTGTGGTTCTTACGGTCATTGTGAGGCCGGACAAAAAGTTGATATCTTTGTCAAAGGCAAGAATGACACTTGTGTCCCGATCGTTAGTCCACCGAGTCACAATGCTGCTCTATCTTCAACAGTTTCTCTCAAGTGCTTGTTTGCTGCCATGTTGGGCATTGTTGCTTACATATTTTAGCTTAACTAGCAAAAAGAACATGCGTTGCACGTAGTCTACTATGTTTTTATTAAATTTTAGTATAGGTTTTTATATGATATAATATTATGTTAGAAAATTATATATAATAATATGATAATAGTAAAATAAGATTGTATATATTAATAGAATATTCAATTTGATGGTCATCGACGACCAAATTATAATGTCTCCATTGTTTTAACATAAACCCTTATTTTTATTTCCTCAGCTAAAATTTTAGAACTTTTTTTAAAATAAATTCAGGAAAAATTTGACAACTTAAATTCAGGAAATATTTCAAAAATCTAAAAACGATTGTGTATTCCGAAAGCCCATTTCACCACCTTTTATACAACAGCCCCCCAAAAACTTAAGTTTAACAAAATTTATAGGCCTAGTCGCTCTCAACCTTCAACGTTTAAATTAATCAATTGTATATTTCTATAGCACTTATTTATTTATAAAATTTATATTGATAATTGATATAAATTATGATTTTAATATCAATTTTTATTTATTAACTTTTTAAATAATTAAAAATATATTTTTAGATTATTACCATATTAAATTCATAAATTATATAAATTATTTTAAACGCCTATATTATAAAAAACATGAATAATATGATTTATCAATTTGGAAAAATAGAATAGCTTACATAAATTAATTGATTATTTTTAACTTACTAAATGAAGTGAATTTAATCCACAAAGTTGTCAATTCTAACTTTTGTTTTTTTGGAACGAAAAAATCTATAGTACGGGTTTTAAGATTGGAAAAGGTTTCATTAACTTTAGACCTCAAAATTGTTTTAGAATTTTTAGTAAGAGAAATTTATATAAGATTCAAGTTGAGTAAACATTGAAGTTATAAACTGGTCATTTTCTTTATTTGAAACTCGTACAGGACATTAGTTTTAATAATTAAATACTTAAGAATATTTATTTTGGAAACCTTGTGATTTATTTTTAAAATACTGATTGTGGCAATGTAAAATGGTACATGTAATGTATTTTAAATGCTATTATTTTAAGTTTTTCAAAAGCATTCTGAATACAAATGAAAATTAAAATTTTAAGAAAAAATATTATGTATTGTGAAACACCCAAACTATTTTACTATATTTTTTAGGAGAACCACTCTATCGGAGTGCTTTCAAAGCTATCCCTTCTATTTTTTTATCTAAACATAATAATGGATAATTAAGGACATCTAACTCCCGCACAAGGAGAACTATTATATTGTATATAAGACTATATATAATATTTTTTTTAGATGTTTTGTGCATCTTTTTCTTGTATATATTTTAGTTACATAATGAACTATGACCTTTGGTACTTCTAGTTTGATTAAAAATAATCTTTACGTTGGTATATAGTATTGCAAAACAGTTGACTTGTACAGTTTTATAACTTCGAAAATAATGTAGTACAATCAACGATTTTCTCACTAAAACAATAGAAGTATATAGTCTTTCTCCAAATTATTTACTTTTATTTAGTCATTTTAAAAAATAAAACTATATCAAGTGCATTCAGGACTAAATTTAAGGTTAATAATATTGATAAAGATATAATAAAATTGGGAAGAAAGTGAGACATTAGAATTAGGTGGAATTTAATGATTTCAATAATGACGAGGAATTGAAATTCTAATCTCTACCAATTATTACATTTCTTTCTTGATACCGAATCTGATAAAGACAAAATTCGATATTTTACTATTAAATTAATGAGTAATTAAAATCCACCCCACTTTCTATCAGATTATGCCCACTACTTTCCTACAAGATTTATGATACATAAAAAGCACCTACTTTCTATCAAATTAATACCAACTAACAAGGGGCAACCTCCGGTAGAGTTGGTAGGACAGCTGAATCTTGTGGCCTTGATCACGGTTTCGATTCCCGCTGAAGGACTGCCTATTAGCCTTCTCTGCTGTGAGCATGTCAGCTATTGACAACATAGGCAGGTCGAACTCTCTTATGTGGTTTGCAGGTTATTACACAAGAGCGAGATTTACTCAGTGCGTAGTCTAAGGGTAGTGGCTACGGGTTTCACCATCATAAAAAAACAACAACTAATAACATACAATTAAAATTGGTAGAGCAAGGGGAATTTAGGTGAAATATCGATCTTTTAGATATTTTCTCATGGTTACTACTATGTATCCGATCCAATGTTTTGATTGCGTTTCAAAAAATTAATGGAGGGTGAAAATATGATTACTTAACTATAAAAGAAATAAAGAATATAGAAAGAGTTACACTATAAAATAAAATAAACATACATTATATTATAATACATGAAAAAACAAAATCATGGTTCAGCAGATTTTTCTACTTCTTGTATACCTTCTTCTTCATTGTTCATCACTTTGGTTTGTTTCAACACAGGAAAAATCAGCTTCCACACTGCCCCATTCATAAATTCCAATCAATATATATATATACAAAAAAATCATATATTTCGAAAATACTTACAATATATATATATAGATAGATACTCACAGTATATTGTTGCAGCAAACCACTCATTGACAATCTTAATCCATGTACTAGCCCACCCAACGTCGATGCTCCATCTGTTCGTAAAACCCTTTTAGTAAATGAAGATATCGAAAATTACGACTTAACTTTGTGTTTTTTTTTTTTTTTTTTTCCATTTCATCAATTTAATCCTTGATTCGACTCGGGATATGAGCAACAAAGACATGGCTTTGTTTGTTTATGTTTCTGAAATGAAATTTAAAAATTTACTTGAGAATCGCGTATTATGGAAATTCGTGTGAGAATGGTACATTTTTGTTTATATTTTTAAAATAGGTTAAAAATTGTAAGACATGTCAAATCGTGATAGATAATATATAGAATAATTGTGTTAGTGGTGTATATAATGATTATGTGAATTAAAAAATAAAAAAAATTGGATAAGAATTGTAAAGTATGAAAGAGAAAGTGGAAAAATGACTATAAGAAATGATTTGATTGGTAAATGTGTGAATTGATGTATATATGATTGATAGTTAGATATATAAGAGATCTAAAAAGTAGAGTTGAAAAAAGATGAATTGATATAAGAATTTTGTGTGTTATGTTTATTTTTGAATTTTGAAATTTAAAAACTTGAAAATTTGGGAACATCATCAAACAAGGCCTTACTTTCTTGTGAGGCTCCCTAAATTCCAGCTGATAAATAACATTGCAAAGTACATGGATCCTAACGAGAACACCAAGTGAAAGAATCCGTAACTATATGGAATATCGTCCTCCGTCTGTGCTTCTTCTTTACGGAACTGCAGTCGAATGAGAACATATTAGTTATACACCGGAATTTAGGGCTGAATATTGAGCCAAGCTACTCGGTTTACCTAACCAAACTTGAACAATGTTTTAAAAAAATAAGAAAAACATGTACAAAATATTCAAACTACTCGAGGTCGACTCGTGATTGGCGCGATTAAAGCTCGGCTCGATGAACAATCAAACCAAGCTCAAACACAATTTTTAAAGTTCAATTATATTTCAAACAGACTTGTGCATCCAGCTCGACTCAACTCGACTCATTTAAACTCTTACCTTGGATAGAAATATGCAAAAAGATTTCTCAAAAGAAGGATTTTTGCTCTTATTTTTGGTAATTTCTTTAGGAATGGATAATGGTGTAGCACAATGGTGTCACATCGTGGTGAGATTGACAAGTGCCCATTTATTTTAATTATTATTTATATTTTTTTTAATGGATACTTGTCAATCCAATAATGATGTGATACGACATCTGGTCCCAATTTCTTCAACCGACCTGAAATGTTTGTGAGTCAATCCCGGTGGAAAACGTCGCCATAACGATTACGCATAGAGCAATGACGAAGCCCTGGAAGAATCAACAAGAAAAACAGTCGGAAAACTAACTTCTAGCTTATAAAAACGAAGTATACGAAAAGCAAGTGCAAATAGAGAGAGGAAGAAATCGATAAAATTAGGTGAGTTAAAATTGCAAATAGCGAAATCTTACGACTATATTAAGCCAACCGCCATGTCCGCCTTCTTTCTTTAGAGGGCTACATTTGTCGCTAGCGGGCTCGCTGTTATTGAATTTTTACAAAATCGACAAAAATATATAAGTATCTAATATCAAAACAAGAATGTTCTTTAGCAGATTAATATAAAATTGTTATGGGTTTCTAATATTGTGATTGATTTGAGGATTTGGAAGTTAAATTTTTTTAAAATAACCCATAATAGTGCTCGATTTTGCGGGATTATCGAGAAACGATTTTAAATCAAATTCGACATATATAAGACTTTTTACCTTCTTATAGCAGTCCAACATAGGAAAACAATGTAAGAGGCCATAATCCCTGAAGACAAAAGACCTCTGTTCACCTGTCTTAATCGTGGGAAACAATTATACATCAGAATTAGAAACTTTTAGTAGTCGATATGCATTTACGGTTCTTTTTATCGAAAATCAAATCGGAAAGATAAGAAATAATACTTAGGAGCGTATATTTAGTGCACAAGCTGACCTTAGAATGCAACGAAATAACCATCATGACCATAAGCAGAATCGCGGACCAAGATATGAAGAATATGTTGAGAGAGCATGACGTATTTGAGGCGTAAAACACGTACATCACGATTATGCCACCAACGGAGGCGATGTAAAATACAGTTGACATGAATAGTCCGATGGAACAGCTGCACGCGTAAACGGTAATGAAGAAATATAATGACGTTAAAATACAACTGTAATTGAAATAAATTACAAGATGTAAGAGAAAATAATGAGACACGTGTCATTAGGGATGTCAACGGGGAATACCCATACCCAAATCGGACCCATGAAATATTCAAAAAAAAATATTTTCCAAGGACCCAATCCAGATCCGGTCGCATACCCAAATTCCCGATGTCCATTCCCTGTTGAGTTAATCAATAGGAATGGAATTCGTTCCACTCTTAGAATATGTAAAATAAGAATTTTTCTGTTTACCGTACATAATTTGAAAAAAAAAATACTTTTTTTTGACAAAAAACACAAGATACTCAATTTATTTTGCGTATATTTTATGATTTCCAAGGCAGGGAGTATTATTTTCCCCACCGACATATTTGTTATTTGGTCCAAACAAAAGTTAGACCCGATTGGCCGGGTACGTTTCGGGTCAGGTCTACATCGGGTAAAGGCCCATGGATAAACTTCGAGTATTGACCCATAGGTATTTTCAAAGGGTAAAATTTGGATAAATTTCGAGTAAAAATTGTACTAGACCCGACCCAGACTCGAATTATCTAGTGTCATTGGATCTGAGTCGTGTACAGGTCTCAAATCCTACGGGTCGGGTCCGAGTTTGGGTACATTTTCTATTGAACGGGTCTGGGTCTGGACAATCCGAGCCTGTTGACAAGCTTACGTGTCATACAGTAAGCCGCTTGCTATTATTCATTCGGCCGACTATCGGAAAAAAACCCTTGAATCCAAATACTCGATAAAAAAATTTAAAAAGTGGAAGTTTTTAGTAAATGTAGAGTTGAGTTTACCTTGATTTATTTCTATCATCAGCCATCCAATAGTTATTCCACCATGTTATAAACTCGATAACGCTTATGAGCTGGAGAAGCAAAAACACCCTGTATGTTGCGACTTCAATCAAATATCAATTCGTATTATCCTTATACTAGAACGAACGCAACATTATAACACAAGATATGATCTTGTTTTTCGCTTTTTCTAAAAAATAAGTTGACATGATTTAAGGATTACCCTGCACCAACACGAGAAAGTTCACCTGCAAAAAGACGATAAAAACCTTTGTTATATAACGACATAAGAAAGACTAGTTTGATGGTATAAACTTCAATAATAAACAAGGTCAATTTGGCTTAAGAAAATTTAGGGTGTGTTTGGATCGAAGGATTTGAAATCTATGGATTTCAAATTCGTCAACAAATCCATGAAGTTCTTTTGGATGTATCCAAGTTATAATGGATTTCAAATCACTCGACATTCACTTTGAGCTATTTTCTCCATAACTACGGTGGATTTCAAATGACTACATTTTAGGTGCCATTTCAAATCCTTCCTCTAAATCCCCTCCACAAATCCAAATCACTCAATCCAAACACACCCTTAGAGACTAAGATATTCGTTTCGCTAGTAAACATACCGTATAGTTGAATGTAATCCGTTGGGACAAAAAATGGAACGATGAACGAGATAAGCAATAGAACGAATTTGAGAGCCCAACGCCCCGAATGCCAAATATTGCGAACATCGGATAATTTTCTAGTGTTACATGTTGTCACAAACATTATAAAGAAAAACATCTAGATCATATATGTCAAGGAAAAGTGTCTTGTTATATCCCGATAGATAAATTTGTGGAACGAAAAATATAATGTAACGACTTTTAAAGGATACAAAGCATCCTAAACTAACACGAAGCACTCCCATTGTATGGTCACATTCTTGCTCCTCTGCTCCACAAGCTTTTGAATCTGCAGTAGGAAAATTATCATAGAAAATAATTCGATGTACAAGTCGATTACAACACATGACTAATTGAGTGAAATTGCATAGTTGCCCCTCGGATAAGACCCTAATTAACAAAAGCACCCTGAAGTTCGAGACATTACCAAAATATCTCATAAGTAGTAAAATCATTGATGATTAGGTGTAAATATGTGTACGAGATGAATTTACTACGAGGATTGTAGTTATTATTATACGATACGACTATGATGCATCGTATACGAGGCTGATCTAATTGACCAATATAGGGAAATGGTAACGGGTTGCTGGGTCACGGGTAAGAGCCCTTTATGACCCGGCCCGGCAATCCTGATGACGTGGATCAAATGGCAACAAAATATCAAACCAAATGTCCAATCAATAACAGTGAATAAATAACCTATAAGTACCTCATTTAATGTTCAAATTAAGGACAAATGTTAGATTCTAATACACGAGCTACCCTAATATGATTTCAATTGTGGTACATAGGTAGCTTGCTATACGAGTTCAGTCTATAAGATTCACCCATATAAGATTCACCCAAATTCTGACCAGATCAATCCCAGTCAATATGAAATCTTATTTCTGACTCAGACTCTATTAGTAAAAGTTTTAAAACAAAAAATATTTCATCATTTCTCACAAACATTACTAAAATTCGAACGATAACATACTAAACATCAAATTTCAAAAATCGAGTGGACCGAAAATTTCTCTATTTTGCAATGTGAAGAGAGGTAAAAGAGTTCCAACTTACAAGGTAGCATTTGTAAAATCCTTTCCCCGTAATCTCGTAAAAGCCAAGCTATTACATTTGTTAACAAGAAAATCACGCCATAGGCATAACGAGCACGCAAAGATTTCTTCTTTCTCACCGAGCACTTAACGCTATTTTGTCGCGATTGGAATTGTTCTTCACTTTGAGTTTCTCCATCGACCCTTAATTCGGTTTCGGTCATTTTTAGGCCCTAAACTTTCACCATACAGAAAAATATCCTATATGCAAAAACTAGTTACTTCAAATAAAAATGCACATAAAAATCACCTTCTATCCAAATTACAAGTAAATAAATCACCTAAAATTGACCTCACACATAATTACAAAAAATTGGACAAATTTTCTAATTAAAAAAAGTTAATTTGAATTGGTCCCTAAAAATAGATTATTGCCTGGTAAAACAGTCAAGTTTCCTTCATCTACCTAGACAAGTGTACATCAAGAAAAGTATGTGTTTTAAGTTACATTTTGCTCAAGCAAGGAACAATTAATTAAATAAATATATGTGAGTAACCAAGAATAAAACCCTTTTTGAAGATTTTCACAAAGTGTAACAATGTGCAATAACTTGTGCATACTCTTACAAGAAAACAATCAAAATTACTCAAGCTTTTGTCAAGAAGAACAAGAAATGACATAACTTTATAAATGTTTTCAACAAATAAAACGCATCATAAAATAAATTAAAATCCATGAATGAACACAATGTGGAATGAAATAAAAGCATGCAAATAACTTAAAAACTGAAAATTATTTTAATTTTTGAAGACTAACCCTTTTTTTATTTCAGATTTTCCACTGCAGAATTTGGGAGCAAAGACACACAATTCAGGAAAGAAAAAGAGGGTCCTTTGATTTTTATATGGAAATGAAATAGAACTTTGTTCTTTTGTAAGAAAGAGAAATATAATCAATCATATAACAACCCACTTTTGTCACATGCGTAATAATAATCTTTTCTTAAATTTAATAAAATTTTAATAAAATTATTTTCCAATATATATATATATATATATATATATATATTATATACCAAAAAGTCAGCCACATAGGAGTGAAGGTACAGTTAAACTTTGAAATAAGTGCCTTCTAGGAGAAGTCTAATGAAATAAGTGCCAATTATTTACCTTTATTTTTGTGCTTTCAGAAATATATGTCTGCTTTTTACGTCTGTGGTAAATGACAATCTTCCACATTCTTGTCACATAAACTTGACTTTAAGTTTTATTAATTAAATTGGTAAAAGAATAAAAAAATTAGGATTTTCATAATTTGGTTAAGTTTATTACACGATAGTTTATGGCACAAACTACTAGCATTCAAATGTTTTCTCTAAGAACTGCAAAAATTGTTTTATATAGGGTTTTTGCAATTTTAATCTAGTTATTTTGTAAATATGTAAAAAAATTCATGAGACCTTTTTTGCAAATTTGTAAACAATAAGATTAAATTTACAAAATTACCTAAATAGCTGCGATTTTTTTCCTTTTCTTTAGTAGATAATCAAATTGTTGATAAATATTTTTAGAAATTTACGAGACTTTGATATTGAAACAATTATTACTACTTTATAACGTCCAATTATATCGAAAGTCCCTAAAATCAATGCAATTATGTAGGGCTTCAAAAAACAAAAACAAAAGTAAGATGATTAGAACTTTGTTAAAGAACTTAATTTACGCGTAATTAAACAAGAAATAATATACCAAGAGTGTTGATGAAGATTGAAGCAATGGAGACAAAAAGAAGGAGACAAGAAAGGTTGAGTGGGAGCCTATAAGATTGACCTTTTTTACTCAAATTAAATACAATAAAATAATATTTGTCATTTTTAATTAATAATGGAATTTTGCATTTTTATAAGATTAAATTAGTGACCGTTTGAGAATGGGAGGTGCTCGAGGTTTAGCGTTTGTCAATAATAGGTACAATTTTTGGATTAATTTTTACCTCAATCATGAGTAAGCATTTTGTATTTAACATTTATTGATGGGATTTTTATTGATGAAAGATATGAAGAATAATAAAATGTAGACATATTAAGTCTCAATTATAACATATTCATTTAAGGAATAAAATTAAGGTGAAAATGAAGAAAAATTGTTTTAGGGATAAGAAATTTGGTGTGAGATGTGAGTTTGGATGAATTTTTTTATATATAAAAAAAATATTACTTTGTTGTGAGAAATTTGTTTAGGTTGATACTTAAATATTGTTTTTACTATATATTTTTAGACAATCTCATCGAATTTGACATAAAAAAAATAGTCACAAAAGTTGCATTATTTTGCATTATGATACACAATTAAATTATGGGATTCTGAAGTTATTAGATACAATATTTGGACATTGTATACAAATCTTTGTGACAAAGCTCTGATGAATACAATTGTTTATTATTTAATTACATTTATTCTTTAAAAGTCTATCCATGATAATGTTAAGTAAATAAAATTTGAATTGGTTAACATCTTCTTCAGAAAAAAAGTGGCTTACAATTAAAAAAAAAAAAAAAATTTTGAAAATATCATTTATTTGGTATCTTTTAAAATTTCATAAAAAATCTCTTGAAATTTTAGATAATTTTATAAGAAATTATAAAAAAAAAGAGAAGAGAATTGTTCTAACTATTTATGTTGATAGTTTTCACTATCAATTAAAAAGGGTTTTTCACGTCTATTAATACTTTTATTTGTACGTCATAATTATTACAGGTGTATATATACACATTAAATATAATAGGAAATGACTAAAATTCCCTTAAAATAAACTTTTATATCCAAAACCCATATCACTCTTAATAACACATTCTCAAAAAATTTCCATCATAAAAATCCAAAAATTAAAATTAACAACTTTTGAACTAAATTACTCTTTATTTAATAAAATAATATTTGATCAATTAACTTTATTTTTTTCCCCTTGAAATCTGCTGATGAAAACATGTATATTATCAATTGATCTCGTTTCACTGTTTTTTAATTCTTTTTAGGGAATTGTACAAATGAAATGATAATGTTGGGTGTTATGTAATTAGGGAAAGGAATTAATAATTACATGTTGCAAAAAGTTAAGGGTGGGTTAATGATTTCCTAGCATGTGTTAAGTATAGGTATCATGCCTTGTTTTATTCTTTTTGACCAAATATTTTGGCCTTTATTGAAATATAACACAATTTTTTTCTATTTTATTATTTGTCTTCACACTACTTTTTGTGATGAAATGAAATGAAACACAATGATAAGATTGAATGTAATTGAAAGTTGTTAGGTTTTTTATGATTGGATTTGGTGTCTTTTTAGAGATAGTAAGTAATCTATAGCTTGTGTATATATGTAATGTAACATGTTTGAAGAAATAAATTTGTTTAAAGTTGGCAAGAATATTTGTGTAAGGAATATAAACGAGTCAAGCTCGAATAAATTTGGTAATTTTTTCAAGCTCAAGCTCGAGTCTTAATATACGAGCTCGAGCTCGAATTTGAGATTGTGAGCTTGGGTTCGAGCTCAATCTGAGTCCAAGCTCGCGAGTTCGAACTCGAGCCGAGCTTGTTTTTAAATTTAAAATTTATGCAGAAAAATTTGAAATTTGAAAAGTTTTAAAAAAATCTATTAATTATTTCATATTAATATAATAATAATAATAATAATAATAATATATTAAAAAATCCTGGCTCATAAGCTTTTTCCAAAAACAAATGGGCTCGTGCTCGAACTTATTCGAACCAAATTAACCCGGCTCGACTTACACCCCTATTTGTGTATAAGGATATTGCGCAATTTAAGGAGTCGTAATCTCTGAATCAACATGTGAATTTTATTTTTACATATTTTTTTCATGAATTTTGGGGTTTTAGTGGACGTTGAATCGTGCGCACTTATGTTGCTCGTCGATTTTTTTATATTAACTAATCATAAATTAGGCGGTAAAATTGTATTTTGATCCTATAAAAAAAGGCATGTTGTAACTTTATTTTCTTGTTCTATGGAATTTCAATATTATCTTACAAAAAAACGGATTGAGATAAAATGAATAAATTGCACAAAAATCTTATATTATGTGAATTGTGCAAATAAAAACGATGTATTATTTAAATATATAAAATATATTTCTTAATTTTGCATAAATATATTAATAATACAACATATGAACCTAGTCTTGACCTTTGCTTCTATCAAATCATTGCCAACGGAAGTTTATCTCTTTCCCAATTGTTAATGTTAGCTCTTATTATGTGATGTTAAAGCAAACTAATGAATATAGTGTTTCTATAATAAAACAAATATAAAATTATCCCACAGAAGCCAATCACACTAGTATAGATTACGAATACGAAAAATCAAAAATTTTTTTAAAAAAAATATACAAAATTATTAAAAACTAAATGAAAAAATATGTGATTGAGAGATGGATAGATCTGCTTTGGGCTTAGTGGGGATATCATAATTCTAATTTTAATTATATACTTTACAAAATTCTCACTTTATATGACCAGAAAAAATAAATCTATTTGATGTGCCTAAACCGCAAGCGCACGGCTTCGGTGCAGTACAAAAGATATCGTTCCCACGAAGACCGAATAATCAAGCACTAGATATCAATTATCAGTAATCTAAGCCTAATAAAAACGCGAGATAAATTGTAAAGAAAACTAAACAGAACGCAAGAAAATTGATTTGAGTTATATATGATTGGAAATTCCGGACTCAAGATTTACCACGATAAATATTATCAACTCAATTATATTACCAATGAAATTACTATCGCTACTTATGAAGGACACTATCCAATAGTACTCACTATCTTCTGTCGAAGTATAACAATTTACCCAAGCTAATTAATCAACTACTTTCGTGATGATTAGACTAAACTCAGATTCATTAATCTCTATGATAGTGTATCGATTCCTCAAAAGACCTAAAACTACTTTCGTGATTTAGGATCCTAGGTTTGAATTCTAGGGTTCTGATATAGATGTCACCTTTCAGAATTTTCACCTAATATCTATGAACATGCAAATATGTGGCCAACAAATTCGCAAGCATTAAAAACAAAGAAATCAAATCATAAGCATACGCGATGTAATATCAACGGTTCTATAATCTATATCGATAACATATTATCGGGCTATTCCCGATTTCAGAATAAGATGGATTACTCCATAGATACGAAAGAACGATCAACAATAAATAAAGCAAACATCATAAACTCGACAAGAAAATAAAAGAGATTAAAGAAAATAATTTCGATTAAACCCGTTGTCGAATAAATTGTTTACAATAATCTTGAATCCCGTCTCTCGATCTCCAATCTTTACAACTTAATTCAAGAAAATAAAAGTCGAACCCTAAAACAATGTTCGGAGGGGGTATTTATACCTAATCTAGAACATAAACCCAAAGTTGGGCCGAATATGGGCTTTCAGCGTATTGATTCAGAATAGCGCGCGTACGTACGCCGTTTATAACGGAGCTTGTACGCCTCTTAAAATGGCGCCTGTACGCGAAACAAAGCGACGCCTGTACGCAGAACAAATCGGCGCCTGTACGCCGAACAAATTAGCGCCTGTACGCGAGAAGGCCTAAATTCTCTGCCTTCGTTGTTTGGGCGCGATTTAACACGGCGTACGTACGCCGTGTATTGTGTCGCTCGTACGCAGGTTATAACGGCGCTTGTACGCCGTGTATCTACATCTTTCAATCGACTCGTTTTCGATTTTGGCCTACAATTGGTATTTTTCTTTTGCAACATAGAATTTTTCTACGGCACTCAAAAGTAACATTAAACGCATTTGTGGGATAAAAATATGATGCAATTCTATAATAAACGTGTCGAATGAATGATGGAAATTGCGTAAAAATGAGGTTTATCACTATTCGAAATTATGTGTGACATGTAAAATTCAACTTTTAATCATAATGAATATCGCAATTTTAATTTTAATTTTATACTTCACAAAATTTTAGAAAAACTCTTGATATTTTATCATAGTTGCAAATTTGAACATTTTAAAGTAGGGTTTTTTGTTATATATGATATTTTCCGTTAAGTTTTGACGGAACGATTTCATTTGATCGTGAAATTTCAATTTGACTCAAAAACGTTTTCTAAAATTCTACAAAGGGGTGATTTGCACTTTGCACCCTTAAAAGAAGGCTAATATGCATTTTGCACCGTAAAAAAAATTGCACAATACACCCTGAAATTGATTAAGTTTTGGCAAGTTGCCCCCTATTTAATTTTTCAACCAAAAATTTCATTTTGAAAGGGTAAAATCATCCATGAAATACAAAATGAATTTCTAAAGGCAAAATAATCAACTTATATCAAAAGTATTATATGCTCTATTTATGGAGGTTTTAGCGAAATAAATAAAAAGTTCTCAACATATTACAATTATGAAGCAAAATAAAAGTGCCCATATCTAAAGTTCTCTAATGTCGTCTTCAAATTTTATATATTTTTAATTTAGAAAAGCATAAAATTGCATTTTGAATGTCGTCTTCAAATTTCTTATTTTTGAAAGTTAGAAGAATGCATCTCAAATGTCGTCTGTAATTCTTTTTTCATTTTTATGTGACGTACGTTTGATCCAACTTCAAATTTTAAGCATTTTAGGAATCTTATTTTACTGCGGTGATGATGTTTCGTTTAGTTCATATTTTGTGACAGGAAATTAGTTCATTCTTGTGTATTACTTTAATGATGACAGAGTATTTAGTGTTGAACGAACAAGAAGATAAGTCTTCTTCACTGATAAAAAAATATATACATTTCTAATTAATTATTTTTCTGGGGTTTGTAGGAATTAAGAATCATGGAAATGAACGATTGACTAGAGTTAGGCTGACGACATGAACGGAGAAAATTCGCTTTTTTAAAAAAAATATTTTTACCCTTATTGAGATGAGATTTTGAGTGAAAAATTATATAGGGTGCAACTTGCCAATGTTAACCCAATTTAAGGGTGTATAATGTTATTTTTTCTTTTTAAGGGTGCAAAGTTCCTATTAACCCTCTTTTCAGGGTGCAAAGTGCAAATTACCTTTCTACAAAGCATGTAATTAAAAAAAGAGTTGCAATACTCACACACGTTGGCCCGAATTATGTTTGGGCTTGGTTGGATTGAATGGGTCAAGTCGTGGGCTGTGACCGGGTTGGCCCTGGTCCAACAATGGTTTTGCGTAGATGGAGAACTTACCCACGGTCCGATTACCACATTTTTACCTCTGAATAAGATTTGGGCTTGGTTGAGCGGGTCGGATCGGGTCGGGCTGTGAATTTAGGGCGGGTCTGATTCCCAAATACACGATGTAAAAATCACCAACACATTTCCAATTCACTCTCTTTTGATCTGAAACCAAAAAAAAAGAAGCAAAATTTGAAGGAAAGATGACGGAGGCGATGATAAGGAATAAGACGGGAATGGCGAGCGTGAAGGATATGCCGGTGCTGCAGGACGGTCCGCCGCCGGGGGGTTTTGCGCCGGTGCGATTCGCGAGGCGGATACCTAGCAAGGGACCTAGCGCCATTGCCATGTTCCTCGCTGCTCTTGGCACCTTCTCTTGGGGCATGTACGAGGTCGGAAAAGGCAACAAGATCCGCAGGTATTCGTACTTACATGCCTTTATGTGTGTTTTATATCTGATTGTGATATGTTTGATTGAGGTTAATTATTTGGAGTTTAATGAATTTTTTAATGATTTGATCGGAGAAATTGATTTAGGGATTAATACGGAGAGAGTGAGATTGACTAAATTTACGATTATAAGACAATTGCGCCCTAGCTTTTGAATTAGGGCTGGAAAACAGAGGAAACTACTCGAGACTCTGAGGCTCATTAAAATAACAACCAAGCTAGAACATATTATATGGCTTGGATAAGTTCTGAAGCATGTGCAAAAAATCAGGCTAATTAAGCTTGGCTTTTGAGCTCAACCAAAGCTCATTTGTGATCAGTTTGATTGGACTCAAAGTCTAACTCTGAAGCTCAATAATAATGCAAACAAGCTTTGAATAGTACATGGTTTGGCCGGACTCGATTCGTATACTATTCAACTTTCAAAATCTCCAAGTTTAGTTCTTTTAAGTTTTCACTGCTTAGTAATTGTTATGAGTTGATTCTAACTTTCTCTCTGTTAATGTTGTTTTGGGCTTTAGTGGAAAATCTTTATATAGGAGTTAGACTCTATGTTCTATCAATTATTCTTGTATAGGCATGTCTATATATTACGGAAATATAAATGTTTGTACCGGATACACAATGTGGTGTTTGTTTGTTTGTAATAATTGTTACTCTTTCGACGTAAAATTTGCATAATGTGGTTGAAGAGAATAAAACCTATGAGAAGCTGCTTTGTAGTGTTTTAATGATGTGGTAGAGAGTACTCAGTGGGGATGAGTATTAAAGCTGCTTTGTTTATTGAGACTGTTAATATGATCCTTTTATAAGATAAGGAGTGGATGTAGTGATGGTTGCTTCAGAGTCGACGACTCGTTGCCTGTTTAGTACATGTAGAGAAGTTTCGGGATTTGAGGTTGAGCTTTCAGTTCATGAAAAGATTCAGTTTGTGTGTCTCAGTGGTCAAGTTTCTTCAAAGAATAAAAGTTGCAAAAATATATCTGCATTCATGATAGATGTTGTCTTTTATCTCTAAACGCACTCTCGTCAGCCTATAAGACTTGTTAGCTAGTTGTTAGTGCTGTTTTCTTTATTAACAGAAGATGTCCGACTGATTCTAATACATTGGTTCTGAAATTTTTATATACATCTCCTCCTTTATTCCACCTAAGTCGACTCACCTTTTATGACATACATGCATCGGTTTTGTTAAACATTTGAACCAAAAAGTGACCAGAAAATTGTTTATTACACAGGGCAATAAAGGAAGAAAAATATGCTGCTCGAAGGGCCATATTGCCTATACTTCAAGCTGAAGAGGACGAGAGGTGACTTTGCGATTATCTTATACCATTCTTAACTTCCAAAATGTCCCTTTTTTTTCCTCTTCGTTTTGGATGAAATTTATTTTCGATTTTGTTATTCAGATTTGTAAAAGAATGGAAAAAGTATCTGGAGGAAGAGGCTAGAATCATGAAAGATGTGCCCGGTTGGAAAGTGGGTGAAAATGTTTACCACTCTGGAAAATGGATGCCCCCTTCTACTGGTGAACTCCGCCCTGGCATCTGGTAAATGCTGTCGAATGCTCTTTTATTTCCTCCAAAAGCTTCCTTTGAAAATAAAGATGATGTTGAAAAAACTTGTCATTTTGTATCCATAATTATATGGCCATATTGATATTTTATGTGTTTCATTTGCTCAACGGTACGGTTCTTTTTAAGAGCTTTCGGTCCATGTTGAAGTTACTGGAAATGTGGAAATGAGGATTATTGCTGAATGTGTAAACGAGGATTATTACTGAATGTGTCTTGTGACGTGTATCGCCTATATTCAATTTCACTTTGCAACACTATACGTATAGTTACTTACATAATAAGGGTGACAATTGCGTTGATTGAGTTGGGTTCGGGTTGCATTCAAAGTGGGTTGGGTTCAGTTGGGTTTAAAGTGGGTTGGGTTCAAAGTGGGTCCAATGGCCAAACATATGCATTATTGTTGGCCCAACAAGGACTTAAAGTGCACCCAACAAGGACTCAATCATGAACCAAATTAGACCCAAATTTAGAATATAAGATATTTTAAATAAGTTTAGCATAATTTTTATACGGGAAAATTGCATCAACATCCCTGAACTTCTGACATTTGGTATCCACGCCCCTCGACATTGACAATTTGGTATCAACACCCCCTCTTCTATCTTTTCATTAAATTTTCTAGTGAAAAGACAAAAAATCATTTCACTTTTAATTAGAAAATAGTTAAATTGTATAATTAGTTGGTGGATGAAATAGCATCACTGAATGACATATTAATTAGAAAAAATAAGATAGCATCTCAAAGTTAAGTTCTTCAAAATATGTTCATATTTCTAAACTTAGAATTTAATAAAATAAATTAATATTGAATCTTTATGTACCAAATAAATATTATTTAAAATAGCACTTTTTTTTAAAGATTTTGCTTTTTATTAAATGCAATTGTCAATTTGAGGAACAAAAACAAAGTGGTATAGAAGCGCATTTTTTTTCCAGCTAATTTTTTAAATAAGTTAATACACTATTTCACATATAGAAGAAGTTTTTGAATTTATTATGAAAAATCATATATGAATATATATAGTGTTGGGCATAAATTTTTTTTTGTATTTAGTAATGTACTAATAATATTTTATAAAATGAGAAATTAAATTTTAGTAATGTATATTACTTATGATATTTGTAGTGTACATCTTTATGTAAAATGTATTAACATACTTAAGTAATAAGATTTTTATTTAAATAGAGAACTAACTATTATTGAAGATAATTTTTTAGGAGTTGTGAGGCACATTCTCTAGAATTTTTAATTATGCACCCCTTATCATTTATTTCATTCTCCTTATGTCATTTGATGACAGTCTTTTATTGTTAATAGTTTATAAGTGAAAATTGAAGGATATTTTAGTCTTTCATAAGTAAAAATAATGAAAAAAGTACCAAGGGGAGGTTTATGCCAATTTTTCAAAGTTGAGGGGTGTGGATGCCAAATGTCTAAAATTTAGGAGATGTGGATGCAATTATCCCATTTTTATACTCACAACACATTATGCACACAAATCAACTTTTTACATATAGCACACTTTTTACACACACCTGACACATTTTTTACACACTTTTTACTCATATTGCTCACAATTTATATAAAATACACACTTTTTACACATATGGTATATTTTCTACACACACTTCACATTTTTTACACATATTACATGCATTTTATATAAAATACACACTTTTTACACACATGGTATATTTTTACACACACTTCACAATTTTTACAAAACATACGTACATTTTTTATATACTACACATTTTTCACAATCTATATACTTACACACACTACACATTTTTATATACGCTGTGCACTTTTACACACACTACACATTTTTTTACATAAAATACATATTTTTTTATATATACTACACACTTTTTATACAAAATATATTTCATACCTTTTACTCACATTACATATTTTTTGTACACACACTGTACATATTTCTCAAACACACTGTACATATTTTTCACACACACTAGACATATTTTTCACACACACTGTACATACTTTTCACACACACTATACACTTTTACATACTTTTCATATTTTTTACACACATTGTATAATTTTTACAAAATATGGACATTTTTTACACACAACACATTTTTTACACTATACACACTTTTTACATACATAAAACACAACTTTTACGGAAAAAATAAAATAAGACACAATACACACTTTTAACATAAAATACATACTCTTTACAAAAGAAACATCTATTTTTTTACTCTCACTTGTATATGTTATACACAAAATACACTTTTACACACATTGCACACGTTTTACATACATGACATATTTTTTATATATTTTTTACATATGTTAGACACTTTACACTTTTTAGACATACTTGACAATTTGTTCACAGTTTTCATATTATTTATACTCATAAAATAACCTTTTATTTTGTCTTTTATTTGTGAAAAGAATGTCGTAGGTATAAAAATGTTTTATTTTATTTGAAAAGTGTGTATTTTGTGAAAAAATGTGCAATGTGTAAATAATGAATTTTATCTGCAAAAAATGTGTACTGTGTTAAAAACATATATTTTGTTTAAAAAATTGTGGTGTTTGCAAAAGTGTGAAGTATGTGTAAAAAAATAATTTGTGTAAAAAAGTGTATAGTGTGCGTAAAAAAATAATTTGTGTAAAAAAGTGTATAGTGTGCGTAAAATGTATAATTTTTGTATGTAAAAGTGTGAAATGTGTGCAAAAATTATGTTTTTGTGTAAAAAGTGTGTATCGTGTGTTCAAAATTTACAATGTATATAAAAGGCGTATCATTTAGGCAAAAAAGGTACAATATACGTAAAAATTGTGTTTTTGTATGTAATATGTTTTAGAACTATGAAATATTTGAAAGAAGTTTTCAATGTATGTAAAAAAATGTGAATTGTATGTAAAAATAGTATATTTTGTGCAAAATATATGTAGTGTGTGTAAAAAGTATTTATTTTGGGTTAAAAGTGTATAATGTGAGTAAAAACTTATGTAATAAGTGTTAAAAGTATGAAGAAAAAGTGTGAAGTGTTCATAAAAATTGTGAGTTATGTGTAAAAAGTATGTATTTTATGTAAAAGTTATGTGTTGTGTGTAAAATATGTGGACTGTGTGCAGAAGTGTGGAATGTGTGTAAAAATATAAATTGTATCTAAAAAGTGTGAAGTATGTGTAAAACATGTGAGTTACGTGTAAAAAATATTTTTTTTGTATAAAAATTATGTATTGTGTGAAAAAGTGATTATTTTGATTAAAAAATGTGCAACGCGTGTAAACAATGTATTTTGTGTGTAAAAATTGTGTAATGTGTGTTGAATGTGAAGTATGTGTAAGTTTTTTTAATAAATATGTTAATTATCATAAAAAAATCAAGTTATAACTCATTTTTTTTTTAAAAATCAAGTTGAATCTAGAAATCCATATTATAATCTGATTGGGCCCAATTTACAATTCAAATGGACCCAATTGAAACCAATATAATAAAAGTTAGTATCCAATTTAATTAAAACCTAGTTTAATTGGGTTGGCTCTATGAAATTGGACCCAGATTTTCACCCCTACATAATATCTTCTAAGTTTGGGTAATTCATATTTGAAATAAATTAATTATTTATGTTCATTGATGGTATGAAGTTCGACGTTTTCAACGACCAACCTCTCATTGTCAAGTGGGAGATTAAGGCTTTGTTTATTTATGTTTTTGAAATAAATTTTTAAATTTTTTTCGATGATCACGTATTATTAGAATTCGTGGGAAAATGGTTATACATTTTCACTAAACAGTCATTTAAATGCCAATATTAAAAATTGATTCTACAAATAGAGTTAATTACGTGAGAAATCGATCCAAACGTACCTCTAATCAAGTTTGCTTTGTCTACAAGTCTATCCGAGGTTTTATCATCTTTTTTGTTTGGCATTTCTTCGTTGCATCAATATATATTATCACAAGGTTAAAAGAAGAAATATAGATTCATTACGTTCTATGTTTTACGTTTACAATATTAGTATTTATATATACATATTAGATAACTATATAAACGAGAAAATAGAATATAGAAAACCACATCATAATCGATCATATAATGGTCACAACCTCAAGATCACCATTCTTTACAATAATAGAAATTTTTTCACTACCTATCTTACAAAATTAAAAAAATTCGTGTAATTCAGTTTGCATGTCGTTATTCCCACTCGTATTGTTTCACATAATATTTATTATCACATCTTAAATAAATGCGATCTCTTATTGACCAAAAACATGTTGAAGTTTCTTCACATTTCGAACTTATATAATCAGTATCGAAAACATTGAATATTTTTTTCAATTGATCTCCCCATTGCATATTGCAAAAAAAATAGAGTAGACCAGAAGAAGTTTAACCCTAAATTTTCAGTGCCAATCTTCACCCTGATCAAGATAATGCTCTCCGAGATCATCATCGGCCGATTTGCAGCCAACTATCAACTCATTGGTCGTGTTTACAAAATTATTCATAATATGAACTTCGTAATTCTGAAAAATACCTTTATTATTTATTCGTGCTGATCTCGTGAACACGAACAATGTAGTGAGAAATAGGGTAAATGACCAGCTATAATCGAAATTCATTTTTTTGTGTGTGTGAATTTAGAGAATGTTGCATTTGTATTTTCGTGTATAAAAAATTGTATTTATAGCTAAAACTCTCAAATGAACACGTTAATTTGCTTAGGATGTTACACGGGTTGAGATCCTCTATTACAAAATAGTGTTTCAATCTCCTATTGCATTCGACGGATGAAAGACACATGTAAAATTAACATATTTATCATATACTCCCTTACTAGAGAATAAAATCCCTAGTACACTCTACATGGAAATAGCAAGATTTGATGAAATTAGTATTGAACTAAGGAGACTCAAAATAAGGAAGGAAATTTGAAAAATGGAATGAAAAAAAAAAATAATTTTACCTATTTATCTATTAATCTTTTTTTATATAATTTATTATTTATTATTTATTAATTACTTAACCATAATATATCGTGTTTGAATATTATTAAAATTGTAAAATACCGTATAAAACATGATATATATTATGGAATTTTACAATTTTTATAATATTCAAACACGATATATTATGGTTAAGTAATTAATAAATAATAAATAATAAATTATATAAAAAAAGATTAATAGATAAATAGGTAAAATTATATTTTTTTTTCATTCCATTTTTCAAATTTCCTTCCTTATTTTGAGTCTCCTTAGTTCAATACTAATTTCATCAAATCTTGCTATTTCCATGTAGAGTGTACTAGGGATTTTATTCTCTAGTAAGGGAGTATATGATAAATATGTTAATTTTACATGTGTCTTTCATCCGTCGAATGCAATAGGAGATTGAAACACCATTTTGTAATAGAGGATCTCAACCCATGTTACACTTGTGTATTTGGTCCTTTTATGGTAGTGAAATTATTATAGAAGTATAGAAAATGAGAAGAAAATCTAGATTTTTCTAAATAAAGTTGAAAAGTATCAAGTAAAAAAGGAAAAAAAATATTATTTTCTTCTAATTTTGGTTTCCAAAAGTGTCAATACAGATGTATATAACTTAATTTGGGTATCACTTGTTATAGAATAGTATTACTTTTAACCTGTATTTGCATTTTTCACTTGAAATATCTTAAATTTTTGGTGAAATAATTATCATGTTTTTTCTTTAATTTTAACCAAATAGGCTAATATTTACCAAAAATACTTATATGATTATAGTAATAAATTCGAAATAAAGATTCGGCATAACTTATGCTATCATTTTTTAATATAAAATTTACATCACAAGCAATTTAAATGGCGCAGAAGTTGGATGTATAATCATTTTTTACTTTTTGAAGTGATTGTTGGTGGCTAATAATAGTTACCTACGGTAGACGGTCACGGGACACGGCGTACAATACGACACAGATATGAAATATGGCATTTTAAAAATATTAGGACACGATATGACCTCAATACTTCTAATAAAATGTGTATATATATCATATACATATATGTTCATTAATTTACGTTAACATATATAAATAGTTTTTTCATTCTAATTTAAATATGACTGGTTAGAAAAATAAACTATAAAAATAACTATTGTACATTATAAATTTATTTTTGATTTGTAAAGTTATATATGTTTGAAAGAAAAATAAATACTTCAGTTTTCAAAATCACAATAAATAAGTGAAATAACATCAAATGTCACAAATAATGCATACATAGTAGACATAACCTCTAACTGTGTCCATTATGATGTTTATATTTTATTTTTTCATTTTATTTAATAAAACAAATTTATTTTCATATTGGATACGGTGTCAGAGAGTTTTGGTCGAGTGTCATGTTCGATTAGGTGTTGGACACGACAAGTTATAATTTTTTAAAGTGTCCGTGCATCACAGATAGTCAATCTAATGAGAAGGTAGTTTTACGAAATATAATTTAAAAAATAAAAATTATTTATAAAAGACGAATGGTGAGATAAAAAAAATGTTTTATCATGTGGAAAGTGATAATTTCCTGTAATACTTGTGGAATACTATTTTTCCAATTTAAAAGTATTTAAGGTTCTATTAGTTGGCATGCACATCTCTAAAAATAATAAAAATGAGAAAATATTAATTAAAGGATAAAAAATGTGGTTTGAAAAGTGAGTTTGAATGAGACTTTTAAGAGAAAAATAGGTTAATTTGTGATTGATGTGATGTATTTTTTGTTGTAAGAAATTTTATTTGGATTGACATTTAAATATATTTTTTATTAAACGTATTTAGTCAAACTCGTTGTTTAGACGTCAAAAAGGAGTCATAATGGATCTTATTTGAATGTTGTATTATATTTCATTAGAATATGTAATTAATTTGATTTTCGACCTTGAAAAATAGCCGAAAAAACCCTTTTAATTGATTATATATATTAACTATCAAATCATGAAAAATAAAAATTTAATTTACTCATTAGTTGCAGAACTTTTTCAAATTATTTATAATTTTGGGAGTTTTTTTTTTGTAAGAATTTTTTTTTGATATGTCAAATAAACGAATTTTTTGTGAGTTTTTATTCTGAAATAATTTTTTGGTACAAGGACCCATCAAATTGAGCCTTATAGCTCCATGGTTCATTTATTGGTTGTGGAATATAATAGTTGGTAAAATATAAATAATTAAAAAAATTCTTATTAATTAACCACTCACACTTGTTTTGCATAAGAATGATATATATGACTAATATAATAAAAAATGCATACTATAAATGTATTTGACTCGGTTTTTATTTTCGATGGAAAATAAATAATAATACATAACATTTTTGCTTATAGTATTTTAGAATAATGTGATATCATAGTTTTATGCTAGCTTTATCTAACTAAGAATTATCTAACTAAGCATGAAAGGTTTATTATTTATGTTTATCCTTTAAGTTGATGTATCACGATTGAAGTTTTAGATGTATCACGATTGCACTAACGCGATCTTTGACTGTTGTCCTATGATTAGGTGGGTCGATCGTGGACTGTGGCCCACAATTTGTGGGTTTAAAATGAGGTGGTGTTTGGACCCTATGGCCTTGTTTGTTATATTTTCATATTCCAAAGTTTTTAAATCAAAAAATTCAAAATAAACTTAACATACCAAATTCTTATCTCAATTTTTTTTTTCAACTCTACATTTCCAATTTTCTATATAACTAACTATCAATCATATATACACCACTTTACACATTACCAATCAAATTATTTATTATAATCATTTTTTCACTTTCTTTTTCATACTTTACAATTTTTATCCATTACTTTTTTATTTTTTAATTCACATAATCATTATATATACCATTAACATAATTATTCTACACATCTTCCATCAACCTATCACTATTGATTTGACATATATTACAACTTTCAATCCATTTTTAAAAACATAAACAAACACCTACTATTCTCAAACGAATTTCTATAGTACACGATTCCTGATAAAATTTTAAAATTTTATCTCAAAAATATAAACAAACAAAGCCTATGTGTTTCAAAAGACGAAAAACATTCCTGCTTTCCAATAAATATACCCACTGATACAACCTCAATCGATGGGGAGAGAATCTAAAAATTTCATCGAGGCGTTGAATCGATCCAGAAGAGAATTTCCACTTATACCAACAGAAGAGAGAAATATGAGGAAAGGGAAGAATACGTTCCAAGCCAAAATTCTGTCTATTCTCATATATGTGATCAAGCCTATTTATACAATATGGGAAGATAGGAGAATTACTAAACTACCTCACAAGAACTAACACTAATCCTATCTTAACTAATTAACAAACATGATGATAACTATTAACCAACTCAACAATCTATTGAACATAAAGACGCGTCATTCGACATATTTAATTTTGGCAAATCCGCCCCCTTAAAAGTGTCCTTGTCCTCAAGGACACAACTGCAGCAAAATGTTCATATAAATCCCTTCTAAAATGGAGCTCCTTCATCATGAACTCACATACAACAGTAAGATTACAAGTAATACAAAATTTCTGCTACTCAATCATACTCTAGTGCAGCCCTTGGCAAGTTTCGCCCATTAAGTCCACCATTCGTCAAAAGAGAACTTACAATTCTTCAGAATGTTTATCTTCAATGTCATAGCCAGCGCAGCTTTGTTCCTTGTTTATTCTTGGCTCTGGGTTTAGTTATGTCTATTGGCAACACAAATGACGTCCTCTCTCATTTTACTTTTTTCGTTCTCTTTTCTTCCGTGTCTTCCCCCTAACTATATATTCGGAGAGGGTAGGATGGTGGTGGCTCAGATGGAGGTAATGGTAGGTATAGCCACTTTGTCCAAGAAAAATCATGCACGTTTTTATCCTCCCGCCATCTTCCGAATCTGAAAGGGAACTTGTACACTATACCAACTCTTGAAATTTCTTCAATCACATTATTCGAGTCTTCAACATCACCCATCCTCGACTCCTTCTGTGTTACTTTTGAAGTTGTGAATTCCATATCATAGATATCCGAGATTTTCCAAATTTTCAACCGCAATAGAATACATGAATAACCATTAAGCGAATAATTTTCGGATTGAGTTCCCGGAGACTTCACTGATGACATTTCCTCAAACATTTGAAGTTGTCTTCCTATCATATTTCTTTTAGGCATTCTATCGAACACATCACTTCCAATTTCAACTAAGCATTCTTTACATGAGCGTGCATTACTCCTTGCCGAATCAGTACTCTCTCCCACAATATGCAATTTATGAACCACATCATCTCTACTCAAAACAGATTGTTTATTGGTGGTGTTCAATTGTTGCAAAGAAAGGAGAGTGAACTTACTATCTTCATGAGAAAAGTGTTGTGGTTTGAACTTCATTTCTTCTTCTACAGGCTTGTCTTTATTTGCAAGAACTTGTTCTTGCAATTTAGCAAGAGAAACAGCTAGATGAAAGGTCTTAGGCTTAAATTTCCGATCTACCATTTGAATCTTTTCTCGTAACCCCGTCACGAACAACTCAATTCTGAGTTTTTTCAAAAGGTCTACTCCATTAAAAGACTTATGGAACTGATTACAATACTCCTCGATCGAACCTCTTTGTTTTAAAGCAAATTTTGCGGCAATCGAATTTCGTCGATCTGCGCTTATGAATCTACCTTGTGAAAATAACATTCCGATAAGCAATCCGCATATCTCATCCACCACTTCTGCAATCTGATTATTTGATACTTCAATGGAGCTTTTCATACTCAAATTATCCGCTTGAAGTTCCTGAAACTTGACATCTTCTGCCATCTTAATGGTTCAAGCCGCCAATCCGAGGATCGATGGCTCTGATACCACTTGATACAATCTCAATCGATGTGGAGAAAAATCTAAAATTTTTTTGAGGATCGAGGTGTTGAATCGATCCTGGAGGAGAATTTCCACATATACCAACACAAGAGAGAAATAGGAGGAAAGGAAAGAATACGTTCCAAGCCAAAATTCTATCTATTCTCATATATGTGTGATCTCAAGCCTATAAATACAATATGGGAAGATAGGAGAATTACTTAACTACTCTCACAACTAGCTAACAAGAACTAACACTAATCCTATCTTAACTAATTAATAAACATGATGATAACTACTAACCAACTCAACAACGTATTGAACATAAAGACGCGTCATTCGGCATATTTAATTTTGGCACGCAACACCCACCCGCCCCAGACTAAGCCTGAGTTTGGGTGAGTCAAGTTGTGGGTTAGGGATGGGTTGGCCATTGAGCCACTCAAAATTTTGAGAAGAGAGAATTAGGGTTGTCGAAAAGAGGGTACATTCAGACTCATTCAAATATATATTTAGATCGATATCTAGAACAATCTAGAAAGAATGTTAGGGTCAAAGTTCTTATGTATCATTTACTCTTTAGTAACCCTATTTGTCTACCGAATCTCATTGTCTCACCATCCTCTTTAATTATCCAACTCAAATACTTAACCTGCCACTCACCACTCTGATTGGTGCTGAACCCTGTCTACATACCTATTTTAATAGAATAGTTTAACATTATACTCTTCAATCTTAGGAAATTTACATAGTCTTTAGTGTTGTAGTTTTTAGAACCTAAACCAAATAATGATTTTTTAGTTGATTAAGGTGGTACTTAGAGTAATTTTATTGAGCATGGACTCGTCTTATAGGACAAGGTCATGCCTCAATACACAACCCAATATACTGATATGTTAATATCATTCTTATATATAACCGTTGAATTAAATTACAGGAACCCCTTGCTATTAGTGAGGACCATTTCTATTTTTTTATACCAATATATATGTATATATATACAAATTTATAGTTTATATATTGATGTATATAGATATAAAGGTTACAAATTTATACATGATAATATAAATACAATTTAATATTTATTTAACCCTCAAAAAACAAAAACATTGTCATAAATATAAATAAAAAGAAAAAGATTGGGTCTAGCCGTCTAAAATAGATACGAACTCATTTAGACCCATAGTTTTGTGTCTGAATTTGGGTATGGACAACCCGTTTACCACGTCTTCGACTCAAATTAAGTTTGGGCTTGGTGGAGCGGGTCGGGTCGTGGGTTGTGAATTAGGATGGTCCAAGGGAGAACCTTATATCAAGTTCTGATTTCTCAAATAAGAATCACCAAATCATTTTCAATTCACTCTCTTCTGATCTGAAACCAAAAATCAAAATTTGAAGGAAAGATGACTGAGGCGATGATAAGGAATAAGACCGGAATGGCCAGCGTGAAGGATATGCCGGTGTTGCAGGACGGTCCGCCGCCGGGTGGTTTTGCGCCTGTTCGATTCGCGAGGCGGATACCTAGCAAGGGACCTAGCGCCATTGCCATGTTCCTCGCTGCTCTTGGCACCTTCTCTTGGGGTATGTACGAGGTCGGTAAAGGCAATAAGATCCGCAGGTATACATACATACATGCGCCTTTATTCGTGTTTTGTATCTAATTTTGAAATGTTTGATTGAGGTGAATTAGTTGAAGTTTAGTTTTTAGGTGATGTGATCGGAAAAAATTGATTGAGGTATTTTTTTAGGGATTAGTACTGAGAGAGTGAGGTCTAAATTGATGATTTTAAGAACAATTGAGTTAGGGCTGGAAAACAGAGCAAACTGCTAGATACTCGAGAATTTGAGATCAATTTCTAAAAGCCTGTTTGAGCTCTGCTCATTAAAGTAACAATCAAGCTAGAACGTATTGTTTTGGTTGGATAGTCTGAAGCTCGGCTCAACTAGTGAAAATTTGATAATGTATGTGCAAAATATCCGGCTACTTGAGGTCGACTTCTCAGCTTAGCCAAAGCTTGTTTGAGCTCAATTTGACTGTGTTCAAAGACTAACTTTGAAGCTCGATAATAATGCAAACAAGCTTTGAATAATTCATGGTTGGCTCGACTCGTTTCGTTTACCACCCAACTTTCAAAATATCCAAGTCAAGTACTTTTATGTTTTTTGACTGCTTAGTAATTGTTTTGAGTTGTATTCTAACTTTCTCTCTGTTGATGCTGTTTCGGGCTTGAGTGGAAAATCTTACATAGGAGTTGGACTGTATGTTATACCAATTATTCGTCTGTAGGTATCTGTATATCTTCGATGGAAATATAAATGTTT
Source organism: Verbascum thapsus (assembly GCA_963669365.1). Taxonomy (NCBI): domain Eukaryota; kingdom Viridiplantae; phylum Streptophyta; class Magnoliopsida; order Lamiales; family Scrophulariaceae; genus Verbascum; species Verbascum thapsus. Next base: position 13,452,714 of record OY770110.1, on the reverse strand, counting down.
GTACTTGATACAGTATCGGTGGTGTTTGTTTGTTTGTAACAATTGTTACTCTTTCGACATAAAATATCCGTAATGTAGTTGAAGAGTATAAAACCTATGAGGTTTCTGGGATGTTTCATGATCTGAACCATCGTTTCAAGAGAGCTTTTATATGTATTTATCAAAGAAAATTATGAGTGATTGTTGGAGATGTATATCATATTTTTCTAATCTAATGCAGTTTGTTTTTTGATCAAATAATGCCAGTTGATTTTGTGTTTATCAACTTGAGTAGTAAATCATTAGAGCCTGGCCTTTCCGCTTTACTTAACATACATGCACACACTCACTCGCAGAAATATATGCCTGTAAGTTTTTTGTCTGGTGCTTGGGTAGTGCACATCAGGAGCTTCAGAATGAATGGTTAGCATGGCACCATGAAATATGAAAAGATAACAGGTTTATGGTCATCCAACCAGTCTTTGGGTTTATATAGCATCTCTGCAGTCGATATCTATGTTTCCAATTGAGAATTTCAATTTCAAGTATATTTTTATTTAGAGGTGCACTGTGAGCATGTGAGTATTCGTTATAATCTCGGTATCAGTTCACACTTAACTATGAAAGGCATTTGGGACTGTTGGGGGTTTTCACCTCCCTCCACTTGCCAACTTCACATTGGTTAATAAAATGAAAAACCTGTCTCACCGTTATTGTCAGATTTTAATTTGTTTTTTCTAAACCAATTTTTTTGGACTTATATTAAGCCTTCCATTTGAAAATTAAAGATTACGAAACATTGTTCTTTATTTTTCTCTTTTTCTTTGAGTACATCTTTCTCTTTATGTAAGTATTTTCGTGGTTTGATGTTGTTCAATATTGAGTTCTTAGCTAGCAGAGTAGTTAGCTGAATCCTTTTGGATCTGTCAATAAAGCTTCCGCTATTAGATACAATGGAGAAAGACAGTTATTTTTAGTTCACCTATCAGTTTATGAGATGGTATTTAAATTACTGGTCTTAGATATTAAACTCTTGGACACATAGACCAGCAATTAGCTGATGCAACGCAGAGGTTTTGATGAAAGAAATGCATGAGTCAAAGACAGTTGCTCTTAAACAAGTGATGCATAAATTTTCTGAGACTCAAAGTAGATATTGGGGCAGGAAGCTTGTGCATCGAGTAGATTGAATACTGAAGTTGGAAGACCCCATTTCAGTTTTCTGTATGTTATAGTGTTTGATGTCGAGAAAGTTGTTTATTGGGTTAAAAGTTGAACGAGAGATTTATAATGAAGTCATTTAAGAAATGATGACATGGAGATATTCAAAAGTAGGCATCAGTTTTTGGATGATTCATCTTGGTTTAATTCAGGAAATGCCCTTCACAGTGTTTTAATGATGTGGTAGAGAGTGGTGAGTGGAGCTAAATGTTAAACCTGCTTTGTTTATTGAGAATGCTAATATGATCCTTTTAGATAAGGAGTGGATGTTGTGATGGTTGCTTCAGAGTTTACGGCTAGTTGCTTATTTAGTACATGAAGAGAAGTTTTGGGATGTGAAGTTTCAGTTCATGAAAAGAATATTCAGTTTGTGTGTCTCAGTGGTCAAGATTCTTCAAGAATAAAAATTTGCAAAAGATATATTTTCATTCATGATAAATGTTGCCTTTATCTCTAAATGCACTCTTGCGGCCTATGAGACTTGCTAGCTCCTTGTTAACGCTGTTTTCTTTACTAACAGAAGATGGCCTACTGATTCTAATACATTTGGTTCTTAACTCTTATATATATCTCCTTCTTTATTCCTCCTAAGCCGAGTCACCGGTTATGACATACATGCATCAGGTTTGTTAAAATTTGAACCAAAAAGTGACCAGAAAATTATCTACTGCATACAGGGCAATAAAGGAAGAAAAATATGCTGCTCGTAGGGCCATATTGCCTATACTTCAAGCTGAAGAGGACGAGAGGTGAATTTACGATTATTTTTTACCATTCTTAACTGTTCCAAAATGTCCCTTTTTTCCTCTTCAATTTGTGTTCTATTTTGTTATTCAGATTTGTGAAAGAATGGAAAAAGTATCTGGAGGAAGAGGCTAGAATCATGAAAGATGTTCCAGGTTGGAAAGTGGGTGAAAATGTTTACCACTCTGGAAAATGGATGCCCCCGTCTACTGGGGAACTCCGTCCTGGCATCTGGTAAATTTGCACTCCTTTGATCACTGTTCTGGTACATGGAATGCTAATGAATGCACTTCTTTTACGTCCAAAAGCTTCCTTTAAAAATAAAGATGATGTTGAAAAATCTTTCATTTTGTATCCATAATCATATGGCCATATTGATATTGTCCGTGTTTCGTTTTGCTATTGGTACGGTTCTTTTTAAGAGCTTTTGGTCCATTTTCAGTTGAAGTTACTGGATATGGAGATTATTATTAGTGAATGAGTCTTGCCGTGGTTACATTTATAGCCTATATTCGATTTCACTTTGCAACAATTTGTATCGTCAATAATATTTGGATAATTCATATATGAAATAATTTAGTTATTTATATCCATTGATGGTATCGGAAAAATCTATAATCTATAACATAGGTCCAACAAACTCGGTTGTTATTAATCACATATTTGGGGTGTGGTGGGTGCTAAAATTCATCCATCCAAACAGTTGGACAAGAGTTGCAATTTGTCCCCTAAATTACACAAGTTTTTTATATAAAGCCCCCTTTTAGGATATATATCAACCCCTTGAATTGCCCTAAAATATATTAATCACCCTCTAAATATCTGTATTAACTTTGACTCACTTTTAAGTAAAAGTAACAATAATGGTAATGAATATTGGTCATACTTCACAAGTTACATTAAAAGTAAGTTTCATATATTTTTAAGGGAGTATTATCAAAGGATAATTTAAAAAAGAAAAAATAAAATCAATCGAATAGAATGACTTAATTTTTATTAGGGGTGATAAAATGGGTCCGAAACCATGGTTCCAACCCAATTAAATTAGTTTGGATTGGGTTGGTTACTAGGAAAATTTATTTGATTCTTAATTGGTTCTATCTTGGTTCCAAGATGGATAAAACTAATTTCAAGTAAGGCTCAAATCGCTTGTCAATAATCTAAATTATAAAGAACAAAATGCAAAATATTGAGTTGGGTTGGGCTTGGTTCCTTTTCTGGGTTGACTTTGGTTTCCTTTTGGGTTGAGTTTGGTTCCACCTTAAAACTATTTAAGAACCTAACCTATTTAAGAACAACCCATTGGAACCAACCCAAACTCGACCCGAACCGCCGACCCGAACCGCCCATGTTTGGAATCAACCCAAACCCGACACTAATTTTTATCATTGAATTGTGTGTGTTTTGATAAAATACCCTATGCAAAATTGCATTTTTGGTACATTAATGTGGCCTGTACGGCTGCACGTTTGTTTGGTACACTAATATGGGGTGACAATTTGAGTACATTAATGTCGGGTATGTCTTGAATTTTAAGTACAAATTTCGCCGGAATATTCGATTTTTTTGACTTAATTGTCCTATTTTGACCAAATTAAAGAGATTTTGACTTCTTTTTCTAATTTTATTTTCTATTTAATTATTTATTAAATTTTTTAATTTTTACACCACCGCTGTCACCACCGTACCGCCCACCACCGTACCGCCACCGTGACCACTGCCGCCACCGTGACCACTGCCGCCACCACCATCACAATTTTTTATTTTTATTTTTTATTATTGAATCCTATAAACACCATTAAACATCTTTATCTTTTCAGTTTATTAATTATAAAAATACAAGAAAAGGGTGATGATGGTGGTCATGGCTGGTGATGAAGATGAAGTTTTTTTAATTTTGGTAAAATTGGTGGTGGTGGCGGCAATGACAACGTGGTGGTTTAATGATTTTTGGCCTCAAGCGAATGTGGTTGTGGCGGCTGCGTCGTGGTGGTGGTCAAAATTGATGCTCGATGAAGAAGAATGAAGAAGATGATAATATTAAAATAGGGTTTGAGGGCAAAATAGGTAAAATAGAATTTTATTCCCTTTATAATAAGTCAAAATTGGTCAATCTCCCCCAAAAAAAAGTTAATTACCTTAATTTTGATCAAAAATGTCAAAAATCTTGAAAGTTAAAATTGAATATTCCGGTAGAAATCTAATATTCCAGCGAAATTTGTACTTAAATTGTTATATATACCCCATATTAGTATACTCAAATTATCCCCTATATTAGTGTACCAAATAAATATGCAGACCACATTAATATAAAAAATGCAATTTTCCCTTGATTGACTCAAGTTTTGGCGAATAAGAACTTCAAAATTTTGTTTAAATGCTTTTTATACAAAGTGTGGTGTGTTCAATGGGACTAAAGTAACTTTTAAAACTAGAATTACATAATTTTTAATGGAATATAAATCAAAACGACCAACTTTGCTTAAAGAATGACCAATATTTATAATTGATTTTGGAAATAATATCACTGAAAAGCATGATATATTAAAGTGAAATTAAGAAAACCATAGTGCGATTAATATAATCAATACATTTTATGTAGGAAATAAGCCAAATAAACATAGATACGGATTATCGAGCTACATAAATAATCATGCTCAAATGCAATAATTTTGGGGAAATATGATTTTGGTCTCATAAGTTTGATTTTTTTCAATTTTGATAATTTTCATTATGTGATTCTCATATGAAATAATAATGCCATCTGGACATTAATGAGTAATGGGGAATTGAACCTCCAATTAAGCAAATAGTGACAGTTTGAGTACAATAATGTGGGCTATATTTGGTAATTTGAATGTAAAAGTTGTCGAAAAATTCAATTTTTGCCAGAATATCTTTCGCCAGAGTTTTAGTTACTTTTGACTAAAATTGAAAATTTTGACCGAAATTGGAGATTTGTTTCATTCTGACCATTAAATTGACTTATTTTTTTGGGGATTGACCAATTTTGACTTATTATTGAAATAGTTAAATTGTACTTCACAAAATTACCCACAATCCTCAATTATTTTCCCAAAATTTATCTTCTTCCCCACAACATCATTGTGGCCTCTATATCCCACTCCAAAAATGGCTTTCATACAAGTTAGGAAAATAGCTTCCATACGAACTGCAAATTGGTGGTGCTCGAATGGAAATGGTAAAATGGTGAAATTAGAACATGGCTTTCTAGTTGCACGATGTTCAGTGTGATATTCAAAACGATGATGTAAACTTAAAAAGCTCGACATATGAGGAAAGTAGAAACAAAAAATAAAACATAATAATTATAAATATAAGCGACAATGGTTTATGAATTTGAGATTAGATTTTATAAATTCTAAAATAGGGAACTATATTTACTAATTCTTATTTCTCATCGCCAATAAAAATGCTTTATGTTATAAGTAATAAATTAATGTAAATTTAGGTCGTACTATTAAGTACACGTTTCTCAATAATAATCACTAATTTTGCAAGTGCGATTAATATAAGGTGATAAATGCATTTTATGTGAGGAATAAGCAATGGCAAACTTACAAACACATTATCGAGCTAGATAATTAATAATACTGAGATGCAATTATTTAGGTGTCTTTTTGGTCTCATATTTAGATTCGTTTTTCAATTTTAATCATATTGCGATTATCTCATGAAATGATGATTTCTAAACCATCTGGACATTAATGGGAAATTGAATCTCCAACGAACCAAACAAATGATTGATTCTACACTAAAACCTTGAATGATTAAATTATATTCATGCAAGAACTTAATTGTTACTTATATTAATGTAAGGATTTAATGTTATTCTCTTAATGCATTGGCTATTATTTAGAACATAATTGTTAATGAGTATTCGAGAAAATGGAAATCGATTTTAAGATTTCATTTACTGAAATAAAAATTTCACCTTAAATTTTAAGGCTACACCTCTAGTGCCAACTTAGCTATAACATCGGTTTAATTTGGAGAATGTGTTATTTCAATTTTTTAATTAATCATTTCGACGCAAATTAAAGATTATCTTATTTTGTGTATGATGCTCACAAAATGCATTGCATAGTGCATGTCCACTAGTATTGAAATTTTGTTAAAGTTTCAATAACCAAATATAAATTCCATCAGGAAAATCATTAATTGTCTTGTTATAGTATTTAGCTAAACGAAAAGGAACTAATCTTTTAGTGCAAAACATAAATGAACGGAAATGAATCCAAACATTTGTGTAGGGCAACGTTATAAACATGATACACATTAAAAGAAAGAATTTTTTTGACTTGTCAATGTTCAAAGCTTTAGTATCTAACTTGTCCAATATTCTAATTAAATCTAATTCAACAATTTCTATATCTTCTACATATCTTGATTACAATTGGTGCAACGAAATCAATCATAATTCCAACATGTTATTAGATTGATTTATCGATGAATTTGAAATACTTACCACATTTTGTTTGTCATAATAAATCTAAGAATAATTACAAATTATTACAAAGAAAGTATAAATTTTATACATATATATATGCATATGTGAGTGTGTGTGAGAAAGAATTAGTTGAGTTTGCATGTGCATCATTTGTGCACCAAATGCGTTTATACAATTCATAAACGTAATAAATAACTAGTCAAATTTCGCTGCTTATGTGCATAATGTGTATACGCAAATGATGAAATTTACCACTCATACTTTATAAGATCATAATATTCTTATATTATTTATTAATCTAAATATAAGTTGTATGCATTGGTGACTATTAATGATTGTAAAAACAACATGATTCTTACCATAATATATATATGTATGTGTGCCTATGCTACTCTTCGAGTTAAACTCGTACTAATAAGAATAAAATTTTCTAAAGGATAGTCCTTATTGTTCCTTTGCTTGTTAATATTGATAGAAAGCGTTTGTTTATGTATAAGCGGGTTTATACTTTAGTTAGGATATAGCGCTTTTGTCCTATTGTATATATACTCAGACTTTGTTATCTGGAATTATTCTTCCACTTTATTCAATAAACATGAATTTTATTTCTTTTCCTTCGTTCCCAATTTAACATGGCATCCGAGCCCTAATTTTTCTTCTGATCCAATTTTTCTTCCGCTCGTGCTATCTGATAATTTTGCGATATGCCTTCTTCTCCAGCAACATCTTCTCCAAAGAAGTCTGCAACTACGGCGTCTACAATTGACATCCAAGATCCGATGTATGTTCATCCATCGGACACGCCGAACCTCGATTTGGTTACAGAAATTTTGCAAGGCTCAGAGAATTACAAAATATGGAGTCGCGAGATGACAGTTGCTCTAGAAGCGAAAAACAAAATCGGATTCATCAACGGATCTTGCATGCAACCAGACGCAGAATCTTTCAAATATCCACACTGGAAAAGGTGTAATGCGTTGGTGAAATCGTGGATTCACCGGTCTATCTCTCGCGATCTGGTTCATGGAGTAGTTTATACTGAATCCGCACAAGTCATTTGGAATGATTTGAAAGAAAAATTCGATAGAATCAATGGAGCACGTCTATTCTCCTTATATCGGCAGATTAACACTATTTCACAAGGTACAGACTCAGTTTCGGTTTTCTACTCAAGAATCAGACACCTATGGGATGAATACGAGTCACTGATTCCATCACCGTCCGCTGTCGTCTCTAAAGAATATCAAGATTTCTGCAGTCAATTGAAGATGATGCAGTTTCTCATGGGGGTGAATGAGTGCTATAGCAACCTCCGGTCTCAAATTTTGATGATGGCGCCATTACCGACTCATACACAAGTTTATTCCATGGTCAGCAATGATGAAGCGCAGAGAGGCCTGAGTGTTCACACAACCAATACAGAATCCTCTATGGCACTCATGAGTAACAATCCATCCAGGCCACCAAACAAGACGCAAATGTATTGTGACCACTGTGAAATGAATGGACACACTCGCGACAAGTGCTTTAAACTCGTTGGATATCCTCCTAACTGGGGGCGCGGCCGCCGTGGAGGAAGAAGGGGTGGTGGCAGATCATACCAGTCTGGACAAAATAGTACTAATCATCCAGATACACAGAATGCCATTCACACCACATATACTGATGTTGGAAGTAGCAGCAATGTGACTTCAGCTCCTGGACCAGCACTCACCCCGGAGCAATATACACAATTGATTGGTATGCTGAACAACACCAAGGAAGGGAATACCCCTACTCATTGTGCTAACCTAGCAGGTATAACATATCACTGCTATACTGTCTCTAATGTGGATGATCTGAATTCTGATATTTCTTCTAATATTAATCATGAGTCTTGGATCATAGACACAGGAGCTAATCAACATATGTTAGCAGACCCTAAATTACTTAATGACAGTTTTGTTAAATGTACACAGAACAATACTGTTAAACTTCCTAATGGGGACATAAGTAATGTTACACATGTTGGCAATATTAGTCTGGGAAGACATATTGTTCTCAAAAATGTTCTGTTTATACCAGCTTTTAAACATAACCTTATATCTGTATCTAGGCTGACATTAGACAACAATATCTTGGTTGTGTTTTATCCCCATTTTTGCCTCTTACAGGACATATGGACTGGCAAGATGAAGGGGATTGGTAAATCAAGGCATGGCTTGTTCCATCTTCAACCAGTCCCCAATGATATACTGTTAAAGAATTTTGAAACTTTTTTACAACCTGGTAATTACTCATGTAATAATGTCAGCCAGAATAAAGACTGTTCTAAAGTCAATCTGTGGCACACAAGATTTGGTCATATGTCTATAAATAGATTTCAGTACCTTCCTGAACTTGGTATTAATGTGGATAAGAGTGATTTTTTCTGTGATATTTGTCCTTTAGCCAAACACTCTAGGTCTGCTTTTCCACATAAAAATGATAGGACTGATTCTATTTTTCAGCTTTTGCATATTGATGTCTGGGGACCATACAAGGAACAGACCTATAATCAAGAATCTTACTTCTTAACTTTAGTTGATGACCATTCTAGGGCCACTTGGGTGTTTCTTATGAAATTCAAATCAGAGGTGCTAGAAAACTTAAAGAATTTCTTCATGTATATCAAAACTCAATATCAAACTGAAGTTAAACAAGTAAGGACAGACAATGCCTTAGAGTTCTTCAGTCATGAATGTAGACAATTGTTTAATTCTTTGGGCATCTTACATCAAAGTACCTGTGTATACACCCCACAACAAAATGGTGTGGTAGAAAGAAAGCACAAACATATATTAGAAGTGGCTAGGTCCCTTAAGTTTCTGTCTTGTGTCCCTATGAAATTTTGGGGGGAGTGTGTCAAAACAGGTGTTTATTTGATAAATAGGACACCCACACCTTTGTTAGATGGTAAGCCTCCTTTTGAAGTTTTGAATAAAAGGAAACCAAAGATATTACACCTTAAGACCTTTGGTTGCTTGTGTTATGCTAAGGTTTTGCCACAACAGGATAAGTTCCAACATAGATCTATCCCTTGTGTTTTTATGGGGTACTCTACTACACAGAAAGGTTATAGATTGCTTAACCTTAACACAAAAAATTTTATTATCTCAAGGGATGTTCTGTTTTATGAAAAGATTTTTCCCTTTTCTATTGATAATTCTGATAAACAGAGGCAGATGTTCCCTATGCAGGATGATGGCTTATTTTATGATGAGTTTGTCTTGCCTTATAAACATGTTTATAACTCTCCTTCTTTTCATTCTTCACCTATACTAACTTCTTCTTTGGTGGATGACAGTGAGCCTGCTGTTACTCAATCTCCTAATGTTGATTCTGAAACTGTGGTAGATGTAGAAGTAGGGAGAAATGAGACTGTAAGGAGATCTAATAGAGTTGCTAAACCTGTTTATTGGGCTAAAGATTATGTATCACCTTTCACTGTGGAAACAAACATGACTGCTACAACAGAATATCCTATTTCTAGGAGTCTTCAATATGACACCATTAATCCTAAGTACAGAGCCTTCTTGTCTGCTATTTCTAGTGAATATATCCCTCAAAATTATGCTCAAGCTAAAGATGATCCTCATTGGCAGAAAGCCATGTCTCAAGAAATCAAAGCCCTTGATCTGAACCAAACTTGGACTATAGTAGACTTGCCCCCCAACCATAAACCTATAGGTTGTAGATGGGTATATAATATAAAATATAAGTCCAATGGAACCATAGAAAGGTATAAGGCAAGGTTAGTAGCTAAGGGATATACACAGAGAGAGGGAATAGATTATAATGAGACCTTTTCACCAGTAGCAAAACATGTTACTGTTAGAGTTATTATTTCTCTTGCAGCTGCTAAAAATTGGGAAATCTGCCAAATGGATGTGACAAATGCTTTCCTACAAGGAGAATTGCATGAAGAAATTTACATGGAGATTCCACAAGGGATTTCAGTCACAGGTAACACAGGACAGACAGGTACACCCAAGGTATGCAAGCTTTTGAAAAGTTTATATGGTTTAAAGCAAGCTTCTAGGGAGTGGAATAGTAAATTTACTTCTGCCATGCATAACTATGGGTTTATCCAATCAAAAAATGATTATTCACTGTTTGTTAAGAATAAGGGCAGTGATATTCTTATACTTTTGGTTTATGTTGATGACATACTCATCACAGGTAGTAACACTGAGATGATTATGGACTGCAAAATGTATTTACATAACACTTTTCATATGAAAGATTTAGGTGTTTTAAAATACTTTCTTGGGATTGAAGTAGCTAGATCCAGGAAAGGCATTGTGTTATGTCAAAGGAAATATGTGTTGGAATTACTTACTGAAGCAAGGATGATTGGATGTAGACCTCTTGGAACTCCTGTTGAGCAGAATGTACATTTGTCTGACTTGAAGGATTTAAAAGATGATCCTATGATAGATAATATCTCTGAGTATCAGAAAATAGTGGGGAAGTTGATATATCTTTGTTTAACTCGGCCAGATATAAGCTATGCAGTTCAAGTATTGAGTCAGTTTATGCATAGCCCGAGAAAATCACATCTTGAGGCTATGTACAGAGTTCTTCAATACTTGAAAGGCAAGCCGGGTCTTGGCATTCTTATGTCTACTTGTAATGATTTGTCTTTATCTGTTTTCTGTGATTCAGATTGGGCATCGTGTCCAATGACGAGGAAGTCCCTTACTGGATATGCAGTTAAACTTGGAGGTTCCTTAATATCTTGGAAGGCCAAGAAGCAGAATACAGTATCACGAAGTTCAGCCGAGGCTGAATATAGAGCCCTGGGAACAGCTACTTGTGAAGTTTTATGGTTGATAAGCTTATTCAAGGACTTGAAGCTGGAGATTACATTACCAGTTACTATCTATACTGATAGTAGATCTGCTATGCAGTTAGCGGCTAATCCGGTTTACCATGAACGCTCTAAACATATAGAAGTCGATTGCCATTTTGTACGAGAAAAGATCAATCAAGGTTTGATTAGGACTGCTTACATTAGATCCAATGAGCAGCCGGCAGATGCTTTAACCAAAGCCTTAGGTAGATCTCAATTTGAGTATTTGTTGGTCAAGTTGGGAGTCCATGATATTTTCGGACTACCAACTTGAGGGGGCGTGTTAATATTGATAGAAAGCGTTTGTTTATGTATAAGCGGGTTTATACTTTAGTTAGGATATAGCGCTTTTGTCCTATTGTATATATACTCAGACTTTGTTATCTGGAATTATTCTTCCACTTTATTCAATAAACATGAATTTTATTTCTTTTCCTTCGTTCCCAATTTAACATTGCTCATAACAAAATATAATATCAAATGTAAGTATACAAGACAACCACTTGAGGGAACTAAGGACAAAAGTCCTACTCATATATAACAAAGTAAGTTGGAAAATGATGTAATATATCATCAGATTACGAGTAACAAATTTAATGTTCAACCAAATTACTATTATCATTTGTCACATTAATGGATTTATGTAAAATGTATAGTTTTCATAGTGAAATATACAATTGCTGATCAAAGGAAGTTACCACGTAATTAGTCTGTATCACTTACTTTGAAGTTGAAGCTCTATTACTCATTGTATGATTCGAGTAGACATGAAACTCCACGTGTTGCTGTAACATTAATAGTTTTGATAATTGATAAAATTCTAGAAGAAACAAAATTAAGTTTGAAAATAAACCTTCTAATGTTTACATATAATATATGAGTGTATATATGTGCTAGAAAGTGCTCTAACATGCATAATTAATCTTAAAGGGATGATGCAAAAAAACAACAATAGAAAAAATGAATAATATTTCTATCATCTGTTTGTTCGTAACTCAAACATTTTAATCAATTTGCGCTAAAGTTAAGTATTGACATGGTTATGTTCTAGTACTTACTGCTCCTTTCATTTCATTTAGTATTTGTATTATTATGTTAATATATTCTGTTTTTATTAGACGCCACATGACATAATTGTGTACCTGTAATTTATTTTTTTCCAACTCTTTTAGTAATCAAAGATAATGTGATATTAATTTCATTTGAAATACTTTGAATTTTTGTGAATATAAAATGTGTGCTTGAAATATGGTTAAGTTTGATGAATTGAACTGAATTAAACTTACCACATCTGCTAGAGCGTTACTATCCTCATTTTCAGCGAATTGCCATTCACTATTTTCAGTCACCATACAGTTTGGGCATATAATGTTCCCTTGCTCGTAATTAAACTCTGAACCAATGCAATCTACAATCAAAACAAAAGAACATTGTAGTAAGAACACCTCATGTTGTTTTAATTTCAAATATATTTGCAATCATTTGATGGAATATTATAGCATTAGTTAGTTTCTAGATAAGTTTTCTGCAATTTTAGTGCAAATGTTAAAGACTTGGAAAATTAGTCGAATAAGATGCATTTCTTTTTGTTTTTGCAATTGTAGTCTGTACTATTAATGTAATGATAAAACACTAGACGCGATCAATAGTAAATTTAATGGAATATTTTGGTTACGTGCATTGTGTGTGATTTGTACTAAATTTAACATGTGCATTCCACCCGCAAGATTATATCTATATTATTAATTAATTGAACCATAATTGAGAAAAAGTGCAATGTAAAGGAATTATGCTTGTTTGTAAATAATGATTGAACTTGCAATATATCATACCCTATAGGATTCATTGCAATTTTCCCATATTTGATTGTTTTTGTGTTGTCATCTGCCAACTTATGTTAGACAAATTACTTTTATTTCACTCGTAATAAACTAAAAATCTTAATTCACTTGTTTTCTTTTTATTTTATGTAGGGGTATCTTTCTATGGGGAATTTCACAAGAGAATATAAAATTGACCATGGGAGCAAAGACTAAACCTCGTGTCTGCTTAATCGTTATATCAGCTTAACTAGTAGAAGATGATATATTTAAGTGCATGTATCATATAAATGGTAAGTAATCATTTTCGTGAAATCATGCATTTATCATATAATTACCAAAGTAATATTGTTCATGCAATCATGCAAATTTTTATGTTGTAAATCAATAATAAATGCTAGCTATATGACATACTTATTGTTGGCAATGTGAGAGATGATTGGGGCACTACACTAGAACTATTTTTCAACTTATACCCACCACTTTTACAATTATATTTCTCAAATGTAGTTAAGTTTTCAAAACCTAATCATTGTAGAATTTTTGGGGTTTTCATCCCCAAACAATTTTCCAATTACAGATTGATATGTCATGTTTAAAACTTGCCGTCAAACTTCCGCTAAAAACTAACTGCAATGCTCATTCACATGTGAAAATTAAACTTTTAGTCTATAAATTGTCACTACAAGACACCTTTGTAATTTTTTCACAAAATGGTATCAAACACTAAAGTTTTATTGATGAAATAATTAATACTATATAACACATTGTTATTTTATTTTTAACGGATGAGATCTATAACAACTATAAAACAATCAAACAAATGTTCGAGTAGCTGTGGAAAAGAGAACTATGTCCTGAATATAGAGAAAGACGGTTCTAAACTATGATTATAGGTTGATCCATATACCTATAAGGTATCGTTTGGTTGGTATCATGTGATTGAATATGATAATATTATGCTTGATAGTTATGAGAGAAATTGAGAGATTCATTAGCAAAAACTTGTTTGGTTAGGATTATAAATGAGAGTGATATCCTAGATGATATATATTCAAGTTGTTTGGTTGACATTATATATAAGGAGTGATACAATGAAAAAGTCTAAAATACCCCTATTGTTGATGTTGAATTATCAAAATCATATATATAAAAAATTATACTTAAAAATATGGAATATATTTTACACATCAAATAAAAATATTTTGAGTATCTTAAAAAATAGTATGGTTATATAAAATATATTTATTTTACTTATGTTGAATTATAAAAATTATTTGTATAAAATTATACTTAAACATATGGAATATATTTTATAATCAAATAAAAATATTTTTAATATCTTGATAAAACAACAGATTATATAAAATATATTTAATTTTCTTATCCTATTGTTGAAGTTGGATCAAAATCATATATATAAAATTATACTTAAAAATATGAAATATATTTTATACATCAAATAAAAATATTTGAAGTATCTTAATCAAATAATATGATTATATAAAATATATTTACTTTACTTATTTGATGATTTTAATACCAAACTTTGAAGTTTAATTCCATATTAAGATTGGACGTAGGTGTAGATTTTTGGTAAAATTGAGCTAAATATAAGTATATAACAAGATAGAAATTAGGTTAAATGTAAGGGCTAAATTAATAATTCTACTTTTTAAAATAAGTTGGACATAATCTTGTGATAGTGGATACCACCTACCTAGTGGTATCTATTATCCTAGATATGGAGTGATTAAATATCGGGCTTATTACGTATCATGGGCCGACCTTGTTGAACCAAACTTAAATTAGGATTGATAATTAATATACCAGCCCTATAAACCCCAACCAAACGCTACCTAAAAATTGAACAACTAAACCAGGAGATGGACGAAATATTATAGATCTTTCCAGATCTAAGCAACAAATCTAAAGAAAGAAAGAAATTTCAGATGAACACATAAAATAGATGTGTCAAATTGGAATATCCAATTAGGACCACGTTCTTGATACTTTTGCGTCTATGCCCCTTTTACACTAGAAAGGCAACACATCGGAAATGTAGACCCAAAATGTAAGAAGGTCGAATTAATGATATACTCAAAAGTATTAAGTAATGAAGGTATCAAGAGTTATATCTGATTTACAACAATCAGCTGAATCTTTCTACAACTTGATGGTGGATTTAGTTAATGTCTATCTAACAATTGCAATTGTACCACCATCACTACCACCTCCGGGAGGAAGTGTTGTATCAAATGATCCTCCAGAGGATAGTTCAATGCGAGAAAGTATGAATTTCCATACTAATGCGATCAAACCTTTGTTGGAATGAGATTTAAAGAAAATCCAGGAGAAAGAGTACAGAAAAATACAGCACAGGCAATGACAATGTCAAAACCCTTTCACCATTATGCTGCCATTTTTAATTTGGATATCATATGATTTTTGAAATATTGAATAATTAATCCATGAATGGGTGTGTGCCATGAAACTAGCAGTCACCACTCTTGAACTCGATAAATAAAACTTTATCAGATTGGTGGATTGAAGTTTAAAGGGATTAATTAAGGTTGGATGGACAATAACCCTACTCTATCAAACGAGAGGTTTTAGCTGGAAAATCTAAAAGCACTATAGCAGAACGATTCAAAAGTTTGTCAAGGTTTATTTCATCGAAGATGGTTACTGCGATGAAAGTAATTCCGATTAGAAGCTAAGAGAAAATTCAACATCTCTATGGTGTGGAATTAAGAAATATTTATGCAATACATGAATATATTTATTGGTTTCACAAGTATTTATTCCATGTTGTAGATCAACTCAGATATTTCCAATTCCAGCAAGAGTTCGAAGATGCTCAATATTGTCAAATGTTTGCATATATTTAGCATCTAGAGCTACCCAAGCTTCTATTCCATCGCCAATTTTAGTGTCTATTAGCACAACCCCATTGATGAATCCTGATTCTGTATCGTCATTTGCATGTGCTGTACTACATCCACCTATCCACATCGGCTTTCCCCATCCGAAATCAATACCGTAGAAACCAAACCCACACCAGCTTGTGATTGTAAAAATGTCTGCCGGAACATGAACTGTAGTTGTAGTAATTGTACCCCACATCAGTTCTTGATTTTCATAGTATCCTAACAACCCTTTATCACCTTGCATCCTATTAACATAATCTCTGTCAATCTTTTTAATTGATTCCCTCATTTTTCTCACCAATGCATCCAATCCCATTTCACTATTATTGCTTGTTGCTGGTGCTAACCCTACAAGATTCCCGAAACAATCTGGTGCTAACTGGGGTTTGGCTCGTCTTCTCAAGTTCACTGCATGAACAAGCATCGATTTTGAATTGTTATTTTCAACAGATGCAGCCATGAAACATTTCCACATCAGTGCCGATACAGCTTCCACCCTGGTCGGAACTAATGGAAACCCTAATGATGATGATGATGATATAACGTCGTTTTTGAGTTTTGCTATTGCCAAGGAATCAAACATGTATCGTCTCATAATTGACTTCCCGTTTTTGTAAATACGTCTCATGGGACTGGATTCAGTATTCATTTCATCTTTATGTGGGAAGATAGATTGAGCAATGTAATTGGGGCATACAACTGCTGTTCCATCAGTAAGCCGAGTTGTTTCAGCCCATGACTTGAGAAAATTGGCTAAGGTCATTCCATCAGCTACCGCATGGCAGAAAACTGCAGCAATCACAATTCCACCACAATCGAAATAGTTTAGTTGAATCATTAAAACACTGTCATTAGGACCCATCTTTCCATCTGTGGTTACTTCACAAGGGAAAAGAATATTACTATGCAATTGATTGTCATTTCTTTGGAGAAGATCTGATTGCTTATGCCCTTTAATTTCAGCAACCACAAATGGAACACCTTCGTCGTTGCAGTCAATGGATGCAACGTCTTCTTTCAATCTCCCGGCTAACGGATAAAATCGAGTCAAAATCGATGAAAGTGAACGTTTAAGAATCTCTGTAGTTTCAAAAGTAGTGAAAGAATTATTGGGTGGTAAATAGAGGATAACAGGAATAAGTGTAGGTAACATCATCTGATCAAGCATAGAAAGTTGGTAAGTTTTTAGGTTATGAGGTGTTGGAGAAGACGGCCTCACTTTCTCATTCGAAATTATTTTGGCAATAATTTCCATGACGAATTTTGTTTACGGAAGGAAGGTGGAAAATTTCACATTTTATAGAATTTCTGCATCTTCCTTGATGTTGCATTAATGACTATATCTATCTATATCTATACTTCTATAAAAATATAAATTATTTTTAGTGTTTCATCCTATTGTAAATTTACGCTTTAATCCTTACATATCTTTATTGAATATAAATTCAAATTATTAACTAATATAGAACCCACCAATTCGAATAAAATTAATGAGTCATAAAAATGGGACCCACTTTCTAGCAAATTAATGTCCATTAACACTAAATGGATATATAGTTGCCTAATTTTCCATAGATAAGTTTAAAGGTTTAGTATTGTTATCATCTATCTATATTTTGTGTAATAAAATATGAATAATTTTAGTGTTTACATTTTTATCCTTGGGTATCTTGCACGTGTGTTGCAGATGGTCAACATTTTCATCGTCTAAATTAAAACATCTATATTTATATTTTGATACATTTGATTTTTTAATTAACAAAAGGAATAGTAAAAAGGTGTACTAATCCTAATATATATTATGGTAATTAAACTGTAAACATGTCATATATAACTAACATATTAGAGATTAATTAAAATAACGGAACATTGATCTTTAAAATTCATTTATCATATAAATCATATCATTAGAAATAAATTCTATTCAGCTATTTCATAATATACTATTGAATAATGTTTCAATTAAAAAATTTCATTATGTATTGTTAACTTGACCATTAATCACGACATCTACATATACTCAATGCATTTGCGTACTCAACTATTGTACTATAAACTATATCTCAATTTAAGTGTAAAAATGGTAATGTGTTCAAACATTAAGTTACAACAAATATTTTTCTCTATAGTTGAACAATAAACATTTTTTAACATCATCATTAGCTTTTTAATTGTCTTGAAGAAAATCTTATGTTAAGTATTTTTGAGTTTCTTGTATATGGTTCAATCAACCTTCTGCAACTATGCATTAGGTTGATTGCACCATATACAATCAACCTAGTCCAATCAACCAAAACTCAACTTCCAATCTACATGCAATTAGATTACGAATCTAATTTCACAATAATTCACAAATATTTGAATATTACACTCATTGTTCGCATAAAAAAAATTAATTTCAACTTGTTCTTTTAAATAAAAACATATTGAGTTTTAATATATTTGTGTAGTTAAAATATATTATAAAACTTGTTTCTAATAATACGATCATATTTGACTTGAAATTGATCTTTAAATGAGAATGAGAAAGCACAATTTTTTTTAATTTTTCTACAACATTGTTGTCCAGATCATTGGATAATTATTAAATATTATTTCATTACGTGAAAGATAAGTCTGACAAGAAAAAAAAATCTCATCTCAGGAGACGAAGTCTAAATCATTCAACCATGATATTGTTACGAAAATTGGATATTTAATTTTTCTGGGTTAACTTATTCAAATAATTTATAAAACATTGTGTGCTGATATATGATACAAAATGGTTTATTCTTTATAAAAAAAAGCTGATGCATGAAAACCCATTAAATAGTATTGTCTAAAATTTTTATACGATGTATGTATTTTAACAATGCAAAAAGATTTCTAAAATAATGCTAAGTAGGCTCTCGTAATTTCGTTTACTTATTCTTAAACATATAAATTGATCAATTAATTGAGTACATGTACCAGAATGCTTAACTTCATTTTAGCTTGAATAAAATACTTCTCTCATAATCAAAGTTTAAATCTTAATTCTTTAAACAAGCTAAATACTAACAATACCATTTTTTTCTTAAAAAATTATACATATTATCCGTGGAAAATTTGTACAACAATAACGCTTGTGAATGCAACACATTTATTCTTTAGGTGATTTTTACTTTAGTCTTGTTTACGTACTCTGAATCAAACGGATTTATCTGTTCTACTCTTAATCGTATTACTTTATCCAAACGTAATCTTAAAACTAATTCAATTATTTTCAGGATTCAATATAGATGGCCTCACTAGAGCCCCTTGTACTCTCAAAAAGATTAAATTACAAAGCAAAATGCTTATACTTTAATGAATTGATTTGCAGAATTGAGGTAAAGACTTTAATTATTTTTGAGATGTTTGAAAATAAGGTCTACAATATTTAAACGATACTATTTCTTTAACTACATTAGCTATTGTTCAAATATTTAATAATATAACATCACTAATTCTTGATAACATTATTTTTATATATATTTATAAGTATATGCAAGTTTTACTTCTCAACGTATTTATGATTCATTTTGATTCAAAATATGTCCTTAAGGATTTGTATGAATGCCGATATAGGCTAATTTTTAAATTCAAATTTGTGAAGAAAGTAAGACCGTATGTAAAACATTTATTCAGAAAAGAAAGCCATAGCGTTTTCTATATAATTTTTTTTATTAAAAATAATTTATAATTAGAAAATATGAATATCTTAGCTTTAGGAATTTTAGAAATTATTTCATAATTTCAGTTTTATACATTAAATTTAACTATCAAAATTTAAGTATATTAGTTTAGTATTTATAGGGTACTATGGTGTTTAGTGATGCGATGATGCACATATTGAAACTAATAAGAATTTGGGAATTTATTAACTACAAGATTTACAGTGACACAATTGAGAATAAAATGGGATGGAACGTGATTACATTAAAATGTGTAAAGTTGAATTTACCATTGTTTCTTTATTTGGGAATATATCATTCTTCATTATTATTACTGTAATTTAGATCACGATATTTTCTAAAATCATAACAACAATAATAATCATCCTATCATAATTAACAAGGAATATCAAGATTAACCTTGACATAAATAACAAGTAAACTTTAAATACAGTTACCAAAATGAATCTATTTCCATCCAAATAAAATAACAAGTTATAAATAAAAATTGTGCAGCTGTAAACTAAACTTACAATTGAAAATTTACTAAACTTTAATTTAAACTATTATATGAAGTTTAAATTATATTGTTTCAAGTAGTATAATATTTTTCATTTAACTCATTTTTATCCATTATAATTTCTACTATGTTTTTGATTTTTATATTTTCTTGCATCATTATATCGTTTATCCGTTGCTTCAATATAACTTAAATTCTTTTAGACACATTTCACAATATATTTTAAGCTAATTTCATCTAACATGATACCAAAATCAAAAGAAAACATGTTTCTCTATTACTAAATTGAACTTTTCTGAAGTATTTTAAATTGACTAATGTTCTATTCTAGATAATCATTTGATTGGTCATCAACAATAGTTTGATATACATTCATCTCAACCATTTATAATTGCAATTGGGAGAAAAAGTTTTGCATACATAATAAATATGAAATTGAAAGACTTAGTAGGTTGAAAAACAATAAAATTATAAATTTGAGCTTGATAGCTTCACAATATAAATTAATGCCATAGTTAGTAAAGTAAAAAGACTAGGTTATTCTTAAAATTGTGACACAATAACCATTACAAGAGAAGAAAATAGTGGAAGCCAATTAAAAAAGAATAGAACTTCCCCCAAAAGAAATTAGAAAAGAAATAAATTAAGACAATTTTATGATATGTGAAATGTATCATTACTTAATCCTTACACACAAGAATTTTCAATAACTTTTGCATTTAGAATAAGACAATACTAACTTTTAATATGTATTTCAAGAATTTCAAACAAGTTTAACTATATCGTATAAAATTATATTAATTATAATTTTATAAAAAATATATTTCACGTGCAACGCACGTACATTTTACTAGTACTACTATAAAAGCGAATTTGAAAAAGTTTGTTCCTATTGTGAAAAGACCATAAAGCCCTCGATATCAGATATATTATATTAAATCATCATATCCTATTGGATTGATAATTGTTTTAATTAGTAGGATATGATGACTTAATATAGTATAGATTAATTAAAAAACTACTTCTTGGTCATGGCTACATTATATTACAAATAATAAATGGTTTCAATATATATAATTAATAGTTATACTACATATTATTCAAGTAAGAAAATTGTAACAATATAGCAGTCGTATGAAGTGATTAAGTAGCAATTTAGACATGTTTCAACTTTTCTAATTTGTAGGAAATTTTAAGGTCTTGATAATTTCTGTGAATAAATTTTATTAATACATCATTCATTAACTTAAATAAAATACCAACTATTCTTCCTAATAAGTTAGTTATAACTCAAGATACACGATTTTCGTAATAAGGTATGGATTTTGGAAGTGTTTATTCCAATTATGAAAAGATTCTAAAGCCCTCAATATAATCTATATTATACAAAATCATCATATCCTACTATTTAAGATAACGTTACTCCTAATTGAAGGGTCACCACCTCCTAATCTATCTGTCTATATCTATCTATATCCATACTATATAAAACTTTTATTAGACTTTAGACTTCTTTTGAAAGTCATAAATTAGACAAGTTTAACTCTCATTAGTAGATATTAATATTATGTAATGTAAGGGTGTCCTTTTTATGGCTCATTAATCTTGGACAAATCGGTGGATTTTGTATTTGCTAAATGAATTATATTGTTTTTTAATTTGAATAGATAGTTGAGGGTAAACGTGTGAAATAATAATTTGAATAAACAAAAAACTTATTTATACTTTTGGCCAATTACGGATTAAATTACAATATAATTTATCATATTATGTGAACGTTTATTTTACAAATATTATTGAATCAATTAGTGTAGATATATATTAGATATATATAGATAGATTATGAGTTGGCGACTCATGGGTTTGGATTAGTAATTATTTCAATTAGTAGGATAGGATGATTTAATATAGGATAGATTAATTACAAAAGTGCTTCTCGGTGATTGTTACATTATTTCAGAAATTATAAAATTATTTTCTACATATTATTAATGATTATACTGCATATTATTTAAATAAATAAATTGCTAACAATCCAACAGTCATAGGTAATGATTAATTAGAATTTTGAAGATTCTTAAACTTTTCTAACTTTTAAGAAAATGTTAATGGTTTACAGTTTCTGTCAATAAACTTTATTAATATACCATTCATTAACTTGAATAAAATGCCAATTATTCCTCCTGATATGTGAATTATAACTTAACATACAAGAGTTTCGTAATAAGATATGGATCTTGTAAGTGTTTATTCCAATTGTATAAACTATCATATCCTACTAATTAAGATAATATTAATCCAAATTGAAGGCTCACCACCTCCTAATCCATCTATTTTATCTAATCCATATCTACACTATACTTAAGGCTCACCACCTCCTAATCCATCTATTTTATCTAATCCATATCTACACTATACTTAAGGCTCACCACCTCCTAATCCATCCATTTTATCTAATCCATATCTACACTATACTTACAGTATTAGACTTTTAGACTTTTTTAAAGTTGTAAATTAGACAAGCTTTAATACTCATTACTCTATATTATTTTTATGCAATATGGTGGTGTTCTTTTTATGGCCGACTAATCTTCGCGGAAGTGGTGGATTTTATAGTAACAAAGAAATTATATGTTTTAATTTCAATAGATAGTTGAGGGTAAAAGTAGAAAATAATAATTCGAATAAACACCAAACTTTTAATATTTTTAGTTGAAGATGGATAAATTACAATGTAATTTATTACATTATGATTAAAGAACGTTTATTATTCAAACATTATTATATCAACTGGTGAAGATATATTAGATATACATAGACCGATTATAAATTTGTGGCTTTTGAATTTTAATTAATAATTATTTTAATTGATAGGATATAATGATTTAGTATAGTACAGATTAATTAGAAAACTATTTCTCGTTATTGCTACATTATTCTAGGCATGATAATATTCTTTTTAATATATATTATTAATAATTAGACTACATGTATTCAAATGAGAAAATTGTTAACAATCTCGAAGTCATAGGGACTGATGTTTTAACTTTTCTAACTTTGAAGAAAATTTTAATGGTCTTGATAGTTTATGTAAATAAACTTTATTAATACATCATTCATTAATTTAAATAAAATGCCAACTATTCCTCCTAATTAGTTAATTATAACTCAAGATATTGAATTTTCGTATTAATTTTAAATTTGTATAATTAAAAAGTATTAGACCTTGAGACTTCTGTTGAATGTTACTCCATTAATCTCGGAGAAAGTGGTGGATTTTACATTTACTAAATGAATAATATTGTTCTTAAGTTGCAATAGAATTTATTACATTATGTGAATGTTTATTTTTCAAACATTATTAAATCAATTAGTATAGATATATATAGATAGATTACCAGTTAGTGACTCTTGGATTTGGATTGACAATTGTTTTAATTAGTAGGATATGATGACGTAATATAGTATAGATTAATTAAAAAACTACTTCTTGGTGATGGCTACATTATATTACAAATGATAAAAGGTTTCAATATATATAATTAATAATTATACTACATATTATTCAAGTAAGAAAATTGTTAACAATATAGGAGTCGTATGTAGTGATTAATTAGTAGTTTAAAAATGTTTCAACCGTTCTAATTTTTTGAAAATTTTAATGGTTTTGATAGTTTATATGAATAAACTTTATTAATATATCATTCATTAACTTAAATAAAAGGCCAACTATTCCTCCTAATTAATTAGTTATAACTCAAAATACACGATTTTCGTAATAAGGTATGGATATTGGAAGTGTTTATTTCAATTGTGAAAAGAGTCTAAAGCCCAAATATAATCTATATTATACTAAATCATAATATCCTACAATTTAAGATAATGTGACTCATAATTGAAGAGTCACCACCTCCTATTCTATCTATCTATATCTATCTATATCTATACTATACAAAACTTTTATTAGACTTTAGACTTCTTTTGAAAGTCAAAAATTAGACAAGTTTAACTCTCATTAGTAGATATTAATATTATGCAATGTAAGGGTGTCCTTTTTATGGCTCATTATTCTTGGACAAAGCCGTGAATTTTGTATTTACTAAATGAGTTATATTATTTTTAATTTGAATAGATAGTTGAGGGTAAACTTGTGAAATAATAATTTGAATAATAAACAAAACTTATTTATACTTTTAGTCAATTACGGATTAAATTACAATATAATTTATCAAATTATGTGAACGTTTATTTTACAAATATTATTGAATCAATTCGTGTAGATATATATTAGATATATATAGATAGATTATGAGTTGGCGACTCATGAGTTTGGATTAGTAATTATTTCAATTAGTAGGATAGGATGATTTAATATAGGATAGATTAATTACAAAATTGCTTCTCGGTGATTGTTACATTATTTCAGAAATTATAAAATTCTTTTCTACATATTATTAATGATTATACTACATATTATTTAAATAAGTAAATTGCTAACAATCTAACAGTCATAGGTAATGATTAATTAGAATTTTGAAGATTCTTAAACTTTTCTAACTTTTAAGAAAATGTTAATGGTTTATAGTTTCTGTGAATAAACTTTATTAATACACCATTCATTAACTTGAATAAAATGCCAGTCATTCCTCCTGATACGTGAATTATACCTTTACATACAAGAGTTTCGTAATAAGATATGGATCTTGTAAGTGTTTATTCCAATTGTATATAAACTATCATATCCTACTAATTAAGATAATATTAATCCAAATTGAAGGCTCACCACCTCC
The DNA here is from genome assembly GCA_963669365.1 of Verbascum thapsus. Lineage (NCBI taxonomy): Eukaryota > Viridiplantae > Streptophyta > Magnoliopsida > Lamiales > Scrophulariaceae > Verbascum > Verbascum thapsus. Next base: position 13,427,692 of record OY770110.1, on the reverse strand, counting down.
TAATCCATCTATTTTATCTAATCCATATCTACACTATACATAAGGCTCACCACCTCCTAATCCATCTATTTTATCTATTTCATATCTACACTATACTTAAGGTTCACCACCTCCTAATCTATCTATTTTATCTAATCCATTTCTATACTATACTTACAGTATTAGACTTTTAGACTTTTTTAAAGTTGTAAATTAGACAAGCTTTAATACTCATTACTGTATATTATTTTTATGCAATATGGTGGTGTTCTTTTTATGGCCCACTAATCTTCGCGGACGTGAAGGATTTCATATTAACTAAATAAATTATATTGTTTTTAATTTCAATAGATAGTTGAGTAAAAGTAAAAAATAATAATTCGAATAAACACCAAACTTTTAATATTTTTAGTTATGATGGATAAATTACAATGTAATTTATTACATTATGATTAATGAACGTTTATTATTCAAACATTATTATATCAATTGGTGAATATATATATTAGATTTACATAGATCGATTATGAATTTGTGGCTTTTGAATTTTAATTAATAATTATTTTAATTGATAGGATATAATAATTTAGTATAGTATAGATTAATTAGAAAATTATTTCTCGTTATTGCTACATTATTCTAGGCATGATAATATTCTTTTTAATATATATTATTAATAATTAGACTACATGTGTTCAAATGAGAAAATTGTTAACAATCTCGAAGTCATAGGGACTGATGTTTGAACTTTTCTAACTTTGAAGAAAATTTTAATGGTCTTGATAGTTTATGTAAATAAACTTTATTAATACATCATTCATTAATTTAAATAAAATGCCAACTATTCCTCCTAATTAGTTAATTATAACTCAAGATATTGAATTTTCGTATTAATTTAAAATTTGTATAATTAAAAAGTATTAGACCTTGAGACTTCTGTTGAATGTTACTCCATTAATCTCGGAGAAAGTGGTGGATTTTACTTTTACTAAATGAATAATATTGTTCTTAAGTTGCAATAGAATTTATTACATTATCTGAATGTTTATTTTTCAAACATTGTTAAATCAATTAGTATAGATATATATAAATAGATTACAAGTTAGTGACTCTTGGATTTGGATTGACAATTGTTTTAATTAGTAGGATATGATGACGTAATATAGTATAGATTAATTAAAAAACTACTTCTTGGTGATGGCTACATTATATTACAAATGATAAAAGGTTTCAATATATATAATTAATAATTATACTACATATTATTCAAGTATGAAAATTGTTAACAATATAGGAGTCGTATGTAGTGATTAATTAGTAGTTTAAACATGTTTCAATCGTTCTAATTTTTTGAAAATTTTAATGGTTTTGATAGTTTCTATGAATAAACTTTATTAATATATCATTCATTAACTTAAATAAAAAGCCAACTATTCCTCCTAATTAGTTAGTTATAACTCAAGATACAAGATTTTCTTAATAAGGTATGGATTTTGGAAGTGTTTATTTCAAGTGTGAAAAGATTCTAAAGCCCAAATATAATCAATATTATACTAAATCATAATATCCTACAACTTAAGATAATGTGACTCCTAATTGAAGAGTCACCACCTCCTATTCTATCTATCTATATCTATCTATATCTATACTATACAAAACTTTTATTAGACTTTAGACTTCTTTTGGAAGTCAAAAATTAGACAAGTTTAACTCTCATTAGTAGATATTAATATTATGCAATGTAAAGGTGTCCTTTTTATGGCTCATTAATCTTGGACAAAGCCGTGAATTTTGTATTTACTAAATGAATTATATTATTTTTAATTTGAATAGATAGTTGAGGGTAAACGTGTGAAATAATAATTTGAATAATAAACAAAACTTATTTATACTTTTAGTCAATTACGGATTAAATTACAATATAATTTATCATATTATGTGAACGTTTATTTTACAAATATTATTGAATCAATTAGTGTAGATATATATTAGATATATATAGATAGTTATGAGTTGGCGACTCATGGGTTTGGATTTGTAATTATTTCAATTAGTAGGATAGGATGATTTAATATAGGATAGATTAATTACAAAATTGCTTCTCGGTGATTGTTACATTATTTCAGAAATTATAAAATTCTTTTCTACATATTATTAATGATTATACTACATAGTATTTAAATAAGTAAATTGCTAACAATCTAACAATCATAGGTAATGATTAATTAGAATTTTGAAGATTCTTAAACTTTTCTAACTTTTAAGAAAATATTAATGGTTTATAGTTTCTGTGAATAAACTTTATTAATACACCATTCATTAACTTGAATAAAATGCCAGTCATTCCTCCTGATATGTGAATTATAACTAACATACAAGAGTTTCGTAATAAGATATGGATCTTGTAAGTGTTTATTCCAATTGTATAAACTATCATATCCTACTAATTAAGATAATATTAATCCAAATTGAAGGCTCACCACCTCCTAATCCATCTATTTTATCTAATCCATATCTACACTATACTTAAAGGCTCACCACCTCCTAATCCATCTACTTTATCTAATCCATATCTACACTATACTTAAGGTTCACCACCTCCTAATCCATCCATTTTATCTAATCCATTTCTATACTATACTTACAGTATTAGACTTTTAGACTTTTTTAAAGTTGTAAATTAGACAAGCTTTAATACTCATTACTGGATATTATTTTTATGCAATATGGTGGTGTTCTTTTTATGGCCCACTAATCTTCACGGACGTGGTGGATTTCATATTAACTAAATAAATTATATTGTTTTTAATTTCAATAGATAGTTGAGTAAAAGTAAAAAATAATAATTCGAATAAACACCAAACTTTTAATATTTTTAGTTATGATGGATAAATTACAATGTAATTTATTACATTATGATTAAAGAACGTTTATTATTCAAACATTATTATATCAATTGGTGAATTATATATATTAGATTTACATAGATCGATTATGAATTTGTGGCTTTTGAATTTTAATTAATAATTATTTTAATTGATAGGATATAATAATTTAGTACAGTATAGATTAATTAGAAAATTATTTCTCGTTATTGCTACATTATTCTAGGCATGATAATATTATTTATAATATATATTATTAATAATTAGACTACATGTATTCAAATTAGAAAATTGTTAACAATCTCGAAGTCATAGGGACTGATGTTTTAACTTTTCTAACTTTGAAGAAATTTTTAATGGTCTTGATAGTTTATGTAAATAAATTTTATTAATACATCATTTATTAATTTAAATAAAATGCCAACTATTCCTCCTAATTAGTTAATTATAACTCAAGATATTGAATTTTCGTATTAATTTTAAATTTGTATAATTAAAAAGTATTAGACCTTGAGACTTCTGTTGAATGTTACTCCATTAATCTCGGAGAAAGTGGTGAATTTTACATTTACTAAATGAATAATATTGTTCTTAAGTTGCAATAGAATTTATTACATTATGTGAATGTTTATTTTTCAAACATTATTAAATCAATTAGTATAGATATATATAGATAGATTACAAGTTAGTGACTCTTGGATTTGGATTCACAATTGTTTTAATTAGTAGGATATGATGACGTAATATAGTATAGATTAATTAGAAAACTACTTCTTGGTGATGGCTACATTATATTACAAATGATAAAAGGTTTCTATATATATAATTAATAATTATACTACATATTATTCAAGTAAGAAAATTGTTAACAATATAGCCGTCGTATGTAGTGATTAATTAGCAATTTAAACATGTTTCAACTTTTCTAATTTTTAGAAAATTTTAGTGGTCTTGATAGTTTCTATGAATAAACTTTATTAATACATCATTCATTAACTTAAATAAAAGACCAACTATTCCTCCTATTTAGTTAGTTATAACTTAAGATACATGATTTTCGTAATAAGGTATGGATTTTGGAAATGTTTATTCCAATTGTGAAAAGATTTTAAAGCCCTCAATATAATCTATATTATACTAAATCATTATATCCTACTATTTAAGATAATGTGACTCCTAATTGAAAAGTCACCACCTCCTAATCTATCTATCTATATCTAATCTATATCTATCTATATATGTACTATATAAAACTTTTATTAGACTTTAGACTTCTTTTGAAAGTCAAAAATTAGACAAGTTTAACTCTCATTAGTAGATATTAATATTATGCAATGTAAGAGTGTCTTTTTTATGGCTCATTAATCTTGGACAAAGCGGTGAATTTTGTATTTACTAAATGAATTGTAATTTTTTTTAATTTGAATAGATAGTTGAGGGTAAACGTGTGACATAATGATTTGACACAAAACTTATTTTTACTTTTAGTCAGTGACGGATTAAATTACAATATAATTAATTATATTATGTGAATGTTTATTTTAAATATATTATTGAATCAATTCGTGTATATATAGATCGATTATGAGTTGGTGACTCATGGGTTTGGATTAGTAATTATTTCAATTAGTAGTATAGGATTATTTAATATAGAATAGATTAATTATAAAATTGCTTCTCGGTGATTGTTACATTATTTCAGAAATTATAAAATTCTTTTCAATATATTATTAAGGACTATACTACATGTTATTCAAATAAGTAAATTGCTAACAATCAAACATTCATAGGTAATGATTAATAAGAAATTTGAAGATTCTTAAACTTTTCTAACGTTTAAGAAAATATTAATAGTTTATAGTTTCTGTGAATAAACTTTATTGATACATCATTCATTAACTTGAATAAAATTCTAGTTATTCCAACTGATATGTGAATTATAACTTAGCATACACGAGTTTCGTAATAAGATATGAATCTTGTAAGTGTTTATTCCAATTGTATAAACTATCATATCCTACTAATTAAGATAATATCAATTCAATATTTATAATTATTAATTTTCATATATTTCCTATTTACCATTGTTTATTTTGTGCGCCTTAACAATCTTTCCGATAGGATTACGAATTATAATGTCTATTTTTATATTTCTTATGTAGTAACATATAAATCTTATTAATGAGTTTCAATTTTCTGTTATATATTATAATTTATAAATAGTGTCCTACTATTAGTGTGCCTATTTTTTTATCAATAATATTTAATTAATTAATTTTCAATTATTAAGAGGACATTAAATTTAATTAAGAGTATATAACTCATTTCACATAGGACGAAATAGTTTTGATTTTTATACATTTACATACGAAATAGATTAGTCATTTCAATATATATTTTAGTTGTTTTTTTAGTTGCTTCATACTCACTATTTAATAAGTGCGACTGAATTGCATATTGGATGTCCACTAATACTGAAAAATTATTAAATTATATCCAGTCACTAAATATAGCTTCTATCTAGAAGATCATTAGTTCTCTTATGTTAGCAAAAAGAAAAGGAAGTAATCTTCTAGAGCAAAAATAAGTTAATGAAAACAAGTGAAAACATTTGGGTTGGGTACCATTATGCACATGATATAAATTAAATAAAATAATTGTTTTTAACTTATTAATAATCTAGGCTTTAGTATTTTACTAGCTCAATCGAATAATTTAATCTAATTCAATCTTCTATTTCTATTGCACCAGTCAGCTGCTTCTCTTGCACTCTATTGAATTGGTAAAATGAAGGTTCAGACCTTCTGTCAATTACCATTTGTGCACTAGAATCTCTTTGATGTCTTAATGTTGAGGCTCGCATGTG